>CM073537.1:11985988-14485988 GCA_037074615.1 Leucaena leucocephala
ATCTTTCTTAAACCTTATGATTTGATTGATGTATTAATTAGGAATATATTCAGATTTATATTCAGATTTAGATATGAATTCAAATTTTGAAGATGTGATTTAAATTTTAAATTATCATATCTTATGGGATTCTAACAAATTATAGAGATAATAATATTAATAATAACAAAATAATAAGATTATATTATATTAAAGAAAAGGGTTAAACCTAGATCCCTTTCTTACCTCTTTTTATTGAGCCGTCACCTATTATCTACTTCCTTCACATTACTCTTTCTCTCCATCTCCCTCTACGGCAAAGGTACACATTCTCATTTTCTCTCCCTCTTTATTGATCTCTCTTTTTTTATTAGTGTTTTACTATTGTACTATGCTTCTTTCATTGGCGAAGTCTTTTCACGCCACTACCCCTTCTTTTGTCAAGTCATTATTACGCCACTTCCTTTTCCTTTTGTCAAGTGAGGCCAATTCTGAGTATATATAATATATATAGGTATATAAGTGTGAGTGTTGCAGTGAGGGTGAATCACAGGAAAATCATTTCAACGTCTTGCCTTCACAAAGAACTAAACATATATATATGCTTTTTTCAAACTTCGTTCTTCGCTCTGTTTACTTTACAGACTTCTATCTCCATTATGTATATATATATGGATATATGCTTCATCGTTATCTTGCATCACAGAACCCATGTAGATATATATATATTCATATAGATGAATTTTAGTTGCCTTGATCAGAAATTACTACCTGACAAATGAAAAAAAATAAAAATAATATGCAATAAATATTTTTAAAATTTGAAATAGTTTATAAATAAAAAGCAACCTCTTCGTATGTCCTTAGTCTTTTTTTCCAATATATATGTATATATTTAAGAACTTCCGAAAAGAATTCTTAACTTTAACTTAATTTTATTATTATATTAAGCTAATTAAATTATAAATAAATGTAAATTTAGAAAAAGATTCATGTTTTTGGGGATAAGCTCTAAGATTCTAGAGAAGCTTCAAAATGATTTTAGAGTAGTATTAAGTATTATAGTGCTAGTTCTTGTGTGGTGACTTTGTAAACTATCATTGGGGTTCTGGAATAACTCCTAATGGAGCACCAGATTGCTTATGATTGTTATAAGCGGGGCCACTTGACTTGTGATAATTATTCCTTGTTTTGATCAGAGATAACCACTTTCTACTCATTGTGTGTGCTAATGTGATGTTTGTGAGTGATTTGATATATATAAATCTAATAGTATTTACATGATTATATTGAAAAATTATTATTGATGATTTTATAAAAAGAAAAAAATAGTCTTGTGGGATTTGAAATTTAATTTAGAAAGTTGAGTTGAGGAAAACTTTATTGTGATATTTATTGATATTATTGATTACCAATCTTGAGATTATTGATTAATATTATTATCTTGAGAATTATGCATTGGGGATTGGTGATGAGGGAGTTATATATTTGTACCACGTGGTATAGCCTCCATTGAAGCTAGATGGTTGACTTTTGTCCCACCTGTTTACCGAGGGGCTACGACACCCCCACCTGTTTATCGAAGGGGAATGAACCCATGGTCCGGTCACGTGCTCTATAGATTTTGGCCAGTCTATAACACTTGACCGATTAACTTTTTGGGTGGCCAGTCATATGGTAATTATCACTAACTCATGGGTTCAGTCGGCGAGAATAAGGCGGTTCGATTGGATTGAGGGGAGGACCTTGGGTGGGTTATCCATTCGTTTATAATATGATGATATGTATTTTCTATATATTGTACTTGATAACTATCCCACTTGACACCTCACGAGCACATATTAGTATACATGATGAGTATGATTGATGGTTACTGAGGCTTTTGTCTCACCATATTTTTATTAACATTTTTTCAGGAGTTAGTTTAATTGCTAGTTTGAACGGGAAGGCACCGGAGGCATAGTTGTGCTAGTTGAACTGTACAGCACCCTCCTTTCTATTTATGTGTTGAGTAGATGTATATTGCCATTATAGGGCCTACTTTAATTTATACTCTGATGATTTGCTATTTCTATTATCGTACTAAATAATGGGTGTTGGTAGCAGGCCAGAGCCATTTAGGATTATGCATATGACTTAATGGACCTACAAGGATTACTTACTATATTATGAGTATTATTTGAAAATTTTGCTAACGTTATGGGTATTGGTGTTGTTCACTTGAGTACGTTGCTAGGGGATATTCGAATTGATAACTTTGATGATGTTAAATGGGGGCTTGAATCTTTTAACCATATTAGTGGGATTGAGTTCTTTCTAATATGGTTTTACGTGCGAAAATTATGTAAAGTTTTTATATCTATGATAGTCTCATTTTATAAGTTCCACTCTTTTCTATCATAAATATCCTTTTCAGCATAAGTTAAACTCTTTTAACCATGATAGTGCTTGAGGGTGGTTTTATCTTTCTCTATCATGGTTAACCTTCTTGAAGTAAAGTTTTCTTTCGTTAGTCTTGTCTTTTCTACCATGTTAAATATCGATCAAGAAAAATTCTTTTATAACCATGGTAGGGTTGCTTTTAAAATTTAATAAACTCTTTTCTACCATGGTTAACCCTTTTGAAATAAGTTAAATTTACTTATAATATATTTTATTTATATTTTAGAAGGATTTTACACATGTCGTAATCAATAATTTCAATTAGTAATTCTATTTTGATATTTAATTTGAAATATTTTGAGCATAGTAATTAATCAATAATCCTATTAATTAATTTTATGATATTTTAAATTTTTAAATATAATGATGATTCATAATAATTATAATTTTTTTTAATTTTTAAAAGATTTTGAATCACATTCTTGTAATTAACTATTAATCCTATTAGTTAATTATATGATATTTCAAATTTTAACCCATAATAATAATTTATAATAATTATAAATAATTAATCAGTTTAACTTATTTTTTTTCACTCCTCCGGTAACCTATAACCTAGGAGAGAAATAAGTTAATTTAATTGAATCAGGTAAGGTCCTAACTGAGGGAAAGCAAGCATAATTAAGTATGCCCTATTCTAATTAGGTCCAACTGAAAAATGAAACACAAAGCTGTTGTTTCAACATAAATGATTTTTG
Organism: Leucaena leucocephala; assembly: GCA_037074615.1. Taxonomy (NCBI): domain Eukaryota; kingdom Viridiplantae; phylum Streptophyta; class Magnoliopsida; order Fabales; family Fabaceae; genus Leucaena; species Leucaena leucocephala. The sequence goes on from CM073537.1 coordinate 11,989,108, forward strand.
TGTTTCCAAAACTGGAACTCACAATTTTAATAATAAAAAGATGGATGTTGAGTCATTTAAATGAAATTCAAGTCAGAGGTAGACTATTATTACGTTGATAAAAGACGAGTGGTATAAATAATGTGGGGCCCAAGGGGCCTAGATGTATTGGGAGCATTATGACATCGGGAAGAGAAGAGTGTTGGGGGAAGTAGAGCATATATATCCCCACAAACTACACTCATTTTGTTTACATGTGCTCCAATTTAAGAGCAACATTCCAAATCCACTCCCTCACCTTCTCCTCTCTTTCTGGGAACAACCTACCCCTCTTACCACCATTCTTTTGTTTTTTGATTTATCTATCAATTTCCTTCATTTTTCTTTTACTCTGTATGGTCCTAGGAGCTACTACCTCCAGTACAAATAACCGAATTACTTAAGTTAAAAAATATATTAAAATTAGTTAAAAATAATAAATATATAAAAAGTATATATATTTTTTAAATATGCCCTTATTTATAAGAGGGTAAAGGTAAATGAGAGAGAAATGTTGAAAAAATATGAAATAAAACGTGTGGGAAAAATAATGAGAGAGTAATAGAGGTAAAGAGAGACAATAAATTATTAGGGATAAAATTGGTAAAAATATATTTAATGTTTAGACAACTTCAAACTATATCTTATAAAAAGAACCAAACTAATAAACAAATTTTGATATTATAAAAAGGATCGGAGGGAATAATTGAGAGGTTTATTTTGATTAAAATGTAAGACCCTAAAATATTTTATTTCTCAAATTTATTAATTTTTTTAAAATTATCTTTATTAATTGCACATATTAAAAAATTATATGAGGTAGTTTTTATATTTTAAATAATTATAAGAGATATCTTAAGGAAATTAACACATATTTTTTAAAATAATTAACTAATTAATTATTTTAATCTATGTAGATCATATTACTTATCTCATTCTTATGTTTATAACTAGTGCAAGTATTTAATTACCTTCCATCAAATTAATTATTCCTCTCACTATAGAATTTCAATAACTCACACTCTCTTGCAGGCTTGTAATTGATGTGTGCGCTAACCTACAGGATATATTGTATAATTCAAGATTTTACATTCATAGTTATGTAAAAGAAATGTTCATATCACATCATCTCATCTTGTTTTGCTTAAATAAGGATCATATTTTATGGAAAAATATTAATATTTTTTATCCTTAATATAAGAGTTATATAATTAATTTGGGTAAATTAAAGAAGTTAGTTATAACAAATATGATTTAATTTTTCTAAAATACCATATTTAATCATAACTATAACTTTGAATGAAAATCCCTTTATATGTGTAATTGATACAGAGACTTTGAAAAAAAATTATAAATTTGAGATACAAAATAAATTAGGGTCTTATAATTTGACCAAATCCAATATCTTAACTAACTCTTATATCAATGACCAGGGAAGTATTTATACTACATTATTATACTTGTTCTAAAATGAACAATAAGATAGAAATTGAATGTTTGAATTTGTAAGGATATGAATGGAATTAAAAATTTTATTATTAATATTAATAGACTCAACATGTTTTATATTTGGTTGCATTCTTTTTACCAAACATGGATTTTGTTTTTGGCCATGTGCCAAAAAAATACGTTTAGATTGCTCGCACATGTTAATTAATTTAATATTAATATGTTACCATATATTTGATTTTTCAAAATTTAATCATTCAAGATCCTATAACTTATAGAGTATATTAAATAAACTAGATTATGAGCATGTACTATGAAGTAGCCAATGTTATTTATGACTTTTGAGTATTATGGTTTTCTTCAAATTTAATGTTATATATAGATAGATTATATATTATTTTAGTTTTATGGATATAAATATCATCCAAACAAAATAAAATAAAATCCAGTATTTTATTCGCTTATATATTTAATGTATGTTTGTGTGTGTGACAATGCAGTTTATTTTCACCACAGTTACCTGTTTTTTTTTTAAAGATTTGACATATAAGATTGCAACAGTAATAATATGTAATTCCTTTTTAAAAATTTGGTCGGATAATTTTTTTTCTTCCTTTTCCTTGATGGAGAGAAATTTATTTTGAAAGATGTAATATGTAATATCGAAACAATAATACGTAATTCTTATTTAAATATTGAAAGATGTAACTGTACCATTAAGACAATACCAATGAATCTTTTATATCTGTAATATGAAATTATCTACTCAAATTTTTAATATAAGAGTTAGTTAATTTTTTAGATAGATTAAATAAATTATTTAATTATAATTAAATCTAATCTTTCAAGATAAATTTATATTATATACTTTTTAATCTACCAAAATTAATCATCTAATTCTTATATTATTATAATTAAATAATTTTTTTTTATTTTTTAATCAATTAACTTTATATTAAGAGTTGGATGAGTACTATATATATAACATTTGAAATGAGTAGGTTATAACTTCATTTCATAACTCTAGTCTGGGAAACTCAATGCCATGCCATGGCACCAAGACGCACCGCATTGATATTTATTAATGACAAAGAAATTTGAACACAAACAAATTATATATGTGTGGGTGTGTGTCTGTGTTTGTCTTTGTGCGTCTGGAGTAATTTGCGTTTTTTTTGTGTGCCAAACAAAACTGGCTAGAGTAATTTGATGTGAAGCAACAAAACAGATAAATATATGATATAGGGGTCATTTGGTGGGAGTAGATAGGGAGAAACAGTTAAACTTAGTAAATTAAACCAAGTCTCTGTAGTTTCTTTATTTTTAATATGCTCGTATGATACAATTTCACTTAATAGTAAAAATTGCGACTATGTACATATTTTTCTTTTTCTTTTAATAACACATAATTTTATTTTTTTTGTGCCTGATATTTTCAAGAGAGTTTGAATTCTAAAACTCTACTCGCATCCATCCAACCATATTTATGAGTTATGCACCCACCATAGCCAGGTACGCGACGCGGGTCAGATCCGGATGTAGTCAGGGTAAAACTCTGGTGAACCGGGTGGGCAACAAAAAAAAATATATTTATGAGTTATGTGATTGACACACATCAGGGTCTATAATAATAAAAAATTATGCTAGTTTCTTAACCCATCACTTGTGATATCTTTGTTCAATTATTGATAAAAATCCTAAGATCTGTAGAAATATTTAACAATAAATTATTATAAGGTTCTAAATAAAAAATCTAATTGTTTAAAAATTTTAATAACAACTAATAGGTTATCAATATCATATTTAAGTGAAAAAATTGATAATAAGTTTATGTCATTTAATTTTTTTATAATTAAATATTTTATTTAAAATCTTATAATAATTCCCCAGTTCAATATTCCAGATGAAAATTACAGAATATATATAAAATAAAATAGGGGAAACAAAGAAAAAGGGAGAAATCTGTGAAATCGGTGAAATTGTTGGAGGGATATAAAAATAATGAAATAAAATGACAAAGGGTATGACGGTCCTGACGGGATATAATTTTCTTTTGTTTTTCCATTTTAAAATCCCCATTTCTGTCACCCTTAATTACAATTTCAATGGCGGCCCCTAAGCCGATTGCGTTGCTTTTCTCTCTCCCCCTCTCTCTCCCCAACCTTGTACTCTATTAAAAAGCTCGAAGGCACTACTGATATAAGCAAAAGCAGAGATACCATCAAGCTTCTCTGTAACACACAGATTCGCTTCGAATCAAACATGAAGGAGGAGGTCTTATCCTGGATTAAGCTTTTGTTTCTCTGTTTCACAGGCCTTGTTCTTGTTCTTAAACTTGGTCTCGTTCTTTGGTGGCGACCCAGAAAAATCCAACTACATTTCTCCAAGCAAGGAATCAGAGGCCCTCCTTATTGCTTTTTCATCGGCAATGTCCGAGAACTCGTCTCCATCATGCTCCGAGCTTCCTCCCAACCCGTCATCCCTTTCTCTCACAACATTCTCCCTCGTGTCCTCTCCTTCTACCACCACTGGAAGAAAATCTATGGTATCTTCTTCTTCTTCTTCCTCCTCCACACTCCCCTGTTTTCTCTCTCGTCTATCCAAACACGAGCAGTGATAACATCTTGTTTCCAGTTTTCCCCGGTCTTCAAATTCCTTAGTTTAGAATCATCAGTGATTAATAATTACTCATTTCCATGTAAGTAATAATAATTATGATGATCATGATTAAAATAAGGAATATTTGCTTATACGGTTATCTTCTTTCTATGTATGTACATTCATACTGAACTAATTTGTCTTGTTTCTGTGTCCTCTCTCTGTTCTGGTTTTTGTGAGGACGGTATTGAGTTTTCACAATGCAGTTTGGTGTCTCCGTTCTGTGCTGTAGGGTCTACGCAATATGTTTCCTTTTGTTTGCTCTGATGCTAATGGCGTGCTGTAGTACTAGTATTTCCTGAAATGCCTGATTTTTTTCTGGCATTATATATGTTGTTGATTAGTTATATGTTCTTTTTAATTGGCGAGATGATTATGGGTTACTTACTTAACGCGATTCATAGTACTTATATGGAGATTTTGTTTGATGTTTTTGGATTAAATGTTGAAAAAGGTGCAACATTCTTGATATGGTTCGGACCCACGGTGCGCCTCACAGTATCCGATCCGGACCTCATTAGGGAAATATTCAGCTCCAAGTCAGATTCCTATGAGAAAAACGAAGCCCCTCCTCTGGTTAGACAGCTTGAAGGCGACGGCCTCCTCAGCCTCAAGGGCCAAAAATGGGCTCAACACAGGAAAATCATCTCCCCAACTTTCCACATAGAAAATCTCAAAGTAACTAACTAACTAACAATTGATTACGGTTATTCTTAGTTATCCTCTAGGTGTGTATAAATATATATATATATAGAGCGAGAATTATTGAAATGTGGTTTGAACTGTGTAGCTGCTGATTCCGGTGATGGAGTTGAGTGTTGTGGAGATGTTGGACAAGTGGTGGGCGATGGCGGAGAAGGACGGTGAGGTGGAAATCGAGGTGGTGGAGTGGTTTCAGAATCTGACGGAAGATGTGATCACGAGGACGGCGTTTGGAAGAAGCTATGAAGATGGGAAAGACATTTTCAGACTTCAAGCTGAACAAATGCTGTTAGCGGCTGATGCGTTTCAGAAAGTGTTCATCCCGGGTTACAGATTCTTTCCGACGAGGAGCAATATAGAGTCGTGGAAGCTGGACAAGAGAATAAAGAGATCGCTGGTGAGAGTGATAGAGAGGGAGGAGGAGGAGGAGGAGGAGGAGGAGGAAGGCAGATCGGCAGCGAAGGATTTGCTGGGGCTGATGATAAAGGCGGCGAAGACGACGAAGAATGTGACGGTGGAGGACATAGTGGGAGTGTAAGAGCTTTTTCTTCGCCGGCAAACACACCACATCCAACCTCCTTACATGGACCACCATTCTGCTTGCAATGCATCCCCACTGGCAGAACCAGGCACGGGACCAGGTCCTCTCCCTCTGTGGGTCACGTGACCTCCCATCCAAAGATGACGTCTCCAAGCTCCACAAGGTATCTCCTCTCTCTCTCTCTCTCTCTCTCTCTATACATTCCTGGAACATCTTTTTTGCAGTGTTATATCTTTTAATCTTCAATTTAACTTAATTTTGGGAAATTACTAATATTCCGTGTGTTATCGGTTGATTAAAATAATAATAAAATTTCAATTTATATTCTATTTGAATTTATCTTATATTTTTATAATGAGCAAGAAATAGTTACTTAGATTTAGAAGGTAAAGATGAGGTGGAGAACAGATAATGATCAGGTTCAAACCCTGTTGGAAAAGAAGGAAAAAGAATAATAACTTTTTATAAATTTTTTATTTTTTCAGCACATATGTTTTCCAAAATAATTTTTTACATATCTTTATTTTTATTAGAATTACTGACGCTTTCCATTGTAGGGTTACATACGGACTTATTTACCTAAAAATGTAAATAGACGTTTTTAAGAATGGATGAAAATTTTGTGTAAGTTTAACAAAGTTAGAAGCAATTTTTATTTAAAATAGCGTGTGTGTTTTGTGTAATATTTTAATTAAAAAAATTGACTGATGAGAGAAAAACATAAAAAATTGTGTTTTAAACCAAATAACCTGCTCTATTGCTAACCGCTTAAGTGATCCCAGCAATTCAGCAATAAAATTAATATCCTTCTAGTGATGAGGTGAATCAAAGTTTTCACTTATTATTTTTTTGGAAGAATGATTATACTTTAATTTTTATTTTTGAATAAATACTCTGATCTAATTGTGTGGGAGATCTAATTGAGTGTAGTTGAGCATGATAGTGAATGAATCTCTAAGGCTATATCCTCCAACAATTGCAACGATCCGACGCGCAAAAACAGACGTGGATGTAGGAGGCTACAAGATCCCAGGTGGGACTGAGCTCTTGATTCCAATCGTAGCCGTTTATCATGATCTCAGCATATGGGGCAACAATGCGAACGAATTAAATCCTGGCCGTTTCTCGGCAGGAGTAGCACGTGCCGCCAAGCATCCACTGGCGTTCATTCCATTTGGCCTCGGTGTGCGCACATGCATAGGACAAAACCTCGCCATTTTACAAACCAAACTAGCTCTTGCAATAATACTACAGCGTTTTAGTTTCACATTGTCCGTATCAACACGCACCAACGGTCCAGATGCTTCTGTATCCTCAACATGGTGCTCCAATCATCTTTCGACGTCTGTCTGCAGGGGATGACCAGGCGTCCTGAGTTGGTCCATGTGAATGTCCATTCAAAGTACAAAAGCTATTTATTTATATTTACAGGAACTAAAAGATATGGGAAATTACTGTTGTTTGTTATTTTTCCCAAATTGACTTGTAAGTTTAATTTGGTTATGGGCAGGTGTGTAATTGGCAATTGTAACGAGTAATAGGCATTGTACTGTGTATAGTTATTAGGTGTTAACCGGAAGGCTAACAAGTTTGACTCCTGTATATTTTCCTTCTTCTTTTTTCAGAGTTTTGTAATTGTTTTAATGTATTTTTTGTCCTTCATTTTCTTTTTGTTAGTAGCTATCTCTTAATATTTTCTGACCCACACGAGTAGTTCAATGATTTGATAATTCACATCACATTATTTTTATTTTTTATAAATGTTAAAAATTACATATAAATGATCGTATTAAAAAAATAGGGAGAATTTTATTGTAGGACTATATAAGAAAAATTACCATTCAGTTCCAAAATATTTTGCAAAAAGATTTTATTATCCTTAATGTTTCAACTTGAGAGAAGTTATCACATCTTGATTTTTTTTATATGTAGATAATTGATTTTTCTTATTTGTAGATGTATGATAGAGGAAAGAAGTAAGGAAATGATTATGACAATGATCAGAAGAAACTATAATGATTAGATGAGTTTTAAGTTGAAAAAAAAATAAAAATATAAAGTTATAAAGTTTAGGGACTTGAAGGTCATTTTTATGAAAGTTTAATATAAAGAATTCAATAGATTTAAACGGAGTTTTGTGAATTCAGAAGTTAAATTAGAATTTTAAAATATTTAAAAAGAGACTAAAATGATATTACAAAAAGTGTAGTAAGGGACTAAAATAAAATTTGACAAATTTAAGGACAAAATTGTAATTTGCCAAATTCAAGGGGCAAAAAGATAATTATGATAAAGTTAAGCTGAGAAGGCCTAAAACTGCCTAAAAATATTACAATCTCAAATTTTACCAGTAAAAAGAGAATGGTAATTGGGCCAAATATATTTTTCAGAATTATGATTTGAGGTCCCAAAAAATTAATATTAATTTGCAAAGTCTGAAAATTATTACAGGGTCTTCTGGATCTCAAAATCAGATAAAATTTTATAATTTTTTTTATAATTATTATAATAATTTATGAAGTTGATAGAACTAAAAAATGAGTTATGTAGAATTTATTGTCAAATTTAAGGTAAAAATGATACTGATAAAATGATTTAATGAACTATATAGAATTTTTAACAAGATTTTTGGGTCTTAGAAAATTATGAAACTTTACAAAAAAAAATTTATTTAATAGTAGAATGAATTTCTAAAAATGTCATGATCCTTAAAAGATATTTATAGAATTTATTCCAAAAATTAAGGTATGTTAGGGTACTCAGTAAAAAAAATATCTTAGGATATGTATCAAATAATGTGTTGGACTCAAAGAGAGCCCAAAATAGGGTCATGTGTAGGCCCAAGAGGTTAAAGAATTTATTATGTGGCCTAATGAATTATCTAGAATCTTTTATAAATTTTTAAAGAGAAAAAGTAAAAAAAAATTAAGAATATGTGAGGTGTCTTTGTTAGACCCACTTAAGTCCAAATGGCACCATATGCAAGGGAGAAGGAAGGATTTTGGCATGTGATTTTATATTTTATTTGCTTGGAGTTTAAGTCAAGAATTGAGAGTAAATATCTACCATTAAACTAAATAGTGTTAGAATTAATCTTAGCCACTCATGTCCTTAGATTTTTGCCTATAAATACCTCTCTATTTCTTTTCATTCCTGCCAAACATAAAGGAATCATGGGGAGGCACTGCTAAAATGAAATTCAAGCAAAAAGAAGAAGCAATCCAAGAGCCAATCAAGTAAGGATTCAAGGTAACTTATTCTTTCTATTTTTGTATTATGTTATAGGAAGATTTTTCTTAAATTTAAGTGGTTGAAACACCATTTTTTTCTCCATATTGGCTGCTGGACGTGATGTAAAGAAAAGGGGGAAAATAAAGATTAAAGCTAGAAATATAAAATTGAAGCTTAAATAAGCTAAAATCAAGTAGTATTGACTTGAAAATTCAAGTATGCATATAATTAGGATTTTATGTTCTTGGGTGCCACTGTATGAATCACTGTTCATATACGAAAATTTTATCATTTTGATGCTTCCAATGAGTTTAAATGAATATTTTTATGGAGTAAAGTAGAGAAACAAGTATTGGAATCAAAATGAGATTTTTTTTAAAAAAATGACAGAGGTGGTTCTGTCATGTACAGTAGAATAAGGAGTTTTAATTTTGAAATTCTAACTTCATATTTGGATTCCTTGGACAAAATTATGTAGGATTAGTCTAAGGAAATAATTATTACAAAGCTAAACCATTAACTCTAAGAATTAAGTTAATAGTTAAGGGTTTTAAGGAATTTGATATACAATATTTATATAATAGCTCTAATGAGTTGTACATACAATATAATTGTATTTAGGGCATGATATGTCAAAGAGAATGAGTTAAAGAGGTTGAGTAAGCAACTAATATTTGATTGAAGACAAATAGAGTAAAGAGAAAATGATAAAGTTTTAAGGTAGTGAACTTACCTCTTTATGTGCTTGATGTGGTATGCTTATGTATCGACATGTATATGATGATTAAATGATGTTGTGATATGATAACTGATGTTGAATATATTATGTATAATATGTTTCCCATGGCCATGCATTTTTATTCAAAGCATAAAGCATGATAGCATGTCACTAACTACAGAAAATTTAATAAAATTACATATCATGCATTAGCATCCATCTTACATATTTAAGTGATAATGTTTGCTACTGAGATTCTCTAGAATCTCACTCTCCCATCACCAACCAATTTAGGTCAAGTATGATGGAAATGTATACATGGAGATGAGCTAAAGAATGGAAAAAAGAAAGTGGGCAATTATTTATTCTAGCAAGAATTGTACAATTTGTCAACTATGTTTATGTTACGTATTATGCCATTATATGTAAGAAAAATGTATAAAATAATTATGACATAACCCTTATGATGTGTATAGTTGTATGAGAGACCAAGTTAATGGTTTATGAATGTTGAATGAATTTATGAGAATCAAAATAAGAAAGTGAAATGATAAAAATATAGGTCTAGAGCAGTTATGTTGTGACTCCAACTTGACTTAGCGAATGAAGGAATTAATTTATGCAATTTTGAGTATGTAGTACATATCCAGAGCTTTAAATATATAGGTAACATGTCTCATTTGGATGTGTATATCAAGAGAAATGAATTTCTAAAATTACAAGATAGAATCTGAAATTTCTAAAATTTACTATATGAATAATAAACTTTATCGATTTAACTGGATCAAATGGGTCAGTAAATGTTCAATTTCACATTTTCCCTTAAAAAAGGAATGATAGAGTTTTCATTAGAGTTTTGAACTATCTCTATACAATTTTTTTAGAATTAGTTATGAATTTTTAAAGTTAGACTGCCAATCTGAAATTTACTAAATGAATAGTACCCGATAATTAAATTTAAAATTTTTAATTTTTGGACAAAAATAATACTTCCACTAGTTAGATATATTTCTGAATACGTACTCTAAGCGGTTAAAAATAGGATGTTTTAGAAATCATATTTACAAGTGTTGATATGTATTTTAATTGAACAAGTGCTCATACACACAATAACTAACAAATGTTGATTTCTAAATTTATATGTTTTGATTTTCATTATAATAGGTCCTAATATACAAAATAACAAATGTGGATAAGTGAATTTATAAAAATGCTTATCAAAATTTGTAAATTTACAAATATACACTTGTCATTTTTTATATGAAAACATGTTACATGAAAACCAAAACTTATAATTTTTTATGTCAACACTCAGTTATTGTGTGCATGAGAACCTGTTAGAATTAGGGGTGTTCACGGGACGGGTCGGGACCGGGACAACCCCGTCCCGTGTCCCGTCCCGATACAGTACACGGGACGCAAAATGCGTCCCGTGTCCCGTCCCGTCCCGAATTTGTCCCGGTCCCGACGGGACCGGGACGGGTTCGGGACGGGACGGGACGGACCCGAATTTTTTTTTTTAAAAAAATATATTATAATAAAATCATCTCAATAAATTATTCCATATAAAATGCCCCAACAACTTACTCAAAATACCAACATTTCTCCTTTATATAATATAATAATTTACCCATATAAGGGGAAAAAAAGTAATAGTAAAAAAGAATAGAAATATCAATATAAAAATATCTGTATAAGAATAAAAATATCTATATAAGAGTGGGAAAGATAGGATAATGTATATTTTTTAAAAAAAAAAAAAAAATCGGGACGGGACGGGATTCCCGAGGGACGGGCCGAAACCCGTCCCGTCCCGAATACCAATCTTGTCCCGTCCCGGGACGGACCCGTCCCGGTCCATTTCGGGACGGGACGGACCCGTCCCGAAATCCCCGGGACCGGGTCGGGACACCCGGGACGGGACAAGGTTGGACACCCCTAGTTAGAATGCATATCAAAAATTGTAATTTTCTTATTCATACTTGTTATATTGTATATCAGAATCTGTTACAATAAAAATTGAGACTTATTAATTTTCATATCAATGCGCATATGAGTACTTGTTAAAATTCGTATTACACTTATAAATATGGTTTCTCCCAAACCCTTCATTTTGTTTAAACATTAAGGGTAATAAAGTTTTTTTCACTTTGAAACTTATTTTCATTTTGATCCAAAACTGATTGTAGTAAATTCATAATATTTTAGAATTGCATCGAAATTAAGTTACTTATATAGCCTTGTCATGAGACTCTCCCACTAAAAATACTTAGATTAAATGAAAAATTATTTTTAGGATTATAATCTTACTCCGTCGTACTACCACATGGCGTCACTCATCCCAAAGTATATCAACAATCGACCTATAAAAAAAACCAAGTTTCAGGGTTTTAGGTACATCGCATTTCAATTCTATATTAGGAGTAATAAAAAAATCCCTACTAAACCTTTCTCTTTCTTAACGAAGTCAAATATAATTTATTTTAATATAAATAAAGAGTGCTTGGTAAGTGTGTGAAGCCCAATAGTTTATTTTATTAATTCTAGGCTTGTGATATGTGCAAACAACTATTTTTCAGCACTAATCAAGAAGCTGTGGCTTATTTCCAATGCTATTAACCCAAATATGGCACTTGTCCTTTGTGAATATTGTTTGCTAATAAAAACAAAGTTTTATAACATATTCAATTTCTATAGAAAACATATTAAATAAATAATGTAGGTTTTGAGACATAACTATTGATTTGACTGAAGCTATCAAATCGCCCACACATGATGAAATCACGTCTTGTATATAGTATTTTTAAACTGTGCATCTAATATCTTACAATATTTTATTGTGTATATAACACTTTAAAATATTTTTGTGTTGTACACACCTAAAAAATATTTTAGGGTACTCGATATACTTAAGAAAATAGTTTAAGGTGCTAGATGGAACTTAAACTTTTTCTCTTTTGATTAATATATTAAAACCTAGACTAGCTATTGACTCAATTGAGGCACTGGTGTCAAGGTTTAGAGGTAAGGCATGTTATACTAAAATAATATAATTTAATAAAAATATTCATATTTGCTATGAACGAGTTAGTATTTAAATCAAAAGAACCACTTATGAGACCAATATTACATATGTTTTTCATATAATTTTAGAGTCATTTTATGGAGTTTTTGAGCTTATATTGGATATTGAATGATTAAATTGAGTTCTACGTTCATATTTGTGATTTTGTGCTAAAAAGGGAATTTTGGTCATTTATTTGTGCTTTACAATTTTGATTGATTTTTAAAATATTTGGTATTACAAATATTTGATCTTAATTTTAGAAATTAGAGATTAATTAAAGTTGGGAGCCAAATTAAAAAATGCCAGAGAAGGACCTCAGGCTAAGCTGCCAAATGACCAAAGAAGTACCAAGGAAGGACCCAAATTAATGTTAGAAAAGGACCTAGAGGCAAAATTGAACCTTCATTAAAGCTATTCCTTTTAGTCAAAACGAATGAAATTTTAGTTGCGACAAACAGTAACAGAATATGTAGAATCGCGTTTTGGGCTGAGATTTTATGTTGGATCCAAATCTAACACTAATTTTCATACCTTCAAGTTTCAGCTACCAATTCATTCATTCATCATTCATTCACTCTCTACATAATTTTTTAACCCTAATACTCACGTTCTCTCATCTCCTTCACCTTCTATAACATCCTAATTTTTAGGCGCCTTTGAGCAGAAGTCTTAGAAACACACAGATGGTGTTAAGGGACCACACTGCAAATAGATGAAGTACATGAACTAAATTATAAATAGTTAAAGTTCTTTGGGCAAGTATGTAAATAAAGTTAGGGATTTTAGATGAGCCCTTGAGACCTAGAAAGAGAAAAGAGGAAGCAATAAATTATAAAGAGAGAAAGATCTTTAGGGCATAAGTAAGAAGTTAAAAGGACATAAGTAGAAAGTTTAAAGGGACTAAAGTAAAAATTTAAAAGGTTCCTAGGGTTAAAGTAAATGTAGAAACAAGTTAAGGGACTTAAGTTTAATTATGAGAAATGAAGGGATATGAATGTCATTCTTGAAAAGGCCAAGGATACAAATGTAAATAGTAAATATACCCAGAAGCACACTAAGTCTGAAGTCAAGAAAAGTTAGAGGGGATTTTTTTGATCCGTTTGGCGGGAATCCTAATTTTGATTTGATGCCCTGGTTAATTGATATGAATTTCTAAAGTAATTAATTTACAATAGAAGTTTCTGGGTATTGCCAGATCAAATATCTAACAAAGGAAATAACTCTGGGTAGGAAGTCAAAGAGGATAACAAGAATATGGGACCAAGGCTAAGAATACCATGGTGAAACATGAAAAGACAAAAATACCCTTAGTGTTATAAAAGTGAATGAAGGGCATTTTGATCATTTTTAAGGGTCAAATAATAAAATATTTACCTAGTCCAATAATGTTAAATGCAGGAAGAATATAGACACTGAGTCTAATGTTAGAAAATAAATTATGAAACCTCATAAAAATTAGAATAAGAAAATATTTTAGTTTTTAGAAAATCTGATTGAGCCAGTACAAGATTGGAAATAATTTTTAAAAAAGTCCCTTCTCCCATGAGATTGCACCACCTAAGCATGATGATTTCATGGGAAGAATTTGATGATGTAAGAACGCTAAGTGGTTAAATCTAGACCCTTGATTTGTAAGATATAAACTTGGCCATCCATTATAAGATTAAATCTTGGTCATTGATCTAATCTTGACTTTGCCTATAATAACCCCTCACCCCTCCATGGCGAGCACTCTTGAGAACCATAGGGTACTTCTTACAAAATTTTTATTCAACCCAAGATCAAGCTTCCAATTTTCCAAACTTCAAGGATTTCATGGTAAGTTATTCCTCCAAGCTATAGATTGTGTAGTTGGAAGATTAATCTTTTGATTTAGTGGTTGAAATGTCATTTTATCCCCCTTGGGTATGTTGGCCAAAATGTATAGTTGGAAGGGGAGGATGAATTCCAAGTTATAAGTAGCTAAGACATGCAAGTTGAAATAAGCTAGATTTAGGTGGTTTTAAGCTTATGAAATCAATATATTCTTGGAATTCTTGCTTGGCATGCTTGCTGCCACTATTAAGAACTAAAGGAATGAAGTTGAATTTTTTGATTTTGATGCTTCTAATGGGTTTAAAATGGAAAATTATATGGGATTAAGTAGAGAAGCAAGCATTGGAAGTATTAGGATCAAAATATAGAATTTTTGAATATTTGAAGGAAGTGCCATAGTTCTATCTAGATTTGGGGAAGGAGTTAGAATTTCAAAATTCTAACTCCATAATTGAATTCTACATGGAAATTTATGCGGGATTGAACCTTTGGGACTAATTTTAGATAGATGAAAGCAAAAGCTCTAAAAGTGAATTAAAAGGGCACTTGGAGAGCTTAAGCTTTAGAGTTATGTTTATGGGTTGTATTGTGACATGCCATTGCCTTGCAATGTATAGGCTTTAACATTTTCCAAAGGAAAATTCCCACACTAGAAGAAAAGAACAAGGATTCTTCAAGAGGTAGCAAGGATATCCCACTTCAAAGTTTATTATGTTAATTGTTTAATTTTATTGTATTTATGATGGTTGGTTGAGCTTGTTATGTAATGATGCTATGGGCTATGTTGCCATGAGCTATGATGAGTTGTTACTTCTCCTTGTACTATATATCATGACAATATGCATGTTAAAGTATGCTTGATGCTAAAAAAACACTGTTAAAAAAAGTGGTAAATTTTTTTTAAATATTTGGCTGTTAAAAAACTTTTCACGGTGGTTGTTGTTAAAAAAATGTTGTGAAAAGAATTTTTAACAGTGATTTTTTCAACAAACGTCATGGAAAGAAGTCCAAGCCAGTCAAAAAACTTACTTGGACAAAAAACTTATCATGGCATTTAAACACGTAGTGGATACTTTTAAAAGGTCTCTTCATGACAGTTTTCTATAAAACTGTTGTAAAAAGTCATCAGAAATTTAAGAACCATATCGCGATTACAATTTCACTTTTACTTGTCATAGCCATTGTGGTCCCTTTCACGTGCCCTACCACCAGATACCTCAACGAAGTTGATTTTATGCCCTATTTGTATTGTTTCTGGTGCCGCCACTCACGTCTTTCCAGTGCCACCACTCTAGCTGTCGTTCTCTATTGTAAACATGGCAATTCTCATCAGTCATTGTTATCCTTATTCTCTTGCTCATTTTCTTGCTTTTTCATTTATTTGCTGTTTATAAAGTGTAATAGATCATATGGGCTAATTTCCTTATATTCAAGACTTGTTTTTTGTAGTGTTTAGATTGTTACATTGGTTCCTATTTGTTTATGGGTATATTTTTGTAAATTTTGAGAAGTAATACATTGTGATTGAAACTTTTTGTTGTTAATTGGCTTGATTAGATTAGTTATTTGTTATATGTATCATTAAAATAGTTATGAACATTGGTTGTGAGATTATGTTTCATGTTATATTGATTTCTTATTTTTGAGATACATCTATTTGGTATTTTTATGTTATTTTTTGTTTGAGCAATGTGAGTATTATTTAGGAAAGTTATAAATTAAGTTAAAAACTTTTGTTAACAAGAAACTTGATTGTCAAGTTTGATGGATAACAGACTTTATTGGAGTTTTTATTTTGAACTCATAACTTTAACAGTAAAAGGAGATATTTGGTATTGTGGAATTGAGTTTGTTAAAATTGGTTTGTTTCTTACCCATATTTTTGGTTTATTTACTTATATTATCATTTGGGATTGTTTATATTTAAGTGGAAACTCTGCCAAAATTTTTCTAAAATATAAAAGGTTTGCATATTCCCTTTAATTTAACAACTATGCTAAATGACGATGTAGAATAATAGATCGTAGTTAGATGAAAGATAGGAGAACTACTAAGGAATATGAAGATGGGGTAGAAAGGTTTATTGAATATGTTGAGAGGAATGCTTATAAGAAAAGTGATAGGTTGTATTTCTGTCTTGTATTAACTATTTAAATAGTAACCAATTGTCTATTCCTGACATAAGAGAGTATCTTATATGTGATGGGATAAATGGGATAAATTTAATATATACAAATTAGATTTGGTACGGTGAAATTAGAAGGACTCCTTTGTGTGAAAATGATGAAGTTGCGAATGATAACTTTGGAGATAAAATTCTTGATATGTTTCATGATATTGGAGCTAGGTCCTTTCTATAGTTCTCTTTGATATATGATATATATGAAAGTTTCCAAAGTGATGCTGAGACGCCATTATACTATAGTAAAGATGAGTACACAAAAATTTGAAATCAAGAAATGATTGGATCGATTCTAGTTTGACAAAATTGCTCAGTTGTTGAGTAATGCATTTCTTGTAGGCAATATACTTCCAAAAGGAATGTACGATGTGAAAAAAATATTGTGTACGATATGTTTGTCCTATAAGAAGATATATGTGTGCCCTAATGACTGCATACTATATAAAAATGAGTATGAAGGGCTGAATAACTGCCTTAAATGTGTCACTTCAAGATACAAAGTGAAGAAAGGCAGTGGTGATTATGATGAGATGACCAAAGGCTCTCCTTTAAAGATGTTGTGGTATCTTCCAATAACACCATAATTTAAGCATTTGTTTACTGTAATATCCTAATTTTTTCCTATTTGTATAATACTGATAGAGAAAAGAGGTTTAGAAAGGATTGTGATGATGAATGGAAAAGAAAAGAATGATTAGATGAAGGTTTAAAGAAGAGGGACTAAATTGAAAAGTATAAAAGTTTCATGGTGCAAAATATAAAGTAGACATATACTTTAGGCCATTAGGTGTAATTATGAAAAGTTGAGGGCCTAAAGTGTAATTTTTAAAAGTTTAAGGACCTAAATATAATTTATCAAAAGTTCAAAGGGCAAAAGTGTAATATGAGAAAGTTGAGCCGGAAAAGGCCCAAAAATGCTCGGAATCAGTTCAGTCCCAAATTTTACCAGTAGCTAGAGAAAATTATTTCGGTTAGTTTGACGTAACATAGAATTTTGATTTGAGGTCCCGAAAAATTGATATAAATTTTTGAAGTTAGGAGAAATTATTACAGTATTTTTTAGACCTCAGAATCAGATGAAGCTTTACAGTAAATTCTTATAATTAATATAAGAATTTATAAAATTGACAGAATCAAAAAAGGAATCCTGTAGAATTTTTAATGAAATTTATAGTAGAATAAAATACCCGAGAAATACCTTCGGGAGAGGTTTCTTGGGATTTGTGCCATAAAGGTAGTGGACCATACAAAGGCCCAAAATGGTATCCCAGAGGCCCAGTAAGGTAACTAAGCAGTTATGTGGGCCAGTGTCCAGAGGAACCCCGGAAAAATATGAAATTATGAAAATGCCCCTAGGTTGTAATAATGAACAAGAGATGAATGGAGGGCATTTTGGTCATTCTGGACAGGCTAAAATGCCAAAGCAAGTGTAAGAATGAGTACTCAGAGTCAGTATATGCCCTGATAAGGTATAAAGAGGTGTGAAATGATAATTATGCCCTTAGGGTTAATATAGTGCAAGAAATGGCACCAAGGGTATTTTGGTAATTTGCCAAGGGATCTGTAATTAAAATTAGACCCAATACAAGAATATCAATGGAAGGAAGAATCCGGATACTGGATTTAAGGTCAAAAAATATATTATAGAATCTCAGAAAAATTAGATTTAGAAAACAGTCTGGTTTTTAGGAAATCGGATTGAGTCGGTATCGGATTGGACTGAAATTTTTCCAGATGCTTCCTCCCTTCATAATTTCATCACATGGGCTATTAGGTGTCCCTTGATGATGTCATGGATGATGTCATCTCATTGGCTTCTATGGCAAGCTAATCCAAGAGCAAATATGAGCCATTAGATTAAATAGTGTACAAAGTGATATTGGCCATCCATTTTCCATTGGATTTTTCTATAAATACCCCCATTTTTCTGATACAAAACCGTGAAGCAAGAAGCCTTGGGGAAACTATGGCAAAATGAAAACTCAAGCTAAGACAAAGAAGAATCTAAGGTCCAAAGATCAAGCAAGCTAGAGATTAAAGGTAAGCAATCTATCCTAGCTTATTTTCCTTTGATTTGGGAGCTTGAACTTAGGGTTTTCATGGAAGAAAGTTGAGTTTTCTCTAAGGTGTATATGCTGTCCAAAACCTTAGATGAAAGGATAAAGAAAAAATTAAAGTTAGATTTATGAGATTAAAGCTTAAACAAGCTAGTTAGACGATTGGTTGTTGAATCAAGTTGATATTCTTGACTTTGCCATGGATGAAACAATTTGGTTTGCACTGTTCATTCACTGTTCATGATAGAAGGAGATGGAATTTCAATGATCTAATGCTTCCATTGAATTCATATGATGATTTTGTGTAGGATTGGATAGGTTTTGAACCTTGGAAACATTGGAATCAAAATGAGAATTTTTGAAAGGATTATGTAAATGTCTGTACAAATATTTTTGAAAGGATTATGTAAATGTTTGGTCCAAGAATGCCTTATTTCGATGTCTGTACAAAGAGAACGAATTTTCCAAAGATGGGGACCAGAATCTGTTTTCAGAATTTTTGACCAAATGAACAGTAAACTTTAACGAATAAACTGTATCAATATGCGAAGCATTTGGTCAGGAAATTATTTTTCTCTTAAACTTCAAGATGTTAGATTCGACTAGAATTTTGAACCACTTCATTTCAATTTTTATGGAATTAATTATGATTTTTCAAAGCTTGTCGCCGAATCTGGAATACCATATGAACAGTAACTCGCCAAGAGTAAAAATTCTAGATTTAGCTAATGGATTTCAAAGGTCATGTAAGTGGTTCTAAATGCTACCGAATGGTCCCTAAGACGTACGAAAGTAAGGATGTTACATTTACTAATGCCACAGACACAAAGAACTTGAGATGGCATTCTAATGGAAAAATAAATGCTTGATAACTTCGTCACCCTGCTTATTCTCCTCAATTGAAGACAATAGATCAAAATTTTCTTGAATTTACAAATGTAATTTCAATAACTATATTCCTTCACCTTGGGGGAGTTTAGGAGCCTATAAAGGCCTATCCCTCACTATGGGGGACATAATGGAGCCTAAAGGACCTATCCCTCACTCTAGAGGACACAAAGGAGTCACAATGGCATATCCTTCATTATAGGGGATGTAAATGAGCCACAATGGCCTATCCCTCGCTGTGGGGATGTAGGGGAGCCAACCATCATTCACTAACACAAAAGCCTCCTCATGTAATGGTAACATATACAAATTACTCACCAATTTCCATCATATGCATCATGCTCAAGAATTCAACATATGGTCAATTTGAAATTCCATAATCCATTTTCAAGTCAACATATTGTTATATGTTTCAAGATAATACCATAAGTTCGAAGATACTACTTTAAGTTCCAAGAAATATCATAGATTTTAAGGATTGCATTTTCTAAACTCAAGTCCCACAAGACAAATTTTACCTATGTATATCAACATAATTTCAAAAGCGTTCCAATAGTTTAATAAACCAAAACTACTCACAAGCATGACATTAGCATGTATAATAAGTAAAAAGTGGTTACCTCTCACTAAAGCTAATAGAAGTACTATAAATGAGGAGCCCCATGATTAGACCACAATTCATTAACCCATATTTACAATTCTATGATTCTCATTTGTTAAAAATCTCAAGGTATTAAAAATCGGACCGATCAATAAACTGGTCAAGGCAATGGTTTAAGGGTAATAGGTTAGATCAGGGTTAACTATCGGTCAAATTGGTTATAAATAAAATGATATAATTTAATTAAAATATTTATATTTATCTATGAGTATTTTTAATTAAATTAAAAAAATGGAATATGTGTATTGAGGGATGTGAAGGGGCATAATAGTCAAGAGGCCTGAACCAAACCATAGAAAAAAATAAAAAATGAGTCCATCAAGGTTTTTAATTATCTATATTGTGTTGGTTAGTAATGAGTTTTAAGTTTTTATATTATTTTATTTAATATGGTGAGTGAAATGACATAATGATACCCATCTTGACTCTTCATTCTTCCTTCCCGCCATTTTTTGGTTCTCTACAAGGTCGTTCTTTCTTTGCAAAATGAAACATCCTCCCTTAGACCCCTTAGAGTACACTTCTGGAAGCGATATTAGCAAGATTATATCTTATCTTAAGCCCAGAAATTTAAAATTTCACTCTTAAGTTCCTTATTCTGAACCTTTAATTTGAAAATTGATTTATCTTATTATACACATCCAAATGAGGCTTATTACCTATCCACGTAATGCCCCAGATGTGTGCTACTGGCTCACCAAATTTCGTGGCCAAACTCTTTCATTTACTAGGTCAAACTGAGGTTAAAACACTACCACCTCAGGACCTACGAATTTCTCTCTCATAATTTCTCATATACAAATTGAATATGCCAAATAATATTTATTATTAAATAATAAATTGTCATACAATAGGGCATGCATAAAATCCTCATATCTCTATTACATCTTCTCCTGCCTGAAATCCGGCAGCATAACTACTAGACCTCATCTTTACAAATAACTGATCTTGTACTGATTCGGTAATTCCCGTGAGAACTACCATTCTACGTAAGTACCCAGGAAATACTGGATGAACCGGCTAGGTCCACTCACTTCCAGACTCCTTAGACAGTACCTACGTACACAATACGTATCATCTCCTTCCTTCATAACTGATATTTTGCCATAATTTTGGCAGCATAACGGTGTCTCTTAGCATTCTTAAAATTCACTTTGACATAACTTCCCTGTAATGGGTTATACATAGGGAATGAGATTCGGGGAAATCTCAGTATTAACAACCATAACAATATATATAATACAGTGTGATAGTGCTTATTTGTGATTGTGTACAGATAAGTATGCCGCGTGCTTCCATACTCAATAATATGATCATAGCATGATCATAACATATGATCATAGCATTATGTAGTAGAGCTTCAGACATAACATATAAGACAACAATCCAACCAAACAATAGCACATCACATCACAAAGCCATTACATAAAAGCTAGGACTAGTTACTACCTCACAAGCTTAGCAGAACTCTACTATCTCTATACTGCTCCCAATTCCACCAAAACTTCCTTCTTTCTTTCTCTTTCTCTCTCTCTTCTTTCTCTTCCTTTCTTTGTGTATGCCTGGGATGAATGAAAATGGGAGGGGGTATTTATAGTTTTCATGGATGGCATTTCTGTAATTCTCAAGAACTTTGATCTTGTGGCCACCGATTTTTCTGGAATTTCCTATTTTCTTTAATCCAACTTATTGCATCATCATGGTGATATCATCATGATGACTCATGGCCTTTCATAATTACCTGCTGACTCAACATGCTGACTCAGTGTTTTCAGAGAATTCCAGAGTCTTGCACTGGAATACATGGCTAAGATCGTGCCAGGTGTCCTCAGCTTTTCTTCTCCCTCTAGATCATTGTCATGTGGAGTCTTGCTGGCACCTTTCACGCCATCCCATGACTTCCAGATAAATCCAAAGCTTTATCTGATCAATCCCCTGGTTACCACTTCGATCGGGTAACTTTACTTTACGGAAACAATACTAAAATAGTATTTTAATGCTACTTTTACACACATATTCCTTGGGCTACATTTTTGGACTCTAGGAATGCTATCTTGGGTATCTGATCAAGGTCAAGTACTCTGATGGCTCGATTCCCAAGAAACATCCCTTGGCAAATTACCAAAATGCCCTTGGTTCATCTTTATTTACTTTAATGAGTCTAGGGGCATTATTGTCTTTTCACATTTCACCAGAGTATTCTCTGACCCTGGTCAACCTTCCAGATAACATTTTTTGACTGTCTAACCTTATCCAAATGACCAAAATACCCTTTACTCATTCTTTCCCTATTTTATAACATAATGGCATTTTCGTCATTTTGCACATTTTCAGCACATTTCTGAACACCGACCCCTTTTATCTGATGAACTGATATCCTGGGTCTGGGCCTCCCTTGGTGTCACTATGGGCATCTGCGTTATGTCATTTGGGCTCATTTAGTCTTAATTTGAATACCGATAAATCTCCCAATCGGATACCTGGAGGTCACAAACTCCGTCTGAATTCACTAATTTATGAATAACTTTTCCTACAGACCTCCTTTCGGTATTCTGTCAGTTTCCTGACATCCGTCTCTACAGGACGCATCTTCCTGCAGTTTTTCACTCATATTTGAGGTCTAGGATATTCGATAAGAATTTTTTATAGTTTTTCATTATCAGATAATTTTCAACTATCTACAGCTCTGATAAAATTCCTGTATTAAGTCAGATTAACCAGCATCATTTCCTCTATCTACTGTGAAGTTTGGGACTAAAATGCTTCCGGGCAGTTCCAAGCCACTTTTGACTCAACTTTCCATAATTACCATTTTGCCCTTGGAAACTTTTCTTCTTTTCAATTAAGTCCCTAATGTTTCATAATTTTTACATACTCCTAGAGACCTCATATGTATATTTCACAGTTTAGTGAAATGATCAGCATAATTTTCTCTATTTTATGGTAAAATATGGTACTCATCGGCTACTAGCCTGATGTTTCCCATAATTACGATTATGCCCCTGCATTCTCTTTCTGACATCTTTACTTACCTTCTTATCCTTTATCTTAACTTCTTAAAATTCTCTTTCAACCTCATCCCCTGAACTCTTCGGGAGTCATTGTTAATTGAAAGGCTCGACAACCTGCCCATATCAGGTTATCTTACTCAGGAGCCAGCCCATATCTAGCTACCTGCAGAATTCCTAGGCTTAAGACTTAGGATATTCCTTACATTCCCCTTTTTGAACCTATGTGAATTGTCCCTATTTTGTAGGTCAAAGATTTAACTCATCTTTAAATCCTGAGGGACTTAACTCATCCCTTGGATTCCTACAAAATATAGGTAAGTGATCTGCCCATATCAGATTAATATCCTGGGACTACGGGTTTAATAGCCTGCCCATATCAGACTACCTCCCAGTTCTCCTAGACCCAAAAATCGGGATGCTACACAAAAGGGGTGTTTGTTTGACAATGTTGAGATTGACAAAGAGTTCGACACTATCACCAAAGGCCATCATCTCTTATCAGTCCCCCACCACTGTCTCCCTTTCTTGTTTAACTTGCATTGTCTCCACTGTCTCCCATCTTCTTGAAATGGTCCTCCGGCCTAGGTTTCCTCCATATTTCTCTTTGATTTCTCACTCAATCTAAAGATTTTTCATCAACTCCCCATGCTTTTCATCTAGATAGTTCATAGATCTAAATCTCTGAAGAGATTCGAGCACCATCATAACTTATCTTGCTCCTCCCTTTCTTCCTCAACATTTTAGATTGTATCAGAAAGGTTTTTAAAAATAACCTGGGTAACCCGCCCAACCTAGTAGGCTACTTGGGTTAAGATCGAGTTACCTTGCTTCACCACGGGTTATATTGGGTTGATTTTTACCAGGTTCAAGCACTAAACCAGGCCAACCATGAGTAATGATGATTATATATATTAATTTTAATCTATTCTTAATGCTTCTTGATGTTTGATCACCATTGGGATGTTATGTTCATTTGAGTTAGAATTGAGAAAGCTAATTTAAGTGTTGAACTTATTTAAAATTATGTTTGCATTAAAGTTCTTTTGATAATGGATGGTTTTATTTAGTTCAAATAAAGATATTGCTCTAAATTTACATTGTCAAGATGATGGTTAGTTCTTTAACTTAGTTTTCATTAATTGGGTCAAGAGATTGAGCATTTTAATGGAAAAGAGCATTTAATTTTGACTTGAGAAAGCTTAATTAATTGTTTTGAATCATTTGACAAACACATATTATCATTGCATGTGATTAAAAGGTAACTTTTCTAAGGTTTATGAAGTAAAAAAAAAGATAAATAGCCCTATAGCTCTCTTTTATCTTGAAGTAAGGTTTTTAATTTAGTTTTTACCAATCAATTATTTTTTATTTAAATTTTACATCAATTCTCTTGTTAAATTATTGGTTTATCAAACATTTGATCCCTCAACCTAATTGAGAATATAATCACAAGAATACAATCTCTTTTGCCTTAATCTCCATGGGAATGACAACTTTCTATACTACTTTCGACTCGTATGCTTGTGGTTAAGCTAAATGGTGAACAATCAGGTCATAATATTTACACAAGACATACCCATAAAATCGGTGTACATATACATCTTTACACCAAACAAATTAAAATATGTTATGTGTTATTTATCAGACATAATTCTTTACTAATCGATGTACATTTAATTAACTAAATATTGATCTGTCTTTCTTGGCCATTATTATTTGGCCAGATTAATTAACATTTAAATTAAAGATCAAGAGACTAAAATAATAATAATTTATATATTTTTATGTATATTAATGTGGTCAACGAGGGGCCATGCCAAAAATACATAGATATTTATAAATTAAAAAAACTAAAACCTAAAAGTTAAAAGCATACTTACACCTAAAACATAATTAAACAACAAACTAAAAAAACCTAACTTAAAATAACTAATATCCATGCTCATCGTCAGAGGAGGTAGAGAATGCCTCCAGCAAGACGTCATTGGTAGTTGGGTCAATAGAATGAGGTGGCATTAGCGGTGGTATTGATGGAGACGGTGGAAAGGGAGGGTAGGTTGACGGGAGGAAGAGCTTGAGTATAGACGCTGCCTTTATATCGCCATGGCAACCAGAGAAAGAGAAGAAGATAGATTTAAGACTTGTTTTTACAGCCCCTATGTACTTATAGCCGAAAATACCAGAGTGAAATGATGCGTTGATATTTCCAAGAGACACAACTGATCACTTAGAAGAAATTCGTTGGAAGACGGAAGGACTTGGAGGGGAAACGTTCTAATGAAGCAGGAAGGTTCTAGACCGATTTATTTAAAGAGCCAATGTAAAGAGTAATCTTTACATCAGTGTCACATAGAGCAAATGTAAAAAGTTAGACTAGGTTCTCGTGAAGCTGGTGTAAAGAGTTGTTTAGACCATATATAGGTGCATCTGATGAGAGTTGTCTATATTTACACAAAGCCACCAGTCATATTTTTTACTTCGTCCCTACGTGTTTTGGTGTAGAAGAGGCTGTGTTAAAGACCTATTTTATAGTAGTGCTATATGAGGTAAGTAAACTAATATAAGAGTTGCGAGTTGGGTTTGTCATTTAAAAAAGAAAATTCAGAGTTGGACATGTTTGGAAGAAGAAAAAGAAAATTGTGATCATGAGGTACAACTGCAATGTGATTAAAGTGAAGTTTTTTTTTCTTTTAAACAAAACACTGGTGGCATTTGTTTACAAAACATGTGTCAATAAAAGTGAGAGAAATTCTTGTGTACATTGGGTGCACCAACTCATTTATTGACTGTCGAATCAAAATCCTCCAACTTATATTAGATTTAAATGACATTATTTAAAAATAATAATAAGTTGTGGGTCCATAAATTTTTTATCTTTCTTCCTCCTCTCCCTCTCCCACTCCCACCGTCCTACACTCTTTTATCGAGGTTATCTTCTTGAGATATTCTTATATGAACTAAGAGTGCCAAGTCATTTGTGGTCTCACCAGTAAAAAAAATGACAAGTTTCATCACATCGGTCCCACCATTTTTTGATCTTTTCAAAATTTTAACAATACCCTCTCTCCCCTTCTTCCTTTTTCTTCCTATCGACAGTGAAGCACTCCACTGACAATGGTAAGAGTATCTCAAGAAACAACTAAACTCTCTCATTCCTTCTTCTTTCTCCACGATAATTCAAAATCCACAGATAATAATTGCATAATCACTATCTTAGGCAACTCAATAAATTTTCTCACAAGATTTCTAAGCCCATCATCGTTTAAAAACCCACATTCGATTCTCCTCAAAATCAATAACAAAACTATAGCTTCATCAATTATCAGTCGCAGCCGCAAGGATCTCCACTGGTTGTGACCTTCGATTCTCTACAAAAGCCCATGTCGCAAGGATGAAATATAACACCCAAAGCCATACAAATCAACAGAAATTTTTGGGTTTTTCAAATCCACAAAGTCCACGACCTCAATGAGTATACAACATTTAAAAACTAGCAAAACGATACAAGAATTCAACAACTTTTAACTAGAAAAACCCTAAAATATTACCCATTTTCCTGCCCAAATACTTAATCTACAAAGCTTTTTGGGGAGACGAACAACAAGAGCAAAGTCAAAAGAACAATGGCTGTTGGAGAAAGTTTGAGTGCTGAAAGGACCATGATGAACCCATCGTTTGTAGGTTCAACTGGCGAAAGGGTGAGACATGCGACTATTTATAGTGTGTTTGATTCCTGGGGAGTACTATTTTGTTGTGATTTCAGTCGCGGTGCTTGGGGAGGTATCCTAACTCCTAGGTGTCTAGGTTTACGCCTGAGGGTAATAGACGACTTGCCTTGCCCGACATTAATATCGCCTAGGAGGAAGGGAGATTTTGTCTTGCTTTTGGATCGTGAGTGAGCCCAACCCTTTTCTAAAAATTTTTATACCAAAAAAAAGGACCATGATGAGTAATAAGCTGGGTTTACTATTGAGATGAAGATGGAAGTAGGAAGAAGGGGGAGACAGGGTTAGTGTTGGAATTTTAGAACACTTAAAAAAAGCCATGGATGTATGAAATGAAACTTGTCATTTTTTTATTAGCTAGACCAAAAATGACATGCCACTCCTGTTCATATAATAATTTCTCAGTCTTCTCTCTCTTAGGCTATGTTTGGTTTAATGAAGGGGAGAGTAGGTTAGGTTAATTTAAGAGAGTGTAGAGGAGGTTATAAGTGTAAAGGTAGAAGAGAATAGATGGTGTTTCTTATTTGGTTCAAGAGAGGAGGAGATGGTAGGTAATTAAAAATTGACAAATATACTTTTTTTTATTTAAATTTATTTACTCTTTATTTATAATATTTATATCAAAATTATTATTTCTTAATTTATGAATCTAAAAAACTTTGTACCTCATTTATATATATGATAAAATTAAAAAAATTATGAAATATAATAAAATTTTAACATTGTCCCTTATACAAAAGCTTATTTTCCACCAAGCCAGGAGATTTGAGAAGCAGAACTTAAAAGCAAGTACATCGTTGGAAAACAAAGCTTATGCTAAAAATGAAATAGTAGTAATACTAGTAATAGTAGGAGCAGCAGCAGCAAAGTAATGACATTGAAATATAGAAATCAGAGTAGAGAGAGTATTGTAGTCAAATATCGATGCATATCCTATAGCATAACTATGCTCTGGAATATATACAACCTGCTTTACAGACAATGACTTCAGTAAAATATGATGATATACAAAAACTAATTCTATTAACCAGCCACAAAAATGAACAATCACATTGAAACGCTTGCCAATTAGTTAACCTTCACAATTTCTACTACCGCATTCACTATCTGATGCGCCACCACATCCTTAATTGCTTCTTTTCTCCATTTCTATAACAATGGCATGGCATTGATTTGATCAAATTAGGACAAGAATGAATAGCAAACATAATTTTAGCATATTTTGAAGAATTAGGAATATATATCATAATTCACAAAAGAGATCTGAAGCTTCCAGCTAGCTATGGTGTTTTAATAAAACAATTCAGTAGCATTTGGATTAGTAACATTCAAAGACCATATGATCTACATCAATCACATTGTTTATCCCAATTATTTCAAGATTCAATCAAATAAAAATAGAAAAAATTAAACTAACAATAAAATAGATTCTCACAGTACCTCCATGGTAGAAGAAAAGCCCACCATGACCAATGTGAAGAAACAAACTTGAGAAAATGGGTCATCATTGTTACACACCGATTGGCAAGTTTATAAATTAAAAAAAACAAAGAAAAAAAAGAGAGTATCCAGAGTTGAGAGGAAGGGAAACACATAGATATAGAAACTACTGTACACATCTAATATATAGAGAGATAGATTGAAACACAGAAGGAGGGTACCTGCGTTTAAGGAAGAAGAGCTTTCATGGCTATGAAGGTAGAATGGGAGGAGACTGTATTGAAGGGGTCGAGAGAACAAGAGAGAAAAAGAAAAAAGAGAAAGTAAAAACCACAGTCATTCTTTCGCTATAGAGAGAAAGAGAAAGAAGCAATACAATCCTCACTTGTTCAAAGTCGTCTTTGTCGAAATCAGGATTGGTTATCATAAATTCTAGCTCCTTCAACATCGACGCTATTTTTACCGAAAAAAAGCTTTTTTAGTGAAAAGGTGTAAAATTAGAATATTAAAAAATTAGCAAAAATAATTTAGTCAAATAATACATAATATTTTTTACCTCCCTAAAAAAAAAAGGTGAGAGAGTGAGAAAATGAGTACAAAAAGACACAATTTTAAACCCAATCTCCCCTCTAATTTTTCTCGCTTTAGCGACTTTTTCTTTCGTAAAATTTAAGCCACCTCCTTTTCACAGATCTTGCCTTTTTACACTTGAATCGTCAGGGTACCCTATAGTCTCTAATGCGTTGAAGACTAAGGCATTGTTTGGTTGGGGGGTTTTGGAGGGGAGGGGAGGGTAGGGGAGATATAAGTGTGTTTGGTTGGAAAAAATGGAGGGGAGGGGAGGGGAATTTTTTTGTCCTTTTCTGCTCCCCTACCCCTCTCTCTCTCCCCTCCAAATTTGGGTTTTTTTGGAGGGGTGAGAAATATTGTGTGTTATCCTGACCAAAATACCCCTGCCAATTTTTTTATTTTCCATGATTGCCTTCCACTTGTACAAACCCTTTTCCTCTTTTCATTTTAGCCATTCAGCTTCCGCGTGCGTGCTATGGCTCCTTCTTCGTCGGCGCGCGATTGTAACCACCGCTGTCGGTCGCTCGACGTACTCCGGCAACCACCACCGTCGACTGCGTTCAGGTAACCTCTTATACCCTTCTCCTTCTTCGCTCCTATTGTCTTCTGTCTGTCACTCCTCTATTGCCGTTTTGCTTCATCTGTGTGTGCTGGTTGTGGTTGTGTTGGTTCTTCGGCCAGTTCCTCTTTTCCCTTGCGTTTTCCCTCTTTCTTTTCTGGGTTATTTGACTGCTCGCCCAGTTCTGGTTGTTGAAGATCATTCTTCAACCGTTCAACAACTGACGAGTCACTGTTAGTCATTTTTGCTGGAAAGCATCAGAAACTTGTTTAAGCAATTCTCTCGAGTCACCGTCCATCTGTAAAATATTGTCTTTGAGGAGAATTGAAGTTTGTGGACTCGTGTAGCGTTCATCGACTCGAGTCACCGTCCATCTGTAAAATACGCCTATTGTTGACACTGGATCTCTTTCTTTCATCCCATCCAAAATTTAATGCTTCAACCTATAAGCATTATTATTGTGATGAAAACAAATTATATTGGGTGGAGATTAGTTTTCGGTACAGCCAGATTTTGACTTCTGATCATATGTAGTGGTGATCGTCTGTGCTCATGGCTTGAAGCACTTTCTGATTTCTGTGCTCATGGCTTGGAGTCTCTCTGTCCATCTATGTTTTTGTACTTTCTGATTAAAATCCCTATTGTGAGGGCATGCAGTAGTATGGATGGAAGTGCTTTTGTGGTTTTGAGTTTCTGTTTGAGATCAATGTGAATTGCTGGTGTAGAGGATCAATGTTTTTTTGGGGGGGTGTGGTGTTTGGACTGGGTCCAGTGTTGTTCTGGAGGTTACCTAACTCCTCGCTTACTAGGGTGTAGTTTTGTTGCATTTTATATTCTGATTTTCTCTTTACTGCATCTTCTGAGTTAAATCTAGAAGAGCAGAAGAGAGTACTCTCCAGTGTTTTCTTTAATTCTGTTAATTTTTAGAATGAAGTCCTACACAAGTTGTATCTCAAACGATGCAATCTTTTATCCCCTGTAAATATATGCAACAAGCTTAGCTGCATTTGGTTTTTACGCTCTTGCATAGACAGAATTTAGAGTGCCCATTAATACATAGGTTTCATGAAACCAATATTTATGTTCCTGCATTTGTTCTGAGTAGTTGTGGTAAAGGATAGTGTGATGTCCTTAATTTAATATTTTCTCTTGATCTTTTTGAGGGGCTAGCCTGCTTGATTGCAAATATTCTGGGCTGTTATTCTTGTATTCTAGTTAACAAGTTTAAGTCATTCCTTTATTATTGCGCTTCTTTGATTTTGATTTCTTTTCATAGGTTCTTTACTCTCATGTTTTGCAACTCTGTTTTTGTTTCATAGTATAGAGTAGGCAATGCCAAATGCCCGTCTACATGAATCTGTATCTAACAATTCCACTCTGTTCAGCAATATGCAACTTCACACTTAATACTATCAAGTGGTAATAGGAAGGTATTATGTTGGAAATGCATTATTGTTCTGCAAGTCAGCTTCACACTACATGAATCTGTTCCTCTCTTTCTCGCTTGTTCTCCTCCTTTTTTGATGCATTATTGTTTTGCATTATATTCACTATGCGAAGTATTTGACATTTATATTAATATATTATTATTTGTAATCTGTTTATAACAGTTGTTAGATGGAATCGACATTTCAAAACAATATAGCCTTGCGCCGATGGCTGGATTTGCGTCAAAAAGCTATAGCATTACTCACATGTGTTTTTGTCTACCTTGTAATTCGGAGGAGATGCCGTAAAAGAAAAATAAGTTATAGTATGAGTTCAGAAAGGGAAAGGGTACGTGAAGAAATAATGAGTCAGTTAAGTACTAGTGAAAAGAGTCGTAACATCATCCGTATGACTCCTACAGCTTTCCTAACATTATGTGGCTTACTAGAAAGAGAGGGGGGATTAAAACCTATGAGATGGGCTACAGTGGAAGAACAAGTGGCTAAAACTCTTTACATACTAGGGCATAAGGCAAAAAATCGTGTGGTGAATTTTTTCTTCCGATGATCTGGTGAGACAATTAGTCGTCATCTCCATAATGTATTAGGAGCCATCATTGAAGACAAATTTATTGTCCAACCTGATGGGACAAATGTCTCTCCTGAAATCCAGGCAAATTATAGGTTCTACCCTTTTTTTAAGGATTGTGTTGGTGCTGTAGATGGAATACATATACGTGTGAAAGTGCCGGTTAAAGATGCTCCTAGATATCGTGGCAGGAAAGAATTCCTGACACAAAATGTGTTAGCCACTTGCACATTTGATTTGAAATTTACTTATGTGCTCACTGGGTGGGAAGGCACAACATCTGACTCCAGGATCATGAAAAATGCATTGACACGAGAAGATAATCTCAAAATTCCTGAAGGTAAATATTACCTTGTGGATGCTGGCTTCATGCTAACTAGTGGACTCATTACACCTTATAGAGGAGTCCGTTATCATTTGAAAGAGTACTCACAAAGAAATCCACCCCAAAATTATAAGGAGTTGTTCAATTTGCGGCATTCATCCCTTCGTAATGCGATTGAGAGAACTTTTGGTGTTTTGAAAAAAAGATTTGACATTTTAGCCTATTCATCTGAGCCTACTTATGGAATAAAAGCACAAACCCTTATCATTGGAGCATGTTGCATTCTCCATAACTTCTTGATGAGCGCCGACCCTAATGAGGATATTATAGACGAAGTAGATCGTGAACTTGCAAGTCAACTTGAGTATATTGACAATAATCATGATGGGCATGGTGACAATGAAGAGGCCATTCGAGGACAGCTTATAAGAGATTCCATAGCAAATGAGATGTGGATAGATTATCAAAATAGGCGAATGAGTCGCGATGACAATGCACCTTAATCATTATGGACTTGTTGTTTTAAGTATCGTTAGACTTGATGTATTCTAATTTGTTTTAATCATGTCATGTATTCTATAAGTTTGAAGGTGGACTATCATGCTTTGTTAGACTCTGATGTTTTTAAATATGCCATATATTATATTGTTTTGATGGTATATTGTTTTATTATTGTTGGAATAGCATGCCTCCGAGATCAAAGAATAAACAATGCTTGAATTGGACAAGAGCAATGGACGATTATCTTGTAGATGCCTTCATGGAACAATATAATATTGGCAACAAAGTAAGTGGGCAATTTACAGGCACTGCGTATGACAATATTGTGAAAGAGATGACTGCTTTGTTCGATGTTGAAATGGACAAAGAGAGGATTAAGAATAGATGGAAAACTTAAAAAAAAAACTTCTCTGATGTTTATGATATTTTCAAAAATGGATTAAGAATAGATGGAAATCAACACAATTGTGGGAAGCAGAAGATGAAGTTTGGGAGCAACTTATTGAGGTTAGTTTGTCTTAATCTTTGTTTAAAGAATTGTTCAAACAAGTTTATCCTCATCTAATTTATTTATGAGTATTCATATTATTTTTAATTTGTTCTTTACAGTCAAAGCCTAAAGCTGCCAATTGGAGAAATATTCCTTTTCCGAACTATAACAAGATGGTCATCTTGTATGGCTCTGATAGAGCATCAGGGGAGGAAAGTCATACTATTGGTGACATGCGAAAGAGGCGTCACTCAATTGATGAGGAGGACTTTATTGAAGATGTCAACAACAATAATATTCCATCCCAACATAATGTCAATATTGACCGTATGCAAACTTGCGAAGATGTAAATGTCAATAATGTTACAACTGGTTCTTCTAGAAAGAAGCAAAAAGTTAATTCAACAAAAGAAAAGGATTCTGAGTTAATTGAGATTAAGGAGGTTATGTCTGAAATGGCACAAGCTATAAGAGAAGAAAATCAAGCAATTAGAGAGAGTTCAAGAAAGCTTCCACAATTGTCAGGTGAAGAGGTTTGGAATATGATTCAGGATTGTGACATTACCCCAACTCATGTTACCAAGATTTATAGAGTTCTCATGGGGGATGTGGACCAATTAAGGACATTTGTTGAATGTCCCATTGTGGCACGCAAGAATTTACTCATGGATGTCATGTCTGACTTAGGAATTATGTGATACTTGCTAATTATGTTCGATTTTTGATGGTCTACCATAGGCATTATCTAGACTTTGACTAACCATTTGGTGATTTTTGATTTTTTTATATACAGATGACTTTCAATGTTTTCTGTGTATAAAAAAAATACATTTGGCCTATGTAATTATGTAATGATATGTAATTTTATTTTGTAATTATGTATTAGAAGGCTTAAGTTTGTTCTCATTGGCTTTGGGTCTTTGTTCTTTTGGCTTCTGCTCTTCTACTTTCCTGAAATACAAAACAAGGAATATTAATTCAAAGAGTAGATCTCCAAAATAGGATGAATACCTACTAACCATCTCATCACAACCAAAAATATATCACAAATCACAAACACAACCCAACGAGTCAGACATTTTGAGAAGTACTAGCAATCAGTATATGTAATCATTTTAGTTTTGTTTTTATTTACAATAATTATATAATCATATATATAAATAGGTAAAAAGTTTTTTTAAATATATAAATAAAGAAATAATAATTTTGATATAAATATTGTAAATAAAAAACAAAAAAACCTTAAATAAAGGCCTGAGGGTATATTTGTCAATTTTTCATTACCTACCCTCCCCTCCCTTCCTGAACCAAACAAGAAATATCATCTCTCCTCCCCTACCTTCACACTTATAACCTCCCCTACCCTTACCTACCCTCCCTTAAATTAACCTAACCTACCATCCCCTTCATAGAACCAAACAATGCCTAAGTTGTTTAGTCATTTTGGTCCCCAAATTCGAAGTCCTGGACAATGTCGAACTCAACGGCGAATAAATGGTTGGAGAAATTTTTGACGTCGGAGGAATTAAGGAGGCCAAGATACTGACTTGGTAAGGCTTTGAGATCTTTAGAAGTTGCTATAGCGAAAGCTGGAACATCCTTACTTTCGTATGTTTTAGGGACCATTCAGTAGCATTTAGAACCACTTTCAAGGTCATTGAAGTCCAATTTCTCAATCTGGAGTTTTATTCTTATCGAGTACTGTTCACTGTGTAAATTCCAGATGAGTGACCCGACTTCGAAAAATCATAACTAATTCTAGAAAAATCGAAATGAAGTGGTTCCAATTGATAAATGAAGCTAACTCAATTATATTTTAGGGAAAAATAACTCGTTGACCATTCGTTGACCGAGTCCATGCCAGTCAACGTTTCAATTTTACTGTTCATCCAGCGTTTTTCTCCTAAATCCAGCATTCTGGTCCCAACTTTGATAATTTATATCTCCTTGTGTAGACATACAAATGATACGTTTTATATATCAAATTAAATCTGGTATGTCTACTATCTACCATAAAAATATCATACATTAATTCATCCATTTACTATTTTTAATCATTTATCGAACATGACCTTATCACTACGTGTTACTGTTCACAGTGGTAATTTCCAGCATTTCTACTTTGCATACATATACATACATCCATCATATATCAGTCAAACATGCCAAACAACAATTATTATTAAATAATAAGTCATTATACATCAGGGCATGTATGAAATTCTCATATTTCTATTACATCATTTTTTTGCCTAAACTCCGGCAGCATAACCGCTACGCTTCATCTGTACAAAGAACTGAACCGTACCGATTCGGTAATCCCCTCATGAGAACTACCATTCTACGTAGTACCCAGGAAAGACTAGATGAACCGGCTAGGTCCACTCACTTCTAGCCTCCTTAGACAGTACTACGTACACAGTACTTATCATATACTGATGTTCAGTCTTTACTTCGGCAGCATAACGGCGTCTCTTAAAATTCCCAGAATTCATTTTGACATAACATTCCCTGTAATGGTTTACTTATTGGGATGAGATTCGGGGGAATCTCAGTAGCAACAATCATAACAATATATGTAATGCAGAGTGACAGTGCTTGCTTGTGATTGTGTACAGATAAGTATGCTGCGTGCTTCCATGCTTAATAACATATGATCATAGCATTATAGTAGAGCTTCAGACATAACATATAAGACAACAATCCAACCAAACAATAGCACAACAAATCACAAAGCCATTACATAAAAGCTAAGATTAGTTACTACCTGACTAGCTTAGCAGAACTCCATTATCCTTATTCTACTTCCAGCTCCGCCAGAACTTCCTTACTTCCTTTTCTCCTTTCTCTCTTCCTTTCCTTCTCCTTCTCTCTCTTCTTTCTCTCCCTTCTCCCTTGCCTTGCGTGAATGAAAATGGAATGGAGGGGGGGTATTTATAATTGCCTTCAATGGCAATTCTGCAGTTTCTATGAACTTTGATCCTCCGGTCCTGGTTTTTCCTGGATTTTCCTATTTTCTTTAATTCCTCCTTTACTGCATCATGCATGACATCATTGGGACACCTCACCAGGACACCTCAGCGCCATATTTATCACATGTCTGAAATCCTGGACACCTCAGCAGCTGACTCAGCATGCTGACTCACCGGTCCAGTCTCTTGCCTCGTAATACGTGTCCTCAACTTTTTCTTCTGCCTTTATGTTGGCGCCATGTGTCATCTTACTGGCACCTGTCACGCCTTCCAATGCTATCCAGATAAATCCAGAACTTTATCTGATCACCTCCTCGGTTATCGTGCAAACCGAGTAACTTTACTTTATTGAAACAGCATTAAAATAATATTTTAATGCCACTTTTTCCCACATACTTCATGGGCTACGTTTTTGGGCTTTGGGAATGTTGTCTTGGATCCTGATCAAGCTCAAGTACTCTGATGGCTCGATTCCCAAGAAACAGCCCTTGGCAAATTACCAAAATACCCTTGGGTGCCCTTTCTTGTACTATTTTAACCCTAAGGGTAAAATTGTCATTTTACACCCTTCTGTACCCTGTCAGGGTATATACTGACTCTCAGTAACTTTATCTGTACGTACCTTGGCCCCTGGGCCTGTTCAGAATTACCAAAATGCCCTTCATTCATCTCCTACCCCTTTAGCACAACACAGGGGCATTTTCGTAATTTCGCACTTTTTCGGGGTTCTGCCGGACACTGGCCCACCTATCAGTCCAAGTGTCTTACTGGGCCTCTGTTGGCGTCATTATTGGGCCTTTCTGAGTCCAATACCTTCATGGCACGCATTACGAGAAATCTTCCCCCGTTAATAATTATTGAATGTTTTATCTATTATTCACCGTTTATACACATATCCGGACACCGGCTCCTTCTGTCCGAAACACTAGCCTGCGGTGTTCAGGCATCCCTGTGAGTCATATCAGTCATCTGACTGAGGTCATCCGAACTCATTCAGTCCCTTTTTAAATACCGATAAATCTCCTTATCGGATCCCCAGAGGCCTCACACTCCCGTCTGGATTTTCTAATTTGCGAATAACTTTTTCTACAGGCCTCCTATCGGTATTCTGTCAGTTTCCCGACATCCGCCCCATAAGGACGTATCATCCTGTATTTTCTCACCTAGATCTGATATCTAGGATATCCGGTATGAATTTTTATAACTTTTGGACGATCAGTCCATTTCTGGCTATCTGGAGTCTTCAAAAATTCCTGTATTAAGCCAGATTACCGAACGTCACTTGCTCTATCTACCGGTGAAATCTGGGACTGAAATGCTTTCGGACAGTCCAAACCACTTCCGGCCTGACTTTCTTTAATTACAATTTAGCCCTAGGGAACTTTTCTTCTTTTCATTTAAGTCCCTTTTTATTTGGCTAAAATTACACTTAAGGACCCCACATTTTTGTCTACTTTCCTTTTTGGCCTTGAAACTTTCCATAATTGCACTTAAGTCCTTTCATTTCCTTTACTAGGTCTAGGGGCATTATTGTCTTTTCATATTTTACCAGAGTATTCTCTGGCCCTGGTCAACTATCCAGATACCCCTTCTTGACTGTCTAACCTTAGCCAAATGACCAAAATACCCTTTACTCATTCTTCAGTTATTTTATAACATAAGGGCATTTTCGTCATTTTGCACATTTTTCCCGGACACCGGCCCCTCTTACCCCTGAACTGATATTATAGGCTTGGGCCTTCCCTGGTGTCACTGTAGACCTTAACAACCACTATATGGCCTCTGGCCATAGTCCGATCATCTCTATTCGGACTGTCTTTCCTTTACCGATTATAACTGTAAATTCCCATCTTCAGGAATTTTTACAGAAAAATCGGGACCTCAAATCAAAATTCTGTGACTCCTCATTCAATCCGGAATCCTTTTCTCTATCTCCCGGTATTTTCAGATATTTTATCCGGACCGGGCTGTTTTGGCCTGAAAAAGCATTCACGCGCACACTTTTCCAAAATGACCATTTTACCCCTGGTCATATTTCTAATTCTTTCATACACCTAGAGACCTCATATGCACATTTCACAGTTCAGTGAAATGATCAGTATAATCTTCTCTATTTTCTGGCAAAATATGGTACTCATCGGCTACCAGCCCGATCTTTCCCATAATTACGATTATGCCCTTGATTTCTCCTTTTGGCATCTCTAGGCCTAAAACTTAGGATGTTACAAAAGCCAAGTTGTGGCCACCGAGTCTGTTGAAGACAAGGAAGACGAGACAAAAATAGCAGAGAAGGAGAAGGCCTTAACCAAAAGATTTGTTGAACTGGAATGGAGATGAATAAAAAGCACGACCCATTAATCCATTTGTCTAGTTTGTCAATTGCAAGATTCCATT
Source organism: Leucaena leucocephala (assembly GCA_037074615.1). Lineage (NCBI taxonomy): Eukaryota > Viridiplantae > Streptophyta > Magnoliopsida > Fabales > Fabaceae > Leucaena > Leucaena leucocephala. The sequence goes on from CM073537.1 coordinate 12,027,098, forward strand.
TTTCTCCATTTTTGCTAAATCCTTCGTGGTTATGTTCGTTCCCACACCCTTAACTCCGGGGAAGAAAACCTAGTCAAGCTGAGAAGATATAGGAATCTAAAGGAAGAGGAAAATAGAGGAAATTTTGAGAAGAAGGGTGGCCATGGCAAGTAAATAGGAATTAATTAGAAGGAGAAGCAAAGAAGAGATAGGGATTATACTAAACAAAGCTTGTATAAAGAAAGAGACAAGGAAAGGGAATAGTAACAGGGCTAATATGGTAACGATCGTGTTTGTTGCCCTAAGAATAAAAGAAATATCTTTAAGCGTGCTTTCTCTCATAAGTCCATGCTCAACAAAGTGCAAGGAAGATTTGGAAGGGCGTGACAAATCGGGAGAAGGATTTGGTTGCACAAGCACCCTTGTCGGAGGGAATTGACGAGGATTCTCGTTTGAAGAGATGAGGGAGATAAGAGAGTGGGAAGGAGCCGAGAAGAAAGAAAAAAAAATTTAGGGAAACTACAACTTATTATTATTTTTAAATAATGACATTTTTTTTGTTGCCATTCGTTTATCGGAGCTTTGCCCCAATTACATCCGGATCTGACCCGCGTCGTGCACCTAGTTATAGTGGGTGAGTCTCTCAATAGAGATTTTTTGCATACGCTAAGGCTCAAACTTAAGACTTCGCTTAAGCGATATCGAACCGTTTATCACTCGGACCAACTCCGTTGGTTTAAATAATGCCATTTAAGACTGAAACTGACCAAGTTAGACTATAAATGAGCTGGTGCACCCATTGCACACAAGAATTTCTCTAAAAGTGGGATGTTTTACTCAATCAATATTTTAGAAGTAAAATTATGCCATTAAATTTTTCAATACTAAATATACTTGTATCCTATATAAAAATAAGGATTAATATATATTTTTATATAATTTTACCTAACATTTAATAACAAAAGAACGTCTCTTTAATAAAATGAATAGTAATTATATAAAATTCGCAAGACGAGGTCACTCTATTCAGCATTCATAACTTGTAAGACTTTCTTTCATTGCAAAATTTTTTAGTCATTTTAATCATTTCCATATTTTTCTAGATTCTGCATGACTTATATTTATTTTTTATTATTTTCTTAAAATTTTTAATAGAATTAAAACAGTCCTAACAATTTTTTATTGTTTTTAAGCATGTCCTAAAAAATATTAATTTGATATTGAGCTTAGCCATTATTTAACATAAAAATTTTAAAAGCAAATGATATCAAGAGACATTTATGTCTTATTATTTTATTTTTATTTTTTTTTTAATTTTTAAAATTTTATTTTAGAATCTCATACCTTCCCACTTCCCAGAGATTATTGAAGGTAAAGTACTTCTATTGGATTTTGTAATTTTCTGATTCTTTTTTCTGTCTCTTCTTCCCTAATTATTATTATTTGTTATAAAATTCTAAATCAATATTTACTTCATATTGTATTGAGGCCTGTTGTGGGGTAGGATCAAGTTATTTATTTATCTACTCTGTTTGGGCGTTCGAAGTTTCCCTAGCATACGCAGTAAGGAAAGAGATGGTGAGGCTCACTGCCGACCTAATCTGGAAAAGTCCTCATTTCTTTAATGCCGTTAAAGAGCGAGAATTAGATCTGCGAGGTATGCTAGTAAAGTGTTGTTCGCTCTCTTTCTCATCTCTCTTTGAGAGATGAGTTGCTTGTAGTTGCTCTGTGATGACAAGTTTTGTTATTGTTCAGGGAACAAGATTGCTGTAATCGAAAATTTGGGGGCTACTGAGGTGCGCAAATTTAGCTTCGTTTCCTGTCCTTTTACTTTATCCCGTATGCTTAGGTGTTGGATTACCTTGAGCTCCTTTCTTGGTAGGAATGTTTCTTTGATATTGCTCTCAATCTATGCCCTGTAGCAATACGTGCTTTAAGTAATGCTTTGTCTGGGTGAGGATAAGTTTTGGATTTTTTTTTTGTATTGACTCTCTCACAGGACCAATTTGACACCATAGACCTCTCTGACAATGAGATTGTCAAGCTGGAAAACTTACCATATCTCAATCGGCTGGGTACCCTACTCATAAATAACAATAGAATTACTAGAATTAATCCTAACATCGGAGGTATTCTTGCTTTGAACTTCATCTCTTCTATTTACTTCATAATTTTAGTCACCAGCCTTATGTTTTCTGCCAGATATAATCAAGATAGTTTGTGTTTGTAGCTTACTGGGCCACTTGTCTTGCAGAGTTCTTGCCAAAATTACATACACTGGTTCTTACAAATAACAGGCTTGTCAACTTGGTGGAGATTGATCCTTTAGCATCCCTTCCAAAGCTCCAGCACCTTAGTTTATTGGATAACAATATTACAAAGAAACCAAATTACAGGCTTTACGTCATTTACAAACTGAAGTCCCTTCGTGTTTTAGACTTCAAGAAAGTGAAAAATAAAGTAAGGTTTCCTTTCTCGCCATACTCATGTTTTCTATCAACAGAATTGCTGTTTTTTCTTTGTAACACATGGGTTCCAATATGTTCTCATAATGTATAAATTCTAGAAGACCAGCATTTCGAACTTGAGAAACGGAGGATACCACTGAGCACTGAGTCCAAGTGTCAAAAGTATGTAGTCTGTAGCATATACTTTGTCTTTCAACTTCATTCCTTAAGTTACTAAAGTCTTGACTGGCTAGTTGACATGAAATGCAAACCAGAAACTGAGTGCAAACAGATTATTCCTTAAAATTATATTAGTGGAGGGAAGGTTTTATTACATTGCTAGAGAATAGTAATTGTGATGTTCATATAGGAGAATCATGTAAGGTTATTGCATGCATTTCTAATTTTGAATTATTCCTCCTAGGCAATTATCTTGCAAATTATGGTTGTTTGAAATTAATTAATAATTAATAGGAGAGGTTGGAAGCCAAAAACTTGTTTTCTTCCAAAGAAGTGGAAGAAGAAGTTCAAAGGATACCGCCAAAGGTGATTTCACCTGTTGAAACTCCAAATGTCTCTGAAGTTACACAGGAACAACAGACATCAAAAGTGGCTGCACCTACACCAGAGCAGATTATTGCAATCAAGGTATACCGATGATAAATTAATTTGTCTATGCATGACTATCTGATGTTCAGTTGATATTTAGTTTAGATTTATAAGTGCTCATTTCTTCTTCATATGTGAGGTTTTGGTATATTTCTGCTTCTACTAAAGGCACTCCTATTTGGGCATTCTCTAATTCTTTTCCCTTCTCCCCCCTTTGTGTATTAATTAAATAGCCCTGTAAAACACAGTATAGTAGTAGGAAGTGAGTTATGAAAATGGTAGAGCTTTGAATAAATGGGGGAGGAGTAACAAATTAAGATGAATTTAGGTTCTTTTGCTGAAAATTACAGAAATTGCCGAGGTATTTAGCAGAAGGGAAAAAAATTGCTAGTACTACTTGTACGGTTAGTGACATTATAGACATGAATGGTTAACCATTTGTTTTTACAATGTCTTCAGCTGGAACTTTTTTATTTATCTATTTCCCATATGCCCCAAGCCATGGTCATTTGATAGACATTGTTGAGAGGTAGTACTTCAATTGGGGAGGGAAAGGGATTTTACCTTCTTTACTATGAAAAGATTTAATGGCTTTAACAAGAAATACACTGCCACTAAAGATGTTCTTTGGGGTTCCTTAGGTTGACATTTAATTAGTGTATGAAGAAAATTGAATTTTATGCTAAAGGGGTATGATCTAGTGTTAAGTTGTGGTAAACTGATAATAACTAAACTAACAAGTTTACTTTCCATTGTAAAGATAATAAAAATGAATCATTTTATAATAACAGGCTCTAGAAATAACTATAAGTTCAAAACTGTCTTTTGATGAATCAAGGTATGATGTTGTTACAAGTAATACTTGTCATTGTAAAGCTAGCACCAAAGCATTCATTCATTTGATTCATAAGAAATACATCCCATTAACTCTTTTTTCAAAGCTTCTTAGGGGAACATCTTTATAAAGCATTGTAATGTTGGACCAATAGTGACAAAAGAGGAGGTTGATGTTGATGAAAGTAAAACTTAGAAAATTATATGATACAAAAGCCCATAGAGAATTTCGAATCATGCCTAGGACACTCAACAAAAACTCACGAAAGCTACAAGGTATTCAATCTAAAACACCTATAACTTGAATCGTGACAAGGTATTCAATCCAAAACACCAAAGAACAAGCAATGCTTGCTCACAAAAGAAACTGAAAAGTTCTCTTTATTCAAATGAATTTTATCCCAATGAACTTAGTTTAACTAGAATTCTTAACTTACCAAGACTTCTAGAAATACTAATTAATCCTGATAACTAATTAAAATAAATATAATATGAAAATAATGCATAAAAAAGGTTCTAAAATACCGACTTGGGCTTAAGTGCTTATTTAAATGTCCAACCTAGAGAAATTCATCACATAAACAACGCAAATAAAAGACTTAACAACTTGGGTCTTGAATGGGCCTCTTCTAGCGCCATTTTAAATCCATTTATTCATTTGGAAGCTCTTGCAGCTCTAGGTTTCCCAATATGGAGTGTATTGTTGGGCTTGTTTCTGCATCTTTGGATTGGGACTCCATCTCAAAGATGTCCCTTATCAAAGCTTGCAAAGCCTCCTTCATCCTTTTGCTCCGTGAATGTGTCATCGGGCTCTCAATGTGTTAGAATCTAGAAAATAGAAGTAGAAATAGGAGAAAAGGGAAGAAAAAGTAGAGAAAGAGTAGAGAAGAAGAGGTACTCTAGAACCATAATTTGTAGTTCTCGAGATTCTGTGAAAGGGAGTTAAAAAAGGGAGGAGAGAAGAGAAGAAGAGGCAAGAGAGAAAAAGGGAACTCTAGAACTAGAACATGAAATCCTAGAGAGGAAGAGAGACAACATATGCCGAATAATACTTCATTCACATCCTTGAAAAAATACATAATATGACATTTAAATTTTGATAGCATAACTAATATTAACTTTCAATCCCTAGAAACATGGAACTGTTAGTAACTTGCACTAACCAATGTTAACTGCTCATAAGGATAGACACAAAGGCACACATCAACATATAACACAAAATAAACTAGTAAAGGCCACTGGTTCCTATCACAATGTCTTGTAAAGGATCGTAGGCTCCAAATGTAGGATTTGAAGCGGGCTCTTGATTTCTATCATTATTAATCAATGAGCTATACTGTCCATTATAATGCAAGATAATTTTAGGAAATTTGAATGAGATACTACATTATAGCAAATTCCTAACAAATTATCATTATTTATTATTATATTAATCATTAATCAATGGTAGTGAATGTTGGGCTTTAAAGGGACAAGATCATAAAGTTGGAATATCTTAGATGAGGATGTTGAGATGGATTTGAGAGCATATAAGAGAAGATAAGATTTGTAATGAACATATGCGAGTAAGAGTTGGAGTGGCATCTATTGAGGAGAAAATGGTAGAGAATTGTCTGAGGTGCTTTAGGCATATACAAAATAGGCCATTGGATGCACTGGGGAGGAGGGTGAATCAAGCCATATGGAGTCCTGTAATAAGGGGTTAAGGAAGACTGAAGAGAATGCTCAACGAGGTTATTGAGTGGGGCCATTTGGTCAACAACTTATCTAGGGACTTGGTTTGATAGAGTATATTGGCGTTCTACAATCCATGTAGCCAACCCCATTTAGTGGGATAAGGCTTGTTGTTGTATATGTAGCATGTTAAAATAAACCGGAAAATGTGTATCAAATTATGATCTTATAATTTCCTATCATTTCCCCCAATGTTGAGAAACTCCCCTTTGAATGGAATAGAAATTGCACAAACCAACTTTTGAAGTCCTTAAAGATTCAAGAGAATAATGTAAAATAGTTATTCTTATTTCAAAATATTATTTTTGTGCCATATTTTTTTCCCAAATTTCAAAACCAATGATATATCTTATTTCAATATTTTTTTTATGTATTTTTGTTCTTATTTTTTATCTTTCCTATTTAAAATAGTTAGTATATGGTTAAAATATATTCATTTAGCTACAACCATTTCTACGATGGCCTAATCATTGAATGTTAAAATGGTGCTTTGATCAGTTTAATGGTTAGTCTGATTTTTAATAACTTGCTAATAAATTAGTCTCTTTTAAATCATATCTCTTGAATGAATTTCCATCACTTTGCCATTACTATTATTTTGTAATTGCTATAAGAGCAATCAAAGTGTAAGAATGGAAGATCTATTCATTGAAGCTTCATTTCTAAAGGACTAGAAAGCAGTAAGCTTGTGATAAAACACAATTGCTTGGAAGAAACTGGTTCATGCAAATTGTGCTGTTTTAGTGATAGTGGTGTATTCTTATTTTGATATTTGTAGGATACATGCATGAATCAAGTTCTTGTTATGTAATCTGCCCTTCATGGAAATGCCAAAAATTAGATGACATTCAAGTAGAATAACTATATGCATGCTATTTAAACTCGAATTTTATGGTTTAACTAGTTTATACATGAATAGAAAATTAGGAAATCATCAAGCATAGAAGACAAGGTATTAAATTAATCTTCCTTCTTCAATATTTTGTGGACATCCCATAACTTTTCTTGTGATTAAATTAACCATGTTGTCTAATCTCATATATACAATATAATAGATTACAAGTCAATGTACCCGCATGAAACTTTGAAGAGTCTTGTCTATTTTTTTTAAACTTATGACAATTTTACTCCCCATTTGATTGGCCCTTATATAATATTCTTTGTGAGATATAGAACTTTCATCTCTTTATGGTTTTGTCTCAAGTTGCTGATGTTTGCTACTTGTTCTTTATTGTGCTTCTCTTATATGCAGGCTGCCATTGTGAATTCACAAACTCTTGAAGAGGTTGCAAGGCTTGAAAAGGTGCTTGCTTTTCTAGATCGTCTATATATATAGAATCTTACATGATGAATTTTATTCTTATACCTGTTTTTGAGATTAACATTACTACATTAACATAAAAATAAAATCATCGCTAATAACCTATTGCAAGTGAGATGATCTAGCTGGGCTCTCTCCCATAATAGTTGTATCATACATTCATACTGAAGTTGCCTTGCAAATTCCATGTATATATTTTTTTTTATTGTGAACAGGTGGAGTACGACTAAAAAACTAGGTTTGACTACAGGCTGTCACTCCCTAGTATTCATCTAGAATCAAGGAACTAATGAACAGAAAATAAAGACAAGATAATATGCTGATATGGTCAACCAAAATAAATGATAACATCAAATAAAAAAAAATGTGGGTCATGAGAATTAAAGAGAATCAGCTGACATATGTAGAGAAAGAGAGAGACAGAATCAAATTTGATTTACAATAACCTCTTATTTATAATGTTGGAAAAATGTGAGAATTGTAGTCAATAAGGACTGATTTACATCAACCTCTTAGTTATAATAAGGATACAAGACAATGTATTTATGACTAATAATTAGAAAACAATATCTCGAAAAATTGTTTACAGGCAATCACAATCAGTATTAGTTATTTACAATCAAATTATAAATTCACAATCAAATCATAGTAAATCAAGAATCAACATATATATGTGTATATGTATGTGTGGGAATGGGTCAAGCTTGATACCCATTTATTGGGTCAACTATGTTTCTCTATTTTTATTATTCTTTAGTTAGTTTTTATATTATGTTTTTGTGGACTTTGTATTTTGTATAGTCCAATAATTCATTCATGGGGTAAACAATTAAGTAGATTACAAGGGAATTGGGATTGTGATATGCTGAGATCCTTTCTTTTAATGCTATCTGATTTAATCTTCCTAATATCTCTCCTTAGATCCCCTAATATCCCGTATAATAATTATATTTACAATCATATATTCTATTTACATAATTACGACAATTTTTACCCTAAATCTTAGGATTATTAGCTTTCTACTTATCTTCCTTGATGCTAACTATTGGAGCTCTACAAGCAAGTGCTAGTTTGACGTCCTTTCATAGGCAATAGAAGGGTATGTGGTGTGGACTTTGTCACGCCGCTAGGTGTGGGTAATATGCTAGAATCCTTTTGACCAGTGATGATGGTGTTTGGCTAACTCACAAATATCAATGGGAAATAGTGGTTTTATTTAAAGGTAAATGTGGGAACAATCTTTGTAAATAAGAAAAATTAGGGTGACCTATCCTTTTATGCCATGATAAAATATCATTGTCATTTGAAGTTGAGACTAAGCCACTTATTCTGCAACATAAAGCACTCACGGTAGAAGCATCAAGGTAGTATAACCCCTCATATTCCTTAGTTGTGCTAATCATCATCTCCGATTTGAAAAGTACAATAAGATGGAAAGAAATGAGCAGAGCAATTGATTTGGTTAGTCAGCTTACTGATAGATAGTAAATTACAAGCCAAGTTTGGAACATGTAAAATAGAGTCAAGATGTAATATTTTTGACAGATGGACCGTCCCAGTGCTGCTATAGGAGAACCTGTAGCATTCTTAAATGACTAACTTCTAGTCAGAAGACAATAGGAACCAAACATTTTGACTTCTGAAGTCATATGGCCAGAGGCTTGTATCAACAATCCATTTAGTAGGGACAAAGGTATGTAAGGCAGCAGCATGATTACTGTTATGGGACGGAGTAATGACCCAAGTCCCACATCGGGTAGCTTAGGCTGCTCGCTGGGGTATATAAGTGGTGTGGTTCTTCCCCCTTACGAGGCGCCTTTTGAGGGTGGGTTCCCCACTCCGCTTTGTATCATAACAGATGGTATCAGAGCTGGCACCGGCCTCTGCCCGGGTGGCTCCGTTGGCTCGTCCCAGCGGCGACTTCTGCCCGGCGTGGACGCCGGCTCTTCCGGGGAGGGCCACTGTTATGGGACGGAGTAATAACCCAAGTCCCACATCGGGTAGCTTAGGCTGCTCGCTGGGGTATATAAGTGGTGTGGTTCTTCCCCCTTACTAGGCGCCTTTTGAGGGTGGGTTCCCCACTCCGCTTTGTATCATAACAATTACCTTAGTGAGCAATAGTAGTAGCAAATGTAGACTACTGTTCAGTATGAAGAGTTTTGAAATACTCAAATAATTGACCCATTTGCTCCTTGCTTATAGCGGGGACAGATGGAGGAGCACTCTTTTGAGATTAGGAGACTTGATTAGTACGAAGCTTACCTTTTTTTGGCTTTTAGTCAGTTGGTTTACCGTGGATATCCCAGCACTTTAGTGTGACCCACCTTTTTGCAATGGTCGCAAGTTACTTTTCCACAATTGGACCCATCAAACGAGTTGTCCATCGCTGACTTACGGACGTTGTTTGGCACTGGAATAGAGGATGATGGCCTTCACGGGAACAACACGTAGGAACATAAAGCTTCTTGACTCACTCACTGTGTCTCGACTAACTCGCTGCAGACAATAAAGTTCACGGGACCCGAGGTGTTAAAGAAGCCGCCTCCGTTTAGAAGCCGTGAAAGATGATGATGCATTCCTTTCCATTGACTTTGGCTCAAAGGTCAAGCCAGAAAGCACTAAAAAGACAAAAAATAACGTGGATTTTCTTTTGGAATAGTGTGGGGCCCAATTTGAAGTCTATGAAAATAAGATGTCGCTTAGCGTGTTGGGGGAACTTAGACGACGTCGTATTTACGTGGATTTTGGCATATGCTAACTTTTAGACCAGCTAATCGTGTGTTAGACTTCTCATCGCACTGGCTCACTCACAGGACGGTAACAGAGGATGCTGTCTTGTTGCTCACGGGAACCAGCAAAAAATTGACGCTATCACATTGCTCGGCTGGGTTGTTGCATGTCGTTGGCGGGACTATGCTGAGCTCGCTCACGGCAACACGTTGCACGTCACACGTCTAACGCTGTCGCAACAGTTGGCTCTTAATGTCGGACTCCCGTGGCAATGCTTTTGCCGCTGTCTCTCATACCATGTGAACTTTGTATTCTGTATAGTCCAAGAATTCATTCATGGGGTAAACAATTGAATAAATAGATTACAAGGGGATTGGGATTGTGATAGATCCTCTCTTTCAATGCTATCTAATTTAATTTTCCTAATATCTATCACTATATCCTTTATATCCTGTATAATAATTATATTTACAATCATATATTCTATTTACATAATTAACACAGTTTTTACTCTAAATTTTAGGATTATTAACTTTCTACTTATCTTCCTTAATGCTAACTATTGGAGCTCTACAAGCAAGTGCTAGTTTGACGTCCTTTCATAGGCAATAGAAGGGTATGTGGTGTGGAGTTTGTCACACTGCTAGGGGTAGGTAATATGCTAGAATCCTTTGATCAGTGATGATTACACATAAACTCAATGGAACGACAAATATGCATTGGATCCAAAACATCCCCATGTTCATTCGTGGAAAGGGAATGGAAAAATAATCATAGGAGAAGCTCAACAAACTGTAGTTAAAGTTCCAAGTAAGTCAACCTTGGATATCAGTGAAGGTTATTTGTTGGCCACACATGCACAAGAGATCTTGGAATTGACTAATTCAACCTTCTCATTGATGGAAAATATTGCTGTTCTTCTCCAAGTAAAAAGGATGCTTGAAAGCAATGAGACAAAAAGAGTTACTTAGTATTATAGTGCCCTTGTAAAACACTTGCAACGAATAGATGAAGTGGATTAGTGGACTTGCCACCCTGGTCAAATGTAGTTTAGAAAATTTGTTGACAAGGAAAGAGCATATGAATTTTTGTTAGGACTAAATGGTATATTTAAGATGTGAGGGGGATCACGGTGATGAATCCACTTGCACTTTTGAGGAGTGCATTTAATATGGTTAAATGTGAAGAGAGTAGAAAGCAGTTGACACAGGTTTATGGTATCGCAATTGATGCTTTAGCACTCATGGCTAGAGGAGGACAACCACTTGATAAAAGTGTAAGGATCGCAAGAATCCGAACCTAGGTGGACCCACCACTAGAAATTGTAGACAAGGCTCACATAACAAGCTTGGTCATACTCAAGTGAGATTATTAATGCTTCTCAATTAGATGATAATTCCTTAGTCAACTTAGCATGAGATGAGTATAGAGCTTTCTTGCAATATCAAGCAACCAAGTACCTTGCATGCTTCATTTCATAGAATGTTAAGCATTTGCCTTTCTTAGTGTTCATCCTTTGGACCTTGGATCATTGATTTTGGGGCATTTGATCATATCTTTGGTAATCCACATCTTTCCATCTTAATACTACCTCTTCACTTTCTCCTATCACTCTTGCTAATGGCTCTATAAAGTAGTTGTTCGGGGTGCACAACCTTTTCCTTTCTCTAAATTCTATTGTCTACACGCCTAAATCCCCTTTTAATATTCTCTGTCTATGAAATTACAAAATCTCTTAATTGCAATTTAATTTTCTTTGACGCCTCTATGACGATTTAGGATTGGCGTACGGTTTAGATGATTGGGATCAGGAATTAATCTCAAGGGTTGTATCATGCCTTAGGACCAACATCTTTAGTCATATGCGCTTCCTCTAACTCTCCAAAGCTGTTACATTATGTTTTGGTTATCCTAGTCTTGATGAACTTAGGCACATGGTGCCTGGCCTTTCTTCATGATCTCATTTAGATTACGAGTCATTTTGGTTGGGTAAACAATCTTGTACCTCTTTCTAAAGCAGTCATACCCAAGCTGTTGCCTTTTTTGATCTTGTTCTCTGATGGAGCCCAAGCCAAATGATAAAACTCTAATGCTGAATTTATATTAAATATCCTAATAGTTGGTAGAATGAGATTTATAGCAGAACTGAAGCTTAAATTCATAGAAAATAAGCTACTGGAATTGATAAACAACACTCAAACAAAGCCTACTAACAGAACATAAAGAAAAATGATGAAGAAAGATGCACTCCCTCTAACTCTAATCCTCATGCCCCGCACAAAAACCTCACACACTCCTTACTAAGGTTTGCCCTTTAGCTACAGGCCCATCATTCTCTACAATGTATGTGGACTGTTATTTCTTATGAATAATACTTTATTTTTGTAGAGATATTATAGCGATATATAGAGATATTGTAGCGATATTATACGATATGCAAGATTCTGTAATTAGTAGAAAGGATACGATATGATATTATGTCATTAATGTCTAGGATTACTTATTGTATATAAATAGCTACTCAGCATATCAATGGAAATCAAGTATTTTACATCATCTTGCTCTCTGAATTAACAATTTTATTGATATTCAAAAGGGGTATATATAAACACAATAGAGAATCCTAGATAATTCTAAATATTAATAAAATATCACATCTTATCCTATATACTAATTATAGGATATTTAAATATCTTTTAATATCTCTTATAATATCTTTACACTCCCCCTCAAGTTGGAGTATAGATGTCAATCATGCCCAACTTCTTACAAAGATATTCAACTCGAATCCCATTAAGAGCTTTGGTGAGGAGATTACCTAGTTGATCACTGGATATGACATGTTCTGTAGAGATGAAGTTTTTCTTAAACTTGTCTCGAATAAAATGATAGTCAATTTCAATATGTTTCGTGCGTTCATGGAATACCGAATTAGAAGCTATGTGTAGGGCCGCTTTATTATCACACCATAGCTTTGCTGGTAACGAGATTTTAATGCCAACCTCCTTTAATAACTGATATATTCAGACTATCTCACATATTGATTGTGCCATGGCTCTGTATTCTTTTCTTGCACTCGATCTTGACACCACATTTTGTTTCTTGCTTCTCCAAGATACCAGATTTCCTCCTACAAAAACACAGTATCCTGTAGTAGATCGTCTTGTGGTTTTTGATCCACTATGATCGGCATCACAAAAACACTCAATATCTATGTGACCATGATTCTTGTACAATATTCCACGACCTGGAGATCTCTTAAAGTAATGTAACAATGTTCTAAGGCTTTCCACTGTCGGACAGTTGGCGAGACCATAAATTGACTAAGGACACTCACTGGATAAGTGATATCAGGCTGGGTCATCGTAAAATAATTTAATTTGCCAATCAATCTCCTATACCTCTCTTGGTTCTCAAACGACTTGCTCTTAGCAGCTTCAACGAGATTTTCATATGGTATACTACCATCAACATCAAGCAGAGGATTATAAACTATAGGGAAGCTAGTTGGGGCAGCTCCTAGTTTTCCAGATCACAATAGTACTAAATTTGTCAAACCATGTCCGAGGACTTTGCTTCAACCCTTATAGAGATCTCTTAAGGCGACATACTTTACCACGTTCTTCCTGAGCAACAAAACCTGGTGGTTGCCCCATGTACACTTCTTTTAGAAGATCACCATTTAAGAAGGCATTTTTGATATCCAGTTGAGAGAGATCCCAACCATAAGTAGTGACTAGAGAAATGAAGAGACGAACAGAGGAGAGCTTGGCAACAGGGTAGTCAACACCATACTTCTGAGCATAGCCTTTAGCAACAAGACGTGCCTTAAGGCGTTCAAGTGTGCCATCAGCCTTAGTTTTAGGGGTCAACAGCCATTTACACCCAATGGCTTTCTTTCCTGTCGGTAAATCCACTAAAGTCCATGTGCTAGTACGATCAAGGGCCGCTATCTCCTCTTCCCTAGTAAAACGCCAACCCGGGTGGAACAAGACCTCAAGAAGGGATTGAGGTATTGAAATAGTGTCTAAAGAGGCAACGAAGGAACGAGAAGCAGTTGAGAGGTGGTTATAGGAAGCAAAAAAAGAAATAGGATAGGCACAAGTGCATTTACCTTTTCGGAGGGCAATGGGCAAATCAAGGGAGGGATCAGGATCTGGAATAGGAGGTGTGTTAGAGTCAAGAACTGGGTCTGGGTCTGGGTCAGGCTCAGGGTGAGTGATGCTCGCTGCAGGATCTGATGAAGAAGCAGACAATGGCGGAGCCGAATCTAGCGCAATAGCAGGATTGATTTCTGTCAAACGTTTGGTGTAAACCTAAGACAAAGGTGGTAGACCAGGTGCCGCTACGGGAGCTGGAGCCGGTGATGGTGAGACAATAATAGAATATACCAGAAGAGTGTCCTCCACAAGTGGAGAAGGGGGAGCGGAAGTGTTAGAGGCAAAATATGCAATAGATTTCTGAAAAGTAACATCTGTAGAAACTAGATAACGATTAATGTAGGAGAGAAACACTGATAACCCTTCTGAACACGGGAGTAGCCAAGAAAGACACACTTGAGGGACTTAGGATCTAATTTAGAGACAGTAGGACGCACATCTCGAACAAAACACACATAGCTAAAAATCTTAGGATTAATGGGAACCAAAAACTTGGAAGGAAAGAGAGTAGTGTAGGGAATGTGACTATCAAGAACAGATGAGGGCATGCGATTAATGAGAAAGCAAGCAGTGGAGACCGTATCTGCCCAAAAACCTGCATTTGAAATAAAAGTGCGCGGGCTACTTCTAATAAGTGGCGATTTTTTCTTTCTGCAACACTATTCTGAGCCGGTGTATCTATACTAGAATATTGATGTAGAATTCCATTTTGAGGTATGAAAGAGCGAAATGATTCAGAAAATTATTCTTTAGCATTATCACTGCACAGGGTTTGGATAGGAGTATGGAATTGAGTTTTAATTTCGGCAGTAAAGGCACAAAAGTGAGAGAACAACTCAGAATGACTTTTTATTAAATATAACCAAGTAGTGTGGGAATAATCATTAACAAATGTAAAGAAGGACTTGAAACCAGCTTTGGACTCAACTGGATATGGACATCAAATATCGGAATGCGCTAACTCAAAAGTAGACGAAGGCTTTTTATTGACTCGAGATATTAAAGGAAGACAATGATGTTTAGCAAATTGACATGACTCACAATCTAATGATGACAAATGCTAAAACTGAGGATAAACTTTTTTTAAAGACAATAAAGATAAATGACCCAAACGACAATATGCTTTGAAAGGAGTGACACTACCGGCACAAGCCATCGCACGAGACCTCTGATCATGAAGGAAGTAATGACCGTCAGATTCGTAACCTCTATCAATAATCTTCTTCATCAAGAGATCCTGAATCAAGCAGTGATGAGGATAAAATGAAACACAACAATTGAGATCACGGGTAAGCTTACTCGGAGAAAGAAGATTAAGTGCAAGGTCAGGTACATGCAGCACCGAAGGTAATTGAATAGAAGGAGTAACACTTACTATGCCAGAACCAATGACACGGGAATAGGAACTATTAGCAATGGTAATACTTGATGGATTGGCATATGAGTCATAAGTAGAGAAGAGATGATGGTTACCTGTCATGTGGTCAGTAGCACCCGAATCTATGATCTATTTAGAAGTAGAAGAGACCAAACATGTTTCATTATTACTTCTTGCAATAAGACTAACATTCAGAGTGGCGTGCTTTTGCAACTTGCCGTATTTAAGAAATTGGGCATACTTCGAAGCAGATATTATGAATGTGTTATTACAGTTATCATCCATAAAATACCATAGGAGAAGATTTAGCAAAACAATCGCTATATCCAGATCAAAAAAGCTTAACCAGATGTCACACAAGGGACAAATAATCAATAAGCATCCAAGCCAAGAACAATATACTAGAGAGAGCAATACCCACACCAGGGGCTTTGTCATAGAAAATACCAAACACAGAGGCATTACACGAGATATTACGTGATATGATAGATAGCCAATTAGTACTGGAAGCACTTAATCAAAGTAAATACAGCAACCAAAGGCCACTCTAGGGACCAATCAGCAAGAAAATATTAACCAAGGTGCCAAATCTGTCTCACGGGGACAGAGGGGATCGTGAATCGAACAAAACAGAGATGACCTAACCTAGAAACGTCGAACTAGAGTGCAAAACTACAAGGGTAGGCTAGATTCAGTAAGTTGATGTCAGAGAAGATGAACGCTGTCGAAGAAGGGCATTACATGCGCTGCCACGGGCCGGAGTTTGAAACTGACATCAGAAACTCGTGGTTGCATGTGGGAATCACGCGCTGCTCGGATGATGACGAAGCTTCAAGAGAGCCACCGATTGTAACTTGCTTTGGTTCATGTTATTTCAGATGAATAATACTTGTACTTTATTGATATTCAGAAGGGATATATATGCACAATAGAGAATCCTAGATAATCTTAAATACTAATAAAATAATATCATATCTTATCCTATATACTAATTATAGGATATTTAAATATCTTTTAATATCTCTATAGGGATCAAGTTGTACTAGTTCTTCCTGTATTCCATCACATACATTGATGATTATTATCATTATAATTGACTATTTTTGATGAAAAATTGGTCTAAATTGTTATGAATCTTTTTGTAATTTTCCAATGAGATTCATCCTCAATTTAGCCCTCCTAATTTTGAGAAGTGAAAATGCCGATAAATATTTCTTTGAACACTTTAAAGCATTTATGTGTGACAAGGCATGTTCATCAATCTTCGTGTGTACATACTCCTGAATAGAATGGGGTTGCAAAGTGTAAATATTGTCATCTATTTGAAACAGCTCAAACCCTCTTCATCCTAATGTTCCCTTGAGTTTTTGGGGAGATGTTGTTCTCACTGGTTGTTACTTGATTAATCCCATGCCCTCTCTTTGTCATACACAACCAAATTACATACTTCATTTATATCCTTAGCAGCCTTTATTTCCACTTCTACCTTGTGCTTTTGGGTGTACTTGCTTTGTTCATAACTTAACCTTAGACGAGATAGGTTGTCAGCCAGATCTTGAAAATGTGTTTTCTTGGGATACTCCCATCTTCAAAAGGGGTAAGTGCTATTCCTTTGACACTAATTAATTCTTCACTATTATTGATGTTGTCTTTGAGTCTACACATTCCATTCATCAAAACCTACAAATGATTCTCCATCCATCTCTAAGGTGCTTCCTCTTACCTCATCAATTGAGCCTCTCATTGATTCACATGTACACCTAACTCCCCTTCTTCAACCTCTACCAAGTCTTTAGTTCATTCCATTGAGTCTCTAGTGATCTCCACTTCACAGAGTCTACTATAATTCCACTTCCTCTTTAGCCTTAGCTTTACCACATCGTCTCATAGATGCTATAGATTTTTTGATGATTTGTGCCTAATTTCTATGCCTGCCTTGCTCCAATCCTTTCTTCAAATGATGGTTTCCCTATTGCTTTTTAAAAAGGTACTTATGCTACTTGTATTACCCATCCCATGTTCAATTGATAAGTTAAACATCATTTTCCATCACCTTGTATCAGATATTCTTTTATAAATATTCTTAGCTGGTAGTTAAGTGTATTCTTTATGCTATCTAAGGTTTTACTCCTCTGTGAATAGCCTTGTATGCTCACTCCTTTTGAATCAAGAATATACAAAATTCTTTATGCTATCTAATTCTCATCAAACACGCTTATGCAAGCTGAGACAAAACTCCTCTCACACACTTACCTCGTAAACAGTAAAATGACGATTGAAAAGTAAAATTGGGGCTTCTAAACACCAATCCAAACGTGCACATAATCAAATGCACATGTTGCTGATGTATTGACAAAGCGTTGTTGAGGACCAGGTTTGAGGAATTGAACTACAAGCTAAGAATGATGGACATGTGTTCTCTAACTTGAGGGGGAGTGTTGGAATGGGCTGAGCCCAATACCCATTTATTGGATCAACTCTTTATTTCTGTTTCTATTGTTTTTTAATCAGTTTTTATACTGGTCTGTTTTACCCATATCATATGATTATTAGCTTTTGATTGTATCAGATAATTGGTTAACTTCTACTTTTAATTTTAAGCACGATTTTTAGGAGGATAGTCAACCTACCTAGCTCTCTATAAATTGTACTGTTTGCAATTGCATGAATGGAATAAAAAACTGGTTCTGGAGATTTCACAACATATATTCCCCATATTGTGGATTCTTAAGATATCGTATCCTCCAACTTAAAAGTACTCTAGTCTTCATCAGTGTGAGTTTGTTTCCATATTTTAAAAGTGGTAGGTATTAATTTAGTAGACTTAATTGGATTTGTTTCTGCAGGCACTAAAGTCGGGTCAGCTTCCAGAAGATTTCAGAAGCTTGGATGAAAATGTAACGTCAAATAATGTTAAAGAAAAGCATGATGGAGTGCTTCATTTAGACAAGAACCAAGATGAGGGCGAACCTAATGGTACAGAAAAGCAGGGGAATGCTGATTCTGCTCCCATGGAACAGGTATCAATCTGTTAAGTTCCTGCTAACATGGTTATTTGTGTCATTTTCTTTTGGTTTTTTCTTTGATCCTTTAGTTTATAGCTTTGATCATTTATCCTTCACCAATCCAAATTAGATTCATATGATTTAATGTGTTTAGTGCATCCAAATAGAGATATGGAGATGTATCACCAAAAAAAAGGGAGAGAGATGGAGAAAAGTAACGAGTGTAAAGATGGGATATTTGCCATTCATTTGTGTCACTTTCTTAATGCTTAAATTTATGAATACAAAATGATCCAATTTAGCAGCTTCAGAACTTCTCTTTCTGTTTACATCAAGAGAGTTTGAACGCTTGATTTCTATCCACATCTCACCCTATTCTTACCACCTTGGGTAGCCCTTGGTTGCTAGAACTTCTCTTCCGTATCATTATGGAAAATCAGTGTATACCGGAAATACAGAACACCTAAAGCCTTCTCTTATACTGCAACTGCACCTTGCCAGAACTTTTTCTGGACCCTTATCACCTGCCGCCTATGGAAGAACTATGTCAGTTTTTCCAAAAGTGGTTATGATTCTAAAATGTTTTGAAACAAACAATTTATGCATCATAAATTACCATTGTAGGCAACCCCAAATTAAAATACCATGGAATGCGTGCTACTAAATTGATTGAAAAAGTGAACATAGAAATGGACCCTGCCTATTCTATGATGGTGTAAAGCAAACATTATTTTGTTCTGAAGTGTTACGTGGATCTCCTTTTGAATTCTGTTGAAATTTAAGATACATTAACTTTTTATTTTCAAAATATTCAAGTATGATTTTAAATTCTATGACTAAGATAATCTCCATTATCATAATAAATAATCGTATAAATATATATATAATAACTAAATATCCCAAATAAAAATAAAATAGGTAGGTTTCGTTTTGAAGTAAATGTGGGCTTTGTTTTCATTAAATATAACTACAATCCCCCCCTACCTCCCGGCGGGTGTTTTTTTAGGTGAACTACGATCCCTTATACATACCTGTCTTTAAAAATGAACATCTAGCAGGAGTGGTTTTCTTTTAGGCTTTGAAGCAGCAGTTATTTAGAATTAGAGTTGTCAATATGGATGGGTTGAAAGAGCAAACTCACCATGACTTGTGGGTTACATGGGCTAGCTTACTTAACCCACTTTAGGTGGTGTTGTAAAGCTTGATTCACTAAGTGGGTTAGGGGGTTTGACTTGTTTAACCTCCCAGGAAAAATTTTAAAACTTAAAAAAAAAAAAAAAATAGAATTCAACATTTACTTTCACATCTGTCACAAAAACAAAGAATGAGAATTTATTGTTTAAATTATTCAATAGGTATTGAAAAATCAACAGAACTTAATCTAAATAATAGAATTTTCAAACTTAAATGATGTTTGAATATTATTTTGTAGTTATAGTTTCATCATCGATATTATATATCCATCTCTGCCAAGTAGATCATCACCTTTTACTGTACAACATAAACAAAATCATTAATTTATGAATGTAACATAGACCAGAGTAGAGGCTAGATCAAGGATTATTAGGGCTTTGAGAGTCCAAATAATTGGTAAGGAGGATTTACCATCCTTAAGCAAGGTAATTGTCATTATGTGACTAACCGTTGATGCTTTCCTTTGTGAAGTTTGTTAACCTGATAAGTACAAATATGTTTCCTTTCCAATTCGTCATCAAAACTTCTCTGTCCTTTAATCCGTTGTGATATATGGGATACTTCTATATCTGATTGCCGAGAAACAGCTTTTCCCTCTATTTTTTCATTATGTGGTTTTCACATAACACAGAACACAGAAAACTAGCCGACCCCATCTAGTGGGATAAAATTTTTTGTTGTTGTTGTGTTGCGGTTTGCACCGAATACAGAAAACAGTTTTCTAGATTCAGCTGCTACCCTAGCACTTTAGCAGATATGAGATTACAACCACTTCCCTAGAAATCAAGGGATAAAGCCTTCCTAAAATAATAGATACTCGAAAACAGAAAGTATGCAATAGGAAACAAAATAAATAAAAATATAATTACATCTGTGACTAAGGGTGTGTTTGGATTAGCTTTTGGAGAATAGATTCTGGGAAGAATAGATTCTGGAGAATAGATTTTGGGAAGAATAGATTTTGGGAATAAAGATGTTTGGATGATTAGTAGTAGAATCACTTTTTATATTGGTAAATTACTAAAAAGGGTATGATATGATTAAAAGTAAGAGAGAAGAAAGAGGAGAGAGAAGAGAGTGTAGAGAGGAGAGAGGAGAGAGGAGAGAGAAAAAGAGATATAAGAGAGGAGAGAAGAAAGAGAAAAAGAGAGATAAGAGAAGAGAGAGGAGAGATAATAGAGAAAAGAGAGGAGAGAGGAGAGAGGGTGTAAGAAAAAGTAAGGGTATAATAGTAATTGGATAATCCAAAACCTAGGTTTCAAAGAAAAAGCTATTTTCAGTAGCTTATTCAAAACCTAGGTTTCAAACCAAGGTTTTGTCCAAAATCAATTCTCAACAAAAATTGCTGTTTGTGTAAAAATTTTCTAAACCGATGTTTTGCCCCATAATCCATTTTGAAACGTGGTGCCAAACAGGCACTAAGTGTGTGTTTGGATAGCCTCAAAACTATGGTTTTGGATCAAATAACACAAACATCCTAAACTTTTAAAAATCAAAATTTTCCCCAAAACCAATAAATTTTCACTAAAAGCAATAAACTATCCAACAACAAGAAGCCTTATCCCACTAGGTGTGGTCGACTATATGGATCGCACGAAGCCATTGTGTTATGTCAAAAACCAAATCCTTAGATAAGTTGTTGACCAAGAGATCTCGTTTAACAACCTTGTTGAGCATTTACTTTGGTCTTTCTCTACCTCTTTTTATCGAACTCCATATCCCTTGATCTATCCTCCTGGCTGGTACATCCGGTAGCCTTTTTTGTACATGCTCAAACCACGTCAGATGATTTTCTACCATTTTCTCCTCAGTAGGTGTCACTCCAACTTTTCCCTATAATTTTCTTTTCTGTCCACACATCCATCTCAACATCTTGATCTCATCCATCCCCACTTTATGCTCTTGTTGCCCCTTTAAAGCTTAACATTCACTACTATAAAGCATTGCTAGTCATATATCAGTGCAATAGAATTTTCCTTTGACTTTATTAAGTATTTTCCGATCGCTGATAACTCCAGTTGCTTTTCTCCATTTAAATCACCCAGCTTGAATTCTATGGTTAACATATCCGGAAACTTCACCATCTTTTTGTATAATTGATCTTGAATATATGAATATTTTCACTTGTGGAATGATTTGGTCTCCCATTTTGACCTTCTCACTGCCTTCTTAGTCTCCCCTTTAGCCAAATGATATTTATCCCAATTTTCAGCATTATTACACAAGTGTATGGTTCTAAAACAATTTCTCTTATTCTTAACTTGCACACCTCATTCCACCACCAGTTCTCTTATCTCATTGATTTAAGACCCTTAGATTCTCCTAAAATTGCTTTAGCAACATTATGAACCTTCTGGGCCATTTGCTTCCACATGGTATTAGCATTGCCTTCTGACTCCTAAATCACTTCCTCTAAAATAGTCCTTTTGAAAAACTCCTTCTCCCCCTTTAATTACCACCACTTGACCCTTGGGTTACCAACATGTCAGCGCTTTTGTTTTATACACTTGATACACTCATTAAGGACTAGGAGCCTATGTTGTGCTATCACGTTAGCCCCTGGGATCACCTTGCAATTGGTACAAAGTCTTCCATTAGGATTCCTTACCAAAAAGTCAATCTGTGGCCTATGCGCTCCATTCTTGTATGTAATTAAATGCTCCTCTCGCTTCTTAAAGTATGTGTTGACAATCTTGAGTTTGTAAGCTAAAGAGAAGTCAATGATAGCTTGTCCTTCATTATTAAGCTCCCCAAAACCGAAACCACCATACGCCCCTGCATAATGCCCCGCCTTCTTACCATGTCCATTAATGTCCCCACCAATAAAATTTTTTTTGGTAAGTGGTATGCTTTGAATCAACCCCTCCATATCTTCCCAAAACTTTTCCTTAAGATGTGCTTCGGCTCCAACTTGAGGTACATAAGCACTGATGATGTTGGTAGTATCCCTACCCACAATCATTCTTAAGGATATGATTCTGTCCTCAATCCTTTTAACCTTCACCACATTCATCCTCCACTTTCTATCCACGATGATATCAACACCATTTCTTGTACCTACTTTTCCTGTGTACCAAAGTTTGAAACCATCAATATCTTGAGCCTTTTCTCCAACCCATATAGTTTCCTGAAGGTACAAGATGTTGATCTTTCGACCTGCCATTACTCCCTTTACCTCCCTTGATTTCTTGTTCAAAGTCCCGATGTTCCTACTGCCAAATTTGATCTTGCTCTCATGAACTAGCTTCTTTAATCGCCTCCGTCTAGAAGAGAGCGGTAGCCCTTACTCATTTAACACTACACTCGGGTGACGATGCAGTGGCTCTTGCTCACTCGTCATAGTACTCAATCCATATATCATGTTACTTACGGGCAACGACCTAGTATTAGCACAATTTCTTAGTAGATCCATGTTCATGAGATTCGAAGGATTTTACGTTGGATGTCGGGGCATAATACAACTCTCCACTTTTATCCAGACTTGGGACCAGCTATAAACATAGGCGGAGTTAAAACCAATAAATTATCCAAACATTAGTTTTGTTCCATAATCTATTTTTCTGCCAAAACCATGGTTTTGGTATTAGCTAGGAGGAACAACTTTTAAGAATCAATTTTTTTGCATAATCTATTCTACTAAAAAATAATATTTTTCACAAAATCTATTTTACTTAAATCTATTCTCTAAAATCTATTCTATCCAAATCTATCCTTCAAAAGCTAATCCAAACACCCTAAGTAAATGACATAGTCTTGGGCTTTAGGTTTTCAACACTCCCCCTCAAGCTAGAGAATAGATATCAATCATTCTCAACTTGCCTCGTAATCCCTCAAATCAAACTCTGGCAGGTGGCTTAGTCATGATGTCAATTATTTGATCTGCAGAACGTTTATGGGATAGATCAATGTGGCCTCCTTTCACTTTTTCCTTCATGAAATGTTTGTCAATGTGTAGGAATAGATGCCAAAAAGTCTTTTTGATTCATAGTAGTAGTACATTTATAGGTGCACAAACCCTAGTTTCTATTGATTATAGGATTTGGCCAGATTTCATATTCAAAGGGAATCAGAAAATGAAATCTCAATCAAGAAAATAAATAATGCTCTATGATTTCAGATATGCCATCAAACTGAAAGGGGATGAGAGAGGGGTTAAAAAAGCCCTAAACTAAACTGAAAAAAATACGTTATAATAGGCTTGAGCCCAAAGGTCCACATCAGCATCAACACTTCCCATCAAGCTGGTGAATAGATCCATCATTCCCATCTTGCTTCATAGTTCTTCAAATTGAGGTCTTGCTAATGCTTTAGTAAAGAAATCTTCCACTTGACTTTGTGAGGGAACATGGGCTAGATCAATGATTCCTAAATCCATCTTTTCTTTGGTATACTGTTTGTCTATCTCTACATGCTTGGTCCGTTCATGGTGAATCGGATTTCTAACCATTTCAATAGATGGCGTGTGGGCTATCACACTTTAACTTAATAGGTATGTTAGGCTCAAGTTTTAAATCTTTTAATAGTCTAAGTAACCACAACCCTTCACATACACCATGTGCTAGAGCTCAAAGTTCAGATTTAGAGGTATTCCTCCAAGTCACAAGATTTCCCCAAACTAGAGTACAGTGGCTTGTGGTGGACCTTCTATCAGGTAGAGACCCCCTATAATAAGCATCTCTCTACAGTTCGACTTCCCTAGAGCTTCCTTTAACAAAATAAAGCCCTTTTCCTCGAGTCATCTTTAAGTAGTGCAGGATTCTAATCGGAGGTGAACTTTACAAACTGTTCATGGGTGGAATAGTTCCAATTTTAGTAGTACTTTAATAGTTTAGCATCTAATTTGACCATATATCTACAGGAAAAGTTTAAAGCACAAGAGGGAAGTTGAGTTTGAAACCTAACATTCATTTTTAGGTAGAAGCTCCCACCTTAGAGCCTGATTTAAGGTGTGTGAACTAATAAAATGTAAAATAAAATTATAGGCCCCACACATTGGAAGAAATTTGAGGTAAATTGCACACTGTTCATGGCTTGTAAGTCAATTAATTAAAAAAGCAGTTAATTATTTGATTTATATATTGATATTATTGATTAATGTAAGTCAATTAATTAAAAAAGCAAGTCAAACTTACCCAAAATTCCAACAATAATGATCCCTTATTGCTTACTTCTGAGAAAATATGAATTCCAAGAAACATGGGAACCCTGTTGGCGGCAAACAAATGTGATAGGAGAACGGAGCAACGGATGGTATAAAGTTGGTATGGACAGTAAGGGTTTTTTGAGCCTCCTTGGTAGGAGCAAATGATTTCTTGCAAGAGTGGACGTATTGATTGTCATGATTCAAATGTCTTTTATTAAGGGCTTGTATTTAAAATGAACATTAAAGGAAGAGTTCTTGGTTTGAGGTCAGCATGAAGAAAGGCATGCAAGTTTCCAAAGTGCAACTCCAAATAGAAAGGAAGACTAGAAGACAATAAGGTGGAGTGAGGACCATATTATGTTGACTATGGTAGTGATGTGAAATGGGTGTTGGCATTTTTCGGTAACAATGGAACCTAGCTTTAGTGTGTCTTTAGGTGGGATGAAAAGGGCACTTTTTTGAGGCAAAAGCATGGTTTTGCAGAAGCAAGATTTTTCTGCTTTTGCATAAACAAAACCATGGTTCCATGAGGCAAAACCAAAATTACCCTTAAAAAGAAAGTCCTCTCCTTCCCCATCACATTAACTTGTGTCCTTTTTAGTAATTTGCACATAAAAAAAGGTGATTCTGATATCAACCATCCAAACACTCATTTTATCAAAATCACTTTTTTCACAAAATCTATTCTTTGAAATCACTTTTGCTACTTTTTTCAGAAGCTATTCTAATCCAAAGACACCCTTAATACCATATTAATGTGAATAGAAAGGGAAGGGGTAGAGAGAAGAGAAAGGAGGGAGGTAGAAAGAAGGGATCACAATGACCCTTTATGTCAATGCAGCTTGATGTCAGTGCACCTGATCCTAATTGATTTGTGAACTTAAGCTTTAGCCAAAATGTAGAGGAATGAAATTTTTTAATATCACTGCAGTTGTATCCTAATTTTGTTCTATTCCTATATAAAAAAATTATTTTGACAAATAGTTGTGCCATACATGGTTCGCTTTGCCACTACCCTGGCAGATTGTGTTTCAACTTTCAGTACAGTTAAATATGGTAATTGGTATTTACCATATTCTCTTTTCTTTTCTATTTTTTTCTGCAGGATTAGAGTGGAGATTTTGGAATGCTTTGAAAATCATGCACCCTTCTAGTGTTGGGTTCTAGAATCAGGCTCATGGTTATCTTCCGCAAGTATACCTGGTCGACTATCCAATTCGTCTGTCGTGTTTATGGTATTTAGGGTCTTCTGTTTCTTGATGAGTAAGGAACATGATATCTCAATTTCTATGTATGGCTGAATTAGGTACGTTGGAATCTCTGTACATGTGACTCAATGAATCATTGAGGGCAGTTATTGCCTTTAATTTGCTGGTTTTAAGACTTTATTTTGGGCCAAAAAAGAAATGATATGATTAGTGAGGTCATCCATTCACAATGAAATGGTTATGCGTATGCTAGTATTTAAAAGAAATCAAGAAAAAAACGGCATTGCTATAGATTTGATTGTAGAAGTGATAATTAAATATGAATATTTTGATGTAATATATTAAAAAATTAATGTTCTTATGTTCGTCTTACAAGTGTGGCAATGGTAGGTCAATCCGTCTCGCTGAAATGGTTGTGCATCTACTTGTACAAACAAGAGGAAATTGCATCAACATGATAACTGTTGCAGTGCTCGATTGTTGCATGAGGAAAAGATGAATTTTTGCTCGATTTTCGTAGGTTTAGACCTTTTCTTAAAAAAATTGTTTCGGTCTAGATTTATGGTCAAGAATGTTGCAATATTCTTTATTGCATATATCATGCGCATGGCAATGTTTTTGGGATTGGACCCCGACTGGACGGTCCAGCTGGTCTGGCCGTCAACTTGAGATGATGACGGATCTAGCCACAGTAAGACTGTTTTGGACGTTAAGCCGTTTTGAGCAGGTGTGATTCAGTCTTTAAGCCGGAAAGTGCTTTTAACCTGGAAATCGAAACAGCTTGAGACTAATTGCCCTGCCTGTGTTCTCATTGAAATAGCTGTTGCTGGAGACGAGGAAGAAAGATAGTCGAAGAAGAAAGATGAAGGAGAAGAAAAACGTTTACAAAGGGGAGAGAGAGAGAGAGAGTATTCTCTAAACTTAGAGCTAGTAAAATAGATTAGGCTCAATCTGTCAAAATATGGTTGGTTGGGTTGAGAAAACGTTCGAATGACTTGCACCTGTGACTTTTTTTTTTTAAAAATTTTATTATTATTTAATTTATGGTAAAGTAGCACTTAATATCTAGATCTTATAGAATTGTATTAAATTAAAAAGATTGTGGGTAAAATTGTATCATATAATATTAGGATATTGGTCGTATATGAGAAATAAGATCAGGATATTATGTGTTGTTTTATCATTTAATTTATTTTATATCCCACTACCCTTGTCTATATACATATATAACTTCATCTGCCCCTTCACTTTATCTATGTCTGATATATATATCTATCTATCTATATATTTTCAAAGATGAACGGGTATTCTAAGATCAATCCTAGTGGTAGTACTTACAAGTTAAGATCTACGTATTTCCTCATTTCTTCTTCCTAGGACCGCAAAGTACGATAGAAGCACCAGTATAACCACCAAGACAGAGGAGATAGACCAAATTGAGAAGGATAAGGCGGGCCTCACTTGAGAGAGCAGAAGATGATGATAGGGAAGCTGTTACTGTCGGTGAGCTCAAGATGGAGAGATATTCGGCATGGTTCTGGGTTGGAGTGTGTTGGTTTCTTCATCGACGACGATTGGGGGGGGGGGTTTAGGGGACGATGAAGAGGGCGTTCTCAATGAGAAGGTCATCGTCGATGTTGGAGATGTATTGTAGGATCCATGACTAGTACGTTTTGTTAGCTCCTTCTAGTGAAGAGGATGATGAAGGAGAATCAATCGGAGGAAGAAGATCAGTGATGAAGATGTAAGGTGCCCACCAACCTATCACGACGGGCTCGGGTTAGTTAAATGCTAACCCACCAGGAGGTGAGTCATTTCAACTTGGCCCGCTTAACCCACAAATCGTCACGGGCTTGTTAGTTTTTGATAGGTTAGCCTGCATTATTAGCCCTAACTAAACCCAGATATCTATATTGACTGTGTGTATGTTTCTGCTTTTTCATAACTCAAAAATCATGGGTTAGGACATGTTATCATTAAAGAGCATTTTTTACCTTTGTTTTTGTTTTGTTTTTAATACTATCTCATTTTTTATCTTACATACTTATAATATAAATATAATTATAATTTGAAACAAGTTTAATTTTGATTCTATTTTATTATTGTAAACTAATTTAAAATGTATTTTTGGTATTTTAACTTTTTACTATTATCTTACTTTAAATAGTTTCTTTGGGTTCGGACTTAGTTTTAGACACATGTTATTACATGTTTGTTTATATTCATTTTTAAATTATGTAATAATTTTATATTTATTTCGTATACATATATTATTATATATGTCTAAAATATTTTTTATTTAAACATTATTTAATTGGTTCAACCAAGTGAACATGACTTGTCAGCGTCTGGTCCGACTTTTAAAATATTGGCACATCCATATCTTTTTTAGCTTATAAAATGAATTTTGGAAAAAAAAACAAGAAGAAAGCAACAACAACTTGAAAATGAGATATATCTAGTATGCCCACAAAATTAATTATGTTATTATTATTGCATTCTAATCTATGATGTATTGATGTATAAAAGTAGAGGATTATCTTCACATCATTAATCCTGGAGGAAGCTCAGCAAGTCTTATTATGGCTACATGGGACCACAAAAAGTAGAAATATTAGGACGCATGAGGTTGGAATTTAGGTTAGGTATATTTTGGATTAACTTTCAGAGAATAATTTTTAAAGAAAAGTAATTTTAGGAGAGAATAACTTTTAAGAAAACATAAATTTCAGTTTTATGTAAAACTATGATTTTCCACCTTGAAAACAATTTTTAATGTAATAGTACTTTTTTAAAAAAAAAAATCAGATTGCCATCTCTTTCTCAACCATGATTATGAAAGTCAAAAGTGATTTTCTACATCTATCTAAACACAATCTCACTTCTCTAATATAAGCTCCACCATAAGATTGAATACTCTCTTCATAAGAGCTTTTAGATGATGCCTCACATAGTCTTGTAGAATTTATCCGAGAATGAGAGAGAAGAGAGAATAATAGAGGGAAACCAGTTAGAGGCCGGGAGAATTAGAGGAGATGAGAGACAGAAGTTTTGAAGATATTCACTTTATTAACATTCACAATCTGATTTAGAATATGACCCCTCCCTCAAGTCACCTAACCATCTAACGGCTATATTCTTCCTGCGGATGACTAACAGTAATTAATAATAATTAACCGTAATAACTCCCTTCAGTAAGTAACACACACAACACCCCCCCCCCAAAAAAAAACCCCCAAAAAAAAAACCCTTTCCCTCAAAGGTCAGTAAGCTGAAATTCTAGAAGCTAAATAACGAAACCCATGTATCTTCTTCTTTAGGATAACCTCTCCACGGTGATGATCCTTCATCATTACTCTATTAGAGATAAATCTTCATTCATTATCTGAGATATTCAACAATAAGACTCTTGAGTGGGATTATAACTTTAAAGGAAGTAAGGGGGTGTGAGAGATGTAAAATTCTCTTTAAAGTAATAATTATTTATTAGTTGAACTCCTTTTATTCACAATAAAAATTAATCACAATATAACCACATTTATAAATGAATTCCTTAATTTTAAAAAAATTAACCATGATAGAAAAGACAAAACTACCCTTCCAATTCTATCATAGTTAGGAGAGTTCAACTTATTTTAAAAATATTATCCATGATAGAAAAAAGTAAAACTTATATCAATATACTATTATGGATATAAGAGCTTTGCATAACTCTCGCATACAAAACCATGTCAAAAAGGATTCAACCACACTAATATGGTTGTAGGATTCAAGCCCCCTATTAATAACACTATCACAGTTATTAATTCTAAACTTCTGAAATGGGCATCTAGGCGCCAAACCCGGGTAAACAAACACCAAAGCCCCTAACACAAACAAAATACTGAACAATACTATTAATATAACAAAATAGTTACTGTGGATCCACAAATTCACATGCATAATCCTAAGAGGCCTTCAGCTTTCTGCTAGCACACAATGTCCAGTATGATCATCAAAGTAGCAAATTATCAAAGTATAAACAAAAGTAGGCCCTACAGTGGCAATTTACATCTATTTAATACATAAACATAAAGGAGGGTGCTATACAGATCAAATAGCACCACTATGCCTCTGTTACCTTCCAGTTCGAAATGGAAAATGAACTAACTCCAGAAAAATATAAATAACCACGGGGTGAGACTAAAGCCTCAGTAACTAACATTTCCTACTCATCATAGGTGTCAAGAGAGACAGATATCTAGTAATATCATAATTAACAATAAATAAACAATTTCAAATGTCAAGATGCAAATGCAATCCTATCACAATCCAAGAGCTATAAATGCCTATCCCCACATAAGAGGATGAAAGGAGCCATGAAAGGTCTATCGTCACGTAGGAGGACAAAAAGAGCCATTAGGGCCTGCCCCATGCAGGAGGCAACATAACCAACTATCATGCATAAATGGAGGCCTCATCATGTGACAATAATAAACCCAATCCACTAATCAATTCCCATAATATGCACCATGCTCAAAAGATCAACAAGTAATCAATTTCAATATCCCATAAGATTATTTCACTTCAAATTATTTCATCATATATCTGATAAATCTGACTGTATCACCCAATAGGGGGTAAATTGGGTGATATTAAAAATTTTGTGAACTCTAAAAATATTTAAACAAGATTATAGAGTAGAGTTTAGAATAATATCAACAAAGGAAGAAGTTTTCGAAGAAGTACTGCACAGGAAGATTTATATTGATTCAGTCTAACCACTTGACTTACGTCTAATCCCCAGAGAGCTCTTCTAGTGTTCCACTATCCCTAAGATTCAATGAGCTCTTAGTGTTTCAGTAAAATAATGTGTGAATCCCTCACACTCTCCCTTATAACCGGTAAGGTAAGCTTAGTGAGAATCCCTTTAACTCCTCCTTACAACCTGTAAGGTTATAATTCACTCAATAGATTACCACTCTTGAGTAATCTAAAAAATTGATTGTTACATATAAAACTCTCTAAATAGAGTGAATATGATAAACACTTAATCTCTCAAACTATCTAAGTTTTTCTTAGAGAAGAATGTATATGCTCTGTATTAAAGTAGAGAAACAGAGACCTAATGAATATGATCAAAGTGCATGATGTGCATCTCTTATTTTTCTTTTAAGTCTCCCATCTTCTTCAGCTTTCTCAATTTGGTTTCTTCTTCTTTTTATACTTTCTTCTTCATAAATCACTTTTGGCTCTTTAGTTGATCTCTTCGTTTAATCTTCCCTCAATCTGTAAATCAACTTAAAACATGCTTTAGTGATGATATATAATCATTATAAGCATAAAGTAATTGTTTCCAAATGATTTAGATTCAAAGATCAAAATATGATAAAGTCTATTTTAAAACACTCTTTAGCAAAATGGCTTGACTTATCGAAGTTCTTATCAAAGAACCCCTTCTCGAAAAGGCCTTCAATAAATTACTGAAGAATTGCATTTAAAATAGTAAAAACTTATCGAGTAATTCTTCGATAATCAGCCTTATCGAAAATGACTTCGATAAATTTTTAACAAATTGCAAAGAAATAGTTCATGATTTATCGAATAGTTCTTCAATAAATGTCTTTATCAATAAACTTTTTGAAAAATATTCTTTCAAACATATGCTTTCAGACTTATTGATACATCTATAGAAGAGTTCTTCGATAAATAAATTCTTTGAATAACTTATCAATAAATATTGAAGAACATCTTTTCAAAGAGACTTTCCAACAAACTTTGATCTTCACAATATTGTAGCATAGTTGGAAACACAGATTCAAAAGATCATTTAATCAAATTTAGATGAAAAATGAGATAATCTTTTAGCACACAATCATATCAGAACAAGTCATCAACATAGTAAATTATCATAAGCTCAAGTGAAAGAAAACATTCAGTGAAACAAATTGTGATCTTATAAAGATCTTTCAGTAAATAAGATCAGGCTATACATTTATGAAGATCATTCATTTAATCAAATTCAAGTAATTCATAAGCTCTTCAAAGTTATTCCAGGACTTATCCAATCACAATTTTGACAGATTAATCATAATAAAGGATCTTATTGAAGATCTCTTTGATAAATGACATGATTAAATAGTTCATCGATAAGAGCATAATGAATCTTATTTTGAATCTTTCATGAATAAGCTTATCTTCATAAATTCAAGACAATTCAAACTATAGATGATTTAAATAGATCAATCAACATTATAAGCAATAAATCATCTTCAATATCGTTTCTAACAATCAAATTATCATCAAAACGTTTATCTTAAGGTTCCAGTGATTTGAATTTAAAACAACTTACTTCTTCTTTCTCAAATTTGATCTTATAAATTTGTAACTTAAGATTCCAAAGATCATTTTGAGAAGAAAGAAGTTTAGATAATCATTGTCAAAATTATTTTTGAAAACATAAATTTAAGCTTAAAAATCATATATGATCAGACTTTAGATCTCAAAAAAACTTTTCACTATCTGATCATAAGTTTTATAAATCATGTTTGAGAAGACACAATATGATATCTTATTAAAAGCAAGTAACAAATATGTGAAAAAACATTTATCAATGCTTTTGAAAACTTAGAAATTTTTACTAATTTATCAAAGAGTTATTCGATAAATTCCCTTATCGAATAATCCTTCTATAAATGAGTATTTGAAAAACAGAATAACCTTGTGAAGAACAGAATTTATTGATCAAAGACTTTATCGATAAATCAATTGATTGATTAATTCTTCGATAAATAATTTTATAAAATAGTTTCACAAACTTTTCATAAACTGAGTCTCTTCAAAACTTATTGAAGGCTTCTTCGATAAATTCTCTTATCGAATAAGTCTTCAAATAATTCTTATTTCAGAATAATGACTCAGAATTTTTATAAGCTTGATTTATCGAAGTTTTTATCGATAAGAAACCTTATCGAATATGTCTTCGATAAATATTTTATAGAAATCATATTTTCTTTCAAAAGTTCTTTCTCATTTATCGAAAAACTACATTATCGATAAGCTTATTGATCAATGCTCTTTATCAATTAAGTTTCATCTTGAAATATTTTCTCGATTAATTGTCATCATCAAAATATTGAAGTCTAACATTTCTCCCCCTTTTTGATGATGTCAAAACTTAATTGAAAAACTTTGAAAATCATTGAATTTCAATTTGCAAATAAGTACTGACAAATAAGCAATGAAAAGATATAGAAACAAATAACACAGAAGCAAAGATTTCAACAAGAACATATCAACAAATAAGATGAACAAAACAAAACAAACAAACTATTACTAATCAGTTTATCTATTTCTCTCCCCCGGTAAAAAATAGGATCAATGGAGGGGCAGGCTTACTGAGTTTTAGGGGCACGCTTAGTGTTTTTAGATGAAGGAATTGGTTAGGGTTAAATGGCGCAAAAGGGTGTTCAGGCTTAAAGGTAAACTAGGTTGATTGGAACTCGTGATTTGGTTCTTTAAAACTACCACTTCCTTTCTTAGAAACTTGAGTGCCTGTGTCTGCAGACCAAGAATATGGAGAGGAATAACCACTTGATCCTTGTTGACTTGAATACCTTTCCCAACCTTAGAAACAATATTGTCTTCCAAAGTGTGTCCAAACCTATCGAGCAGCTGAGAAAAATTAGAATCAGAAGACTTCATGCTTTCATCAACTTGAGCCAGCAAGCCTAGTTTAAAGCTTTTAAGTTCTTGCTGGACCATATTATACACAGAAGCATGAGAAAAAGAAGATACAGTGGTAGGAAAGTAGGAGCAGTTTGTTGGAAAGTATGTTTTGATAATGGCAAATGACAGTTTTCATTAATGTTAAAATATCAAATTGTCTTTAATAGTTTTATAATACTTTTGAGAAAATGATTTTAAAGCTTTAACAAATAGGGGAGAAAATGAAGCTTGTGACAATACGTTTGAAGTTCAGTTACTGCATTCACACTTGATTTATTTAGAGCATCATCTGATTCAATTTCTTGTACAAATTATTTTTAATACAAGATTGATTAATTATAGGTTTTGATTATACCAAACATGATTCAAGTTGCTTCTGTGTCAATACTGTTATTTTAATGCTTTATTGAATTAATTGAGTAGGTAATGATTAATGTAAATTAATGCATTAATTAATCGTTTATCCAAAACATTTTATGTTCAATTTTTATTGGTTAATCGATTAATGTCGCTTAATTGAACAATCAATAGATAAATGAGTGTCTATTAATTGATTGATCATTCGATTAATGTAAAGTTGTTGCTCTCTGGAATTCAAAAGCTAAGTCCATTAATCAGCTAGTTAATCGATTAATATACATTAATCGATTGACTGTTTGATTAATGCATTTAGAACTTATTTTTGTAAGTTAAAATTAATTCTATTAATTTATTGGTTAATCGATTAATATATATTAATCCATTGACTATTCGATTAATATATTTTGAATAGCCTTTTGTGTCAATTCCTCAAGAGACATTAATTGACTAAGGATTTTGATTAATTTATATTAATAGATTAGTTGTTCAATTAACTCCATATATTTCACTGATACTTTTCTGTTTATGTTGAAATTAGTTGCTTCTATATTTGAATTATATATGTTTGATTTAAACCCAAAGTTTGTTTCTGTTTCTCATGATTATTCATTGGAAAATCTTTAGAGAAACTTAACTTATTAATTTATGTTGAAAATGATGATCAATGTGATGCTCTATTTTCTATTCCTCTCATTAATTAAAACATTAATTGAATTAATGATGATTAATTGATTAGGTAATCGATTAATGCATTGTACTTTTTTAAAAAAACATATGAACTTTTTTTGAAACTGATGTGTTTATAATGAGTTGATTGTTACTTCTTTATACACTTAATCATTGCTTAAATGTCATATCCTACTTTTAACCCCTCAGAGTACATATTCAGAAGCATATTCAATTAGTGGAAGCATTACTTTGACTCAAAAATTAAAATTTTTAAAGTTGACTCTCAGGTACTGTTCATTAGCAAATTCTAGATTAACAGTCTAAATTTGAAAAATCATAACTAATTCTAGAAAAATCATATGGAGATATTTCAAAGCTCTAATGAAAGCTCTTTCATTTATCCTTAAGGTAAAAATATGAAATTGAACATTTACTGGCCCATTTAATCCAGTTAAATTGTCAAAATTTACTATTTATATGGTAAATCCTGAAAGTTCCAAATTTTGTCCCTTAAATTTGGAAATTCATTTCTCTTAATATACACACCCAAATAAGGCGTGTTACCTATAAATTTAAAGTTCTGGATGTGTACTACATGCTCATAAGATGTTCTAAATTAATTTCTTCATTTGCTAGGTCAAAATGGAATCAAGGCAAGACTGCTCTAGGACCTACGTTTTTGCCATTTCATCTTCTTTCTTTAATTTTCATTAATTAATCCAGTATCCATAAACCACCAAATAGGCTTCCCATATATTCATATACATCATGTAAATATGCCATAATTATTTCATATATTTTTATCATATAAATAGGCATTTTACATAGTATTTACTTAAATAGGGAAACAATACATCATAAGCTAGAGTATCAATTTGTTCACTCTCTTTCTTCCATTCTTTAGCTCCTCTCCATGCATACATTTTCTATCATGCTTGACCTAAATTAGTTGGTTATAGGAGGGTGAGATTCTGGAAAATCTCAATAGCAAACATTACCACTTAAATATGCAAGATGGATGGTAATGCATGATATGCAATTTCATTAAAATTTATTTAATTAGTGACATACCATCATGCTTTATGCTTTGTGTAAAAATGCATGGCCATATGAAGCATGTTATATACATAACATTTTCAACATTATTTATCATGTCACAATATCATTCAATCATCATATACATGTCAACACATAAGCATATCACATCAAGCACATAAAAGGGTAAGTCCACTACCTTAAACATAAGCTTTTTCTCTTGTTCTTGCACTTGCTCCCTAAGCTTCCAACCAAACATTGGTTGCTTGTTCATCCTCTTTAACTCATTGTCTTTGAAATATCATGGCCCTAAACAAAATTACATTGTGCTACAACTCATTAGAGCCATTACATAAATATTATAAATTAAATTCCTTAAAAGCCCTAACTCTTAACTTAAATTTTGGAGTTAGTAGTATAGCTTTGTAATGATTATTTATTTTGACCAATCCTACATAATTTTGTTCAAGGAATTCAAATATGAGGTTATAATTTCAAAATTTTAACTCCTTCCTCATATTCTGTGCAGAACCGTAAAGCACCCTTTTTTTCCAAAAATTCCTATTTTGATTCCAATGTTTCTAATACTTGTTTCTCTACTTTATCCCACACAATTTTTCATTTTAAATCCATTGGAAGCCTCAAAATCATAAAATTCCAGCTCCTAGCTAGATTTCTATACAGTGGAAGCAAGGTTCCAAATTAAATTCTAAGAACATATTGATTTCCTAAGCTTAAATCAAGTAATTCACTTGTCTAAGCTATTTATAACATAAAATTCATCTTTTCCTTCTACTTATAAATTTCGTGCACCAGCCTCCCAGGGAAAGAAAATGGTGTTTCAACCATCCAAATCCAAGAGAAATCTTCCTACAGCACAATCCAAAGATAAGAGGAAGAAATTACCTTAGTTGCTTGATCAATTAACTCTTGAATTTGCTTTGTCTTGTATTGAGATTTCATTTTGTAAGAGGTTCCCCATAGCTTCCTCATGCTCTACGTGCTGCAGATTTGGGGAGGGGTATTTATAGATTTTTGGCAAAGTGAATAAAGGGCTTAGATTACTTTTTGCACTATTTGATCTAATGGCCAAGATTGCTCCTTAAAACTTGTCTTGCCTACCAAACCAAAAATGACATCATATAAGACCTTGTTTGGCAGTCCAATCTGGAACCGACTCAGTCCAATTTCTCAAAAATCATATTGCTTTATGAATCTAATTTTTCTAAGATTCCATATGTTTTCTGACCTTAAATACAGTATCCGTATTTTTTCTACCATTAACATTATTGGACCGGGTATTTATCTACTTACCATCCATTGAAAAATGATTGAAACGCCCTTGGTTCATAATTTACACCATAATAACTCTAAGGGCATAATTATCATTTTATTCTTCTTTACACTGTATCAGAATATATTTTGACTCTGGTTAATCATTCCTTGATCCCTTTTGACCTTTTGACGTGTCCCAAATAAGCAAAATGCCCTCCATTCATCTCTAAATCAATATTATAACATAGGGGCATTTTCATAATTTTGCACTTTTCAGGGTCTTTTTGGACACTGGCCCACGTAACTGTTAGAGTATATTTCTGGGCATATAGGATGCCAACTTGGGCCTTTAACTGGGTCCAATACCTTTATGGGTTCAATTCCCATGAAATTTTACCTAAAAATATTTACCGGGTAGTTTATTTTACTGTAAATTTTATTATAAGTCCTACTTAACTCCTATTTTAGTTCTGTCAATTTTATAAATTCTTACATTAATTATGAAAATTTTCTTCAAAAATTCATCTGATTATGAGGTCCAGAAGATCCTATAATAATCTTCATATTTTAAAATTTAATATCAATTATCTGGGACCTCAAATCAAAATTTTAAAAAATAAGCCTAGCCCAATTACCATTCTCTATTTACTGGTAAAAATTTGGATTGTAACATTTTTGGGCAGTTTTGTACCTTTTTGGCTAAACTTTCTCATAATTATAATTTTATCCCTGAATTTGATAAATTACACTTTAGTCCCTGAATTTGCAAATTCTACTTTGGTCCCTTACTATACTCTTTATAATTACACTTTATGGCCCATAACTTATCTCTATATTTATTTTAGGCCTTAGGACTTTTCTAATTTACACTTAAGGCCTTAAACTTTCCACTATTTATAATTTAGTCCCTAGACTTTCACTATTTAAAGTTTAGTCCCTAAACTTTCACTATTTATAGTTTAGTCCTTGAAAAGCTCTATATATTTTTGGGACTTCTGCTGAAAGAGACCTGGTAGCCTATCTATTCTAGGCTACTTTTCTAGTCTTCTAGGCCTAAAAATTGTGATATGATATTTCTTCCCCCTTGAATAAATTTCTTCCTCAAAATTTAACTCTTATACCTTAGTCAAATAGCTCTGGATATATCTCTTGTATATCTTTCTATGTTTCATGACTAAGGTTCAGGGCTATCTATATTTTATCTTGACATCTGGTAGAGTTCTCTTAACATCTGCAAAAGCTTCATATCCTTCTCATGCTGCTATGCACCCTTTTATCGTAATCAACTCAATCAGAGTCGAAGTCTGCTTCTTTCTATTACTTGCTTACTGGTCATGCATTTATTCGTTTGTGGATAACTCACTATACTGGACTTATGAGTAGTGTCCATTTCTTTCATATCTAACCCTTCAAAATTTTGATGCAATTCTGGGGTCTCTGTCATTTCTCTTACTATTATTTTTCACTACTTATCTCATCACTTATCTGTACTATCTTATTAACTCCTTACATGTTTCTCATTGTGTATCTCTCTTTGCGTATCTTGAGATACGATAAGTCTAACATTCTCTTTAACTTACAACTTTGCTAGCCTCTTAGGAGAACATTGCTCTTTTGCCTTTCTTTTTCCTGAAATAAAGTCATAATATGAATATTTCCTTTTAGATAATCTCTTTGGATCTAACATAAGAGGTTTTTACTCTCGCTTTACATAATTTTTTCTAACTCTTAGCTTTTCTAACCATCTTACATAACTTTGTGCATTAATGCAAAACCTGTCTGGTATTTGCACTATTTTTTATCACTTCCTAGGGGGTCACTCATCATTGGGCTACTCTTACCTGAGCACGCTTAACTGAAATGTGCTATGTTAGTTCTAGGCAGTTAGGCTGGATCACCCAAGAGGGGGTGAATTGGGTGTTTGACGAATTTTAAAACCTTTTTGTAACTCTTTTGAAATCTAATCAGTGAAATAAATCAACTTGAAAACTTTGACTATAAATTAGAAATACGTTACTGGAAATCAAAGAGTTAAAGAAGAAAGAAATTGAACATGAGATTTATCCTAGTTCAGTCCTCCTCGACCTATGTCTAGTCCTAGGTCCCCACTGAGATTTTTCAATCCACTATAACCAAGATTACAATGAGCTCTTGGTAGCCTTAACAAGTTCAATTTTTCAATCGACTTAATGTGCTCATCCCTTACTGCTGAGTTATTCCAAGCATGAAAATGTGTTAATCATTTCAACAGAATAGCCTGCATTCTCAGATGGAACCTATTTAACATGATAGTCATTTGGACTAATGGATTGTAGTTCATCATTTTTCAAAAATCCAGTATTTAAGTATAAGTAAAGTCTTTGAATCTTCATCATGCAAAGCCTTTTTGGTTAACACTTATCCATATGAATTTTGCTCTTGAAAAGTTCTCTAACGTGTTAACTTTGATATTTAACATGTTATCCAACTTGATCTTTCAAAGTGAAGCTATTTGATATTTTTCTACAATTTGCTAACTTCTAAGATTTTAACAAAAGCATATGTTTTAACAAGTTTTAAAACCAGTTTTCAAAGTTTCATCTTTTGATTAATTTTATTTCAAAGAAAGTATTGTTTCTCAGAAAAAGTTTGCTTTTTCATCCTTCAATTATTTTATCATATTGTGTTTATTTTTTGTGAAACATGTGTCTTAATTGATTAATTAATTGACTAATGTATGTTTGTGAGTTATGTTTTGTAGAATTAATCGATCAATTATTCCATTAATTGAGATTAATCGAATAGCTAATTGATTATCACTGATAAATATGTTAAATGATTTAATTTTTACAGAGTTAATCGATTAATAGTTCGATTAATTATGATAAATCGAACCACTAATCGACTAATCAATGTTAAATGTTGATATGTGTGCTTATATGTAAAATTAATCGATTGACTGATCGATTAATGAACATTAATCAAACATATAATCGATTATTGCTCAATCTAAAATTATATTTCTAGTTTATGCATCAAATCATTTTGATTTTATAAAAGTTCTAAAACTTTATTTGAAAATCAATTTACTATATGAAACTGATTTGAAAAACCTCATTTGACTGATTTAGTTGAATTCCAATTTGACAAGTATGTGTTTTTTGACTAAGGCATATGCCTTTATCAAATCTTTTAGAAATTGTATAAAAATTTTATTCCAAAAGAAACATTATTTCTCGAAAGTTTCTACATTACGGAGATAAAATTTACATTTAAAAGAATTTCAGAGTAAATGATTTACTCAGAAGGTACCCTGATTTGTCGCCAATATTTGGTACCAAGAAAATTGCTCTATCTAACCTCTTGGACTCAATAAACATTGAGCACCAAAGAAATTTTTTTGTTTGTAGGATTAGAAGCAAGCAAGGCCTCTCTTCTTCCAAGTTTCAACCAACTATACAATTAAAGGGGAGCTTTACTTTTACATGTGTAATATAACTTAAAAATCACCTCCTAGCTTTTTAGTTTCCTAGATCATT
Organism: Leucaena leucocephala; assembly: GCA_037074615.1. Classification (NCBI taxonomy): domain Eukaryota; kingdom Viridiplantae; phylum Streptophyta; class Magnoliopsida; order Fabales; family Fabaceae; genus Leucaena; species Leucaena leucocephala. The sequence goes on from CM073537.1 coordinate 12,067,404, forward strand.
CATCTAATATACACTTATTGTCAAGATTATTATGTTTTGATGATGAGTTATTCATATGATTCCTTCCATGATTAAACTAGAAAATATCTTAGTTGGAAAGGTTTCTTGAAGATGCTAACCATTCTCCGTGCAAGAACTATTTTAAAATCATTACAGGACAATTAACAAGCTACAAGGATGCTCTGATATGTAGCCTCTAGTTCAAAAGGTAGAAATATCAAGAAGGCATTCAAAGCTACAAAGGTTTGGTGCTAGAGTTGCAAGTTGGCAAACAATATTTAGTGTTTGAGGTACCTGTTAGTGTCCACTCAACTGATACCTGAAATGTCGCTAACATTTGGTATCTTAAAAGTCTTTTACACTTGGAATCTAAGCAATCCAAGAAAACCTAACTCAGTGCGAAGAACTGAATTATGTAAACAAGGATCAGAGTTATGTAGCAGAATATTTAACATTGAAAAGAAGCAAGAGAGGAAGGCACAAGATTTCAAATATCAATACAACATTTTGCCAAAATCAAATGAGCATCTCTAAACCCTCTCTGTTTATTTTAAACATTGTATAATGCCAATTTTTTTAATCATATTTCTCATGCTTTGCTTTATCACTTATATTTGTATCATTTGAAGTGAGAAGGATGATATATTACCCGCCAAAAGGGGAGTAATGAATCTTACATTTGATATCCTTCAAACTTTTTGCTGATGACAAATAGGGGAGAAATAAGACATGAAAAATATTATTTTTCATTAAGGATTTGCCATCATCAAAAAGAGGGAGATTGTTTGAAAGTATGTTTTGATGATGACAAATGGCAAAAAGTTTTCAAAAATGTTAAAATGTCAAATGAAATCTTTAATGGTTTTATAATACTTTTGAGAAAATGATTTTAAGGCTTTAACAAATAGGGGAGAAAATGAAGCTTTTCACAATGCGTTTGAAGTTCAGTTACTGTATTCACACTTGATTTATTTAGAGCAGCATCTTATTTAATTTCTTGTACAAACTATTTTTAATACAAGATTGATTAATTATATGTTTTGATAATACCAAGCATTATTCAAGTTGCTTCTGTGTCAATACTATTGTTTTAATGATTTACTGAATTAATAGATTAGGTATTCGATTAATGTAAATGAATGCATCAGTTAATAGATTATCCAAAATGTTTTATGTTAAATTTTTATTGGTTAATCGATTAGTCAATCGATTAATATCAATTAATCGAACAATCAATAGATTAATGAGTGTCAATTAATCGATTGATCATTCAATTAATATAAAGACGTTGCTCTCTGGAATTCAAAAGCTAAGTCCATTAATCGATTAACTGTTTGATTAACGTATTCAGAACTATTTTATATGAGTTAAAATCAATTCCACTAATCGATTAAGGTTCAGTGTTGAAATTGAACATTGATTGAACTCCAATTTGATTAATTACAATTAACAATTTGATTAATATGGAGGAACTATGAAGAAGGCATTGAAAGAACAAAGAATTAATTGACTATGAATTCGACTAATCAAGTTTAAGAATCAAGAAATTAATCGAACTCTTGATTGACTAAATAAAGGAGTGAAGGAATAGCAAAGGAAGAAGATGATGATCGATAAATCAACACAAATATATCTGCTTTTCTGAATTAATCGATTAATCTCTTCATTTTTCACTACTATGTTTTGATCTACATCAACATAAGTTGAGTATTTCAACCATATCTCAAGATCTACTTATCCGATTGAGGTAAAAATTGATTCATATGAAACTAGACGCAAAATGTGGTTCAATGAAACCAATTTTATCACCAAATAGTCTAATATAAGGGATATATGCTATTTGAAATATGGAATATAGGATTAACACTTTGGCCTTGACCTCTACTCACTAAATTGATCATATCTTTCTGTCTATAATAAATTTTGGCGTCAAACTTGATTCATTGGAAAGTAGAAACAGAGAGATTTTTGGAGATAGGCCATTTTCTATGTTTGGAGTTAAATAGAAGAGGTAATGATAATTGAAAGATGACCATTGTCATTGAAATCAAAGATAATCAGAAGGTGGAAGAAAGTCAAGTGCTAAACGATTGTTACTAGAACTTCTCTTGATTGTGACAAAATTTATTTAAGGTATCCAAAGAAATGATTAGAATGAGATTAGACAAAGATTAAAGCCAGCAGACTCTCAACGGTAAAAAGGCTCGTTGTATCTGAAGCTTCAACAGCTAGTTCCAATAGTCACATTAACAATGCAAGAAGAAAAGCTCAACACAGAAAGAGATTATGCTCAATGGTCAAAAGCTCAACGTCATATATAAATAGAAGTGTATTCAAAATTAAGAAGATGGAAATACAAGCTATGAATGTATTATCTAAATGCCAAAATATCGTTAGACTTAAAAAGCCTCCAACTCTCTGTTCTTCATTATGTATCATTATCACATCTTGAGAGAGAAAAATATCATGTACTACAATGTATCGTTTACTCTATTTGAGAGAGTTTTATATTTCATCATCCTTATCCAAATCTAAGAGCAAACCTTGGAATCGGTGATTCAAGGTGGGATTTGTTATAGGGGAGTGTTGCCACCATAGAGTGGTGTTACCTCAGGATTGAGGAGGTTCTCAATTACCCATTAAAATTGAGGTTGTAAAGGATACCAAGAGCATGTTATAATATTAGGGAGATAGTGTATTATAAATCTTAGTGAGGAGCTGAGGACTGGACATAGGTTAAGGAAGGACCAAATTAGGATAAGTATTTTGTGTGATTTTTCTCTTCCTTAACTCTTTATATTTCCAGTAACTCATTTCAATTATCTAATCAAAGTTTTCAAGCTTATTTATTTCACTAATCATATTGCAAAAGAATTTCAAAAGAGTTTCGACAAAGTTTTTAAAATCCCGTACACTCAATTCACCCCCTCTTGGGTGATCTAGCCTATCCTAACATAGTTGAAGTTTGCCCTTTATCTATTTGCATAGGTTTCTTTCCTTTCTAAGACTTCTTCTCTCCAGTATTCAGAGGCAGGGAAATCCTCATCCTATGGATTTATTTTGTACCAAACCTTAGTATCTTGACTTCCTTTTTGTCCTTCTCCTGAAAAACATCTCATTGTAAATTAAGTCCCCAATGTTGATTTTTCCCCATTAATTATCTTGGCTAGTAAACTATAATCTTTCTTGGTCATGTAAGTAAAGCTACCAGACTTGTTAACCATGCTTCTCAAGTAAATATAGTGGATTATCCTATGATAATCGCACATGTCCTTGGGTATAAATTTTAGATCACCCGATAAGTTAGAATCTCACAGATATGTCTCATGGATAATTTTGGATTCTTTCCAAAATATGTTGTCTTCATCAGGAAGTTGATCATATTTGAGTCCAATTTGATTTCTCATCCTCTTAATTCTGTGATCAGATGACTATTCATCAAATATTCTCATATTGCAATAAAATCTTCTGACTACTTCACGGCATTATGAGAAGTTTACTCTTAGCCAATTTTCATGGTGCTTCATAGGGTTACTTTGATCTAATTTGGTCTTGTCATTGTAGTTTAAGTAATCTAAATCCACAATAATTACAGGACAAAAGTCCCTATGGGCAAATTCTACCTTAAGCTTCCCTTTATCCACCCTTTGTTTGATCTAGGTTACCAGTAAGCAAAGCAAATTTGGGAGGAGGAGTAGGAATATGATTAGAATCAGCAAGAGATGGAGATGAAAACTTAGTAATACCTTGAGAAGTCTCATTTCTTCTTTTTCTTTTTAAGCTTTGCTGAGTATCCTATTTGGCTGGGCTCTCTAGTGATTGAATCTGAGCCTGTGATGCAGTAGTAATCACATTGCTTTTATCCTTTACAACCTTAGGTTTCAGAAAATTTTGCCTTTTCTTTTCCTTTCCCGATTCTATCCCAAATTTTGGTACCTTGGCTTTTGCTATTGATTGCTCAGATGAATATGATAAACATAGAGGATGTTTGATGAATGTGGCAGAGATGAAGAAGCAGATCATGGTTTTGTAGAATGAGAGGTTATGGAACGTTTGAAAATAGTTATAGGAGGATTTAATTGTAGGTGGGAGGTTACAGAAGAAGTAAAGATTTGCTGGTACAGAGACAGAGAGAAAATATTTGATGTTAAATTGAAGAGTAACGGTCATATTTTTCTCAAATAACTGCTATCTTATCGATAAGTTTTTCAAAAAATATTCTATGCGAAGTGTTTATCGATAATATTCAAACAAATGGTAAGATATTTATCAAATAGCTCTTCGATAAGTATACTTATCGATAAGTTGTTTGATAAATAACTGCCTCTTTCAAATAAATCACACAAAATTTATCAAAGAATATTTGGAAAAGCTCTCCTATCAAAATGTTATTTGATCATAAACATCATTTACTTTTAACAAAAATAGAAAATTTATTAAATCGTTCTTTGATAAGTGCCCTTATCGATAATTTGTTCGATAAATTTCAATACTTTTTCACAAAATCTAACGAAAAACATTTGGACAAGTGTTCTTGTCAAAAAATTCATTGAAGAAAAATAGCACAAGACACTTTTACAAAATAAGTTAATCTATCGATTAGTTTATCGATAATAACCTTTATTGATAACCTCTTAAAATTATTCGTATGATGTTTTAAAACATGAACTTTTGAAAACAACATCTTACTTTCAAATATGCATCAAAGAATATTTTTGTCAAAGGCACACAGACACATATAGCAAGGAAGCATTATCATTAAAACATTTCAGATATATTCAATTATAAATAGAAAGGCTTTATAAATGCTCATTTTGTTTTAGCAATATGATGAATTGATCCATGAATTCCTTTCCCTTCATCTCTTTGTTGTATTTGAGCATGGCAATGATGATGATCCTTTAAATTGTTGTCAATTTGAACTTTATAACTCTAGTGCTCATTGTGCCAGATCTCAATATTGATATAGCAGTATTATCCATTTAGAACTTTCTCCTGTTATAAATGTAAAACTTTTTCTTTCTTGGAGAATAGTTAGTATGATCATATAGAGGATAATTTACATATGTATGTTAGATTATACAAAGATAACTCATGATTAAAACAAATCAATCTTCAGTGAACGCAGATCAGATTGCGCTTGTAAATATTCTATACATATATAGATAAAAAACTCTTCTTTCCTTAAAATGAGTCTATCTTCAAAGATAATGCTTTATTTTGAAAAATATGCATTTTCAGTGTTATTTTTCAAAAATATGTTTCTTTGAAAAAATTAATTTTATGGAAATACAGAGGATCAACTTATTGGAGAGAAATACTTCAGTATGAATATATTGGATAACATGTTGAACACAATGTTAACATGTTTAGGTTTCTCTGTAGAGCAAAAGTCAGATAAGCTATTAGCAAGATGAATAGTTCTAGGATTTTGTTCATCCATTTTCCAAATGATGGTTTAACGATGAAGCATATTACTATTTAGTCCAAATGACTAAAGTGGCAAGTTTATTCTAGCAAATTAACACATTTAAGAGTAAGGCTTTGGTGCTTTGGAAACTTTTTGAAATGAAAGATTTGAACTTCATGCTATTAACTTGTTAAACAAAAGATTGTTTAGTTTATTAATGGATAAAGAGTTCAAGTACATGATAACACATTTAGAATTGACCTACTGAACATTGCCTTTTACTACTCCAAAAAATATTTAAAAGTTAAGTTTTTACATGAGTATATAAAAAAAATTTAAAGATCAGTTCCAATATTCTTTACAAAAGATACACATGTAAACTTTAAAGATATAAATATGATTATGCACGAAGTTTACCATTGTACCTTTTACCTTTTATGGAAGAAACATTGCCTTCCTTACCCATTGCATCTTTTAATTTCTTCTGACAACTGCTTGCACTGGTCTCTCAACCGATATGAACTTTGATGCTTGAGAGATCCTCCTTCTTCTTCTGTTCTCCTCGAGATAATTGAATGGTATAGTATAATAGTCCTTCTTCAGGTAGAACGCACTTCTTGGGCTTTTCTCCATTGCTTCTTATAGATTGACCTTGAATTTATAGTAATGGATGTTCCTTGAGTTCTCTTAGATGATGTAGCTGCGTGAGAAACTCTTGGATGCCCTTTTTTCAATGTACCGCGCCCGTTCCTCTTAACATTGTCATGTACATTTAAAACACTAGGAGTACATTTTGGTACCCATTTATCTTTGGGTACTTGATAGTTAGCATTGTACCTTGATTGTCCTTTAGGAACCCAAGCATATTTATTTCTCACATTAGAATTTCTTCTAATATAGCACATGTGAGAAATATGACCTTATCTTTCACAATAACATCAAACAACAGGATGATGTCTATCATTAGTATCCTTACAAGTATTGAGTTAGTCTAGTGGAAGCAATCTATAATCAGTGTACAAAATTTCTTTCTTCCTATCAAACTTCTCTGTGATATCATTGAAATATAAAACATTTTTGCTTTTTGAAATAACATCAATAATAGGTTGAAAAATAAGTTTATGCAATCTTTTAAAATCATTTTTCATAAATGTACTAGATGAATTGGAACAATTTACTGTATGTACATCTTGACTTCTATGTAATGATTCTTTTCCATTTGATTTTCCCATGTTGAGCTCATCATGATACTCCTCTACTTCTTGATGAAGGACTTATGAGATTTCTCCTTCTTCAACCTCAGAGCTATTTGTATAAATGAACTGTTTGAACCATTCACCTCAATAGAGTCGTTAATAGCATAGATAGAGTCAAGATTATCCAAAATATTTTTAGCATTAGAGCAAGATTTGATTTTCTCATAATCATTTTCAGTTAAAGCACTATACAAATTTTTTATTGCTCGCTCTAATGTCTAAGAAATACATTTTCTTTTCTTTCTCAGTCAAATCTTTTCTAATTTTGAAATCAAAATCATTTGTAACAACATGTCTCATATCAAAATCGGTAGTTTAAAAAATATCATCATTAGAGCTTTCCAAAAATAGAAATCAATATTTTTGAGAAAAGGAGAAATAGTATAATCAAATCCTTCAAATACAACCATGATTTTTCCACTTGAGATCGTTAGATCCTTTAAACTAGTGACCCGCTCTAATACCAAATGATGAATCTAGTTGTAAAACCCAAGAGGGGGTGAATTGTGTGATATAAAAAAATTTGTAAACCTTAAAAATATTTAAACAAGATATAGAGTAGAGTTTAGAATGATATCACCAAAGGAAAAAGTTGTCAAAGAAGTACTGCATAGGAAGATTTATACCGGTTCGGTCCAACCACTTGACCTACGTCCAATCCACAGAGAGCTCCTATGAGTGTTCTACTATCCCCAAGATTCAGTAGGCTCTTGGTACCTCAATACAATCAATATGTGAATCCCTCACACTCCTATTTACAACTTGTAAGGTAACCTTAGTGAGAATCCCTCTCACTTCCCCTTCAACTAGTAAGGTTACAATTTACTCAAGAGATTCTCACTCTTGAGCAATCTAAAGAGTTGATTGTTACAAATAAAACTCTCTCAATAGAATGACTATGATAAACACTTAAGCTCTCAAACTCTAAGTTTTACCCTGAGAAGAATGTATATGCTCTATATCAAAGTAGAGAAACAGAGTGAAATAAAGACCTAATGAATATGATCGGAGTGCATGATGTGCATCTCTTATTTTTCTTTTAAGTCTCCTAACTTCTTTAGCTTTCTCAATTTGGCTTCTTCTTTTTTTTATACTTTCATCTTCATAAATTCGTTAAAGTAGCTGTTGAGATCGCCGTTGTTGCTGAATTGTGCACTTTTTGATCTTTAATTGATCTCTTCATTTGATCTCCCTCATCCTATAAATGATCTTAAAACATGCTTTAGCGATGATATATAATCATTATAATCATAAAGCAATTGTTTCCAAATGATTAGAATCAAATATCAAAATCTAATAAAGTCTTATTTAAAACACTTTTAGCAAAATGGCTTGACTTATCAAAGTGCTTATCGAAGAATTCCCTTATCGAAAAGGTCTTCGATAAATTATTGAAGAATTACATTTAAAACAATTAAAACCTTATCAAGCAATTCTTCCATAATTAGCCTTATCGAAAAGGATTTCGATAAATCTTCAATAAATTGCAAAGAAATAGTTCATGATTTATCGAATAGTTCTTCGATAAATGTCCTTATCGATAAACTTTTTGAAAAATATTCCTTCAAACATATGCTTTCAGACTTATCGATATATTTCTCAATACATCATTTATTGAAGAGTTATTCTATAAATGAATTATTTGAATAGCTTATCGATAAATACTAAAGAACATCTTTTCAAATAGACCTTCCGAGAAACTTTGATCTTCATAATATTATAGCATAGTTGGAAACACAAATTCCAAAGATCATTTAATCAAATTTAGATAAAAAAATAAGATAATCTTTTAGCACACAATCATATCAGAACAGGTCATCAACATAGTAAATTATCAAAAGCTCGAGTGAAAGAAAATATTTAGTGAAACAAATTGTGAGCTTATAAAGATCTTTCAGTAAATAAGATCAGGCTATACATTTATGAAGATCATTCATTTAATTAAATCCAAGTAATTTATAAGCTCTTCAAAGTTATTCCAAGACTTATCCAATCATAATTTTGACATATTAATCTTAACAAAGAATCTTATCAAAGATCTCTTTGATAAATGACCTGATTAAATAGTTCATCAATAAGAGCGTAATGAATCTTACTTTGAATCTTTCATGAATAAGCTTATCTTAATAAATTCAAGACAATTCAAACCATAGATGATTCAAATTGATCAATCAACATTATAAGCAATGAATCATATTCAATATCATTTCAAACAATCAAATCATTATCAAAACATTTATCTTAAGATTCCAGTGATTTGAATTTAAAACAACTTATTTCTTCTTTCTCAAATTTGATCTTATAAATTTGTAACTTAAAATTCAAAGATTATTTTGAGAAGAAAGCAGTTTAGATAATCATTGTCAAAATTATTTTTGAAAACATAAATTTAAGCTTAAAAATCATATATGATCAGACTTTAGATCTCTCAAAACCCTTTCACTCTCTGATCATAAGTTTTATAAATCATGTTTAAGAAGAAACAAACAATATGAAGTAAGAAATACGTGGAAAATCATGTATCAGTGCTTTTGAAAACTCAAAAATTTTCACTAATTTATTGAGGATTTATTCTATAAATCCCTTTATCGAATATTCCTTATATAAATGAGTATTTGAAAAATAGAATAACCTTGTGAAGAACAAAGTTTATTGATCGAATACTTTATAAAAATCATATTTTCCTTCAAAAGTTCTTTCTCATTTATCGAATAACTTATCATATAACTAACTTATCGATAAATGCTCTTTATCAATTAAGTTTCATTTTGAAATCTTTTCTCAATTATTTGTCATCATCAAAACTTTGAAGTCTAAAAATATCAAAATATAGCTCATAGCATTTAATGAGTTCAAGAAACTAAAACTACTCACAAACAAGACATTAGCATGTATAACAAGTGGAAAGCGGTTATCTCTTGCCAAAGCTAATAGAAGTACTATAAATAAGAAGCCCCATGCTTAGTTCGCAACTCACTCCTCAATCTACATAATTTGTGTAAATGTGCATCAATAAGTTGTTAAGTTAACACAACATATACTTTAAAATAAATGCTCACTTTTCTCTTCTAACTTTATTTTATTTAGAAATTCTTAATTCAACACTATAATTTCTTTATCTCAATCACATCACTACCATCCAATAACTTGATAACATCAAAATTTTCATCCAATCATCATAAAATCCCCAAAATTTGCTCACTTCAATCCTGAAGAAAAATAACTATCATTTATCTATTTGTCAAATTATCGTTCCAATAATAATCCTATATTGTCTCAACTCTATTGTACCGTTAAAATCCTTATTTAACATCAAACTCCCTAAATCATCTAAACCTCAATTTCCAATCTTAATGTTTCATTCAAAATCTCCAATATTCACATTTAATCATAACCTCAAAATCAATCCATCATATCATCAATATCAAATTTCTCAACAAATAATCAATTTAATTACATAAGTTTAAAGTTCCCAATTTTACCTCTAACTTCCAAGTCTCACTCACAATATTCAAATCTTCATTTCAATATTAAATCCTATCATTTCTATATTTCAATAAATCATTTAAACTATCAATTAACCCATAATTACTCAATTTGATCAAAATCTCCGATTTCTTCAATTTAGGGTTATAACAAAAATAACCTTTCAAATTTACAAGCTCTAGCCACAATCTAAACCGATTAAGTATCAATTATTGTGATATCCTAATTTTTAGGCATATAAGCCTAGAAAGTAGTATGAAGTTCTAGAAATATACAGAATATTTTTAGGGACTAAATTGTAAAATAGAGAAAGTACAAGGACTAAAGTACAAATAACAAAAGTTCCTCGGGCAAGTATGTAAATAAAATTAGAGGCTCAAGAATAGTCTCCTAGGCACAAGAAGAGGAAAGGGAAAGAAATGACTAAATTATAAAGAAGAAAAGTCCTTCAGGGCCTAAGAAAGTAAAAAGGGGACCAAAATGTAAAGAATAAAGGTTTCTTGGGTTAAAGCGATAGTAGATTTAAGTAAAGGGACTAAAATGAAACCCCTAAAAGTTTTAGGGTACAAAGTGAATGTAGATATAAGTTATGGGGAATAAGTATAATTCCATAAACTGTAGGATTTTTATTTAAAGTCTTGATGAATTGATATAATTTTTTGAATAATTGAATGTTCAAAAAATATTTAAAAATAGTAAATGGATTAGATATCCAATAAAACTTATATATTCATGGATAAGAAATTATGCAAAAAAAGTTAAGGGATCAATACCCATAAATTTTCTAAAAACTACAAATTAACAAAAATGCCCTATGTTATAAAAATGGCAACAATGCCCCTAGAATGGCCAAGGCCATTTTGGTCATTTTCCAATGATCTTCATGCCACGATTTTGAATCAGAAATATTGGGGTATTTATAGAAAAATTCAATGGAAAATGCAATGCCATGATCACTTTGTGCACTTTTGATCTAAAGGCTAATATTTACTCTTAAATAAAGGTTATCTTAAAAGCCAAATATGATATCATCAAGGGACACCTCATAGGACATGCGATGAAATTTCCAAGGGAAGAAGCATCTAAAAAAATTCCAATCAAATCCGGTACCAGCTTAATCCGATTCCTTAAAAACTAGACTCCTTTATAATTCTAACTTTTCTGAGATTCCATAATATGCTTTCTGATCTTAAATCTAGTATCTGGATTCTTCATACCATTGACATTCTTAGACTGGGTCTAAACTTAATTACAGATCCCTTGGCAAATTACTAAAAGGCCTATTGGTTCTTCTTTATTTACTTTAATATCACTAGGGTATTATCGTCTTTTCATACATCATCAGAGTATTCCCTGACCTTGGTCAACTATTCTGGAAACTCTCTTGGACAGTCTAACTTTAGTCAAATGACCAAATTGCCCTTCATTTATCACTGGCTCAATGGCACAACACAGTGGTATTTTCATAATTTCATATTTTTCTGGGTCTTTATTAGTACTGGCCCACATACTCGTCTGAAAATATTATTGGGCCTATAAGGTACCATTTTGGGCCTTCTACATGATCCACTGCCTTCATAGGCTCAACTTCTGAGAAATTCCCCTAAAACGTATTTATTAGGTGTTTTAATCCACTATAAATTCCATAATAAATTCTACATAACTCCTTTTTAAGTTCTGTCAGTTTCATAAATTCTCATATTAATTATAAGAATTTACTACCAAATTTTTTCTGATTCTATCATCAAGAGGATATTGTATTAATTTTCCTTTCTTTAGAGATTTATATCAATTTTTTGGGACCTCAAATCAAAATTATGTGTTGTGTTAAATTGATCAGAATAATTTTTCCTATTTACTAGGAAAATTTGGGACTAAAATGATTCTAGACATTTTTTGGGCCTTTTCTTGCTCAACTTTCCATAATTACCATTTTGGATTTTGCTGAATGCAGATTCCAAACCAATTAAATAACCCTAACGCAGATTAAATCCATTGATCTTTGATATGGTTAGCAAGGAAATTAGTAAATTGCTGAAGGCAAGAATCATATATGCTATTTCAGATAGTGAATGGGTATCACCTGTGCATGTAGTACCTAAAAAGAGTGGATTGACAGTAGTGAAAAATGAGAATAACAAATTGATACCTACTAGAGTGTAAAATTCATGGAGGGTTTGTATTGATTATAAGAAGTTGAATGACTCCACTAGGAAAGATCATTTTCCCTTACCCTTTATTGATCAAATGCTTGAGAGATTAGAAGGGAAAAGTCATTATTATTTCCTAGATAGATATTCAAGATATTTCCAGATTCCAATAGACCCAAGGGACCAAGAAAAGACCACATTTACATGTCCCTTTGGCACATATGCCTATAAAAGAATGCCATTTGGTTTGTGGAATACTCCTGGCATATTTTAGCGTTGTATGCTTTCTATATTTGCTGATTTCATTAAAAAATGCATGGATGTGTTCATGGATGATTTTATTGTTTATTGTAATTCTTTTGATGAGTGTCTTGAGAGCCTTGATAGAATCCTTGCTAGATGTATTGAGAAAAAATTGGTTTTAAATTTTGAAAAGTGTCATTTCATGGTTGATCATGGAATAGTACTTGGACCTCTTATATCTAGCAAGGGAATTAAGGTGGACAAAGCAAAAATTGAAGTAATTTCCTCATTACCCTACCCTACATCTTTAAAAGAACTTCGATCTTTTCTGGGTCACGTTGGATTTTGTAGGAGATTCATCAAAAATTTTAGTAAAATTGCCTTGCCACTCTCAAAACTTCTGCAAAAAGACACAAAATTTATCTTTTCTACTGATTCCAAAGAGGCTTTTGAAAAATTGAAGGATAGGTTGGTTTCTCTACCTATCCTAACTTCACCAAATTGGGATCTTCCTTTTGAACTATCATGTGATGTTTTTAATTATGCTGTGGGAGTTGTGATAGGTCAAAAGGAGGGTAATTTATCCAAAGTGATTGCATATGCCTTGAAAATACTTGATACTACTCAAATTAATTATACCACTACTAAGAAGGAATTGTTTGCAATCGTAGTGGCTTTGGATAAATTCAGAGCTTATCTTATTAACTCTAAAGTTGTTGTCTACACAGATCATGCAGCCGTCAAGTATTTGTTCCATAAACCTTAATCTAAGCCAAGACTTCTACGATAGATACTACTGCTTCAAGAGTTTGACATAGAGGTAAGGGATCGAGCTAAAAATGTGAACCATGTTGCAGATCATCTGAGAAGATTACCAATAGAGACAGGGGGAGTACTTAGTTTTGATCTTATTTGTGATTCTTTCCCTGATTAATCTCTTTGTTTGGTTGCTATTGTAGAACCTTGGTATGCTCATTTAGCTAATTTCATTGAAACTGGTCTAATCCCATCGCATTTGTCTAGATTTCTGGCTCAAAAGCTCAAGAGTGAATCCAAATCTTTATTTGGGATAAACCATATCTATGGAAGCTGTGCTCAGATCAAGTATTAAGACGTTGTGTCTCAGACTAAGACCACATATCAGTTGTAGAAGCATGTCATTCATGGGTTTATGGTGATTATTTTAGGGGGAAAAGGACTACACGAAGGGTCCTGAATCCACTTTCTATTGGCCTTCCCTTTTTAAAGATGCTTTTGAGTTTTATAGAGCTTGTGATAGATGCTAAAGATTTGGGGGATTAGCAAAAGACATGAGATGCTGCAATAGCCTATTTTGTTTTATGAGGTTTTTTATGTTTAGGGAATAGATTTCATGGGACCTTTTCCACCTTCAGCAGGGTTTCATTACATTTTACTGGCTGTAGACTATTTATCTAGGTGGGTAGAGCCATCCCTACAAGACTAGATGATACCCAAACGGTCTCCAAGTTTCTAAGGTCTCATATCTTTAGTAGATTTAGAGTACCGAAAGTAGTAATCAGTGATCAAGGCACCCATTTTTGTAATAAGTTAATCAATAGCTTATTAGCAAAATATGGTGTAACTCATAAAGTTTCAACCCCATACCACCCTCAAACTAGTAATCTAGTAGAGGTTTCTAATAGGGAGATAAAGTACATTTTGGAAAATATTGTTAAGCTATCCAATAAGGATTGGAACTTAAGACTTGACGATACTTTATGGGCATACATAATAGCTTTTAAAACCCCTCTAGGCATGTCCCTTATAGGACAGTTTTTGGGAGAGCTTGTCACATGCCAGTGGAGATAGAGTACAAGATATTTTGGGCTGTGAAAGCTTGCAATGAGGACCTTGTAGAAGCGAGTTCAGAGCGATTGTTACAGATTCAAGAACTAGAAGAGTTTAGATTGGATGCTTACAGTAGCTCTGAGACTTACAAACATAAGACAAAGGCAATCCATGATGCCCATCTTTTGAGGAAGAGGTTTAAGGAAGGTGATAGAGTGTTAAGTTATCAAGATAGGTTCAAGTTTAAACATGGTAAATTCAAAACTAGCTAGGATAGACCTTACACAGTTGTTAAAGTCCATGAATTTGGGATGATTGAGTTGAAAGAGGAGGCGACATGCAAGATCTTCCTGGAAAATGGCCACCTCTTAAAACTTTATGAGGAATCCGGTTTGCCGCTTTGAGGCCAGGTTGTCCCTTTCCTATCTCTTACCTTTTAAAAGTTTTCCTAATGTGATATGATTGATATGATGGTTTAAGGATTGGAAAGGGATGATTCAGTAGGATAGTGTTTATTTTCAGTTTATTTCTATTTATTTTTGGTTTATTTTTGTTTTGCATAACACTCCGTTATTGTCCATGTTTCACATACTCATTGATGGTTATCTGAGGGGCTTACAAACTCACATGCATGATTTTATCTTACCCATCATGTCATCTTTACTTTACTTGTATTTCTCTGTATGATTAGAATGTGACTGTGAGCTTCATTGTCAAATTTGCACTGATTGATGTGTTTGCCTGCTATGTTAGAGCTAGATTTAATTGACTTATATAGTGCTGTGATTTCTATATCTTTGCTGACAGTGAGGACACTGTCAAGTTTAAGTGTGGGGGAGATCTTGTCTCTGTGCTAATTAATATAAAACTTCTTCAATTAATCCAACCTTCATAATAAAGTTTTTTGTCTTTGATCTTAATGTGTGATGAATTACTAAAAATTGGATCCCCACTTTAAACTGTTTTGTGGTTAGCTAAAAAAGTTTTAGTTTAAAAGATGGTTTGGGCTTTGAAAACTATCACTTGGTAGTCTCTATGAAAATTGGTCGCGACTTTAACTATTTTTAGTCGCGACCTGTAATGGAATTTTGGACTTAATATGCTCTCGTGGAAATAGTCGCGACGCGGGTATATTTAGGTCACGACTACACCTCTCTTTGTATTTGTGTCGCAATAGGAACCTTTTCTGGTCGTGACTAGTTTTGGTAAGTTAGAGCGAGCACTCACTTTGAAATTTGGTCGTGACCTTAACTATTTTCAGTCACGACCTGAGTGTGAAAATGCCCATTTACCTTCTCTTTGCTTTGTGCAATACTGTATAGAAGAATTCCTTTTGAGCTACTAAGATACTTTTATAAATGATTCATTGCCCTCTGGTTTTTAACCTTTTGCATAAAGAGTTTATAGAAACCATTTCCACACTTGAATTTTTTTTTTAAAAAATCTTGGAAATTGAATTGGAGACACTTAAGTTCTTACTGTTAGATTTGGGATTATTACTTGATTCTGAATGATTACTCTGGAACTTTTAAATCATCATTTAAGAGGGTTTGTAGTTGTGATAAGTGTTTTAATGCCTAGTGAATAATAAACAGTGCTTGAGCCTTTAGCTTATGAGCAATTTAGATGAAAACCTTAGTTAGAAGGATTCTTGGCCTAAATTCCTATATTGAGTGGTTATTCAATTAGTTTATATCCTTTAGAACTAGTTTGGTCTCTGAGTTGAGAATTACTTGCTCATTTATTTTAATGAATATGATAAGGGCATTCATTTCTAAACCCGTTTATCCCAAACACAAGCCCGTTACATATTATATCCATAGCCACCCCCTTTGAGCCCATCACTTTTCTTTCCATCATTTTTATAAAAAGTCATATATGTATAAACATCATTTTGAAATAAAATTGTTATTCATGTCAAAATTCATTATTATTGTGATGTTGTGATGCATCTTTTACGTATAAGGTGCCAAATAAAAATAAGAGAAAAGAGCATATTGCATGAAAGAAAAAAGAGATAGTGCAAGAAAAATTAAAGAAAAGAAAAGTGAAATGAAGAAGGCACTATTATCGACTCTTATTAGCACAATTATCACCTCTACATCTCTGAAGACATGAATTCATGCTACACATTAATTATTGAATGCATATAGTACTTTCTATCCTCCATATTCTATCCCACGTGGCTTATCTCCGTCATTTCACCCTTAAAAGTCATCTTGATTCTCTGCATAAGTGTTATATAGTTGCTGAGATTTAGAGCCATTACAAGCATATGGTAGGATGTTTTCCAACTTGAATCTGAGTGAAAAAACCCTAACAATGAGAGGATATAGAGAGCTAAACACTTACATCCTTAGAGAGAATCTAGTGCGCTCATACGGTTAAAGTTGATTTCATTTAGTAGTTGATTACTTGGCATTGCTCATATTATCACTTTTGCATTCCCAAAAGATAGTGAATTACTTGTCTTCAAGTTACAATGTAGATTATGTTGTTATCTCGATTTAATAGCATTAGCTGAGGTATGATTCATTTCTATGTCCAGGAGTACGAAGGTTCAAGTATGGGGGAATTGATAAGACATAATTTGTGTATGGTTTCTACAACATTTTTAAGTGTTTTATAACAACTTTACCATTCATTTTATGCCTGTAATTGTGCTTTTGTGGTAATACATGATTGTGCTTGGCAATATGCTAATAAAAGGGTAAAATGGTAAATTAACTCTTCCAAACTGCATATATGTTGATCTTTCATGAGCTAGACTTCTACAGTGAGCTTCAGTTTTGAATTGCAGGTATTTTGAAGGAGCAAAGATGAATGTGAGCAGAAAATAAATCACAAGACATAGAGAATCAGCAGCTTATGTGCTTTTTAGTCACGACCAAAGAGTACACAGGTCGCGACCTAATTTCTTCTGGGAAGTTTCTTTGCGTTTATAGGTCGTGACCCAAACATGGATCTGCTCGCGACCAAAGAAGACAGTCGCTGAAGCTGCACATTTTTTATTAGGTCAATCTGAAAATAAAAGGAGAGGGGAGCCGCAGACGCAAATGGAGGCTAGTTTTTGACCTGATTAGTCTAAGAAGTAATACTCGAACTCTCTCTACTTCCTCCACACATCCTCCATCATTCATCTTTCCATCACCTTTTATGCTTTCTTCATGGTATCATATCTAGGCAGCAATTGCAGCACAGTAGGAGTCATGAGAGACTAAATCTTTAGTCTCTTGGTGATGGATGTCATATCTTGAGCTCATGGATTGCACTGGGGATTTTTCTATTTTAATTTGCACCTATTTCATGTTTTGATGCTGCTAGATCTAGGGTTTTCATTATATGAATAAGGGATTGAATGTCGATTGATTATTCTCAAATTAGACAATTGTAATTGACTTTGGATGCTTTGAATGTTAGTTTTTAATATGATATTTCAATTTCAATTTTAAGACAGTTGGACTATTACCAACGATCGTTGCTAATTAACTCAATTGCTTGAAATCTATGGTTTGTCGATCGACGATCATTCGATGGAATTTTCATCATCTTATTTAAATTATACACTAAGTGGTTTTTAACAGTTCATTAAGAGTTTTTAAACTAGCTTTGATTAAAGGAGTTTAAGAAATATTAATGCTCTGGACTCAATTGATCAATTGAGGTTTTATTTAAGACTTAGTGATTTCAAAACTCCCATACAAAATTAAGAGCAAGGATAGATATGTTTTCATCATCAAGAGTCTGTCATAACATATTTCTTTCACAAATCAACTCGTTTTCATCTTAATGAAAAATATAAAAATATTTACTTAACTGCACCCTTATTTTACTGTATCAAAAATCAATCAAACCAAAAGACCCATTTTACTCTCACTTAGGTTTTCAATGTTTTTGTCACCAATTTGCTAGGTTTCCAATAAAAAGGTTCCTCGAGAAGAAAGACAGGGTTGTGCCTTATACAATATTATTGGGTGCAATTATTATTATTTTGATTGATCGAGCGACGACAATCCGAGCTACTCATCAATATGCTTGAATAATCTGATTAGTGTGATGCTCTATTTTTCTATCTCACACACTAACTAAATATTAATTGATTAGGTAATTGATTAATACAACATATCTTTTCTAAAAAAACCTCTGAACATGATTATTAATTTAATCTTTTGATAACTTGTTTAATTAGCAATTTACATACTCAATTAATGTTTCAACGACTAACAGATCATTTTAATTGAGTGTATTCAGAAAAGGCTATAAATTTGAAATGACGAAGGCTACACGCAACGAAAACTTTCTACTTCAGGCAACGCATTAAATGCTTACCTAGCCAACAACAGCCAACCTGGCCTTCACTCGAACGGTAATAAATATGAGTCTTAACATTTACAATCGAAGTAAATATTATTTAAGGACTCAGCATTGAATGAAGAAGCCAACCAACTAACTGAAATAACTTCTGAATTCATTACATTCTCAGTTTTCTTCATTCTCTGTGTAACCCAACATTTATTGAGTTTCAATGTGTATCAACATATATACTCTTGTGAGAGATTGAGAATAGTTATCCTTCATTCATTATGTTCGCTTAAGAGATTGGTTCTCTTAAGCTAGGATTATAACCTTACAGGGAAGTAAGGGGGAGTAATTGAGAGTAAGTCAATTGTTATACTGAAGGCTCCAAGAGCCCGTTGAAATCTTGAAGATAGTGAAAATGTCATAAGGCCTCTAAGGACTGGATGAAGGGTAAGAGTTTGGTCCAAACTAGCATAAACTAATTTGTATTTCCTCAGTAAAATCTCTCTAAACTCTATTCTATTTTGTCAATCATATTCTTGCTATCTGTTGAGTTTAAATTTCTATTAAAATTTTTAAACACCCAATTCCCCCCTTCTTGGGTATGTCTATCTATAACTAACATTTGGTATCAGAGCATGACTCTTAAAAAATATCTAACAATCTCAAGAGAGATCCTAAATCTATGGCAGAATTTGGAGGTAGTGTATTACCAGAGGGAAGCTCTACAACAAAACCTCTAAGCTTCAACAAAGAGAATTTTACATTCTGGAAAATGATGAAGACCTTTATCAAAGCCTCCGAGTATAGGCTCTAGGATGTGATTGAAGATGAAAATTACATCCCAACCAAAATTGTTGACGGAGTTCAAATTCCAAAACACCAAAGTGAATTCAATGACGATGACAAAAACCTGATACTACTCAACAACAAAGCAATCAACATTATAACATGTGCCTTGAGTCAAAAGGAGTACTTTCAAGTATCCAGTTTAGAAACTGCCAAGGAGAGTGGGAAGCAATCAAAGTAACCCACGAAGGAACCTCTGGTGTGAAAGGGAGCAGAGTCAATACGCTCAAAATAAAGTTTGAGCTTTTCAGGATGGAGGATGGAGAAAGCTTCTGGGATATAAAAGTAAGGTTTCAACATCTAATCAATTATTTGACAACTCTTAGGCAATCATATAACCCAAGAGATCAAGTACGTAAGATTCTCAACGGTTTTACTAAAGAATGGGAGCCAAATGTCATTACAATCGAGGAAGCCAAAGGAGAATCTATGAAATCTGTCACTGCTCTGTTTGGAAGTCTAACTGAATATGAGATCAAACAGAAGTATAAGAAAGACATCAAGGAGAAGGAAAAGAGTAGAAAATGAATTGCTCTTAAAGCTGAAGACAGTGACATTGATGAAGAAGTTGAAGATGATGAGATGGGTCTTATAGTATGGAGATTTAAAAAATTCTATAGAAATCAAGCAATGAAAATATTCCAACTAAAAGGTGTTTCTTTATCAAAAAAGTAAAGAGATCATATCATCTGCTTTGAGTGTAAAAAGCTGGGTCACTCTAAGGCCGAAATTCAACTTTCTAGGAGAGACAATGAAAAGAAGAAAGAAAAATTTTAGAAAAAGAAAGCATTCATCTCAGCAATTTGGGGAGAAAGTTCATCAAAAAGCAAAGACAGTCATAACAAAGAAAAAGCAAATATCTATCTGGTCTCTCAAGAAGAACATGAGTCAGAGACAGAAGAGGTAATAACTGCTGAACCAACCTATGATGAATTCCTCTCTAAATACAATGAATTACACTCTAAATTCATTAAGTTAGCTAAAGAGTTAGTAAACTCTAAAAAGAAAATTTAGAGTTTAGAAAAGATAAATACATCACTTGAGGTTATATCAAAATGTACTAACTGTGAAGGATTTGAAAAGAAAAATAGAGAGTTAACCAAGACTCTTGAGAAATTCACTAAATGGAACATCCTTATTTTTGTACATCTTAGGGACCAATTGGTAGTATTTAGAACCACTTTCAAGGTCATTGAAATCTAATTTCTCAATCTGGAGTTTTACTCTTATCGAGTACTGTTTACTGTGTAAATTCCAGATGAGTGACCTGACTTCGAAAAATCATAACTAATTCTAGAAAAATCAAAATGCAGTGGTTCAAATTTCAACATGAAGCTAACTCAATACTATTTCAAGGAAAAATAACTCGTTGACCATTCCTTGTCCAAGTCAACGTCAGTCAAAGTTACAAATTTAGTGTTCATCCAGCGTTTTTCTCCTAAATCCAGCATTTTGGTCCCAACTTTGATAATTTATATCTCCATGTGTAGACATCGAAATGAGACATTCTATATATCAAATCGAATCTTGGTATGTCTACTATTTATCATAAACATATCATATATTTATTTAATCATTTACTATTTTTTATTATAGATCAAACATCACTATATCACCACGAGTTACTGTTCATAGTGGCAAATTCCAGCAAGCAACTTTACATACATATGCATACATTAATCACATATCAAACAAACATGCCAAACAATACTTATCATTAAATAATAAATCTTATACAATAGGGCATGAACAAGATCCTCGTATCTCTATTACATCTTTCCTGCCTGAAATCCGGCAGTATAACTACTATACTTCATCTGTAAAAATAACTGATCTTGTACTGATTCGGTAATTCCCGTGAGAATTACCATTCTACGTAAGTACCCAGGAAAGACTGGATGAACCGACTAGGTCCACTCACTTCCAGACTCCTTAGACAGTACCTACGTACACAGTACGTATCATCTCCTTATGTTCAGTCTGAAAATCGGCAGCATAACGGCGTCTTACAGCATTCTCAAAATTCACTTCGATATAACCTCTCTGTAATGGGTTATAAATAGGGGATGAGATTCGGGGGAATCTCAGTAGCAAACGGTACTAAACAATGCATGCATTAAAGTAAATACTTGTGCTTGCTTGTGAAAGTGTAAACATTGTGTAATGTGCATGCTTCCATGTAACATATGAAATACAATTGGCCAAGGTAATCATAGAAACAGAGCTTCAATCATATACACATATGCACACAATTCAACAAAGTCATAGCACAATCAAGCATAACATTCAATACATACAAGTTTAGGGTAAGTTTACTACCTTGGATTTAATCTCTCTTTCTAATGCTTGCACTTGCTTCCCAAGCTTTTTGGTCAATCATTCCCCAACATCTTCTTAGAGGTTTCAAGGTCCTAATCACATTCATATTCATTACATAATCCATTAGGACCATGAACTCAAACACTACTCAAGACTATCTCTCTTGAACCTTTAACTTGCTTTAACTAACATAACTTTCTTTAATCTTTGCCAATTAACTTGGCCCTTGAATCAATTGATGTCTTGACCTTACCCTACACAATTTTACCTTTTGAATCCATTTATGAACTAAATATAACCAAATTCCAGCAAGAATACACTGTTCTGTACAGATTTGGAAAAACATACATAAATCTTCCAAAAATTCTCATTTTGATTCCAATGCTTCCCATACTTGTTCCTCCACTTTCCCCCCACACAAAATCTCATTTTAAGACCATTGGAAGCATCAAAATCATGAAATTCAAATCACTGTTCATGCGAGTGAACAGTAACTGAAAGGAATTTTCAACATTACAACCTTTAATTCCAATGGTTTCCAAGGTTCAAAACCTTTCCAATCCTACACAAAATTATCATATAAACTCAATGGAAGCATTAAATCATTGAAATTCCATCTCTCTCTATCATGAACAGTGCATGAACAGTGCAAACCGAAATGTTCTTCCATGGTAAAGTCAAGAACATCAACTTAATCCAACAACCAACCATGCAACTAACTTGTTTAAGCTTGTCTTAACTATCTATGACTTAAAACTCATATTCCTTTCACATATACAAAAATTCCAGCAGCAGTTCCCCAAGATTTAAGCCTAAAAAGTCACTTAAACTCAAGCACAAACCATAAGAACAAAAGGTAGAAGCAAGGAGACAACTTACCTTACTTGCTCCTTCAAGACCCTTGCTTCTTCCTTGCTTTCTTCCACATTCTTTCTCTAGAACTCACTTCTCTTTCTAAAGGAGCTCTTGGGTGTGAAGAATGAATGGAAAAGGGGGGTATTTATAGCAAAAGTCATGTGCCATTTGAAGGCCAAGATCACTTTGGAAACTATTTGATCTAATGGTTAAAGGTTTGATCTTGAAATGTCTTTTCACTTTTCACTCAAGACCTTACCACCATGACATCACTAGCATGGCCTCCCTTGGTACACCTAACCCTTCCTCTTTTTGGGTGCCATTCTTGTGTCCTTGTGGGTCCCACCATGTGCAACACCTAATTCTTACTTTATTCTCTTTTTCTTTCTTTTCAAAAAATCCATAAATTATTTATTATTTGGACTTGGGCTCCAAGATAACTTTTGGGCCTTATTGGGATGGCCTAGGACGAAATGTTGGGCCTCTTTTAGGTCCAATAGCTAACTGGCACAAATCCCAATGTACTTTCCTTATACCGATATCCTTAAATTATCCTGATCTCAGAATAAATGCTAAACACCTCCTTTAATTGTTCTAACATTTTTAGAAATTCATTCTAATATAAAATGAATTCTCTACAAAGTTTCATAATTTTTTGAGACCCAGAAGTCCTGTTAAAAAATTACATATGTTTCCTTTAACCCTTTATCGGTGTCCTTTTTCACCGTAAATTCCATAATTAATTCTACAGGACTCCTTTTTGACTTCTGTCAACTCCATAAATTCTCATATTAATTATAGTAATTTACTATCAAATTTCCTCTGATATCCATCCATTGTGTGAAATGACCAAAATGCCCTCCATTTACTTCTGGTTTCTTAGGGCATCACAGTGGCATTTTCGTAATTTTGCACTTTGGCTCTTAGACTTTCTTCCTCTTCCAATTAATCCTTTTCTTTACATAAATATGGCCACATATTTTCCTAAACATCTCATATATTTTATTCAATCTGTACATACAACTTAGTACAGAAATTAGGGATGTTACACTAAAAGTAGTTAAATACTCAATATCTTACTTGGGAATCAGAGCTGAGTCTATGATAAATTTAGAATAGGATATGATCATAACTTGGATAAACAAAGAGGAAAGAAAAAATTAGGACACAAATCATATCTAATTATTTTAGAAACACTGTTCATACTTAATATATTTGCTAAATGCTCATACTACAACAATAAGGGTCACTCTACTGCTTCTTGTTATTACAAGAAGAATAGACCCTATAGCACATTGAAATGGGTACCTAAAGGCACTTATGTACCTAAGGTAATCTAAACTAACCTAAAAGGACCCAAGAAATTCTGGGTACCTAAAGTTAAAGATTATGTTTTAGGTCTGTCTCAAAGCATCCAAGAATAACAAATGGTATATTGATAGTGAATGCTCTAGACATATGACCGAAGAAGCAGAAAAATTCCTCAATGTTCATCATAAGGAAGGATGCAAAGTAAGCTTAAGAGCAAATCAATCTGGAAAGATTGTTAGAATAGGAGAAGTGGGAAGCAAAGAAGGGGTGAAAGTGGAAGATATGTACTATATGGAAGGACTATGCCACAACCTCTTCAGTGTGAGTCAAACTATAGATAAAGACAATTGGATCATTTTTTACTTAGAAGAATGCTTGATAGTAAGCAAGAAGGATCTCCCAATCAACAAAGAAAGCTTGAATACAAAACTCTGTGCTATAAGGGATGGTAAATGTTACATTATTTCTATTAATCCTAATTCACTTGAAAATTGTTTCCTTAACAAATCAGAAGAAAGTTAGTTAGGGCACAAGAGACTAGCTCATGTGAACATGCATCAGGTTTCAAAATTAGTTAAGAAATATTTAGTAATCAATTTACTTGAAGTTAAATCTAAAATTGATATTGTTTATGATGCTTGTCAAAAGAGGAAACAAGTAAAGTCCTCTTTTAAATCAAAGAAGGAAGTATTAACTGAAAGACCACTCCAATTACTACATATGGATTTGGTTAGTCCATCAAGAGTCAATTTTTGGAGGAAACTTATATACTCTGGTTATAGTTGATGAGTATTTCAAATTTACTTGGACTAAAGACGAAACTTTTAATGCATTTCTTGTATTTTCCAAAAAGGGCAAAATGAGAAAGGTATATCTATTGTGTCTATAAGGACTGATCACGGAAGAGAATTTGAGAACACTAATTTTGCTAAATTCTGTGACAACTATGGGATTGATCATAACTTTTCTACACCAAGAACGCCACAACAAAATGGAGTTGTTGAAAGGAAGAACAGAATTCTCATAGAGATAGCTAGAGCAATATTTAATGACAAGGGTGTCTCTCAAGTGTTCTGGGCAAAGGCGATGAACACATCATGTTTTATATGCATCCGAGCATACATCAAACCAATACTCAACAAGACATCGTATGAGCTCTACAAAGGACGTAAACTTAATCTCACTCATCTCAAGAGTAAATGCTTCATTCACAACCATAACAAAGAAAACTTGGGTAAATTCTACCCTAAATCTGATAAGGGTATTTTTCTTGGCTATTCTAATCGTAGTAAAGCATATAGACTCTTTAACAAAAGAACATTTACAATAGAAGAATCTTTGCATGTAGTATTTTCTAAAATAGAACCAATTTTAAATCCTTTAGATGATAAACCTGAGATAATATAGAGTCTTGAAACACTAAAATTAAACAAAGAACTCATTGTTGATCAACCTAGTAGTCATCCTAATGAGTCTAAAAAGGATCAACCTAGAGCCTAGAAACATAATAGAAATCACCTATTAGACCAGGCTATTATTGAGGTCGATAAAGGAGTAAGAACTCGGAGACAAATGTTCAATGAAGTGCATTTCTCTACATTTATTTCTAACATTGAACCCACCAATGTAGATGAAGTACTATCAGATGATTTATGGATAATTACAATGCAAGAAGAGTTAAATAAATTTGAACAATATCAAGTTTAGGACCTGGTACTTAGACCCAATGATCATCCAGTCATCGATACTAAATGAGTTTTCAAGAATAAGCTTGATGAATCTACTGTAATCATTAGGAATAAGGCTAGATTAGTAGCTAAATGCTATAATCAAGAAGAGGGTATCGATCGATTATGAGGAAACCTATACTCTAGTAGCAAGATTGGAAGCTATACGAGTATTATTAGCCTTTGCTTACATTAAAGATTTTAAGCTTTATCAAATCGACATCAAAAGTACCTTTCTTAATGGTTTTATAGTGGAAGAGATGTAAGTCGAATAACCTCCTAGATTTGAAGATCACCATTTTCTAAATCATGTATATAAACTTAATAAAGCTTAATATGGGTTAAAATAAGCTCCTAAAGCTTGGTATGATCATCTCAGCAAGTTTCTGTTACAAAAAAGCTTTGAAAGAGGAAAAGTAATATGATCTTTAGTAGTTCAAATTTATGTTGATGATATTATCTTCGGAGCTACTAAGGAGGATCTTTGTCAAGAATTTGCCAAGATAATGTAGGGAGAATTTGAGATGTCCATGATGGGAGCACTGAATTTATTTCTCAAACTTCAAATTAAACAACAAACAAACAGCATCTTCATCTCACAGACAAAGTACCTAAAGGAGCTACTGAAGAAGTTTGAATTGGATCAAGCTAAAAGTGTATCAACCCCGATGAGTACAAATGCTATGCTGGATAAAGATTAGAAAAGATAAGACTTCAACATTACAAAATATCGTGGAGTGGTTGAATCTTTTCTATACCTCACTGTAAGCAGACCAAATATACAATTTAGTATGGGGATATGTGCAAGATATCAAGCTGCTCTAAAGGAATCCCATGTTGAAGATGTAAAGAGAATATTCAAATATCTCGTGGGAACTATTGAACTTGGTATATGGTTTCCCAAGGGAGGAGCAGAATACTTGGTAGCATACTCAGATTTTGACCATGGAGGATACAAAACAGATAGGAAAAGCACTAGTGGACTAAATTCCTTGATGTGATTGTCTAGTTTTATGGTTTAGTAAGAAGCAATACACAGTGGCTATCTCATCAACAGAAACTGAGTATGTTGCTGTCGGGAGCTATTATGCTTAAGTACTATGGCTCAGACAACAATTTCAAGATCTGGGAATAAAGTTGAACGACATTCCAATTCTATGTGACAACACAAGTACAATTAGTCTATCAAAGAATCCCATACTTCATTCCCAAATAAAGCATATTGATATCAGACACCACTTTATAAGAGATCATGTGCAAAAGAAAGATATAAAAGTTGAATTCATCCCAACTCATCTTCAGCTAGCAGATATTTTCACTAAACCACTTGCTCAAGATCAATTCAACTACATTAGGAAAGAATTAGGAATAGTAAATTCCAATGAACTATAAGGATTTTATTTAACTTACAAAGTCTCTTTTAAGCTTTCTTCAGCCTTTACCTTCTCAAAATATATAGTTGTTCAATAATTATGTTTTGGTGATTAAAGGTACTAACTTAAGCATCAGAGTGTATAGTTAAATTTTTGCAGGATGCTCTGTTACTAAAGTGAAAAACAAAACAAAACAGAGGATGAATAAATCGAACACTTAGTCAAAAAATCCATGAAAAATCTTAATAGATATCAAATTAATTGATTAACAACTCCATTAATTCAAATTATTCGAACAGTTAATTAATTGATCACATTTGAAAATGTTTTCAAAATTATTTTATTTTAAAATTAATCGATTAAGTATTTGATTAATATAAATTAATCGAACATCTAACTGATTAATTCTTAGGAATCTGTGATAGATGCTCTGGTCCCTTACAATTTATCTCTTTTCCTCTAAACTTAAGATAACCATACAATTAAGGGGGAGATTTCAACTTTATGATATTATTTCCTTATCTATCTTACATAGAGTTTTATATTAATCTCATAAAGCTTATCTCATGTGAAAAGGCTTCTTAAACATACTAACCATTCTTTGTGCAAGAAGTATCTTTGAAATCATTATAGAAGAGTTTGCAACAGTTTGATGCCAGAGTTGCAAGTTGTATAAACTTACAGATATGAAGGCACAAAATGTCAAAGACCATTACAATATCGTCCCAACCTCAAATAAGCATCTCTAAACTTTCTCTGTTTACTTGAAATTTTGCTTAAATACTTTTATTCTCTTTCATTTTACGTCATTCCTTATATTTGTATCATCTTAATTGAGAAGGATAATCTATTACCCATAAATGAGATTGTAGTAAATATTTTCTTTGATATCCTTTAAACTTTTTGCTGATGACAAATAGGGGAGAAAAATATTACTCTTCTTGAATGATTTGCCATCATACAAAAGGGGGAGATTGTTGGAAAATATGTTTTGATGATGCCAAAAAGCAAAAAGTTTTTCAGTGATACTAAGTTAGAGATGCTTTCATCTGATGGTCCATACTAAAAGGTTGATTAATAATATTGTTTGACAAATGATGAAAAACAGTGTGTTAGATCTCTTTCTGTGCTCTAACATTGCCAAAAAAAAGTAATTTAAAAATTGCTTATATGCTTAAATAGTGTTAAAAGAAGTTAATCAAGTTAATTGATTAGGTAGTCGATTAATGATGATTAATCGATTGGTTGATAGATTAATGTAAATGTAGCATTCTGTGTTATAAAGAAATATCACTTGGAGATGATATTTCCTCTATCATTTTTCAAAGTCATGGGTCACTTAACCGTCCACCTTATATGAGAAGCAAAGGTCGCTGAGCCAGCTCAATATCGATGGATGTACTCTATAGAGATGTACTAAATGATCTTTTATCCCTATATTTTCAATTTCATTTTTTTATTTCGATTGCTCAAAATTATTAATGGAATATTAACCTACAGGTACTTGTGAAAATTAAAATCATAAGTTAAAAATAAGGCGTGGCTAGAGGGGTCAATAGCATAAGATTATTTTGGAGATTATGTCATAACTTTTTGTTCAAGGTACTTTGATGATGACATGAAGACATCTTTTAACTACCCTTGTCGCATTGATGATCATCTTCCTGGTCCTTCAATGTCAACTTTATTTCCTCCTATCAGGAAACTAGTTGGAGGATATGAATTCTTTGTTAAACTTCAATATTTTGATGATGACAATTAATTGAGAAAAGATCTAAAAATGAAACTTAACTGATAAAGAGCATTTATCGATAAGGTTATTCGATAAGTTATTCAATAAATTAGAAAAACTTTTAAAGAAAAATATGATTTCTAAAAAGAATTTATCGAGGATTTATTCGATAAGGTTTCTTATCAATAAGACTTCAATAAATTGATAAAGATTCAAATTTTGAATAAGTCTGAGACATTGGTCTTAAACTAGAATTATTCAAAGACTTATTCGATAAGGGAATTTATCAAAGAAGCCTTCGATAAATAGAACAGAGACTTAGTTTTAAGAAAAGAATTTTATAAAAGCTTTTAATGAAGTATTGATCGAACAAAGTATTTACAGTTAAAGACTTCGATCAATAAATTCTATTTTCAAAAGAAGTCATTCTATTTTTAAATACTCATTTATCGAAGGACTATTCGGTAAGGAGATTTATCGAAGGACTATTCGATAAATAAGGGACAATTTTTGAGTTTTCAAAAGTAATGAACAAAATGATTTTTCACACAACTTGCTTTTACAAAAATATTATACTGCTTTGACAACTGTTTCTTTCCAAAATGATTTATAAAAACTTATGATAAAAAAAAGAAAAGGTTTAAAGATTTAAAAGTCTGATTATCAAGATGTTTTCAAATCCATCTAGATCATTGGAAATTTTGTTTTGGAAAAGTCAAGCTATTTCAATTTAAATCGCTAAAGCCTTAATCTTCATAAATAATGTTGATGATTCATTGCTTATAATGATATTGATTTGATTGAATCATTTATAGTTTGATAAATCTTGAAATTATGAAGATAAGATTAATCTTTAAAGATTCAAGGTCTGATTCGTTATGCTCTTATTGATAATCTATTCGATCAAACCTCTCTTCGATAAGGTCTTTCTATAGAACTTAAAATGAATTCAGCTTCTGAATTACATTGAAGCCTTGATTGATGAATATGTAAATATTTTAGCTGAGCTTATGAATTGCTTTGATGAATGATCTTTATAAATTTATAGCTTAATCTTATTTTCTTAAAGATCTTTATAAGCTTATGATTTGTTCTGATGTGCTTAATAATTTTACTAAGCTTATGATCTTGTGATTTATTTCACCATGCTAAATGATGATCTTTAGCTAAATTGATTAAATGATCACTTGAATTATGGTTTCCAAATATATTATATGATTTGAGAAATGATCAAAGAATGTTTAGAAGTCTGTGTTTGAAACGAATATTCTTCAGCATTTATCTATTTATCAAAGAACATTCTGATAAATGATGTGTTATGAAATATATCGATATGTATGACAGCATATGTTTTGAAAATTACTTTTCTCGATAAGCTTTTCAATAAGGATGCTTATCAAAGAACTATTTGATAAATCCAAGGTTTGTTTGAATAAAACTCATTAAAGATTTATCTAAATCCTTTTTGATAAGGCTAGTTATCGAAGTGTTGCTCAATAAGATTGAAACTGTTTCAAATGCAATTCTTCAGTAATTTATTGAAGACATTTTTGATAAGGGACCTCTTCGATAAGCACTTCGATAAGTCAAGCTGATTTGTGAAAATATCTTTAAATCAGACTTTGACAGATTTTGATCTTTAATTCTAAATCATTTGGAAACAACTGTTGTATGCTTACGCTAATTATATATCTTCTCTAAAGCATATTTCAAGACCATTTACAGCTAAGACAAGATTAAACGAAGAGATCAATTAAAAAGCAAAAAGTCAGAATGCACACGTCAGCAATAACAACTATATTTATCAACGGCTATCTTAACAACTACTTCAACGAAATTATGAAGAACCAACTATAAAAGAAAAAGAAGCCAAAAAGAGGAAGCTGAGGAAGTTGGAAGACGAAAAGAAAAACAAGAGATGCAAAACATGCACTTTGATTATATTCAATAATTGTATCTCTGTTTCACTCTGTTTCTTTTCTTTGGATAAGAACATACATTTTCTTGAAAGAGAGAGAGAGAGAGACTTAGATAGCTCGTGCTTAAGTGTTCATCACAATACCTCTATTGAGAGAGATTTATGTTTGTATCAATCATTTCCTAAATTGCTCGAGTATGGGACTCTTAAGTGGAGTATTACCTTAAGGTTGTAACAGAGAGTGACAGGGGATTCTCACATTTATATGCTGAGGCACCAAGAGCCTAGCTAATCTTGGGGAATAGTGGAACACTCAGAGGAGCTCTGAGGACTGGACGTAAGCTAAGTGGATTGGGTCGAACCAGTATAAATCATCTTCGTATACAATATTTCTTCATCATCTTCCTTCTTCGGTGATATTATTCTAAACTCTACTATTTAATTTTATTCTAATTTTCTTAGAGTTTTCAAATTTTTTAAAATCACCCAATTCAACCCCTCTTAGGTAATATGTAACATCCCAATTGTTGGGTCTAGTTGAACTGGGAGGTAGTCTGATATGGGCAGGCTGCTAAACCCGTAGTCCTAGGGTAGTAATCTGATGTGGGCGGATTATTTACCTGAATTTTGTAGGATCCGAGGGATGAGCTAAGTCCTTCAGGATGTAAAGATGAGTTAAGTCTTTAACCTACAGAATCGGGACAGTTCACCTAGGTTCAAAATAAGGAATGTAAGGAATATCCTAAGTCTTAAGCCTAGGAATTCTGCAGGTAGCTTGATATGGGCTGGCTCTTGTGTAAGATAACCTGATATGGGCGGGTTGTCGAGCCTTTCAAGTAATGATGACTCCCGAAGAGTTTAAGGGATGAGTTATTGAAAGAGAATTTCTAGAACTTAAGATAAAGGATGAGAAGATTGGCAATGAGGCCAGAAAGTGAATGCAGGGGCCAAATCGTAATTATAGGAAAGATCGGGCTGGTAGCCGATGAGTACCATATTTTGCTAGAAAATAGAGAAAATTATGCTGATCATTTCACTGAACTATGAAATGTGCATATGAGGTCTCTATGTGTATGAAAGAATTAGAAATGTGACCAGGGGTAAAATGGTCATTTTTAAAAAAGTGTGTGCGGGAGCGTACTTTCAGGCCAAAATAGCCCGGTCTGGATAAAATATCTTAAAATACCAGGAGATGGAGAAAAGGATTCCGGATTGAATGACGCCATACAGAATTTTGATTTGAGGTCCCGATTTTTCTGTAAAAATTCCTGAAGATGGGAATTTACAGTTATAATCGGTAAAGGAAAGGCAGTCCGAATAGAAATGATCGGACAATGGCTAGAGGCCATACAGTGTTGTCTAAGGCCCGTAGTGACACCAGAGAAGGCTCAGGCCCATAATATCAGTTCAGTGGTAAGAGGGGCCGGTGTCCGGGAAAAATGTGCAAAATGACGAAAATGCCATTATGTTATAGAATAACTGAAGAATGAGTAAAGGGTATTTTGGTCATTTGGCTAATGTTAGATAGTCAAGAAGGGGTATCTGGATAGTTGACCAGGGCCAGAGAATACTCTGGTAAGATATGAAAAGACAATAGTGCCTCTAGACCTAGAAAGGTAAAGAAAGGACTTAAGTGCAATTATGGAAAGTTTCAAGGCCAAAAAGGAAAGTAGACAAAAATGTGGGGTCCTTAAGTGTAATTTTAGCCAAGTAAAAAGGGACTTAAATGAAAAGAAGAAAAGTTCCCTGGGGCTAAATTGTAATTAAAGAAAGTCAGGCCGGAAGTGGTTTGGACTGTCCGAAAGCATTTCAGTCCCAGATTTCACCGGTAGAAAGAGAAAGTGACGCTCGGTAATCTGGCTTAATACAGGAATTTTTGAAGACTCCAGATAGCCAGAAATAGACTGATCGTCCAAAAGTTATAAAAATTCATACCGGATATCCTAGAATTCAGATCTAGGTGAGAAAATACAGGATGACACGTCCTTATGGGACGGATGTCGGGAAATTGACAGAATACCGATAGGAGACCTGTAGAAAAAGTTATTCGCAAATTAGAAAATCCAGACGGGAGTGTGAGGCCTCCGGGTATCCAATAGGGAAATTTATCGGTATTTGAAAAGGGACTGAATGAGTTCGGATAACCTCAGTCAGATGACTGATATGACTCACAGGGATGCCTGAACACCGCAGGCCAGTGTATCGGACAGAAGGAGTCGGTGTCCGGATATGGGTATAAACGGTGAATAATAGATAAAATATTCAATAAACATTAACGGGGGAAGATTCCTCGTAATGCGTGCCATGAAGGTAATGGACCCTGAAAGGCCCAATAATGGCGCCAACAAAGGCCCAATAAGACACTTGGACTGATAGGTGGGCCAGTGTCTGGCAGAACCCCGAAAAAGTGCGAAATTACGAAAATGCCCCTGTGTTGTGCTAAAGGGGTAGGAGATGAATGAGGGCATTTTGGTCATTCTGGACAGGCCCGGAAGCCAGGGAACATACGGATAAAGTTACTTAGAGTCAGTATATGCCCTGACAGAGTATAGAAGGGTGTAAAATGATGATTTTACCCTTAGGGTTAAAATAGTGCAAGAAAGGGCACTCAGGGGTATTTTGGTAATTTGCCAAGGGATGTTTCTTGGGAATCGTACCATCAGAGTACTTGGGCTGGATCAGAGACCCAAGATGATATTCCCAGGCCCAAAAACGTAGCCCATGAAGTACGTGGAAAAAAGTGGCATTAAAATACTATTTTAATGCTGTTTCAATAAAGTAAAGTTACTCGGTCGACACGATAACCGAGGAGGTGATCAGATAAAGTCCGGGACTTATCTGGATAGCATTGGAAGGTGTGAAAGGTCCCTTCCAAATGCCACATGGCGTCATCCTAGAGGCAGAAGAAAAGTTAAGGACACATATTACGGTGCAAGACTCTTGACCGGTACTGGATTGGACTGGAACTACTAAGTCAGCTGATGAGGTGTCTAGGAATTATGACATGTGAAGAATGTGGCGATGAGGTGTCCCGGTGAGGTGTCCTGGATGATGTCATGCATGATGCAGTAAAAAGGAATAAAAGAAAATAGGAAATTCCGGAAAAACCAGGACCACAGGATCAGATGGCTTCAAAATTACGGAAATGCCATTGACCAAAACTATAAATACCCCCCTTTGCCTTCATATGCACAGTTTTGGCAAGAGAAAGAGAGAGAAAGAAGAGAGAGAAGGAGAAAGAAAGAAGAAAGGAAGTTCTGGTGAAGTTGGAAGCAGTAGAGAAATTCTGAAGCTCTGCTTTTGAGGTAGTAACTAATCCTAGCTCTTATGTAATGTCTTTGTGATTTGTTGTGCTTTTGTTTGGTTGGATTGTTGTCTTATATGTTATGCTTGAAGCTCTATTCCAATGCTATGATCATATGTTATTGAATATGGAAGCATGTAGCATACTTATCTGTACACAATCACAAGCAAGCACCGTCACTCTGCATTATATATATTGTTATGATTATTGCTACTGGGATTCTTTTGAATCGCATTCCCATATATAACATTATAGGGGAGGTTCTGTCAAAATAGAATCTGGAAATTTTAAGAGACGCCGTTAGGCTGCCGAAATTCTGGCAACAGAGCAAGGACAAAGAAAGGAACTGATACGTATTGTGTACGTAGGTGCTGTCTAAGGAGGCTGGAAGTGAGTGGACCTAGCAGGTTCATCCAGTCTTTCCTGGGTACTTACGTAGAATGGTAGCTCCTACGAGAATTACCGAATCGGTACAAGATCGGTTACTTTCTACAGAAGGAATGTAGCAGTTATGCTGCCGGATTTTTAGACAGGAGAAGATGTAATAGAAATATGATATTTTGCTGTATGCCTTGTTGTATGATATTTTATTATTTAATAATAAATATTGTTTGGCATGTTTAATTTGTGGATGACAAATTAAAAGAGAAATTCGCAGGTCCTGAGGTAGCAGTGTTCTGACCTCAGTTTGACCTAGTAAACGAAGGAGTTTGGCTATGAAATTTGGTGAGCCAGTGGTACACATCTGGGGCATTCCGTGGATAGGTAATAAGCCTTGTTTGGATGTGTAGAATGAGATTAACCAGTTCTCAAATTAAAGGTTCAGAATAAGGAACTTAAAAGTAAAATTTTAAATTTCTGGGCTTAAGTTAAGATATAATCTAGCTAATATTGCTTTCGCAAGTGTACTCTGAGGAGTCTAAGGAAGG
Source organism: Leucaena leucocephala (assembly GCA_037074615.1). NCBI lineage: Eukaryota > Viridiplantae > Streptophyta > Magnoliopsida > Fabales > Fabaceae > Leucaena > Leucaena leucocephala. The sequence continues at coordinate 12,102,374 of CM073537.1, forward strand.
ATGTTTCATAATACAACCAGATTTAACATTCTTTACACTCACTCCCACGGAGAAACACTAAACACACATGCATATTTTGATAAATTACAACCAAGTTGAACCTTTCATGTAGTAAGTATTATTCGCTCACCAACTATTACACTTTATATTTATTCCTCATTGACTCTAATAAATTACACTTCATTGTAGTGAGTTTAGAAATTATCTGAAGCGACAGCTACGAGGGCACGCTCGTTCTACTGACATTGATAAGAAATTCCATAGAGTTCCCCGGATGGTTAACACATCCAATACATAATGACGTCAGATGAACTAAAACCCCTTTTCCTTAGTCCGTTAGACCATGCAAGAAGGTATACAACGTATAATGTGAACAGGTTCAAGTTCTGTACGGTTGCACGTGATCAGGGATTGCTCACACCAAACTCTAAAGTTTGTGGCACAATTGAGACGAGATGTTACTCTAGCTTTTCACCGTAACACTGTTCAAGTGCTCCTGAGAAAATGTGACGCCTTCGCAGTGACTCACCACTAACAACTTGGGCATCACCTTTGTTAATTTCTCTAAACTCGTTCATACGGTGAAATTTGAAGATGATGAGCCATATATTATTGCCTCCGAGGCACACTATGAAACATCCTCCCTTAGACCCCTTAGAGTACACTTGCGAAAGCAATATTGACTCGATTATATCTTAACTTAAGCCCAGAAATTAAAAGTTTACTCTTAAGTTCCTTATTCTGAACCTTTACTTTGAAAACCGATTTATCTCATTCTACACATCCAAATAAGGCATATTACCTATCCATGTAAAGCCCCAGATGTGTGCTACTGGATCACCAAATTTTGTGGCCAAACTCTTTCGTTTACTAGGTCAAACTGAGGTCGGAACACTGCTGCCTTAGGACCTACGAATTTCTCTCTTAATTTCTTAACTTTTCAATTACTCTCATAATTACTTCTCTTATGATAACCCATTATTCTAACTACTTATACACAAGCTGAACATGCCAAACAATATTTATTATTAAATAATAAATTGTTATACAACAGGGCATGAACAAAATCCTCATATCTCTATTACATCTTTCCTGCTAGAAATCCGGCAGTATAACTACTATACTTCATCTTTAAAAATAACTGAATTGTATTGATTCGGTAATTCCCATGAGAACTATCATTCTACGTAAGTATAGAGGGAAAACTGGATGAACCGACTAGGTCCACTCACTTCCAGACTCCTTAGACAGTACCTACGTACACAGTACTCATCATATCCTATCTTCATTATGGACATTCTGTCATAATTTTGGCAGCATAACGGCGTGTTTTAGCATTCTCAAAATTCACTTCGACGTAACCTCTCTGTAATGGGTTATACATAGGGGATGAGATTCGGGGGAATCTCAGTAGCAAACAGTACTAAACAATATATGCATTAATTATTGGTATTAGTGCTTGCTTGTAATTGTGTCATCTTAATGTAATGTGCATGCTTCCATGTAACATATAAAATACAATTTGCCAGAGTAATCATAGCATAGAGTTTCAACAATTACATATTAACATCAATCAATCAGGCCATAACACAATCAATCATACAATCAACACATACAAGTTTAGGTAAGTTTACTACCTCACTAGCTTAACAGAACTCTAATATCTTTATACTGCTTCCGGCTCTGCCAGAACTTCTTTCTTTCTTTTCTTCCTTCCTCTCACTTTCTCTCTCTAGAACTCACTTCTCTCTTTAAATTGGTGCTCTTGGAAGTGCTCCTTATGAAAGGGAGGGGGTATTTATAGGTTTTACGAATGGCATTTTGGTAATTCTTAAAAACTTTAATCCTGCGGCCACGATTTTTCTTGGAATTTTCTATTTTCTTTAATCTATTTTATTGCATCATCATGGTGATGTCCCCATGATGACTCATGGCCCTTCATAAATACCTGCTGACTCAAAAGTTGTAATGATTACTTTTATTTTATGTTTATTTTTTTATTATTTTCTTTTCTTTTCTTGGCTTAATCACCAAGTAACATTAAAAGCATGTGGGAACCACCTTTGGCAGCACAAATGGTGAAATTGGGAGCCTTGGGAGCCTTCCAGAAGCTTTCAGAAATATTCTGGTCCAAACCGGAACCGATTCGGTCATATTTTGGAAAATGCCTAATAAATAGTTTCTAGGGTATTTTCATCTTCTCCCTTAACAAAAGTTTCTCAAAATAATATTTCCTATTTTCTGGAATTTGTTGGGAATTTTATGCACATATTTGAAAATCACTACCTTTCAGCCCAAAAATTACGATTTTGCCCTTGACCTAGTCTGGCCTCATCCAGACATCTTGGGCTTCCCCTGGGCCTACCATGACTTAATCTAACTTATATCTGGGCCTTAGAAATACTATATGACTTCTGGCCATAGTTCGATCATTTTTATTCGGACTGCTTTTTCTTTACCGATTATAACTATAGATTCCCATCTTTAGGAATTTTTACAGAAAAATCGGGACCTCAAATCAAAATTCTGTGTTCCATCATTCAACTCGGAATTCTTTTCTCTATCTCCCAGTATTTTCAGATATTAAATTCGGACGGGGGCTATTTTGGCCTGAAAGTACGCTCGCGCGTAGTTTTCAAAATGACCATTTTACCCTTTGTCACTTTTCTAATTCTTACATACTCATAGGGACCTCATAAGCATATTTCACAGTTCAGTGAAATGATCAGCATAATTTTCTCTATTTTATGGCAAAATATGGTACTCATCGGCTACCAGCCCGATCTTTCCTATAATTACGATTTGGCCCCTATACTCTCTTTCTGACCTCTTTACTTATCTTCTTATCTTTTATCTTAAGTTCTCAAAATTCTCTTTCAACAACTCATCCCCTGAACTCTTCGGGAGTCATTGTTAATTGAAATGCTCAACAACCCGCCCATATCAGGTTATCTTACTTAGGAGCCAGCTCATATCTAGCTACCTGCAGAATTCCTAGGCTTAAGATTTAGGATATTCTTTATATTCCTCTTTTTGAACCTAGGTGAACTGTCCCTATTTTGTAGGTTAAAGACTTAACTCATCTTTAAATCCTGAGGGATTTAGCTCATTCCTCGGATTCCTACAAAATATAGGTAAGTGATCTGCCCATGTCAGATTACTATCTTGGGACTACGGGTTTAGTAGCATTCCCATATCAGACTACCTTCCAGTTCTCCTAGGCCAAAAATTTTCCTCCCCTTTTTAAAAATTTTGTCCTCGAAATCCTTCCCAGACATCTATAAATATCACCTCACCCTCTCATTCATTCACTTTCACATTTATTTTCCTCCCTCTCCTCTCCTTCATCTCATCCCTTAAAATTCCTTCTTCTCTACTCCTCCTCCTCCTCCTTTTTTCTTTACATGGTAAAAATTTATTTATTTTATTTATCTTCATTTATAGTTTACTAACATACTTATATATTATTACATAGTACTGCCTCTAGTCTTTAATATAAGAGCTATTTGGAAGGTTGGATGTAGTCCTAAATATAATACCTTCTTATATTTTATATCTAATATTTATCTAATTAAAATCAAGTATCCTGGTAAAAAGTATCTAGTTTAAAAATATGGCTAGAATTGTTTATTTTTAAGTGACAAAACCACTAGAGTTACCCTTATAAAATAACCTGTATCAATGGGCAATTATTTTTCGCTACAACAGATTTGACAGAGGTAAGTTTACCTGAAAAAATTTAAAAACATAAATAAATGAAGTTCGCTTCATCAGTAGCCTCTGCCATTGGTGAATTGCACTACTTAGAATTTTCCAATGTGAATAAATTAAAGAAAATGGATATCCAAAACCTCACAGTACTTAAAAGGGAAGAGAAATACTTACATACTCTTAGAATGCCACCTTATTTGTAGTTTCAACAATTAAAATATAATAATTTATCTAATTTAAATTCTAGTTGGCACCCTCTATTTTTTTAGAAATGAGAAAAAAACACAAACCATTAGAATTGCAAAAAATATAGATGAATTGGTGACAATAAATGTGTATTTTGATTGGTCCAAGTACATATAAGGTGGCACACTGCGAGTGTATAAGTATTTCTCAAAATGAATATACATTAAGGATGACATGGAACCCAGCCCAGCAAAGCTTAGGTATGTTGTCACTCCAGTTATTTGGTCAGGTATTAATTTGAAAGAACTTTGATTAAGATATGATGTGTAATTCCAGCTCACTTATCAAAGTAAAAAAAAAAAAAAAAAAAAAACTTGCAGCTCACTTAGGGCATTGAAACTCCGAGTACCTGCAATGCAAACCAGGTCCCAGCCTGCCAGCAAGAGCTAAAAGTAGTGTCATTTTTCCAGAGCTTGGAGGACCCAACAGTAGAGTAAATCTTTAAGAAAACAAGACCAACGTGAGAGCTAATCAAATATGAAACTTGTCTAATTTCAACGCAAGTGTTTGATGCACGAACATGCCAAGTAACATGAAGCAGCATGTAAAATTTCTATTATGAGGATTGGAACGACTGAATAAATCCATCAATTTTAAATATATCAATTTTTTCAAAAACACAAAAATTCGTATAGAATGTTAAAAACCTACATTCAAAATCGCAATTGAAGGAAATGCTTTACTCATTTTTACGCAAAGAAATTCTTATCCACAAAATGGTGGCTTTATCTACAAAAATTAGTTGTGCGAAGGAATTCAAGTAGCATGTATAAATAGCTTTTGTCATTTTAATGGAAAAAAAAATTATTCACCCAAACTTGATTAAAAATCTTTTACCACTTAACTTGAAGGTCTAATAATCCCACTAATGTCGGCTAGAATTGTCAATTTAATTCGCTTTCTTCTGTATAGTCGCAACTGTCTTAAAAGAGCCTACACCAAAATAAGACAGAAATTTACGGAATTATCATGTTAGATGACTATACAACAACCCTTGATTAAACAGAAGCCCGATAAAATGAACCAAAATTAATAAAATAAACGAGAGAGAAAATACCTCGGTCATATTGCAGAGAAAATTAGGAAAGATAGCGACATAAACGAATGGAGATGCACATAATACCCACTTCTTTTCTTTCCAGTTACTCCTTAATTTCTCTCTATCTTTCTTTTTCTAAATACAAAAGATCCAAATCTCATAAAAATCAACTTCACTTCCTTTGGTATATATGACCATGCAGGGCACAGTTCTAAAATGTTTAGATGTACATCTTTTTCAATGATTACCTAGGTTCATAATTCCAAACAAGATAATTAACATTTGTTGAAACATTCAACGAGTCAATATTACATCACAGACCCTTCTTATACATCAGCTGCAATAAAGTTAATACAAACAAGCTCCCATCCAAGAAACACCTGACTAACAAGTTAACTACTAACTGATTCTGCATTTTCTACTCAATGTGTAAATCTCACGTGACAGTTCACCTCTTGTTACAGTCCACCCCTTTGCATGCCAAGCTATCAGTCTAATTTTTCTTAAAAGATGCTATAAGGGCAAGTATTCAAAACAGGTTCTCCTCAGAGTATGAGACACCAAGCGAAGGCTTAAACTGTAAAGTGAAGACATATGACTGGTCTTAATATTTCTGATATGCACCCTGAAAGCCCCTGAGGCTGAAGTTTGGGAAAGCACACTCCCAACATACTCTAAATTAAAAATTCATCTACTGATGAACACATAATGTTGGCATATGGAGGAATAAATATCATGAACTCTTAATGCAGATAAACCAATCAGGTACGGAATAGGGGTTTACTTGCATCCTACATTCTATAGATATTGTGCCAGATGTCGATTCACCGAATGAGATCTTTGAAACCCGATAACCAAGAGCAAACACATCACTATGTAGAATAAGAACCTGTCAATATGAATTGTGCGCCTTGAGCTTTCAAGACATCAGCAACTTGCCCGATCTCAAAGTTAAAACATGTCAAATTTCAATGCAAACTAACAAGCCCTATATCAAACATTTAGTACTGGTTGCTGAACCCCACCATCTGAAGTTGAGAATACTTAGTGGGCTAGCACAAAGAAGAGTGGTCAAAATGACTCCAAACAAAGGTGTAACTGTAATTATCTTTGAGGTAAATTTGGGGAAAAATTCATTCGCCAACACTGCCACAAAAAGAAATATTATTAGAAAAGCATTCAAAGTCTTGATAACTATTCCTCACATCAGGTGAAAACATGTTAGACTACACTGCAGTTTAATGCATCAACTCTAAACAAAAATAAATTGATCGATCCATCTCTTGCCCTGGGAAAAAATCTCCACCTGAGTAAAATTCCAGTTGAAAAACTGACAAGGTATCTCGCAATTATACTTGGTTTCTCAATAGACAAGACATAGGTGAAGTTTTTTGGGCCCTTGCTATCAGGTACTCCAATTAAACCGTATCACTGAAACGTGTTTAAATCTCAAAACCATAGTATTGACTTGTTAAAAAGATATCTCTATGTCATTATTATATAGAACCTAATAGCAAATACCAAAAAACTCCACCTACGTTATACCCATTTAGTAATAACAAATTGTTTCATTCTCCATTAACAGAAAACATTTAAAAGCCAAAAGCCTTACCCTGTGGATCATATCTCTCAAGCTAAAGATATTTTGTATTACAGCCTTTTGCAAGCTCAACAAGTTTCCCTTCAAAGTGCCGTCATCAATTGTTATCAATCAATATCGTATCACATTTATTTATAAACTTGCATACAGACATAAACACGTTGACCTTTAACAGCCAAAATTAAACAATTCAATAACACTGTCACTAGTTATTAGCATGACAGTGACATATTAATCCTAACTCTAAAATTTAAAATTTTGAGGACAAAAATTTATTTTAAAAGCGGGAGAATTGTAATATCCCAATTTTTAAGTCCAGAAGTTTAAAAAGTAGTCTGAAATAAAAAGTCTACTAGGCCCTTTTAAGCAAGAGTCTATAATTATATAGAAGGTGTTCCGGGACTAAACTATAAATAGTAGAAGTTCAAGGACTAAATTATAAAGAAATAAAGTCTTTTAGGGCCTATGTAAGAAAGAAAAGGGACCCAAGTGAAATGTATAAAAGTTTTTTAGGCTAAAAGTGAAAGTAGTGACAAATCTTAGGAACATAAGTGTAATTATGAAAAAGGAATGGACATGGATGAAATTATGGAAAAAGAGTGGGACTTAAATGTCATTTTTTACAAAGTTTTCAGATTTCATGAGAAGATAGAGGAGATTCTCTTGACCTATTTAAGTAATAACAATATTTTTATTTCAGGTCCTAATAAATTGATATGATTTTCTAAAATAATTAAATGTTTAAAAAATATTTAAAAATAATATTGGATCAGATATCTAATAAGAATTATGTATTCCTAGACAGAAAATTATGTAAACAAGGATGGGGGACCAATATCCAGAAATATCCTAAAAATGGCAAAATGACGAAAATGCCTATGTTATAAAAATGAATAAAAGATGAATGAAGGGTATTTTAGTCATTTGACCAATGTAAAAATTTAAAGCGGGCTACAGGAATATCTGACCAAGGTCAAAAATATCCTGATGAAGTTTAAAATGACAATAATGCCCTAAGGTTAATATAGTACAAAATTATGAACCAATGGCATTTTGATTATTTTCCAAAGGATAATAATTAAATTTATAGCCAGTCCAAGAATGTCAATGAAAGAAAAAATCTAGAAACTGGATTTAATTATAGAAAATATATTTTGGAATGTTACAAAAATCAGAGTTAAAAAATAGTCTGATTTTTATGAAATTTGACCTGGCAGGTACCAGATTTGACTGAAAATTTCCAAGCTCCCTTTCTCCTTTGGAAGACGCCACACATAGCCTTAAATGATGTCAAGAATGATATCATAATTTGGCTTAGTGGGCAAGACAAGTTTAAGGTGCAATCTCTATACATCAAGATAAATTAATTAAATTTAGAAATTTATTTCTCTTGATGTCAAAATTAAGGTGCAATCTTAATTATTTGGATATGTACATCAAGAGAAATAAATTTCTAAATTTGATTATCAAAATCTAAAATTTCTAGAATTGACTTTATGACCAGTAAAATTTGACGAATCAACTATATTGAATGGGCAAGTAAATGACCAGTTTTATATTTTTTCCTTAAAGATAAATGAAAAATCTTTAATTAGAGCTTTGAACAATCTCTATATATTTTTCTAGATTTATTTATAATTTTTTAAAGTTAGACTGCTAATCTAAAAAAATGAACAATGAATAGTATCCAATGACTAAGTTGAAAATTTTTAAATTTTTGGGGTAAAGTAATACTTCCGCTAATTAAATAAGCTTTCGAATATATAATCTGAGGGGTTAAAAGTAGAATGTTTTAAAACTCTACTGGAGTTCTTAACTTTATTTATATATTTGTCCCTAAAATTTTTCTCTATTTATATTTTAGTTGATGTACTTTTTTATTTGTAATTTAGTCTCTAAAAGTTTTCTATATATTTTTAGTACTTCTGCTTCTGCTTAAGGAAGTTGCAATTTACCTATTTTAAGTTATTTTTTGAATTTTTAGACTTAAAAATTGAGGTGTGACAAAATTAGAAGTAGTAATGAAAATGAGGTCAAAAATATGTTTGATATATCGATGAAAGTGAATATGAAGATGTGGTTAATATTTTTTATTTGCAATATGGAAAAGCCTAAAAAACTTATTTATAATGAGAAAATACCTGTATGCCCTTGACTAAAAAAACTCTACCCAATAGGGATGTTTATAGGTAGGGTTGGGCAGGGTAACCCTTCTATCCAGTGCCCTGCTCAAAAAAGCATGGGTTGCATTTTGTAGCTTGATACCCGGTTTTATCCGGTAAAAGCCCTAATCATTTTGGACTAGGCATGGGCGGGCTGGGTATGCTCAAGTTGTGATGCCATGCTCATGTGGTGGGAAAAAATCTGCAATTATAAACTTCTAAAATAATAGCATATTCATATGTCTTCAAGAGTTAAATATTATCTATAATCCACTAAAAATAAGGTAACAAAAAGATAATAATTAAAGTCTTGAAATTTATTGCATATAAAAAAAAAGCCTTAAAATTTAAGTAGTTTGTAATTATAACTTTATATCAATTTCCTAAATGTTAACAAGGATAAAGTATCTAAAAAAATAAAATAAATAATTATAATTTATATTATAATCATATTATAATTAGTAAAGTTAAAAAAAATTAATATAATTATAAATATTAAAAGACGCAACTTATATATTTAACTCCTTATATTTCTAAAATGATCATTTAATCACCAGTAACTATTATATTCTCTTCCAAGTGTAGTATCTAGGGAGAAAAGTAAAAAAAATAAAAAAAGAGTGCTCATGGGCAGGGCAAAGTAGGGCAACTCCTCTGCCCGATGCCTAGCCTGAAAAAAATATATGTTGTATTTTGCAGTCCGATATCTAACCCTATTCTATATTTATCGGGTTGAGCAGTACCTTTTTTTACCGGTTTAAATGGGGCCGCGGGCTTTATGAATACCGTACTACCCGCCATTCCCAACAATCACTTTACCGTCAGCTACCATAGCCCGGCCACAAAAACCACTAATCCCCACTGAAACACCGGCGACTACGGAAAGAATCATAATCCTCCATTTTGGTAGAAATACCAACCATCACCCGTCAATGGTAACTAAAAAAAGTTGGAGAATGGTTAGACATCTAGGTTCGATCGCTGGAGAAGAAGAGAAGAGCTAGACGATGATGGTGGGTGAGCTTGAAGAAGTCGGCAACATTAGATCTAAAATCGTTTTGCTACCTCATATCTAAAATTGACAAGTTCGACGTAGTGGGGGGGGGGGCGGGGGTCGAGGAACCACCTTCAATGGAACTCTTCTCCTCTCTCCCTCCCCTCACGTTGCTTCCCTTAATCTCATCGTGATTGCGTCTGGTTGTCGAAGTCACCATCAAAAGAGGCTAAGGAGGTCGTCGTCGAATAAGGCTATGGAGGTTGCTATCGAACAAGGTTGTGGATGAACGATTTTAGATATGGAGTGTAGGCGATTGTCTATGATAGAGGAGGCTGTAATCATTGGGGGTTCGAAGAAGCTTTGGATGAAGAAACTTAGGCTACTGGAGACAGCAACGGCGAAGGTACCGATGTCAGCAACGACAAAGGAGGTGAGGCGACTATGGAGATTAACATAGATGATGATGGGTAAAATAGTCATGTAAAATATTTTTTATGAGGGAGCTTAGGGTGGAAGTGGGTTCTGTGGACAGGGGGATGGAAGTGAGGTCAATGTTTTTTATGGAACCGGATTCCATGGGGAAGTAAGATGTATTAGGGGTGTTTATAGGCAGGGCTGAGCAGGGTAACTCTCTGCCTGATGTCCTGTCTAAAAAAATATGGGTTGTATTTTACAGCCCGATACCCGGCCCTACCCAGTGAAAACCCTAATTATTTTGGGCTGAGCGTGGGCGGGTTGGGCATGCTCAAGTTGTGATGCCATGCTCATGTTATGGGAAAAAATCTGCAATTATAAACTTTTAAAATAATATCATATTCATATGTCTTCAAGAGTTAAATAATATCTATAATTCACTAAAAATAAGGTAACAAAAAGATAATAATTAAAGTCTTGAAATACATTGCATATAAAAAAAATATTTAAGTCTAAATAGTTTGTAATTACAACTTTACATCAATTTTTCAAAAATGTTGACAAGGATGAATTATTTAAAAAAAATAAAATAAATAATTATAATTTATAATGTAATTAAATTATGATTAGTAAAGTTAAAAAAAATCTATATAGTTATAAATATTAAAAGATGCAACTTACGTACTTAACTACTTATATTTCTAAAATGACCATTTAGTCACCAGTAACTATCATATTCTTCCTTCCAAGTGTAGCATCTAGGAAAAAAATAAAATAATAAAAAAAAGGGTGCTCATGGGCAGAGCAGGGCAGGGCAACCCCCCTGCCCGGTGCCCAGCCCGAAAAAAACGTGGGATGCATTTTGCAGCCCGATGCCTAGCCCTGCCCTATATTTATCGGGTTGGGTAAGGCCTTTTTTTCGCGGGTTCGGGTAGGCATATCGAGCTGCGGGTTTTATGAACACCCCTAAGATACAGTATACCAAACATCATAACTTTTTTTAATTCTACCTCTATTTTCACTTCTCTCATTAAATAATCTCCAAATCTCTTAATTTTAGATGAAATAAAAAAATATAAAATTAGAAAAAAAACATATTATCTCATGGAAGGAATAACAAACATTATTCATTTTTTTTATGTACATGTATTAAATTAAATTATAATTGAAAAAATACCAATTATTTCTTTCGCTGTATTAGAATACTCAAAAGTTGACCAAAGGGATCCTCACTTTGTTTAGGCAGATTAAGATTTTTTTTTGGCGAAAAAGATACTAGGGGATTTGTTTGTCATTTTAAAGTAGAATACTAATTAGCTGAATTTGAGAAAACTTCCTTGAATGACTTAAACTTGTGGAAAAATATTAAACATTTTTTTAAAAATCAAATTTTAAAGAAATAATTAAAATTTTCTAATGAATTTAAAAAAAAGGATTTTCCATATTTTTTAAAAAATGACTTTCTGTTGAAAACTTGTTCTAAATTTATATCTTTAAACACCAATGATACTCAGGTCAGAAATAAAAAACTCCAGTTATACAATTTCTTTTCTTTTTATTTTTTTCCTAGACTCCAGTTATAAAATAACATTTTTTTAAGACAATCAATTTTTGAATTGGGTGATACCAAACCCTTAAAACATTGAAAACAAAAACCGACCATTTCAACTTGGTTGTTTGGGGTTTTGGGTCAACCATTTAAAGATGAAATAAATACTGCAACTTGCCCAACTTCTCATGGTCCTTCCCAAGTCACCATCAAAATGAAATGAAAGCTTAAAGACGACTTTTCTTTTGCATCCTTCTTCTTCTTCTTCAACAATCATAAGGCCAAATGAACTGTTAATGGAGGACAGAGTAGTGAACACTACCGCTGTAATATCAGTGATTGCTCTGATCACTTTTGTCGTCATCGCTCACGCCTTCTTAAAGCGTTCAAAAGCCTTCTTCCTCATCTTAGGGGCCGATGTTGCGGTGATCCTCGCCGTCTTTGCCTGTGTTCTAATCCGATTGCGATACAACCGCAGAAGAAAACTGATAGAATCACGATATAAATCTGAAGGTAGAGAGCTCCGAATAGAGTACAGCTTCTTGCGAAAAGTCGCCGGCGTTCCGATCAAGTTCCGATTCCAAGAGCTCGAAGACGCCACCGACGGATTCCAATCGCTACTCGGCCAAGGAGCCTCTGCTTCGGTCTTCAAAGGTATTTTAAACGACGGCACGTCGGTCGCCGTCAAGAGAATCAACGGCGAAGAACGAGGCGAGAAGGAGTTCAAATCGGAAGTCGCCGCCATAGCCAGCGTCCACCACGTCAACCTTGTTCGTCTGATTGGATATTGCAACTCCGCCACAGCCCCAAGGTACATAGTTTACGAGTTTATCCCAAACGGTTCTTTGGATTCTTGGATATTTCCCATTAAAACCGAAAATCGAAGATCTCGCCGTGGGTTTTTATCGTGGAGCTTGAGATACAGAGTAGCCATTGACGTAGCCAAAGCTCTTTCTTACCTTCACCATGATTGCAGATCGAGAATCCTACACCTGGATGTAAAACCAGAGAACATTTTAATAGACGAGAATTTCAGAGCAGTCGTCTCAGATTTCGGTCTCTCGAAGCTGATGAGGAAAGACGAGAGCGAAGTGATGACAACAGTGAGAGGAACAAGAGGGTATTTAGCTCCAGAATGGCTCTTAGAACATGGAGTTTCAGAGAAAACAGATATATACAGTTACGGAATGGTACTATTAGAGATAATAGGAGGAAGTAGAAACGTGCGTTTAATCCAAGATCTGAGGGACAAGGCAAAGAAGAAGATGGAGTATTTTCCCAAGATTGTGAACGAGAAAGTAAGAGAAGGAAAGTTAATGGAGCTTGTGGATCAAAGGGTGATTGAAAGTGGGGGTGTTGAAGAGAGGGAAGTGAAGAGATTGGTCTACGTGGCACTGTGGTGCATACAAGAGAGGCCAAGGGTGAGGCCAAGCATGAAACAAGTGGTGGAGATGCTTGAAGGAAGAGTGAGGGTGGATGAGCCACCTGATACGAGGATGGTTATGGGTAATTTGCTTTCAACGGAAGGGGAAGAAGAAGGAAGAGAAGGAGAAAATTACGAGAATGCCACAAGATTAGCCGATTATGTGGCGAGCCAGAGGGCAATACGAAATATGGAATATGGATCTACCTACTCCATGGCCACCACCGTTCTATCTGGAAGATAGATGGATCCAAATATACACACACACAGTTCTACTTTATCAACAATTCATAAAACCTATATATTGATCCAAATATATATGGATCCAAATATATATAAAATCTCAGTTTCTATATGGAAGATAGATATATCCAAATATGGATAAGTGTTGTTTCTGATCTGATTATTTTTTTATTTGAATTGTATACAACATCTGAACACAGATAGATTAAGCATTGCACTGTTCGTTACATCTTCGCTTCTGGCTGTTTCTTGACTTTAATTTAAAACGCTATGCTCAAAATATAAGTTTTAAATAACTAAATCACTCCATTCACACATAGAGTTCAGTCTTTTGGCATTTAACTCTCCCTTAGGCTTTTGTTCGTCAAAATGGTGCTTTTAGCCAGAGTAGGTTAATTGAAAAGAAAGGGCTGCATTTTATGGGAAGGGTAATGAATTTCTATTTTATCATATCATTTTTTATATATTTTAAAAAATTTATCATATTTAATAGGTATTATTGTAATAATTTTGTTTACTTTGTGCTTTAATTTATTATATAAATTAAATAATTAAAAATATTATTTTTTTATATTTTTATTGATTTTTTTATTAAATTAATTTTCATAAATGTATTTTGTTTTTATGTATTTCAGAAAATTGAAAAAAACTAAATAAAGGATGATTGAGGCCCATATTAACTACTATACAATTATATTATATAAGGAAAGTTAATTGAGAAATTATCAAATTGAAAGAGAAAATTACAATATCTAATTAGAGAAAATCATAATACCTTCAATAATATAATATTATATTATATTAATATTATATTTTATTATATTAATTCATTCCTTTAATATAATATAATATTATATTAGTATTATGTTATATTATATTAATTCAATATCATTTGAATTAATTCAAAGATAATTTCTCAATATATAAGATTTGAATTTAATCAAAAGATAATAGATAAATGTGTTATTTTTTCTATTTTCTTATTAATTATTTTATCTCTTTTATCGTATTACTTTTTATTTGAATTGTTTATAGGATATTTAAGTTTAAAAAAAATAGATTATCTCTGGAGATATTGGAAAATATGACAGATTGAAAAGATACTAAAGATAAATAGATATTACCATTATCTTTTAGAAAACTAATCAGTGAAGAGACTCATATTAACAAGACTCACTTCCAAAAGCTATATAAAAGACTCCAAGGCTCTTCTATTTAATACACCAATCAGTACCACCATCATAATCATCTTCTTCATCTTTTTCACAATTACAACATTTTCCTTCTAAGTTCTTGAGGAGAGATATAGTGGCTTGATTTCTATACTTTACAGTTAGGAGTTGAACAATTTTATGTTTTAATCTTTTCCTTTATAAATTTTTTTATTTACTAGATTTAGGTTTTGAGATTTGTATATGTTAGACTTAGGTAGACTTAAAAAAATAGGCCATCCCACGGGTTGTGGGCCAACTTGAACCCGCGGGTTATGTAGCCCGCCACTTTTTTTTATATAAATTTTTTAATATTTTTAAAAAATTATTTCTAAATTTTAAAATACTAATAAAAAATTTCTAATGTTATATTAGCATAATAAAAAAATTATAAATGTTATACTCTTAAAAATTCCTATTTTTTATAAAATATCTTAAATTTTATAACTATAAATCTAAATAAACATTAACATAATATTAATCAATTATAATATGTCAATACATGTCAATAAATAAATAATTATTTTTACTAGTATTCGATAATAGGAGTATTTAAAGTAATATTTAAATAAAATAAATAATAATATTAATAATTTAAAAAAAATGGGCTAGCGGGTGGGCCTGCCCTAAAACGGGCTAGTAAAATGTTAGTCCGAGCCCGCCTCTTTTACATGTAAAACGGGCTCAGCCGATTTTACCATCTCTAGACCTAGGGTTTCGATTAAGATACCTTTGTGATCAAAACTTGTGATTTATTAATTCAATTTATGATTTAGTTTCACATGTTGGGTTATAGGGTTTACGTGTTTAGTTATATAGTGTTCGGTTAAATATCCATGTTAGAGGAATAAATAATTTATTATTTAATTTATCATGTACTAAGTGGATCTTCGGTAATCATTCTTAATACAATTATAAGCTACATCTATGTATAACTGTTGATTGTTTGATTATGACCATGACAGTTGTCTAGGGTTCTACATGATAGGGATTTAATATATATAATTGTTATAACTCTAATATATTATTGAACATTGTTAACCACGCATTAATATTTGAGAGCGCTCGTCTTATTGATAATATCTTTCTAACTTTTGCTTTTATTTTATTTTTGTTATTATCTCTTTTTACTTTCTAAAAATTATTAATCAAGTTCTCTTCTACTGCTTCTACTTCTCACACTTGGCTAATCTAGAATTAAGCTATGCATTGACTCCACGTAAAAAATATGACATAAGTTTACCTTTATACTATATAGAGATTAATTTAATAATTAATTCGAGTGCTAACAATAGGCGACATCAGAGGGGCTGACCTATAGGAAGCTAAGTAAAGCACTAAGTGAAGTGTTGTTGTATGGAGTCGCTGGAACATTGACTCTTAGGGGATGCATTGTTATGAGTCATATATCAAGAGGTTTCTTTGAAAGAGGTGCCTTATAAGGCCTTGGGTTCTCCAACTCTAACAACTAGTTTTTAGGGTGTAGTTCCCCTAATGACTTTGCTTGTTACAATGTGAAAAAAGAAATGAGGGAGAATGCGTAGAAAAAAAGATGAGAGACATATAATTAATTAAGGGTAAAAATGAAAAAAATATTAAATGATCAAACAAATCCAAATTGAAGTCTATAAAAAATGTTACACCCCTTGAAAAATTTGAATCATATAATTTGAATCATATAATTTGAATCGAATAGAGTATCTTGTGGACTTGCAAGCCAACCAAGGAACATAGAACTAGTAAGAAAATACGTCTATGGGTTGGGGTGTGCATGAGGCCTAGTTGCTTGGTAAGTTTTTGCTAGTGCTTGTCAAAAAAATGCCCAGCCCAAAAAATAGTAGCCCGATGAGAAACATATAGGGCTAGACTAGACGAAATACCTGGCAGGGCTAGGCATTAGGTAAGGTATGCTACCTTACCCATTTGGCCCAACCTAAAAAATATAAAATATTTATATTAATACTATAATATATAGTGTAATATTACTTTCAATCATTATTTTAGCCCTTTTTATTTTGATTAAAAAAATTTATCTCCTTCTATGCTTTTTATTGTTCGGGGAGATTGATCTAAAGTTACCATTACAATTGCAAACCATTTGGACTATAAGGTGCTTTTTTTATTAAGCAATGGACTTCAAACATTTATTTACAATCATTTTGTTGCCTTGGTCTTAGTGGATTATGTATATTATTTAATTTTTGAAGACATATGGTAGTATTTAAAATTGCAAGACTCAAATTTGTTTCCGCATATGGTATAGGCAAGGTGTCACTATTTGGGCAGGGGATGCCTGTCGTACTTAGCCTGCTCTTAGCCAACTCGAGACGATTAAGACTTTTATTTGGAAAAGTTAAGCATGGGGGTGCAAAATGTTATTAAATCTTTCTTCGGATAGGGATCTTGCCCTACCCTATCTTGTCTATATGCACCCCTATTTATGGGGTAGAATGTAGTGTACGTTCTTTACTATTTTAACTTTAGTTTTTGAAACAGATCCCTTCGCTATTTTTTTATTTAATTAATATTTTATATGTAGCTATTGTTTTGACAACGACACATTTATATTAATATTTTTTTGGTCTGGTTGGTTGAATTATTCCTATGAATTTATGAGATGATTACTATTTATTCTTCAGTAGTTTTGTCTTTCTTCACATGATCTTGTTGGTTTTAAAATGCTCCATTAACGGGTTGATTAAGATAAGGAAGTGTAGAATTATTTAATTACGAAATTGAACAATAAATAAAATAATGCCTCTTTGTTTTTTATTTATTTATAATTTAATATTTTTATATAATTTTGAATGTTGAATTCACAATCTTATTTTGAATGGATGTTATTTAAATTTTTTTTTTTTGCTGAACATAAGTATTTTCCTATTAATAGAGGAGATCTTATTTGAGATACTATCATCAGGTACTGAATACGAGTACCTCTTTCAATAGAGATTAAAATTTTAATTCGTCATATTATAAATGATTAATTCTTTTCATTAGACTTAACTCCGTTAGTATGTTCTTTGTAAGTTAATAGTGTAGTTTTTTTTCCAATAAAAGATTAAATTTTATTAAAAGATAAAATGATTACAAACATTAAACCCAACTCATAGTTAATAGTGTAGTTAGGTCTTATTATTTGTGGGGGCAGGGGACAAGAACAAAGGAGACCTTTTCGTTATTATGGTAAAATTTCTCATCATCTCCTAAGTTAAGGTTCTTAAATGTTTTGAAAGTTTTTACTGATGAGCACCTAACACTTAAAAGGTTTTTTTTTTAATATAATGTGTCTTGAATGTTTTATTGGGAGAAATTTTGCCCTAACAGTTAATCAATATTAATTTTGACAGTTAAAAACAACTGGGTCAAAAAAAATATTTAACAGTCAAATTTAATATTAACTAACTCTCAGGATAAAATTGCTACGAAATAAAACTTAATTATATGATATATTAGATCCAAAAACAATTTTGGATACTCTTCAGTGGAAACTTCCAAGACTTTTAAACACCTTAATCTTTTTTTTTTTATAAAAAGGAACTATTTTTGTATATTTGGTTTGACCTACTGCGGATCCTGGTGAAGGTTAATCTGTAATCCCGAAATGATTGTTCACATAGAAGATTTCATCAGTACAGTGTTTTTATTGTTATTATTATTATTATATTATCAATTTCTAATGTATCCATGTAAAATGTAAATATCTTATTGTTTATAATGGAGTTTAAGAGAAAACAAGACTTGTAAATATTTTCTTGATAACAGAAATAAAAACAAGAACACAAACAAATATGACCTTGTTTGATCTGTTTTTTATTTTTATGTTACTACTATTAGAATAGTTTATAAATTTGTTCAGAATAAGTTTTAAGAAGAAGAAGAAAAAAGCTTAATAATTGTTCTAAACAATCATATTTGAGGATAGATAAATAAAAATCTGAATAAAATATATTCTTAAAATCAACTTAGAAAAAAAAAAAGAAAAGAATTCTTTGATTCATTTATTTTATATAAGTGATGTTGACATATTTTTTTATAATTATTAGTTAATGATATTTGTCATTGCTAAATTTCATACCGTACAAAATAAATTAATGCTAGATTAGCCACGGAAATTCCATCCCAATTATTGATGGAATATTTCCATTGCTAAGTTAAAATTCCATTGCCAATTTTTAGGACATCTTCTTTTTGTTTTTTTTTGTTGCCTACCCGATTCACCGGAGCTTTGCCTCGACTACATCCGGATCTGACCCGTGTCACGCACCTGGCTATGGTGGGTGAGTCTCCTAACGGGGATTTTCTGCATACACCAAGGCTCGAACTCGAGATCTCGCTTAAGAGATACCGAGCCGTTTACCACTCGGACCAACCCCCGTTGGGAGACAGAATGTTTCATCCCTAATTTATTTTGGTGGCTAGTAATTAACCGGTGGAAATTAGCGGCAAAGAGTTTCCATTTATATTAAGTCTGTTACAAAATTAGAATTAGAGTTAGCAACAAGCATTAGCAATGTAGTTAGTGACTAAAAGTTGTTGGGTGTACCTTGAATGTTACTTTGATTCATAGATACTCATTGAAATCGGAGCACTTGTTACAGACTCTGGTTATACTACATAGCAAATGACACCGGGAGAGAAAAGACGAGATGCTACAGAGAGAGAGAGAGGAGGAGAGCAAGTGAAATATATTTAGAATGCTCACCTTTTTGTTGTGATCTGTATGCCATATATGCCTGCATGAGTGAAGGGAAGTGGAATAAAATCACTGCCCACTCCCTCATGTTCTCCTCTTGCAAAACTGATGGGATAACTTCTATTTTATCTCTGGGGGTATATTACACATATACCGTAATATCTCCATTATTCTTACAAGGGCCCTAATCTCTATTGGGTTTGGGCCTAATCTACTTAAGTGGATTAGCCAACTTTCCAACATCTCCTACTCACATTTAGTAGATTAGATGTCATAGGTCCAATCTCTGTGAGAATGGCTATTTTACACAAGAAGGGAATGAATTGGGTGATTTTAAAATTTTAGGAAAACACTAAAGATATTTGAAATGAGTTTAAAAAGTTGAGTTTAATTATAAAGATATCAAAAATAAGTTGTTGAAGAGAGATTGCACAAGTCAATTTATACTGGTTCAGTCTAATCAACTTGACCTACGTTCAATCCCTAGAGCTCCTTTAAGTGTTCCACTATATTCTAAGATTCTGTGGGCTCTTGGTGCCTCAGTATATTCACGTGATAATCCCTCTTACTCCTCCTTACAACCCGTAAGGTTATCCAGTGAGAATCCCTCTCACTTCCCCTTACTCCTGTAAGGTTACACTTTACTCAAGAACTCCTCTTGAGCAAATTAAAGAAAATGATTGTTACAAACAAACTCTCTCTGTAGAATAGATAAGATAATCACTTCAGCTCAACTCTCTAAGTTTCTCTCTTACAAGAATATGTATACTCTGAATCAAAGTAGAGAAAGAGAGTGGAATAGAGACCTATTGAATATGATCGAAGTGCATGATGTGCATCTCTTGTTTTTCTTTTAAGTTTCCCAACTTCTTCTTCTTTTCTCATTTAGGCTTCTTTTTCTTTTATACTTGGTTCTTCAAAATTCCGTTGAAGCATTGAAGTAGCCATTGAGATAGCCGTTGTGAAATCTAATCGTTGTTGCTAATGTGTGCATTTGGTTCTTTAGTTGATCTCTTCATTGAATCTTATTTTCAGCATGTAAATGATCTTGAAACATGCTTTAGTAAAAATATATAATCAATGTAAGCATAGAGAAAGTATTTCAAAATGATTATAATTAAAGATCAAAATCTGATAAAGTTCAGTTTAAAATTCTTTTTGTAAACTGGCTTGACTTATCGAAGAACTTATTGAAGAACATGCTTATCGAAAATATCTTTGATTAATTGATGAAGAATTATATTTAAAATAGTTAAAATCTTATCGAACAATTCTTCGATAATCAACCTTATCAAAAAAGACTACGATAAATCTTTAATAAATTGTAAAGAAATAGTTTATGATTTATTGAAGAGGAATTAGATAAATGTCCTTATTGAATAACTCTTTGAAAAATATTTTTTAAAAAAATATGCTTTCAGATTTATCGATATGTTTTACAATATGTTATTTATCAAAGTGTTCTTTGATAAATATGCTGTTTGAATAGCTTATCTATAAATAATGAAGAACATATTTTTAAACAGACACTACTACAAAATAGACTTTCTAAAGCTCAATTTTTAAATTGATTCTTATGAAAACGATTTAAAAAATGACCGGTGGCATTTTTATAAATAAGATAAAATATTTATACCGGAGTTACACATGCCTGGTATAAAAAAAATGAGCGGTGATATTTTTGTAAATAATGGTAAAATATTTACAACTAATGTACATATGACCGGTGTATAAGAAATGACCGGTGTAAATAAAACTACAAAATATGCTTTCTAAAGCCCCATTTCTCAACCGATCCTTTCTACACGGTGTGTTTCTACACCAGATCGTTGTCCGGTGTAGAATACCATTTTTAACCAATTTAGAAAGCCTTTTTTGCAGTAGTGTGACTTTAAAGACTTCTTCGATCTTTCAATATTTTGTAGCATAATTGGAAACATATATTCAAAAGATCATTTATTCAATCTAGATTAAAAACATATGATTATCTTTTATCATGTCTGAGATCATAGGCTTATTGAAAATATTTAGCATATATATCAGAGGAATTCCATAAATTCTAAGATTATAAGCTTAATGATCAAAACATATCAGAACAAGTTATGAGATGATAACAATTAAGCAAATAAGCCAAATAAAATCAAACTATAAACTTATGAAGATTATTCATTTAATCAAGTTCAAGTAATTCATAAGCTTACAAAGTTATTCCAAGGTTTATCAATAAGAATTTCAACAGATTAAGCTTAGCAAAGATCTTATTGAAGATCTCTTTGATAAATGACCTGATCGAATAGTTTATCAATAAGAGCATAATGAATTAGACTTTGAATCATTCATGAATAATTTAATCTTCATAATTTCAAGTGTAAACAGACCGTAAATGATTTAAACAATCAAACATCATTTAAGCAATAAATCATTATCAAAATATTTCAAACAATCAAATCACATCAAGAACATCAATCTATATTAAGATTCCAGTGATTTGAATCTAAAACAATTTTATCTTTTCTTTCATTTGATCTTATATAAATTTGTGACTCAAGATTCCAATGATAATATTGAGAAGAAAGCAATTCGATCATTTGTAAGGATTATATAACAGAGATTTAGTGGTCTTTAATTTGATAAACTTAAAACATTCTCAAAAGATCAGATTTTAAACCTATAAACCATTCTATTCCCTAATCATAAGTTCTTCTAAAACATGATATCAAAAGCAAAGTGGTAGAATATATGAAAAATCATTTATCAGTGTTTTTGAAAAACTCAGAAACTTTTCCTTATTTATCGAATAGTTATTCGATAAATCCTCTTATCGAATAGTCATTCGATAAATGAGACTTTAAAAACATAATAACTTTTTTGAAAATCAGATATGATTGGTCGAAGATCTTATAGATAAATACTTTGTTAGATGCTTTGATAAATCCTTTTAGCAAAATATTTCATAAAACTGAGTCTTTACAAAACTTATCGAAGGCTTATTTGATAAATCTTCTTATCGAGTAGAGCTTCAAATGATTCAAGTTTTAAAATAGCGTGACTCAGAATTCTTCAACTAAAATTTAACTGATCTATCGAAGTCTTTATCGATAAGATACCTTATAGAATAGGTCATTGATAAATGCTATTCTTTTTTATTTATCGAATAACTATCTCATCGATGAGCTTATCGATAAATGCTCTTTATCAGTTCAAGAAAATCTTTTAAAATTATTTCTCAATTAATTGTCATCATCAAAACATTGGATCTAACAATCTCATTCTCTTTCTGCTTTCATACTAGATGCTTTGCCTTAACCACGTAGACATGACGCCTCCATTCATGCATTTGTACTAGAAATCTCTTTTATAAAGACCATCATAAAGTAACCCTATAGTGCAGCTCAACTAAATATGTTATAGTACTTTGAATATAACTCAGATGACCTCCACTTATCTACACTTATGAAATTAACAAAATAATATCAGAAGGGACTTGTCACAGACACCAGCATAGATGTGTATATTATGGTAATATTTCTTTCGCCCATATATTATTTTGATATGAATCAACCGCTTTCAGAGCATAATACATTTAGTTCATATATAACTTGACCATAGGAATAATACTAAAGTAGCAAGCATTGAAAAAAACCTCCACAATACAGTCAAAGTCAAAGGACATTAATGAAAGGATTGTACCTTTCTAGAAATCACACAGTAATGAAGCAGGGATTGATTCACTTGCTTTCTATTTATGGTTCTTTAGCACATGTGATATGAATCACATGCTACGGTATTTCTCTTATCCTATAAGATTATACGTCATTTTGATAATATCAATCACACTATACAGACTTAATCTAGACACTCAGAGTAACTAAACACAAACTCTTCAATTCTATTCACATAATATGACGTCAATTTTAAAGAATTTGTTATCTGGCAACAGGTTTCATGCATGTGGGTATCCATAGTTCAATCTATATCCATACTCACGGATCTCATCTCGACTTATTGCACTTTTTAAGACAAGGTGACATTTTTTGTGTTTCTTCTCCATCATGTTAGCACTTTTGCTACTTTACTGGTGAACACATGTCTCATCTTTCAATGCTTTTTTCTAGCGTAAAAGGCAGTTGCTCTTGTGAGAGAGCTAACCTCTTATGTTAGTCTCGGCAGTAACACCCAATAGGTGTAACACCTTACTTTTATACATCTTAGGGACCATTTGGTAGCATTTAGAACCACTTACAAATCCATTGAAGTTCAATATCAAAATCTGAAAATTTTAAGTTTACGGTTACTGTTCATTTGATAATTCCAGATTCAGTGATGAACTTTGAAAATTCATAACTAATTCTAGAAAAATTGAAATGAAGTGGTTCAAAAGGCTAATTGAAGATAACATCTTGATATTTAATTGAAAAATACTTACTTGGACCAATTGACTACTCAACTGAGTCAAATATGACGTCAAATTTTATTGTTTATTTGGTCTAAATTTCTGAAAACAGTTTCCGGTCCCTGACTTTGGAAAATTTGTTCTCTTTGCACAAACATCGAAATAAGGCGTACTTGGTGTAAAAACGAAGCTTGACATGTTAACTAACTACTGCTAAAATATCATACATTTATTACATCATTAACTATTTTTAGTTACAGACCAAACATCATAGTTCAAAACTGTCTAACATCTTCCTTTACATACATTCATCCCAAAACTTGTCTAGAACATAACCATATCATCATCTAGCATTCTTCCTCTCTCATACTTGAGGTTCCTGTTGATTGGAGATATAATTTGAGATGAGATTTTTGGAGAAATCTTAGTAGTAAACGGTACCATTCAATGCATACAAGATGAATGCAAGTGCATGATATGTTTCCTTTATCTTTCCTTAGTTTCCATTTGCATACCATTATGCTCCATGCCTATTCCTATCAGGCATGACTGTAACCTCATAAAAGCAAAGCATATATGATTCATACCTACCATACATCATCATCACCTATCACAAACATATCAACACACAAACATATACATCAAGTATACAAGAAATGGGTGAGTTCACTACCTTGATTCTTTACTTTTCCTTATCCTTGTCACCTTTCCTTGAAGTAAGGTTGTCTTCTTGAATACACAAATCAAATCCTAAACATCACATATTCATTTATTCATCATGACCCAAATTAATTGATATATAAAGACATTGGACTTAACTTAATCAATTAACCCCTATCTTTCTTATTTTGTGGTTAATTGTCTTGTCCTTTGAATTAATTTGTACCTTGACTTTACCCTACATAATTTCATATTTTGAATCTATTTATGAGCTTAGAATCATGAAATTCTACCTCCTTCAACCTGTTCTGGATAGAACCAGAAATGTACATAATTCTTTCAAAAATTCTCATTTTGATTCCAATGCTTCCAATACTTGTTTCTCTACTTTATCCCACACAACTTTTCATTTTAAAACCATTGGAAGCATCAAAATCATGAAATTCCAATCACTGTTCATGCGTGTGAACTGTAATAGAGAAGACTTAAAAATTACAACTTCTAATTCCAATGCTTCCAGGGTTCCAAACCTATCCAATCCTACACAAAATCATCATTTAAATTCAATGGAAGCATTAGATCATTGAAATTCATTCTTCTTGGCCCAGAACATCCCTAGGCCAAATGGCCTCATCAATGGTAAAGTCAAGATCACAACTTAATTCAATAACCAATCACCTAAACTAACTTATCCTAGCATTAATCACATAGTTATAGCTTTATTTCCTTCTTCCTACTTCAACTTAAAGTTTGGACAGCAAGCATGCTCTAGGTTTAATGGAATTTTCAACCAATAAAACCTAGGTTTTATCCTTCCAAAACATATATAAATAAGATAGGAAGGATTGCTTACCTTATGCCTTCACTACCTTGACCTTTAAATGCCTTGAATTGCCTTTATCTTGGTTGAGTTTTCAAATGACAAGAGTTTCTCCAAGGGAACCAAGGGGGCACGATTTTGTGAGGAATGAGAGGGGTATTTATAGCCAAAACTTTGTCACCTTAGGTCCATAATAACCCCACTTTTCCTAATTATTACAACTCCTTAATCTTGAACTTGATTGGTTGGTTTTTGGATTAATTATCCTTAATCATCATTAGGTTAATTCTTATATTATTTTATTATATTTTAGCACATGTCATAACCCTTTCTTCTTCTTCTTGGTTCCATGTATAAAGCTTGTGGGTCCCACAAGGACACCTCGCATGCTTCTTGAATTTTCTTGAATTCTTTTCTTTTAAAAATATATAAAATATTCTAAAAATTTATTTAACCAAATAAAAATTCCTTGGGATTATTGGGATTATCTAGGATGTCATATTGGGCCTCTTTTAGGGCCAATACCTAATTGGCACAAATCCCAAAGCACTTTCCTTGTACTGATATTCTCAAATCACCCTATTTTTTAGATAAATTCTAAACATCTCTTTTATTGGTTCTAACATTTTTAGAAATTCATTCTAATATAAAATGAATTCCTTGCAAAGTCTCATAATTTTCTGAAACCCAGAAGTCAGGATAAAAATTCCCTACATTTCCTTTAACCCTTTATCGGTGTCTAATTTCACCTTAAATTCCATAATTAATTCTACAGGACTCCTTTTTAACTGCTGTCAGTTTCATAAATTCTTACTTTATTTATAAGAATTTACTACCAAATTTAATTTGATTATGAGGTCCAGAGGATACTGTAATAATCTTTCGACTTTAGAAATTAATATCAATTTATCGAGACCTTAAATCAAAATTCTGCATTACATTAAACTGATCAGAATACTTTTCTCTATTTTATGGTAAAATTTGGGGCTAAACCATTTCTGGGCATTTTTGGGCCTTTTCTGGCTCAACTTTTCTTCATTACCATTTTGCCCCTGAACTTTTAAAAATTACACTTTAGGCCCTCAACTTTTCATAATTACACTTAATGGCCGAAAGTTTATGTCTACTTCTATTTTACACCATGGAAATTTTAAACTTTCACTTTAGTCCCTTTCTTTTCCAAAATGTCCATTATGTCCTTGAAACTTTTATTAATTACAATTTAGTCCCTTTTCTTTACAACTTTATACATTCTCTCTTTCTTTAGCTTAAAACTTATCTTAATCATTATCTTTCCTTTTGATTACCATCCCAACACCTTCATAACCTCTTTCCTCTATTAGTCTTATATAGATAGAGAAAATTTGGGATGTTACAATAGGGGTGAATTGGGTGTTTTAAATTTTTTAACATAAATGGATAAATCTTTAAAAACAAACAGAGTGTAACAGAATAATGAGAATAGAGATTATAAAGATATCACTGAAGAATAGAGGAATCAACATAAGTCAATTTATCCTGGTTCAACTAATCCTCTTGTCCTATGTCCAGTCCTTAGAGGGGCTAAACCATTTCTGGGCATTTTTGGGCCTTTTCTGGCTCAACTTTTCTTCATTACCATTTTGCCCCTGAACTTTTAAAAATTACACTTTAGGCCCTCAACTTTTCATAATTACACTTAATGGCCGAAAGTTTATGTCTACTTCTATTTTACACCATGGAAATTTTAAACTTTCACTTTAGTCCCTTTCTTTTCCAAAATGTCCATTATGTCCTTGAAACTTTTATTAATTGCAATTTAGTCCCTTTTCTTTACAACTTTATACATTCTCTCTTTCTTTAGCTTAAAACTTATCTTAATCATTATCTTTCCTTTTGATTACCATCCCAACACCTTCATAACCTCTTTCCTCTATTAGTCTTATATAGATAGAGAAAATTTGGGATGTTACAATAGGGGTGAATTGGGTGTTTTAAATTTTTTAACATAAATGGATAAATCTTTAAAAACAAACAAAGTGTAACAGAATAATGAGAATAGAGATTATAAAGATATCACTGAAGAATAGAGGAATCAACATAAGTCAATTTATCCTGGTTCAACTAATCCTCTTGTCCTATGTCCAGTCCTCAGAGGCATTATGAGATTTTCAACTATACCCCAAGATTTGAACGGGCTCTTGGTACCTCAGTATAGCAAGTGATTCTCTCAATCACTCGTGTAAAAAAAATCACAACTTAAGAGAACTAACCTCTTAAGTCTATAAAATGAATGAAAATTTATATATGAAGATGAACACTGAAGCACAAGAATATTGTGTTACAGAGTAACGAATGAAGAATCAAATAATGTAATAAATTCATTCATTGTTGTTCTTCCTTCATTAATGCTGAGTCTTCCTTAAATAGCATTTACTTCATTTGGTAGCCGTTAGACTCAAGCTTATAACCCTTGGAGTAAAGGTGTCATTGGTGGTTAAATGAGCATTTAATGCTTTACAAGATGTAGCTCGTTGATGTAGCCTTCATCATTTCAAACTTGTAGCCTTTTCTGAACATAGTCAATCTCAAAAATTTTGTTAGGAGTTTAAGCATTGATTAAGTGTATGAATAACTAATAATGAACTTATATTATAAAGATCAAGTTCTAATAAGGTTTAGATGGCTTTCTAAAAAATATACTTTATTAATCCATTAACTAATGGATTAATCATCATTAATTCGATCAATATTTCAATTAATATATATAGAAAATAGAAAATAGAGCATTACATTGATAAGATTGATCAACCATATTCAATATAAATTGATAAGATAAGTTTATCAAAAGATTTATAATGAAGAATGATAAGAAACAAAGCATACTTTAGATTTGAATCAAACATATATAGCTTAGAGAGAAATGCAAGTAGTTTCATTTTAAACAGAGAAGTATCATTGAAATATATGAATTTAACCGAACAACTAATCCATTAATGTAAGTTAATCGAATACTTAGTCGATTAATGTCTCTAGAGGAATTGACACAAATTTTCAAAATATATTAATCGAACAGTCAATCCATTAATGTTGATTAATCGAATCTTTAGTCGATTAATGTCTCTGCAGGAATTGACATAAAAAGATTTTCAAAACATATTAATTGAATAGTCAATCCATTAATGTTAATTAATTGATCCTTAGTCGATTAATGTCCCTAGAAGAATTTTATACAAAAAACTTTTTATAATGTATTAATCAAACAATTAATCTATTAATGTAAATTAATCTATTAATCAATTAATTAATGGATTCAGATTTGATTTTCACAAACTAATTATGAGCTAATTAATTGAACAGTTAATACATTAATTTAGATTAATCGATTAATAAAGTTTATTTTGTCTAAAGAGAAATAGTTATTAATTGACTTATCTTTGCAATTCCAGAGAGCAACTTCTTGACATTAATCGAACAGTTAATCAACTAATGGACACTCATTAATCAATTAATTGACTTTCTTTTTATACTGAAGAGCAATGTCCTGATATTAATTGAACCTTCAATCGATTAAATAATACTCATTAATCGATTGAGTAATCGATTAAGTATCATTAATCGATTATCTAATGGATTAACTTGATCTAACTTGATTGATTAACTTGTTACTTTTGGCAAACAACTTGATTGATTAGATGAGTTTGAGTTACTTTTGACATAATTAAACCATAATTAAGTATGGATTCTAACATTCTCCCCCTTTTTATGATGACAAAATCAAGTGAATCAAAATGAAACATGAGAAACATGAGATGACGACATATCATTAATTAACATATCAAATCAAAACCAAGTGAATCAAAGTTATTAATTAAAAGAAATACAACTTGAATACAATAAATAAGATAATAAAAAATAGAAACAATAACTCAGTTAATTGACTCAAGAGATGATTCACCTCTTCTTAGCAAACTCAATTTGAAGATACCTCTGAATAGATGTACCTAGAAATGATGGTGCAGTAGCGAATTGAGGTACAAGAGAGGAATATCCTTCATCCTGAGAAAGGGAAGCATTGGTTGAAGGCTGCTTAGCTTGACTGTCTCTAGGAGTTAGTCCCTTTTGGCATCATATGCAAGCTTGATCTTCATTTTATGTAGCTGATATATCCTAAAAGCTCCAATTTATTCCTTCTTTCTTCCTTATAGGTCATGAATATTGAAATGCTTGAGGAAGAAGACATGTTGAGGAAAAGGCATAGTGACTTAGTAGTAGTCTTAACTGTCTTTTCCAGTATTATAGTGAATTCAGGATCAGAGTCTGTGTTAGAATTGGGTTGTTATGACCTTGCCTTTATCTTTGAAGAAGTGATAAGACACAATTTGTGTATGGTTTTTGCGACATTTTTAATTGTTTTATAATAGTTTTACCATTCATTTATGCCTGTAATTGTGCTTTTGTGGTAATACATGATTGTGCTTGGCAATATGCTATTTTAAGGGTAAAATGGTAAAATTAACTCCTACAAACTGCAATTATGCATTCTTTACTAATGGGACTTTCACAGCAAGCTTTGATTTTGCATTTGCAGGTACTTTGGAGGAAAATCAAGAACTAATGTGAACAAAAAAGAAATCACAAGAGAAAAGCAAATCAAGAAAGCAGCAGCTTCTGTGTATTCTAGTCGTGACCAAAGTGTCCACAGGTCGCGACCTAATTTCTCCTGGGAGGTTTCTCTGTGTTTACAGGTCATGACCAAAACATGGATCTCATCGCAACCAAAGAAGACAGTCGTGAAGCTGCTCATTTTTGATTAGGTCAACCTGCTTTTAAAAGGAGAGGCAAGCAGCAGACGTCTGGGGAGGTTGGTTTTTGACCTAATTAGGCTAATAAGCAGTGCTCGAACTCTCTCTACACTCTCTCCACCACCTACACACATCTTCCATCATTCATCTCTTCATCTCACCTTCTACTTGTCTCCATGGTATCATATTTGAACAGCGATTGCAGCATAATAGGAGTTATGAGAGGCTAAACCATTGATCTCTTGGTGATGGATATGATATCTTGAGCTCATAGACTTCACGGGGAGTTTTCTATTTTGATCTTCACCTCTTCTTTCATATTTTGATTCTGCTAGATCTAGGGTTTCATTATATGAACAAGGGAATTGAATTTCGATTGATTATTCAAAGATTAGAACAATTGTAATTGACTTTGGATATTTTGAATGTTGTTTTTCAATATAATATTCTATTTTTGATTTTAAGATAGTTGAACTGTTATAAATGATCGTTGCTAATTAATTCAATTGCTTAAAATCTAGGGTTTATCAATCGACGATCCTTCGAGGGCATTTTTATCGTCTGATTTCTGTTACACACTAAGTGAATATTAACAGTGCATTAAGATTCTTTAAACTAGCTTTGATCAAAGGAGTTTAAGGAATATTAATACTCTAGACTCAATCGATCAATTAAGGATTTATTTAAGACTTAGTGATTTCAAAAACTCCATATCAAATTAAGAGCAAGGATAGATACGTTTTCATCATCAAGAGTCTGTCATCGCATACTACTTTCACAAACCAACTCATTTTCATCTAAATCAAAAATATAAAAACATTTACTTTACTTCACTTTTACTTTATTGTATCCAAAAACCAATCAAACCCCAAAACCCATTTTACTTTCACTTAGGTTTTTAATAGTTTTGTCACCAATATGCTAGGTCTCCACCAGAAAATCTCCTCGAGAAGAACGATAGGATTGTACCTTATACTACATTATTGGGTGCAAA
The DNA here is from genome assembly GCA_037074615.1 of Leucaena leucocephala. NCBI lineage: Eukaryota > Viridiplantae > Streptophyta > Magnoliopsida > Fabales > Fabaceae > Leucaena > Leucaena leucocephala. The sequence goes on from CM073537.1 coordinate 12,133,316, forward strand.
CTTCACTTATTTTGATGGGTCAGAAGGCGACAGTCTGACCTACTTTTATCAATGGCGCCGTTGCCGAGGAGCTAAGTAATTGGTTCCTTAGTGATTTATTGTCAATTCCATTATTTACCTGAGTCATTTTTGTTTTGAATTTTAGTTTTTGTCCTTTTTAATTGCATTGCATTCTGCATGTTCTCCGTTTCTATGAAATCACTATCTGTGACATTGAGTCATGACCAAACTGCACTTGAGTCACAACCAAATTGCTTTGATGTGGCACTGATTAATCTCAGTGAACTTCAGTCACGACTTCCACAACTTCTTGTCGTGACACTTTTGGAAAATCTACTCTCTGTGTTATTTTGTCGCGACCTGAGTACCTTTAAGTTGCGACCTGATAACCATTTTTAAACAACTCTTACTCTCTGTGTTCCTAGGTCGCGACCTCCAAACTCTTTTGTTGCGACTAGTTGACACTTTTTGCTTTGAAACTTCTATGTTTAATTCTGATTGCTTGCCTAGCTATTCTTAATTGTTTATGAGTTGCATGCGTAGAAGAACTAGACCAGCAGTGTCTTTTGAACCTGAAATTGAGAGGGAACTTAGGAAACTAAGGAGAGAACTTAGAGAAGAGGCAAGACTGAGATTAATCATAATGAGCATAATGGGCACAATAGACAAGGAGATAATGAAATACCAATAAATGTAAAAGATAATAGAAGTGTGAGGGAAATAAATCATTCACTTGTGAATTATGATCCTTATGGTTTCTATACTGAAGAAGCTAATTTTGAAATTAAAGGAGCCTCGATTGCAGCCTTACCTAAATTTCATGATTTTGCAGGAGAAAGCCCACGTCGCCACTTACAAACTATGCATATGATTTGTTATTCAATGAAGCCTCCAATGGCTACTTTGGATGACGTCTTAAGGAGGTGTTTCCATTTCACTTTAGAAGGGAAAGCTAAGGAGTGGCTGTACAACCTGCTAACTCATTTCTCAACTCTTAATGGGACCAGCTAAAAACAACATATCTAGAACAGTTTTTCCCAGCCTCTAAGACTACTCAGATGAAGAAGGGGATTACAAATATCCTGCAACAGGATGGGGAGTCATTACATGACTACTAGACCAGATTTATCAATTTGTTGGCTCGATGTCCCTATCATAACATCACGAAGGCTGATTTAGTAGACATTTTCTTTGATGGTCTACTTTCTCACAACAAGGTATCCTTGAATGCAGCAGCAAATGGGTCTTTAAGAGATAAAACTCCACAAGCAAGTTGGGAGTTATTCAAGAAAATGGCTAATGAAGACCATCAGACTGAAGATCCAAGGAGAATGCCTACATCATCTTTGGGTAATTCAAATGTAATCTTAGTTGAAATGGTAGCCTTGGGAAACTGAATGGAGAAGAGGATGAGTTTGATTGAAAGAGAGCTGCACTCTACCAAACAAGTTCATGCAGTAGGTACCTCACAAGCATTAGTTATATGATGTGAATCATGTGGTTCAATGATGCATACCACAAATACATGTGATAGACAGTATGAAGAGGTGGCAGCACTATATCAAGGGAAAGATAATCAATACCAAAAGAGAGATACATATTTCAACACATAATCTTGCTTGGAGAGACCATCCAAATTTTAGGTGGGGGAGTGGGGAAAATAGGCCAAACCAATTCCAAGGAGGTGATGCTTCCTCAAGCAACTATCAAAGTAATGCAAGGCCTATGGTTCCAATACAACCTAATACTTTAGTGGCATCAAAACCAGATGAGACCTCTTAATTATTGAAGAGTATGGCTCCATAATTGAACAACATGGGCGATAGGATGACTAATATAGATACCAAGCTCAAAGAGAATGATGGTCAATTCACCTTCATAACTTCAATTCTTCAGAGTATGTAGAAGAATAATGCAGACATGCAAAGGAAACTTGAGGAGTTAAGATCCAAGAATGTAGATATTATAAGTCATCTAACTCAAGTCTCCAATACAGTAAATGACATCCAGACGAAGAGCAATGTCAGCATACCATCAAACACTGTCATTAATCCGAGGGCTTTGAATGCCATATCTCTCAGAAGTGGAAGAGAAGTGCATTTTAAGGAAGCTGATACACCAAACAAGAATAAGGAGGATTCTGAATTTGAGAATCCATCATCTTCATAATAAAGATTGGGAAATCAGAAAGTCTTAAAGAATAGCAGCTCATGAATAAGAAGGCAACCTAAGAAGAGAAAGCATAAGCATAAGAGGAACTACAAGAGAAGCAAGAAGAGGTAGTGATCGTGCAAAGTCCAGCATACAAAGGAAAGTAAATTGAGGAGAAGGCGGAGTCTAGGAAGCAAGGAACCTCTAAGCATACAGGTAAGGAGGTAAGTATAAAATATCTCCCTTTTCCTAAATCTTATTTTGCTGGAAAGAAAAATATTGACCCTGACTTCGCACAAGATGCTTACAATCTCTTCAATAAGTTAGAAATAAATATTCCTATATTTGAATTCCTTAAAAGAAATCCTAAATATGCTAAACTTTTAAAAGAATTGTGCGCTGATAAAAAGAAGTTTAGGCCTCTTGAGAGAATACAGGTGAGTGCTAATGTGTCATCACTTTTTAAGGCTGAATTACCAGTTAAATGCCAAGACCCAGGATCCTACATAATCCTATACACAATAGGAAAGGTTCATGTCAAGGGAGCACTATTAGATCTAGGGGCTACCATTAATGTAATGCCTTGGTCGGTATATCAAGCTTTGGGTATTAAGAATCTTAGAGACACAAATGTAGTACTATAACTAGCTGATAGGTCAATTAGGTATCCTAAGGAAATTCTTGAGGATATTCTAGTACAGGTCAAAGACGTAGTGTTCCCAGCTACTTTTTATGTTCTGGACATGTCCAGTGAATTAGTGAATGAGAGCACTCTGATCCTGGGCAGACCTTTACTCCAAACTTCTAAGACAATCATTAGTATAAAGTATAGTTCCATTACAATGGAAGTTGGAGAACATGTGGTAACTTTTAACATGAATGAAGCAATAAAATATCCTTTTGATAATTATGCTTTTGTTGAGTTGAATGCTATTGATTATGCTATTGAAGAGACTAGGGATGAACATGAACTGAGTTTGCATGATAATGATAATGTGTTTGCAAAAGAGTTGTTGAGTGATTTTGTAGAGTCTCAAGTATTCTAGAAGTTAGAAGTGGAACAAATGCTGAAGGGGAGCCTCTTTGTGAAACTAGGTCGAGACAAGAAGACATTATGGTCATGACTGTCAACTCCAGAGATGACCATTCGCGACTTGATGTTGAAGGGGTTGCGACCAGATATCAGTCTGTTGAGGGAAAGCCTCTCTTTGAAACGGAGTCCGACTAGAAGACACATGTGTCGCGACTAACAACTCCAGAGACATCCAGTCGCGACGAGTAGCTGAGGAGGTCGCGACCAAATATTCTAGAGACAGTCTCTGTGAGCTTGAGTCATGATGAGAAGTTGAAGATAAACCTGATAGGTCACGACCATAAATGGCAGAAGCAACCAGTGACTTCTCCAGACCTCCAGTTCTATGCTCCACTGTTTTGGTTAAAGGGCCAATATGTTCTAACCCTACTTATCCTCATTCACACTCAAAAATTACCTCTCATACCTTAAGATTTTTAAATGATTTGCTCCTTACTAATAGTGCAGGTATGAAAGAGAGTGCCCCTAAGTATATTGCAGTTGAAGACCAACCTCACCTTGGTGCGACACTTGAGGAAGTAGATGACAAATTAGGGAACCCACACAAGCTGGATAAGAGCAACTTCGAGGAATATACAAAAGATAAGAAGGAAACATCTCCTAAGCTTGTTGTTGCTACTTGCCAACCACAGTTAGGCAAGTTCAAGTTTAAAGAGGAAAAATTCAAGACAAGTTTGGATGGACTACATGATGTAAGCAGAGTGCATGATCCTAGGAAGCCAAAATGGAAAGAGAAGGCAATGGGGGAGATTTTCCTATCAGACAACCATCGTTCTAAATCTTATGAGTTCCCACCTCCTCCTTGAGGCTAGGTTATCCCTTTCCTATTCTTACCTTTTACAAGTTCTACCAATATGATATGTTTGATATTTTGGTTTGATGATTGGAAAGGGATGATTCAGTAGGATAGTGTTTATTTTCAGTTTATTTCTATTTATTGTTGGTTTACTTCTATTTTGCATGATAACCCTGTGTTGTCCATGGTCTATTTACTTATTGCTTCTATTCTGGGCTGTTTAGCAAACTCAATTGCATGCTATAGTTTACCCATCTTATCCTCATTGCTTCCCTTGACTTGTGATGCATGATTTGAATGTGACTGCGAGCATCATTGTCAAATTTGCATTGAGTATGTATTTGCCTGCTGTGTTGGAGCTAGTTGACCTTATATTATGCTGTGATTTCTATATCCTTGCTGACAGTGAGGACACTGTCAAATTTAAGTGTGGGGGAGATGTTCTTGTTTCTGTACTAATTACTGTAAAAATTCTTCAACTGATTCAATCTGTTATCACAAATCTTTTCGTTTTTTATCTCAATGTGTGATGAATTGCTAAAAATTGGACCCCATTTTAAACTATTTTGTGGTTAGCTGAAAAAGTCTTAAGTCTAAAAGATGTTTTTTGTTTTGGAAATTATCACATGGTAGTCTCTGTGAACATTGGTCGCGACCTTCACTGCCTTCAGTCGCGACCTGGTATGAAATTTGTAGGTTGCATACACTCTTTGTGAAAATTAGTCGCGACTCGAGTGTATTTAAGATGCGACCATAACTCTTTGTGCTTTTACGTCGCGATAGGAACCTTTCCTGGTCGCAACTAGTTGTGGAAGTTTAGAGTCTGCACTCACTGTGGAATTTGGTCACGACCTGCACTGTGTCTAGTCACGACCTGAGTGCAAAAATGTCCATTTACCTTCTCTTTGATTGTGCAATGCTGTGTAGAAGGAATCCTTTTGAGCTACTAAGGTGCTTTATAAATATTTCATTACCCCTTGCTCTTCAACTCTTTGCATAAAGAGTTTACAGAAACCATCTTCATACTTGAATTTTTTGTTTAAATTTCTTAGAAATTGAATTGGAAACACTTAAGTTGTTACTGTTAGATTTAGGATTATAACATAATTCTAAGTGATTACTTTTAAACTTTTAAATTATCATTTGAAAGGATTTTCAGTTGTGATAAGTGTTTTAATACCTAGTGAATGATGAACAGTGCTTTAGACTTTAACTTATAAGCAATTTAGATAAAAACCTTAGTTGGAAGGAATCTCGGCCTTGATTCCTATATTGCGTGATTATTCAATTGGTTTATATCCTCTAGAACTTGTCTTGGCTCTGAGTTGAGAATTACTTGCGCATTTATGTTATTGAACATGATAGAGGCATTTATTTCTAAACCCATTTACCCCAAACACAAGCCAGTCACATATTATATCCTTAGTCACCCCCTTTGAGCCCATAACTTTTCTTTTTCCACCATAGAAAGTTATATATGCATGAACATCTTTCCAAAATAAACTTGTTATTCATGTCAAAACTTATTATTATTGTGATGTTATGCTACACCTTCTATGTATAAGGTGCCAAATAAAAAGAACAGAAAAGAGTATATTGCACGAAAGAAGAAGAAGAAGAAGAAGAAGAGTGCAAGAAAAATTGAAGAAAGAAACAATGAAAAGGAAAAAAAGAAAAGATAAGTAAAGAAGGCACTATTATCAACTCCTATTAGCACAATTATCACCTATACATCTTGGAAGACATGAATTCATGCTACATATTCCATATTGAATGCATATAGTACTTTCTACCCTTCATATTCCATTCCACGTGGCCCATCTCCATCATTTCAAACCTAAAAGACCTCTTGATTCTATGCATAAGTGTTATATGGTTACTGAGATTTAGAATCATTACCAGCATATGGTAGGATGTTTACCAATTTGAATCTGAGTGAAAGAACCCTAACAATGAGAGGATATAGAGAGCTAAACACTTATATCCTTAGAGAGAATATATTGCGCTCATACAGTTAAGGTTGATTTCATTTAGTAGTTGATTACTTGGCATTGCTCATATTATCACTTTTGCATTCCCAAAGTTATGTTGATTTCAATTAGTAGTTGATTAATTGTCTTCAAGTTACACTATGGATTATGTTGTTATCTCAGATTTAATAGCTTTAGCTTAAGTGTAATTCATTTCTTTGTCCAGGAGACAAAGGTTCAAGTGTGGGGAAATTGATAAGACACAATTTGTGTATGGTTTCTACGATATTTTTAATGGTTTTATAACAGTTTTACCATTCATTTATGCTTGTAATTGTGCTTTTGTGGTAATACATGATTGTGCTTGGCAATATGTTGTTTTAAGGGTAAAATGGTAAAATTAACTCCTACAAACTGCAATTATGCATTCTTTTACTGATGGGACTTTTATAGCAAGCTTTGATTTTGTATTTGCAGGTACTTTAGAGGAAAATCAAGAACTAATGTGAGTAGAAAAGAAATCACAAGAGAAAAGTGTAACATCCCAGTTTTCAGGCCTAGAGATGCAGAGATAGCCTAAGATTGAGAGGATACTAGACCCCTTTATAGCAGAAGTCCCAGAGGAACGTAAAGAGTTTCAGGGACTGAGCTGCGAGTAAGTAAAGGTACGGGGACTTATGTGTAAACAGTGGAAGTCCCAAGGGGTAAATGGCCATTTGGGGATGATGTAAAGGTATAAGGTTCAAGAGTTGACCAGTTAGGTCGTGATGATAACGAAGTTGGTCGCGACGAGAGTGTATTATGGTCGCGACTAATATTGGCAGAGAGGATTGGTCGTGACAGATAATGTTGTGGTGTCGCTACTAATGAGTAGAATAAGCCTGGTTGCGACTAAAAAGTGATGTGGTCGCGACGAAAGACTGTTATGGATAGCATTGGGAGGCGTGCAAGGTCTCTTCCAGGTGCCACATGGCACTAGTCTGGAGAAAGCAGATAAAGCTGAGGACACGTATTATGAGGTAGGAGACTGGACCGGTGAGTCAGCATGCTGAGGTGTCCCGAGATTTTTGACATGTGATAAATATGCTGCTGAGGTGTCCCGATGATGCAGTAAAGAGGAAATAAAAGAAAATAGGAAATTCCAGGAAAAACCAGGACCACAGGATTAGAGTTCATGGAAATTACGATATTGCCATTGGAGGAGGTTTTAAATACCCCCCCTTGCCTTCATTTGCATTCACGCATGGAAAGGAAGGGAGAGAAAGAAGAGAGAGAAGGAGAAGGAAGGAAGAGAGAAAGGGAGAAAGGAAGAAAGGAAGTTCTGGCGGAGCTGGAAGCAGAATAGAGATAGTAGGGTTCTGCTAAGCTAGCCAGGTAGTAACTAATCCTAGCTTTTATGTAATGACTTTGTGATTTGATGTGCTATTGTTTGGTTGGATTGTTGTCTTATATGTTATGTCTGAAGCTCTATTGCAATGCTATGATCATATGTTATTGAGTATGGAAGCACGCAGCATACTTATCTGTACACAATCACAAGCAAGCACTGTCACTCTGCATTACATATATTGTTATGATTGTTGCTACTGAGATTCCCACGAATCTCATCCCCATACATAACCCATTACAGGGAGGTTATGCTGAAGTGGATTTTGAGAATGCTAAGAGACGCCGTTATGTTACCGAAGTAAAGACTGAACATCAGTATATGATAAGTACTGTGTACGTAGTGCTGTCTAAGGAGGCTAGAAGTGAGTGGACCTAGCCAGTTCATCTAGTCTTTACTGGGTACTACGTAGAATGGTAGTTCTCATGAGGGGATTGCCGAATCAGTACAGTTCAGTTCTTTGTACAGATGAAGGGTAGCGGTTATGCTGCTGGAGTTTAGGCAGGAAGAGATGTAATAGAGATGGAAAGATTATGTATATATCTTGTTGTGTATGCCTTGCTGTATGACATTATGTTATTCAATGTTAAATATTGTTTGGCATATTCAATTTATGTATGGTAAATTAAGGGGAAATTCGCAGGTCCTGAGGCAGCAGTGTTCTGACCTCAGTTTAACCTATTAAACGGAGGAGTCTGGCCACGAGATTTAGTGAGCCGGTAGTACACATCTGGGGCATTCCGTGAATAGGTAATAAGCCTCATTTGGATGTGTAGAATGAGAGAAACAAGTTCTCAAAGTAAAGGTTCAGAATGAAGAACTTAGGAGTAAAAGTTCAATCTCTGGACTTAAGTTAAGCTAAAATTGCTTCCGCAAGTATACTCTGAGGAGTTTAAAGGAGGATGTTTCATTTTGGTATTAGAGAAAGAGGTTCTGGCATAGACCAGAAAGGACTCTGGTTCAGAGCATAAGATTCTGGCACAGAACAGAAGGTTCTAGCTCAGTGATGCTCTGATTTAGAAAGAGTATTTTCCCTTGAGTGCGAGAGAATGGCACTCAGGTCGCGACCAATATGGTTGTAGGTCGCGACAGGTAGCCTCAAGAGAGTTTTAGTCGCGACGAATAAGTGGAAATGTCGCGCAGTTATTTACAAAGAGATTAGGTCGCGACGTGTATGTTACAAGGTCGCGACGGTATATTGCAAAAAGCTCAGGTTGCTACGGGAAAGGTCTTGTGTCGCGACTGAAGAGTTAAGGTTGCGACGTAAAGAGGCCTAGGTCGCGACGTAAGGAGGCCTAGGTCGCGACGAGTTAGGTTCAGGTCGCGACGACAGAAGAATGAGGTCGCGACTAAAGGACAGAGATGTTAGGTCATGATGAGTTGAGTATGATGGTCACTGACGAAAGATCACAGAGGATGTGAGTCACGACTATCCAATACTCAGGTTACGACAGACAGTTATTCACATAGAGGTTTAGAAAGCTCAGCGGAGATAAAGCTCCTAGATGATATGTGTGTTCATTTTTCTTTTTGAGAAGGAAAAAGATAGTGAACATAAGAAAAGAATATAGAGCTTGAGTAGAGGAGCCATGCATAGAGGAAGCTGGCAACTCCAATGAGGTAGACCCTATGCGAGTCATCCGTGCTAGGCAGGATGAGCAGCAAAGGATAATGTAAAGAATGATGATGATGAGCTAGCCAGATAGTTAGTATGAGGTTTGCCTAGGAATGAGCCTAGGACATGGCCTAAGGCTAGAGACGTGATGGTTAATAGCTAGAGAGCTAATATTCCCTAAGCAGAGGGATTCCATCACAGAGAAGTGATAGACCTAGGGTAGAGTACCCTAGAGAATGAAAGTGATAGTAAAAGATGATGAATGAGATCCATGCAACTGAAGTTCGCAAGGATCAAGAGAAAGACCGATCAGGAACCACAGTCCGATCAAGAATAGACTGGGACGATGGATAGACAGAAGAAGTTAAGAGATAGTAGAAAGGTAGCCATAGATTACGAGATAAAGGGACTCCCCTATTCCCTATGTAAGAAAGAGTGATGAAGGGTTGAGTCTATATCCTGATAAGAGGGTAGCGTGGCAGCCTGAAATAGATAGATGTTTCAGGATGAATGGTGATATGATAGGTCAAATGATAAATATGTTTTGAGGCTTACTTAGCTTTACAAGGTCTGATGGATGGGTGAGCAAAGTATGATGATGATATGGCTTATGATGCCATAAGTTATGATGAATAGTTGCATCTCCTTGCAATTATCATGCGATGACATGCATGTTAGAGTATGCCATGATGAATGAATACTCCCCTTTTGCAGTATATGCAGGGTAGAGTGTATATGAGATTAAGAAGTTATGAGAAAGTATGTTGCTCCCATACTATATGACATGTAATGAGATATGTATTGAGGTTGATAGATAGTCTCAGTTTATGGGACAATAAGCTATGATATTCAGTTATGTTATGATTGAGGTTACTCGGGTAATTCTGCAGACTTGTGAATACAGTACTCAGGACCATTTCTATTGAAAGGAATGGTATACAGAAAGAAAAGCGGATACGAGTAAAGAGATTGTTTCTAGATCACTCTTCAGATAAGAGTTGGATCTGAAACAGATGGCTCTCAGATAGAGCTAGATTCAGATGAGTATAGATCACTCTTTAGATAAGAGTTGGATCTGATATAGAATGCTCGCAGTTAGAGCATAGTTCTAATGGCTTGCAATTAGAGCACAGATTGAAATGAGAAGTATGATGAGGCCATGCAGTAGAATGCAATGGCAGGTGGTTAGACCATGATGGCATAAGGCATGGTAAGCCACAGTAAAGTAAGAAAGATAAGAAGGAACTCCTGAGTACAAGAGGAAGTAAGTAAAGTCTGGGTAAATGATATGAGGCTATAAAAAAATTTAAATTTTTATGGAGTTATCAACAGGTGGAAGTAGTTAACCTTATGACTTAGTCTGTTGGTTTAAGATCTTCGGGAGATATACAGTATAACATAATCGCAGTTAGATTCTGGAGGGTCGCAGTTAGATCCTAGCATGGCTCGAGGGTCGCAGTTAGATCCTAACAGTTTCAGAGTCGCAGTTAGATTCTGAAAAGGCTAACGGTTGATCGCAGTTAGATCCCGAGGTCGCAGTTAGACCTAGCCTAAGGAAAGTAATGAGCCATGAGACATGAGTACAATGTAGTATCTCTTTGGGAAGATGAATGCCAAAGACGAAGTTAAGGTGAGGAAGCTTCACTAGTTGATAAACTCACCCAGAGAAATTGTTTTATAATGATTTTCCTCAGGTAGCCTCTAGTATACAGACTAAACTTGGCTTTCCCTTAAACGAAGATGGAGTCCAAGTTCAAATCTGAGTACTGATATTCCAAGAAGTTTTGTAGAAGTATGCCTGAGAAGCAGAGAAGAGAATCCTCTGTGTGATGAGAAGCAGAGAAGAAAATCCTCAATGTAATGAGAACCGAAGAGTTTGAGTAGATAGATTCCCCAGATGAGGGTAAAGAGATTAAAAGGCTAGAGAAGACCTAGAGAAAAAGGTCTAAGGCAAAGCAAATATAGAACTCAGTTCTATGAGGAAGAGAATGTTAGCCTTATGGTATCTCAAGATAAGTTATGAAAAGGTGATATACACCATGAGATAGCCAGAGTTGGCTAGATATGCTATGATAAAGTATCAAAAGCATGCAATGAGATACACTGTGGTAAACATGTAATGTGACACGTACCGAGAAATGTGCATTGTATGAACAGATAGAGAGGCTTTCCTTTTGTAAGGATCATATGTTTAAATGTTATGTTACGAACGAAATAGAAAATGAGAGTTTTCCCTCGTTGCATGAGATGTCAGGCCATATGTTATATTAGAACTGCGCAAGCTCCAAATGTTAGAGCTGTGCATAATTAGAACAGAAATGCTTGAGCTCCGATGTTAGAGCTTTGCATTCATAAGCAGGTATGTAGTCCTGTAGTATGTTGGCCAGACATTATGCATAGGTGCTCTTATTTAAGAGTGGGTATGTATTGAGTATGTATTTGCCTGCTGTGTTGGAGCTAGTTGACCTTATATTATGCTGTGATTTCTATATCCTTGCTGACAGTGAGGACACTGTCAAGTTTAAGTGTGGGGGAGATGTTCTTGTTTCTGTACTAATTACTGTAAAAATTCTTCAACTGATTCAATCTGTCATTACAAATCTTTTTGTTTTTTATCTCAATGTGTGATGAATTGCTAAAAATTGGACCCCCATTTTAAACTATTTTGTGGTTAGCTGAAAAAGTCTTAAGTCTAAAAGATGTTTTTGTTTTGGAAATTATCACATGGTAGTCTCTGTGAACATTGGTCGCGACCTTCACTGCCTTCAGTCGCGACCTGGTATGAAATTTGTAGGTTGCACACACTCCTTGTGAAAATTAGTCGCGACTCGAGTGTATTTAAGATGCGACCATAACTCTTTGTGCTTTTACGTCGCGATAGGAACCTTTCCTGGTCGCAACTAGTTGTGGAAGTTTAGAGTCTGCACTCACTGTGGAATTTGGTCACGACCTGCACTGTGTCTAGTCACGACCTGAGTGCAAAAATGTCCATTTACCTTCTCTTTGATTGTGCAATGCTGTGTAGAAGGAATCCTTTTGAGCTACTAAGGTGCTTTATAAATATTTCATTACCCCTTGCTCTTCAACTCTTTGCATAAAGAGTTTACAGAAACCATCTTCATACTTGAATTTTTTGTTTAAATTTCTTAGAAATTGAATTGGAAACACTTAAGTTGTTACTGTTAGATTTAGGATTATAACATGATTCTAAGTGATTACTTTTAAACTTTTAAATTATCATTTGAAAGGATTTTCAGTTGTGATAAGTGTTTTAATGCCTAGTGAATGATGAACAGTGCTTTAGACTTTAACTTATAAGCAATTTAGATAAAAACCTTAGTTGGAAGGAATCTCGGCCTTGATTCCTATATTGCGTGATTATTCAATTGGTTTATATCCTCTAGAACTTGTCTTGGCTCTGAGTTAAGAATTACTTGCGCATTTATGTTATTGAACATGATAGAGGCATTTATTTCTAAACCCATTTACCCCAAACACAAGCCAGTCACATATTATATCCTTAGTCACCCCCTTTGAGCCCATAACTTTTCTTTTTCCACCATAGAAAGTTATATATGCATGAACATCTTTCCAAAATAAACTTGTTATTCATGTCAAAACTTATTATTATTGTGATGTTATACTACACCTTCTATGTATAAGGTGCCAAATAAAAAGAACAGAAAAGAGCATATTGCACGAAAGAAGAAGAAGAAGAGTGCAAGAAAAATTGAAGAAAGAAACAATGAAAAGGAAAAAAAGAAAAGATAAGTAAAGAAGGCACTATTATCAACTCCTATTAGCACAATTATCACCTATACATCTTGGAAGACATGAATTCATGCTACATATTCCATATTGAATGCATATAGTACTTTCTACCCTTCATATTCCATTCCACGTGGCCCATCTCCATCATTTCAAACCTAAAAGACCTCTTGATTCTATGCATAAGTGTTATATGGTTACTGAGATTTAGAATCATTACCAGCATATGGTAGGATGTTTACCAATTTGAATCTGAGTGAAAGAACCCTAACAATGAGAGGATATAGAGAGCTAAACACTTATATCCTTAGAGAGAATATATTGCGCTCATACAGTTAAGGTTGATTTCATTTAGTAGTTGATTACTTGGCATTGCTCATATTATCACTTTTGCATTCCCAAAGTTATGTTGATTTCAATTAGTAGTTGATTAATTGTCTTCAAGTTACACTATGGATTATGTTGTTATCTCAGATTTAATAGCTTTAGCTTAAGTGTAATTCATTTCTTTGTCCAGGAGACAAAGATTCAAGTGTGGGGAAATTGATAAGACACAATTTGTGTATGGTTTCTACGATATTTTTAATGGTTTTATAACAGTTTTACCATTCATTTATGCTTGTAATTGTGCTTTTGTGGTAATACATGATTGTGCTTGGCAATATGTTGTTTTAAGGGTAAAATGGTAAAATTAACTCCTACAAACTGCAATTATGCATTCTTTTACTGATGGGACTTTTATAGCAAGCTTTGATTTTGCATTTGCAGGTACTTTAGAGGAAAATCAAGAACTAATGTGAGTAGAAAAGAAATCCCAAGAGAAAAGCAAATCAAGAAAGCAGCTTCTATGTATTCTAGTCACGACCAAAGTGTCCACAGGTCGCGACCTAATTTCTCCTGGGAGGTTTCTCTGTGTTTACAGGTCATGACCAAAACATGGATCTCATCGCAACCAAAGAAGACAGTCGTGAAGCTGCTCATTTTTGATTAGGTCAACCTGCTTTTAAAAGGAGAGGCAAGCAGCAGACGTCTGGGGAGGTTGGTTTTTGACCTAATTAGGCTAAGAAGCAGTGCTCGAACTCTCTCTACACTCTCTCCACCACCTACACACATCTTCCATCATTCATCTCTTCATCTCACCTTCTACTTGTCTCCATGGTATCATATTTGAACAGCGATTGCAGCATAATAGGAGTTATGAGAGGCTAAACCATTGATCTCTTGGTGATGGATATGATATCTTGAGCTCATAGACTTCACGGGGAGTTTTCTGTTTTGATCTACACCTCTTCTTTCATGTTTTGATTCTGTTAGATCTAGGGTTTCATTATATGAACAAGGAAATTGAATTTCGATTGATTATTCAAAGATTAGAACAATTGTAATTGACTTTGGATGCTTTGAATGTTGTTTTTCAATATAATATTCCAGTTTCGATTTTAAGATAGTTGAACTGTTATCAATGATCGTTGCTAATTAATTCAATTGCTTGAAATTTAGGGTTTGTCGATTAATGATCCTTCGAGGGCATTTCATCATCTAATTTCTATTACACACTAAGTGGATATTAAAAGTGCATTAAGATTCTTTAAACTAGCTTTGATCAAAGGAGTTTAAGGAATATTAATACTCTGGACTCAATCGATCGATTAAGGATTTATTTAGGACTTAGTGATTTCAAAAACTCCATATCAAATTAAGAGCAAGGATAGATATGTTTTCATTATCAAGAGTCTGTCATCACATACTACTTTCACAAACCAACTCATTTTCATCTAAATCAAAAATACAAAAAACATTTACTTTATTGCACTTTTACTTTATTGCATCCAAAAACCAATCAAACCCCAAAACCCATTTTACTTTCACTCAGGTTTTTAATAGTTTTGTCACCAATACGCTAGGTCTCCAACAGAAAATCTCCTCGAGAAGACCGATAGGATTGTACTTTATACTACATTATTGGGTGCAAACTTCACTTATTTTGATGGGTCGGAAGGCGATAATCCGACCTACTCATCAAGAAGATTGAGGAGAAGGCTCATAGATTTAAACTTTGCTTCTATCTTTGGTTGTTGCCTTTGCCAGTGCCTTGCTCAACTGAGCCTTGCTTTTACCCTTTGAAACCTCTGGGCCATCCTTGTCATGTCCTTATTTTCTCCCTCAGTTATATTGAATTGAAAGTAGATTGAACCAAATTAAAATCTCTTTAATTTAAAAACAAATGAAATTTAAAATAAATTTCTAATGGAAGCTCTTTCATTAAAACTTTGAGGGAAAATATAAATCTAGATGATTGGTTCACTATATGTTCAGGTCGTGATGGAAAAACACAGAGATATTTGGTTGTGACGAGTCAAGTAATAGGGTCGTGACTAAAGTTCACAGAGAATGTGAGTCGTGTCTAGTCCATACTTGTCACATCCTAACTTTTGTACATCTTAGTGACCAAACAATAGCATTTGGAACCATTTATATGATCAATGAATTCAAATTACACAATCTGGAATTATTGACCACGGGTTACTGTTTATTTGGTAAAATTCCAGACAAGTGATTCAACTTCAAAAATTCATAACTAATTCTAGAAAAATTAAAATGAAGTGGTTCAAATTGCTATACGAATCTAACATAAGTCTCTTTAAGTCCAAACAAATTAGTACAGTATTGACGTGAAATATTACTGTTCATTTGGTCAGTTTCACAGTTTCCAAATTTGGTTCCCTAACTTTGAAAAATTCGTTCTCTTTGTACAAATATCGGAATAAGACGTTATTTGTACCAAAATGAATTTTGACATGTCTATTATCATAGTGTAAAGTCTTATACATTTATTCAAAGGTTAGCTATTTTTCCTAAGTCTCAAAAAATATAACCAGAAATAAAACAAGTACTTAATACACACATTACATATTTCCATAAAATGTCTCTCATACAACAACATATTTATGCATCATAACTTCTTCATTCTCCTTCCTTGCTTCCATAAGATGGACCTGCTGTGATGTTTATATAATGGAAGGGGTGAGATTTCGGGGGAAATCTCAGTAGCAAATGGAAACCAAACAGTGTATGCAACTTAATGCTTGATGTTAATATGTGTGTGCTTACTGATCATGCTTGCATAATGATATCTTTATATGCTTCCATCATGTTCCTTAAATTATAACATATGGCCATAGCATAAAAAATAAATAGAGCATCATTCAATCATACATGCTTCACATCATCAAAGTAAACATCCAACACATAGAACATCAAAGCAAGCAAAGCATACAAGTTAGGTAAGTTTACTACCTTGGAATAGCTCTCCTTTAAACTTTTCTTTCTTGGTATTTTGGTCTTCTCTTTCACAAATGTCAAAGCCTAATCATGGTAGAGTAATACACTTATTACAATCCATACTAATTCAGCTTTGAACTAAACAATTTAGTTTCATTTTTCGAAACCGATAAACTCCTAACTTTCTTTATTTGTGGTTAATTGCCTGGGTCTTTTGAATTAATTTGTGCCTTGACTATATCCCACACAATTTTGCCCAAGGAATCCAAATATGGATTCATAATTGCAAAATTCCAATGTTTCCTTCAGGTCTGGACAGAAACAGAAGCAGCACCTATAATTTTCCCAAAAATTCCTCTTTTCAATTCCAATGCTTCCAAGACTTTGATCTTACTTAATCCTACACAATTTTGCATTTTAAACCCATTGGAAACATCAAAATCATGAAATGTCAATCACTGTTCACACGCATGAACAGTAATAGAGAAGGTTTCAAATTGTCACTTTCTCAATTTCAATGTTTCCAAGGTTCCAATCTTATTCAATCCTACACAAAATCATCATATAAATTCAATGGAAGCATTATATTATTGAAATTCAATCTTCTTCCTTCAGTTCTGTCCTAGGCCAAAAGTCACATGAATTGGGATTTCAAGGATTACACAATTAATTCAAGCAATAGCCAATAATCCAAGCTTATCTATGTTAGTATTTCATAGTTCTATCTTACTTCTCTTTTTTCTTCATTTCTGTCCAGATTTGGACAGCATGGAGAACCAAGGAAAAATAGGTTTTCCAACCACTAAAACCTAGGTTTCAATCTTCCAAGATATATACATAAGAACTAGGAAGATTGCTTACCTTAAACCTTGATTGCTTTGAACCAAAGTGCCTTGTCTCTTCTTTAGTTTGCTTGAGTTTTCAATCCTCAAGAGTTTCCCCTCTTGTTCTTACGTAATATGAAGGAATGGAGGAAGGTATTTATAGACAATTTTTAGGGTACTTAGGACTAATCTACCCTTGGAAGTACTAATTATTACAATGACTTAATTCTTCCTCTCATTGGTTGATGTTATGATTAATTAATCTTAATCATCATTAAACTATTTATTATAATATTTTAATGTAATGAAACACATGTTATAATTCATTCCTCTTGCTATGCTTGACATGTGGCACATGGTGGGTCCCACATGGGATACCTCACCATACACCTCACATGTCTTGAAATTTCCTCCTTTCTCTTCTTTTTATTCTTTTTAGAAATACCTTACAAATTCATTTCAACACAAGACCATTCCTTAGCATATTGGGCTGCTTTAAAACGTCACTTGGGCCCTAAATTGAGTCCAATTGCCAATTGGCACAATTCCCAAGGCACATCCTATACCGATATCCTTAAATTCTCCTAATTTTTGGAATAAATTCTATAAAATTATTTTAAGGGTTATAACATTTTTATAAATTCATTCTAATATAAAATGAATTTTATACAAAGTCTCATAATTTTCTGAGACCCAGAAGTCTTGATAAAAATTCTCTACATTTCCTTTAACCCTTTATCAGTGTCCGATTTCACCGTAAATTTTATAATCAATTCTATAGGACTCCTTTTTGACTTCTGTCAGTTTCATAAATTCTTATATTATTTATAAGAATTTACTACCAAGTTTCATCTAATTCTGAGGTCCAAAAGATACTATAATAATTTCCCTAGACTTTGGAAATTCATATCAATTTATCGGGATCTCAAATCAAAATTTCGTGTTGCGTTAAACTGATCAGAATAATTTTCTCTATTTTATGGTAAAATTTGAGACTAAACTGCTTTCAGGCTGTTTTGGGCATTTTTCGGCTCAACTTTCTCATAATTACCATTTTGCCCCTGAACTTTTAAAAATTACACTTCAGGTCTATAACTTTTCATAATTACACTTAATGGCCCAAAGCTTATGTCTACTTCCACTTTGCACCATAAAACTTTTAGAGTTTTCACTTTAGTCCCTTTCTTTCCAAAATGACCATCAAAATCCCTTCATAACTCTTTCCGCTATTAGTCTTATACAGATAGGGAAATTTTGAGATGTTACAATACTCAGGTTACGACTAGGATACATTGAGTCTAGTTGTTATGGTAACGACTGTTCATTTGGTAAATATGAAATTTCTAGTTTTCTTGCCTTAACTTTAAAAATTATTTCTCCTTGATTCCTTATCCAAATGAGGCCTGTTATACATAGATTTAAAGCTCAAGACATGTTCTTTAACTTTGGAAAATTTTGTAGAAAAAATTCATTATTTTCTATTTTAAAACATCGCTTGAACCTCATTGCCTCATAACTTGCAAAATTATCCCTTTGCATATTTTATTTCTAACTTTGAAAAATCCATAGTAAATCTAAAACTTAACCACTTATGGCATTCTTGATGTCCATTTAAAGCTCTGTATCTTAGCTATATTCATGTCAAATTTCAAGTCATAATTCTCCTTTAAGATATTTAAAAACATAAAGTGAAGTCACTGCCTCTAGCATACATTATATCACAACATGCCAAAATGTTCTATTATGTCAAGGATCATCAATGTGACATATTACAAACTTATTCATCCACATCCAACTTTTTCCTTTTGATGTACTAGCATTTAAACATGGTTATTTATTTGGAAAGAGTGATATTTCAATGAAATCCCAATAGCAAGTCATATAAACTATAATATCATGCATGCTTAATTAAATGCCTAACATGTTATCATGATATGGGAGCTACTTTATGGGCATATTCAAGCAATCAGTAACATGTATATTGTCATAACATATATAGCAAGGAGTTTCATCCATTCATCCATCATAGTAATCATCGTAACATCATCTAGAGCTCAACCGAAAATCACAATGAACAAGCAAGCACATAATCAAACAAGTATAACATTATAGTTAGGCATTCTTGCTACCTATTAAGCTTTCTTTGTCAAGTTCTCCTTGAGATGGTCTCATTCCCAAACAAATGTCAAAACCTAGTCATTATAAAGCAATAGCAAGTTATAACTCAATTCTAAAGCAATTTCAAGACTAGGTTTTCACTAGGTTCTATTCTTTGTCCACTTTATGTCTTATATTTTCATCTTTCTAAAATAAATTCTCATGGTTCATTTTCACATAATTTTTCATGTAGAATCCAAATATGAAGTTAGAATATCCAAATTCAAACTCCTTCCTTGGCTACTGTACAGAACTAAAACATCCCCTTTTCTTTTCCAAAAATTCTCATTTTGATTTGAATGCTTACACTACTTGTTTCTCTACTTTACCCCACACAATTTTTCATTTTAAACCCATTGGAAGCATCAAAATCATGAAATTCTCACATATTAATAGTGATTCATACAGTGTCAGCCAAGAACACAAAAACCTAATTTCATGTATACTTGAATTTCCAAGCCAATACTACTTGATTCTAGCTTGTTTAAGCTTGTCTGAATTATATACAACATAAAATTCATATTCCCACCACACATGAGTAGCATGTCCAGAAGCAACATCAAAGGGAAAATGTGACAAAAACTACTTAAAACTAAGAGCAAACTTCCTAGAATAAAGTTCAATATCAAAGGAACTAATTACCTTTCTTTTTTCTCCAAGTTGTATGCTTCTTCCTAGCTCAAAATTAATTTTGGTAGAATTTCCCCTATGGTTCTTATGGTGGCCAAAATGGCTATGAAGGGGGTATTTATAGAAAAATTTGGGTGAAAATGGAAGGCCAAGATTAATCCAAACACTATTTGATCCAAGGGTCCATATTGCATATTCTATCAAGCTTACCCTACAAGCAAAAAAGTGACATCATCCATGACATCAAATAAGGCTTTGTTTGGTGCAAGACATAGGAAAATATTGATAGGAAAAATTCCAGTCAAATCCGGTACTGATCTAGTCAGTTTCATAAAAATCAGACCGTTTTATGTTTCTAATTTTATAATATTTCAGAATATGTATTCTGTCATGAAAACCAATGTTTAGATATTTCCTACCACTGAATTGTTAGACTGAGTGCTTATCTGCTTATCATCCCTTGGCAAATGATTAGAATGCCCTTGATCCAATATTTTACACTTTATTAGCCCTAGGTCATAATTGTCATTTCACACCTCTTTACACCTCATAAGATCCTATACTGACTTTGACCAATCCTTCCTGTATCTCCCTCGGCATTTTAGACATGCTCAAATGATCAAAATGCCCTTCAATCATCTCTTGTTCCATATTACAACATAGGGGCATTTTTATAATTTTTCACTTTTCAGGGTTTCTCTAGACACTAGCCCACATGACTATTCAGATATTTTACTGGGCCTATGGGATGCCAACATAAGCCTTTAAATGGGTCCAATACCTTTATGGCTCAATTCCTAAGAAACTCATCCAAAAGTATTTATCGGATGTATTATTCTACTATAAATTCTATTATAAATTCTACAGAACTCCTTTTTAAGTTCTGTTAGTTTTATAAATTCTCATATTAATCATGGGAATTTTTAGCCAAATTTCATATGATTAGAAAATCTATAAGGTCCTTTAATAATCTTTGGACTTTAGAAGTTAATATCAATTAGTTGTGGCCTCAAATCAAAATTCTGAAAAATATGCCTGGCCCAATTTCTATTCTCTATTTACTAGTAAAATTCGGGATTGTACCATTTATGGGCAGTTCTGGGCCTTTTCTGCCATAATTTCTTCATAATTATAATTTTGTCCTTAACTTTAATAAATTGTATTTTGGTCCCTTAAACTTTTTATAATTACACTTTATGGCAAAAAAATTGTCTCTACATTTTAGTTTTGACATTGGGACTTTTCTAAATCACTCTTAAATCTTTGAACTTTCTATTATTTACAGTTTAATCCCTTTCATCTCTTAAATTGCAACCTTTTCCTTATAAAATTTCATATATATTGAATGCAAACTTTACATACATACTAGATAAGAAAATTGGGGATATGACAATCTTTGGCCACCTTAGCTTAATATTTCTTTTTCTTGTCCTTCGAGATTGACGTTTGAGGAGCATTAGATACAGACTTGGATGGATTAGTCTCAGACCCATTGGCATTGGTTGTCTTTGTTCTCGCCATTACTTCCATCAAGAATGAGGGATTTGATTGATTGAAGGTGAAATGGAGGAATTTGTGGATGATTTTTTTGGGTTTTGATCAATAGAGTGTGTGCAAGGTATCCCATAAACAAAATAGGTTGAAAGTGAGAGAAAAGAAAGATTAGTCGATTAGGGCTCAAGTTAAATAGTGAAGAGTTTGACTGATTACTGATAAAATTCGATATTAATCAATTAACTAATCCATTAATTCCCATTAATTGATTAATTTTATCAGATATAAACATATTTAGACATATTAATCGATTAGTTATTCGATTAATTATAATTAATTGAATTGTTAATAGATTAATTTCAAGGAAAAACAACATTTAACACATATTCAACACTAATTAATCAATTAGATGTTCGATTAATTTCAATTAATGGAACTTTTACTCGATTAATTTGATATGTAAGCACACACATATCAACATTTATTATTGATTAATCGATTAGGTGTTCGATTAATACTAATTAATAGAACCGTTAGTTGATTATTACTGATTAATCGATTAGCTATTCATTAATATTAATTAAGAGAACTGTTAATCTATTAATTTCATAAAAATAAGACATTTACTGCATATTTCACAAAGAATACACTTAATCAATAAAGTTACCTCCCTTGATTAATCGATTAGGGGTTAGATTAATCTTGCGTCTGTCAGTTGATAACTATCGTTTTAATTATCAAACAAACTAAGCTAACTAATAGTAAAGTGAAGCTAACCTGGGTCGATTCACAAGAAGTCTAAATGGATGCTAAAGTTTCCTAACTGATATAATGAGCCACAAATTAACAAATTAATTAGATGAATTGTTAGATTAGATATTGAATAACTTTTGAATGTAAATCCTATACTATTGTTTATGATTTTAAGTGCTTATGATGATGAAATGTATTAATGACAAGTGTATTCCCTTGGAGATTACCTGACCTTCATTATCTAAAGAATATTTGGAGTTAATTAGTGGAATGAGAATGTGTTAGCTAACAACTCGCAAATATTGAATAGAGAAATATGAATCATTCAACTCAAGATATAGGAGAAGATGAATTAAACAGATACAATTGTACTCTGTTATAGAATTACTCTAATTAACCACAACCATGTCTAACTAGTTCAAGGATGAGAATCAATTAAAGCATCAATTATGTAGAAATAGGAAATCCATCTCGGTTCCTTAATCATTAATCATCTACTAACTCTAATTGAATCAATAATTCCATAATTAACTATATCAACTCGATACAATCAAATTTGAATTAAAGACAAGGATTTCAGCATTATCTCCAAGAGAGCACAGCAACTCTAGCCTTCTATTGCTATCAAGACTTCAATAGCAGCACTAAAACTGACAGCAATCATGGTGAATGTAGAAAGAGAAGATGAAGATGGAAGTAGAACTTTCCTCTGGTCTATTGCTTAGAACAGAGAAAAGTTACAGATGGAAGAGAGAGATGAAAGGGAGAGAGAATGACGTGATGGAGTGGAATATGGCATGAATGGCGCCAGGTGCATGGAATGGGAACAGAAACAGAGTGTGATGTTGTGTATATGATGTCCCCCCTAATGTAGGATGCTTGTGATGGGATATATAGGAGAAGTGATTGAATGGAATAAGTGAATGAATTAGTTCTGAACTGTGTGTGTTATGCGTGAATGAATCTCGCCTCCTGTGCCAGCATATGTTTTTCACTAGCTGTTAGCCCACTTGTTTCTATTAGCTCCCTATCCATGTGATTCTTTTAGCCCACTTGTTCAGTTCAGCACATGCTTAATCTGTTAACTTCTCCCCTCCAACACTTGCTTAAATCTCCTTTTGTCTAGCTGTCAACTAACCTCCACCTAATCTGTTGATTGGTTACTACATTGATATGTAATGGACATTTAATAGATTATTTATCTAATTAATCACTAAAATAATATCAATTAATTTTTACTTGTTCCATTTTTATTTTATTATTTAATTGCTCAACATATTGATAAATGGGGATAAAAATCAATAATAAAACTCTCTTTAAACACACTAAAATCAATACAAATAATATTTTATGATCAACTTCTATTTTTTAATCTAATAGCAGAGATCATGCAAAAATATAACTATATACTCTAAAGTTTAAGTTAGCAACTTGAATCATCAAAACATCAGTATTGAATAATTATTATAAGAAAATGAAGGCTGAAGAAAGCTTAAAAAAACTTAGTTTATTAGGACAACAGAATCCTTATAACTCATTGGGATTTACCATTCCCAATTCTCTACTAATATGATCCTGAGCAAGTGGTTTAGCGAAAATATTTGCTAGTTGAAGATGAGTTGGAATGAATTCAACTTTTGTATATTTCTTTTGCACGTGATCTCTTATACAATGATGTCTAATGTCAATGTGCTTAGTCCAGGAATGAAGTACGAGATTCTCTGATAAACTGATTGTATTGGTGTTGTCACAAAGAATTGAAATCTCATTCAAATATATTATCAGATCTTATAATTGTTGTTTGAACCATAGTACTTGTGTAAACGGCTACATACTCAGCTTCTATTGATGATATAGCTATAGTGTATTGCTTCTTACTGAACCATGAGACTAAACAATCACCAAGTAATTCACATTGTCCACTGGTACTTTTCCCATCTTTTTTGTATCCTTAATGGTTAGAGTATGAGTGTGCTATCAAGTATTCTTCTCCTCCTTTGGGAAACCATATCCCAAGATCAATGGTTCTGATAAGATGTCTGAATATTCTCTTTATAGCTTCAGCATGTGATTCCTTTGGAGAAAGTTGATATCTTGCACACATCCCCACATTGAATTGTATGTCTAGTCATCCTTATCATTCCATGATATCTTTTAATGTTGAAATCTTTTCCCATCTCATCCTTATCTAGCATTGTACTTGTACTCATCGATGTTGAAACACTTTTGGCTTGATCCAATTCAAACTTTTTCAAGATCTCCTTCAGGTACTTTGTCATGAGATGAAAATGTCATTCTTTCATTGTTTAATTTGAAATCCAAGAAAGAAGTTCAATTCTCCTATCATATATGTAACATCCTTACTTTTGTACGTTTTAGGGACCATTTGGTAGCATTTAGAACCACTTATATGACCTTGGAAGTCCATCAGCTAAATCTGAAATTTTTACTCTTCTCGAGTTACTGTTCATATGGTATTCCAGATTGGGCGATGAACTTCAAAAAATTATAATTAATTCTAGAAACATCAAAATGAAGTGGTTCAAAAAGATACATGAAGATAACATCTTGAAATTTAAGGAAAAAAATAAGTTCCTGAGCAATTGCTTAATCAATCAATACAAAAATCATAAAAAATTACTGTTCATTTGGTTAAAAATTCTAAAAACAGATTGTGGTCCTTGACTTTAGAAAATTTGTTCTCTTTGTACAGACATTGAAATAAGGCGTTGGTGTCAAAACGAAGCTTGACATGTTAACTAAATGTCTGTAAAATTTCATATATTTATTCTATCATTTACTATTTCTCATTACATCATGAACATTGTTGCTTAAACTAGTTATACAACATTATTACTTGCAACAATTCATACATTCATCATATAACATTTTCATTATCCAATCCCTAACTTCTCTTCATGCTTCTTCATCCTCTTTCATCATTCATGAACCTATTGGGATTGGGATTACATGGATAGGGTGAGATTTTTGGGGAAATCTCAGTAGCAAATGGTACTAAATAATGTATGCATTAATGTAAATACTTGTGCTCGCTTGTGAAAGTGTTAACATTGAATAATGTGCATGCTTCCATGTAACATATGAAATACAATTGGCTAAAGTAATCATAGAAATAGAGCTTACTTAACTAAAATAACTTTCCTTAATCTTTACTAATTAACTTGACCTTTGAATCAATTGATGTCTTGACTTTACCCTACACAATTTAATCTTTTGAATATATTTATGAGCTTAGAATCATGAAATTCTAGCTCCTTCAGGGCCTGCTGGATAGAACTAAAATATACATAATCCTTCCAAAAATTCTTATTTTGATTCCAATGTTCCAATACTTGTTTATCTACTTTATCCCACACAATATTTTATTTTAAAACCATTAGAAGCATCAAAATCATGAAATTCCAATCACTATTCATATGAGTAAATAGTAACAGAGAAGACTTCCAAGAATTATAACTTTCAATTCCAATGCTTCCAAGGTTTAAAACCTATCCAATCCTACACAAAATCATCATATAAATTCAATGGAAGCATTAGATCATTGAAATTACATCTCCCTCTATCATGAACAGTGTAGATTGAAAGGTCTCTCCCATGGCAAAGTCAAGATTATCAACTTGATTCAACAACCAATCTTCTAGCTAGCTTGTTTAAGCTTTAATCACATAACTCTAACTTTAATTTCTTCTTTCTCCTTTCATCTAGGGTTTTGGATAGTGCGTACACCCTAGGTAAAACTCAACTTTCTTCCATGAAAACCCTAAGTTCAAGGCCCCAAATTATAGAAAAATAAGCTAGGATAGATTATTTACCTTAATCCCTATCTAGCTTGAACTTTTGTCATTAGATTCTTCTTTGTCTTGGCTTGAGTTTGCATTTTGACATAGCTTCCCCAAGGGTTCTCATGCTAAGGTTTTGAAGTAGAAATATGGGGGTATTTATAGAAAAATCCTATGGAAAATGGAAGGTCAAGATCACTTTGTGCACTATTTGATCTAATGGCTCTTATTTACTCTTGAATAAAGTTTATCCTAAAAGCCTCTTTATGACATCATCCATGACATCATCAAGGGACACCTCATATCACATGTGATGAAATTTCCAAGGGAAGAAGCTGTTGGAAATTGTGCCCTAGGGGCCAATCATTGTATCAGGTTATCATATTATTTGTATGTTTACTGTGATGACCATCCTTGGATAACTCATGATCTTATCCTAAATATCCCTGGTCGGTCATCTATGTGGGAGCAGAGATGAAATAAGACCAGTATGACTTTGAAGATATATAGAGATATAAATCAAAGTCATAGGCAGATGTAAGAGTACAGGGTGTCGAACCGACCCGCTATGAGAGAGCTGCATAGGTTAAGTCATAAGCTGCTCTCATATACAAGCCATGTCACTATGCCCTTTGACCTGAGATCATCATGGATTCCTACATGACGAACGCTCAGCTTTGATCTAGTCAAAAGTCACTTTTGACCGAGTGATCATAAAGGCTATGTTCGGGCTTAGTGGTTTTTCATGCGGAGGAATATGAATAGTCAAGATGAAATTTGTCCCTCACATTCGTAGAGAGATATTATTGGGCCCCTCAATGAGTGAGTCTGAGAAATGTATGGCCATACTGGAATGGAAGTGTAGTTCCATTTCTATATTCAGACTACTCAGGGATCGAGAAAGTAACGGTCAGGAATAGGAGGATGACGTTCACCATGCCTCATCCATGACCGAAATATCGTGTGACAAAAGAGACGTGATATGGTTGTATGAAAGGTAACATCGTTTATCGATCCTCATATATTTTGGGTAGTCGTAATGTCTTGCTAGAGGCCGCTTACGACTTGTGGGTTAGTATAGTAACTGGCCCATTGCCAACTTCATATGGGCCTACAGGGTCGCACACAAAACAGCCCAATGCGAGCTATGATGTCCAGATTCATTGAATCTAAGAGATGTCTAGATTCAATGAATAATCTAGGGTGGATATATATATATATTATATATATATAAATTTGTATATATATATTATATATATATAATATAAGAGATATTTGCAAGATTTAATTTATAAGGATAAATTAAATTTCTATCACTTTTGAATTTGAATTTAAATGGATATGATCTATTTGAATTTGAAATTCAAATTGATAAGATATCTCAAATTTGATTTATGAGAATAAATTAAATATAATTCTATCTTATCTTTATTTTAAATTAAATAAATAGGTGAATTAAATCTGTGGGACGGATTTAATATAAACCATATTTATTTAATTAGTTTCTTATTAAATTATGCAATATATGATATTGTATTAATTCAGAATTAATATAAGATTAATTCTGAAGCCCGGCAGCTTCCTATATATTTGACATTAGGGGCTAGGGTTCTACAGATCTCTACACACACATTCAGACGTGAGAAAAGGGGCAGGGAGAGTGCAAAAGGTTTGCAGATAAGAAACTGTCAAAATAGAGACGGTGAGGACGGAATCTCTAGAAAGCCCTAGAGGGACAAGAGGCGCTAGCACGTCGTTCGCGATTGGAACGCTATTCACGTGGATACCGGTAGAGGAAGCCGATCTGAGCTGTCAACTTCTTACGATCGACCAGACACGAAGCAAGGTCATGACCTATTGACACTGAGGTCGCGACCATACGGGCATCTGAACGTCAGAAATCCGAAAAGAGGAGACAGGTCGCGACTTGAAGATTACGAGGTCGCGACTACAAACTCCAGAGACGTCCGGTCGCGACGAGAAGCAGAGTAGGTCACGACTAACAACTATAGAGGCGACAGGTCACGACTAGAAGTTGAGGAGGTCACGACTGAAAGTTCTAGAGGCGAGGAATCGCGACTAGTGGACACTGAGGTCGCGACCAAAGCTCGAATACCGAAGGTAACACTTCTTTCTCCTTGACTTAAACACATTCGGTAGATCTGGCTGGGAATGGAAAAATTTTTAAAGTTAATTTTCACTGCGTGTCTTCCAATTCCCTTCAGAAGCATCTAGAAAAAATTTAGTCTAATTTGGTACCGGCTCAGTCTGATTCCCTAACAAGCAGGCTATTTTATAATTCTAATTTTTCTAAAATTTCATAATATGCTTTATAATCTTAAATCCAATATCTGGATTCTTCATACCATTGACATTCTTGGACTGGGTCAAAACTTAATTATAGATCCCTTGGAACTTAATTATAAATCCCTTGGCAAATTACCAAAATGCCCTTTGGTTCTTCTTTATTTACTTTAATATCTCTAGGGTATTATCATCTTTTCACATCTCATCAAAGTATTCCTTGACCTTGGTTAACTATTCTAGGAACTCTCCTTGACCATCTAACCTTAGTCAAATGACTAAAATGCCATTCATCTATCTCTTGTTCAATGGCACAACATAGTGGCATACTCAATGGCATTTTCATAATTTTATATTTGTCTGGGTCTTTATTAGCACTGGCCCATTTACTTATCTGAAAATATTATTGGGCCTATAAGGTGCCATTTTGGGCCTTCTACATGATCCACTGCCTTTATGGGCTCAATTCTCAAGATATTCCCCGAAAATCACTTATCAAGTATTTTAATCCATTGTAAATTCCATTATAAATTCCACATAACTCCTTTTTTGTTTTTGCCAGCTTAAAAAATTCTTATATTAATTATAAGAATTTACTACCAAATTTTATCTGATTCTGAGATCCTAAAGATGCTGTAATTAATTTTCTGAACTTCAAAAATTCATATAAATTTACTAGGACCTCAAATTAAAATTCTGTGTTGTGTTAAACTGATCAGAATAATTTTCTCTATTTAATGGGAAAATTTAGGGCTAAACCATTTCTGGGCCTTTTTGGGCCTTTTTTAGCTCAACTTTTCATATTTACCATTTTGCTACTAAACTTTTAGAAATTATACTTTAGGCCCTCAACTTTTTAAAATTACACTTAATGGCCCAAAGCTTTTGTCTATTTTACATTTTGAATCATAGAATTTTTAGACTTTTCATTTTAGTCCCTCTTTTTTATACCTTTTGTCTAATTATAACTTTTCTTTTCTATTCATTATCACAATCCTTTCCAAACCTCTTTCCTCTATCAGTATTATACAGATAGGGAAAAATTAGGATGTGACAATAGACATTTCAAATTCTCCATGCATTAAATTGGCAAATTCTTGATAAAGATCCTCATTAGTAGCAACGAAGATAATATTATCAACATAGATTTGGACTACTAATAGATCAGGTTTGTTTCTTTTAATAAATAATGTATTATCTATTTTTCCTCTTTCAAAGCTTTTTTCTATTAGGAATTTGTTGAGACAATCTGATGAACAGGTCAGATTGTCGTCTTTCCATTCATCAAAATAATAATATTTGCACCCAATAATATAGTATAAGGTGCAACCCTATCATTCTTCTCGAGGAGCTTTTCTATTGGAGACCTAGCATATTGGTGATAAAAACATTGAAAACCTGAGTAAAAGTAAAATGGGTTTTGGGGTTTGATTGATTTTTGATGCAATAAAATAAATGTGCAGTAAAGTAAATATTTTTTTGGTATTTTTGATTAAGATGAAAACGAGTTGGTTTGTGAAAGAAATATATTGTGATAGACTCTTGATGATGAAAACATATCTATCCTTGCTCTTAATTTGATATGAGAGTTTTTGAAATCACTAAGTCTTAAACAAAATCTCAATCGATCGATTAAGTCTCGGGCATTAATATTTCTTAAACTCCTTTAATAAAAGATAGTTTAAAAACTCTTAATGCACCGTTAAAATCCACTTAGTGTGTAATTCAAATCGGATGATGAAAATGCCCTCGAATAATTGTTGATCGACAAACCCTAAATTTTAAGCAATTGAATTAATTAGCAATGATCGTTGATAATAGTCCAACTATCTTAAAATTGGAACTAAAATATTATATTAAATCCGATATTCAAAGCATCCAAAATCAATTACAATTGTATAACCTGAGAGTAATCAATCGACACTCAATTCCTTGTTCATATAATGAAAAACCCTAGATCTAGAAGCATCAAAACATGAAATAGGAGTAGATTAAAATAGAGAACTCCCCAGTACAGTCCATGAGCTCAAGATACGAGATCCATCACCAAGATACTAAAGATTTAGCCTCTCATGACTCTTACTATGCTAGAATCGCTGTCCAAATATGATGTCATGAAGAAAGCAGAAAGTGAGATGGAGAGATGAATGATGGAAGATGTGTGTAGGTAGTGGAGAGAGTGTAGAGAGAGTACGAGCACTACTTCTTAGCCTAATTGAAATGTCATTACTTTCGTACATTTTAGGGATCATTTGGTAGCATTTAGAACCACTTTCAAGGTCATTGAAGTCCAATATCTCAATATGGAATTTTACTCTTCTCGGGTACTATTTACTGTGTAAATTCCAGATGAGTGACCTGACTTCGGAAAATCATAATTAATTATAGAAAAATCGAAATGAAGTGGTTCCAATTGATACATGAAGCTAAATCAATTATACTTTAAGGAAAAATCACTCATTGACCAATCTTTGACCAAGTCAACGTGGGTCAATGTTATAACTTTACTGTTCATCCCACGTTTTCCCCTTAAATTCAGCATTCTGGTCCCAACTTTGACAATTTATAACTCCATGTATAGACATCCAAATGAGGAATATTATATATCAAATTAAATCTTATTATGTCTACTATTTACCATACAAATTTCAGACATTTATTCATCCATTTACTATTTTTAATGATTTATCAAACATCAATAGGTCTCCTCGGATTTACTGTTAACAGAACCAATTTTCAGCATTCACTCTTACAGGCACATGCATACATCCATCACATATCAGTTAAACATGCCAATCAGATATTTAGAACATGCCAGACAATATCTGTTACTAAAGGATAGTTGCTATTCATCAGGACAGGTACAAAATTCTGATATTTCTAGTACATCCTTTCCTCCTGAAATCCGGCAGCATAACAGCTATACTTCATCTTTAGAAAGTAACCGATCTTGTACCGATTCGGTAATTCCTGTAAGAACTACCATTATACGTAAGTACCCAGGAAAGACTGGATGAACTGGCTAGGTCCACTCACTTCCAGCCTTCTTAGACAGTACCTACGTACACAGTACCTATCAGTTCCTTTCTTTACCACTTTGCCGGAATTTCGGTAGCCTAACGGCGTCCTTCAAGATTTTCAAAATTTACTTTGAAATAGCCTCCCCTGTAATGGGTTATTTGGGATGAGATTCGAGGGAATCTCAGTAGTAATAATCATAACAATATATGTAATGCAGAGTGACAGTGCTTGCTTGTGATTGTGTACAGATAAGTATGTTGCGTGCTTCCATATTCAATAACATATGATCATAGCATTGTAATAGAGCTTCAAGCATAACATATAAGACAACAATCCAACCAAACAATAGCACAACCAATCACAAAGATATTACATAAAAGCTAGGATTAGTTACTACCTTAAAAGCAGAACTCCAGAACTTCTATACTACTTCCAACTTCACCAGAACTTCCTTTCTTCTTTCTTTCTCTCACTTTCTCTCTCAAGAACTTCTTTATCTCTCTAAAGTGCTCCTTGGCCGTGAGAATTAAGAGCTAGGGGGTATTTATAGTTTTGATGAGTGGCATTCTTGTAATTTTGAAGCCTTATGAACTTGTGGTCCTGGTTTTTCCAGAATTTCCTATTTTTCTTATTCCTTTACTGCATCATCAAGGGGACACCTCAAGGAACACCTCACCCCTCACATTCTTCACATGGCAAAATTGGAGGAAGATAGAAGCCTTCTGGAAGCTTTTCGGTCCCATCCGGTACCGGCCTGGTCCGTCGCCTCGAAAACTGAACCGTTTTCTGAATCTAATTTTTCTGAAAATCCATATTATGTCTCTGGACCTTAAATTTAGTATCTAGATCCTTTATATCATTAACATTTTTATACTGGGTCTAAACTCAATTACAGATCCCCTGCGAAATGACCAAAATACCCCTGGGTGCCCTTTTGTGCACTATCTTAACCCTAAGGGCAAAATCGTCATTTTACACCTTTCTACACCCTATCAGGGCATATACTGACTCTGAATAACTTTATCTGTATGTACCTTGGCTTCTGGGCGTGTCCAGAATGACCAGAATGCCCTTCATACCTCTACTACCCTTTAGTACAACATAGGGGCATTTTCGTAATTTCGCACTTTTCCGGGGTTCTGCAGGACACTGGCCCACCTATCAGTCCAAGAGTCTTATTGGGCCCTTGATAACGCCATTATTGGGCCTTTCTGGGTCCAATACCTTCATGGCACGTATTACGAGGAATCTTCCCCTGTCCATGTTCATCGAATATTTTAGCTATTATACACCGTTTACACACATATGCGGACACCGGCTCCTTCTGTCAGATACACTGCCCTACTGTGTCTGGGCAGCCATTTGGGTCACAACAGGCATCTGACTGTTATTCCCTGACCTCATTCAGTCTTAGTTTAAATACCGATAAATCTCCCTATCGGATCCCTGGAGGCCTCACACTTCGTCTGTATTTGCTAATTTATGAATAACTTTTTCTACAGACCTCCTATCGGTATTCTGTCAGTTTCCAGACATCTGTCCCATCAGGACGCATCATCCTGTAATTTCTCACTTATATCTGACATCTAGGATATCCGGTAGGAATTTTTATAACTTTTAGACTATCAGATCATTTTTGGCTATCTGGAGTCTTGAAAAATTCCTGTATTAAGCTGGATTACCCGGCGTCACTTGCTCTACCTACTGGTAAAATATGGGGTTGATCGGAGTACGATCACTGTTTTTGCCTATTTCCGGTCCAAATTTTCATAATTACACTTTTGCCCCGGAAACTTTTCTTCTTTTCAACTAAGCCCCTTTATTTGGCTAAAATTACACCTAAAGACCCCACATTTTTGTCTACTTTTCCTTCTTAACTTTAAACTTTCCATAATTGCACTTAAGTCCTTACCTTTTCTTTCTTTTTCAATTTAATCCCTTTCTTTACATAAATAGCCACATCTTTTTCCTGAAAAATAATTCATATATTTCATTCAATCTGTACATATAAATCAGTACAGAAAATTAGGGATATTACACTAATCAGGTCAAAAACCAGCCTCATTTTTGTTTGCGGCTCCCCCTTCCTTTTATTTCTAGGTTGACCTAATCAAAAATGCGTAGCTTCAACGACTGTCTTCTTGGGTCACGACCAGATCCATGTTTTGGTCGTGACCTGTAAACGCAGAGAAACTTCTCAGGAGAATTAGGTCGTGATGTAACACCCTAATTTTTAGGCCTAGAGATGCCAGAAAGAGAAATCAAGGGCATAATCGTACTTGTGGGAAAGATCGGGCTGGTAGCCGATGAGTACCATATTTTGCCAGAAAATAGAGAAAATTATGCTGATCATTTCACTGAACTGTGAAATGTGCATATGAGGTCTCTATGTGTATGAAAGAATTAGAAATGTGACCAGGGGTAAAATGGTCATTTTTGAAAAGTGTGCGCGGGAGCGTACTTTCAGGCCAAAAATAGCTCGGTCCGGATAAAATATCTGAAAATACCAGGAGATAGAGAAAAGGATTCCGGATTGAATGACGCAACACAGAATTTTGATTTGAGGTCCCGATTTTTTTGTAAAAATTCTCGAAGATGGGAAATTACAGTTATAATCGGTAAAGGAAGAGCAATCCGAATAGAGATGATCGAACTATGACCAAAGGCCATACAGTGTTGTCTAAGGCCCGTAGTGACACCAGGGAAGACCCAGGCCCATAATATCAGTTTAGTGGTAAGAGGGGCCGGTGTCCGGGAAAAATGTGCAAAATGACGAAAATGCCCTTATGCTATAGAATAACTGAAGAATGAGTAAAGGGTATTTTGGTCATTTGGCTAAGGTTAGACAGTCAAGAAGGGGTATCTGGATAGTTGATCAGGGCCAGAGAATACTCTGGTAAAATGTGAAAAGACAATAATGCCCCTAGACCTAGTAAAGGAAATGAAAGGACTTAAGTGCAATTATGGAAAGTTTCAAGGCCAAAAAGAAAAGTAGACAAAAATGTGGGGTCCTTAAGTTTAATTTTAACCAAATAAAAAGGGACTTAAATGAAAAGAAGAAAAGTTCCCTGGGGCTAAATTGTAATTAAAGAAAGTCAGGCTGGAAGTGGTTTGGACTGTCCGAAAGAATTTCAGTCCTAGATTTCACCGGTAGAGAGAGCAAGTGACGCTCGGTAATCTGGCTTGATACAGGAATTTTTGAAGACTCCAGATAGCCAGAAATGGACTGATCGTCCAAAAGCTATAAAAATTTCTACCGGATATCTTATATTTCAGATATAAGTGAGAAAATACAGGATGATGCGTCCTTATGAGGCGGATGTCAGGAAACTGACAGAATACCAATAGGAGGCCTGTAGAAAAAGTTATTCACAAATCAGAAAATCCAGACGGGAGTATGTGGCCTCCGGGGATCCGATAGGGAGATTTATCGGTATTTGAAAAGGGACTGAATGAGTTCGGATGACCGTAGTCAGATGACTGTTATGACTCACAGGGATGCCTGAACACCGCAGGCCAGTGTATCGAACAGAAGGAGCCGGTGTCCCGATATGTGTATAAACGGTGAATAATAGTTAAAATATTCGAGGAACATGGCCAGGGGAAGATTCCTCGTAATGCGTGCTATAAAGGTAATGGACACTGGAAGGCCCAATAATGGCGCCAACAAAGGCCCAGTAAGACCCTTGGACTGATAAGTGGGCCAGTGTCCAGCAGAACCCCGGAAAAGTACGAAATTACGAAAATGCCCCTGTGTTGTACTAAAGAGTAATAGATGAATGGAGGGCATTTTGGTCATTCTGGACAGGCCCAGGAGCGAAGGCACATACAGATAAAGTTACTTAGAGTCAGTATATACCCTGACAGGGTACAGAAAGGTGTAAAATGATGATTTTACCCTTAGGGCTAAGATAGCTCAAGGAAGGGCACTCAGGGGTATTTTGGTAATTTGCCAAGTACTGTTTCTTGGGAATCGAGCCATCAGAGTACTTAAGCTTTATCAGAGACCCAAGATAATATTCCAAGGCCCAAAAACGTAGCCCATGAAGTATGTGGAAAAAAGTGGCATTAAAATACTATTTTAATTCTGTTTCAATAAAGTAAAGTTACTCGGTCGACACGATAACCGAGGAGGCGATCAGATAAAGTCTTGGACTTATCTGGATAGCATTGGAAGGCGTGACAGGTGCCAGTAAGATGCCACATGGCACCAATATAGAGGAGGAAGAAAAAGTTGAGGACACGTGGCACAATCTTAGCCGGTGAGTCCATTTTGTGGGAAATCGGACCGGACCGGTACCGGATTGGACTGGAAGGCTTCAAGAAGGCCTCAATTTCGCCATATGAGACATGTGACTTGTCACATCCTTATTTTTATACATCTTAGGGACCATTCAATAGCACTTAAACCACTTTCAGGGTCATTGAAGTCTACACACTTAATCTGGAATTTTATTCATATCGAGTACTGTTCACTGTGGCAAATTCCAGATGAGTGATTTGATTTTGAAAATTCATAACTAATTCTAGAAAAATCTAAATGAAGTGGTTCAAATTGATACATGAAGCTAACTCAAATATATTTCAGGGAAAAATCATTGGTTGACCAATCCTTGACAAATTTAACGTGGGTCAACGTTCCAATATTACTGTTCATCCAATGACTTTCTCCTGAATCCAGCATTCTGGTCCCAAATTTAACAATTTATATCTTTTCGTGTATACATCCAAATTATACATTATATATATCAAATTAAATCTTAGTATGTCTACTTTTTACCCTAAAAAGTTAGTACATTAATTCAATCATTTACTATTTTTAATGATTTATCAAACATGAATGGGTCTCCACGAGTTACTGTTCACTGAGCCTATTTTCAGCATTTAGTCTTTACATACCCAAGCATACAACCAACACATATCAGTCATACAGGCCAGATAACAATTAATATCAAATAATCAACTGTTATATATCAGTGCATGATTAACTCCCTCATATTTTATTACATCCTTCTCTGTCTAAAATCCGGCAGCATAACTGCTACAATTCTTCTTTAGAAAGTAACCGATGTTGTACCAATTCGGTAATTCCCTTATGAGAACTACCATTCTACGTAGTACCCAGGAAATACTGGATGAACCTGCTGGGTCCACTCACTTCCAGCCTCCTTAGACAGCACTACGTACACAGTACGTATCAGTTCCTTTCTTTGTTCCGTCTTCGTTGCCGGAATTTCGGCAGCCTACCGGCGTCTCTTAAGATTTCCAAATTTTATTTTGACAGAACCTCCCCTGTAATGTTATGTTTGGGAATGAGATTCAAAAGAATCCCAGTAACAATAATCATAACAAAATATGTAATGCAGAGTGACGGTGCTTGCTTGTGACTGTGTACAGATAAGTATGCTGCATGCTTCCATATTCAATAACATATGATCATAGCATTGGAATAGAGATTCAAGCATAACATATAGGACCACAATCAACCAAACAAAACAACACATCACAAAGACATTACATAAGAGCTAGGATTAGTTGTTACCTCAAAAGCAGTGCTTTAGAACTTCCCTACTACTTCCAACTTCACCAGAACTTCCTTACTTCTTTCTTTCTCACACTTTCTCTCTCAAGAACTTCTCTCTTCCCTTCTCCCTTGCTCATGCCGAAATGAGGGGCTAGGTGGGGGTATTTATAGTGTTGAGCAATGGCAATCTTGTAATTAGGAAGACTTATGATCCTGTGGTCCTGGTTTTTCCTGGAATTTCCTATTTTCTTTAATTATTTTTTACTGCATCACCCTGGACACCTCATGGGACACCTCATAGGACACCTCACCACCCATATTCTTCATGTGACAAAATTTGGAGGTTCTGGAAGCTTTCCGGTCCAATCCAGTACCGGCCCGGTCCATCGCCTCGAAAAACGTGCCGTTTTCTGAATCTGATGTTTCTGAAGATCCTTTTTATGTCTACTGACCTCACATTTAGTATCTAGACCCTCTATATCATTAACGTTTTAATACTGGGTCCAGACTCAATTACAGATCCCCTGCGAAATGACCAAAATGCCCTTGGTGCCCTATCTTGTACTATTTTAACCCTAAGGGCAAAATCGTCATTTCACACCTTTCTGGACTCGGTCAAAGCTTATACTGGCTCTAGTCAACCTTATTTAGACATGTCTTGACCTCTGGGTCTGTCCAAAATGACCAGAATACCCTTAATTCATCTGCTGCCCTTTTTGTACAACATAGGGGCATTTTCGTAATTTCGCACTTTTCCGGGGTTCTGCTGGACGCTGGCCCACCTATCAGTCCAAGAGTCTTATTGGGCCTCTAATGGCGCCATTTTTGGGCTTCCTGGGTCCATTACCTGTATGGCACGCATTACGAGGATCTTCCTTTAACACAGTTCATTGAATATTTTAACTATTATTTACCGATTATATACCTTTTCTGGACACCGGCTCTTTTTCCCAGATACAGTGTCCTACTGTGTTCAGGCATCCTTGGGGGTTATAACGGTCATCTGACCGAAGTCATTCGATCGCATTTAGCCCCTTTAAAAATACCGATAAATCTCCTACCCGGATCCCCGGAGGCCTCACACTCCGTCTGGATTTTTTATTTTGTGAATAACTTTTCCTACAGACCTCCTATCGGTATCCTGTCAGTTTCCCGACATCCGCCCCATAAAGGCGCATCATCCTGTATTTTCCCACTTATATCTGAAATCTAGGGTATCCAGTATAAATTTTTATAACTTTTAGACGATCAGTCCATTTCTGGCTATCTGGAGTCTTCAAAAATTCCGGTATTAGGTTTGGTCACCCGGCGTCACCTGCCCTACCTTCTGGTAGAATCTGGGACTGAAATGCTGTCGGGCGGTGCAAACCACTTCTGGCCTATTTTCTTTAATTATACTTTAGCCCCAGGGAACGTTTCCTTCTTTATAATTAAGTCCCTTAATTTGGCTAAAATTACACTTTAAGACCCCACATTTTTGTCTACCTTTCATTCCTAACTTTAAACTTTCCATAATTGCATTTAGGTCCCTTAATTTCCTTTCTTTTGCAATTTAATCCTTTTCTTTACATAAAGGTCCACATGTCTTTCCTGAAACAGAGCTCATATATTCCGTTTAATCTGTACATAGGAACCAGTACAGAAAATTAAGGATATTACATTTCTCTCCCCCTAAAAATAAATTTCGTCCCCGAAATTTACATTACACCTATCCTATAGAAACAATTCTGGATACTTCTCTTTCATCTTTTCTTCTGTTTCCCATGTAGCCTCTTGTTCAGTCAAGCCTTTCCAGATCACTTTAACTAAAGGAATTTGCTTATTCCGCAACTGCTTGACTTTTCTATCAGCAATTAGCACCGGTCCAACCTCATAGGTCAAGTCATCTCGCAGTGCGACCTCATCTTGCTCAATCACATGAGATGGATCTGGAATATACTTCTTTAATTGGGAAACATGGAACACATCATGTATCTGGCTGAGATTCGGAGGAAGAGCCAACTTGTAGGCTACTGCTCCTATCTTTGAGAGAATCTGGAATGGCCCGATGTATCTTGGATTCAACTTCTTCACCTTAATTGATCGTCCGGCTCTTGTGGTTGGAGTTAACTTAAGGAATACATGTTCTCCTTCTTCAAACTCCAACGGCTTCCTTCTGATATCTGCATAGCTCTTCTGTCTGCTTTGAGCCGTCAATAATCGTTTTCTAATTACCGCAACTTGTTCTGCAGTTTGATCCACTATATCTGGACCAAGCATTCTTCTCTCGCTCAACTCTAGCCAGCATAAGGGGGATCTACATTTCCGTCCATAGAGTGCTTCAAAAGGTGCCATCTGTATACTGGCCTGATAACCATTGTTATATGCAAACTCTATAAGGGGTAAATGGATATCCCAGCTGCCTTTGAAATCTAGGACACATGCTCTCAGCATATCCTCTAACGTCTGTATTGTTCTTTCAGATTGACCATCTGTCTGAGGATGATAAGCTGTACTGAATCTGAGAGTAGTGCCCATTTCTTCCTGTAGAGCCCTCCAGAAATTTGAAGTAAATCGAGGATCTCTATCAGACACAATGCTGCTTGGGATACCATGGAGCCTAACGATCTCCTTTATATACAGCTTTGCCAGCTTTTCTAGAGAATCTCTCTTATTGATTGCCAGGAAATATGCTGACTTTGTCAGTCGATCGATTACTACCCAAACCGCATCATGTCTACTTGGTGTCAAGGGTAGTCCTTCCACAAAGTCCATGGCAATCCCATCCCATTTCCACTCAGGAATATCTAAAGGCTGCAACGTTCCTGCTGGCTTTTGATGTTCAACTTTCACTTTCTGGCAGGTTAAGCACTTAGATACGTAAGCTACAACATCTTTCTTCAGTCCAGGCCACCAGAATAACCTTTTAACATCATGGTACATTTTGGTCATACCTGGATGTACCGTATATCGGCTTTTATGTGCTTCCTCCAGAATCCTTTCCCTTAATCCCCCAACATTTGGGATATAGGGTTTTCCCCTAAACTGTAGCAATCCGTCTGGGGATATCTCAAAATTCCTTGTCTTCCCTTTCTCCAGCTTGTCTTTGAATATTGCTGCGAGCTTATCCTGTTCCTGAGCCTCTTTGATCTCATCTTCTATGCAAGTTCTGACATGAACTCCTCCAAAAGGATTCTCCGTCAGTTGCATTTGATATAGAGGGCTCCAATCGCGCATATCTTCTATCAGTTCCAATTCCTTGATCATCATGTATGCAACCTGCACCACCTTTCTACTCAGGGCATCAGCTACCACATTGGCTTTTCCTGGATGGTATTTAATCTGGAAGTCATAATCTTTTAACAATTCCATCCATCGCCGCTGCCTCATGTTCAGCTCCTTCTGATCCTGTAGATACTTCAGGCTTGTGTGGTCGCAAAACAACTCTATCGTTGCTCCGTATAAATAGTGCCTCCATATCTTCAGGGCATAGACCACCTCCGCAAGCTCCAGATCATGAGTGGGATAATTCTCTTCATGTGGCTTTAACTGCCGAGAGGCGTAGGCTACTACTCGACCTTGCTGCATAAGCACACATCCCAGCCCCTGCTTGCTAGCATCAGTGTAGACTACATAAGTCTGAGTTGGGTCTGGAATAATCAGCACGGGAGTAGTCGTTAATCTCTGCTTCAACTGCTGGAAGCTAGCCTCGTACTTCTCATCCCACTTAAACTGCTGATTCTTTCTGGTCAGCTTGGTAAGTGGTAAGGCAATTCGAGAAAAGTCTTGAATGAATCGTCTTTAGTACCCTGCTAGGCCGAGAAAACTTCTAATCTCTGTCACTGTCCTTGGCTATTCCCAGCTCAAAACTGCTTCAACTTTGCTAGGATCCACAGCTACCCCGTCTCGGGATATGACATGACCGAGAAATTTGACTTCTGAAAGCCAAAACTCGCACTTACTCAGCTTAGCATAGAGCTTCTTCTCTTTAAGGGTACCAAGAACAATCCTCAAATGCCTTTCATGCTCCTCTAGAGATTTGGAGTACACCAGAATATCATCAATAAAGACCACAACGAACTGATCTAGATAAGGCCTGAAAATCCGGTTCATATAGTCCATGAAAATAGCAGGTGCATTGGTTAGTCCAAAAGGCATCACCAAAAATTCAAAATGTCCGTAGCGCGTTCTGAACGCCGTCTTTGGAATATCATCTGGCTTGACCCTTAGTTGATGGTAGCCAGATCTCAAGTCAATCTTAGAGAATAAGCTCGCTCCTACCAATTGATCTAGCAGGTCATCAATTCTGGGAAGAGGATACTTGTTCTTAACTGTAAGCTTATTTAATTCCCTGTAGTCAATGCACAGCCTTAAGCTACCATCTTTCTTCTTGACGAACAGTACTGGAGCACCCCATGGCGATAGACTGGGTCGTATAAAACCCTTCTCCAATAGCTCCTCAATTTGCTTCTTCAGTTCCATCATTTCGTTGGGAGCCATCCTGTATGGGGCTTTTGATACTGGTCCAGCTCCAGGTACAATGTCGATCGCAAACTCCACTTCATGCTCCGAAGGCAATCCCTGAATCTCCTTTGGAAAGACTTCAGGAAATTCATTGACTACAGGAACCTCCTCGATGCCTTCCTCCACTTCTGCTAGAACAGAAAAGAATACCACATATCCCTGACATCCTTTCCGTAGATATTTTTCTGCCTAAGCCTCTGTCACGAAGTTCAATTGTACTTCTAGGCTCCGATCAGTGATCTTTGGACCAAGAACTAGGGTCTTGTTTCTGCAGTCCAACATCACATTATTGGAGGATAACCAATTTAAACCGAGTATGACCTCAATCTCCTGGAAAGGCATACAGATCAGATCCAGGGTGGTACTGCAGTGCTCATAACGCACCACACTATTTAGACAGGCATCAGATGTGATCACCCTAGCGTTGGTGGGGGTTTTCACCTGTATATCATAACGTAACTTGCTGATCAGAAGGCCTAGGCATTTAGCACATTCATAAGATATAAAGGAATGACTTGCACCCGAATCAAATAGGGCAGTCACAGCATGATCATTGAGATAGATTGTACCTTGGATAATCTCAGATGATCGCTGAGCATCCTCTCTAGTGAGTGCAAATACTCGTCCCGCCGTCCTTGGACTTGGATCAGTTATAGCTTGAGGACATTCCCTGGAAAAATGTCCGGGCTTTCCGCAGGTGTAGCATACATTCTGGCCCATCAAACATGGTCTGTCACCATGATTCTTTCCACACTTTTCACATACTGGGGCCTTTGGATCCCTGTTATTGGATCTTCCGCAGAAATTTCCCCTATTAGGCCTCTTGGTCTGCCACGGGCGCTTTCTTTTCTTATAGCCGCTCCCACTGGCCGCTTCTTGATTCCGTCCGGCCTTATCAGGAGTCGCTTGATCTTTACTCCCAGATCTGGACAGCATTCTATGATTCATGCTGTTCTCAACGATTCGACATGCTTCCACAGCCTTATTGAACTGGCTGTATTGTTGGGGAGTTAACTTCTCCTTTAACATAGAATTCATCCCTCGAATCATTCTTTCTGTCATCCAGCGTTCGTCATCTACTTGGCGTAGGTAAGTTGAATATTGAGATAGCCGGATGAACTTGGCCAAATATTCATCAAAAGCTTCTTTTTCTCCTTGCCTCAGCACAAGGAATTCAGCCTCCCTTTCATCTCTGACAGATTGAGGAAAATATTTCTCATAAAATTGCTCAAGAAATACTTCCCAGGTAACTAGAATATCTCTTGCTTGGAGAAGTAACTCTGTATTCTTCCACCATCTATCCGCATCCTTTTCCAATTGATAGATGGCCATTTGGGCCTTGGTTTCAGTCGGGCAGTCGAGGACCTTAAAGATCTTCTCTAATCTGCTGACCCAATTTTCTGCTACATGTACTTCAAATGTCCCTTCGAATATGGGAGGATTGTGTTTGCAAAATCGCACCATCCATTGTTGGATGCCAACTGCCTCCTCCCTTGATTCAACCCTTCTCTGGGGCTGTTCCGCCTGCTGGGGTACTTCTTCAGGTTCTCTACTAGTTGCTCCTGAAGTCTCTGGCGGTCTTAAATTATTTACAGCTGCTGCTACTGCCGCGGCTATGGCAGCATCTCTTTCTTGGTCATTTCGTGCTTGAGCAGCTCTCATTTCTTCTATCATCTTTTGTTGCTGTTCTAATCGTTCTAGAATCATTTGATTAAGGTTTCCAGCCTCTCGGGGTTCCTCAGTTGGAATAGTTCTCCTCGTTCGTACCATTTTGTTATACTTAAAAACAGAAGGGAATACGATAAATAACATAATTCCTTTTCATTTCATTTCACACATAATATACATACAGAGTATATGTACATATCACAGTACCATTCTAGTCTTTTATACATTAGAAATATTACTCTAATTTTTCTTAAACTTCATTCTAATATATTCTCCTACTAGGTAGATCCAGTCGGATATGGTACAATATGATTCTCTATCAAAATACTGGTCCAACTCCGATCTCCAGGTAGGAGTCTTCGGCAATACGTCATTCATAATTTCTAGCCAAAGCCCCATGGTTAACACATTTGGATCCCAGGCTTGATATATGGCTTTCACCCTTGTGATAAACTCCTGGTAGACCGAATAATCTTGATCTATGTTTTCAAACAGGGTCTGCCTCAACTCGTATAGTTGTCGGGCTAATGCTACCGAGCTCTCAAGTTGCTCTCTACTCAGGTTCCTCCCTGGGACCATTCTTACGATTAAACCTCCTAAATACATTTCTACTAGAGTCACTTCGGGCCTACTGGGACCTGGCGCATTACTCTGAACACGTACTTGGCTGGATCCTGAACTGTCTGTTATATTCAAGGGTACCGCACTTATGGGTATGGCAGGAATAGGGCCTTCTGTTATCATCACCTCCTGATCATCAATTGGAAAGTTTGATCCTACCGAGGAACTATCCTCCTCAGAATCACCAGCTACTGGAGGTGTCCAGAGGTCAGAATCATTGCTTACTATCTCTTCTTCTGAACTATCTGAACTAGAGACCTCTGGTCTTAATTCCCATTGGTTTACTGTAGTTTCAGACCCAAATCTATGTCTAGCCATCCTGCAAACACTAACTTAGTGTCAATTATGACGGCTTTATCATGGTATATCTTTCTATAAATCATCTACTCAGAGCATTTCTTAAGCCAGAATCCTTTGCTCTGATACCAAAATGTCACATCCTTATTTTTATACATCTTAGGGACCATTCAGTAGCACTTAAACCACTTTCAGGGTCATTGAAGTCTACACACTTAATCTGGAATTTTATTCATATCGAGTACTGTTCACTGTGGCAAATTCCAGATGAGTGACTTGATTTTGAAAATTCATAACTAATTCTAGAAAAATCTAAATGAAGTGGTTCAAATTGATAAATGAAGCTAACTCAAATATATTTCAGGGAAAAATCATTGGTTGACCAATTCTTGACAAATTTAACGTGGGTCAACGTTCCAATATTACTGTTCATCCAATGACTTTCTCCTGAATCCAGCATTCTGGTCCCAACTTTAACAATTTATATCTTTTCGTGTATACATACAAATTATACATTCTATATATCAAATTAAATCTTAGTATGTCTACCTTTTACCCTAAAAATTTCGTACATTAATTCAATCATTTACTATTTTTAATGATTTATCAAACATGAATGGGTCTCCACGAGTTACTGTTCACTGAGCCTATTTTCAGCATTTAGTCTTTACATACCCAAGCATACAACCAACACATATCAGTCATACATGCCAGATAACAATTAATATCAAATAATCAACTGTTATATATCAGTGCATGATTAACTCCCTCATATTTTATTACATCCTTCTCTGTCTAAAATCCGGCAGCATAACTGCTACAATTCTTCTTTAGAAAGTAACCGATGTTGTACCGATTCGGTAATTCCCTTGTGAGAACTACCATTCTACGTAGTACCCAGGAAAGACTGGATGAACCTGCTGGGTCCACTCACTTCCAGCCTCCTTAGACAGCACTACGTACACAGTACGTATCAGTTCCTTTCTTTGTTCCGTCTTCGTTGCCGGAATTTCGGCAGCCTACCGGCGTCTCTTAAGATTTCCAAATTTTATTTTGACAGAACCTCCCCTGTAATGTTATGTTTGGGAATGAGATTCAAAAGAATCCCAGTAACAATAATCATAACAAAATATGTAATGCAGAGTGACGGTGCTTGCTTGTGACTGTGTACAGATAAGTATGCTGCATGCTTCCATATTCAATAACATATGATCATAGCATTGGAATAGAGCTTCAAGCATAACATATAGGACCACAATCAA
The DNA here is from genome assembly GCA_037074615.1 of Leucaena leucocephala. NCBI lineage: Eukaryota > Viridiplantae > Streptophyta > Magnoliopsida > Fabales > Fabaceae > Leucaena > Leucaena leucocephala. The sequence goes on from CM073537.1 coordinate 12,178,236, forward strand.
CCAAACAAAACAACACATCACAAAGACATTACATAAGAGCTAGGATTAGTTGTTACCTCAAAAGCAGTGCTTCAGAACTTCCCTACTACTTCCAACTTCACCAGAACTTCCTTACTTCTTTCTTTCTCACACTTTCTCTCTCAAGAACTTCTCTCTTCCCTTCTCCCTTGCTCATGCCGAAATGAGGGGCTAGGTGGGGGTATTTATAGTGTTGAGCAATGGCAATCTTGTAATTAGGAAGACTTATGATCCTGTGGTCCTGGTTTTTCCTGGAATTTCCTATTTTCTTTAATTCTTTTTTACTGCATCACCCTGGACACCTCATGGGACACCTCATAGGACACCTCACCACCCATATTCTTCATGTGACGAAATTTGGAGGTTCTGGAAGCTTTCCGGTCTAATCCGGTACCGGCCCAGTCCATCGCCTCGAAAAACGTGCCGTTTTCTGAATCTGATATTTCTGAAGATCCTTTTTATGTCTACTGACCTCACATTTAGTATCTAGACCCTCTATATCATTAACTTTTTAATACTGGGTCCAGACTCAATTACAGATCCCCTGCGAAATGACCAAAATGCCCTTGGTGCCCTATCTTGTCCTATTTTAACCCTAAGGGCAAAATCATCATTTCACACCTTTCTGGTTTCGGTCAAAGCTTATACTGGCTCTAGTCAACCTTATTTAGACATGTCTTGACCTCTGGGTCTATCCAAAATGACCAGAATACCCTTAATTCATCTGCTGCCCTTTTTGTACAACATAGGGGCATTTTCGTAATTTCGCACTTTTCCGGGGTTCTGCTGGACACTGGCCCACCTATAAGTCCAATAGTCTTATTGGGCCTCTAATGGCGCCATTTTTGGGCTTCCTGGGTCCATTACCTGTATGGCACGCATTACGAGGATCTTCCTTTAACACAGTTCATTGAATATTTTAACTATTATTTACCGATTATATACCTTTTCCGGACACCGGCTCTTTTTCCCAGATACAGTGTCCTACTGTGTTCAGGCATCCTTGGGGGTTATAACGGTCATCTGACCGAAGTCATTCGATCGCATTTAGCCCCTTTAAAAATACCGATAAATCTCCTACCCGGATCCCCGGAGGCCTCACACTCCGTCTGGATTTTTTATTTTGTGAATAACTTTTCCTACAGACCTCCTATCGGTATCCTGTCAGTTTCCCGACATCCGCCCCATAAAGGCGCATCATCCTGTATTTTCCCACTTATATCTGAAATCTAGGGTATCCGGTATAAATTTTTTATAACTTTTGGACGATCAGTCCATTTTTGGCTATCTGGAGTCTTCAAAAATTCCGGTATTAGGCTTGGTTACCCGGCGTCACCTGCCCTACCTTCTGGTAGAATCTGGGACTGAAATGCTGTCGGGCGGTGCAAACCACTTCTGGCCTATTTTCTTTAATTCTACTTTAGCCCCAGGGAACTTTTCCTTCTTTATAATTAAGTCCCTTAATTTGGCTAAAATTACACTTTAAGACCCCACATTTTTGTCTACCTTTCATTCCTAACTTTAAACTTTCCATAATTGCATTTAGGTCCCTTAATTTCCTTTCTTTTGCAATTTAATCCTTTTCTTTACATAAAGATCCACATGTATTTCCTGAAACAGAGCTCATATATTCCGTTTAATCTGTACATAGGAACCAGTACAGAAAATTAAGGATATTACATGACTGATTAGGTGTCCACTGAGGTGTCCACGATGATGTCATGCATGATGCAGTAAAAGGAATAAAGAAAAATAGGAAATTCCGGAAAAACCAAGACCACAGGATCGGATGGCTTCAAAATTCCAGGAATGCCATTGAACAAAACTATAAATACCCCCCCATTCATTCATATGCAGCACGGACAAGAGGCTTTTAGAGAGAGGAGAAGGTGCTAGAGAGAGAAAGTGAGAGGAAGAAAGAAAGAAAGAAAGTTCTGGCGGAGCTGGAAGCAGAATAGAGATAGTAGAGTTCTGCTGAGCTTTTGATGTAGTAACTAATCCTAGCTTTTATGTAATGGCTTTGTGATTTGTTGTGCTATTGTTTGGTTGGATTGTTGTCTTATATGTTATGTCTGAAGCTCTGCTATAATGCTATGATCATATGTTATTAAGCATGGAAGCATGCGGCATACTTATTTGTACACAATCACAAGCAAGCACTGTCACTCTGCATTACATATATTGTTATGATTGTTGCTACTGAGATTCCCCCGAATCTCATCCCAATAAGTAAACCATTACAGGGGAGGTTATGTCAAAATGAATTCTGGAAATTTTAAGAGACGCCGTTATGCTGCCAAAATTATGACAAGATGGCAATAGTAGAGAAAGGAACTGATACGTACTGTGTACGTAGGTACTGTCTAAGGAGGCTGGAGGTGAGTGGACCTAGCCGGTTCATCCAGTCTTTCCTGGGTACTTACGTAGAATGGTAGTTCCCACGGGAATTACCGAATCGGTATAAGATCAGTTACTTTCTGAAGATGAAGAGTAGCAGTTATGCTGCTGGATTTCAGGCAGGAAAAGATGCAAAAGAGATATGAGAATTTATGTACATGGCCAGATGTAAAACAACTTATTAATTAATAATAATTATTGTTTGGCATATTTGACTGATATATGATGGATGTATGCTTATGTATGTAATGTTGGTTGCTGAAAATTAACACTATGAACAGTAACCCGTGGGGACATGAGGATATTGGACCCATAATTAAAAATAGTAAATGGATGAATAAATGTATGATATTTTTAAGGTAAATAGTAGACATACCAATCTTCGATTTGATATATAGTATGACTTATTTGGATGTCTACACAAGGAGATATGAATTATCAAAGTTGGGACCAGAATGCTGGATTCAGGGAGAAAAACGTGGGATGAATAGTAAATATGACACATTGACTGATGTTGACTTGGTCAATGAATGGTCAACGAGTTATTTTTTCCTGAAAGATAATTGAGTTAGCTTAAAGTATCAATTTGAACCACTTCATTTAGATTTTTCTAGAATTAGTTATGATTTTTCAAAGTCAGGTCACTTATCTGGAATTTTCAAGTGAAAAGTACTCTATAAGAGTAAAACTCCAGATTGAGAAATTGGACTTCAATGACCTTGTAAGTGGTTCTAAATGCTACCAAATGGTCCCTAAGATGTACGAAAGTAAGGATGTTTCACGTGACCTGTGAATACTTTGGTCACGACTGAAAGACACAGAAGTTGCTTCCTTGATTTGATTATCTCTTGTGATTTCTTTTCTGCTCACATTAGTCCTTGGTTCTCCTCCAGAGTACCTGCAATTCAAAATCAAAGCTTGCTGTAAAAGTCCCACCAGTAAAAGAATAACATATATGCAGTTTGGAGGAGTTAATTTACCATTTTACCCTTAAAACAACATATTGCCAAGCACAGTCATGTATTACCATAAAAGCACAACTACAGGCATAAAATAATGGTAAAATTGTTATAAAACCCTTAAAACTATCGCAAAAACTATACACAAATTCATGCTTGTCGCCTCAAGTTGTTATAAAACCTCGCCTCAAGGCGGCAAAGCGGATTCCTCATAAAGTTTTAAGAGGTGACCATTTGCCTAGAATATCTTGCCTGTTGCCTTCTCTTTCAACTCAATCACCCCAAATTCGTTGACTTTAACAACTGTGTAAGGTCCATCCCAGCTAGTTTTGAATTTACCATGTTTGAACTTGAACCTAACTTGGTACCTTAACACTCTATCACCTTCCTTAAACCTCTTCCTTAGGATATAGGCATCATGGAATACCTTTGTCTTTTGTTTATAAATCTCAGGGCTGCTGTAGGCATCTAATCTAATCTCTTCTAGCTCTTGAATCTGCAATAACCGCTCTGAACTCGCTTCTACAAGATCCTCATTGTAAGTTTTCACAGCACAAAATGTCTTGTGCTCTATCTCCACAGGCATGTAACAAGCTTTCCCAAAAATTGTCCTATAAGGGGACATGCCTAGAGGGGTTTTAAAAGCTATTTTGTATGCCCATAAAGCATCGTCAAGTCTCAAGTTACAATCCTTATTGGATGGCTTAACAATCTTTTCTAAAATGTGCTTTATCTCCCTATTAGAAACCTCTGCTAGACCATTAGTTTGAGGGTGGTATGGTGTTGAGACTTTATGAGTTACACCATATTTTGCTAATAAGCTATTAATGATCACTGATTACTGCTTTTGGTACTCCAAATCTACTAAAGATATGAGACCTTAGAAACTTGGAGACCATTTGGGCATCATCTAGTCTTGTAAGGATAGCCTCTACCCACCTAGATAAATAGTCTACAGCCATTAAAATGTAATGAAACCCTACTAAAGGTGGAAAAGGTCCCATAAAATCTATTCCCTAAACATAAACCATCTCACAAAATAGAATAAGTTATTGTGGCATCTCATGCCTTTTACTAATCCCCCTAAATCTTTGGCACCTATCACAAGCTCTACAAAATTCAAAAGCATCTTTAAAAAGGTAAGGCCAATAGAAATCGGATTCAAGGACCCTACGTGCAGTCCTTTTCCCCATGCTTTTAAAACTGATTTATGATATTGGCCTGGGACACATCGTCTTAATACTTGGTCTAAGCATAACCTCCACAGAAAAGGTTTATCCCAAATGAAGTATTTAGATTCACTGTTGAGCTTTTAGGCCTAAAATCTAGTCAAATGAGAAGGTATTAGGCTAGTTTCAATGAAATTAACTAAATGAGCATACAAAGGTTCCAAAATAGCAACCAAACAAAGAGATTGATCAGGGAAAGAATCATAAATAAGATCAAAACTAAGTACTCCTCTAGTCTCTATTGGTAATATGCTTAGATGATCTGCAACATGGTTCACATTTCTAGCTCGATCCCTTACTTCTATATCAAACTCTTGAAGTAGTAGCATCCATCATTGAAGTCTTGGCTAAGATTGAGGTTTATGTACTTGACGACTGTATGATCTATGTATACAACAACTTTGGAGTTAACGAATAAGCTTTGAATTTATCCAAAGCCACTACGATTGCATATAATTCTTTCTCAGTAGTGGTGTAATTAATTTGAGCAGCATCAAGTGTTTTTGAAGCATAGGCAATCACTCTAGATAAATTACCTTCCTTTTGACCTATCATAGCTCCCACAGCATAATTGAAAGTATCACATGATAGTTCAAAAGGAAGATCCCAATTTGGTGAAGTTAGGATAGGTGGAGAAACCAACCTATCCTTCAATTTTTCAAAAGCCTCTTTGCAATCAGTACAGAAAACAAAGTCATTGTCCTTTTGCAGAAGCCTTGAGAGTGGTAGAGCAATTTTGCTAAAGTCTTTGATGAATCTTCTATAAAATCCAACATGCCCCAAAAAAGATCGAAGTGTTTTTATAGTTGTGGGGTAGGGCAATAAGGAAATTACTTCAATTTTTGCTTTATCCACCTCAATTCCCTTGCTAGATATAAGATGTCCAAGTACTATTCCATGATCTACCATGAAATAACACTTTTCAAAATTCAAAACCAGTTTTTTCTTAATACATCAGTAAGGATTCTATCAAGTCTCTCAAGACACTCATCAAAAGAATTACCATATACAGTAAAATTATCCATGAACACAGCCATGCATTTTTCAATAAAATCAGAAATATAGAAAGCATACAACGTTGAAATGTGCCAGGGGCATTACACAAACCAAATGTCATTCTTTTATAAGCATATGTACCAAAAGGACATGTAAATGTGGTCTTTTCTTGGTCCCTCGATTTTATGGGAATCTGGAATACCCATTCAGGAAATAGTAATGACTTTTCCCTGCTAATCTCTCTAGCATTTGATCAATGAAAGGTTAGGAAAAATGATCTTTCCTAGTAGAGTCGTTTAACTTCCTATGGTCAATACAAACCCTCCAGGAAATTTTCACTCTAGTAGGTATCAACTCATTATTCTCATTCTTTACTACTGTCAGACCGCTCATTTTAGGCACTACATGCACAGGGGATACTCATTCACTATCTAAAATGGCATATATGATTCCTGCTTTTAATAATTTACTAATCTCCTTCTTAACCACATCAGAGATCAACAGGTTTAATCTCCTTTGGGGTTGTTTAATTGGCTTAGAATCTTCATTCAGCAAAATCCTATGAGTGCAAACAGTGGCATCTACCCTTTTATCAGCTAATTGCTAACCCAAATCCTCTATATTCTTCCTAAGCATGCTTAATAACCTAGACTCTTCACTAACAGTTAAAGCACTAGAAATTATTACTGGCAATTTCGACTCTGGCTCATAGTAAGCATACTTAAGATTAGGAAGTAAATCTTTTAACTCTAATTTAGGGAGTTGAACAATAGAAGGGATAAGATGGGGGTAATCATTCAAATTAGAAATATTCCCTTTTGTAGATTCTTGGAGGTTGCTTATATTCAGCTCATTAGGACATTCCATCTTGCCTGTAGTCTCTTCAGGAGTTACACCAAGCTTAAGTTGGTCTACAGCTACAACATAGTTGAGATCACCCTTTCTTATACCTGCATCATTGGTATAGATCAAATCACTCAAGAATCTTAAAGTATGTGAAGTAATTTTGGACTGTGAGTGAGGATAACTAGAGTTAGAATATATTGGCCCTTAACCAAAATAGTGGAGTGTGGAACTGAAGGCATTGGGAATTCACTGGTTGTGTCTACTATTTCTGGTCGCGACCTCTCAGGCTTATTTTCAACTTCTAGTCGCGACTTAAACTCATAGAGATTGTCTCTAAAATATTTGGTTGTGACCTCTTCATCTTTGCGCCGTGACAGGATATCTCTGGAGTCTTTAGTCGCGACCAATAGGTCTTCTTGTCGTGACCCAATTTTACAGAGAGCTTTTCCCTCAGCAGACTGATATTTGGTCATGACTTGTAGGCCTTTACGTCGTGACTTGTGGTCACAGAAGCTCAACCCTTCTTCATTTGTTTTACTTCTAACTTCCAGAGTATCTTGTGACCCTTTAAAATCACTCACAAACTCTTTTCCAAAAGCATTATCACTGGCAAATGATGAAATCACATCTACATTTAATGAAAATGAGAAATCTTGAGAGGGTAAAAGCATGCTATTTACATCTAAACAGTTAAAACATGATACATTACCTTTTCAAGAGCAAGAAAAAGAGTAAACAGAAGAAAGAGATTCAAAATAATCATCATACGCACTCAAAGATAAATTTGAATCCTCATGTTCCTGAAATGCTTCATATGAGTTATGGGAATTATGAAACAGAAAATTATACCCATCATGCAAGCTCAATTCATGCTCATCCCTAGTCTCATTAATAGCATAGTCAATGGAGTTCAACCCAGTGAAAGTAGAATTATCAAAAGGATATTTCATTACTTCATTCATGTTGAAAGTTACCACATGTTCTCCAACTTCCATTGTGATGGAACTATGTTTTATACTAATAATTGTCTTGGAGGTTTGAAGGAAAGGTCTGCCTAGGATCAAAACGCTCTCACTCACTAGCTCACTGGATATGTCCAGAACATAAAAATCAGCTGGGAACACTAAGTCCTTAACCTGCATAAGAATATCCTTAAGAATTCCCTTGGGATACCTAATCGACCTATCAGCTAACTGGAACACTACACTTCTATCTCTAAGATTCTTAATAGCTAAGGCTAAGTATACCGACCAAGGTATTATGTAATATCCTTATTTTTGTACGTCTTAGGGACCATTCGGTAGCACTTAGAACCACTTACATGACCCTTGAAGTCCATTAGCTAAATCTAGAATTTTTACTCTTGGCGAGTTACTGTTCATATGGTATTCCAGATTAGGCGATGAACTTCAAAAAATCATCATTAATTCTAGAAAAATTAAAATGAAGTGGTTCAGAATTCTACTCAAAGCTAACATCTTGAATATTAAGGGAAAAATAATTTCCTGACCAAATTCTTATCCAATTAATACAGTTTAATCGTTAAATATTACTGTTCATTTAGTCAAAAATTCTGAAAAAGATTCTGGTCCCTGACTTTGAAAAATTCTTTCTCTTTGTACAGACATCAAAATAAGGCATTATTGGTTTCAAAATGAATCTTGACATGTTAAATAAATGTATGTAAAATTTCATACATTTATCTTATCATTTACTATTTTCCATTGCATCGTGACCATCACTGTTCGGATTGGTCATATAGCAACATTATATATAACAATTCTTCACATAACCACATATAACATTTACATTAACCAATCCTAACCCCTCTTCATGCTTCTTCATCCTCTTTTATCATTCATAAACCTGTTGGGATTGCGATTACATGGAGGGGGTGAGATTTCTAGGAAAATCTCAGTAGCAAATAGTACTAAACAATGCATGTATTAATATAAATACTTGTGCTTGCTTGTGAAATTATTAACATTGTGTAATGTGCATGCTTCCATGTATCATATGAAATACAATTGGCCAATGTAATCATAGAAACAGAGCTTCAATCATATACACATATGCAACACAATTCAACATAGCCATAGCACAACCAAGGATACATTCAATACATACAAGTTTAGGATAAGTTTACTACCTTATTGCTTTACTTCCTTTCACTTTAACTTTGTTTCTTCCTTCTTACTTTTCCTTGATGTGTGGCTGCCACTTTTGAGTCCACAATCAAATCTTAACATCACATAATCATCCATTCATTACAATCTAACTTCTCTTGAACATTGAGCTTACTTAAATACATTAACTTCCCTTAATCTTTACTAGTTGACTTGGCATTTGAATCAATTGATGTCTTGACTTTACCCTACACAATTTCACCTTTTGAATCCATTTATGAACTTAGAATCATGAAATTCCAGCTCCCAGGCACTGTTATGGACATATTTGAAAAACATGTATAATTCCTCCAAAAATTCTCATTTTTTATTCCAAAGCTTCCCATACTTGTTTCTCTACTTTATCCCACACAACTTTTTATTTTAAAACCATTGGAAGCATCAAAATCATGAAAATCCAATCATTGTTCATGCATGTGAACAGTACATAGAAGACTTTCAACAATTATAACTTTAATTCCAATGCTTCCAAGGTTCAAAACCCATCCAATCCTACACAAAATCATCATATAAATTCAAAGGAAGTATTAGATCATTAAAATTCATTCTTCTTATATCCTGAACAGTGCAGACCGAAAGGTCTCTTTCATGGCAAGTCAAGAATATCAACTTGATTTAATAACCAATCATCTAAACCAACTTATCTAAGCCTTAATCACATAGTTCTACCTTTATCTACTTCTTCCTCCTCTAACTTAAGATTTGGAAAGCAAGTATACTCTAGGTGTAATGGCATTTCTAACCACTAAAACCTAGGTTTTACCCTTCCAAAACACATATAAATAAACTAAGAAGAATTGCTTACCTAAGGTACTTCCTTGGGTGGCTTCTCCTTGATCTTATTTTGAGGTCTTTCTTCATTTTGGCATGGTTTCTCTAAGGGTACTCAAGATGCACGAAATTATGAAGACAATGTGGGGTATTTATATCCAAAACTTTGCACCTTGGGTCCATAATGTTCTCACTTTTTCTAATTATTACAATAGCTTAATCTTGAATTTGATTGGTTAATTTTTGGATTAATTAACTTTAATCATCATTAGGTTAATTCTTATATTATTTATTGCATTTTAGCCCATGGGATAACCTTTCTTTCTTCTTCTTGGTGCCAAGTGTAAAGCTTGTGTGACCCACCATGTGCAAAACCTTAATTCTCCTTTATCCTTTTTTTTTTCAAAAATTCATAAATTATTCATTATTGGACTTGGGCTCCAAGACAACTTTTGGGCTGCCCTAGGACAAATCTTGAGCCTTGCTTAGGTCCAATTGCTAATTGGCATAAATCCCAAGGCACTTTCCCTTATACCGATATCCTTAAATTACCCTAGTCTTGAAATAAATGCTAGACACCTCTTTTAATGGTTCTAGCATTTTTAGAAATTCATTCTAATATAAAATAAATTCCCTTCAAAGTCTCATAAATTTCTGGACCCAGAAGTCTTGATAAAAATTACATATATTTCCTTTAAACCCTTTATCGGTGTCCTTTTTCACCGTAAATTCCATAATTAATTCTACATGACTCCTTTTTTTACTTCTGTCAGTTTCATAAATTCTCATATTAATTATAACAATTTACTACCAAATTTTATTTGATTATGAGGTCCAGAAGATACTACAATAATGACCAAACTTCTAAAATTAATATCAATTTTTCGGGACCTCAAATCAAAATTCTATGTAGTGTTAAACTGATCAGAATAATTTTCTCTATTTACTGGAAAAATTTGGGACTAAACTGATTCCGAGCATTTTTAGGCCTTTTCCGACTCAACTTTTTATATTTACCATTTTATCCTTAGACTTTTCATAATTACACTTTAGGCCCTCAACTTTTCATAAATATACTTAATGGCCCAAATCTTTTGTGTACTTTACATTTCATACCATAGAACTTTTAGACTTTTCATTTTAGTCCCTCTTCTTTATTCCTTTGTCTACTCATCACTTTTCCTCTTATTTCATCATCATAATCCTTTCCAAACCTCTTTCCTTTATCAGTCTTACACAGATAGGGAAAGTTAGGATATGACATTTCTACCCCCCTTAAAATAAATTTCATCCTCAAAATTTACTGGGTACCTTAGTCAACTATCACATGTATATCGGCTCTCTATACTCTTTTCTGTTTTATGATGAAGGTTTAGGGGATCATCTCTTATCTTTTATCTTGACAACTAGCGGAGTTCTTTCAATATCCGCTTCATGTCTTTGCTTTCATTACTCTGCTTTTTTGAATCAACTCAATCAGAGTTGAACTTCTACTTTATTTTGTTACTTGCTTACTTGCTTTGCATCTATTCGCTCATGGATAACTCATTATCCTTGACTTGTGAGTAGTGTCCATTTCTTTCATATCAAACTCTCTCGAATATTTCTGTATTCGGGAGTTTTCATCAACTACTCATCATACTTTCTAGCATTTATCTCTTATTACTTATCTTAGTATCTCGTAGAGTTCCTTAACATCTGCAAAGCTTCATCTCTCTTTTCGTATAATATATTTCTTTTCTTAGAAACTCTTATCACTCTATTGTTGCTCTTATTATCTTTAATAATTTAGCATCATACAGAGAGAGGACTTATGCAGTTATTCTTTTCTTTACTTTACTGCTAAGTAGGAGCACATACTCTCACATGCATAATGCCTGGCCAATGTGTTGCAGGATTGCATACCTGCTCATGAATGCAAAGCTCTAACATCAAAGCTCAAGCATTCCTTTTCTTAATATGCATAGCTCTAATACTCGGAGCTTGTACAGCTCCAACAATAGGAGTTTTAGCATATTTTACAAACATAACATAATGGCTGGCATTTCATGCAAGGAGTGAAAGCTCTCACTTACTATTCTATCTGTAACATAACATTTAAATATCTTATCCCTATAAAAGGGAGCCTCTCTATCTGTCAATAGAATTAGCTACAAAGCCACTTCGTATTATACTTCTCAACACATATTTCTCATTATGTATCTCATTACATACTTCTCATACCGTATCATGGCACATCTTGCTAAATCTGGCTGTATTATGACATGTCTTATCATGACTTGAGATACCATAAGTCTAACATTCTCTTTAACTTATAACTTTCTGAGGAAGATCTTGCTCTTAAGTCTTTCTAACTTCCTCTTGACATAAATCTGTAATTTAAATCTTTCCTTTTAAATCCACTCTATTTGGACTTGACATAAGGGTTCTAATCCCTTATCATTCATAACCCCTTTCTAACTTTTTATAACTCTTTTTATCATTTTACTTAACTTTGTGCATCTATGCCAAACTTCTATGGCATTTACACCTCTTCTCATCACTTCACACGGATATCACCCATCATTGGGCTACTCTTTACTTAAACACATTTCAATCAATCGTGATACTAGGTTAGGGCTAGGTTACTCTTTGCACAGTTTTAAGCCCTAGAATTCTCTTTCTCATATAACCATGTTCTATCTATACTCTACCTTGGACCCTCTTCTCTGGGTCTCTGTAGCCTTTTAATTTCTTTATCCTCATCTGGAGGATCTATCTAATCATACTTCTCTGTTCTTAAAACATATGGGGTTCTCTTCTTTGTTTCCCAGGCATACTTCTACAAAACTTTGAATATCAACACTCAGATTTTAACTTGGATTCCGTCTTCGTTTAAGGGAAAACTAAATTCATTCTGTATATAATAGAGGCTATCTAAGGAAAATCATTATAAATAATTTTTTCTGGATGAGTTTATCAACTAGTGAAGCTTCCTTACCTTCGTCTTTGGCATTCATCTTCCCAGAGAGATACTACATTATACTCATATCTTCATGGCTCATTACTTTCCTTAGGCTAAGTCTAACTGCGACCTCTGGATCTAACTGTGATCAACCATTATCCTCTTCAGAATCTAACTATGACTCTGAAGCTGTTAGGATCTAACTCCGATCCTGGAGCCATGCTAGGATCTAACTGTGATTCTGTTGTACTGTACCATAATCTCTAGAAGATCTTAAACCAATAGACTAAGTTATAAGGTTAACTGCTTCCACTTGTTAATAACTCAATAAATAAATAAAAATTTAATTTTTTTTACATCCAGTAGCCTCATATTATTTACCAAGACTTTACTTACTTCTTCTCTTACTTAGGAGTTCCTTCTCATCTCTCATCTTTCTTAATTTACTAGGGTTTACCATGGGCTTTTGCCTTGTGCAATCATGGTCTAACCACCTGCCATTGCATTCTACTGCATGGCCTCATCATAACTACTCATTTCAATCTATGCTCTAATTGCGAACAATCTGTATCAGATCTAACTCTTATATGAAGAGTGATCTATACTCATCAGAATCTACCTCTATCTGAGAGCCATCTGTTTCAGTTCCAACTCTTATATGAAGAGTGATCTGAAAACAATCTCTTTACTGTTATCTACTGATCTTTCTGTATACCATTCCTTTCAATAGAAATGGCCCTGAGTACTGCATTCACAAGTCTACAAAAATACCTGAGTAACCTCAATAATATCATATCTGAATATCATATCATAACTTATTGTCCTATTAACTGAGGCTGTTTATCATCCTCAATACATTCCTTATTGCATGTCATATGGTATGGGAGCAACATAACTTTCTCATAACTTCCCTGCATATACTGAAAAAGGGTAGTATTCATTCATCACAGCATACTCTTACATGCATGTCATCATAGGACAACTGTGTCACATCCTCACTTTCCTAGCTTCATCTTCTCTAAACCAGTACCCTGTTATGTTTGGAAAATATAGGGGTGAGATTTCGGGGGAAGTCTCAGTAGCAAATGGTACCATTCAATGTATACAAGATGAATGCAAGTGCATGACATGTGTTCTTTATCTTTATTTAGCTTCCATTTGCATACTTTCATGCTCCATGCCTATCACTATTATGTATAACCATAAACTCATAAAGGGCAGAGCATATATTACCATAATCATATATCATAATCATATTAACACACAAGCATATACATCAAGCATACAAGAATGGGTAAGTCTACTACCTGACAAGCAGCCTCTCCTCTAGTCCTTAACCTTTGATATGAGGTTCTACCTTTTCATAGGTCAGAGCCTATACATAGCATAATAATATTTCATTATGATCTTATCCAGCGTAACTCCACTTAACTCAGGCTTATCTTGAGATAATACCCCTATTCTGACAATCCCCTAACTTTCTTTCTATCCACAGCTAACCTTATAGAGAGAGATATTTCTCTATTCTAACTATTTAATTTATAAGAACAATCCTCTAATTTATTAGAGCAGGGACTAGAATAAATTACTTACCTTATTCCTAAGCTTGCCGAGTCCCTAAGCTCCTTGGATTGCTCCGAGCTCATCCAGCACTCCTTCTTTCTCTTCCTTCCTTTCGTTCTTTATTTCTTTCTCTTTCTCTCTCTTCCTTTCTCTTCTTCTTAGCCATGGGTGTGCTTTGGAATGGGAGGGGAAGGGGTATTTATAGGTGGAGGGAGGTAGAATGGATGGCTCAGACCGAATCACGATGAACGGTTCAGATCGCTCAACTTCCTTAAGAAGCTTCGCCTGCATCATCGTGATGACATCATCATCCTCAATGACTCATCAAAGTGACATCATCAAGGGAAACCTCAAATTCTTAGGTGTCACAATGGTGGGGCCCTTGGGATACCTCTCCAGTTTACTCAGCACTTCCAGAGAATTCCAGAGTCCTATCCTAGAATAAACGGCTGTGATAGTGCCACGTGTCCATAGCTTTTTCTTATTTCCTTAGATCAGTTCCATGTGGCATCTTGATGGGCCCCATGAGGACACCTTTCATGCCACGTCATAGCTTCCAGATAAGTTCAAATCTTTATCTGATCAATTCCCCGGTTATCACTCCGATCGGGTAACTTTACTTTATTGAAAACTCACTAAAATATTACTTTAATGCCACTTTAACTCACATAACCTTTGGTCCACGTTTTTGGACTCTTGGAATGTCATCTTGGTCCTCTGATCAAGCTCAAGTACTCAGATGGCTCAATTCCTAAGAAACATCCTCTGGCAAATTACCAAAATGCCCTCGGTCCATCTTTATTTACTTTAATGAGTATAGGGCCATTATTGTCTTTTCACATCTTACCAGAGTATTTCTTGACCCAGGTCAACTATCCAGATAACCTTCTTGATTGTCTCACCTTAGAAAAATGACCAAAATACCCTTTACTCATTCTTTACTTATTTTATAACATAGGGGTATTTTCGTCATTTTGCACCTTTTTCTAGACACTGGCCCCTTTTACCCGATGAACTGATATCATGGGCCTAGGCCTCCCTTGGTGTCATCATGGGCCTCTATGTGACATCATCTGAGCTCACTCAGTCCCAGTTTGCTTACCGATTAATTTGCTAATCGGATATCGGGCGTTCATGAACTCCTGTCAAAATTCACTAATATGTGAATAACTTTTCTTATAGATCTCCTTTCGGGACTCCGTCAGTTCCCTAACCTCTATCTTCATGGGACGTATCTTCCTGTAACTTTTCACTTATATCTGAGGTCCAGAAGATCTGATAAAAATTTTAGATAACTTTCATACTATCAGATAAATGTCAGCTATCTGAAACTCTAATAAAATTTATGTATTAGGCTAGATTAACCAGCACAACTTTCTCTATCTACTGATGAAATTTGGAACTGAAATGCTTTCGGGCATTTCTAAGCCGCTTCCGGCTCAACTTTCTATAATTACCATTTTGCCACTGGAAACTTTTCCTCTTTTCAATTAAGTCCCTTAACTTTTCATAATTACACTTAATGGCCCACAACTTGTGTTACTTCCATTTTTGCACCATGGAACTTTTAAACTTTCACTTTAGTCCCTTTCTTTTTCAAAATGACCATTATAACCCTAGGGACTTTCACTATTTACATATAAGTCCCTGTACTTTCACTTATTTGAGTTTAGTCCCTAAAAACCCTCTGTATGTTTCTGGGACTTCTGCTCAAAGGGGTCTGGTAGCCTATCTATTTCAGGCTACTTTCTGAGTCTCTGGCCCTAAAAATTGGGATATTATATTTCTACCAGCTTAAAATAAATTTCGTCCTCAAAATTTAATCAATACCTTAGCCAAACTATCTTGACATTTGGCCGAGTGCTTTTATCATCCATAAAAACTTTACATCTCTTTTGTACTACTTATGTTCTCTTTTCTGAATCAACTCAATCTGAGTTGAAATCTACTTTTTTCTATTACTCATCATTCTTCTATCATCTATTTATCTGCTTATGCTTATGGACAACTCATTATATTGAACTTATGAGTAGTGTTCATTTCTTTCATATCTTACCCTTCAGAATTTTGATGTAATTCTGGGGTCTACATTATTCATCTTAAACTTTGTTAATCTCTTAGGAGAAATACTGTTCTTTTTGCCTTTCTTTCTCCTAATACAAAATCATAATTTGAATTACGATTCTAATAACTTCTCTAACTTTAACTTTTCTCATCCTTTTATATAACTTTATGCATCTATGCCAAACCTTTATGGCATTTGCACTTTTTCTTATCCCTTCTTAGGGAGTCACCCATCATTAAGCTACTCTTGCCTTAGCACCTTTCAATTAAGCGTGCTATTAGGTTAGGGCTAGGTTACTCTTTGTATAGCTCTAGGCCCTAGTAATCTCTTTCTTATAGAATTGTGTTCTATCTTTGCTTTGCCTTAGACTCTCTTCTCTAGCTCTCTAGCCTTTTAATTTCTTTATCCTCATTTGGAGGATCTATCTAATCATACTTCTCTGTTCTTAAAATATATGGGGTTCTCTTCTCTGTTTTCCAGGCATACTTCTACAAAACTTTGAATATCAGCACTCAGATTTTAACTTGGACTCCGTCTTCGTTTAAGGAAAAATTAAGTTAAGTCTGTATATAATAGAGGCTATCTAAGGAAAACCATTATAAATAATTTTTCTAGATGAGTTTATCAACTAGTGAAGCTTCCTTACCTTCGTCTTTGGCATTCATCTTCCCAAAGAGATACTATATTGTACTCATATCTTTATGGCTCATTACTTTCCTTAGGCTAGGTCTAACTGCGACCTCAGGATCTAACTGCGATCAACTGTTAGCCTTTTCAGAATCTAACTACGATCCTAGAGCCATGCTAGGATCTAACTGCGACCCTATAGAATCTAACTACGATTCTGCTGTACTGTATCATAATCTTTGGAAGATCTTAAACTAACAGACTAAGTTATAAGGCTAACTGCTTCCACTTGTTGATAACTCAATAAAAAAAATTTAATTTTTTTTACATCTAGTAGCCTCACATTATTTACTAAGACTTTACTTATTTTCTCTCTTACTCAGGAGTTCCTTCTCATCTTTCTTACTTTACTGTGACTTACCATGCCTTGTGCAATTGTCACATCCTTATTTTTATATATCTTAGGGACCATTCAGTAGCACTTAAACCACTTTCAGGGTCATTGAAGTCTAAACACTTAATCTGGAATTTTATTCATATCGAGTACTGTTCACTGTGCAAATTCCAGATGAGTGACCTGACTTTGAAAATTCATAACTAATTCTAGAAAAATCGAAATGAAGTGTTTCAAATTGCTACATGAACATAACTCAAATATATTTCAGGGAAAAATCATTGGTTGACCAATCCTTGACAAATTTAACGTGGGTCAATGTTTCAATCTTACTGTTCATCCGATGACTTTCTCCTGAATCCAGCATTCTGGTCCCAAATTTAACAATTTATATCTTTTCGTGTATACATCCAAATTAGACATTATATATATCAAATTAAATCTTAGTATGTATACTTTTTACCCTAAAAATTTCGTACATTAATTCAATCATTTACTATTTTTAATGATTTATCAAACATGAATGGGTCTTCACGAGTTACTGTTCACTGAGCCTATTTTCAGCATTTAGTCTTTACATACCCAAGCATACAACCAACACATATCAGTCATACAGGCCAGATAACAATTAATATCAAATAATCAACTGTTATATCTCAGTGCATGATTAACTCCCTCATATTTTATTACATCCTTCTCTGTCTAAAATCCGGCAGCATAACTGCTACAATTCTTCTTTAGAAAGTAACCGATGTTGTACCGATTCGGTAATTCCCTTGTGAGAACTACCATTCTACGTAGTACCCAGGAAAGACTGGATGAACCTGCTGGGTCCACTCACTTCCAGCCTCCTTAGACAGCACTACGTACACAGTACGTATCAGTTCCTTTCTTTGTTCCGTCTTCGTTGCCGGAATTTCGGCAGCCTACCGGCGTCTCTTAAGATTTCTAAATTTTATCTTGACAGAACCTCCCCTGTAATGTTATGTTTGGGAATGAGATTCAAAAGAATCCCAGTAACAATAATCATAACAAAATATGTAATGCAGAGTGATGGTGCTTGCTTGTGACTGTGTACAGATAAGTATGCTGCATGCTTCCATATTCAATAACATATGATCATAGCATTGGAATAGAGCTTCAAGCATAACATATAGGACAACAATCAACCAAACAAAACAACACATCATAAAGACATTACATAAGAGCTAGGATTAGTTGTTACCTTAAAAGCAGTGCTTTAGAACTTCCCTACTACTTCCAACTTCACCAGAACTTCCTTACTTCTTTCTTTCTCACACTTTCTCTCTCAAGAACTCCTCTCCTCCTTTCTTCCTTGCTTATGCCGAAATGAGGGGCTCGGTGGGGGTATTTATAGTGTTGAGCAATGGCAATCTTGTAATTAGGAAGACTTATGATCCTGTGGTCCTGGTTTTTCCTGGAATTTCCTATTTTCTTTAATTCTACTTTAGACCCAGGGAACTTTTCCTTCTTTATAATTAAGTCCCTTAATTTGGCTAAAATTACACTTTAAGACCCCACATTTTTTTCTACCTTTCCTTCCTTACCTTAAACTTTCCATATTTGCATTTAAGTCCTTTCTTTTCCTTTCTTTTGCAATTTAATCCTTTTCTTTACATAAAGGACCACATCTTTTTCCTGAAACATGACTCATATATTCCATTTAATCTGTACATGGAAATCAGTACAGAAATTAAGGATTTTACATTTCTCTCCCCCTAAAAATAAATTTCGTCCCCGAAATTTACATTACATTTATCCTATACAAATAATTCAGGGTACTTTTCTCTCATCTTTTCTTCTGTTTCCCATGTAGCCTCTTGTTCAGTCAAACCTTTCCAGATCACTTTAACTAAAGGAATCTGCTTATTCCGCAACTGCTTGACTATTCTATCAGCAATTCGCACCGGTCCAACCTCATAGGTCAAGTCATCTCGCAGTGCGACCTCATCTTGCTCAATCACATGAGATGGATCTGGAATATACTTCTTTAATTGGGAAACATGGAACACATCATGTATCTGGCTGAGATTCGGAGGAAGAGCCAACTTGTAGGCTACTGCTCCTATCTTTGAGAGAATCTGGAATGGCCCGATGTATCTTGGATGCAACTTCTTCACCTTAATCGATCGTCCGGCTCCTGTGGTTGGAGTTAACTTAAGGAATACATGTTCTCCTTCTTCAAACTCCAACGGCTTCCTTCTGATATCTGCATAGCTCTTCTGTCTGCTTTGAGCCGTCAACAATCGTTTTCTAATTACCGCAACTTGTTCTGCAGTTTGATCCACTATATCCGGACCAAGCATTCTTCTCTCGCTCAACTCTAGCCAGCATAAGGGGGATCAACATTTTCGTCCATAGAGTGCTTCAAAAGGTGCCATCTGTATACTGGCCTGATAACCATTGTTATATGCAAACTCTATAAGGGGTAAATGGATATCCAGCTGCCTTTGAAATCTAGGACACATGCTCTCAGCATATCCTCTAACGTCTGTATTGTTCTTTCAGATTGACCATCTGTCTGAGGATGATAAGCTGTACTGAATCTGAGAGTAGTGCCCATTTCTTCCTGTAGAGCCCTCCAGAAATTTGAAGTAAATCGAGGATCTCTATCAGACACAATGCTGCTTGGGATGCCATGGAGCCTAACGATCTCCTTTATATACAGCTTTGCCAGCTTTTCTAGAGAATCTCTCTTATTGATTGCCAGGAAATATGCTGACTTTGTCAGTCGATCGATTACTACCCAAACCGCATCATGTCTACTTGGTGTCAAGGGTAGTCCTTCCACAAAGTCCATGGAAATCCCATCCCATTTCCACTCAGGGATATCTAAAGGCTGCAACGTTCCTGCTGGCTTTTGATGTTCAACTTTCACTTTCTGGCAGGTTAAGCACTTAGATACGTAAGCTACAACATCTTTCTTCAGTCCAGGCCACCAGAATAACCTTTTAACATCATGATACATTTTGGTCATACCTGGATGTACCGTATATCGGCTTTTATGTGCTTCCTCCAGAATCCTTTCCCTTAATCCCCCAACATTTGGGATATAGGGTTTTCCCCTAAACTGTAGTAATCCGTCTGGGGACATCTCAAAATTCCTTGTCTTCCCTTTCTCCAGCTTGTCTTTGAATATTGCTGCGAGCTTATCCTGCTCCTGAGCCTCTTTGATCTCATCTTCTATGCAAGCTCTGACATGAACTCCTCCAAAAGGATTCTCCGTCAGTTGCATTTGATATAGAGGGCTCCAGTCGCGCATATCTTCTATCAGTTCTAATTTCTTGATCATCATGTATGCAACCTGTACCACCTTTCTACTCAGGGCATCAGCTACCACATTGGCTTTTCCTGGATGGTATTTAATCTGGAAGTCATAATCTTTTAACAATTCCATCCATCGCCGCTGCCTCATGTTCAGCTCCTTCTGATCCTGCAGATACTTCAGGCTTTTGTGGTCGCAAAATAACTCTATCGTTGCTCCGTATAAATAGTGCCTCCATATCTTCAGGGCATAGACCACCGCCGCAAGCTCCAGATCATGAGTGGGATAATTCTCTTCATGTGGCTTTAACTGTCGAGAGGCGTAGGCTACTACTCGACCTTGCTGCATAAGCACACATCCCAGCCCCTGCTTGCTAGCATCAGTGTAGACTACATAAGTCTGAGTTGGGTCTGGAATAATCAGCACGGGAGTAGTCGTTAATCTCTGCTTCAACTGCTGGAAGCTAGCCTCGCACTTCTCATCCCACTTAAACTGCTGATTCTTTCTGGTCAGCTTGGTAAG
Source organism: Leucaena leucocephala (assembly GCA_037074615.1). Classification (NCBI taxonomy): domain Eukaryota; kingdom Viridiplantae; phylum Streptophyta; class Magnoliopsida; order Fabales; family Fabaceae; genus Leucaena; species Leucaena leucocephala. The sequence goes on from CM073537.1 coordinate 12,199,039, forward strand.
TGGTAAGGCAATTCGAGAAAAGTCTTGAATGAATCGTCTGTAGTACCCTACTAGGCCGAGAAAACTTCTAATCTCTGTCACTATCCTAGGCTGTTCCCAGCTCAAAACTGCTTCAACTTTGCTAGGATCTACAGCTACCCCGTCTCGGGATATGACATAACCGAGAAATTTGACTTTTGACAGCCAAAACTCGCATTTACTCAGCTTAGCATAGAGCTTCTTCTCTTTAAGGTACCAAGAACAATCCTCAAATGCCTTTCATGCTCCTCTGGAGATTTGGAGTACACCAGAATATCATCAATAAAGACCACAATGAACTGATCTAGATAAGGCCTGAAAATCCGGTTCATATAGTCCATGAAAATAGCAGGTGCATTGGTTAGTCCAAAAGGCATCACCAAAAATTCAAAATGTCCGTAGCGCGTTCTGAACGCCGTCTTTGGAATATCATCTGGCTTGACCCTTAGTTGATGGTAGCCAGATCTCAAGTCAATTTTGGAGAATAAGCTCGCTCCTGCCAATTGATCTAGCAGGTCATCAATTCTGGGAAGAGGATACTTGTTCTTAACTGTAAGCTTATTTAATTCCCTGTAGTCAATGCACAGCCTTAAGCTACCATCTTTCTTCTTGACGAACAGTACTGGAGCACCCCATGGCGATAGACTGGGTCGTATAAAACCCTTCTCCAATAGCTCCTCAATTTGCTTCTTCAGTTCCATCATTTCGTTGGGAGCCATCTTGTATGGGGCTTTTGATACTGGTCCAACTCCAGGTACAATGTCGATCGCAAACTCCACTTCACGCTCTGAAGGCAATCCCTGAATCTCCTTTGGAAAGACTTCAGGAAATTCATTGACTACAGGAACCTCCTCGATGCCTTCCTCCACTTCTGTTTGAACAGAAAAGAATACCACATATCCCTGACATCCTTTCCGTAGACATTTTTTTGCCTGAGCCTCTGTCACGAAGTTCAGTTGTACTTCTAAGCTCCGATCAGTGATCTTTGGACCAAGAACTAGGGTCTTGTTTCTGCAGTCCAACATCACATTATTGGAGGATAACCAATTTAAACCGAGTATGACCTCAATCTCCTGGAAAGGCATACAGATCAGGTCCAGGGTGGTACTGCAGTGCTCATAACGCACCACACTATTTAGACAGGCATCAGATGTGATCACCCTAGCGTTGGTGGGGGTTTTCACCTGTATATCATAACGTAACTTGCTGATCAGAAGGCCTAGGCATTTAGCACATTCATAAGATATAAAGGAATGACTTGCACCCGAATCAAATAGGGCAGTCACAGCATGATCATTGAGATAGATTGTACCTTGGATCATCTCAGATGATCGCTGAGCATCCTCTCTAGAGAGTGCAAACACTCATCCCGCCGTCCTTGGCCTTGGATCAGTTATAGCTTGAGGACATTCCCTGGAAAAATGTCCGGGCTTTCCGCAGGTGTAGCATACATTCTGGCCCATCAAGCATGGTCTGTCACCATGATTCTTTCCACACTTTTCACATACTGGGGCCTTTGGATCCCTGTTATTGGACCTTCCGCGGAAATTTCCCCTATTAGGCCTCTTGGTCTGCCAGGGCGCTTTCTTTTCTTATAGCCACTCCCACTGGCCGCTTCTTGATTCCGTCCGGCCTTATCAGGAGTCGCTTGATCTTTACTCCCAGATCTGGACAGCATTCTATGATTCATGCTGTTCTCAACGATTCGACATGCTTCCACAGCCTTATTGAACTGGCTGTATTGTTGGGGAGTTAACTTCTCCTTTAACATAGAATTCAGCCCTCGAATCATTCTTTCTGTCATCCAGCGTTCGTCATCCACTTGGCGTAGGTAAGTTGAATATTGAGATAGCCGGATGAACTTGGCCAAATATTCATCAAAAGCTTCTTTTTCTCCTTGCCTCAGCACAAGGAATTCAGCCTCCCTTTCATCTCTGACAGATTGAGGGAAATATTTCTCATAAAATTGCTCAAGAAATACTTCCCAGGTAACTGGAATATCTCTTGCTTGGAGAAGTAACTCTGTATTCTTCCACCATCTATCCGCATCCTTTTCCAATTGATAGATGGCCATTTGGGCCTTGGTTTCAGTCGGGCAGTCGAGAACCTTGAAGATCTTCTCTAATCTGCTGACCCAATTCTCTGCTGTCTGTACTTCGAATGTCCCTTCAAACACTGGAGGATTATGTTTGCAAAATAGCACCATCCATTGTTGGATACCAACTGCCTCCTCCCTTGATTCAACCCTTCTCTGGGGCTGTTCCGCCTGCTGTGGTACTTCTTCAGGTTCTCTACTAGTTGCTCCTGAAGGCTCTAGCGGTCTTAAATTATTTACTGCTGCTGCTACTGCCGCGGCTATGGCAGCATCTCTTTCTTGTTCATTTCGTGCTTGAGCAGCTCTCATTTCTTCTATCATCTTTTGTTGCTGTTCTAATCGTTCTAGAATCATTTGATTAAGGTTTCCAGCCTCTCGGGGTTCCTCAGCTGGAATAGTTCTCCTCGTTCGTACCATTTTGTTATACTTAAAAACAGAAGGGAATACGATAAATAACATAATTCCTTTTCATTTCATTTCAAACATAATATACATACAGAGTATATGTACATATCACAGTACCATTCTAGTCTTTTATACATTAGAAATATTACTCTAATTTTTCTTAAACTTCATTCTAATATATTCTCCTACTAGGTAGATCCAGTCGAATATGGTACAATATGATTCTCTATCAAAATACTGGTCCAACTCGAATCTCCAGGTAGGAGTCTTCGGTAATACGTCATTCATAATTTCTAGCCAAAGCCCCATGGTTAACACATTTGGATCCCAGGCTTGATATATGGCTTTCACCCTTGTGATAAACTCCTGGTAGACCGAATAATCTTGATCTATGTTTTCGAACAGGGTCTGCCTCAACTCGTATAGTTGTCAGGCTAATGTCTCAAGTTGCTCTCTACTCAGGTTCCTCCTTGGGACCATTCTTATGATTAAACCTCCCAAATACATTTCTACTAGAGTCACTTCGGGCCTACTGGGACCTGGCGCATTACTCTGAACACGTACTTGGCTGGATCCTGAACTGTCTGTTATATTCAAGGGTACCGCACTTATGGGAATGGCAGGAATAGGGCCTTCTGTTATCATCACCTCCTGATCATCAATTGGAAAGTTTGATCCTACCGAGGAACTATCCTCCTCAGAATCACCAGTTACTGGAGGTGTCCAGAGGTCAGAATCATTGCTTACTATCTCTTCTTCTAAACTATCTGAACTAGAGACCTCTGGTCTTAATTCCCATTGGTTTACTGTAGTTTCAGACCCAAATCTATGTCTAGTCATCCTGCAAACACTAACTTAGTGTCAATTATGACGGCTTTATCATGGTATATCTTTCTATAAATCATCTACTCAGAGCATTTCTTAAGCCAGAATCCTTTGCTCTGATACCAAAATGTCACATCCTTATTTTTATACATCTTAGGGACCATTCAGTAGCACTTAAACCACTTTCAGGGTCATTGAAGTCTAAACACTTAATCTGGAATTTTATTCATATCGAGTACTGTTCACTGTGGCAAATTCCAGATGAGTGACCTGACTTTGAAAATTCATAACTAATTCTAGAAAAATCTAAATGAAGTGGTTCAAATTTATAAATGAATATAACTCAAATATATTTCAGGGAAAAATCATTGGTTGACCAATCCTTGACAAATTTAACGTGGGTCAATGTTTCAATCTTACTGTTCATCCAATGACTTTCTCCTGAATCCAGCATTCTGGTCCCAACTTTAACAATTTATATCTTTTCGTGTATACATCCAAATTAGACATTCTATATATCAAATTAAAGCTTAGTATGTATAATTTTTACCCTAAAAAGTTCACACATTAATTCAATCATTTACTATTTTTAATGATTTATCAAACATGAATGGGTCTTCACGAGTTACTGTTCACTGAGCCTATTTTCAGCATTTAGTCTTTACATACCCAAGCATACAACCAACACATATCAGTCATACAGGCCAGATAACAATTAATAGCAAATAATCAACTGTTATATCTCAGTGCATGATTAACTCCCTCATATTTTATTACATCCTTCTCTGTCTAAAATCCGGCAGCATAACTGCTACAATTCTTCTTTAGAAAGTAACCGATGTTGTACCGATTCAGTAATTCCCTTGTGAGAACTACCATTCTACGTAGTACCCAGAAAAGACTGGATGAACCTGCTGGGTCCACTCACTTCCAGCCTCCTTAGACAGCACTACGTACACAGTACGTATCAGTTCCTTTCTTTGTTCCGTCTTCGTTGCCGGAATTTCGGCAGCCTACCGGCGTCTCTTAAGATTTCCAAATTTTATCTTGACAGAACCTCCCCTGTAATGTTATGTTTGGGAATGAGATTCAAAAGAATCCCAGTAACAATAATCATAACAAAATATGTAATGCAGAGTGACGGTGCTTGCTTGTGACTGTGTACAGATAAGTATGCTGCATGCTTCCATATTCAATAACATATGATCATAGCATTGGAATAGAGATTCAAGCATAACATATAGGACAACAATCAACCAAACAAAACAACACATCATAAAGACATTACATAAGAGCTAGGATTAGTTGTTACCTTAAAAGCAGTGCTTTAGAACTTCCCTACTACTTCCAACTTCACCAGAACTTCCTTACTTCTTTCTTTCTCACACTTTCTCTCTCAAGAACTTCTCTCCTCCTTTCTTCCTTGCTTATGCCGAAATGAGGGGTTAGGTGGGGGTATTTATAGTGTTGAGCAATGGCAATCTTGTAATTAGGAAGACTTATGATCCTGTGGTCCTGGTTTTTCCTGGAATTTCCTATTTTCTTTAATTCTACTTTAGCCCCAGGGAACTTTTCCTTCTTTATAATTAAGTCCCTTAATTTGGCTAAAATTACACTTTAAGACCCCACATTTTTGTCTACCTTTCCTTCCTTACCTTAAACTTTCCATATTTGCATTTAAGTCCTTTCTTTTCCTTTCTTTTGCAATTTAATCCTTTTCTTTACATAAAGGACCACATCTTTTTCCTGAAACATGACTCATATATTCCATTTAATCTGTACATGGAAATCAGTACAGAAATTAAGGATATTACAGCAATCATGGTCTAACCACCTGCCATTATATTCTGCTGCTATGGCCTCATCATAACTTCTCATTTCAATCTATGCTCTAACTGCAAGCCATTTGAACTATGCTCTAACTGCGAACAATCTATATCAGATCCAACTCTTATCTGAAGAGTGATTTATACTCATCTGAATCAAGCTCTATCTGAGAGCCATCTATTTTAGATCCAACTCTTATATGAAGAGTGATCTGAAAATAACCTCTTTATTGTTATCTGTTGCTCTTTCTGTATACCATTCCTTTCAATAGAAATGGCCCTGAGTACTGTATTCACAAGTCTACAAAAATACCTGAGTAACTATAATCATACTGTAACTGATTGTCCCACTTACTGAGACTATCTGTCATTCTAGGTACATTCCTATTACATGTCGTATGGTTTGGGAGCAACATAACTTTCTCTTAACTTCCTTATCATATATACTCATATATACTCTACCCTGCATGTATTGCAAAAGGGGAATATTCATTCATCATAGCATACTCTAACATGCATGTCATCACATGACAACTGCAAGGAGATGCAACTATCATAACTTATGGCAACATAAGCCATATCATCATAATTTGTGCAACTATCCATCGCACACTGTAATTAGGTAAGCTTTATAACATTCTTATTTTAGGTTTCTCATCTGACTAGCTCATATTACCCTCTTATCAGGGTATAGACTCAACCCTTCATTACTCTATCTTATATAGGGGAGTCACTTTATCTTTTAAACTGTGGCTACCTTTCTACTATCTCTTAACTTCTTTTGTCAATCTATCAGTTTCAGTCTATTCTTGACTGGACTATGGTTTCTTATTGGTCTTTCTCTTGATCCTAGCGAACTTGAGTCGCATGGATCTCATTCATCGTCTCTTACTATTACTTCTATTCTCTAGGGTACTCTACCCTAGGTCTACTACTTCTCCGTGACGGAATCCCTCTGCTTAGGGAACATTAGCTCTTTATCTATTAACCATTATGTCTCTAGCCTTAGGCCATGTGCTATGATCATTTTTAGGCAACTTTCAATCTAACTTCTAATTATTTTGTTCAGCTAGTTGAATAAAACCTTTCGTAATGTAGATATACTCCTAGTTATCACATAGAGGATCTACTTTTAAACATCATCTTAAACTGATCTTTTGTACCTTAATACTTTGTACTGTTTGGCTTGATCATGTGTTATACCAATCCTCTAGTCGATGGACTTTAGCGAGGTTGGTACCTTCATTCTCTGTGATCTTTCGTTGTGACTATCGTACTCTACTCGTCACGACCTAACCACTGCCTAGTTACGACTCACATGTTCTGTGACTTTTAGTCGCGACCATCGTACTCTACTCGTCGCGACCTGACATCTCTATGTCCTTTAGTCAAGACTAAAGGTCTTCTCCCATCGCGACCTGACTCCTCTGTGCACACTAGTCACGACCTTTGACTTAACTAGTCGAAACCTCACTTCTCTGTGACTACTAGTCGCGACCTACTCACTTTATCATCACGACTTGTGTGTCATTATCCTGCATTCTAGGGGAATAACCTTTCTAATCCATATCTTTAACTCATTTAAACATCAATCTAACTAATTCAGAGCATCACTAAGCCAGAACCATCTGTTATGTGCCAGAATCTTCTGCTCTGAGCAAGAACCCTTTGTTCTATGCTAGAACCTATTGCTCTGATACCAAAATGTCACATCCTTACTTTCCTAGCTTCATCTTCTCCAAACTAGTACCCTGTTATATTTGGAAAAAGATAGGGGTGAGATTTTGGGAGAAATCTCAGTAGCAAATGGTACATTCAATGTATACAAGATGAATGCAAGTGTATGACATGTGTTCTTTATCTTTATTAAGCTTCCATTTTCATACTTTCATGATCCATGCCTATCACTATTATGCATAACCATAAACTCATAAAGGGCAGAGCATATATTATCATCATCATACATACTAATCATATTAACACACAAGCATATATATCAAGCATATAAGAATGGGTAAGTCCACTACCTGACAAGCAGCCTCTCCTCTAGTCCTTAACCTTTGATATGAGGTTCCACCTTTTCATAGGTCAGAGCCTATACATAGCATAATAATATTTTATTATGATCTTATCCAGCGTAACTCCACTTAACTCAGGCTTATCTTGAGCTAATACCCCTATTCTGACAATCCCCCAACTTTCTTTCTATCCACGGCTAACCTTATAGAGAGAGATATCTCTCTATTCTAACTATTTAATTTATAAGAACAATCCTCTAATTTATTAGAGCAGGGACTAGAATAAATTACTTACCTTATTCCTAAGCTTGCCGAGTCCCTAAGCTCCTTGGATTGCTCCTAGCTCAGCCAGAACTCCTTCTTTCTCTTCCTTCCTTCCTTTCTTTCTTTCTTTCTCTTTCTCTCTCTTCCTTTCTCTTCTTCTTGGCCATGGGTGTGCTTTGGAATGGGAGGGGGAAGGGGTATTTATAGGTGGAAGGAGGTGGAATGGATGGCTCAGATCGAATCACGATGAACGGCTCAGATTGCTCAGTTTCCTTAAGAAGCTTCGCCTGCATCATCTTGATGACATCATCATCCTCAATGACTCATCAAAGTGACATCATCAAGGGATACCTCACATGCTTAGGTGACGTAATGTGGGGCCCTTGGGATACCTCACTAGCTATCTTAGTGCTGCTAGAGAATCCAGAGTCCTATCCCAAAATAAACGACTGAGATCGTGCCACGTGTCCTTAGGGTTTTTTTTCTTTCCTTAGATCAGTGCCATGTGGCGTCTTAATGGGTCCCATAAGGACACCTTTCATGCCACGTCATGGCTTCCATATAAGTCCAAAGCTTTATCTGATCAATTCCACGGTTATCACTTCGACCAGGTAACTTTACTTTATTGAAAACTCGCTAAAATATTACTTTAATGCCACTTTAACTCACATAACCATTGGGCCATGTTTTTGGACTCTTGGAATGTCATCTTGGGTATCTGATCAAGCTCAAGTACTCCGATGGCTCAATTCCCAAGAAACTCTTAGAAATTGTGCCCTAGGGCCTAATCATTGTATTATGAACATTGTTGATTTATGAATTTCTTAATTATGTTATCTCATTATTTGCATATTTACTGTAATGACCATCCTTGGATAACTCATGATCTTATCCTAAATGTCCCTGGTCTGTCATCTATGTGGGAGCAGAAATGAAATAAGACCAGTATAACTTTGAAGATGTATAGAGATATAAATCAAAGTCATAGGCACATGTAAAAGTATAAGGTATTGGTTCGACACTCTATGAGAGAGCTGCATGGGTTAAGTCATAAGTTTTTCTCATATACAAACCATGCCACTATGCCCTTTGACGTAAGATCATCATGGATTCCTACATGACAAAGCTCAGCTTTAACCTAGTCAAAAGTCACTTTTGACCGAGTGATCATAAAGACTATGTTTAGGCTTAGTGATTTTTTATATGGAGGAATATGAATGGTCAAGATGGAATTTATCTCTCACATTCATAGAGAGATATTACTGGGCCCCTCGATGAGTGAGTCTAAGAAGTTTATGGCCATACTATAATGGAAAGGTAGTTCTATTTCTATAGTCAGACTTCTCAGGGATGGAGAAAGTAACAGTCAGGAACAGAAAGATGATATTCTCTAAAACATCCTTACTTTCGTATGTCTTAGGGACCATTCGGTAGCATTTAGAACCACTTACATGACATTTGAAGTCCATTAGCCAAATTTGGAATTTTTACTCTTAGCGAGTTACTGTTCATATGTATTCCAGATTTGTGCGATGAACTTTGAAAAATCGTAATTAATTCCATAAAAATTGAAATAAAGTGGTTCAAAATTCTACTCAAAGCTAACATGTTGAAGTTTAAGGTAAAAATACGTTTCTGACCAAATGCTTAGTAAATTGATACAGTTTATTCGTTAAATTTACTGTTCATTTGGTCAAAAATCCTGAAAATAGATTATGGTCCGTGACTTTGGAAATTCATTTCTATTTGTTCCCTTATCCAAATGAGACAAATTACATATGGATTTAAATCTCCATATGTGTAATTTAAGCTCATAAAATTTCGTGAGTTAATTCTTTCATTTGCTAGGCCAAACTGAAGCCACAACAAAACTGCTTCGGGACCTACGTTTTACCATTTCAGTTTCCTTTCTTTAATTCTCCATAATTGTTCCAACATACATAAACCATCTCTTTGGTCTCTCATACATTCATATACATCATGGACATATTCTATAATTATTTCATACATTTCCATTACATAAATAGACAATTTACATAATTAGGAAAAACCATACATCATAGGTTAAAGTACCAAATTGTCCACTTTCTTTCTTCCATATTCTTTAGCTCTTCTCCATGAATACATTTTTCCATCATGCTTGACCTAAATTGGTTGGTTGTGGGAGGGTGAGATTCTAGGGAATCTCAGTAGCAAACATTACCACTTAAATATGCAAGATGGATGCTAATGCATGATATGTAATTTCATTAAACTTTCTTTAATTAGTGACATGCCATCATGCTATAAACTTTGCATAAAAATGCATGGCCAAGGGAAACATGTTCTTCATAACATATTCAACATCTTTTCTTATGTCACAACATCATTCAAATATCATATACATGTCAACACATAAGCATACCACATCAAGCACATAAAGAGATAAGTCCAACTTAAGCTTTCTTCCTTATTCTTCCACTTGCTCCCTAAGCTTTCCAACCATGACACCTTTCGGTCAACCACTTCTCAACATCTTCTTGGATGTTGCAAGGTCCTAAGCACATTCATATTCATCACATAATTCATTAGGACCATGAACTCAAGCATTATTCCAGACTATCTCTCTTGAACATTTAACTAACATAACTTCCTCTAACCTTTACCAATTGCCTTGGCCTTTGAATCAATTGATGTCTTGACCTTACCCTACACAATTTCACCTTTTAAATCCATTTATGAGCTTATAATAATGAAATTCCAGCTCTTATGCACTGTTCTGTACAGATTTGTAAAAGCATACACAATTCTTTTAAAAATTCTCATTTTGATTCCAATGCTTCCCATACTTGTTTCTCTATTTTATCCCACACAACTTTTCATTTTAAAACCATTGGAATCATCAAAATCATGAAATTCCAATCAATGTTCATGAGAGTGAACAGTAACAGAGAAGAATTTCAAACATTACAACTTTCAATTCCAATGTTTCCAAGGCTCAAAACCTATCCAATCCTACACAAAATCATCATATAAACTCAATGGAAGCATTAGATCATTGAAATTCCATCTCCTTCTATCATGAACAATGCATGAACAGTGCAAACCGAAATGGTTCATCCATGGCAAAGTCAAGAACATCAACTTGATTCAACAACCAATCATCTAACTAGCTTGTTTAAGCTTTAATCTCATAATTCTAACTTTAATTTCTTCTTTCTCCTTTCTTCTAAGGTTTTGGACAACATATATACCTTAGAGAAAACTCAACTTTCTTCCATGGAAACCCTAAGTTCAAGCTCCTAAATTAAAGGAAAATAAGTTAGGATAGATTGCTTACCTTTAATCTCTAGCTTGCTTGAACTTTAACCTTTGAATTCTTCTTTGCCTTGGCTTGAGTTTTCATTTTGCAAGAGGTTCCCCAAGGGTTCTCATTGCCATGGTTTTGCATCAGATTTTAGGGGCGGATATTTATAGAAAATTTCATGGAAAATGGATGGCCAAGATCATTTTGTACACTATTTGATCTAATGGCTTAGATTTATTCTTGGATTTAACTTTTCTTTAATAATTATGACATCATCATCCATGACATCATCAAGGGGACACCTCACAAGACATGTGGTGAAATTCCAAGGGTAGGAACTTCTGAAAAAATTTCAGTCCAATCCGGTACCGGCTCAGTCCGATTCCCAAAAAACCAGACTATTTTCTTAATCTAATTTTTTTGAGATTCCATAATATGTTTTCTGACCTTAAATCCAGTATCTGGATGCTTTCTATCATTTACATTCTTATACTGGGTCTAAACTTAATTACAGATCCCTTGGAAAATGACCAAAATACCCTTGGTGCCCTTTCTTGCACTACATTGACCCTAAGGGCATAATTGTCATTTCACACCTCTTTGTACCTTATCAGAGCATATACTGACTCTGACTAACCCTTCCTGTACCTGCCTTGGTGTTTTGGCTTATCCAAAATGACCAAAATGCCCTCAATTCATCTCTTGCTCCTAGGTACAACACAGGGGCATTTTCGTAATTTCGCACTTTTCCGGGGTTCCTCTGGACACTGGCCCACATACTGCTCAGGTACCTTATTGGGCCTCTGGGATGCCATTTTGGTCCTTTGTCTAGGTCCACTACCTTTATAGCACAAATCCCAAGAAACCTTTCCCGAAAGTATTTATCTGGTATTTTATTATACTGTAAATTCTATTAAAAAATCTACAGGATTCCTTTTCTGATCCTGTCAGTTTTATAAATTCTCATATTAATTATATTAATTTACTGTAAAGTTTCATCTGATTCTGAGATCCAAAAAATACTGTAATATTTTTATCTGACTTCAGAAATTTATATCAATTTTTCAGGACCTCAAATCAAAATTCTGTGCTGCGTCAAACTAACCGGAATAATTTTCTCTATTTACTGGTAAAATTTGGGTATAATCTGATTCCGACCATTTTTTGCCTGTTTTTTGTCCTAATTCTTCATAATTACACTTTTACCCCTTGAACTTTTGATAAATTACATTTATGTCCTCAAACTTTTTGGAATTACACTTAATGGCCCAACATTTTTGTCTACATTCTATTTTGGCCTTAAAACTTTTGTAATTTCACTTAAGTCCTTACATTTTCTCCCTTTTTCAATTCAATCCCTTTACATAAATGGCCACATTTTTCTTAGAAAATCTCACATATATTACGTACAAACTGTACGTATAAATCAGTACAGAAAATTAGGTATATTACATTCTCCATGCCTCATCCATGACCAAAATGTCGTGTGACAAAAGGGACGTGATATGGTTGTATGAAAGGTTACATCGTTCATCGATCCTCACATGATTTGGGTAGTCGTGATGTTTTGCTAGAGGCTGCTTACGACTTGTGAGTCTGTAAGTAAATGGCCCAATAAGAGCTATGATGTCAAGATTCATTGAATCTAAGATATGTCTAGATTCAATGAATAATTTAGGGTGGACGTGTATATATATAAATGCGTATATATATATTATATAATATGAGAGATATTTATAAGATTTGATTTATAAGGATAAATTAAATCTCTATCACTTTTAAATTTGAAATTTAAATTGATATGATATGATATAATATCTCAAATTTGATTTAGAGAATAAATCAAATATAATTCTGTCATATCTTTGTTTTAAATTAAATGAATAGGTTAATTAAATATGTGGGCCAGATTTAATATAAGAAACCATATTTATTTAATTGATTTCTTATCAGATTACGCAATATATGATATTGTATTAATTTCAGAATTAGTTTAAGATTAATTTCCAAATCTAATATCTGTCAGAACACCGATAGCATCCTATATATTTGACATTAGGGGCTAGGGTTCTTGAAGGGAGAGCGCAAAAGGTTTGCAGATAAGAAACGACCAAAATAGAGACGGTGAGGACGGATTCTCGAGAAAAACCCTAGAAGGACAAGAGGCGCTAGCATGTTGTTCGTGGTTAGAACGCTGTTCATGTGGATACCAGTAGAGGAAGCTGAGCTGAGTTGTCGACTTCTAGCGATCGAAAAGAGAGCATAGGCATCCTGAATGTCAGAATCCCCGAGCCACCAATAATTCAAATACCGAAGGTAACACCTCTTACTACTTGACTTAAACACAATCGGTAGATCCAGACGGAACTGGAAAAATTTTAAAGTCAATCTCCGCTGCGTGTCTTCCAATTCCCTACAGAAACATCCCTTGGCAAATTACCAAAATGCCCTCGGTCCCTCTTTATTTACTTTAATGAGTCTAGGGGCATTATTGTCTTTTCACATCTTACCAGAGTATTTCCTGACCCTGGTCAACTATCCAGATAACCTTTCTTGACTGTCTAACCTTAGTCAAATGACCAAAACACCCTTTACTCATTCTTTACTTATTTTCTAACACAAGGGTATTTTCACCATTTTGCACCTTTTTCTAGACACTGGCCCCTTTTACCCGATGAACTGATATCATGGACCTGGACCTTCTTTGGTGTCATCATGGGCCTCTATGTGATATTATCTGAGCTCATTCAGTACCAGTTTGCTTACCGATTAATTTCCTAATCGGATATCGTGCGTTCACGAACTCTCGTCAAAATTCACTAATATGTGAATAACTTTTCTTACAGATCTCCTTTCGGGACTCCGTCAGTTCCCTAACCTCTATCTTCATAGGACGCATCTTCCTGTAACTTTTCACTTATATCTGAGGTCCATAAGATCTGATAAAAATTTTAGATAACTTTCAGACTATTAGATAAATTTCAGCTATCTGAAACTCTAATAAAATTTTTGTATTAGGCTAGATTAACCAGCATAACTTTCTCTATCTACTGATGAAATTTGGGACTGAAATGCTTTCGGGCAGTTCTAAGCTACTTCCAGCTCAACTTTCTATAATTACCATTTTGCCACTGGAAACTTTTCCTCTTTTCAATTAAGTCCCTTCACTTTTCATAATTACACTTAATGGCCCATAGCTTGTGTTTACTTCCATTTTTGCACCATGAAACTTTTAAACTTTCACTTTAGTCCCTTTCTTTTTCAAAATGACCATTATAACCCTAGGGACTTTCACTATTTACATATAAGTCCTTGTACTTTCACTTATTTGCAGTTTAGTCCCTAAAAACCCTCTATATGTTTCTGGGACTTCTGCTCAAAGGGGTCTGGTAGCCTATCTATTTCAGGCTACTTTCTGAGTCTCTTGCCCTAAAATTTGGGATATTATAAACTACAAGGAGATGTAACTAGTCATCATAACTTATGGCAACATAAGCCATATCATCATCATAATTTGCTCAACCATCCATCGCACATTGCAATAAACTAAGTAAACCTCAAAACATTATTTTCTTTATCACATTTTCTGTCAGTTCCTTATCATTCATTCAAGAACCTGAAATATCTATCTATCTCACTTAGGTTGCCATGCTACCCTCTTACCAGGGTATAGACTTAACCCTTTGTTACTTTATCTTATATAGGGAATAGGGGTGTCATTTTATCTTTTTAAATTGTAGCTACCTCTCTACTATCTCTTAACTTCTTCTGTCAATCTATCAGTCCCAGTCTGTTCTTGTCCGAACTGTGGTTCCTTTTTGGTCTTTTTCTTGATCCTGACTATTTGAGTCACATAGATCTCATTCATCATCTAGCACTATTACTTTTGCTCTCTAGGGTACTTTACCCTAGGTCTGCTAAGCTATTATTCCAATAAATACCCTAACTTAACAAAGTACTTATTACTTAGAGTTAAGGGCTAGGGATTATCCTATATGATGCCAGAAACTTCTGCTCTGATACCAAAATATAACATCCTTATTTTCGTACGTCTTAGGGACCATTCGGTAGCATTTAGAAACACTTACATGACCCTTAAAGTCCATTAGCTAAATCTGAAATTTTTACTCTTGGCGAGTTACTGTTCATATGGTATTCCAGATTAGGCGATGAACTTCGAAAAATCATAGTTAATTTAAAAAAATTGAAATAAAGTGGTTTAAAATTATACTCGAAGCTAACATCTTGAATTTTAAGGGAAAAATAATTTCCTGACCAAATTCTTAGCCAATTAATACATTTTAATCATAAAATATTACTGTTCATTTGGTCAAAAATTTTGAAAACAGATTCTGGTCCCTGAATTTAAAAAATTCATTCTCTTTGTACAGAAATCAAAATAAGGCTTTCTTAGTGTCAACATGAAGCTTGACATGTTAACTACATGTATGTAAAATTTCATACATTTATCTCATCATTTACTATTTTCCATTACATCATGACCATCACTGCTCAGATTGGTCATATAGCAACATTACATATAACAATTCTTCACATAACCTCACATAATATTTACATTAACCAATCCTAACTCCTCTTGTGCTTCTTTATCCTCTTTCATCATTTATAAACCTGTTGGGATTGCGATTACATGGAGGGGGTGAGATTTCTGGGGAAATCTTAGTAGCAAATAATACTAAACAATAGATGTATTAATGTAAATACTTGTGCTTGCTTGTGAAATTGTTAACATTGTGTAATGTGCATGCTTCAATGTATCATATGAAATAAAAATGGCCAAAGTAATCATAGAAACAGAGCTTCAATCATATATACTATGCAACACAATTCAATATAGCCATTGCACAACCAAGCATACATTCAATACATACAAGTTTAGGATAAGTTTACTACCTTATTGCTTTACTTCCTTTCACTTTAACTTTGTTTCTTCCTTCTTACTTTTCCTTGATGTGTGGATGCCTCTTTTGACTCCACAATCAAATCCTAACATCACATAATCATCCATTCATTACAATCTAACTTCTCTTGAACATTGAGCTTACTGAACTACATTAACTTCCCTTAATCTTTACTAATTGACTTGGCATGTGAATCAATTGATGTCTTGACTTTACCCTACACAATTTCACCTTTTGAATTCATTTATGTGCTTAGAATCATGAAATTCCAGCTCCCATGCATGTTATGGATATATTTGAAAAACATGCATAATTTCTCCAAAAATCTCATTTTTGATTCCAATGCTTTCCATACTTGTTTCTCTACTTGATCCCACACAACTTTTCATTTTAAAACCATTGGAAGCATCAAAATTATGAAAATACAATCACTGTTCATTCATGTGAATAGTATGAAGAAGACTTTCAACCATTACAACTTTAATTCCAATGCTTCCAAGGTTCAAAACCCATCCAATCCTACACAAAATCATCATATAAATTCAATGGAAGCATTAAATCATTAAAATTCATTCTTCTTCTATCATGAATAGTGCAGACTGAAAGGTCTCTTTTATGGCAAAGTCAAGAATATCAACTTGATTCAATAACCAATTATGTAAACCAACTTATCTAAGCCTTAATCACATAGTTCTACCTTTATCTACTTCTTCCTCCTCTAACTTAAGATTTGGAAAGCAAGTATACTCTAGGTTTAATGGAATTTCCAACCACTAAAACCTAGGTTTTACCCTTCCAAAACACATATAAATAAACTAAGAAGAATTGCTTACCTTAGGTACTTGCTTGGATGGCTTCTCCTTGATCTTATTTTGAGTTCTTTCTTCATTTTGGCATGGTTTACCCAAGGGTACTCTAGGTGCACGAAATTATGAAGACAATGGGGGATTATTTATAGCCAAACCTTTTGCACCTTGGGTCCATAATGTCCTCACTTTTCCTAATTATTACAATAGCTTAATCTTGAATTTGATTGGTTAGTTTTTGGATTAATTAACCTTAAACATCATTAGGTTAATTCTTATATTATTTATTGCATTTTAGCACATGGGATAACCTTCCTTTCCTCTTCTTGGTACCAAGTGTAAAGCTTGTGGGACCCACAATGTGCAAAACCCTAATTCTCCTTTATCCTTTTTTTTCAAAAATTCATAAATTATTCATTATTGGACTTGGGCTCCAAGACAACTTTTGGGACTTATTGGGCTGCCCTAGTGCAAAATCTTGAGCCTTGCTTAGGTCCAATTGCTAATTGGCATAAATCCCAAGGCACTTCCCTTATACCGATATCCTTAAATTACCCTAATCTTGAATTAAATGCTAGACACCTCTTTTAATTGTTCTAACATTTTTAAAAATTCATTCTAATATAAAATGAATTCCCTACAAAGTCTCATAATTTTTTGAGACCCAGAAGTCCTGATAAAAATTACATACATTTACTTTAAACCCTTTATCGGTGTCCTTTTTCACCGTAAATTCCATAATTAATTCTACATTACTCCTTTTTTACTTCTGTCAATTTCATAAATTCTCATATTAATTATAAGAATTTACTACCAAATTTTATCTGATTATGAGGTCCAGAAGATACTACAATAATTATTAAACTTCTAAAATTAATATCAATTTTTCAGGACCTCAAATCAAAATTCTATGTTGCGTTAAACTGATCAAAATAATTTTCTCTATTTGCTGGAAAATTTTGGGACTAAACTGATTCCTAGTATTTTTGGGCCTTTTTTGGCTCAACATTTCATATTTACCATTTTGCCTTTAGACTTTTCATAATTACATGTAATGGCCCAAAGCTTTTGTGTACTTTACATTTCAACCATAGAACTTTTAGACTTTTCATTTTAGTCTCTCTTCTTTATTCCTTTGTCTACTCATCACTTTTCCTCTCATTTTATCATCATCATCCTTTCCAAACCTCTTTCCTCTATCAGCCTTACACAGATAGGGAAAATTAGGATATGACATATTACATTAATGGCAGCCCCTATATCTAATAACACTCCCTGGATATGAACCCTTCCTATAGTGCATGGGATTGTGTAAGATCCTGGGTCTTAGCACTTAACCGGTAATTCAGCCTTAAAAAGTGATGACACATTAGCACTCACCTGAATTCTCTCAAGGGTCCTAAACTTTTTCTTATCAACACACAATTCTTAAAATTTAGCATACTTAGGATTTCTCTTGAGGAATTTAACCATAGGGATATTTATTTCTAACTTATTGAAGAGATTATAAGTATCTTGTGCAAATCAGGGTCAATCTTTTTCTTTCCAGCAAAATAAGATTTAGGAAAAGGGAGATCTTTTAGACTTACCTCCTTACCAGTATGCTTAGAGGCTCCTTGCTTGTTAGACCCCGCTTTCTCCTTATTTTGCTTTCCTTTGTATGCTAGACTTTGCACGGTCACTTCCTCTTCTTGCTTCTCTTGTAATTCCTCTTGTGCTTGTGAGTTCTCTTCTTGGGTTACCTTCTTAATCATAAGCTGTTGTTCTTTAAGACTTTCTAATTTCCCAATATTCATCTGTGACGATAATGAATTTTCAACTTCAAAATCTTCCACATCCTCCTTTGTTGTATCATCTTCCTTAAAATACACTTGTCTTCCACTTCTGAGTGATATGGCATTCAGACCCTTCAGATTCATGATAGTGTTTGAAGTTATTCTGCCACAGCTCTTTGTTTGGATGTCACTTACTATATTAGAAACCTGATTTAAATGACTGGTAATATCTACATTATTGAAAATTAACTCCTCAATTTTCCTGTGCACATCTGCAATATTCTTCTATATACTTTGAAGAATTGAAACTATGGAGGTGAATTGACCGTCATTCTCTTTGAGCTTGTTATCTATATTGATCATTCTACTATCCATATTGTTTATTTGTGCTGCCATACTCTTTAATAATTGAGAAGTCTCATATGGTCTTGATGCCACTAAAGTATTAGGTTGAGTTAGAAGCATAGACCTTGAGGAAGCACCACCTCCTTGGAATTGCTTTAGCTATTTTCCCCACTCCCCACCTAAAATTTGGGTGGTCTCTCCAGCCAGGATTATATGTGTTGGAGTATGAGTCTCTCTTCTGGTGTTGGTGGTCTCTCCCTTGATACATTGCTACTACTTCTTCACACTATCTATCACATGTACTTGTAGCATGCATCATTGAACCGCATGACTCACATTCTATACTAGTGCTTGTGAGGTTCTTACTTCATGAACTTGTTTCGTAGAATGTAGCTCTCTTTCAATTAAATGCATCCTCTTTTCCATTCGATTTCCTAGAGCTGTTATTTCTGCTAAGATCTCATTTGAATTGCCCGAAGATGATGTGGACATTATCCTTGGATCTTTAGTCTGATGGTCTTCATTAGCCATTTTCTGGACTAACTCCCAACTTGCTTGTGGAGTTTTATCTCTTAAAGACCTATTTGCTGTTATATTCAAGGATACCTTGTTGTGAGGAAGTAGACCATCAAAGAAAATGTTTACTAAATCAGCCTTCGTGATGTTATGATGGGGGACATCGAGTTAACAAATTGATAAATCTTGTTTAATATTCATGTAATGACTCTCTATCTTGTTACAGGATATTTGTAATCTCATTCTTCATCCGAGTAGTCTTAGAGGCTAGGAAGAACTGTTCTAGAAATGTCAACTTCAACTGTTCCCATGTAAGAGTTGAGAAATAGGTTGGCAAATTATATAACCATTCCTTAGCCTTCCATTCCATAGTGAAATGGAAATACCTCCTTAAGACGTCATCCAATGCATTCATTGGAGGCTTCATCGAAGAGCAGATCATATGCATGGTTTGTACGTGGCGATGTGTGTAATGTCCCTAATTTTCTATTCTGGTTTGTATGCATAGTTTGTACGTAATATATGTGAGATTTTCTAAGAAAAGTGTGGCTATTTATGTGAGGAAAGGGATTGAATTGAAAAAGAAAGAAAATTCAAGGACTTAAGTGAAATTACAAAAGTTTTAAGGCCAAAATAGAATGTAGACAAAAATATTGGGCTATTAAGTGTAATTTCAAAAAGTTTGAGGACATAAATGTAATTTATCAAAAGTTCAAGGGGCAAAATGGTAATTATGAAAAGTTGAGCCGAAAGTGGCTTAAAACTATCTGGAAGTATTTCAGTCCCAAATTTTATTAGTAGATAGAGAAAATGATGCTGGTTAATCTAGCTTAATACATAAATTTTATTAAAGTTTCAGATAGATGAAATTTATCTGATAATCTGAAAGTTATCCGAAATTTTTATCAGATCTCCTGGACCTCATATATGAGTGAAAAATTACAGGAATGTGCGTCCTGTGAAGCCAGAAGTCAGGGAACTGACAGAATTCTGAAAGTAGTTTTGTAGAAAAAGTTATTCACTTTTTAGTGAATTTTGAAGGGAGTTTGTGAACACCTGATATCCGATTGGGAAATTAATCGGTAAGCAAACAGGGACTGAATGAGCCCAGATGGTGACACTCAGTGGCCCATAATGACACCAACTGAGGCTAGGCCCATGATATCAGTTCATCGGGAAAATGGGCCATTGTCCAGAAATTTACCGGAAAAGTGTGAAATTTCGAAAATGCCCCTGTGTTGTACCAAGGAGCAAGAGATGAATGGAGGGCATTTTTGTCATTTTAGATAGGCCAAAAATGCCAAGGCAGGTACAGGAAGAGTTAGTCAGAGTCAATATATGCTCTGATAAGATACAAAGAGGTGTGAAATGACAATTATGCCCTTAGGGTCAATATAGTGCAAGAAAGGGCACCAAGGGTATTTTGGTCATTTTCCAAGGGATCTGTAATTAAGTTAAACCCAATATAAGAATGTCAATGGTAGGAAGAATCCGGTTATTGGATTTAAGGTCAGAAAACATATTACGGAATCTCAGAAAAATTAGGTTCAGAAAATAGTCTGGTTTTTGGGAAATCGGACTGATCCGGTACCGGATTGGACTAAAATTTTTCCAGAAGCTTCCTGCCCTTGGAATTTCATCACATGTCTTGTAAGGTGTCCCCTTGATGATGTCATGGATGATGATGTCATAATTATATTTTAAAGAAAAAGATAAATCCAAGAATAAATGTAAGCCATTAGATCAAATAGTACACAAAGTTATCTTGGCCTTCCATTTTTACCAAATTTTTCTATAAATACCCCCCCCAAATCAGATCACTTTGACATTCCTGGAGACCTTGGGGAAACTCTTGGAAAATTTCCATTGAAGCTAGAAAGAAGCAAGCATCTTGGAGGAACAAGTAAGGTAGTTAGTCCCCTTGATCCTAGACTTTATTCTAGCAAGTTTGCTCTTGGTTTTAAGAGGTTTTTCGGACATATTTCTCTTGGTGGTGCTGCTGGATATTCTGTTTTGATGTGAAAAGAATATGAGTTTTATGTTATAGATAGTTTAGACAAGCTTAAACAAGCTAGAATCAAGTGATACTAGTTTAGAAATCCAAGTATGCATGTGAATGGAAGATCGTGTTCTGTTCTGGTACTGTACAAATCACTGTTCATATATTGTTATTTCATGATTTTGATGCTTCCAATGGGTTTAAAATGGAAAATTGTGTGGGGATAAAGTAGAGAAACAAGTATTGGAAGCATTGGAATCAAAATGAGAATTTTTGGGGAAACATGAGGGGCTTTTTGGTTCTGTACAGCAAACCATGAAGCAAATTGATTTTGGAAATTCTGATTTCATATTTGGATTCTACATGAAAAATTATGTGGAAATGAACCATGAGAATTTATTTTAGGAAGATGGAAGCATAAGTCATAAATTAAAGAAATAATGGAACTTAGTGAGAACCTAGTATTGGAATTGTGTTAGAGTTGAGTTGTAACTTGATGTTACTTTGTAATGACTAGGTTTTGAAATTTATGAGAAGGGAAGATCATTCCAAGAAGGAAATAACAAGGACATCTAAGAGGTAGCAAGAATACCTAACTATAATCTTATGTTTGTTTGATTGTATGCTTGCTTGTTATGTATGATTCTTGGTTGAGCTTGAGATGATTTTATGATGATAATGATGAAGTATGAATAGTTGCAACTCCTTGCAATTAATGTCATGACAATATGCATGTTAGAGGTTGCTTATGTATGTTCATAAAGTATCTCCCATGTCATGATAACATGTTAGGCATTTAATCAAGCATGCATGTTATTATAGTTTGTATGACTTGCTATTGAGATTTCCATGAAATCTCATTCTTTCCATATACATAACCATGCTATAGGTGCTGAAACTTCTCAAGGCAAAAGGTTAAATGTGGATGGTTAATTTGTATATGACTTAAAGTTGAGCACTTAACTTGAAAAGATGATATTTTTATGTGCATGATGTATGTTACTATGAATCCAGTCTAAGGCAGTACACTTTCAATGATAGTTTTTATAATCTATCCAATGTATTTTTACTTGAAATTTGGCATGAAAATAGTTAAGATCCATATCTTTAAATGGACACCAATAACGCCTCAATTGTATAAGTATTCAATTTGTTATGATTTTTCAAACTTGAAAATAAAATCTGGAACAAAATAAAAGGAGCAACCAGAGGCAGTAAGGTTCATGCGTGAATTTCAAATAGTAAATGAACGAGTTTTTCCACCAAATTTTATGAGCTTAAATTAAACATATGGATATTTAAATCCATATGTAACAAGTCTCATTTGGATAAGTGAACAAAGATAAATGAATTTTTGAAAATAAGGTAAAGAAACAGGAACTTCCAGACTTACCAAATGAACAGTGTTTTTCAACGAATAAACTGATTTCGTTTGGGCAAGGAAACATCAATTTAATATTTTTTCCTTCAAATTTCAATGAAAGAGATTTCATTAGAAATTGGAACCACCTGATTTCAATTTTTCTATATTTAAATATGAATTTTTAAAGTTCAGGCTGTATTCTGGATTACCAAATGAACAGTAGCTGTGAACAGACCCGAGTACATTTTTTTTGAAAATTCATGTTTCTAAGTTAAAGAGGTAATTAAGTGATTCAAGCTACTTCCAATTGAGTATATGTAGGGGTAAAATTAAGGATGCGACAATGTGGGCATTCTCCTGCAAAACCATGAAATTGAGGTAAGGCTGCAATCAAGGGTCCTTTAATTTCAAAATTATCATCTTCGGTATAGAAACCACAAGGATCATAATTCACATGCAAATGGTTTATTTCCCTCACACTTTTATTATCTTCTACATTTATTGGTATTTCGTTTTTTCTTTGTCTGTTATGCCCATTATGATTTATCTCAGCCATGTTAGATTATGATGACCTCGCCTCTTTTCTAAATTCTCTCCTTAGTTTCCTAAGTTCCCTCTCAATTTCAAGTTCAAAAGGCACTAATGGTCCAGTTCTTCTATGAATGCAACTCAGAAACAATAAAGAATAGCTAGGCAAGCAATCAGAATAAAACACAGAATTTCACAGCAAAAAGTGTCAACTAGTCGTGACTCAAATGTACTTAGGTCACGACTCAATAACGCAAAGAGTGATTTTTCAGAAACTTTGAAAAAGAAAAATGCAGAATGCTATGCAATGAAAACAACAAAAACTAAAAAGTTAAAGCAAAAAATGACTTAGGTAAATAATGGAATTGACAATCAATCACTAAGGAACCAATTACTTGGCTTCCCGACAATTGCGCCATTGATGAACAGGTCAGATTGTCATCTTTTGATCCATCAAAATAATAATATTTGCATCCAATAATATAGTATAAGGCGCAACTCTATCATTCTTCTTGAGAAGTTTTTCTATTGGAGACCTAGCATATTGGTGACAAAACTATTGAAAACCTGAGTGAAAGTAAAATAGGTTTTAGGGTTTGATTATTTTTTATGCAATAAAATAAATGTGCAGTAAAGTAAATGTTTTTTTGGTATTTTTGATTAAGATAAAAACGAGTTGGTTTGTGAAAGAAATATGTTGTGACAAACTCTTGATGATGAAAACATATCTATCCTTGCTCTTAATTTGATATGGGAGGTTTTGAAATCACTAAATCTTAAGCAAAACCTCAATCGATCGATTGAGTCTAGCACATTAATATTTCTTAAACTCCTTTAATCAAAGCTAGTTTTAAAACTCTTAATGAGCCGTTAAAATCCACTTAGTGTGTAATTCAGAATGATGAAAATGCCCTCGAATGATCGTCGATCTACAAACCCTAGAGTTCAAGTAATTGAATTAATTAGCAACGATCGTTGATAACAGTCCAACTATCTTAAAATTGAAAATGAAATATTATATTAAATTCAACATTGAAAGCATCCAAAATCAATCACAATTGTCTAATATGAGAGTAATCAATTAACACTCAATTTCTTATTTGTATAATGAAAAACCCTAGATCTAGAAGCATCAAAACATGAAATAGGTGCAGATTAAAACAGAGAACTCCCCAGTGCAGTCCATGAGCTCAAGATACGAGATCCATCACCAAGAGACTAAAGATTTAGCCTCTCATGACTCCTACTATGCTGCAATCGCTATCCAAATATGATGCCATGAAGAAATCAGAAAGCGAGATGGAGAGATGAATGATGGAAGATGTGTATAGGTAGTAGAGAGAGTGTAGAGAGAGTTCGAGCACTACTTCTTAGCCTAATTAGGTCAAAAACTAGCCTCCTTTCCATCTAAGCTCTGATAAGACACATTTTGTATATGGTTTCTATGACAATTTTGAGAGTTTTATAATAACTTTACCATTCATTTCATACCTTAAATTGTGCTTTTATGTTAATACATGATTGTGCGGGGCAATGTGCTAATAAAAGGGTAAAATGGTAAATTAACCTTCCAAACTGCTTATATTCTGTTATTTACTGATTTGGACTTTTACAGTGAGCTTTTATATTAAATTGCAGGTACTTTGGAAGAGAGCAAGACCAGGAAAGGAATCATAAGTCAATGAAAGTTCATGCTATTATAAGAAGAGACAGAGGCTGCCGTCAAGGGGAGGCTGGTTTTTGGACCTGATTAGGCTAAGAAGCAGTACTCGAGCGCTCTCTGATCACCTTCTCCATATATTCCATCCTTCTACACCTTTCTATAGATTTCTACACATCTCTATACCATTCTGTTGGAGATTGTGCCCTAGGGGCCAATTATTATGTTATGAACATTGTTGATTTATGAATTTCTTAATTATGTTATCACATTATTTGCATGTTTACTGTGATGACTATCCTTGGATAACTCATGATCTTATCCTAAATGTCCCTGGTCGATCATCTATGCGGGAGCAGAGATGAAATAAGACTAGTATGACTTTAAAGATATATACAGGTATAAATCAAAGTCATAGGCACATGTAAGAGTACAGGGTGTTGGACCGACCCGCTATGAGAGAGCTGTATAGGTTAAGTCATAAGCTTCTCTCATATACAAGCCATGTCACTATGCCCTTTGACCTGAGATCATCATGGATTCCTACATGACAAACGATCAGCTTTGACCTAGTCAAAAGTCACTTTTGACCGAGTGATCATAAAGGCTATGTTTGGGCTCAGTGGTTTTTCATGCGGAGGAATGTGAATGGTCAAGATGGAATTTGTCCCTCACATTCGTAAAGAGATATTACTGGGCCCCTCAATAAGTGAGTCTGAGAAATGTATGGCCATACTGTAATGGAAGGGTAGTTCCATTTCTATAGTCAGAGTACTCAGGGATCGAGAAAGTAACGGTCAGGAACAGGAGGATGACGTTCTCTATGCCTCATCCATGACCGAAATATCGTGTGACAAAAGGGACGTGATATGGTTGTATGAAAGGTAATATCGTTCATCGATCCTCATATGATTTGGGTAGTCATAATGTCTTGCTAGAGACCGTTTATGACTTATGGATCAGTATAGTAACTAGCCCACTACCAACTTCATATGGGCCTACAGGGTCGCACACAAAATAGCCCAACTCGAACTGTGATGTCCAAGTTCATTGAATCTAAGACATTTCTTGATTCAATGAATAATCTAGGGTGAATTTATATATTTTATATATATATAAATTTGTATTTATATATTATATATAATATAAGAGATATTTACAAGATTTAATTTATAAGGATAAATTAAATCTCTATCACTTTTGAATTTGAATTTAAATTGATATGATCTATTTGAATTTAAAATTTAAATTGATAAGATATCTCAAATTTAATTTATAAGAATAAATCAAATATAATTATGTCTTATCTTTATTTTAAATTAAATAAATAGGTGAATTAAATCTGTGGGATGGATTTAATAAAAACCATATTTATTTAATTAGTTTCTTATCAAATTATGCAATATATGATATTGTATTAATTTCAGAATTAATATAAGATTAATTCTGAAGCCCGGCCCAATAAGAAGCCCGATAGCATCCTATATATTTGACATTAGGGGCTAGGGTTTGACACAAGAAAAGGGGGCAAGGAGAGTGTAAAAGGTTTGCAGATAAGAAACTGCCGAAATAGAGACGGTGAGGATAAAATCTTGAGAAAGTCTTAGAGGGATAAGAGGCGCTAGCACGTCGTTCGTGGTTGGAACTTTATTCGTGTGGATACCGGTAGAGGAAGCCGATATGAGTTGTCGACTTCTTGCGATCGAGAAAAGAGCACCAGGTACGACGAAGTCGTGACCAGTTGACACAGAGGTCGCGACAAAATTGGCATCTAAACATTAGAAATTTGAAAAGAGACTACAGGTCGCAACTAGAAGTAGAGGAAATCACGACTTCAAACTCCAGAGACGACAGGTCACGACTAGAAGCTGAGTAGGTTACGACTGAAAACTCTAGAGGCGACAGGTCGTGACAAGAAACTGAGGAGGTCGCGACTGAAAACTCCAGAGGCGAAGAGTCGCGACTAGTGGACACTGAGGTCGCGACCACAGCTTGAATACCGAAGGTAACACTTCTTTATCCTTGACTTAAACATATTCGGTAAATCCTGGCTGGGATTGGAAAAAAATTTAGAGTTAATTTCCGCTGCGTGTCTTCCAATTCCCTTCAGTAGTATCAGAGCCATGCCGTTTTGTGTTTAGGTTAGGTTTGATTGTTGATACATGTGATGTATGTTAGACTTTTTAGCCGATTATATGATAACATGCGAGTTATGTATGACATATAAGGAATCTGAAAGGAAACTAAAATCGGTGATGTATGTTAATTTATTTGATCAATTAATATTGATGGGGTCTAAGGAAATAGAATTAAGATTCTTGATAAAAAAAAAATTTCTTGGGGCGCTCCCCCCAGACCCCGCCCGCTAACTGGCTAGCGGGACCGCCGTGGCTACCTGGTCATAGCGCAACATAATCGTAATACATACAGCCTTTCCTGATGTATGAATGTTTTGAAACATTTATTGCCCTTCACATAATATGAATTTTGATTCTTTAATGTTTGGGTATGGTGAACAATATCGCTCTAGATTACAAGTGTTGTAATTTTTCTAAATATGGCCTGCGTGTCGTGCCTTCCTCTAATTACTCTCGTTGTACATTATCTTCTCATCTTACTCTCCTCGAATGTTAAAATGAGGTTTCCTTATGCAATTTTCCTATTCTAATTAGACAGCTCCTCTCATTGGCTTGAGGGGACTTAGGATAGGTGAGCTGTAACATCTCAATTTTCAAGCCTAGAGATGCAGGAAATAGCCTAAGATTGAGAGGATACCAGACCCCTTTTGAGCAGGAGTCCCCAAGGGTTAGAATGGCCATTTTGGGATAAAGGTTGGAAAGTCAAGCGTTAACCATGTTGGTCGCGACTATAGAATATTATGGTCGCGACTATAGAATATTATGTCGCGACTAATATTGACAGAGAGGTATGGTCGCGACGGAAAGATGTGTGTGTCGTGACTAATAGACAAAATGAGCCTGGTTACGACTAGAAAATGATAGGGTCGCGACTATATTGTGTTGTGGTCACGACTAGATTGTGTTGTGGTCGCGACTAATGAACACAGAAGGGGTAGGTCGTGATCAGATGATGTTAGGTCGCGACTATGTAATGAGAAAGATGTTAGACGTATGGGCTAAGAGTTATGAAGGTTCAAGAGAGATAGTTACCCGGTTGGAGATAGAACTGGGGAAAAGGTCAGATAGAGACAGTCAAGAAAGGTTATCTGGATAGTTAACCAGTGTCAGGGAATACTCTGGTAAGATGAGAAAAGCCAATATCGCCCCTAGACTTATTAAAGTAAATAAATAGGAACCAATGGCATTTTGGTAATTTGCCAAGGGATGTGTCTTGGGAATCGAGCCATCAGAGTACTTGGACTTGATTAGAGACCCAAGATGATATTCCAGAGGTCCAAAAACGTGGCCTAGTAGTGATGTGAGGAAAAGTGGCATTAAAATAATGTTTTAGTGACTTTTCAATAAAGTAAAGTTACTCGGTCAGCACGATAACTGAGGAAGTGATCAGATAAAGTCCTGGACTTATCTGAATAGCATTGGATGATGTGAAAAGGTGTCTTGTGGGACCCACCTTGACGCCACATGGCACTGATCTGGAGGAAACAGATAAAGCTAAGGACACGTATTACGGTGCAAGACTCTGAACCGGTGATTCAGCAGGCTGAGTCAGCAAGTAATTATGAGGGCCACTGAGTCAGCATGTTGAGTTAGCAGGTAATTATGAAAGGCTATGAATCAGCATGATGTCATGATGATGCAGTAAAGGGAGTAAAGAAAATAGGAAATTCCAGGAAAATCGGTGGCCACAAGTTCAGAGTTCTTGAAAATTACAGGAGTGCCATAGGTGGAAACTATAAATACCCCCTCCCCCATTCATTTGTCTTCACGGTTTGGCAAGGAAAAGAGAGAGAAAGAAGAGAGAGAAGGAAAAAGAAAGAAAGAGAGAAAGGAAGAAGGAAAGGAAGCACTATCACACTGCATTACATATATTGTTATGGTTGTTACTACTGAGATTCCCCCAAATCTCATCCCCCATGTATAACCCATTATAGGGAGGTTATGTCAAAGTAAATTCTGAGAATGCTAAGAGGCGCCGTTATGCTGCCAAAATTAAGATACCAGTAATAAAAGGAGATGATACGTACTGTGTACGTAGGTACTGTCTAAGGAGGCTGGAAGTGAGTAGACCTAGCCGGTTCATCCAGTCTTTCCTGGGTACTTACGTAGAATGATAGTTCTTACAGGAATTACCGAATCAGTACAAAATCAGTTACTTTTAAAGATGAAGCCTAGCCGTTATACTGCCGGATTTCAGACAGGAAAGATGTAATAGAAATATGAGGATTTTGTGTATGCCCTGTTGTATGACAATTTATTATTTAATAATAAATATTGTTTGGCATATTAAATTTGTGTATGAGAAATTAAGAGAGAAAATTCGCAGGTCCTGAGGTAGCAGTGTTTTGACCTCAGTTTGACCTAGTAAATGAAGGAGTTTGGCCACGAAATTTGGTGAGCCCGTAGCACACATCTGGGGCATTACGTGGATAGGTAATATGCCTCATTTGGATGTGTAAAACGAGATAAATTGGTTTTCAACTTAAAGGTTCAGAATAAGGAACTTAAGAGTAAAATTTTAAATTTCTGGGTTTGAGTTAAGGTATAATCGAACTATTTAGCTTCCACAAGTGTACTCTGAGGGGTCCAAGGGAGGATGTTTCATGAGCCATATTGTATCACGTTTAAGATTATGCAGCTTATGATTATATCACTGCATATATGTTCTATATGCATAATATTGGTATGAGATACAATCGAGATACATGCAAACTGGATAGTTAATTAAACCCTCTAAAAGAAATCTTAAGTCATATGCCGTCAATTAATGAACACTTATCAAAATCTCGATCACTCATTTGTAGGCTCCACCAAAGTGGATGCATTTGAGTTATCTTGGGGAGATAAGCAAAGAGTAATGGTGTTACTCACATATGTTTGTTATTGTTTGACTTAATTGAGATTATCAAAACGGTCTTGGGTCTCAAGGCATTAGATGGGATTAAAAACATGCCGGATCATATGATGATGGAATCCCATAAATATCTAAGAGTTACATTTGATGTAATTGCTAAAGTTGTTACCTACCTAAATAACTTAAAGTTAGCGTTGAAACGTCCTTACTTTCGTACATTTTAGGGATCATTTGGTAGCATTTAGAACCACTTTCAAGGTCAGCATATCCTCTAAAGTTTGTATTGTTCTCTCAGATTGGCTATTTGTCTGAGGATGATAAGCTGTACTGAATCTGAGAGTAGTGCCCATTTCTTCCTGCAAAGCCCTCCAGAAATTAGAAGTAAATCGAGGGTCTCTATCGGACACAATGCTGCTTGGGATACCATGAAGCCTAACAATCTCCTTTATATACAACTTTTCCAGCTTCTCTAGAGAATCTCTCTTATTGATTGGCAGGAAATGTGCTGACTTCGTCATTCGATCAATTACCACCCATACTGCATCATGTTTACTTGGAGTCATGGGTAGTCCTTCCACAAAGTCCATGGCAATACCATCCCATTTCCACTCAGGGATATCTAGAGGCTGCAATGTTCCTGCTAGCCTTTGATGTTCAATTTTTACTTTCTGGCGGGTCAAGCACTTGGACACATAAGCCACTACATCCTTCTTCAATCCAGGCCACCAAAACAACCTTTTAACATCATGGTACATCTTGGTCATACCTGGATGTACTGTATACCGGCTTTTATGTGCTTCCTCCAGAATCTTTTCTCTTAATCCCATAGCATTAGGGATATAGGGCCTTCCCCTGAACTGTAACAACCCTTCCGGGGAAACCTCAAAATTCCTAGTCTTCCCCCTCTCCAGCTTATCTTTAAATATTGCTGCGAGCTTATCCTACTTTTGAGCCTCTTTTATCTCATATTCTATGCAAGCTCTGACATGAACTCCTCCGTAAGGACTCTGTCAATTGCATTTGATATAGAGGGCTCCAATCGCGCATATCTTCTATCAATTCCAACTCCTTGATATCATGTGTGCTACCTGCACCACTTTTCTACTCAAGGTATCAGCTACCACATTGGTTTTTCCTGGATGGTATTTAATTTGAAAGTCATAATCTTTTAACAATTCCATCCATCGCCGTTGCCTCATATTCAGTTCTTTCTGATCTTATAGATACTTCAGGCTTTTATGGTCGCAATACAACTCTATAGTTGCTCCATATAAATAATGTCTCCATATCTTCATAGCGTAAACCACCGCCACAAGCTCCAGATCATGAGTGGGATAATTCTCTTCATGTGGCTTTAACTACCGAGAAGCGTAGGCTACTACTCTACCTTGCTGCATCAGCACACATCCCACCCCTGCTTACTAGCATCAGTGTAGACTACGTAAGTCTGAGTTAGGTCTGGAATAATCAGCACGGGAGTAGTGGTTAATCTCTGCTTCAACTCTTGGAAGCTAGCCTCGCACTTCTCATCCCACTTAAACTGCTGATTCTTTTTGGTAAGCTTGGTAAGTGGCAATGCAACTCAAGAAAAGTCTTGAATAAATCTTCTATAGTACCCTGCTAAGCCAAGAAAACTTCTGATCTCTATCACTGTCCTCGGCTGTTCCCAGCTCAAAACTGCTTCAACTTTGCTAAGATCCACAGCTACCCCTTCTCAGGATATGACATGACTGAGAAATTTGACTTCTGAAAGCCAAAACTCGCACTTACTCAGCTTAGCATAGAGCTTCTTTTCTTTAAGGGTACTAAGAACAATTCTCAAATGCCTTTTATGTTCCTCAGCAGATTTGGAGTACACCAAGATATCATCAATGAAGACCACAACGAACTGATCTAAATAAGGCCTGAAGATCCGGTTCATGTAACCCATGAAAATAGCAGGTGCATTCGTTAGCCCAAAAGGCATCACAAGAAACTCAAAATGTCCATAGCGCGTCCTAAAAGCAGTCTTTGATATATCATCTGACTTCACCCTTAGCTGATGATAGCCAGATCTCAAGTCAATCTTAGAGAATAAGATCACTCCTTCTAATTGATCTAGCAGATCGTCGATTCTGGGGAGAGGATACTTATTCTTGACCGTAATCTTATTCAATTCCCGGTAGTCAATGCATAGCCTTAGACTGCCATCCTTCTTCTTGACAAATAGCACAGGAGCACCCCATGGTGATACACTGGGTCTTATGAAACCCTTTTCCAATAGCTCCTCAATTTGCTTCTTCAGTTCCATCATTTCATTAGGAGCCATTCGGTATGGGGCTTTGGATACTGGTCCAGTTCCAGGTACAATGTCAATTGCAAACTCTACCTCTCGTTCTGAAGGCAATCCTTGAATCTCCTTCGGAAAGACTTCAGGAAATTCATTGACTACAGGGATCTTATCAATTCCTTCTTCTACTTCTGTTTGAACAGAAAAGAATACCATATATCCCTGACATCCTTTCTGTAACACCCCAATTTTCAGGCCAGAGACTTAGGAAGTAGCCTGAAATAGATATATCCCTTTGAGCAGAAGTCTTGGAAACATACAGAGGGTTTTTAGGGACTAAACTGCAAATAAATGAAAGTCCAGGGACTTATATGTAAATAGTGGAAGTCCCTAGGGATATGATGGCCATTTATGCAAAGAAAGGGATTAAATTGCAAAAGAAAGAAAATGAAGGGGCTTAAGTGCAATTATGGAAAGTATAAAGCCAAAAAGGAAAAGTAGACAAAAAGGTGGGGTCCTTAAGTGTAATTTTAGCCAAATAAAAGGGACTTAATTGAAAAGAAGAAAAGTTCCCTGGGGCTAAAGTATAATTAAAGAAAGTCAGGCCGGAAGTGGTTTGGACTGCCCGAAAGCATTTCAGTCCCATATTTCACCGGTAGAGAGAGCAAGTGACGCTCGGTAAGCTGGCTTAATGCAGGAATTTTTCAAGACTCCAGATAGCCATAATTGATCTGATAGTCTAAAAGTTATAAAAATTCCTACCGGATATCCTAGATTTCAGATCTAAGTGAGAAAATACAGGATGATGTGTAACATCCCGATTTTTGGTCTAGGAGAACTGGGAAGTAGTCTGATATGGGCAGGCTGCTAAAACCGTAGTCCCAGGGTAGTAATCTGATATGGGTGGATCACTTACCTGTATTTTGTAGGATCCGAGGGATGAGCTAAGTCCTTCAGGATGTAAAGATGAGTTAAGTCTTTAACCTACAGAATCGGGACAGTTCACCTAGGTTCAAAACGAGGAATGTGAGGAATATCCTAAGTCTTAAGCCTAGGAATTCTGCAGGAAGCTTGATATGGGCTGGCTCCTGTGTAAGATAACCTGATATGGGCGGGTTGTCGAGCTTTTCAATTAACGATGACTCCCGAAGAGTTTAAGGGATGAGTTATTGAAAGAGAATTTCTAGAACTTAAGATAAGGGATAAGAAGATGAGAATAGATGCCAGAAAGAGAATGCAGGGGCAAAATCGTAATTATGGGAAAGATCGGGCTGGTAGCCGATGAGTACCATATTTTGCCAGAAAATAGAGAAAATTATGCTGATCATTTCACTGAACTGTGAAATGTGCATACGAGGTCTTTATGAGTATGAAAGAATTATGGAAAGTTTAAGGACAAAAAGGTGGGGTCCTTAAGTGTAATTTTAGCCAAATAAAAAGGGACTTAAATGAAAAGAAGAAAAGTTCATTGGGGCTAAAGTGTAATTAAAGAAAGTCAGGCCGGAAGTGGTTTGGACTGTCCGACAGCATTTCAGTCCCAGATTTCACCGGTAGAGAGAGCAAGGGACGCTCGGTAATCTGGCTTAATACAGGAATTTTTGAAGACTCCAGATAGCCAGAAATGGACTGATCGTCCAAAAGTTATAAAAATTCATACCGGATATCCTAGATTTCAGATCTAGGTGAGAAAATACAGGATGATACGTCCTTGTGGGGCGGATGTCGGGAAACTGACAGAATACCGATACGAGGCCTATAGGAAAAGTTATTCGCAAATTAGAAAATCCAGACGGGAGTGTGAGGCCTCCGGGTATCCGATAAGGAAACTTATCGGTATTTGAAAAGGGACTGAATGAGTTCGGATGACCTCAGTCAGATGACTGATATGACTCACAGGGATGGCTGAACACCGCAGGCCAGTGTATCGGACAGAAGGAGCCGGTGTCCGGATATGTGTATAAACGGTGAAAAATAGATTAAATATTCAATAAACATTAACGGGGGAGATTCCTCGTAATGCGTACCAGGAAGGTAATGGACCCTGAAAGGCCCAATAATGGCGCCAACAAGGCCCAGTAAGACCCTTGGACTGATAGGTGGGCCAGTGTCCGGCAGAACCCCGGAAAAGTGCGAAATTACGAAAATGCCCCTGTGTTGTACTAAAGGGGTAGCAGATGAATGAAGGGCATTTTGGTCATTCTGGACAGGCCCAGAAGCCAAGGTATATACAGATAAAGTTACTTAGAGTCAGTATATGCCCTGACAAAGTACAGAAGGGTGTAAAATGACGATTTTACCCTTAGGGTTAAAATAGCGCAAGAAAGGGCACCCAAGGGTATTTTGGTAATTTGCCAAGGGATGTTTCTTGGGAATCGAGCCATCAGAGTACCTGAGCTTGATCAAGATCCAAGATAACATTCCCAGAGCCCAAAAACGTAGGCCCAGTGATATGTGGGAAAAAGTGGCATTAAAATACTATTTTAATGCTGTTTCAATAAAGTAGAGTTGCTCGGTCGGCACGATAACCGAGGAGGTGGTCAGATAAAGTCCGGGACTTATCTGGATAGCATTGGAAGGCGTGAAAGGTCCCTTCCAGGTGCCACATGGCGCAATCTTAGAGGCAGAAGAAAAGTTGAGGACACGTATTACGGTGCAAGACTCTGGACCGGTACTGGATTGGACTGAACTGCTGAGTCAGTTGATGAGGTGTCCAGGAATTGTGACATGTGAAGAATGTGGCGATGAGGTGTCCCGGTGAGGTGTCCTAGATGATGTCATGCATGATGCAATAAAAAGGAATAAAGAAAAATAGGAAAAACCAGGAAAAACCAGGACCACATGTTCAGATGGCTTCAAAATTACAGAAATGCCATCCATTAAAGCTATAAATACCCCCTTCCCCTCCCATTTTATGCATCCCACGTTTTTGGCAAGAAAAGAGAGAGAAAGAAGAGAGAGAAGGAGAAAGAAAGAAAGAAAGGAAGTTCTGGTAGAGTTGGAAGCAGTATAGAAGTTCTGGAGTTCTGCTTTTGAGGTAGTAACTAATCCTAGCTCTTATGTAATGTCTTTGTGATTTGTTGTGCTATTGTTTGGTTGGATTGTTGTCTTATATGTTATGCTTGAAGCTCTATTACAATGCTATGATCATATGTTATTGAATATGGAAGCACGCAGCATACTTATCTACACACAATCACAAGCAAGCACCGTCACTCTGCATTACATATATTGTTATGATTATTACTACTGAGATTCCCCCGAATCTCATTCCCATATATAACATTACAGGGGAGGTTCTGTCAAAATAAAATTTGGAAATCTTAAGAGACACCGTTATGCTGCTGAAATTCCTGCAAGGAAGCAGGAACAGGGAAAGGAACTGATACGTACTGTGTACGTAGTGCTGTCTAAGGAGGCTGGAAGTGAGTGGACCCAGCAGGTTCATCCAGTCTTTCCTGGGTACTACGTAGAATGGTAGTTCTCATGAAATGATGTAATAGAAATATGATAATTTGCTGTATGCCTTGTTGTATGACATTTTATTATTTAATAATAAATGTTGTTTGGCATGTTCAATTTGTGAATGGGGAATTAAGGGAGAAATTCGCAGGTCCTGAGGTAGCAGTGTTCTGGCCTCAGTTTGACCTAGTAAACGGCGGAGTTTGGCTACGAAATTTGGCAGGCTAGTCGTACACATCTGGGGCATTACGTGGATAGGTAATAAGCCTCATTTGGATGTGTAGAACGAGATAAATTAATTTTCAAATTAAATATCCAGAATAAAGAACTTAAGAGTAAAATTTTGAATTTCTGGGCTTAAGTTAAGATATAATCAAGCTAATGTTGCTTCCGCAAGTGTACTCTGAAGAGTCTAAGGGAGGATGTTTCATGATGCGTCCTGTGTAACACCCTAATTTTTAGGCCTAGAGATGCCAGAAAGAGAATTCAAGGGCATAATCGTAATTATGGGAAAGATCGGGCTGATAGCCGATGAGTACCATATTTTGCCAGAAAATAGAGAAAATTATGCTGATCATTTCACTGAACTGTGAAATGTGCATATGAGGTCTCTAGGTGTATGAAAGAATTAGAAATATGACCAGGGGTAAAATGGTCATTTTGGAAAAGTGTGCGCGTGAGTGCTTTTTCAGGCCAAAATAGCCCGGTCCGGATAAAATATCTGAAAATACCGGGAGATAGAGGAAAGGATTCCGGATTGAATGAGGAGTCACAGAATTTTGATTTGAGATCCCGATTTTTCTGTAAAAATTCCTGAAGATGGGAATTTACAGTTATGATCGGTAAAAGAAAGGCAGTCCGAATAGAAATGATCGGACAATGGCAAGAGGCCATACAGTGTTGTCTAAGGCCCGTAGTGACACCAGGGAAGGCCCAGGCCCATAATATCAGTTCAGGGGTAAGAGGGGCCGGTGTCCGGGAAAAATGTGCAAAATGACGAAAATGCCCTTATGTTATAGAATAACTGAAGAATGAGTAAAGGGTATTTTGGTCATTTGGCTAAGGTTAGACAGTCAAGAAGGGGTATCTGGATAGTTGACCAGGGCCAGAGAATACTCTGGTAAAATATGAAAAGACAATAATGCCCCTAGACCTAGTAAAGGAAATGAAAGGACTTAAGTGCAATTATGGAAAGTTTCAAGGCCAAAAAGGAAAGTAGACAAAAATGTGGGGTCCTTAAGTGTAATTTTAGCCAAATAAAAAGGGACTTAAATGAAAAGAAGAAAAGTTCCCTGGGGCTAAATTATAATTAAAGAAAGTCAGGCCGGAAATGGTTTGGACTGTCCGACAGCATTTCAGTCCCAGATTTCACCGGTAGAGAGAGAAAGTGACGCTCGGTAATCTGGCTTAATACAGGAATTTTTGAAGACTCCAGATAGCCAGAAATGGACTGATCGTCCAAAAGTTATAAAAATTCATACCGGGTATCCTAGAATTCAGATCTAGGTGAGAAAATACAGGATGATACGTCCTTATGGGGCGGATGTCGGGAAACTGACAGAATACCGATAGGAGGCCTGTAGAAAAAGTTATTCGCAAATCAAAAAATCCAGACGGGAGTGTGAGGCCTCGGGGGATCCGATAGGGAGATTTATCGGTATTTAAAAAGGGACTGAATGAGTTCGGATGACCTCAGTCAGATGACTGATATGACTCACAGGGATGCCTGAACACCGCAGGCTAGTGTTTCGGACAGAAGGAGCCGGTGTCCGGATATGTGTATAAACGGTGAATAATAGATAAATATTCAATAATTATTAACGGGGGAAGATTCCTCGTAATGCGTGCCATGAAGGTATTGGACCCAGAAAGGCCCAATAATGGCGCCAACAGAGGCCCAGTAAGACACTTGGACTGATAGGTGGGCCAGTGTCCGGCAGAACCCTGAAAAAGTGCGAAATTACGAAAATGCCCCTGTGTTGTACAAAAGTGTAACAGATGAATGAAGGGCATTTTGGTCATTCTGGACAGGCCCAGAAGCCAAGGTATATACAGATAAAGTTACTTAGAGTCAGTATATACCCTGACAGGGTACAGAAGGGTGTAAAATGACGATTTTACCCTTAGGGTTAAAATAGTGCAAGAAAGGGCACCCAAGGGTATTTTGGTAATTTGCCAAGGGCTGTTTCTTGGGAATCGAGCCATCAGAGTACTTGGGCTTGATCAGGATCCAAGACAACATCCCCAGAGCCCAAAAACGTAGGCCCAGTAATGTGTGGGAAAAAGTGGCATAAAAATATTATTTTAATGCTGTTTCAATAAAGTAAAGTTACTCGGTCGGCACGATAACCGAGGAGGCGATCAGATAAAGTCCTGGATTTATCTGGATAGCATTGGATGGCGTGACAGGTGCCAGTAAGATGCCACATGGCGCCATCACAGAGGAGGAAGGAAAAGCTGAGGACACGTAGTACGAGGCAGGACACTGGACCGGTGAGTCAGCATGCTGAGTCAGCTGCTGAGGTGTCCAGGAATTTCAGCATGTGGAAAATGTGGCGCTGAGGTGTCCTGGTGAGGTGTCCCAATGATGTCATGCATGATGCAGTAAATGAGGAATTAAAGAAAATAGGAAAATCCAGGAAAAATCAGGACCGCAGGATCAAAGTTCATGGAAATTACGAGATTGCCATTGGAGGAGGTTATAAATACCCCCCCTTTCCATTCATTATGCATGGCCAAGAGCCCATTTTAGAGAGAGGAGGAGGTGCTAGAGAGAGAAAGTGAGAGGAAGAAAGAAAGAAAGGAAGTTCTGGCGGAGCTGGAAGCAGAATAGAGATAGTAGAGCTCTGCTGAGCCTTTGAGGTAGTAACTAATCTTAGCTTTCATGTAATGGCTTTGTGATATGTTGTGCTATTGTTTGGTTGGATTGTTGTCTTATATGTTATGTCTGAAGCTCTGCTGTAATGCTATGATCATATGTTATTAAGCATGGAAGCACGCAGCATACTTATCTGTACACAATCACAAGCAAGCACTGTCACTCTGCATTACATATATTGTTATGATTGTTGCTACTGAGATTCCCCCGAATCTCATCCCAATAAGTAAACCATTACAGGGGAGGTTATGTCAAAATGAATTCTGGGAATTTTAAGAGACGCCGTTATGCTGCCGAAGTAAAGACTGAACATCAGTATATGATAAGTACTGTGTACGTAGTGCTGTCTAAGGAGGCTAGAAGTGAGTGGACCTAGCCGGTTCATCTAGTCTTTCCTGGGTACTACGTAGAATGGTAGTTCTCATGAGGGGATTACCGAATCAGTACGGTTCAGTTCTTTGTACAGATAAAGCTTAGCGGTTATGCTGCCGGACTTCAGGCAGGAAAAGATGCAATAGAGATATGAGAATTTATGTACATGGCCAGATGTAAAACAACTTATTAATTAATAATAATTGTTGTTTGGCATGTTTGACTGATATATGATGGATGTATGCATATGTATGCAAAGTTGATTGCTGGAAATTACCACTGTGAACAGTAACACGTGGTGACATGATAATGTTTGATAAATGATTAAAAATAGTAAATAGATGAATAAATGTACGAAATTTTTATGGTAAATATTAGACATACAAATCTTTAATTTGATATATAAAACGTATCATTTGGATGTCTACACAAGGAGATATAAATTATTAAAGTTGGGACCAGAATGCTGGATTCAGGGAGAAGAACGTGGAATGAACAGTAAACTTGACACGTTGACTGACGTTGACTTGGTCAATGAATTGTCAAAGAGTTATTTTTCCCTGAAATATAATTGAGTTAGCTTAATTTATCAATTGGAACCACTTCATTTCGATTTTTCTAGAATTAGTTATGATTTTTCGAAGTCGGGTCACTCATCTGGAAGTTACACAGTGAACAATACTCGATATGAGTAAAACTCCAGATTGAGAAATTGGACTTCAATGACCTTGAAAGTGGTTCTAAATGCTACTGAATGGTCCCTGAGACATATGAAAGTAAGGATGTTTCATCCTGATGGGGCGGATGTCAAAAAACTAATAGAATACCGATAGGAGGCCTGTAGAAAAAGGTATTCGCAAATTAGAAAATACAGACGGGAGTGTGAGGCCTCCAGGTATCCGATATGGAGATTTATCGGTATTTAAAAAGGGACTGAATGAGTTCGGATGACCTCAGTCAGATGACTGTTATGACCCACAGGGATGCCAGAACACAGTAGGCCAGTGTATCTGGTAAAAGGACCCGGTGTCCGGAGATGTGTAGAAACGGTGTATAATGGAGGAACTACTCGATGAACATTGAAGGGGAAGATTCATCGTGATACGTGCCATGAAGGTAATGGACCCTGAAAGACCCAATAATGGCGCCATCAAAGGCCCAATAAGACACTTGGACTGATAGGTGGGCCAGTGTCCGGCAGAACCCCGGAAAAGTGTGAAATTACAAAAATGCCCCTGTGTTGTACCAAAGGGGTAGTAGATGTGTGAAGGGCATTTTGGTCATTCTGGACAGGCCCAGAAGCCAAGGCACATACAGATAAAGTTACTTAGAGTCAGTATATGCCTTGACAGGGTACAGAAAGGTGTAAAATGACAATTTTACCCTTAGGGTTGAGATAGTGCAAGAAAGGGCACCCAAGGGCATTTTGGTAATTTGCCAAGGGATATTTCTTGGGAATCGAGCCATCAGAGTACTTGAGCTTGATCAGGATCCAAGATAACATTCCCAGGGCCCAAAAACGTAGGCCCAGTGATATGTGGGAAAAAGTGGCATTAAAATACTATTTTAATGCTGTTTCAATAAAGTAAAGTTACTCGGTTGGCACGATAACCGAGGAGATAATCAGATAAAGTCCTGGACTTATCTGGATAACATTGGATGGTGTGACAGGTGCCAGTAAGATGCCACATGGCGCCAACATAGAGGAGGAAGAAAAAGTTAAGGACATGTGGCATAATCTTAGCCGGTGAGTTCAGTTTATGGGAAATCGGACCGGACCGGTACTGGATTGGACTGGAACTGCTGAGTCAGCTGATGAGGTGTCCCAGGAGCTTTTAATTTCGCCATGTGACATATGAGGTGTCCCATGAGGTGGCCTTGGGATGATGTCATGCATGATGCAGTAAAAGGAATAAAGAAAAATAGGAAATTCTGGAAAAACCAGGACCACAAGTCCATATGGCTTCAAAATTACAAGAATGCCATTGAAGGAAACTATAAATACCCCCTTGCTTCATATGCAGCACGGCTCAAGGCATTTAAGAGAGAGAAGGAAGTGCTAGAGAGAGAAAGTGAGAGAAAGAAAGAAAGAAAGGAAGTTCTGGCGGAGCTGGAAGCAGAATAGAGATAGTAGAGTTCTGCTAAGCCTTTAAGGTAGTAACTAATCCTAGCTTTTATGTAATGGCTTTGTGATTTGTTGTGCTATTGTTTGGTTGGATTGTTGTCTTATATGTTATGCTTGAAGCTCTACTGCAATGCTATGATCATATGTTATTGAGTATGGAAGCAGGCAGCATACTTATCTGTACACAATCACAAGCAAGCACTG
Source organism: Leucaena leucocephala (assembly GCA_037074615.1). Classification (NCBI taxonomy): domain Eukaryota; kingdom Viridiplantae; phylum Streptophyta; class Magnoliopsida; order Fabales; family Fabaceae; genus Leucaena; species Leucaena leucocephala. Next base: position 12,239,989 of record CM073537.1, read on the forward strand.
TCACTCTGCATTACATATATTGTTATGATTGTTGCTACTGAGATTCCCCCGAATCTCATCCCAATAAATAACCCATTACAGGGGAGGTTATGTCGAAGTAAATTTTGGGAATTATAAGAGACGCCATTATGCTGCCAAAATTATGACAAGATAAGGAAAGCAGCTGATACGTACTGTGTACGTAGGTACTGTCTAAGGAGGCTGGAAGTGAGTGGACCTAGCCGGTTCATCCAGTCTTTCCTAAGTACTTACGTAGAATGGTAGTTCTCACAGGAATTACCGAATCGGTACAAGATCAGTTACTTTCTGAAGATGAAGCGTAGCGGTTATGCTGCCGAATTTCAGGCAGGAAAAGATGTAATAGAGATATGAAAAATTTTGTATATACCCAGATGTAAAACAACTTATTAATTAATAATAAGTGTTGTTTGACATATTTGACTGATATATGATGGATGTATGCATATGTTTGCAAAGTTAAATGCTGGAAATTGCCACTGTGAACAGTAGCACGTGGTGACAAGATGATGTTTGATAAATAATTAAAAATAGTAAATGGATGAATAAATGGATGAAATTTTTAAGGTAAATAGTAGACATACCAAGCTTCGATTTTATATATAGTATGACTCATTTGGATGTCTACACATGGAGATATAAATTATCAAAGTTGGGATCAGAATGCTGGATTCAGGAGAAAAATGTTGGATGAACAGTAAAGTTGTGACGTTGACTGATGTTGACTCGGTCAATTAATGGTCAACGAGTTATTTTTCCCTGAAATATATTTGAGTTATATTTGTGTAGCAACTAGAACCAATTCATTTTTATTTTTCTAGAATTAGTTATGATATTTGGAAGTCAGGTCACTCATATGGAATTTACATAGTGAACAGTACTCGATAAGAGTAAAACTCCAGATTGAGAAATTGGACTTCAATGACCTTGAAAGTGGTTCTAAATGCTACCAAATGGTCCCTAAGATGTATGAAAGGAAGGATGTTTCACTTTCCGCAGACATTTGCCTGCCTGAGCCTCCGTTATGAGATTCAATCTTATTTCCGAACTCATATCAGCTACCTTTGGGCTAAGAACTAGGGTCTTGTTCCTGCAGTCCAGCATTATATTATTGGAGGCTAACCAATTCAAACCAAGTATGACATCGATCTCTCTGAAAGACATACATATTAAGTCTAGGGTGGTACAGCAGTGCTCATAACGCACTATACTATTCAAACAAGCATCAGATGTAACTACCCTGGCATTGGTGGGAGTTTTCACATGCATATCATAACGCAACTTGCTAATCAAAAGGCCTAGGCGCTTAGCACACTCATAGGAAATAAAGGAATGACTTGCACCCGAATCAAATAGAGCAGTCACAGCATGATCATTGAGATAAATTGTACCTTGGATCATCTCAGGTGATCGCTGAGTGTCCTCCCTGGTGAGTGCAAACACTCGTCCTGGTGTCCTTGGCCTTAGATTTGTTATAGCTTGAGGGCACTCTCGGGAAAAATATCCGGGCTTTCCTCAGGTATACAAATATTCTGGCCCATTAAACATGGTCTGTCACCATGATTGTTTCCACACTTGTCACATACTTGGGCCTTTGAATCTTTGTTGTTGGACCTTCCGCGGAAATTTCCTCTACTTGGCCTCCTGTTTTGCCATGGTCGCTTTTTTTTCCTGTAGCCGCTACCACTTGCAGCTTCTTAGTTTTGACCGGCTTTGTCAGGAGCTGCTTGATCCCTGTTTCCTGATCTGAATAGCATTCGGTGATTCATGCTATTTTCAACAATACGGCATGCCTCCACGGCCTTATTAAACTGGCTGTATTGTTGAAGAGTTAACTTCTCCTTTAGCGTGGAGTTCAACCCTCGAATTATCCTTTCTGTCATCCAGCATTCGTCATCCACTTGGCGCAGATAAGTGGAATATTGAGATAGCCGGATAAACTTAGCAAGGTATTCATCAAAAGATTCCTTCTCTCCTTGTCTCAGTACAAGGAATTCTGCCTCTCTTTCATCTTTAACTGACTGAGGAAAATATTTTTCATAAAACTGCTCAAGAAATACTTCCCAGGTGATCGAAATGTCTCTTGTTTGCAGAAGTAACTCAGTGTTCTTCCACCACCTGTCAGCATATTTTTCTAGTTGATAGATGGCCATCTGAGCTTTGGTTTCCGTCGGGCAATCAAGAACCTTGAAGATCTTTTCTAGTCTGCTAATCCAATCCTCAGCTATCTGCACCTCGAACGTTCCTTCAAACACTGGAGGATTGTACTTGCAGAATCTGATCATCCATTGTTGGATCTAGCTACACCCTCTCTCAGGTCAACCCGTCTCTGGGGCTGTACTGGCTGCGGTTCTCTACTAGCCGATCCTTAAGGCTCGGGTGGCCTCAGGTTGCTTACTGCTTCGGCTACTGTAATATACCTAATTTTATGTACTGATTTATATGTACAGATTGAATGAAATATATGGATTATTTTTCAGGAAAAAGATGTGGTTGTTTATGTAAAGAAAGGGATTAAATTGAAAAAGAAAGAAAAGGTAAGGACTTAAGTGCAATTATGGAAAGTTTAAAGTTAAGAAGGAAAAGTAGACAAAAATGTGGGGTCTTTAGGTGTAATTTTAGCCAAATAAAGTGACTTAGTTGAAAAGAAGAAAAGTTTCCGGGGTAAAAGTGTAATTATGAAAACCTGGACCGGAAATAGGCAAAAATAGTGATCGTACTCCGATCAGCCCCATATTCCGCCAGTAGATAGAGTAAGTAACGCCGGGTAATCCAGCGTAATACAGGAATTTTTTAAGAATCTAGATAGCCAAAATTGATCTGATAGTCCAAAAGTTATAAAAATTCCTATCGGATATCCTAGATATCAGATATAAGTGAGAAATTACAGGATGATGCTTCCTAATGGGACGGATGTCAGGAAACTGACAGAATACCGATAGGAGGTATGTAGAAAAAGTTATTCGCAAAATAGCAAATACAGACGGGAGTGTGAGGCCTCTAGGTATCTGATAGGGAGATTTATCGGTATTTAAAAAGGGACTGAATGAATTTGGATGACCTCAGTCAGATGAGTGTTATAACCCACAGGGGTGTCTAAACACAGTAGGCCAGTGTATCTGGTAAAAGGACCCGGTGTCCGGATATGTGTAAAAACGGTGTATGTTAGATAAAAGGTTCGATGAACATCGCCTGAGGAAGATTCCTCGTAATACATGCCAGGTAGGTAATGGACCCTGTAAGGCCCAATAATGGCGCCAACAAAGGCCCAATAAGACTCTTGGATTGATAGGTGGGCCAGTGTCCGGCTGAACCTCGAAAAAGTGCAAAATTACGAAAATACTCCTGTGTAGTACTAAAGGGGTAGCAGGTGTATGAAGGGCATCTTGGTCATTCTGGACAGGCCTAGAGGCCAAGAAATATACAGGTGAAGTTAACCAGAGTCAGTATATGCTCTGACAGAGTACAGAAAGGTGTAAAATGACAGTTTTGCCCTTAGGGTTAAGATAGTGCATGAAAGGGCACCCAGGGGTATTTTGGTCATTTCGCAGGGGATTTCTAATTGAGATTAGACCCAGTATAAAAGTGTTAATGATATAAAGGACCCAGATACTAAATTTAAAGTTAGAGGACATAATATGGATTTGCAGAAAAATTAGATTCAGAAAACGGTCCAGTTTTCGAGGCGACAGACCGAGCTGGTAAAGGATTGGACCGGAAAGCTTCCAGAAGGCTTCTAGCTCCCTCCAATTTCGCCATGTGAAGAATGTGAGGGGTGAGGTGTCCCCTTGATGATGCAGTAAAGGAATAAAAGAAAAATAGGAAATTCTGGAAAAACCAGGACCACAAGTCATACACAAAATTCTCATATTTCTATTACATCTTTTCCTGCTCGGATTTCGGCAGTATAACAGCTAGGCTTCATCTGTACAAAGAACTGAACCGTACTGATTCGGTAATTCCCTCATGAGAACTACCATTCTACGTAAGTACCCAGGAAAGACTGGATGAACCGGCTAGGTCCACTCACTTCCAGCCTCCTTAGACAGCACCTACGTACACAGTACTTATCATATTCTGATGTTCAGTATTAAATTCAGCAGCATAACGGCGTCTCTCAAAATTCTTAGAATTCAGTTCAGCTTAATTTCCCTGTAATGGGTTAGATATGGGGAATGAGATTCGGGGGAATCTCAGTAGTAAATAATCATAACAATATATGTAATGTAGTGTGACAGTGCTTGCTTGTGATTGTGTACAGATAAGTATGCTGCATGCTACCATACTCAATAACATATGATCATATCATTGCAGTAGAGCTTCAGACATAACATATAAGACAACAATCCAACCAAACAATAGCACATCCAATCACAAAGCCATTACATAAAAGCTAGGATTAATTACTACCTCAAAAGCTTAGCAGAACTCTACTATCTCTATACTGCTTCCAGCTCCGCTAGAACTTCCTTTCTTCTTTCTTTCTCCTTCTCTCTCTCCTTTGTCTCTCTTTCTTGCCCAAAACTGTGATGCAAATGAATGGGGAGGGGGTATTTATAGTTTCCATCGATGGCATTTTCGTAATTTTGAAGCCTTATGAACTTGTGGTCCTAGTTTTTCCTGGAATTTCCTATTTTCTTTTATTCCTTTTTACTGCATCATCCAGGACACCTCAGTGGACACCTCAGTGGACACCTCAGCAGCACATTTCTCACATGTCTAAATCCCAGGACACCTTATCAGCTGACTCAGCATTTCCAGATAGTTCCAGAGTCTTGCACCGGAATCAGCGGCTGAGATCGTGCCATGTGTCCTTAACTTTTCTTCTGCCTCTAAGATGATGCCATGTGGCATCTGAAAGGGACCTTTCACGCCTTCCAATGCTATCCAGATAAGTCCCAAACTTTATCTGATCACCTCCTCGGTTATCATGCCAACCGATCGAGTAACTTTACTTTACTGAAAAGTCATTAAATCATTATTTTAATGTCACTTTTCCCCCTGAATCACTGGGCCTGCGTTTTTGGGCCTGGGAATATCATCTTTGGTCTCTGATCCAGCCCAAGTACTCTGATGGCACGATTCCCAAGAAACACCCCTTGGCAAATTACCAAAATGCCCTTAGTATCTCTTTCTTTACTTTATTAGGTCTAGGGGCATTATTGTCTTTTCCCATCTTACCAGAGTATTCTTTGACCTTGGTCAACTATCCAGATAACTTCCCTGGACTGTCTAACCTTAGGAAAATGACCAAAATACCCTTTACTCATTCTTTAGCTGTTCTATAACATAGGGGCATTTTCGTCATTTCGCACCTTTTTCCCGGACACCGGCCCCTTTTACCACTGGACTGAATGAATGGGCCTGGGCATGGGCCTTCCCTGGTGTCACTAAAGGCCTTAGAAACACTATACGGCCCCTTGGCCACAGTCCGATCATCCCTATCGGGACTGCTTTTCCTTTACCGATTATAACTGTAAATTCCCATCTTCCAGAATTTTTACAGAAAAATCGGGACCTCAAATCAAAATTCCGTGCCTCCTCATTCAACCCGGAATCCTTTTCTCTATCTCCCGGTATTTTTAGATATTTTATCCGGACAGGGCTGTTTTGGCCTAAAAAAGCGCTCACGCGCACACTTTTCCAAAATGACCATTTTACCCCTGGTCACATTTCTAATTCTTTCATACACATAGAGACCTCATATGCACATTTCACAGTTCAGTGAAATGATCAGCATAATTTTCTCTATTTTATGACAAAATATGGTACTCAACGGCTACCAGCCCGATCTTTCCCAAAATTACAATTTTGCCCCTGCATTCTCTTTCTAGCATCTATTCTCATCTTCTTATCCTTCATCTTAAGTTCTAGAAATTCTCTTTCAATAACTCATCCCCTAACTCTTTCGGAGTCATCGTTAATTGAAAGGCTCGACAACCCGCCCATATCAGGTTATCTTACACAAGAGCCAGCCCATATCAAGCTACCTGCAGAATTCCTAGGCTTAAGACTAAGGATATTCCTCACATTCCTCATTTTGAACCTAGGTGAACTGTCCCGATTCTTTAGGTTAAAGACTTAACTAATCTTTAAATCCTGAAGGACTTAGCTCATCCCTCAGATTCCTACAAAATACAGGTAAGTGATCCGCTCATATCAGATTACTACCCTGGGACTACGGGTTTAGCAGCCTGCCCATATCAGACTACTTCCCAGTTCTCCTAGACCAAAAATCGGGATGTTACAATAAGGCTTCAAAATTACAAGAATGCCATCCATCAAAACTATAAATACCCCCTAGCTCTTCATTCTCATGGCCAAGGAGCACTTTAGAGAGATAAAGAAGTTCTTGAGAGAGAAAGTGAGAGAAAGAAAGAAGAAAGGAAGTTCTGGTGAAGTTGGAAGCAATATAGAAGTTCTGGAGTTCTGCTTTTAAGGTAGTAACTAATCCTAACTTTTATGTAATGTCTTTGTGATTGGTTGTGCTATTGTTTGGTTGGATTATTGTCTTCTATGTTATGCTTGAAGCTCTATTACAATACTATGATCATATGTTATTGAATATGGAAGCACGCAGCATACTTATCTGTACACAATCACAAGCAAGCACTATCACTCTGCATTACTTATATTGTTATGATTATTACTACTGAGATTCCCTCGAATCTCATCCCAAATAACCCTTTACAGGGGAGGCTATGTCGAAGTAAATTTTGGAAATCTTGAAGGACGCCGTTAGGCTGCCGAAATTCTGGCAAAATGGTAAAGAAAGGAACTGATACGTACTGTGTACGTAGGTACTGTCTAAGGAGGCTGGAAGTGAGTGGACCTAGCCGGTTCATCCAGTCTTTCTTGGGTACTTACGTAGGATGGGAGTTCTCACGGGAATTACCGAATCGGTACAAGATCAGTTACTTTCTAAAGACGAAGTATAGCCGTTATGCTTCCGGATTTCATGAAGAAATGATGTATTAGAAATATGAGAATTTTGTACATGTTATGATTAATAACAACTTATTAATTATTAATGAGTATTGCTTGGCATGTTTGACTGATATATGATGGATGAATGCATATGTATGCAAAAGTTGAAATGCTAAAATTTACCACTATGAACAGTAACACGTGGTGACCTAGTGATGTTTGACCCATGGTAAATAGTAGAGATATTAAGCTTCAATTTGATATATAATATGCCTTGTTTGGATGTCTACACATGGAGTTATAAATTGCCAAATTTGGGACCAGAATGCTGGATTTAGAGGAAAAACGTGGGATGAACAGTAAAGTTGTAACTATGACCCACGTTGACTTGGTCAAAGATTGGTCAATAAGAGATTTTTTCCTAAAATATAATTGAGTTAGCTTCATGTAGCAATTGGAACCACTTCATTTCGATTTTTCTATAATTAATTATAATTTTCCAAAGTCAGGTCACTCATCTGGAATTTACACAGTCAACAGTAAGCGAGAAGAGAAAAAAATTCCAGATTGAGAAATTGGATTTCAATGACATTGAAAGTGGTTCTAAATGCTACCAAATGATCCCTAAGATGTACGCAAGTAAGGACGTTTCATTTTGGTATCAGAGCAAAGGATTCTGGCTTAGGAAATGCTCTGAATAGATGATTTATAGATAGATGTACCATGATAAAGCTGTCATAATTGACACTAAGATAGTATTTGCAGGATGACTACATATAGATCCGGATCCAAAACCACGGTGAACCAATGGGATCCTAGACCAGAGGTCTCTAGTTCGGATAGTTCAGAAGAGGAGATAATGAGCAGTGATTCTGATCCTTGGATGTCTCCAGTAGTTAGTGACTCTGAAGTGGACAGTTCTTCAGTAGGATCGAATCTTATAGTGGATGATCAGGAGGAGATGGTGAAGGAAGGTCCTATTCCTGCCATTCCAATAAATGTGGTACCTCTAAATATAGCAGACAATTCAGGATCCAGTCAAGTGCTTGATCAGATTAATGCGCCAGGTCCCAGTAGGCCCGGAGTGACACTAGTAGAGATACCTTTGGGAAATCTGATCGTAAGGATGGTGCCAGGAAAGAACCTGAGTAGAGAACAATTTGAGAAATCAGTGGTATTAGCCCGACAGTTATATGAGCTGAGGCGGACCCTGATCAGAAATGTAGATCAAGGTTATATAGTTTATCAGAATTCATCACAAGGGTAAAAGCCATATATCAAGCCTGGGATCTAAATGTGTTAACCTTGGGTCTTTGGCTAGAGATTATGGATGATGTATTGCTGACTACTCCTACTTGGAGAGTAGAGTTGGATCGATATTTTGACGAAAAACCATATTGTACTGTATTCGACTGGATCTACGTGGTAGGAGAGTTTATTAGAATAAAGTTTAAGAAGGATTAGGGTATGATAGAGAGGGTAATGTTTTCAATGTACATGATGTATAAAAGACCAGTATAGTAGTACATGTATGACAATGATATATACCTTGTATACTGTGTTTGGAATGAAATGAGAATTGTTATTCATCGTATTCTCTTCTGCCTTATAGCATAACAAAATGGTTCGAACAAGAAGAACGATTCCAGCAGAGGAACCACAAGAAGCTGGAAATCTTAATCAACTAATTTTAGAACGACTAGAACAACAACAAAAGATGATTGAGGAAATGCGGGCAGCTCAGGCATGCAATGAGCAGGAAAGAGATGCTGCCATAGCTGCAGTGGTAGCTAAAGCTGTAAGCAACCTGAGGCCACCCGAGCCTTCAGGATCAGCTAGTAGAGAACCACAGCCAGTACAGCCCCAAAGACGGGTTGACCCAAGAGAGGATACAGCTAGCATTCAGCAATGGATGATCAGATTCTGCAAGTACAATCCTCCAGTATTTGAAGGAACGTTCGAGGTGCAGAGAGCTGAGGATTGGATTAGCAGATTAGAAAAGATTTTCAAGGTTCTTGACTGCCCAACGGAAACCAAAGCTCAGATGGCTATCTATCAGCTAGAGAAAGATGCTGATAGGTGGTGGAAGAATACTGAGCTACTTCTGCAAGCAAGAGACATCCCGATCACCTGGGAAGTGTTTCTTGAGCAGTTTTATGAAAAATATTTTCCTCAATCAGTGAAAGATGAAAGAGAGGCGAAATTCCTTGTACTGAGACAAGGAGAGAAGGAGTCATTTGATGAATATCTTGCTAAGTTCATTTGACAATCTCAATATTCCACTTATTTGCGCCAAGTGGATGATGAACGCTGGATGACAGAAAGAATGATTTGAGGGCTGAACTCTGCACTAAAAGAGAAGTTAACTCCTCAACAATACAACCAGTTTAACAAGGCCGTGGAGGCATGCCGTATTGTTGAAAATAGCATGAACCACAGAATGCTATTCAGATCGGGAAATTGGGATCAAGCAGCTCCTGATAAAACCGGTCGGAATCAAGAAGCTGCTGAATGGAATTGGAAGACACACAGCGGAAATTAACTTTAAAAATTTTTCCATTCCCAGCCAGGATCTACCGAATGTGTTTAAGTCAAGGAAAAAGAAGTGTTACCTTCGGTTTCAAGATTTGGTCGCGACCTCAGTGTCCACTAGTCTCGACTCTTCGTCTCTGGAACTTTCAGTCGCGACCTCCTCAGCTTCTAGTGGCGACCTGTCGCCTCTGGAGTTTGTAGTCGCGACCTCATCAGCTTCAAGTCGCGACCTGCCTCTTCTTTTCGGATTTCTGACGTTCAGATGCTCGTACGGTCGTGACCTCAGCGTGTTCTGGTCGCGACCTGTCTTCGTGTCTGGTTCGATCACAAGAAGTCGACAGCTCAGATCGGCTTCCTCTATCGGTATCCACACGAACAGCGTTCCAATCGCGAACGACGTTCTAGCGCCTCTTGTCCCTCTAGGGCTCTCTAGAGATTCCGTCCTCACCGTCTTTATTTTGGCAGTTTCTTGTCTGCAAACCTTTTGCACTCTCCCTGCCCCCTTTTCTCACGTCTGAATGTGTGTGTAGAGATATGTGTAGAACCCTAGCCCCTAATGTCAAATATATAGGAAGCTATCGGGCTTCTAATAGGGCCGGGCTTCAGAATTAATCTTATATTAATTCTGAATTAATACAATATCATATATTGCATAATTTAATAAGAAACTAATTAAATAAATATGGTTTATATTAAATCCGTCCCACAGATTTAATTCACCTATTTATTTAATTTAAAATAAAGATAAGACAGAATTATATTTGATTTATTCTCATAAATCAAATTTGAGATATCTTATCAATTTGAATTTCAAATTCAAATAGATCATATCCATTTAAATTCAAATTCAAAAGTGATAGAGATTTAATTTATCCTTATAAATTAAATCTTACAAATATCTCTTATATTATATATATAATATATATATATACAAATTTATATATATATAAAATATATATCCACCCTAGATTATTCATTGAATCTAGACATCTCTTAGATTCAATGAATCTGGACATCATAGCTCGTATTGGGCTGTTTTATGTGCGACCCTGTAGGCCCATATGAAGTTGGCAGTGGGCCAGTTACTATACTGACCCACAAGTCGTAAGCGGTCTCTAGCAAGGCATTACGACTACCCAAAACATATGAGGATCGTTAAACGATGTAACCTTTCATACAACCATATCACGTCCCTTTTGTCACACGATATTTTGGTCAAGGATGAGGCATGGAGAACGTCATCCTCCTGTTCCTGACCATTACTTTCTCGATCCCTGAGTAGTCTAAATATAGAAATGGAACTACCCTTCCATTCCAGTATGGCCATACATTTCTCAGACTCACTCATCGAGGGGCCCAGTAATATCTCTCTACGAATGTGAGGGACAAATTCCATCTTGATCATTCACATTCCTCCGCATGAAAAACCACTAAGCCCGAGCATAGCCTTTATGATCACTCGGTCAAAAGTGACTTTTGACTAGGTCAAAGCTGAGCGTTTGTCATGTAGGAATCGATGATGATCTCAGGTCAAAGGGCATAGTGACATGGCTTGTATATGAGAGAAGCTTATGACTTGACCCATACAGCTCTCTCATAGCAGGTCGGTCCAACACCGTGTACTCTTACATGTGCTTATGACTTTGATTTATATCTCTATATATCTTCAAAGTCATACTAGTCTTATTTCATCTCTGCTCCCGCATAGATGACCGACCAGGGACATTTAGGATAAGATCACGAGTTATCCAAGGATTGTCATCATAGTAAACATGCAAATAATATGATAACACAATTAAGAAATTCATAAATCAACAATATTCATAAGATAATGATTGGCCCCTAGGGCACAATCTCCAACAGCTGCAAGTAGTAGCAGCTACAGGAAGAGAAAGCGACCATGTCAAAATAGGAGGCCGAGTAGAGGAAATTTTTGCGAAAAGTCTAACAACAGAGATACGAAGGCCCAAACCTGTGACAAGTGTGGAAAGAATCATGGTGATAAACCATGTTTAATGGGCTAGAATGTTTGTTACACCTGCGAAAAGCCCGGATATTTTTCCTGAGAGTGCCCTCAAACTATAACAAATCCAAGGCCAAGGACACCAGGAAGAGTGTTTGCACTCACCAAGGAGGATGCTCAGCGATCACCTGAGATGATCCAAGGTACAATCTATCTCAATGATCATGCTGTGACTGCTCTATTTGATTCGGGTGCAAGTTATTCCTTTATTTCCTATGAGTGTGCTAAGCACCTAGGCCTTTGGATTAGCAAGTTGCGTTATGATATACATGTAAAAACTCCCACCAATGCTAGGGTAGTTACATCTGATGCCTGTTTGAATAGTATAGTGCGTTATGAGCACTGCTGTACCACCCTAGACTTAATATGTATGCCTTTCCGAGAGATCGATGTCATACTTAGTTTAAATTGGTTAGCCTCCAATAATGTGATGCTGGACTACAGGAACAAAACCCTAGTTCTTGGCCCAAAGATCGCTGATCTGAGTCCAGAAGTAAGATTGAATTTCATAACGGAGGCTCAGGCAGATAAATGTCTACGGAAAGGATGTCAGGGTTATATGGTATTCTTTTCTGTTCAAACAGAGGTAGAAGAAGGAATTAATGAGATCCCAGTAGTCAATGAATTTCCTGAAGTTTTTTCGAAGGAGATTCAAGGATTGCCTTCAGAACGTGAGGTAGAGTTTGCAATTGACATTGTACCTGGAGCTGGACCAGTATCCAAAGCCCCATACAGAATGGCTCCTAATGAGATGATGGAACTAAAGAAGCAAATTGAGGAGCTATTGGAGAAGGGTTTCATAAGACCCAGTGTATCACCATGGGGTGCTCCTGTGTTATTTGTCAAGAAGAAGGATGGCAGTCTAAGGCTATGCATTGACTACAGGGAGTTGAACAAGATTACAGTCAAGAATAAGTATCCTCTCCCCAGAATCGACGATCTGCTAGACCAATTAGCAGGAGCGAGCTTATTCTCTAAGATTGATTTGAGATCTGGCTATCATCAGCTAAGGGTGAAGTCAGATGATATTCCAAATACTGCTTTCAGGATGCGCTATAGATATTTTGAGTTCCTTGTGATGCCTTTTGGGCTGACGAATGCACCTGTTATTTTCATGGATTACATTAATGGGATCTTCAGGCCTTATTTAGATCAGTTCGTTGTGGTCTTCATTGATGATATCTTGGTGTACTCCAAATCTACAGAGGAACATGAAAGGCATTTGAGAATTGTTCTTAGTACCCTTAAAGAAAAGAAGCTTTATGCTAAGCTGAGTAAGTGCGAGTTTTGGCTTTCAAAAGTCAAATTTCTCGGTCATGTCATATCCCCGAGAAGGGTAGCTGTGGATCCTAGCAAAGTTGAAGCAGTTTTGACCTAGGAGCAGCCGAGGACAGTGACGGAGATCAGAAGCTTTCTTGGCCTAGCAGGGTATTATAGAAGATTTATTCAAGACTTTTCTCGAGTTGCCTTGCCACTTACCAAGCTTACCAGAAAGAACCAGCAGTTTAAGTGGGATGAGAAGTGCGAGGCTAGCTTCCAAGAGTTGAAGTAGAGATTAACCACTACTCCCGTGCTGATTATTCCAGACCCAACTCAGTCTTATGTAGTCTACACTGATGCTAGTAAGCAGGGGTTGGGTTGTGTGCTGATGCAGCAAGGTAGAGTAGTAGCCTACGCTTCTCGGCAGTTGAAGCCACATGAATAGAATTATCCCACTCATGATCTGGAGCTTGTGGAGGTGGTTTATGCACTGAAGATATGGAGACACTATTTATATGGGGCAACTATAGAGTTGTATTGTGACCACAAGAGCCTGAAGTATCTACAGGATCAGAAGGAGATGAATATGAGGCAACGGCGATGGATGGAATTGTTGAAAGATTATGACTTTCAAATTAAATACCATCCAGGAAAAGCCAATGTGGTAGCTGATGCCCTAAGTAGAAAAGTGGTGCAAGTTGCACACATGATGATCAAGGAGTTGGAATTGATAGAAGATATGCGCGATTGGAGCCCTCTATATCAAATGCAACTGACGAAAAGTCCTTTCGGAGGAGTTCATGTCAGAGCTTGCATAGAAGATGAGATAAAAGAGGCTCAAAAGTAGTATAAGCTCGCAGCAATATTCAAAGATAAGCTGGAGAGGGGGAAGACCAGGAATTTTGAGATTTACCCAAATGGATTGTTGCAATTCAGGGGAAGGCCCTATATCCGTAATGCTACGGGATTAAGAGAAAAGATTCTAGAGGAAGTACATAAAAGCCGGTATACAGTACATCCAGGTATGACCAAGATGTACCATGATGTTAAAAGGTTATTTTGGTGGCCTGGATTGAAGAAGGATATAGTGGCTTATGTGTCCAAGTGCTTGACCTGCCAGAAAGTAAAAATTGAACATCAAAAGCCAGCGGGAACATTGCAGCCTCTAGAAATCCCTGAGTGGAAATGGGATGGTATTGCCATGGACTTTGTGGAAGGACTACCCATGACTCCAAGTAAACATGATGCAGTATGGGTAGTAGTTGATCGATTGACAAAGTCAGCATATTTCCTAGCAATCAATAAAAGAGATTCTCTGGAGAAGCTGGCAAAATTGTACATAAAAGAGATTGTTAGGCTTCATGGTATCCCAAGCAGCATTGTGTCCGATAGAGACCCTCGATTTACTTCAAATTTCTGGAGGGCTTTGTAGGAAGAAATGGGCACTACTCTCAGATTCAGTACAGCTTATCATCCTCAGACAGATGGACAATCTGAAAGAACTATACAAACGTTAGAGGATATGCTGAGAGCATATGTCTTAGATTCTCAAGGTAGTTGGGATATCCATTTGCCACTCATAGAGTTTGCATATAATAATAGTTATCAGGCTAGCATTCAGATGGCACCCTTTGAAGCACTCTATGGACGTAAATGTAGATCCCCCTTATGCTGGCTAGAGCTGAGCGAGAGAAGAATGCTTGGTCCGGATATAGTGGATCAAACAGCAGAGCAGATTGCGGTGATTAGAAAAAGATTGCTAACGGCTCAAAGCAGACAGAAAAGCTATGCAGATATCAGAAGGAAGCCATTGGAGTTTGAAGAAGGTGAACACATATTCCTTAAGTTAACTCCAACTACAGGAGCCGGACGATCGATCAAAGTGAAGAAGTTACATCCAAGATACATCAGACCATTCCAAATTCTCTCAAAGGTAGGGACAGTAGCCTATAGATTAGCTCTTCCTCTAAATCTTAGCCAGATACATGATGTATTTCATGTTTCCCAATTAAAGAAGTATGTTCCAGATTCCTCTCATGTGATTGAGCAAGATGAAGTCGCGCTACGGGATGATCTAACCTATGAGGTTGGACCAGTACGAATTGCTGATCAAAAGGTCAAGCAGTTACGTAATAAGAAAATCCCTCTAGTAAAAGTGATCTGGAAAAGCTTAACTGAACATGAAGCTACATGGGAAACAGAGGAAAAGATGAGGGGGAAGTATCCTGAGTTATTTTCATAGGATAGGTATAATGTAAATTTCGAGGACGAAATTTATTTTAAGGGGGAGAGAAATGTAATATCCCTAATTTTCTGTACTGATTTATATGTACATATTGAATGAAATATATGGATTATTTTTCAGGAAAAAGATGTGGTTGTTTATGTAAAGAAAGGGATTAAATTGAAAAAGAAAGAAAAGGTAAGGACTTAAGTACAATTATGGAAAGTTTAAAGTTAAGAAGGAAAAGTAGACAAAAATGTGGGGTCTTTAGGTGTAATTTTAGCCAAATAAAGGGACTTAGTTGAAAAGAAGAAAAGTTTCCGGGGCAAAAGTGTAATTATGAAAACCTGGACCGGAAATAGGCAAAAATAGTGATCTTACTCCGATCAGCCCCATATTCCACCAGTAGATAGAGTAAGTGACGCCGGGTAATCCAGCGTAATACAGGAATTTTTCAAGACTCCAGATAGCCAAAATTGATCTGATAGTCTAAAAGTTATAAAAATTCCTACCGGATATCCTAGATTTCAGATATAAGTGAGAAATTACAGGATGATGCGTCCTGATGGGACGGATGTCAGGAAACTGACAGAATACCGATAGGAGGTCTGTAGAAAAAGTTATTCGCAAAATAGCAAATACAGACGGGAGTGTGAGGCCTCCAGGTATCCGATAGGGATATTTATCGGTATTTAAAAAAGGACTGAATGAATTCGGATGACCTTAGTCAGATGACTGTTATAACCCATAGGGGTATCTAAACACAGCAGGCCAGTGTATCTGGTAAAAGGACCCGGTGTCCGGATATGTGTAAAAACGGTGTATGTTAGATAAAAGGCTCGATGAACATCGCCTGAGGAAGATTCCTTGTAATGTATGCCAGGAAGGTAATGGACCTTGTGAGGCCCAATAATGGTGCCAACAAAGGCCCAATCAGACTCTTGGACTGATAGGTGGGCCAGTGTCCGGCTGAACCTCGGGAAAGTGCGAAATTACAAAAATGCCCCTGTGTAGTACTAAAGGGGTAGCAGGTGTATGAAGGGCATTTTGGTCATTCTAGATAGGCCTAGAGGCCAAGACATATACAGGTGAAGTTAACCAGAGTCAGTATATGCCCTGACAGAGTACAGAAAAGTGTAAAATGACAGTTTTGCCTTTAGGGTTAAGATAGTCGTTGAAAGTGCACCCAGGGGTATTTTGGTCATTTCACAGGGGATCTGTAATTAAGTTTAGACCCAGTATAAAAGTGTTAATGATATAAAGGACCCAGATACTAAATTTAAAGTCAGAGGACATAATATGAATTTTTCAGAAAAATTAGATCCAGAAAATGGTCCAGTTTTCGAGGCGACGGACCGGGCCGGTACCAGATTAGACCGGAAAGCTTCTAGAAGGCTTCTAGCTCCCTCCAATTTCTCCATGTGAAGAATGTGAGGGGTGAGGTGTCCCTTGAGGTGTCCCCTTGATGATGTAGTAAAGGAATAAAAGAAAAATAGGAAATTCCAGAAAAACCAGGACCACAAGTTCATAAGGCTTCAAAATTACAAGAATGCCATCCATCAAAACTATAAATACCCCCTAGCTCTTCATTCTCATGGCCAAGGAGCACTTTAGAGAGATAAAGAAGTTCTTGAGAGAGAAAGTGAGAGAAAGAAAGAAGAAAGGAAGTTCTGGTGAAGTTGGAAGCAGTATAGAAGTTCTGGAGTTATGCTTTTAAGGTAGTAACTAATCCTAGCTTTTATGTAATGTCTTTGTGATTGGTTGTGCTATTGTTTGGTTGGATTGTTGTCTTATATGTTATGCTTGAAGCTCTATTACAATACTATGATCATATGTTATTGAATATGGAAGCACGCAGCATACTTATCTGTACACAATCACAAACAAGCACTGTCACTCTGTATTACATATATTGTTATGATTATTACTACTGAGATTCCCTTGAATCTCATCCCAAATAACCCATTACATGGGAGGCTATGTCGAAGTAAATTTTGGAAATCTTGAAGGACGCCGTTAGGCTGCCGAAATTCTAGCAAAATGGTAAAGAAAGGAACTGATACGTACTATGTACGTAGGTACTGTCTAAGGAGGCTGGAAGTGAATGGACCTAGCCGGTTCATCCAGTCTTTCCTGGGTACTTACATAGAATGGGATTTCTCACGAGAATTACCGAATCGGTACAAGATCGGTTACTTTCTAAAGACAAAGTATAGCCGTTATGATGCCGGATTTCATGATGAAATGATGTATTAGAAATATGAGAATTTTGTACATGTTATGATGAATAACAACCTATTAATTATTAATGAGTATTGCTTGGCATGTTTGACTGATATATGATGGATGAATGCATATGTATGCAAAAGTTGAAATGCTGAAATTTACCACTATGAACAGTAACACGTGGTGACCTAGTGATGTTTGACCCATGATTAAAAATAGTAAATGGATGAATAAATGTATGAAAGTTTTATTGTAAATAGTAGACATATTAAGATTCGATTTGATATATAATATGCCTCGTTTGGATGTCTACACATGAAGTTATAAATTGCCAAAGTTGGGACCAGAATGCTGGTTTTAGAGGAAAAACGTGGGATGAACAGTAAAATTGTAACCTTGACCCACGTTGACTTGGTCAAAGATTGGTCAATAAGAGATTTTTCCCTAAAATATAATTGAGTTATCTTCATGTATCAATTGGAACCACTTCATTTCTATTTTTCTATAATCAATTATGATTTTCTGAAGTCAAGTCACTCATCTGGAATTTACACAGTAAACAGTACGCGAGAAGAGAAAAAAATTCCAGATTGAGAAATTGGACTTCAATGACATTGAAAGTGGTTCTAAATGCTACCAAATGATCCCTAAGATGTACGCAAGTAAGGACGTTTCAGTTACTGCTGCAGCTATGGCGGCATCTCTCTCCCGCTGCCCGCATTTCCTCAATCATCCTCTACTGTTGTTCTAATCGTTCTAAAATTATTTGATTAAGATTTCTAGCCTCTCGTGGTTCCTCTGCTGAAATAGTTCTTGTTTGAACCATTTTGTTATACTATAATGCAGAAGGTAATGCAATAAATAACAATTCTCATTTCATTCCAAACATAGTATACAAGGTATATGTCACAGTCATACATATACTACTATACTAGTCTTTTATACATTACATACATTGAAAACATTACCCTCTCTACCATACCTTAATTCTTCTTAAACTTTATTCTAATAAACTCTCCTACCAAGTAGATCCAGTCGGATACGGTACAATATGGTTCTTCGTCAAAATATCAATCCAACTCTATTCTCCAGGTAGGGGTAGTTGGCAACACATCATTCATAATTTCTAGCCAAAGCCTCAGGGTCAACACATTTGGATCCTAGGCTTGATATATTGCTTTTACCCTTGTGCTAAAATCCTGATAAACCATATAATCTTGATCTACATCTCTGACCAAGGTCTGCCTCAACTCATACAGCTGTCGAGCTAACACTACTGATCTCTCAAATTGTTCTCTACTCAGGTTCTTCCCTGGTACCATCCTTATGATCAGATCTCCCAAAGGTATCTCTACTAGTGTCACTCTGGGCCTACTGGGACCTGGCGTATTAATCTGATCAAGTACTTGACTGGATCATGAAATGTCTGCTATATTTGGAGGTACCATATTTATTGGAATGGCAGGAATATGACCTTCTATCACCATCTCCTCCTGATCATCCACCATAAGATTTGATCCTATTGAGGAACTATCCATTTCAGAGTCACTAACTACTGGAGGTATCCAAGGATCAAAATCATTGTTCATTATCTCCTCTTCTGAACTATCCGAACTAGAGACCTCTGGTCTAGGATCCCATTGATTCACCGTGGTTTCGGATCCAGATCTATATCTAGTCATCCTGCAAACACTAACTTAGTGTCAATTATGACAGCTTTATCATGGTATATCTATCTATAAATCATCTACTCAGAGCATTTCCTAAGCCAGAATCCTTTACTCTGATACCAAAATGAAACGTCCTTACTTTTCATAAATTTTAGGGATCATTTGGTAGCATTTAGAATCACTTTCAAGGTCATTGAAGTCCAATTTCTCAATCTAGAATTTTACTCTTCTCGAGTACTGTTCACTGTGTAAATTCCAGATGAGTGACCTGACTTCAGAAAATCATAATTAATTATAGAAAAATTGAAATGAAGTGGTTACAATTGATACATAAAGATAACTCAATTATATTTCAGGAAAAAATTATTCATTGATCATTATTTGACCAAGTAAACGTAGGGAAAGGTTATAATTTTACTGTTCATCCAACGTTTTCCCCCTAAATCCAGCATTCTGGTCCCCAACTTTGATAATTTATATCTCCATGTGTAGACATCCAAATGAGGCATTCTATATATCAAATCGAAGCTTAATATGTCTACTATTTACTATAAAAATTTCATACATTTATTCATGCATTTACTATTTTTAATTATGGGTTAAACATCATTAGGTCACCACGAGTTACTGTTCATAGTGGTAATTTCCAGCAAGCAACTTTACACACATATGCAGATATCCATCACATATCAGTCAAACATGACAAACAATACTTATCATTAAATAATAAGTTGTTATACATCAGGGAATATGCAAAATCCCCATATTTCCATTACACCTTCTTCTGCCTGAAATTCAGCAGCATAACCGCTACGCTTCATCTTTAGAAAGTAACTGATCTTGTACTGATTCGGTAATTCCTGTGAGAACTACCATTCTACATAAGTACCCAGGAAAGACTGGATGAACCGGTTAGGTCCACTCACTTCCAGCCTCCTTAGACAGTACCTACGTACACAGTACGTATCAGCTCCTTTCTTTACTATTGCCATCTTGTCATAATTTTGGCAGCATAACGGCGTCTCTTAAAATTCCCAAAATTTACTTTTGCATAACGTCCCCTGTAATGGGTTATTTATTTGGATGAGATTTGGGGGAATCTCAGTAGTAATAATCATAACAATATATGTAATGCAGAGTGACAGTGCTTGCTTGTGATTGTGTACGGATTAGTATGCTGCGTGCTTCCATACTCAATAACATATGATCATAGCATTGTAATAGAGCTTCAATCATAACATATAAGACAACAATCCAACCAAACAATAGCACAACCAATCACAAAGACATTACATAAAAGCTAGGATTAGTTACTGTAACATCCCTAATTTCTGTACTACGTTGTATGTACAGGTTAAATGAAATATATGAGATTTTTAGGAAAATATGTGGCCATATTTATGTAAAGAAAAGGGTTAATTGGAAGAGGAAGAAAGTCTAAGAGCCAAAGAGCAAAATTATGAAAATGCCACTATGATGCCCTAAGAAACCAGAAGTAAATAGAGGGCATTTTAGTCATTTCACACAATGGATGGATATCAGAGGAAATTTGATATTAAATTATTATAATTAATATGAGAATTTATGGAGTTGACAGAAGTCAAAAAGGAGTCCTGTAGAATTAATTATGGAATTTACGGTGAAAAAGGACACCGATAAAGGGTTAAAGGAAACGTATGTAATTTTTAACAAGACTTCTGGGGCTCAGAAAATTATGAAACTTTGTAGAGAATTCATTTTATATTAGAATGAATTTCTAAAAATGTTAGAACAATTAAAAGAGGTGTTTAGCATTTATGCTAAGATCAGGGTGATTTATGGATATCGGTATAAGGAAAATACATCAGGATTTGGGCCAATTAGCTATTGGACCTAAAAGAGACCCAACATGTCATCCTAGGCCAGCCCAATAAGGCCCAAAAGTTGTCTTGGAGCCCAAGTCCAAAAATAAATAATTTATGGATTTTTGGAAATAAAGAAAAAGAGAATAAAGTAAGAATTAGGTTTTGCACATGGTGGGACCCACATGGACTCAAAAATGGCGCCAAAGAAGAGAGCTTAGGTGTCCCAAGTGATGTCATGCTAGTGAGGTCATGGTGGTGAGGTCATGAGCCAAAGTGAAAAGACATTCCAAGATCAAACCTTTAACCATTAGATCAAATAGTTTCCAAAGTGATCTTGGCCTTCAAATGGCACATGACTTTTGCTATAAATACCCCCCCTTTCCATTCATTCTTCACACCCAAGAGCTCCTTTAGAGAGAGAAGTGAGTTCTAGAGAAAGAAAGTGGAAGAAAGCAAGGAAGAAGCAAGTGTCTTGAAGGAGCAAGTAAGGTAAGTTGATGTTCTTCACTTTACCATTTCGGTTTGCACTGTTCATGCACTGTTTATGATAGAAGAAAATGGAATTTCAATGATTTAATGCTTCCATTGAGTTTATATGATGATTTTGTGTAGGATTGGAAAGGTTTTGAACCTTGGAAACCATTGGAATTAAAGGTTATAATGTTGAAAATTCCTCACGGTACTGTTCACTCGCGTGAACAGTGATTTGAATTTCATAATTTTGATGCTTCCAATGGTCTTAAAATGAGATTTTGTGTGGGGGTAAAGTGGAGGAACAAGTATGGGAAGCATTGGAACCAAAATGGGAATTTTTGAAAAAAGGGAGCTTATTGAAACTAGACTTGGATTTTGTTTGGAATGGAGTTATAATTTGGTAATTATCTTGTAATGCCTAGGTTTTGACATTTGTGGCAAGGAAAGACCATTACAAGAAGGAAAGGAACAAGGATCTACAAGAGGTAGCAAGAATATCTAACTATAAACTTATGTGCTTTGATTGTTTTGCTTACTTGTTATGCATGAAGGTTTGGTTGAGCATGGAATGTTGTGTGATGATGATGATGATGTGATATGAGTATGTGATACTCCTTGCAATATATGTCATGACAATATGCATATTAGAGTTGCTTATGTATAAGCATGAATTAGCTCCCATTGCATGATAACATGTTAGGCATTCAATCAAACATGCATAACCTTATAGTTTATATTACTTGCTATTGGGATTTCCATGAAATCTCATTCCTTCCACATAATTAAACATGCTCTAGGTGCTGGATCTTCTCAAGGCAAGAGGGTAAATGTTGATGGATGACTGTACATAATTTAAAGAGTGTGCACTTTAATTACAAGATGATGTTTTGGTTTGTATGATGCATGCTACTCATAAATCCAATCTAAGGTAGTGTACTTCCATCGGTATTTTGATTGACTTATATGATGATTTTTCATATGAAATTTTGTATGAACATAGCTAAGATATATATCTGTAAATGTACACCAAGAACTCCTCATTTGGTTAAGAACTCGAATTGTTATGATTTTTCAAAATTAGGAGTTGAAATCTAGAATAAGGTAAAACTACTACTTAGAGGCAGTGAGGTTCATGCGCTAATTTCATATAGTAAACGAATGAGTTTTTCCTCAAAATTTTGTGAGATTAAAGTAGACATATGTAGATTTAAATACATATGTAATTAAACTCAATTGGATAAGTATACAAGGATAAATGAATTTTTGAAAATGGGGCAAAGAAACTGGAACTTCCAGATTTACCAAATGAACAGTAAAGTTCAACGAATAAACTGATTTGATCTGGACAAGAAGATCTCATTTTCATATTTTTCTCTCAAAGTTAAATGAAATATATTTCATTATAAATTGGAATCACCTTAAAAAGATTTTTCTAGATTTAGTTATGAATTTCCAAAGTTCAGGTTGTAATCTGGAATTACCTAGTGAATAGTGGCAGTGAACAGTAACCGTAACCCCAACTCTTGGAAATTTATATTTTTGAGGTTAAGAGGTATTCCAATATAGTTCTAATTGAGTATAAGTAAGGTTAAGGATTAATTTTAAAATTAAGTTTAAGGTTTTAAGGTTAAGACAAAAAGAAATTTGTTGGAAAATACCGTTGTGCTGGTAGGCTATACAAAGTACTGTGTACGTAGGTGCTGTCTAAGGAGGCTGGAAGTGAGTGGACCTAGCCGGTTCATCCAGTCTTTCCTGGGTACTTGCGTAGAATGGTAGTTCTCATGGGGAATTACCGAATCAGTACAGTTATTTTCTACCAAGATTTTCGGCAAGAGAGATATAATCCACTTCAAGAGAGCTATACTAAGAGTACTTTGAGAGATATAAAGGAGGATGTGTCAGTTACTACCTCAAAAGCTTAGCAGAACTCTAGAATCTCTGTACTACTTCTTACACCGCCAGAACTTCCTTTCTTCTTTTCTTCCTCTCACTTTCTCTCTCAAGAACTTCCTTATCTCTCTAAATCTTGCTTAGAGCCGTGATGAATGAAGGCAAGGGGGTATTTATAGTTTTGATCGATGGCATTTCCGTAATTTCCAAGCCCTCTGAACTTGTGGCCACGGTTTTTCCGGAATTTCCTATTTTTCTCTATTCCCTTTTACTGCATCATCAAGGGACACCTAATGGGACACCTCATCCCTCACATTCTTCACATGGTGAAATTTAGGAGAGCAAGAAGCCTTCTGGAAGCTTTCCAGTCCAATCCGGTACCGGCCCGGTCTTTTTCCTTGAAAACTGGACTGTTTTCTGAATCTAATTTTTTTGAAAATCCATATTATGTCTTCTGACCTTAAGTTTAGTATCTGGGTCCTTTATATCATTAACATTTTTATACTCTAAACTCAATTACAGATCCCTTGTGAAATAACCAAAATGCCCTTGGTGCCCTTTCCTGCCCTATCTTAACCCTAAGGGAAAAATTGTCATTTTACACCTTTCTGTACCCTGTCAGGGCATATACTGTCCCTGGTTAACCTTACCTGTGTATGTCTTGGCTTCTGGGCCTATCCAAAATGACCAAAATGCCCTCAATTCCTCTACTACCCTTTAGTACAACACAGGGGCATTTTCGTAATTTCTCACTTTTTCGAGGTTCTGCTGAACACTAGCCCACCTATCAGTCCAAGGGTCTTACTAGGCCTTTGATGGCGCCATTATTGAGCCTTTCAGGTACATTACCTTTATGGCACGCATTACGAATTTTAGCTATTATAGTCCGTTTATACACATCTCCGGACACCGGGTCCTTTTACCAGATACACTGTCCTGCTGTGTTTAAGCATCCCTGTGGGTCATAACAGTCATCTGACTGAGGTCATCCGAACTCATTCAGTCCCTTTTTAAATACCGATAAATTTCCTAATCGGATCCCCGGAGGCCTCACACTCCCGTCTGTATTTGCTAATTTGTGAATAACTTTTCCTACAGACCTCCTATCGGTATTCTGTCAGTTTCCTGATATCCGCCCCATCAGGACGCATCATCCTATATTTTCTCACTTATATCTGAAATCTAGGATATTCGGTAGGAATTTTTATAACTTTTGGACTATCAGATCAATTTTGGCTATCTGGAGTCTTGAAAAATTCCTGTACTAAGCTGGATTATCCAGCGTCACTTGCTCTATCTACTAGTGAAATCTGGGACTGAAATGCTTTCGGGCAGTCCAAACCACTTCTGGCCTAATTTTCTTTAATTATACTTTAGCCCCAGGGAACTTTTCTTCTTTGCACTTAAATCCCTTAAATTTGGCTAAAATTACACTTTAAGACCCCACATTTTTGTCTACCTTTCCTTCCTAGCCTTAGACTTTTCATAATTGCAATTAAGTCCTTTCATTTCTTTTCTTTTTCAATTTAATCCCTTTCTTTACATAAATAACCACATCTTTTTCCTGAAAAATAATTCATAAATTTCATTCAATCTGTACATACAAATTAGTACAGAAAATTAGGGATATTACAAGTGTCCTGCCAAAGCGGACTCAAGTTTAAGCCAAATATGGATCTTAGCTCACTAATTATTACATTGAGGGTTGTTTTACTTAGTGGGAGATTGCTAATTCAATTGCATATTTTAATTGTAGAATCATGATGACTAGTAATACTGCTGCATTATCGTTGCGATCTATCCTTGAGAAGGACAAACTCAATGGGACAAACTTTCTTGACTGGTTCAGGAACTTGAGAATTGTTCTCAAGCAGGAAAGAAAGGCATATGTCCTAGAACAACTTATTCCTGAGGAGCCAGCAGCCAATGCTCCTAAGCTCAGAGAGATTCTTATGCGAAGCATAAGGAAGACTCTGTCGATGTGGGATGCTTGATGCTTGCCACCAAGGTTCCGGAGCTCCAAAGAGATCTGGAACATATAGAGGCTTATAATATGATTGTGTATCTTAAGGAAATGTTCCAGCAACAGGAAAGGGAAGAGAGGTATGAGACCACTAAGGCCTTACATTCCTGCAAGATGGCTGAAGGTGCATCAGTAAGTACTCATGTCTTAAAGATAAAAGGGTACATTGATCACCTTGAGAGGCTTGGATTTTCCATGAGCTAGGAGTTAGCTACAGATTTGATCTTGAACTCAATCCCAAAAAGTTATGACCAGTTTGTCATGAACTACAACATGAACAACATGGAGAAATCTATTTCTGAATTGCGTGGGATGCTTAAAACTGCTGAGCCGACTGTTAAGAAGAAGCCCAGTACAGTTTTGATGGTTCAGAAAGGAAAGGGTATGAAAAAGAAAGGCAAGGGAAAGGGGAAGGGTCATGGCTTATCTGGTAAGACCAAAGAGTCAGGCAAGCCCAAAACCAAGCCTGTACCAAAGAAGGCAAAGCCTCCAAAGGAAGGAGTTTGTTTCTTCTGCAATGAACCGGGTCATTGGAAGAGGAATTGCAAACTCTACCTTGAAGATCTGAAAAAGAACAAGAAGGATAGCAGGGCTATCGCTTCAGGTATTTATGTTATAGACATTCATCTCTCTACTTCCACTATATGGGTATTAGTACTGCATGTGGTTCTCACATTTGTACAAATGTGCAGGGCCTAAAGGGCAATAGAAAGCTGAAGAAGGGTGAAGTTGACCTACGAGTTGGAAATAAAGCAAGGGTTGCTGCTTTAGTTGTAGGCACTTATGAATTAGTTCTGCCCACTGGGCTTTTGTTAGTTTTGAACAATTGCTATTATGTTCCTGCTTTAAGTAGTAACATTGTTTCTCTTTCTTATTTGGATAAGGAAGGTTACACTTCCATTACTGGGAATGGTATATGTTCCATTTATCGTAATGATGTTTTCTATGCTTATGGTGATTTGCATGTTGATAATTACATATTAAAATTGGAATAACCCAATCATGGAAATATCTATAACATAACCGCCAAAAGGGTCAAACCAAATAATTTGAATCCGACATACCTCTAGCACTGTCATCTAGGCCACATAAATGAGAAACACATTTCTAAACTCCATCAAGATGGATTTCTCAACTCATTTGATTTTGAATCATATGATACTTGCGAATCTTGTTTGTTAGGTAAGATGACAAAGTCACCTTTCACTGGGCACAGTGAGAGAGCCACTGATTTGTTGGGCCTTATACATACAGATGTGTGTGGACCGATGAATACAAATGCTAGAGGAGGTTATTCATACTTCATCACATTCATAAATAATTTCAGTAGATATGGCTACGTCTATCTAATGAAACATAAATCCTAATCTTTTGAAATGTTCAAGATATTTCAAAATAAAGTACAAAATCAGCTTGGTAAAATAATTAAAGCCCTTCGATCTGATTGAGGTGGTGAATATTTGAGCCAAGAGTTTATCGATCAGCTTAGGAATTGTGGGATAGTCTCACAATTGACTCCTCCAGGAACACCATAATGGAATGGCATTTCTGAACGGAGGAATCGAACACTATTAGATATGGTTCGATCCATGATGAGTCGAACAGATCTTCCACCGTCCTTTTGGGGTCACGCCCTAAAGACAGCTGCGTTCACACTGAATCGTGTTCCATCTAAGGCAGTTGAAAGACTCCGTATGAGATATGGACTGGGAGGAAACCTAGTTTGTCTTTTCTCAAGATTTGGGGATGTGAGGTCTATGTTAAGCAACAAGCCTCAGATAAGTTAGCGCCCAAATCCTCAAAGTGCCTTTTTGTGGGATATCCTAAGGAAACCAAGGGATATTATGTCTACAACCCCACTGATAACAAAGTGTTCGTTGTTAGAAATTGTATCTTTCTCGAACGAGAATTTGTCTCTAAAAGAACCGTGGGAGTAAGGTACATCTCGAAGAAGTTCGACAGGCACAAGATACCACAGAATTAGAGATGGAAATTGGAGAAGACTCAACAAGTTGTTGAGACTCCTCAAGTCACGCAAGGCCCACGACGATCTAATAGGGCACAACTTCAGCCTCAGAGATATAGATTTCTGATTTCTGACAATCGTGATATGTTGCTCATTGAGCATAACGAGCTAACTGCCTATCGAGAAGCTATAGTGGGACCAAACTCTGAAAAATGGCTTAATGTCATGAAGTCTGAGATGCAATCCATGTACGACAATGAGGTATGGACCTTAGTCGACCCGCCTGAAGGTGTAAAAACTGTCGGGTGTAACATCCCTAATTTATGTACTAAATTGTAAGTACATATTGAATAAAATATATGAGATTTTTCAGGAAAAGATGTGGCCATATTTATGTAAAGAAAGGGATTAATTGCAAGAGGAAGAAAGTCTAAGAGCCAAAGTGCAAAATTACGAAAATGCCACCGTGATGCCCTAAGAAACTAGAAGTAAATGGAGGGCATTTTTGTCATTTCATTCAAGGGATGGATATCAGATGAAATTTGATAGTAAATTATTATAATTAATATGAGAATTTATGGAGTTGAAAGAAGTCAAAAAGGAGTCCTGTAGAATTAATTATGGAATTTACGGTGAAAAAGGACACCGATAAAGGGTTAAAGGAAACGTATGTAATTTTTAACAAGACTTATGGGTCTCAGAAAATTATGAAACTTTGTATAGAATTCATTTTATATTAGAATGAATTTCTAAAAATGTTAGAACAATTAAAAGAGGTGTTTAGCATTTATTCTGAGATCAGGATAATTTAAGGATATCGGTATAAGGAAAGTACATTGGGATTTATGCCAATTAGCTATTGGACCTAAAAGAGGCCCAACATTTTGTCCTAGGATAGCCCAATAAGGCCCAAAAGTTATCTTGGAGCCCAAGTCCAATAATGAATAATTTATGGATTTTTGAAAAGAAAGAAAAAGAGAATAAAGTAAGAATTAGGTGTTGCACATGATGGGACACACAAGGACTTCAAAATGGCACCCAAAAAGAGGAAGGGTTAGGTGTACCAAGGGAGGCCTTGCTAGTGATGTCATGGTGGTAAGGTCATGAGTGAAAAGTGAAAAGATATTCCAAGATCAAACCTTTAACCATTAGATCAAATAGTTCCCAAGGTGATCTTGGCCTTCAAATGGAACATGACTTTTGCTATAAATACCCCCCATTTACAATCTCAAAACCATGGAGCAAGAACCTTAGGAAGCTCTTGAAAAATTCTTTCTCAAGCAAGGAAGAAGCAAGGATCTTGAAGGAGCAAGTAAGGTAAGTTGTCTCCTTGCTTCTACCTTTTGTTCTTATGGTTTGTGCTTGAGTTTAAGTGATTTTTTAGGCTTAAATCTTGGGGAGATTCTGCTGGAAATTTTGTGTATATGTGAAAGGAATATGAGTTTTAGGTCATAGATAGTTAAGACAAGCTTAAACAAGATAGTTACATGCTTAGTTGTGAAGTAAGTTAATGTTCTTGACTTTACCATTTCGGTTTACACTGTTCATGATAGAAGGAAATGGAATTTCAATGATTTAATGCTTCCATTGAGTTTATATGATGTTTTTGTGTAGGATTGGAAAGGTTTTGAACCTTGGAACCATTGGAATTAAAGGTTATAATGTTGAAAATCCCTCACGGGACTGTTTACTCGCGTGAACAGTGAATTGAATTTCATTATTTTGATGCTTCCAATGGTCTTAAAATGAGATTTTGTGTGGGGGAAAAGTGGAGGAACAAGTATGGGAAGCATTGGAATCAAAATGAGAATTTTTGGAAGATTTATGTATGCTTTTCCAAATCGGTACAGAACAGTGTATTCTTGCTGGAATTTGGTTATTTTGAGTTCATAAATGGATTCAAATGGTGAAATTGTGTAGGGTAAGTTCAAGACATCAATTGGTTCAAAGGCCAAGTTAATTGGCAAAGATTAAAGAAAGTTATGTTAGTTAAAGCAAGTTAAAGGTTCAAGAGAAGTAGTCTTGAGTAGTGTTTGAGTTCATGGTCCTAATGGATTATGTAATGAATATGAATGTATTTAGGACCTTGAAACCTCTAAGAAGGTGTTGGGGAATGATTGACCAAAAAGCTTCATGATTGGAAAGCTTGGGAAGCAAGTGCAAGCATAAGAAAGAAAGCTTAAATCCAAGGTAGTGGACTTACCCTAAACTTGTATGTATGTAATGTATGCTTGATTGTGCTATGGCTTGGTTGAATTGTGTGTATATGGTAGATGATTGAAGCTCTGTTATTTTATGATTTCTTTGGCCAATTGTATTTCATATGATACATGGAAGCATGCTCATCACACTATGATAACACTTTCACAAGTAAGCACAAGTCTTTACATTAATACATGCATTGTTTGTATTTGTTTGCTACTGAGATCCCCCCGAATCTCACCCCCCATAACCATGATCTAGGTGCTGGAACATCACAAGGAAGGAGATAATTGTGGATGTATGAATGGTGTATGACTTGGAAAGCATGCCTTTAATTTATGTGATGATATATTGGTATGTATATGGTAAATACTCACTGGATCCGAGTTGAGGGAGTTATCTTTCAGCGATAGTTTGAGTGACTTATCCATTTTGGTTTCTTGTGAAATTTTACATGAACATAGCTAAGATCTAGATATTTAATTGGACACCAAGAACACATCATTTGGTTAAGAACTCGAATTTTTATGATTTTTCAAAGTCGGGAGATAAAATCTGGAATAAGATAATATGACTACTAAGAGGCAGTGAGGTTAATGCGCTAATTTCATATAGTAAATGAATGAGTTTTTCCAAGAAATTTTATGAGATTAAATTACACATTCTGAGATTTAAATCCATAGGTAATTCGACTCAATTGGATAAGTATACAAGGAGAAATAAATTTTTGAAAATGGGGCAAAGAAACTGGAACTTCCAGATTTACCAAATGAACAGTAAAGTTCAACGAATAAACTGATTTGATCTGGACAAGGAAACCTCATTTTGAAATTTTTATATCAAATTTGAATGAAATATCTTTCATTATAAATTAGAATCACATCAAAACGATTTTTCTAGATTTGATTATGAATTTTCAAAGTTCAGGCTGTAATCTGGAATTACCCAGTAAATAGTGACAGTGAACAGTACCCGTAAGCCCAACTCTTGGAAATTAATATTTTTGAGGTTGAGAGGTATTCCAATATTCTAATATAATCCCAATTGAGTATAAGTAAAGTTAAGGTTTAAGCTCAAAATTTAAGGTCAAAGTTTAAGGATTGAGATTAAGGATATTTGCTAGAAAATGCTGTTATACTGGCAGAATATCAAAAGTACTGTGTACGTAGGTGCTGTCTAAGGAGGCTGGAAGTGAGTGAACCTAGCCGGTTATCCAGTCTTTCCTGGGTACTTACGTAGAATGGTAGTTCTCATAGGACTTACCGAATTAGTACAGTTATCTTCTGTCAGGATTTTTGGCAACGAGAGATATAATAAAGTTAAGATTACTTCCGTAAGTGTACTCTGAGATGTTTGAAGGAGGATGTTTCATCGTGTGCAAGTGGGTTTTCAAAGAGAAAACTTACATGGATAGTAATATAAATATCTTCAAGGCATGACTAGTTGCAAAAGGATTTACTCAAACTCATGGTGTGGACTATGATGAGACATTTTCCGCAGTTGTAATGGCCAAATCAATCAGAATCCTTCTTGCCATTGCAGCATATTTTGACTATGAAATATGGCAGATGGATGTCAAGACAGCCTTCCTTAATGGAAAGCTCCTTAAGGATGTGTACATGACACAACCTGAAGGGTTTGTGCGTTCCGAGGACTCTGGTAAGGTGTGCAAGCTTCAAAGGTCCATTTATGGACTAAAGCAAGTATCTAGGAGTTGGAATCATTGTTTTGATGAAGTAGTCAAAGAGTTTGGATTTCTTCAAAACATTGATGAACCTTGTGTGTACAAGAAGGTTAATGGGAGCACAGTTGTGTTTTTGATACTCTATGGCGATGACATCCTACTTATTGGGAAGGACATTCCTACCTTGCAGATTGTCAAGTCTTGGTTAGGAAAGTCTTTCTCGATGAAAGACTTGGGTGAAGCCACCTACATTCTAGGAATTAGGATCTATAGAGATAGATCTAAAAGACTTCTAGGACTCAGTCAGAGTACATATATAGACAAGATACTGCATAGGTTTAGTATGCAGGAATGAAAGAGGGGTTTCATACCCATGTCTCATGGTATTCACCTCAGCAAGGATTTGTGTCCTAGTACACCTGATCAGCGAGGTCGCATGAGTAAGGTTCCATATGCCTCGGCCATAGGATCCATCATGTATGCCATGTTATGTACTCGACCGGATATCTCGCTTGCCTTAAGTATGACTAGCAGATATCAACAGGACCCCGGTGAGGGCCATTGGACTGCTGTCAAGAATATCCTTAAGTACTTGAGAAGGACAAAGGACATATTCTTGGTCTATGGTGGATTGGATGACGAGCTCTGTGTAACTGGTTACACAGATGCAAGTTTCCAAACTGATTGGGACGACCAGAAATCGCAATTTGGATACATATTCCTCCTGAATAATGGAGCAGTAAGCTGGAAGAGCTCTAAGCAGAGCACTGTAGTAGATTCTGCAATGAAAACTGAGTATATAGCAGCATCTGATACAGCTAAGGAGGCCGTTTGGATCAGGAAGTTCATTACTGACTAGGGGTGATACTTACCATCTCAGATCCGATAACTTTGTTCTGTGATAATAGTGGTGCCATTGCACAGGCCAAAGAGCCTAGGTCACATCAAAGGACCAAGCATATACTTAGGCGATTTTATCTCATCAGAGAAATCAATGATAGAGGTGATATAAAAATATGCAAAGTAGCAGGAGAAGACAATGTTGTTGATCCTCTAACAAAGCCGCTTGTGCAAGCAAAACATGAGTGTCATGTTAGGTCAATGGGAGTTAGGCAAATTAATGATTGTACCTAGTGCAAGTGGGAGGATGTTGGAGATTGTGCCCTAGAGGCCAATCATTATGTTATGAACATTGTTGATTTATGAATTTCTTAATTATGTTATCATATTATTTGCATGTTTACTGTGATGACCATCCTTGGATAACTCATGATCTTATCCTAAATATCCCTGGTCGGTCAACTATGCGGGAGCAGAGATGAAATAAGACCAGTATGACTTTGAAGATATATACAGATATAAATCAAAGTCATAGGCACATGTAAGAGTACAGGGTGTTGGACCGACCCGCTATGAGAGAGCTGCATGGGTTAAGTCATAAGTTTCTCTCATATACAAGCCATGTCACTATGCCTTTTGACCTGAAATTATCGTGGATTCCTATATGACAAACGCTCAGCTTTGACCTAGTCAAAAGTCACTTTTGACTGAGTGATCATAAAGGCTATGTTCGGGCTCAGTGGTTTTTCATGCGGAGGAATGTGAATGGTCAAGATGGAATTTGTCACTCACATTCGTAGAGAGATATTACTAGGCCGCTCGATGAGTGAGTCTGAGAAATGTATGGCCATACTGTAATGGAAGGGTAGTTCCATTTCTATAGTCAGACTACTCAGGGATCGAGAAAGTAACGGTCAGGAACAGGAGGATGATGTTCTCCATGCCTCATCTATGACCGAAATATCGTGTGACGAAAGGGACGTGATATGGTTGTATGAAAGGTAATATCGTTTATCAATCCTCATATGATTTGGGTAGTCATGATGTCTTGCTAGAGACCGCTTACGACTTGTGGATCAGTATAGTAACTGGCCCACTGCCAACTTCATATGGGCCTACAGGGTCGCACACAAAATAGCCCAACTCGAGCTGTGATGTCCAGGTTCATTGAATCTAAGACATTTCTTGATTCAATGAATAATCTAGGGTGAATTTATATATTTTATATATATATATAAATTTGTATTTATATATTATATATAATATAAGAGATATTTGCAAGATTTAATTTATAAGGATAAATTAAATCTCAATGAATAATCTAGGGTGAATTTATATATTATATATATATATAAATTTGTATTTATATATTATATATAATATAAGAGATATTTGCAAGATTTAATTTATAAGGATAAATTAAATCTCTATCACTTTTGAATTTGAATTTAAATTGATATGATCTATTTAAATTTAAAATTTAAATTGATAAGATATCTAAAATTTGATTTATAAGAATAAATCAAATATAATTTTGTCTTGAATTAAATATGTGGGATGGATTTAATAAAAACCATATTTATTTAATTAGTTTCTTATCAAATTATGCAATATATGATATTGTATTAATTTCAGAATTAATATAAGGTTAATTCTGAAGCCAGGCCCAATAAGAAGCCCGATAGCATCCTATATATTTGACATTAGGGGCTAGGGTTTGACACAAGAAAAGGGGGCAAGGAGAGTGTAAAAGGTTTGCAGATAAGAAACTGCCGAAATAGAGACGATGAGGACAGAATCTTGAGAAAGCCCTAGAGTGATAGAGGCGCTGCACGTCGTTCGTGGTTGGAACGCTATTCGTGTGGATACCGGTAGAGGAAGCTGATCTAAGTTGTCGACTTCTTGCGATCGAGAAAAGAGCACCAGTTGACACAGAGGTCGTGACTAAATTGGTATCTGAACGTCAGAAATCTGAAAAGAGACTACAGGTCGCGACTAAAAGCAGAGGAAGTCGCGACTTCAAACTCCAGAGATAATAGGTCGCGACTAGAAGCTGAGTAGGTCGCGACTGCAAACTCCAGAGACGACAGGTCGCGACTAGAAGCTGAGTAGGTCGTGACTAAAAACTCCAGAGGCGACAGGTCATGACAAGAAGCTGAGGAGGTCACGACTGAAAACTCCAGAGGCGAAGAGTCGCGACTAGTGGACACTGAGGTCACGACCACAGCTTGAATACCGAAGGTAACACTTCTTTATCCTTGACTTAAACACATTCGGTAGATCATGGCTGGGAATGGAAAAAATTTTAAAGTTAATTTCCGCTGCGTGTATTCCAATTCCCTTCACATTCACCCTTCATCTCTTCATCATTTCTTCATGGCATCACATATGAACAGAGATTGCATTGTAGTAGAAGTCATGAGAGGCTAAACTTTTAGTCTCTTGGGGATGGATTTAATATCTTGAGCTCACGAACTAAAACAGGGAGTTTTTATTGTTCTAATTCGTATTCCTTTACATGTCATGATTGCTGCTAGATCTAGGGTTTTCATTTTATGTTTAAGGATTGAATATCGATTAATCATTCTCGAATTAGACTGTCGTATTTGATTTTGGATGATTTCAACATTTGCTTTTAATAGAATATTTCAGTTTTGATTTTAAGAAAGTTGGGTGATTTTCAGCGATCGTTGCAAATCAATTCAATTGCTTGAAATCTAGGGTTTTCGATTGATGACCACTCGAGGGCGATCTCATCATCTAGGGTTGATTACATGCTAAGTGGTTTCTAGCAGTTCACTAATAAGTTCTTAAACTAGCTTTAATCAAAGGAATATTAGGGTTCTAGACTTAATCGATCGATTGAGGTTTTTCTTTGAGACTTAGTGATTTAAAACTCCGATTTAATATAAGAGCAAGGATAGATAAGTTTTCATCATCAAGAGTCTAACATTACATATTTCTTCAACAAACCAACTCTTTTCATCTCAATCAAAAATCCAAAAATATCTACTTTTTTGCACCTTAATTTTATTGCATCAAGCACCCAAAACCCTAAAACCATTTTTACTACTACTCAGGTTTACCATTGATTTTGACATCCAATTGCTAGGTTTCTAATAAAAAGGCTCCTTGATAAGAACGATAGGGTTGTGCCTTATACTACATTATATTGGGTGCAATTACTTTATTATGATGGGCAGGACGACGACAATCCGACAGCCTCATCAGGCTCCCCCTTCCTTTTATTTCCAGGTTGACCTAATAAAAAATGCATAGCTTCAAGGACTGTCTTCTTTGGTTGCGACCAGATCCATGTTTTGGTCGCGACTTGTAAATGCAGAGAAACTTCCCAGGAGAAATTAGGCCATGACCTGTGGATACTTTGGTCACGACTGAAAGACATAGAAGCTACTTCCTTGATTTGATTCTCTCTTGTGATTTCTTTTTTGCTCACATTAGTCCTTGGTTCTCCTCCAGAGTACCTACAATTCAAAATCAAAGCTTGCTATAAAAGTCCCACCAGTAAAAGAATAACATATATGCAGTTTGGAGGAGTTAATTTACCATTTTATCCTTAAAACAGCATATTGCCAAGCACAATCATGTATTACCACAAAAGCACAACTATAGGCACAAAATGAATGGTAAAGTTATTATAAAACCCTTAAAAATGTCACAAAAACTAGACACAAATTGTGTCTTATCACGATCATACCAAGCTCTAGGAGCTTGTTTGAACCCATATAATACTTTCTTAAGCTTGTACAAATAGTCTGGAAAGTAAGGGTTTTCTGTAACATCCCTAATTTCTGTACTAAGTTATATGTACAGGTTGAATAAAATATATGATATTTTTAGGAAAAGATGTGTCCATATTTATGTAAAGAAAAGGATTAATTGGAAGAGGAAGAAAGTCTAAGAGCCAAAGTAAAAAATTATGAAAATGCCACTATGATACCCTAAGAAACCAGAAGTAAATGGAGGGCATTTTGGTTATTTCATTCAATGGATGGATATCAGATGAAATTTGATAGTAAATTATTAGAATTAATATGAGAATTTATAGAGTTGACAAAAGTCAAAAAGGAGTCCTGTAGAATTAATTATGGAATTTACGGTGAAAAAGGACACCGATAAAGGGTTAAAGGAAACATATGTAATTTTTAACAGAACTTCTAGGTCTCAGAAAATTAAGAAACTTTGTATAGAATTCATTTTATATTAGAATGAATTTCTAAAAATGTTAGAACAATTAAAAGAGGTGTTTAGCATTTATGCTAAGATCAGGGTAATTTACGGATATCGGTATGAGGAAAGTACGTTGGGATTTGGGCCAATTAGCTATTAGACCTAAAAGAGGCCCAACATTTTTGTCCTAGGCCAGCCCATTAAGTCTCAAAAGTTGTCTTGAAGCCCAATCCCAATAAGGAATAATTTATGGATTTTGAAAAGAAAAAGAAAAGAGAATAAAGTAAGAATTAGGGTTTGCACATGGTGGGACCCACATGGACTCAAAAATGGCACCAAGAAGAGAGCTTAGGTGTCCCAAGTGATGTCATGCTAGTGATGTCATGGTGGTGAGGTCATGAGCCAAGGAGAAAAGACATTTCAAGATCAAACCTTTAACCATTAGATCAAATAGTTTTAAAGATGATCTTGGCCTACAAATGGCATATGACTTTTGCTATAAATACCCCCATTTCCATTCATTCTTCACACCCAAGAGCTCCTTTAGAGAGAGAAGTGAGTTCTAGAGAAAGAAAGTGGAAGAAAGCAAGGAAGAAGCAAGGGTCTTGAAGGAGCAAGTAAGGTAAGTTGTCTCCTTGCTTCTACCTTTTGTTCTTATGGTTTGTGCTTGAGTTTAAGTGATTTTTTAGGCTTAAATCTTGTGGAGATGCTGCTGGAAATTTTGTGTATATGTGAAAGGAATATGAGTTTTAGGTCATAGATAGTTAAGACAAGTTTAAACAAGCTAGTTACATGCTTGGTTGTGAAGTAAGTTGATGTTCTTCACTTTACCATTTCGGTTTACACTGTTCAAGATAGAAGGAAATGGAATTTCCATGATTTAATGCTTCCATTGAGTTTATATGATGATTTTGTGTAGGAATGGAAAGGTTTTGAACCTTGGAAACCATTGGAATTAAAGGTTATAATGTTGAAAATTCCTCACGGTACTGTTCACTCGCATTAACAGTGAATTGAATTTCATAATTTTGATGCTTCCAATGGTCTTAAAATGAGATTTTGTGTGGGGTAAAGTGGAGGAACAAGTATGGGAAGCATTGGAACCAAAATGAGAATTTTTGGAAAAAGGGAGCTTATTGAAACTAGACTTGGAATTTATTTGGAATGGAGTTATAATTTGGTAATTATATTGTAATGTTTAGGTTTTGACATTTGTGGCAAAGAAAGACCATTGCAAGAAAGGAAGGACAAGGATCTACAAGAGGTAGCAAGAATACTTAACTATAAACTTATGTGCTTTGATTGATTTGCTTACTTGTTATGCATGAAGGTTTGGTTGAGCATGGAATATTATGTGATGATGTTTATAATGATGATGTGCTATGAGTATGTGCCACTCCTTGCAATGTATGTCATGACAATATGCATGTTAGAGTTTGCTTATGTATAAGCATGAATTAGCTCCCATTGCATGATAACATGTTAGGCATTTAATCAAACATGCATATCCTTATTGTTTGTATTATTTACTATTGAAATTCCCCGAATTTTGAAACATCCTTACTTTCGTACATCTTAGGGACCATTTGGTAGCATTTAGAACCACTTTCAAGGTCATTGAAGTCCAATTTCTAAATCTGGAGTTTTACTCTTATCGAATACTGTTCACTGTGTAAATTCTAGATGAGTGACCTGACTTTGAAAAATCATAATTAATTATAGAAATATCGAAATCAAGTGGTTCAAATTGCTACATGAAGCTAACTCAATTATATTTCAGGAAAAAATAACTTGTTGACCATTTATTGACCAAGTCAACGTGGGTCAACGTTATAACTTTACTGTTCATCCAGCGTTTTTCCCCTGAATCCAGCATTTTGGTCCCAACTTTGATAATTTATATCTCCATGTGTATACATCCAAATGAGACATTCTATATATAAAATCGAATCTTAGTATGTCTACTATTTACCCTAAAAATATCATATATTTATTCATCCATTTACCATTTTTAATTATGGATCAAACATCATCAAGTCACCATGTGTTACTGTTCATAGTGGTAAATTCCAGCACTCAACTTTGCATATATATGCATACACCTATCACGTATCAGTCAAACATGTCAAATAATACCCATTATTAAATAATAAGTTGTTATACATCATAACATGTACAAAATTCTCATATTTCCACTACATCTTTTCCTGCCTGAAATCCAGCAGCATAACTGCTACGCTTCATCTTTAGAAAGTAACTGATCTTGTACCGATTCGGTAATTCCAGTGAGAACTACCATTCTAGGTAAGTACCCAGGAAAGACTAGATGAACCGGCTAGGTCCACTCACTTCCAGCCTCCTTAGATAGTACCTACGTACACAGTACGTATCAGTTCCTTTCTTTATTACTGCCACTTTGCCAGAATTTCGGCAGCATAACGGCGTCTCTTAAAATTCCCAAAATTTACTTTGACATAACCTCCCCTGTAATGGGTTATTTATTGGGATGAGATTTGGGGGAATCTCAGTAGTAATAATTATAACAATATATGTAATGCAGAGTGACAGTGCTTGCTTGTGATTGTGTACAGATAAGTATGCTGCGTGCTTCCATACTCAATAACATATGATCATAGCATTGTAGTAGAGCTTCAAGCATAACATATAAGAAAACAATCCAACCAAACAATAGCACAACAAATCACAAAGCCATTTCATAAAAGCTAGGATTAGTTACTACCTCAAAAGCTTAGCAGAACTCTATAATCTCTATACTGCTTTCAACTCCGCCAGAACTTCCTTTCTTCTTTTTTCCTTGCTCCTTCTCTCTCTAGAACTTCCTTCTCTCTCTTTATTGAGCCCTAGGCCATGATGAATGAAGGCAAGGGGGGTATTTATAGTTTTGATAGATGGCATTTCCGTAATTTCCAAGAGCTCTGAACTTGCGGCCACCGTTTTTCTGGAATTTCTTATTTTCTTTATTCCCTTTACTACATCATCATGACATCATCCAAGGGACACCTCATGGGACACCTAATCCCTCACATGTCTCACATGGCAAAATTGAAGGGCCAAGAAGCCTCTGGAGAAATTTCAGTCCAATCCGGTACCGGCCCAGTCCGATTCCTCGTAAACTGGACTGTTTTCTGAATCTGATTTTTCTGGAAATCCATATTATATATACTGACCTCAAATTTAGTATTTGGGTCCTTTATATCATTGACATTTTATACTGGGTCTAATCTTAATTACAGATCCCTTGTGAAATGACCAAAATGCCCCTAGGTGCCCTTTCTTGCATTATCTTAACCCTAAGGGTAAAATTATCATTTTATACCTTTTTGTACCCTGTCAGGGCATATAATGACTCTAGTTATCCTCACCCATGTATGTCTTCGCTTCTGGGCCTGTCTAGAATGACCAAAATGCCCTCCATTCATCTATTGCTCTTTAGTACAACACATGGGCATTTTCGTAATTTCGCACTTTTTCGGGGTTCTGCCGGACACTGGCCCACCTATCAGTCCAAGGGTCTTACTGGGCCTTTGATGGCGCCATTATTGGGCCTCCTAGGGTCCATTACCTTTATGGTACGTATTATGAGGAATCTTCCCCCGGCAATGTTCATCGAGTGTTCTAGCTATTATACACCGTTTATACACATCTCCGGACACCGGTTCCTTTTATCAGATACACTAGCTTACTGTGTCTAGGCATCCATTTGGGTCATAACAGGCATCTGACTGGTGTCATCTGACCTCATTCAGTCTCAGTTTAAATACCGATAAATCTCCCTATCGGATACCTAGAGGCCTCACACTCCCTTCTGTATTTGCTAATTTGTGAATAACTTTTTCTACAGACCTCCTATCGGTATTCTGTCAGTTTTCTGACATCCTCCCCATCAGGAAGCATCATCCTGTAATTTCTCACATATATCTGAGGTCTAGGATATCCGGTAGTAATTTTTTTTACTTTTTGACTATCAGATCAATTTTGACTATCTGGAGTCCTCAGAAAATTCCTGTATTAAGATGGATTACCCAGCGTCACTTGCTCTATCTACTGGTGAAATATGGGACTGATCTAAATACGATCACTGTTTTTGCCTATTTCCGGTCCAAGTTTTCATAATTATACTTTTGCCCCTGGAACTTTTCTTCTTTTCAATTAAGTCCCTTTATTTGGCTAAAATTACACTTAAGGACCCCACATTTTTGTCTACTTTTCCTTTTTAGCCTTAAACTTTTCATAATTGCACTTAAGTCCTTACATTTTCTTCCTTTTTCAATTTAATCCCTTTCTTTGCATAAATAGCCATTAGGGACTTTCACTATATAAGTCCCTGGACTTTCACTTATTTACATTTTAGTCCCTAAAAACCCTCTGTGTGTTTCTGGGACTTTTGCTCAAAGGGATATATCTATTTCAGGCTACTTTCTAAGTCTCTAGCCTGAAAATTGGGATGTTACAAATCTCACCCCCCATAACTATACCTAGGTACTGGATCATCTCAAGGCAAGAGGGTAAATGTTGATGGATGACTGTATTTAACTTAAAGAGTGTGCACTTTAATTACAAGATGATGTTTTGGTATGTATGATGCATGCTACTCATTAATCCGATCTGAGGTAGTGTACTTCCATCGGTATTTTGATTGACTTATCCGAAGAGTTTTCATATGAAATTTGGTATGAACATAGCTAAGATCAAGAGCTTTAAATGGAGACCAAGAACGCCTCATTTGGTTACGAATTCGAATTGTTATGATTTTTCAAAGTTGGGAGATAAAATCTGGAATAAGATAATACAACTACTCAGAGGCAGTGAGGTTCATGCGCTAATTTCATATAGTAAATGAATGAATTTTTCCTTGATTTCTGGTGAGCTTAAAGTACACATTATGAGATTTAAACCCATAGGTAATTCGACTCAATTGGATAAATATACAAGGAGAAATAAATTTTTGAAAATAGGGCAAAAAAACTGGAACTTCCAGATTTACGAAATGAACAGTAAAGTTCAACGAATAAACTGATTTTATCTGGACAAGAAAGCCTCATTTTCATATTTTTCTCTCAAAGTTAAATGAAAGATATTTCATTAAAAATTGGAATCTCCTCAAAACAATTTTTATAGATTTAGTTATGAATTTCCAAAGTTCAGGCTGTAATATGGAATTACCCAGTGAATAGTGGCAGTGAACAGTATCCGTAAGCCCAACTATTGGAAACTCATGTTTTTGAGGTTAAGAGGTATTCCAATGATCTAAAATAGTTCCAATTGAATATAAGTAAGGTTGAGGTTTAAGTTCAAGATTTAAGGTCAAGGTTTTAAGGTTAAGATTTAAAGATATTTACTAGAAAATGCCGTTGTGCTGGTAGACTATACAAAGTACTGTGTACGTAGGTGCTGTCTAAGGAGGCTGGAAGTGAGTGGACCTAGCCGGTTCATCCAGTCTTTCCTAGGTACTTACGTAGAATGGTAGTTCTCATTGGGAATTACCGAATCAGTACAGTTATTTTCTACCAGGAATTCCGGCAAGAGAGATAATATCTAGTTGAGAGTACTATAGTAAGAGTACTTGGAGAGATATAAAGAAGGATGTTTCATTTTGGTATCAGAGCATAGGATTCTGGATTAGGAAATGCTCTGAATAGATGATTTATAGATAGATACCCATTAGTAAAGCTATTGTAAATGACATTAAGTTAATATTTGCAGTATTGCTAGAGGTAGAACCAAATCTAAACCACTGTAAATGAAACATCCTCCCTTAGACCCCTCAGAGTACACTTGCAGAAGTAATATTAGCTTGATTATATCTTAACTTAAGCCCAGAAATTCAAAATTTTACTCTTAAGTTCCTTATTCTGGACTTTTAATTTGAAAACTGCTTAATCTCATTCTACACATCCAAACAAGTCTTATTACCTATCCACGTAATGCCCCAGATGTGTACTACTGGCTCACCAAATTTCATAGCCAAACTCCTCCGTTTACTGGGTCAAACTGAGGTCAAAATACTGCTACCTCAGGACCTGCGAATTTCTCCCTTAATTCGTCATCCACAAATTGAACATGCCAAACAATATTTATTATTAAATAATAAAATGTCATACAACAAATCATACACCAAATTCTCTTATTTCTATTACATCTCTTCCTGTCTAAAATTCGGCAGCATAACTGCTACATTCCTTCTGTAGAAAGTAACCGATCTTGTACCGATTCGGTAATTCCCGTAGGAACTACCATTCTACGTAAGTACCCAGGAAAGACTGGATGAACCGACTAGGTCCACTCACTTCCAGCCTCCTTAGACAGCACCTACGTACACAGTACGTATCAGTTCCTTTCTTTGTTCCTTCCTCTGTTGCCAGAATTTTGGCAGCCTAACGGCGTCTCTCAAAATTTCCAGATTTTATTTTGACAGAACCTCCCCTGTAATGTTATTTTTGGGAATGAGATTCAAAAGAATCCCAGTAGCAATAATCATAACAATATATGTAATGCAGAGTGACGGTGCTTGCTTGTGATTGTGTATAGATAAGTATGCTGCGTGCTTCCATATTCAATAACATATGATCATAGCATTGTAATAGAGCTTCAAGCATAACATATAAGACAACAATCCAACCAAACAATAGCACAACAAATCACAAAGACATTACATAAGAGCTAGGATTAGTTACTACCTCAAAAGCAGAGCTCCAGAACTTCTATACTACTTCCAACTCCACCAGAACTTCCTTTCTTTCTTTCTTTCTCCTTCTCTCTCTTCTTTCTCTCTCTTTTCTTGCCAAAAACGTGGGATGCCTAAAATGGGAGGGGAAGGGGGTATTTATAGCTTTAATGGATGGCATTCTTGTAATTTTGAAGCCATCTGAACATGTGGTCCTGGTTTTTCCTGGATTTTCCTATTTTCTTTATTCCTTTTTACTGCATCATGCATGACATCATCCAGGACACCTCACCGGGACACCTCATCGCCACATTCTTCACATGTCACAATTCCTGGACACCTCATCAGCTGACTCAGCAGTTCAGTCCAATCCAGTACCGGTCCAGAGTCTTGCACCGTAATACGTGTCCTTAACTTTTCTTCTGCCTCTAAGATGACGCCATGTGGCATCTGGAAGGGGCCTTTCACGCCTTCCAATGCTATCCAGATAAGTCCCGGACTTTATCTGATCACCTCCTCGGTTATCGTGCCGACCGAGTAACTTTACTTTATTGAAACAGCATTAAAATAGTATTTTAATGCCACTTTTTCCCACATACTCCATGGGCTACGTTTTTAGGCTCTGGGTATGTTATCTTGGATCCTGATCAAGCTCAAGTACTCTGATGGCTCGATTCCCAAGAAACATCCCTCGGCAAATTACCAAAATACCCCTGGGTGCCCTTTCTTGCACTATTTTAACCCTAAGGGTAAAATCGTCATTTCACACCCTTCTGTACTCTGTCAGGATATACACTGACTCTAAGTAACTTTATCTGTATGAGCCTTGGCTCCTGGGCCTGTCCAGAATGACCAAAATGCCCTCATTCATCTACTACCCCTTTAGTACAACACAGGGGCATTTTCGTAATTTTGCACTTTTCCGGGGTTCTGCCGGACACTGGCCCACCTATCAGTCCAAGGGTCTTACTGGGCCTTTGTTGGCGCCATTATTGGGCCTTTCAGGGTCCATTACCTTCATGGCACGCATTACGAGGAATCTTCCCCCGTTAATGTTTATTAAATATTTTATCTATTAATCACCGTTTATACACATATCCGGACACCGGTTCCTTCTGTCCGATACAATGGCCTGCGGTGTTCAGGCATCCCTGTGAGTCATATCAGTCATCTGACCGAGGTTATCCGAACTTATTCAGTCCCTTTTCAAATACCGATAAATTTCCCTATCGGATACCCGGAGGCCTTACACTCCGTCTGGATTTTCTAATTTGCGAATAACTTTTTCTACAGGCCTCCTATCGGTATTCTGTCAGTTTCCCGACGTCCGCCCCATAAGGACGCATCATCCTGTATTTTCTCACCTAGATCTGAAATCTAGGATATCCGGTATGAATTTT
Source organism: Leucaena leucocephala (assembly GCA_037074615.1). NCBI lineage: Eukaryota > Viridiplantae > Streptophyta > Magnoliopsida > Fabales > Fabaceae > Leucaena > Leucaena leucocephala. Next base: position 12,284,068 of record CM073537.1, read on the forward strand.
TATAACTTTTGGACGATCAGTCCATTTCTGGCTATCTGGAGTCTTCAAAAATTCCTGTATTAAGCCAGATTACCGAGCGTCCCTTGCTCTCTCTACCGGTGAAATCTAGGACTGAAATGCCGTCGGACAGTCCAAACCACTTCCGGCCTGACTTTCTTTAATTACACTTCAGCCCCAAGGAACTTTTCTTCTTTTCATTTAAGTCCCTTTTTATTTGGCTAAAATTACACTTAAGGACCCCACCTTTTTGTCCTTAAACTTTCCATAATTCTTTCATACTCATAGAGACCTCGTATGCACATTTCACAGTTCAGTGAAATGATCAGCATAATTTTCTCTATTTTCTGGCAAAATATGGTACTCATCGGCTACCAGCCCGATCTTTCCCATAATTACGATTTTGCCCCTGCATTCTCTTTCTGGCCTCGTTGCTCATCTTCTCATCCCTCATCTTAAGGTCTAGAAATTCTCTTTCAATAACTCATCCCTTAAACTCTTAGGGAGTCATCGTTAATTGAAAGGCTCGACAACCCGCCCATATCAGGTTATCTTACACAGGAGCCAGCCCATATCAAGCTACCTGCAGAATTCCTAGGCTTGAGACTTAGGACATTTCTCACATTCCTCATCTTGGACCTAGATGAACTGTCCCGATCTCCTAGACCAAAAATCGGGATGTTACAATTCTCCTCCCCTTTTAAAAATTTCGTCCTCGAAATTTTAAGGGATACCTCATCTTTCCTGAAGAGAACTTCTTACTGACCTATACAGCTATGTGATTCTTATACGCAGTCATATATATAACCAGTAAGATCATCCCTCTCTGTCTTATCCTCACTCCAGTGATGGTCTAGAGGAGCAACAGCTTGGTCCCAGACCTTCCACATGGATTCTTAGCAACTAACATCTTTCATTATAGTTGCTTACAGCTATCCATGTTCTAACCCCTCATACAGCAACCTCATCACTGAGTTAAGACAGATTTATTATCTTACTACTTATTTCTCATGACTTGTTACAATAACCACATTCTCTAGATCAGAAAGGAACTCTTCATTAATCACATCATTTACATCTAGGCATACAGTTCTTACAACTAAGTCACCCTTACAGCTATGGTTCTTCTTAACCATTCTTAGGGTCGACCTCAGGGGATTTGGAGACTCTGTTTGAAAAAATGGAAAATACTCTTCCTGTTGTCTTTGGCCTAGGGATGTCAGCATTCTTAGGGCAAACTCTTGCAAAGTGACCCTTCTCGCTACAAATGAAACAGCCGCTTTGCCCTGCTCGACACTCCCTTGTGCCGTGGTTCTTTCCACATCTTTGACATCTTTGTCCTCCAACCTGATCCTCACCTTGATCAGTCCCCTGCCTAAACTGTTGCCTCTTTCTCTTGTTATTATTATTATTGGCTTCATAACCTGAGTTACCTCCCAGAGTGCTCCTAGCCAATACTTCTTTACTTCTTGCTTCTGACTTAGCTACCTCCTTGCTCCTTACGCTGTTCCCAGTTGCTGTATGATTGTTCATACTTCTCTCTGTCAATCTGCAGACTTCTACCGCTCTATTGAACTGCGTAAGTTGCTGAGGAATTATTCTTTCCTTTAGGGTGCTGCTCAGACCCTCTACTAATCTCTTTGTCGACCATTCTTCGTCCTCCATTCTTCTAAGGTATATGGAATAGTACGACAATCGGAGATACTTAGCCAAATACTCATCGAATGACTCTTTCTCTCCTTGCTTCAAAGTTAGGAACTCAACTTCCTTCGCGTCCCTCACTGACTGGGGAAAGTATTTTTCCCTAAACTGACCCAGAAATATTTCCCATGTAACTGGGACTCCTTTTGCTTGAAGAATAAGCTCAGTATTCCTCCACCATCTTCGCGCATCCTTCTCTAGCTTGAAAATGGCCAGTCGGGCTTTTCTTCCTGATGGGCAATCCAGCACCTCAAAAATCTTCTCAAGCTGATATATCCAATCCTCAGCTACTTGGACGTCAAATGTCCCCTCAAACACCGGAGGATTGTACTTTTGGAACCGCTCCATCCATTGCTGAATGCTATTAGGATCTACCACTGGATCCTCTATTCTTGACTGCCCATTATTTGGAGGAATTCCTGATATCCCTTCTGCTAGTCTATCAGGGGTTTGCAATTGATTAACTATAGCTGTAAGAGTAGCTATAGTGGCATCTCTTTCTTGATCTCGGCGAACTTGTTCCGCCCTCATTTCTTCCATCATCCTCTGCTGCTGTTCTAGCCTAGCAAGGATGACTTGCATAGGATTTACCTCATTGGAGTTGCCAGCCTCCTTTACGTGTGGCTCCTCCACTTGAATTCTACGTCCTCGTCTCGTGTTCACCATCTGGTTCCTTGTCAATCAGAAAAGAAAAGTGAACACATAACATTATACTACTTACTCATCTAGGGAATTTTACCTCCACTGGGCTTTTCTAAACCTCTATGTACTCTAGGGAAATAACATTTCTAAATCAGAGCATCACTGAGCCAGAACCTTCTGTTCTGTGCCAGAATCTTATGCTCTGAACCAGAATCCTGTCTGGTTTATGCCAGAACCTATTGCTCTGATACCAAAATGAAACATCCTCCCTTAGACCCCTCAGAGTACACTTGCAGAAGTAATATTAGCTTGATTATATCTTAACTTAAGCCCAGAAATTCAAAATTTTACTCTTAAGTTCCTTATTCTGGACTTTTAATTTGAAAACTGCTTAATCTCATTCTACACATCCAAACAAGTCTTATTACCTATCCACGTAATGCCCCAGATGTGTACTACTGGCTCACCAAATTTCATAGCCAAACTCCTCCGTTTACTGGGTCAAACTGAGGTCAAAATACTGCTACCTCAGGACCTGCGAATTTCTCCCTTAATTCGTCATCCACAAATTGAACATGCCAAACAATATTTATTATTAAATAATAAAATGTCATACAACAAATCATACACCAAATTCTCTTATTTCTATTACATCTCTTCCTGTCTAAAATTCGGCAGCATAACTGCTACATTCCTTCTGTAGAAAGTAACCGATCTTGTACCGATTCGGTAATTCCCGTAGGAACTACCATTCTACGTAAATACCCAGGAAAGACTGGATGAACCGGCTAGGTCCACTCACTTCCAGCCTCCTTAGACAGCACCTACGTACACAGTACGTATCAGTTCCTTTCTTTGTTCCTTCCTCTGTTGCCAGAATTTTGGCAGCCTAACGGCGTCTCTCAAAATTTCCAGATTTTATTTTGACAGAACCTCCCCTGTAATGTTATTTTTGGGAATGAGATTCAAAAGAATCCCAGTAGCAATAATCATAACAATATATGTAATGCAGAGTGACGGTGCTTGCTTGTGATTGTGTATAGATAAGTATGCTGCGTGCTTCCATATTCAATAACATATGATCATAGCATTGTAATAGAGCTTCAAGCATAACATATAAGACAACAATCCAACCAAACAATAGCACAACAAATCACAAAGACATTACATAAGAGCTAGGATTAGTTACTACCTCAAAAGCAGAGCTCCAGAACTTCTATACTACTTCCAACTCCACCAGAACTTCCTTTCTTTCTTTCTTTCTCCTTCTCTCTCTTCTTTCTCTCTCTTTTCTTGCCAAAAACGTGGGATGCCTAAAATGGGAGGGGAAGGGGGTATTTATAGCTTTAATGGATGGCATTCTTGTAATTTTGAAGCCATCTGAACATGTGGTCCTGGTTTTTCCTGGATTTTCCTATTTTCTTTATTCCTTTTTACTGCATCATGCATGACATCATCCAGGACACCTCACCGGGACACCTCATCGCCACATTCTTCACATGTCACAATTCCTGGACACCTCATCAGCTGACTCAGCAGTTCAGTCCAATCCAGTACCGGTCCAGAGTCTTGCACCGTAATACGTGTCCTTAACTTTTCTTCTGCCTCTAAGATGACGCCATGTGGCATCTGGAAGGGGCCTTTCACGCCTTCCAATGCTATCCAGATAAGTCCCGGACTTTATCTGATCACCTCCTCGGTTATCGTGCCGACCGAGTAACTTTACTTTATTGAAACAGCATTAAAATAGTATTTTAATGCCACTTTTTCCCACATACTCCATGGGCTACGTTTTTAGGATCTGGGTATGTTATCTTGGATCCTGATCAAGCTCAAGTACTCTGATGGCTCGATTCCCAAGAAACATCCCTCGGCAAATTACCAAAATACCCCTGGGTGCCCTTTCTTGCACTATTTTAACCCTAAGGGTAAAATCATCATTTCACACCCTTCTGTACTCTGTCAGGATATACACTGACTCTAAGTAACTTTATCTGTATGAGCCTTGGCTCCTGGGCCTGTCCAGAATGACCAAAATGCCCTCATTCATCTACTACCCCTTTAGTACAACACAGGGGCATTTTCGTAATTTTGCACTTTTCCGGGGTTCTGCCGGACACTGGCCCACCTATCAGTCCAAGGGTCTTACTGGGCCTTTGTTGGCGCCATTATTGGGCCTTTCAGGGTCCATTACCTTCATGGCACGCATTACGAGGAATCTTCCCCCGTTAATGTTTATTAAATATTTTATCTATTAATCACCGTTTATACACATATCCGGACACCGGTTCCTTCTGTCCGATACAATGGCCTGCGGTGTTCAGGCATCCCTGTGAGTCATATCAGTCATCTGACCGAGGTTATCCGAACTTATTCAGTCCCTTTTCAAATACCGATAAATTTCCCTATCGGATACCCGGAGGCCTTACACTCCGTCTGGATTTTCTAATTTGCGAATAACTTTTTCTACAGGCCTCCTATCGGTATTCTGTCAGTTTCCCGACGTCCGCCCCATAAGGACGCATCATCCTGTATTTTCTCACCTAGATCTGAAATCTAGGATATCCGGTATGAATTTTTATAACTTTTGGACGATCAGTCCATTTCTGGCTATCTGGAGTCTTCAAAAATTCCTGTATTAAGCCAGATTACCGAGCGTCCCTTGCTCTCTCTACCGGTGAAATCTAGGACTGAAATGCCGTCGGACAGTCCAAACCACTTCCGGCCTGACTTTCTTTAATTACACTTCAGCCCCAAGGAACTTTTCTTCTTTTCATTTAAGTCCCTTTTTATTTGGCTAAAATTACACTTAAGGACCCCACCTTTTTGTCCTTAAACTTTCCATAATTCTTTCATACTCATAGAGACCTCGTATGCATATTTCACAGTTCAGTGAAATGATCAGCATAATTTTCTCTATTTTCTGGCAAAATATGGTACTCATCGGCTACCAGCCCGATCTTTCCCATAATTACGATTTTGCCCCTGCATTCTCTTTCTGGCCTCGTTGCTCATCTTCTCATCCCTCATCTTAAGGTCTAGAAATTCTCTTTCAATAACTCATCCCTTAAACTCTTCGGGAGTCATCGTTAATTGAAAGGCTCGACAACCCGCCCATATCAGGTTATCTTACACAGGAGCCAGCCCATATCAAGCTACCTGCAGAATTCCTAGGCTTGAGACTTAGGACATTTCTCACATTCCTCATCTTGGACCTAGATGAACTGTCCCGATCTCCTAGACCAAAAATCAGGATGTTACAGTAAACCAAGGAGACCCTAGACCAGATGTCTATATCTTGGATAGTTCAGAGGTGGAGGAAGAGATACTGGACAGTGATTTGGATATGTGGATCCCTCCTATGGTTAGTGATGAGATTAGTTCCGCAGCAGGGTCCAATATTTTGACCAGGACACCAGAGGGAATATAGGAAGAACCTATTCCAGCTATGCCTCTAACTACAGTATACGCAGATATAGCAAGTACAGATATGGAGCCCAATCAAGGAGCCCAATCAGGACAACCTAATGATCAGTATTCCCAGGTTAGAGGTACAATAGGATATACTCTAAGACAGCCAGTTGACCCAGATATCCTAGGACCTAGCAGAGTGCCTGATCAGACAAACATCCCAGGTCCTAGTAGACCCAGACTAACCATGGTAGAGTTATATCTGGGAATATAGTTATAGAGCTATCACCAACAGGGCATATGAGTGAAGAGCACTTTGAGAGAGCTGTGGAGTTAGCCAAGCAGCTGTATAGTCTTAGAGGACTTTTAGACAGAAGCAGGGATCAGGACTACACAGTTTATCAGGATTTTATTTCCAAAGTAAGAAATGCCTATCAAGCCTTCCAACCGATACATTGACACTGGATGATTGGACAGTCATTATGGATGAAATTCTGCAACCACCCTTACTTGGAGAACGGAATTAGATGAATACTTTGGAGAAGATCCTTACGAAGACATACTCGATTGGATTTATCTGATTGGAGAATTTATTAGAATCAAATTTAAGAAGGACTAGGGTATGTTTAGAAATAATGATGTTCCCCATGTAGTTATAAAGACCAATATGGCGCTATATGTATGACTTTTAATGACTTATGTGTATGACATGTTTTGAATGAAATATAAATTATGTTGTTTATCATATTCCTCTTCTGTTAGATTTTTCTACTAGACCGTAGAGCAAATGGTTCGAACAAGAAGAACCGTTGTGACAGAGGAACTGGAGAACACCAGTGATATTAATTAGCTAATCTTAGAGAGGATGGAGCAACAACAGAAAATAATTGAAGAGATGCGTGCTACACAAGCACGAAGTGAGCAGGAAAAAGATGCTGCTATAGCCGCAGCAGTGGTTACAGAAGTGAAAAATATGAGGCCTCCAGAACCATCTGAAGCAGCAAATACAGTAGCAGAAAGAGTACGACAACAACCAGTACAGCCGCAGAGAAGGGCTGAATAGAGAGATAATGTGGTTAGCATCCAGCAATGGATGGTCAGATTCTGCCAGCATAATCCTCCTGTATTTGAAGGGACATTTGAGGTCCAGGCTGCAGAGGATTGGATCAGTAGATTGGAAAAGATTTTCAAAGTTATGAATTGCCCAACGGAGACGAAGGCTTAGATGGCCATCTACCAGCTGGAGAAGGATGCTGATAGGTGGTGGAAAAATACAGAACTGCTTATGCAAGCAAGAAATATTCCAGTCACTTAGGAAGTGTTTCTTGAACAGTTCTATACAAAGTATTTTCCTCAGTCTGTGAGGGATGAAAGGGAAGCAGAATTCCTTGTGCTGAGACAAGGAGAAAGAGAATCCTTTGACGAGTACTTGGTCAAATTCATCCGTCTGTCTCAGTATTGAACATATTTGCGCCAAGTAGATGATGAGAGGTGGATGACTGAGAGGTGGATCAGAGGATTGAACTCTATGCTGAAGGAGAAGCTGACTCCTCAACAGTACAACCAGTTCAACAAGACTGTAGAGGCATGCCGTATAGTAGAGAACAGTATGAATCACACGATGCTATCTAAGCCTGTAAGCAAGGGCCAAAATGTCTGCTATACTTGTGGGAGGCCAGGACACTTTTCAAAGGAATATCCTCAGGCAGCAGCTGATCAAAGGCCGTGGACGCAAGGATGCGTATTTGCACTTTTCAGAGAAGATGCACAGAAATCACATGAGATGATTCAAGGTACAATCTATATCAATGATTACTCAGTGATTGCTCTGTTTGATTCTGGTGCAAGTTATTCTTTTATTTCTTATGATTGTGCTAGACATCTAGGCCTGATGATTAGTAAATTGCATTATGACATATATGTGACAACTCCCACAAGTGTTAGGGTAGTTACCTCTGATGCTTGTTTGAATATTATTGTGCGGTATGAGCACTATTATACAACCCTAGACTTAATATGTATGCCTTTTCGAAAGATGGAGGTTATACTTGGTTTAAATTGGTTGTCCTCCAATAATGTAATGCTGACTGCAAAAACAAGACGCTAGTTCTTGGTTCGACGGTAGCAGACCTGAGTCCAGAAGTACGATTGAATTTCATAACGGAGGCACAAGCAAATAAATGCTTGCAGAAAAAATGTCAAGGATACATGGTTTTCCTCTCTGTTCAAGCAGAAGTCGAAGAAGGAATTGAGACGATTACAGTCGTTAATGAATTTCCTGAAGTCTTTCCAAAGGAAATTCAAGGATTACCTCCAGAGCGAGAAGTGGAGTTTGCAATCGATATTGTGCCTGGAGTGAGACCAGTATCCAAAGCCCCATATCGGATGGCTCCTAATGAAATGAGTGAGTTGAAGAAGCAAATTGAGGAGCTTTTAGAGAAGGGTTTCATACGACCTAGTGTTTCTCCCTGGGGTGCTCCAGTACTATTTGTTAAAAAGAAAGATGGCAGCTTAAGACTATGTATTGACTAAAGAGAGCTGAACAAGATCGCGGTTAAGAACAAGTACCCTCTCCCCAGAATTGATGATTTGCTAGATCAATTGGCGGGAGCGAGTCTATTCTCCAAGATTGATTTACGATCTGGCTATCATCAGTTGAGAATTAAGTCAGGTGATATTTCAAAGAATGCTTTCAGAACACGTTATGGGCATTTTGAGTTTTTGGTTATGCCTTTTGGTCTGACTAATGCGCCTGCAATTTTCATGGATTATATGAACCGGATCTTCAGGCCTTATTTAGATCAGTTTGTGGTGGTCTTCATAGATGATATTCTGGTGTACTCCAAGTCTGTTGAGGAGCATGAAAGGCATTTAAGAATTGTTGTTGGCACCCTTAAAGAGAGGCAGCTCTATGCTAAGCTTAGTAAGTATGAGTTTTGGCTTTCATAAGTTAAATTTCTTGGTCACGTCATATCCCAAGACGGGGTAGCTGTGGATCCTAGCAAAGTTGAAGCTGTTTTAAGCTGGGAGCAGCCAAAGACGGTGACAGAGATCAGAAGTTTCTTGGGCTTAGCAGGGTATTATAGAAGATTCATCCAGGACTTTTCTCGAATTGCCTTACCACTAACCAAGCTTACCAGAAAGAATTAGCAGTTTAAGTGGGACGAGAAGTACGAGGCTAGTTTTCAAGAGTTAAACCAGAAATTAACCACTACTCCCGTGCTGATTATTCCAGACCCAACTCAGACTTATGTAGTCTACACTGATGCTAGTAAACAGGGGTTAGGATGTGTGCTGATGCAGCAAGGTAGAGTAGTAGCCTACGCCTCATGGCAGTTAAAGCCGCATGAACAGAATTATCCCACTTATGATTTGGAGCTTGTAGCGGTGGTTTATGCTCTGAAGATATGGAGGCATTATTTGTATGGAGTTACAATTGAATTGTACTGTGACCACAAAAGCCTGAAGTATCTACAGGATTAGAAAGAGCTGAATATGAGGCAACGACGATGGATGGAATTGTTAAAGGATTACGATTTCCAAATTAAATACCATGCAGGAAAAGTCAATATAGTGGCCGATGCTCTGAGCAGAAAGGTGGTGCAGGTAGCATATTTGATGATCAAAGAATTAAAGTTGATTGAGGATATGCGAGATTGGAGCCCTTTGTATCAGATACAAGTGACTGAAAGTTCCTACGGGGGAGTACATGTCAAAGCTTGTATAGAATATGAGATTAAAGACGCTAAGGAACATGATAAGCTCGCAATGATTTTTAAGGACAAGCTGGAAAGAGGGCAGACTAAGAATTTTGAGTTTTCCTCAGATGGATTATTGCAGTTTAGAGGAAGACCCTACATCCCTAATGCTAGGGGACTAAGGGAAAAGATTCTGGATAAAGCACACAAAAGCCGATATACAGTGCATCCAGGTATGACCAAGATGTACCATGATGTTAAAAGATTATTTTGGTGGCCTGGACTGAAGAAAGATGTGGTGGCTTATGTGTCTAAGTGCTTAACGTGCTAGAAAGTGAAGATTGGGCATCAGAAGCCAGCAGTAGGATAGTATTGCCATGGACTTTTGTAACATCCCAAAATTTCTGTACTAAGTTGTATGTACAGGTTGAATAAAATATATGAGATTTTTATGAAAATATGTGGCCATATTTATGTAAAGAAAAGGATTAATTGGAAGAGGAAGAAAGTCTAAGAGCCAAAGTGCAAAATTACAAAAATGCCACTGTGATGCCCTAAGAAACCAGAAGTAAATAGAGGGCATTTTGGTCATTTCACACAATGGATGGATATCAGAGTAAATTTGATAGTAAATTATTATAATTAATATGAGAATTTATGGAGTTGACAGAAGTAAAAAAGGAGTCTTGTAGAATTAATTATGGAATTTACGGTGAAAAAGGACACCGATAAAGGGTTAAAGGAAACATATGTAATTTTTAACAGGACTTATGGGTCTCAGAAAATTATGAAACTTTGTAGAGAATTCATTTTATATTAGAATGAATTTCTAAAAATGTTAGAACAATTAAAGGAGGTGTTTAGCATTTATTCTAAGATCAGGATAATTTACGGATATCGGTATGAGGAAAGTACATTGGGATTTGGGCCAGTTAGCTATAGGACCTAAAAGAGGCCCAACATTTCGTCCTAGGCCATCCCAATAAGGCCCAAAAGTTATCTTGGAGCCCAAGTCCAAATAATAAATAATTTATGTATTTTTGAAAAGAAAGAAAAAGAGAATAAAAGGTGTTGCACATAGTGGGACCCACAAGGACACAAGAATGGCACCCAAAAAGAGGAAGGGTTAGGTGTAGCAAGGGAGGCCATGCTAGTGATGTCATGGTGGTAAGGTCTTGAGTGAAAAGTGAAAAGACATTCCAAGATCAAACCTTTAACCATTAGATCAAATAGTTTCCAAAGTGATCTTGGCCTTCAAATGGCACATGACTTTTGCTATAAATACCCCCCTTTTCCATTCATTCTTCACACCCTAGAGCTCCTTTAGAAAGAGAAGTGAGTTCTAGAGAAAGAAAGTGGAAGAAAGCAAGGAAGAAGCAAGGGTCTTGAAGGAGCAAGTAAGGTAAGTTATCTCCTTGCTTCTACCTTTTGTTCTTATGGTTTGTGCTTGAGTTTAAGTGGTTTTTTTAGGCTTAAATATTGGGGAAATGCTGCTGGAATTTCTATGTATATGTGAGAGGAACATGAGTTTTATGTCATAGATAGTTTAGACAAGCTTAAACAAGCTAGTTGCATGGTTAGTTGTTGGATTAAGTTGATGTTCTTGACTTTACCATGGAAGAACATTTCGGTTTGCACTGTTCATGATAGAAAGAGATGGAATTTCAATGATTTAATGCTTCCATTGAGTTTATATGATAATTTTGTGTAGGATTGGAAAGGTTTTGAACCTTGGAAACCATTGGAATTAAAGGATATAGTGTTGAAAATTCCTCACGGTACTGTTCACTCGCGTGAACAGTGATTTGAATTTCATGATTTTGATGCTTCCAATGGTCTTAAAATGAGATTTTGTGTGGGGAAAAAGTGGAGGAACAAGTATGGGAAGCATTGGAATCAAAATGAGAATTTTTGAAAGAATTATGCATGTTTTTAAAATCTGTCCGGAACAGTGCATAGTTGCTGGAATTTGGTCGTTTTGAGTTCATAAATGGATTCAAAAGGCCAAATTGTGTAGGGTAAGGTCAAGACATCAATTGATTCAAAGGTCAAGTCAATTGGTAAAGATTAAAGGATGTTATGTTACTTAAAGTAAGCTTAGTGTTCAAGAGAAGTTAGATTGTAATGGTTGGATGGTAATGTGATGTTAGGATTTGCTTGGTGTGCTCAAAAGAGGGCAGCCACATAGCAAGGAAAAGTAAGAAGGAAGAAGCAAAGTTAAAGTGGAAAGAAGTAAAGCAATAAGGTAGTAAACTTACCCTAAACTTGTATGTATTGAATGTTATGCTTGATTGTGCTATGACTTTGTTGAATTGTGTGCATATGTGTATATGATTGAAGCTCTGTTTCTATGATTACCTTGGCCAATTGTATTTCATATGTTACATGGAAGCATGCACATTACACAATGTTTACACTTTCACAAGCAAGCACAAGTAATTACTTTAATGCATGCATTGTTTAGTACCGTTTGCTACTGAGATTTCCCCAGAAATCTCACCCCATCCATGTAATCCCAAACCCACAGGTTTACGAATGAGTAAAGAAGATAAAGAGGCATGAAGAGAGGTTGGGAATTGGAAGATTTGAATATTATGTAATAAAGGTGCGAATTGTTGCATGTAATGTTGTTATATGACAAGTTGAGCAACAATGTTCATGATGAAAAGGTATAATAGTAAATGATGAAATAAATGTATCAAATAATTATGGCATAACCCCATAATGTATATGAATGTATGAAAGGCCAAAGAGATTGGTTATGTGTTCTGGACATGTTTTTGAGGTTAAGGTTAAGGTTAAAATTCAAAGATATTTTCTAGAAAATGCCGTTGTGCTGGTAGACTATACAAAGTACTGTGTACGTAAGTGCTGTCTAATGAGGCTGGAAGTGAGTGGACCTAGCCGGTTCATCCAGTCTTTCCTGGGTACTTACGTAGAATGGTAGTTCTCATGGGGAATTACCGAATCAGTACAGTTATCTTCTGTCAGGATTTTTGGCAAAGAGAGATATAATAAAGTTAATATTACTTCCATAAGTGTACTCTGAGATGTTTAAAGGAGGATGTTTCAACTTTGTAGAAGGACTACCTATGACCCCAACTAAGCATGATGCGACATGGGTGGTGATTGATCGGTTGACAAAGTTAGCCTATTTCCTGGCAATAAATAAGAGGGATTCTCTAGAGAAGTTGGCAAAGTTGTACATAAAGGAAATTGTTAGACTGCATGGAATCCCAAGCAATATTGTGTCTGACAGAGACCCTCGATTCACGTCAAATTTCTGGAGGGCTTTGCAGCAAGAGATGGGTACTACTCTCAGATTTAGTACAGCTTATCATCCTCAAACAGATGGTCAGTCTTAGAGAACAATCCAGACACTAGAAGATATGTTGAGAGCATGTGTCTTGGATTTTAAAGGAAGTTGGGATGCTCATCTGCCATTGATAGAATTTGCATACAATAATAGCTATCAAGCTAGTATTCAGATGGCCCCATTCGAAGCTCTTTATGGACAAAAGTGAAGAATATATGGTCCTGATATTGTGGATCAGACTGCTGAGCAGATTGCAATGATCAGAAAATGGATGATGACGGCTCAAAGTCGGCAGAAGAGTTATGCAGATGTCAGATAAAAGCTGTTGGAGTTTGAAGAAGGCGAGCATGTATTTCTTAAGTTAACTCCAACTACGGGAGCAGGACGATCAATCAAGGTGAAGAAGTTGCATCCTATATACATCGAACCATTTCAGATTCTCTCAAGGATAGGATCAGTGGCCTATAAGTTGGCACTTCCTCTAAATCTCATCCAGATACATGATGTATTTCATGTTTCTCAGCTAAAGAAGTACGTTCCAGATCCAACACATGTAATTGAACAAGTTGAAGTTGCCCTGCAAGATGACCTGACCTATGAAGTTGGACCAGTACAAATAGTTGATCGAAAGGTCAAGCAACTGCGTAATAAGCAGATTCCTATAGTCAAAGTGATCTGGAAAGGACTAACAGAGAATGAAGCTACCTGGGAAACAGAAGAAAAGATGAAGGAGATGTACCCTGATTTATTTCGGTAGAGTGTATATGTTGTAAATTTCGGGGACGAAATTTATTTTAAGGGGGAGAGAAATGTAACATCCCTAATTTCTGTACTAAGTTGTATGTACAGGTTGAATAAAATATATGAGATTTTTAGGAAAAGATGTGGCCATATTTATGTAAAGAAAATGATTAATTGGAAGAGGAAGAAAGTCTAAGAGCCAAAGTACAAAATTACGAAAATGCCACTATGATGCCCTAAGAAACCAGAAGTAAATGGAGGGCATTTTGGTCATTTCACATAATAGATGGATATCAGATCAAATTTGATAGTAAATTATTAGAATTAATATGAGAATTTATGGAGTTGACAGAAGTCAAAAAGGAGTCATGTAGAATTAATTATGGAATTTACGGTGAAAAAGGACACCGATAAAGGGTTAAAGGAAACATATATAATTTTTAATAGGACTTCTGGGTCTCAGAAAATTATGAAACTTTGTAGAGAATTCATTTTATATTAGAATGAATTTCTAAAGATGTTAGAACAATTAAAAGAGGTGTTTAGCATTTATGCTAAGATCAGGATAATTTACGGATATCGGTATGAGGAAAGTACATTGGGATTTGGGCCAAAAAGCTATTGGACCTAAAAGAGGCCCAACATTTTTGTCCTAGACCAGCCCAATAAGTCTCAAAAGTTGTCTTGAAGCCCAAGCCCAATAAGGAATAAATTATGGATTTTGAAAAGAAAAAGAAAAGATAATAAAGTAAGAATTAGGGTTTGCACATGATGGGACTCACATGGACTCAAAAATGGCGCCAAGAAGAGAGCTTAGGTGTCCCAAGTGATGTCATTCTAGTGATGTCATGTGAAACATCCTTCTCTAATTCTCTTAAAGTACTCTTGCTATAACGCACTCAACTGGATTATATCTCTCTTGCCTCAAATCCTGGCAGAAAATAACTGTACTGATTCGGTAATTCCCCATGAGAATTACCATTCTACGTAAGTACCTAGGAAAGACTGGATGAACCAGCTAGGTCCACTCACTTCCAGCCTCCTTAGACAGCACCTACGTACACAGTACTCTGTATAGTCTACCAGCACAACAGCATTTTCTAGTAAATATCTTTAAAATCTTAACCTTAAAACTTGACCTTAACCTTAACCTTACATATACTCAATTGTAATTATCATAGATTATTGGAATATCTCTTAGACTCAAAAACATAAATTTCTAAGAGTTGGGCTTTCGGTACTGTTCACTGTCACTGTTTACTGGGTAATTTCGAGATTACAGCCTGAAATTTGGAAATTCATAATTAAATCTAGAAAACTCATATTGAGGTGATTCCAATTTCTAATGAAATATCTTTCATTTAAATTTAAGAGAAAAATATGAAAATGAGGTTTCCTTGTCCAGATCAAATCAGTTTATTCGTTGAACTTTACTGTTCATTTGGTAAATCTGGAAGTTCCAGTTTATTTGCCCCATTTCAAAAATTCATTTCTCCTTGTATACTTATCCAATTGAGTCTAATTACCTATGGATTTAAAGCTCCATATGTTTTCTTTAATATCATAAAATTTTGTGCAAAAAATCATTCATTTACTATATGAAATTAGTGCATGAACCTCACTGCCTCGAGTAGTCGTATTATCTTATCCAGATTTTAAATCCCGACTTTAAAAAATCATAACAATTCGACTTCTTAACCAAATGAGGAGTTCTTGGTGTCCATTTAAATATCTCGATCTTAGCTATGTTCATGCCAAACTTCATATGAAAACTCTTCGTATAAGACACCTAAACTATCGTTAGAAGTACACTACCTCAAATCGGATTTATGAGTAGCATGCATCATACACACCAAAACAACATCTTGTAATTAAAGTGCACACTCTTTAAGTTAAATACAGTCATCCATCAACATTTACCCTCTTGCCTTGAGAAGATCCAGCACCTAGAGCATAGTTATGGGGGGTGAGATTCGGGGGAATCTCAATAGCAAGTAATACAAACTATAAGGTTATGCATGTTTGATTAAATGCCTAACATGTTATCATGCAATGGGAGCTAATTCATGCTTATACATAAGCAAACTCTAACATGCATATTGTCATGACATATATTGCAAGGAGAGGCACATACTCATAGCAAATTATCATCATAAACATCATCACATAATATTCCATGCTCAACCAAACCATCATGCATAACAAGTAAGCAAATCAATCAAAGCACATAAGTTTATAGTTAGGTATTCTTGCTACCTCTTGTAGATCCTTGTCCTTCCTTTCTTGAAATGGTCTTTCCTTGCCACAAATGTCACAACTAAACATCACAATATGATTACCAAATTATAACTCCATTCCAAACAACTTCCAAGTCTAGTTTCAATAAGCTCCCTTTTTCCAAAAATTCCCATTTTGGTTCCAATGCTTCCCATACTTGTTCCTCCACTTTACCCCCACACAAAATCTCATTTTAAGACCATTGGAAGTTTTGAAATTATGAAATTTAAATCACTGTTCACACGAGTGAACAATACTCGTGAGGAAATTTCAACATTATAACCTTTAATTCCAATGGTTTCCAAGGTTCAAAACCTTTCCAATCCTACACAAAATCATCATATAAACTCAATGGAAGCATTAAATCATTGAAATTCCATTTTCTTCTATCATGAACAGTGCATGAACAGTGCAAACCGAAATGGTAAAGTGAAGAACATCAACTTACTTCACAACCAAGCATGTAACTAGCTTGTTTAAGCTTGTCTTAACTATCTATGACCTAAAACTCATATTCCTTTCACATATACACAAAATTTCCAGCAGCATCCCCCCAAGATTTAAGCCTCAAAAATTACTTAAACTCAAGCACAAACCATAAGAACAAAAGGTAGAAGCAAGGAGACAACTTACCTTACTTGCTCCTTCAAGACCCTTGCTTCTTCCTTGCTTTCTTCCACTTTCTTTCTCTAGAACTCACTTCTCCCTCTAAAGGAGCTCTTGGGTGTGAAGAATGAATGGAAAGGGGGGGTATTTATAGCAAAAGTCATGTGCCATTTGAAGGCCAATATCATCTTGAAAACTATTTGATCTAATGGTTAAAAGTTTGATCTTGAAATATCTTTTCTCCTTTGCTCATGACCTCACCACCATGACATCACTAGCATGACATCACTTGGGAAACCTAAGCTCTCTTCTTGGCGCCATTTTTGAGTCCATGTGGGTCCCACCATGTGCAAACCCTAATTCTTACTTTATTCTCTTTTCTTTTTCTTTTCAAAATCCCTAATTTATTCCTTATTGGGCTTGGGCTTGAAGACAACTTTTGAGACTTATTGGGATGGCCTAGGACAAAAATGTTGGGCCTCTTTTAGGTCCAATAGCTATTTGGCACAAATCCCAATGCACTTTCCTTATACCGATATCCTTAAATTATCCTGACCTCAGAATAAATGATAAACACCTCCTTTAATTGTTATAACATTTTTAGAAATTCATTCTAATATAAAATGAATTCTCTACAAAGTTTCATAATTTTCTGAGACCCAGAAGTCCTGATAAAAATTACATACGTTTCCTTTAACCCTTTATCGGTGTCCTTTTTCACCGTAAATTCCATAATTAATTCTACAGGACTCCTTTTTGACTTCTGTCAACTCCATAAATTCTCATATTAATTATAATAATTTACTATCAAATTTCCTCTGATATCCATCCATTGTGTAAAATGACCAAAATGCCCTCCATTTACTTCTGGATTCTTAGGGCATCACAGTGGCATTTTCATAATTTTGCACTTTGGCTCTTAGACTTTCTTCCTCTTCCAGTTAATCCTTTTCTTTACATAAATATGGCCACATCTTTTCCTAAAAATCTCATATTTTATTCAACCTGTACATACAACTTAGTACAGAAATTAGGGATGTTACATCATGAGCCAAGGAGAAAAGACATTTCAAGATCAAACCTTTAACCATTAGATCAAATAGTTTTCAAGATGATCTTATCCTTCAAATGGCACATGAATTTTTCTATAAATACCCCCCTTTCCATTCATTCTTCACACCCAATACCTCCTTTAGAGAGAGAAGTGAGTTCTAGAGAAAGAAAGTGGAAGAAAGCAAGGAAGAAGCAAGGGTCTTGAAGGAGCAAGTAAGGTAAGTTGTCTCCTTGCTTCTACCTTTTGTTCTTATGGTTTGTGCTTGAGTTTAAGTGATTTTTGAGGCTTAAATCTTGTGGGGATGCTGCTGGAAATTTTGTGTATATGTGAAAGGAATATGAGTTTTAGGTCATAGATAGTTAAGACAAGCTTAAACAAGCTAGTTACATGCTTGGTTGTGAAGTAAGTTGATGTTCTTCACTTTACCATTTTAGTTGCACTGTTCATGCACTGTTCATAATAGAAGGAAATGGAATTTCCATGATTTAATGCTTCCATTGAGTTTATATGATGATTTTGTGTAGGATTGGAAAGGTTTTGAACCTTGGAAACCATTGGAATTAAAGGTTATAATGTTGAAAATTCCTCACGGTTACTGTTCACTCGCGTGAACAGTGAATTGAATTTCATAATTTTGATGCTTCCAATGGTCTTAAAATGAGATTTTGTGAGGGGGTAAAGTGGAGGAACAAGTATGGGAAGCATTGGAACCAAAATGGGAATTTTTGGAAAAAGGGAGCTTATTGAAACTAGACTTGGAATTTGTTTGGAATGGAGTTATAATTTGGTAATTATATTGTAATGTTTAGGTTTTGACATTTGTGGCAAAGAAAGACCATTGCAAGAAAGGAAGGACAAGGATCTACAAGAGGTAGCAAGAATACCTAACTATAAACTTATGTGCTTTGATTGATTTGCTTACTTGTTATGCATGAAGGTTTGGTTGAGCATGGAATATTATGTGATGATGTTTATGATGATAATGTGCTATGAGTATGTGCCACTCCTTGCAATATATGTCATAACAATATGCATGTTAGAGTTTGCTTATGTATAAGCATGAATTAGCTCCCATTGCATGATAACATGTTAGGCATTTAATCAAACATGCATAACCTTATAGTTTGTATTACTTGCTATTAAGATTCCCCCAAATCTCACCCCCCATAACTATGCTCTAGGTGCTGGATCTTCTCAAGGCAAGAGGGTAAATGTTGATGGATGACTGTATTTAACTTAAAGAGTGTGCACTTTAATTACAAGATGATGTTTTGGTGTGTATGATGCATGCTACTCATAAATCCGATGTGAGGTAGTGTACTTCTAATGATATTATAGGTGACTTATACGACGAGTTTTCATATGAAATTTTGTATGAACATAGATGAGATCAAGAGCTTTAAATGGACACCAAGAGCGTCTCATTGGGTTAAGAATTCGAATTGTTATAATTTTTCAAAATCGGGAAATAAAATCTAGAATATGATAATACAACTACTCAGAGCCAGTGAGGTTCATGCGCTAATTTCATATAGTAAATGAATGAATTTTTGTATGATTGTTGGTGAGCTTAAAGTAAACATTATGAGATTTAAACCCATAAATTCGAATCAATTGGATAAGTATTCAAGGAGAAATGAATTTTTGAATATGGGGCAAAGAAACTGGAACTTCCAGATTTACCAAATGAACATTAAAGTTCAACGAATAAACTGATTTGATCTGGACAAGAAAACCTCATTTTCATACTTTTTTCTCAAAGTTAAATGAAATAGATTTCATTAGAAATTGTAATCTCCTCAAAAAGATTTTTATAGATTTAGTTATGAATTTCCAAAATTCAGGCTGTAATCTGGAATTACCCAGTGAATAGTGGCAGTGAACAGTATCTGTAAGCCCAACTATTAGAAACTCATGTTTTTGAGGTTAAGAGGTATTCCAATGATTTAAAATAGTTCCAATTGAATATAAGTAAGGTTGAGGTTTAAGTTCAAGATTTAAGGTCAAGGTTTTAAGGTTAAGATTTAAAGATATTTACTAGAAAATACTGTTGTGCTGGTAGACTATACAAAGCACTGTGTACGTAGGTGCTGTCTAAGGAGGCTGGAAGTGAGTGGACCTAGCCGGTTCATCCAGTCTTTCCTGGGTACTTACGTAGAATGGTAGTTCTCATGGGGAATTACCGAATAGTACAGTTATTTTCTACCAGGAATTCCGGCAAGAGAGATAATATCCAGTTGAGAGTACTATAGTAAGAGTACTCAGAGAGATATAAAGAAGGATGTTTCATTTTCAAAATGAGGAGGTTGTTCTACATAGACCTTTTCCATTATATAATCGTTAAGAAAAAATCTTTTGACATCTATTTGATAAAGTTTAAAATCTTTAATTCAAACAAAGGCTAAGGGTACTCGTATAGCTTCCAATCTTGCCACTAGAGCATAGGTTTCCTCATAATCAGTACCTTCTTCTTGATTATAGCCTTTTACAACTAATCTATCCTTATTTCTAATTATTATAGCATATTAATCAAGATTATTCTTGAATACCTATTTAGTCCCGATGACTGGATGAAACATCCTTCTTTATATCTCTCAGAGTAATCTTGCTATAGCACTCTCAACTGGATTATATCTCTCTTGCCGGAAATTCTGGTAGAAAATAACTGTACTGATTCGGTAATTCCCCATGAGAACTACCATTCTACGTAAGTACCCAGGAAAGACTGGATGAACCGGCTAGGTCCACTCACTTCCAGCCTCCTTAGACAGCACCTACGTACACAGTACTCTGTATAGTCTACCAGCACAACAGCATTTTTCTAGTACACATCTTTAAATGTTAACCTTAAATCTTGACCTTAACCTTAACCTTACATATACTCAATTAGAATTATCTTAGATCATTGGAATACCTCTTAAGCTTATAAACATTAATTTCCAAGAGTTGGGCTTACGGGTACTGTTCAATGTCACTATTCACTGGGTAATTCCAGATTACAGCCTAAACTTTGGAAATTCATAATTAAATATAGAAAAATCATTTTGAGGTGATTCCAATTTATAATGAAATATTTTTCATTCAACTTTGATAGAAAAATATCAAAAGGAGGTTTCCTTATCCAGATCAAATCAGTTTATTCGTTTAACTTTACTGTTCATTTGGTAAATCTGGAAGTTCCAATTTCTTTGCCCCATTTTCAAAAATTCATTTCTCCTTGTATACTTATCCAATTGAGTAGAATTACCTATGTATCAAAATATCATAATGTTGAATTTAATCTCATAAAATTTCGTGGAAAAAGTCATTCATTTACGATATGAAATTAGCGCATGAACCTCACTACCTCTGAGTAGTCATACTATCTTATTCCAGATTTCAACTCCCAACTTTAAAAAATCATAACAATTCGAGTTCTTAACCAAATGAGACGTTCTTGGTGTCCAATTAAATATCTGGATCTTAGCTATGTTCATACCAAATTTCAAGTAAAAAATCACTGGATAAGTTGCTCAAACTATCGCTACAAGTAGACTGACTCTTACCAGTGCAAGCATACAATATACATACCAATATATCATCACATAAATTAAAGGCATGCTTTCCAAGTCATACACCATTCATACATCCACCATTACCTCCTTCCTTGTGATGTTCCAGCACCTAGATCATGGTTATGGGGGGTGAGATTCGGGGGAATCTCAGTAGCAAACAATACCAAACAATGCATGTATTAATGTAAAGACTTGTGCTTACTTGTGAAAGTGTTATCATAGTATGATGAGCATGCTTCCATGTATCATATGAAATACAATTGGACAAAGTAATCATAACATAACAGAGCTTCAATCATCTACCATATACACACAATTCAACCAAGCCATAGCACAATCAAGCATACATTACATACATACAAGTTTAGGGTAAGTCCACTACCTTGGATTTAAGCTCTCTTTCTTATGCTTGCACTTGCTTCCCAAGCTTTTTAGTCAATCATTCCCCAACATCTTCTTAGAGGTTTCAAGGTCCTAAGCACATTCATATTCATTACATAATCCATTAAGACCATGAACTCAAACACTACTCAAGACTATCTCTCTTGAACCTTTAACTTGCTTTAACTAACATAACTTTCTTTAATCTTTGCCAATTAACTTGGCCTTTGAACCAATTGATGTCATGACCTTAAACTACACAATTTCACCTTTTTGAATCCATTTATGAACTCAAAATAACCAAATTTCAGCAAGAATACACTGTTCTGTACAGATTTGGAAAAACATACATAAATCTTCCAAAAATTCTCATTTTGGTTCCAATGCTTCCCATACTTGTTCCTCCACTTTTCCCCCACACAAAATCTCATTTTAAGACCATTGGAAGCATCAAAATCATGAAATTCAAATCACTGTTCACGCGAGTGAACAGTACCGTGAGGGATTTTCAACATTATAACCTTTAATTCCAATGGTTTCCAAGGTTCAAAACCTTTCCAATCCTACACAAAATCATCATATAAACTCAATGGAAGCATTAAATAATTGAAATTCCATTTTCTTCTATCATGAACAGTGCATGAACAATGCAAACCGAAATGGTAAAGTGAAGAACATCAACTTACTTCACAACCAAGCATGTAACTAGCTTGTTTAAGCTTGTCTTAACTATCTATGACCTAAAACTCATATTCCTTTCACATATACACAAAATTTCCAGCAGCATCCCCCCAAGATTTAAGCCTCAAAAATCACTTAAACTCAAGCACAAACCATAAGAACAAAAGGTAGAAGCAAGGAGACAACTTACCTTACTTGCTCCTTCAAGACCCTTGCTTCTTCCTTGCTTTCTTCCACTTTCTTTCTCTAGAACTCACTTCTCCCTCTAAAGGAGCTCTTGG
Organism: Leucaena leucocephala; assembly: GCA_037074615.1. NCBI lineage: Eukaryota > Viridiplantae > Streptophyta > Magnoliopsida > Fabales > Fabaceae > Leucaena > Leucaena leucocephala. The sequence goes on from CM073537.1 coordinate 12,306,408, forward strand.
GTGTGAATAATGAATGGAAAGGGGGGTATTTATAGCAAAAGTCATGTGCCATTTGAAGGCCAAGATCACTTTGAAAACTATTTGATCTAATGGTTAAAGGTTTGATCTTGGAATGTCTTTTCACTTTTCACTCAAGACCTTACCACCATGACATCACTAGTATGGCCTACTTGGTACACCTAATCCCCATTTTTTGAGCCATTTTGAAGTTCTTGTGGGTCCCACCATGTGCAAACCCTAAGTCTTACTTTATTCTCTTTCTTTCTCTTTTTCTTTCTTTTCAAAAATCCATAAATTATTTATTATTGTGCTTGGGCTCCAAGATAACTTTTGGGACTTATTGGGCTGGCCTTGTACCAAAAGTAGGGCCTCTTTTAGGTCCAATAGCTAATTGGCACAAATCCCAATGTACTTTCCTTATACCGATATCCTTAAATTACCCTGATCTTAGCATAAATGCTAAACACCTCTTTTAATTGTTATAACACTTTTAGAAATTCATTCTAATATAAAATAAATTCTCTACAAAGTTTCATAATTTTCTAAGACCCAGAAGTCCTGTTAAAAATTATATACATTTCCTTTAACCCTTTATCGGTGTCCTTTTTCACCGTAAATTCCATAATTAATTCTACAGGACTCCTTTTTGACTTCTGTCAACTCCATAAATTCTCATATTAATTATAATAATTTAATATCAATTTTTATCTGATATCCTTACATTGTATGAAATGACCAAAATGCCCTCAATTTACTTCTAGGGCATCACAGGGGCATTTTCGTAATTTTGCACTTTGGCCCTTAGACTTTCTTCCTCTTCCAATTAATCATTTTCTTTACATAAATATGGCCACATATTTTCCTAAACATTTCATATATTTTATTCAATCTGTACATACAACTTAGTACAGAAATTAGGGATCTTACACTGGATGATCATTGGGTCAGGTATCAAGTCCCAAACTTGATTACGTTCAAATTGATTGAGCTCTTCCTGTATAGCAACTATCCATAACTCATTTGATAGTTCTTCATCTATATTGTTAGGTTCAATGTTTGAAATAAAGGCAGAGAAATGTACCTTATTGAAAACTTGTCTCTGAGTTCTCACTCCTTCATCGACTTCACTAATAACTTGGTCTGAATGATGATCTTTATTATGTCTCCAAGCTCTAGGTTGATATTTATCTGATTCATTAGACTGATTATTAGGTTGTTCAACTATGGGTTCTTTTTCTATATCCAATTTAAGTATTTTAAGACCCTGTGTTATCTCAGCTTCATCATCTAGAGTCTTTGAAATTAGTTCCATTTCAAAAAATACTACATGAATAGACTCTTCTATTGTAACAGTTATTTTATTAAAAAGTCTATATGCCATACTATTTTTAGAATAACCAAGAAAAATACCCTCATTAGATTTAGGATCAAATTTATCTAAATTTTTTTTATTGTTGTTGTGGATGAAACATTTTCTCCTGAATATCCTCAGATAAGTGAGATTAGGCTTGAGTCATTTATAGAGCTCATATAGTGTCTTGTTAAGTAGTGGTCTGATTTTGCTCAGAAAACTTCTGAGACTCCTTTTTCATTAAGCATTGCTCCAGCTATCTCAACGAGGACTGCTTTTTCTTTTAAGAAAACCATTTTGTTGTGGCATTCTTGGTGCAGAGAAGTTATGATCAATCCTATAGTTGTCACAGAATTTAGCAAATTCATTATTTTTGAATTCTCCTTCATGATAATTTCTGGTAGACACAATAGAAATACCTTTCTCATTTTACACCTTTTTGGCAAACAGAACAAAAGCATTAAAAATCTCATCTTTGGATGAAAGGTATAAAGCCCAAGTAAATCTCAAATAGTCGTCAACTATCACAAGACTATATAAATTTTCTCTAAAACTTTTGACTCTTGATAGACTAACCAAATTCATATGAAGCAATTGGTGTGGTCTCTCAGTTGAGACTTCTTTCTTTGATTTAAAAGAGGACTTTACTTGTTTCTCCTTTTGACAAGCCTCACAAACAACATTAATTTCATATTTAATTTTAGGTAAACCAGTTACTAACTCTTTTTTAACTAGTTTTGAAACATGATGCATATTCACATAAGCTAGTCTCTTATGCCATAACCAATTTTCTTTAGATTTGCTAAGAAAATAGTTTTTAGGCGAATTTGAATTAATAGAAATGGTATAACATTTACCGTCCCTCAAAACACAGAGTTTGTGGCATAACACTTGTCTTTAATAGAAATGGTATAACAGTTTCCTTGTTAAGTGGAAGGTCTTTCTTGCTTACTATTAGACATTCTTCTAAGTAAAAAATAATCTAGTTGTCTTTATCTGTGGTTTGACAACACCAAAGAGATTGTGTCATAATCCTTCCACGTAGTATAAGTCTTCCACTTTCACTCCTTCTTTGCTTCCAACTTCTCCAATCCTAGCGATCTTTCTGGATCGATTTCCTCCGAAGCTTACTTTCCCGCCTTCCTTATGATTAAGCTTGAGGAACTTCTTTGTGTCTATGGTCATATATCTGGATCATCCACTATCAATGTTCCATTTGTTGGTATTGGATGCTTTAAAATAAACCTGAAACAAAATCATTTCACTTTGGGTACCTATACTTTCTTGGGTCCTTTTAGGTTAGTTTAGATTACCATAGGTACATAAGTGCCCTTTTGAACCCATTTTAATATATCGTAAGGTTCATTTTTCTTATGATAATAAGAAGTAATAGAGTGACCCTTGTGGTTAAAGCAAATAAGTTTAAAGTATGTATGATATTTCTAAAGTAATGCAAATATGCTTGTCTAAATTAGGATCATATCCTATTCTTGACTTGTTAGAGACATATCTCTTATTCCTGAGTTTAATGTTAAGTATTTCATTACCTCTAGTAAATTTTTTGAGAGTTTTGGTTAACTCTCTGCTTTTCTTTTCTAATTTTTCACATTTTGCACACTTTGATGCAACCTAAGATTTTATTCTTAGCTTCTCTTCTAAGCTTTGTATCCTTTTCTTAGAACTTACTAACTCATTTGTCAATTTGATAAACTTAGTATGTAATTCATTTTATTCAAAAAGTAATTCATCATAAGTTGGTTCAACATTTATTACTTGCTCTATCTATGAATCACTTTCTTCTTGAGCTATAAAGCGTATGTTTACTGTTTCAACGTTGTCACTTACTTCACTTTCTGAAAAACTTTCTCCCCAGATCAATGAAACAAATGCTCTCCTCTTCTGAAACTTCTCTTTCTTCTTTTCTTTGTCTTTCTTAGAGAATTGTGGACATTTAGCTTTAATATGACCCAGCTTTTTATATTCGAAACAAATAATCTGGTCTTTTTGCTCCTTTGATGATATAGCATTTTTCTTTGACTAAAATTTCCTAGTTGCTTAGTTTCTATAGAACTTTCTGAATCTCTAAACTATGAGACCTATTTTATCATCTTTGAGCTCTTTATCATAAGTATCACTTTCTTAAGCTTTAAGAGAAATTCATTTTTTGCTCTTTTCTTTAATATCCTTCTTGTTTTTTTGTTTGCTCTCTTATTTAGCTAGGCTTCCAAAAAGTACAATGATAGACCTCATGGACCTTTGGCTTCTTTGATGGTTGTGACCTTTGGCTCCCATTCCTTTGTAAGACCATCTAGAATCTTTCAAACTTGATCTCTTAAGCTATGTGATTAAGGGCAGTTAAGTGGTTAATGTGATGTTGAAATCTCACTTCCATGTCTTGGATACTTTCTCCGTCAAACATCTGGAAAAGCTCAAACTCTATTTTGAGCATGTTGGCTATGTTTTCTTTAACTCTAGAAGTTCCTTCGTGAGTTAATCCAGGGTTTCCCACATCTCTTTGGCCATCTCTAGGCTAGATACCCAAAAATACTATTTTTGACTTAAGGCACATGTTAAATGTTAATGGCCTTGTCATTGAGTAGTATCACCTTCTTGCAGTTGTCATGATATTCACTTCGCTCCTTCAAAACTTTAGCTCTGTCAACAACTTTTCTAGAAATATAGTTCCCATCTTGTATCACATCCCAAAGACCATGCTTAGAGGCTTTGATGAAGGTCTTTATTCTCATCTTCTAGAACGTAAAGTTCTCTCCGTTAAAAAATGGAGGCTTCGTGTTAGAGCTTTCTTATAGTAAAACACTGTCTCCAAATCCTGCCATTGATACTGGTCTCCCTTATGATGGTTAAATCTTTTCCAAGAGACTTGCTTTGGTACCAAATGTTAATCTCGACAGAAACAAGCAAGAGGGGTGAATTGGATGTTTTGAAAATTTTTAACATAAATTGATAAATCTTTAAGGACAAATAGAGTGCAACAAAATAATGAGAATAGAGATTAGAAAGATATTACTAAAGAATAGAGGAATCAACACAAGTCAGTTTAACATAAATTCATTCGTTGTGGCTCCATCTATTGTTCTTCCTTCATTAATGCCGAGTATTCCTTAAATAGATTTTACTTCATTTGGTAGCCATTAGACTCAAGCTTATAACCATTGTAACCATTGGACTGAAGTTGTCGTTGATGGTTAGATGATCATTTAATACTTTGCCGAATATATCAAGTTTTCGTTAACGTAGCCTTCATCATTTTAAACTTTTAGCCTTTTCTAAACACACTCAATCTCAAAATATTTGTTAGGAGTTTAAGCATTGATTAAGTATATGAACAACTAACAATGAACTTATATTATAAAGATCAAGTTCTAATAAGGTTCATATGACTTTCTAAAAAATATACTATATTAATCGATTAATCATCATTAATTCGATCAATGTAGAAAACAGAAAATAGAGCATTACATTGATTAGATTGTTCAACCTATTTAATATAAATTTCTCAAAAGATTTATAACGATGAGAAAAAAACATACTTTAGATTTGAATCAAACATATATAGATGAAAGAGAAAGGCAAGTAGTTTTAGTGTAAATAGAAAAGTATCATTGAAATATATGAATTTAATCAAACAACTAATCCATTAATGTAAGTTAATCGAATCCTTAGTTGACTAACTTATTACTTTTGGCAAACAACTTGACTGATTAAATGAGTTTGAGTTACTTTTGACACCATCAAAACATCATTAAGTATGGATTCTAACATTTTCAACCAACACGACATACTAGACATTGTATGCTTTCACCCAGATGCATAAGTAATGATAAATGACATGATATCATTAATAAAATAAAATATTACATACAGCCTATAATTTTACATTTTGCGTATGCTAATGGCTTTTACATGTTTCTCAAATATTTCTTTGCCTATTGGCTTGGTCAGGGGGTCTACTACCATATATTTAGTTGAAATATATTATATAGTTACAATTTTTTATGGTATATAATCCCTCCCAAAGTTATACTTGATATCAATATGTTTGGTCTTCTTGTGATACTTAGGATCTTTGGTGTAGGCTATAGTTGTAGTGTTATGATAATATATTAACACCAAATTAGTACTCTCATTCCCAAATCCTAGGTGTTCGATAAATGTAACTCCCTAATTTCTGTACTAAGTTGTATGTCCAGGTTGAATAAAATATGAGATTTTTAGAAAAAGATGTGGCCATATTTATGTAAAGAAAGGGATTAAATTGGAAGAGGAAGAAAGTCTAAGAGCCAAAGTGCAAAATTACTAAAATGCCCCTGTGATGCCCTTAGAAACCAGAAGAGAATGGAGGGCATTCTGGTCATTTCACACAATGGATGGATATCATAGGAAATTTGATAGTAAATTATTATAATTAATATGATAATTTATGGAGTTGACAAAAGTCAAAAAGGAGTCCTGTAGAATTAATTATAGAATTTACGGTGAAAAAGGACACCGATAAAGGGTTAAAGAAAATTTATGTAATTTTTATCAGGACTTCTGGGTTTCAGAAAATTATAAAACTTTGTAAAGAATTCATTTTATATTAGAATGAATTTCTAAAAATGTTAGAACAATTAAAGGAGGTGTTTAGCATTTATTCTAAGATCAGGGTAATTTAAGGATATCGGTCTAAGGAAAGTACATTGGGATTTGTTCCAAATAGCTATTGGACCTAAAAAGAGGCCCAACATTTTTTTCCTAGGCCAGCCCAATAAGTCTCAAAAGTTATCTTGGAGCCCAAGCCCAATAAGAAATAATTTATGGATTTTGAAAAGAAAAAGAAAAGAGAATAAAGTAAGAATTAGGGTTTGCACATGGTGGGACCCACAAGGACTCAAAAATGGTACCAAGAAGAGGACTTAGGTGTCCCAAGTGATGTCATGGTGGTGAGGTCATGAGCCAAAGAGAAAAGACATTCCAAGATCAAACCTTTAACCATTAGATCAAATAGTTTCCAAGGTGATCTTGGCCTTCAATTTTTCCAAGACTTTTGCTATAAATACCCCCTCATTTGCAAGCCAAAACCGTGAGCAAGAAAGGGGAAGGAAGCTCTTGCAAAATATTTCTCAAGCAAGGAAGAAGCAAGGATCTTGAAGAAGCTTGTAAGGTAAGTTGCTCCCTTGCTTCTAGACTTTGTTCTTATAATTTCTTCTTGAGTTTAACTTAGTTTTGAGGCTTGAATCTTGGGGAAATGCTGCTGAAATTTCTTTGGATATGTGATAGGAATATTTGTGTTTATGTTCTAGATAGCTTGCACAAGTTTAAACAAGCTTGAATCACATGATAATGGCTTAGGAATCCATGTGTGTTTGTGAATCCATAAAGGTGTTCTTTTCTGTACAGTACAAAATCACTGTTCATATGTTGGAATTTCATGGTTTTGATGCTTCAAATGGGTTTAGAGTGGAATTTTGTGTGGGGTTATAGTAGGAAAACAAGTATTGGAAGCATTGGAACCAAAATAGGAATTTTTGGAGAAAGGGAGCTTCTTTTCGGTACTGTGCAGAACTTTGTGTAGCAAATGGATTCTGGAATTTTTGAATAGATATTTGGATTCTACATGAAAAATTATGTGGAAATGAACCATGAGAGTTTAGTTTGGAAAGATATAAACATATGTCACAAAGTAGAGAAAGAAAGGGGTATATTGAAGCCTAGACTTGGAATGTGTTTGGAATGGAGTTGTAATTTGGTAATTGTCTTATAATGTCTAGGTTTTGACATTTGTGGCAAGGAAAGATCACTCCAAGAAAGGAAGGACAAGGATCCATAAGAGGTAGCAAGAATACTTAACTATAAACTTATGTGCTTTGATTGATTTTCTTACTTGTTATGCATGAAGGTTTGGTTGAGCATGGAATATTATGTGATGATGTTTATGATGATGATGTGCTATGAGTATGTGCCACTCCTTGCAATATATGTCATGACAATATGCATGTTAGAGCTTGCTTATGTATAAGCATGAATTAGCTCCCATTGCATGATAACATGTTAGGCATTTAATCAAACATGCATAACCTTATAGTTTGTATTACTTGCTATTGAGATTCCCCCGAATCTCACCCCCCATAATTATGCTCTAGGTGCTGGATCTTCTCAAGGCAAGAGGGTAAATGTTGATGGATGATTGTATTTAACTTAAAGAGTGTGCACTTTAATTACAAGATGATGTTTTGGTGTGTATGATGCATGCTACTCATAAATCCGATGTGAGGTAGTGCACTTCTAACGATATTATAGGTGACTTATACGACGAGTTTTCATATGAAATTTGGCATGAATATATCTAAGATCAAGAGATTTAAATGGACACCAATAACGCCTAATTTGGTTAAGAATTCGAATTGTTATGATTTTTCAAAGTTGGGAGAAAAAAACTGGAATAAGATAAAACGGCTACTCAGAGGCAGTGAGGTTCATGCGCTAATTTCATATAGTAAATGAATGAGTTTTTCCGTGAATTTTGGTGAGCTTAAAGTACACATTCTTATATTTAAATTCATAGGTAATTCGACTGAATTGGATAAGTATACAAGGATAAATGAATTTTTGAAAATGGGGCAAAGAAACTAGAACTTCCAGATTTACCAAATAAACAGTAAAGTTCAACGAATAAACTGATTTGATCTGGACAAGGAAACCTCATTTTCATATTTTTATCTCAAATTTAAATGAAATATATTTCATTAGAAATTGGAATCACCTCAATATGATTTTTCTAGATTTAATTATGAATTTCCAAAGTTTAGGCTGTAATCTGGAATTACCAAGTGAACAGTAGCGATGAACAGTGCCCGTAAGCCCAACTCTTTGAAATTCATGTTCTTAAGGTATTCCAATGATCTAAGATATTTCCAATTGAGTATATGTAAGGATAGGATTTAAGGTTAAGATTTTAAAGATATTTGCTAGAAAATGCCGTTGTGCTGGTAGACTATACAAAGTACTGTGTACGTAGGTGCTGTCTAAGGAGCTAGAAGTGAGTGAACCTAGCCTGTTCATCCAGTCTTTCCTGGGTACTTACATAGAATGGTAGTTCTCATGGGGAATTACCGAATCAGTACAGTTATTTTCTGCCAGGATTTCCCGCAAGAGAGATATAATCCACTTTAAGAGTGCTATAACAAGAGTACTCTGAGAGATATAAGGAAGGATGTTTCATGTGCCAAGTAGCTATTGGACCTAATAAAGGCCCAACATTTCATTCTAGGGCATCCCAATAAGTCCCAAAAGTTGTCTTGGAGCCCAAGTCCAATAAAGAATAATTTATGGATTTTTGAAAAGAAAAAAAAGGAATAAAGTAAGAATTATGATTTGTACATGGTGGGACCCACAAGGCTTTCCACATGGCGTCCAAGACAAGGGGAGGAGAAGATTTTTGTCATGGGATTTTTTCTCAAATTGGCTTGGTGGAGAAGTTTGGTGTAAGACCAATTATGAGCCATTAGATCAAATAGTGCACAAAGTGATCTTGGCCATCTAATTTCCATGTAATTTTTCTATTAATACCCCTATATTTTTTGCTCCAAACTGTGGCATGAGAACCCTTGGGGAAACTATGGCAAAATGGAAACTCAAGCCAAGACAAAGAAGAATCCAAGGTCCAAAGTTCAAGCAAGCTAGAGATTAAAGGTAAGCAATCTATCATAGCTTATTTTCCTTTGATTTGGGAGCTTGAACTTAGGGTTTTGATGGAAGAAAGTTGATTTTTCTCTAAGGTGTATATGCTGTCCAAAACCTTAGACGAAAGGAGAAAGAAGAAATTAAAGTTAGAGTTGTGAGATTAAAGCTTGAACAAGCTAGTTAGATGATTGGTTATTGAATCAAGTTGATATTCTTGACTTTGCCATGGATAAAATATTTCGGTTTGCACTGTTCATACACTATTCATGATAGAAGGAGATGGAATTTCAATGATCTAATGCTTCCATTGAATTTATATGATAATTTTGTGTAGGATTGGATAGGTTTTAAACCTTGGAAGCATTAGAATTGAAAGTTATAATTCTTGGAATTCTTCTCTATACTGTTCACTCGTATGAACATTGATTGGATTTTCATGATTTTGATGCTTCCAATGGTTTTAAAATGAAAAGTTGTGTGGGTTAAAGTAGATAAACAAGTATGGGAAGCAATGGAATTAAGATGGAAATTTTTGGAAGAATTATGTATGTTTTGCAAATTCTGTCTAGAGCGGTGCAGAGTTGCTGGAATTTGGTTATTTTGAGTTCATAAATGGATTCAAAAGGCCAAATTGTGTAGGGTAAGGTCAAGTCATCAATTGATTCAAAGGCCAAGTCAATTGGTAAAGATTAAAGGAATTTATGTTAAGTTAAAGTCAGTTTGATGTTCAAGAAAGTTAGATAGTAATGAATGGATGATTATATGATGTTAGGATTTGATTGTGGACTCAAAAGAGGAAGCCACACATCAAGGAAAAGTAAGAAGGAAGAAGCAAAGTTAAAGTGGAAAGAAGTAAAGCAATAAGGTAGTAAACTTACCCTAACTTGTATGTATTGAATGTTATGCTTGATTGTGCTATGGCTTTGTTAAATTGTGTGCATATGTATAGATGATTGAAGCTCTGTTTCTATGATTACCTTGGCCATTTGTATTTCATATGATACATGGAAGCATGTTCATTACACTATGGTAACACTTTCACAAGCAAGCACAAGCAATTACATTAATACATGCATTGTTTGGTATTGTTTGCTACTGAGATTTTTCCAGAAATCTCACCCCATCCATGTAATCCCAATCCCCACAAGTTTATGAATGAGGAAAGAGGATGAAGAAGCATGAAGAGGAGTTAGGGATTGGTCAATGTAAATGTTATATGGTGTTATGTAAAGAATTCTTGCAAGTAATGATGTTGTATGCTTAATTTAAGCAATAATGTTTATAATGTGAGGAAAAATAGTAAATGATGGAATAAAAGTATGAAATTTTACATACATTTAGTTAACATGTCAAGCTTCGTTTTGACACCAATAACACCTTATTTTGATGTCTGTACAATGAGAACCAATTTTCCAAAGATGGGGACCAGAATCTGTTTTAAGAATTTTTGACCAAATGAACAGTAACTTTAACGAATAAACTGTATCAATTTATGAAACATTTGGTCAGGAAATTATTTTTAACTTAAACTTCAGGATGTTATCTTAGAGTAGAATTTTGAACCACTTCATTTCAATTTTTTTAGAATTAATTATGATTTTTCGAAATTCATCACCGAATCTGGAATACCATATGAACAGTAATTCGCCAAGAGTAAAAATTCCAAATTTAGCTAATGGACTTCAAAGGTCAGGTAAGTGGTTCTAAATGCTACCGAATGGTCCCTAAGATGTAACACCCCAATTTTTAGGCCTAGAGATGCCAGAAAGAGAAATCAAGGGCATAATCGTAATTATGGGAAAGATCGGGTTGGTAGCCGATGAGTACCATATTTTGCCAGAAAATAGAGAAAATTATGCTGATCATTTCACTGAACTGTGAAATGTGCATATGAGGTCTCTATGTGTATGAAAGAATTAGAAATGTGACCAGGGGTAAAATGGTCATTTTTGAAAAGTGTGCGCGGGAGCGTACTTTCAGGCCAAAATAGCCCGGTCCGGATAAAATATCTGAAAATACCGGGAGATAGAGAAAAGGATTCCGGATTGAATGAGGAGTCACAGAATTTTGATTTGAGGTCCCGGTTTTTCTGTAAAAATCCTCGAAGATGGGAAATTACAGTTATAATCGGTAAAGGAAAGGCAGTCCAAATAGAGATGATCGGACTATGGCCAGAGGCCATACAGTGTTGTCTAAGGCCCGTAGTGACACCAGGGAAGGCCCAGGCCCATAATATCAGTTCAGTGGTAAGAGGGGCCGGTGTCCGGGAAAAAGGTGCAAAATGATGAAAATGCCCTTATGTTATAGAATAACTGAAGAATAAGTAAAGGGTATTTTGGTCATTTGGCTAAGGTTAGACAGTCAAGAAGGGGTATCTGGATAGTTGACCAGGGCCAGAGAATACTCTAGTAAAATATGAAAAGACAATAATGCCCCTAGACCTAGTAAAGGAAATGAAAGGACTTAAGTGCAATTATGGAAAGTTTCAAGGCCAAGAAGGAAAGTAGACAAAAATGTGGGGTCCTTAAGTGTAATTTTAGCCAAATAAAAAGGGACATAAATGAAAAGTAGAAAAGTTCCCTGGGGCTAAATTGTAATTAAAGAAAGTCAGGCCGAAAGTGGTTTGGACTGTCCGAAAGCATTTCAGTCCCAGATTTCACCGGTAGAGAGAGCAAGGGACGCTCGGTAATCTGGCTGGATACAGGAATTTTTGTAGACTCCAGATAGCCAGAAATGGACTGATCATCCAAAAGTCATAAAAATTCATACCGGATATCCTAGAATTCAGATCTAGGTGAGAAAATACAGGATGAAACGTCCTTATGGGGCGGATGTCGGGAAACTGACAGAATACCGATAGGAGGCCTGTAGAAAAAGTTATTCGCAAATCAGAAAATCCAGACGGGAGTGTGAGGCCTCCGGGTATCCGATAGGGAGATTTATCGGTATTTGAAAGGGGACTGAATGAGTTCGGATGACCTCGGTCAGATGACTGATATGACTCACAGGGATGACTGAACACCGCAGGCTAGTGTATCGGACAGAAGGAGCCGGTGTCCGGATATGTGTATAAACGGTGAATAATAGATAAAATATTCAATAATTATTAACGGGGGAAGATTCCTCGTAATGCGTGCCATGAGGATATTGGACCCAGAAAGGCCCAATAATGGCGCCAGTAGAGGCCCAGTAAGACACTTGGACTGATAGGTGGGCCAGTGTCCGGCAGAACCCCGGAAAAGTGCGAAATTACGAAAATGCCCCTGTGTTGTACAAAAGTGTAACAGATGAATGGAGGGCATTTTGGTAATTCTGGACAGGCCCAGAAGCCAAGGTATATACAGATAAAGTTATTTGGAGTCAGTATATGCCCTGACAGAGTACAGAAGGGTATGAAATGACAATTTTACCCTTAGGGTTAAAATAGTGCAAGAAAGGGCACCCAAGGGTATTTTGGTAATTTGCCAAGGGCTGTTTCTTGGGAATCGAGCCATCAGAGTACTTGGGCTTGATCAGGATCCAAGATAACATTCCTAGAGCCCAAAAACGTAGGCCCAGTGATATGTGGGAAAAAGTGGCATTAAAATACTATTTTAATGCTGTTTCAATAAAGTAAAGTTACTCGGTTGGCACGATAACCGAGGAGTGATCAGATAAAGTCCTAGATTTATCTGGATAGCATTGGAAGGCGTGACAGGTGCCAGTAAGATGACACATGGCGCCAACATAAAGGCAGAAGAAAAAGTTGAGGACACGTATTACGAGGCAAGAGACTGGACCGGTGAGTCAGCATGCTGAGTCAGCTGCTGAGGTGTCCAGGATTTCAGACATGTGATAAATGTGGCGATGAGGTGTCCTGGTGAGGTGTCCCAATGATGTCATGCATGATGCAGTAAAGGAGGAATTAAAGAAAATAGGAAAATCCAGGAAAAACCAGGACCGCAGGATCAAAGTTCATAGAAACTGCATAAATGCCATTGAAGGCAATTATAAATACCCCCCCTCCATTCCATTTTCATTCACGCAAGGCAAGGGAGAAGGGAGAGAAAGAAGAGAGAGAAGGAGAAGGAAAGGAAGAGAGAAAGGAGAAAAGGAAGTAAGGAAGTTCTGGCGGAGCTGGAAGCAGAATAAGGATAGTGGAGTTCTGCTAAGCTAGCCAGGTAGTAACTAATCCTAGCTTTTATGTAATGGCTTTGTGATTTGTTGTGCTATTGTTTGGTTGGATTGTTGTCTTATATGTTATGTCTGAAGCTCTGCTGTAATGCTATGATCATATGTTATTAAGCATGGAAGCACGCAGCATACTTATCTGTACACAATCACAAGCAAGCACTGTCACTCTGCATTACATATATTGTTATGATTGTTGCTACTGAGATTCCCCCGAATCTCATCCCAATAAGTAAACCATTACAGGGGAGGTTATGTCGAAATGAATTTTGGGAATTTTAAGAGACGCCGTTATGCTGCCGAAGTAAAGACTGAACATCAGTATATGATAAGTACTGTGTACGTAGTGCTGTCTAAGGAGGCTAGAAGTGAGTGGACCTAGCCGGTTCATCTAGTCTTTCCTGGGTACTACGTAGAATGGTAGTTCTCATGAGGGGATTACCGAATCAGTACGGTTCAGTTCTTTGTACAGATGAAGCGTAGCAGTTATGCTGCCGGAGTTTAGGCAGAAAAAGATGTAATAGAGATATGAGAATTTATGTACATGTCCAGATGTAAAACAACTTATTAATTAATAATAATTGTTGTTTGGCATGTTTGACTGATGTATGAGGGATGTATGCATATGTATGCAAAGTAGAAATGCTGAAATATACCACTGTGAACAGTAACACGTGGTGACAAGGTCATGTTTGATAAATGATTAAAAATAGTAAATGGATGAATAAATGTATGAAATTTTTATGGTAGATAGTAGACATACCAATATTTAATTTGATATATAAAATGTATCATTTGGATGTTTACACAAGAAGATATAAATTATCAAAGTTGGGACCAGAATGCTGGATTCAGTCAGAAAAACGTGGGATGAACAGTAAATTTGACACGTTGACTGACGTTGACTTGGTCAACGAATGGTAAACGAGTTATTTTTCCCTGAAATATAATTGAGTTATCTTCATTTATAAATTGGAACCACTTCATTTATATTTTTCTAGAATTAGTTATGATTTTTCGAAGTCGGGTCACTCATCTGGAATTTACACAGTGAACAGTACTCGGTAAGAGTAAAACTCCAGATTGAGAAATTGGACTTCAATGACCTTGAAAGTGGTTCTAAATGCTACTGAATGGTCCCTAAGACATACAAAAGTAAGGATGTTTCATAAGACGTACGAAAGTAAGGATGTTATAGGTCACGACTAGATCCATGTGTTTGGTCGCGACCTATAAACGCAGAGAAGCTTCTCAGGAGAAATTAGGTCGCGACCTGTGGACACTTTGGTCGCTACAAAAATACACAGAAGCTGCTTCCTTGCTTTTATTCCCCGTCTTGTGATTTCTTTCCTGCTCACATTAGTCCCTGCTCCTCTAAAATACCTACAATTCAAAACCAAAGCTCATTGTAAAAGTCCTACCAGTAAGGGAATAACAATTATGCAGTTTAGAGGAGTTATTTTACCATTTTACCCTTAAAACAGCAAATTGCCAAGCACAATCATGTATTGCCATAAAACCACAATTACAGGCATAAATGAATGGTAAAACTGTTATAAAACCATTAAAAATGTGGCAAAAACCATACACAAATTGTGTCTTATAAATTCTCCCATACTTGAACCTTTGTACTGCTGGACAAAGAAATGAATTACACCTAAGCTAACACTATTAAATCTGAGATAACAACATAATCCACAGTGTGACTTGAAGACAATTAATTCGGCATCTTTTGGGAGTGCAAAGGTGATAATATGAGCAATACCAAGTAATCAACTGCTAAATGAAATCAACCTTAACTGTATGAGAGCAATAGATTCTCTCTAAGGATGTAAGTGTTTAGCTCTCTATATCCTCTCATTGTTAGGGTTCTTTTACTCAGATTCAAATTGGAAAACATTCTACCATATGCTTGTAATGACTTTAAATATCAGTAACCATATAACATTTATGCAAAGAATTAAGAGGTCTTTTGAGTTTGAATTGATGGAGATGGGCCATGTGGAATGGAGTATGAAGGGTAGAAAGTACTATATGCATTCAATAAGGAATATGTAACATGCATTCATGTCTTCAGAGATGTAGAGGTGATAATTGTGCTAAAAGAAGTTGATAATGGTGCCTCCTTCATTCCTCTTTTCTTTTTCTTTCCTTTGTTTCTTTCTTCAATTTTTCTTGCACCCTTTTTTTTAGTGCAATAAGCTATTTTCTCTTCTTTTTGTTTGTTTGGCACCTTATACATAGAATGTTTAGCACATATCACAATAATAATGAGTTTTGACATAAATAACAAGTTTATTTTGGAAAGATGTTCATGCATATATAACTTCTATGGTGGAAAAAGAAAAATAATGGGCTCAAAGGGGGTGACTACGGATATAATATGTGATGGGCTTGTGTTTGGGTAAACTTGTTTAGAAATGAATGCATCTATCATTTTCAGTAACATAAATGCACAAGTAATTCTCAACTCAGAGCCAAGACAAGTTCTAGAGAATATAAACCTATTGAATAATCACTCAATATAGGAGTTAAGGCTGAGAATCCTTCCATCTTCATTCACTAGGCATTAAAACACTTATCACAACTAAAAGCCCTCTTAAATGATGATTAAAAGTTTCAAAGTAATCACTTGGAATCATGCAATAATCCTAAATCTAACAGCAACAACTTAAGTGTTTCCAATTCAATTTCCAAGAAATTTAAACAAAAAATTCAAGTATGAAGATGATTTCTGTAAACTTTTTATGCAAGAGGTTAAAGAGCAAAGGGTAATGAATCACTTATAAAGCACATTAGTAGTTCAAAAGGAATCCTTCTACATAGCATTGCATAAAGCAAAGAGAAGGTATTTGGATATTTGCGCACTCAAGTCGCAACCCAAAACAATCAAGGTCATGACCAAATTCCACAGTGAGTGTAGGCTCTAAACTTCCACAACTAGTCGCGACTAGAAAATGTTCCTGTCGTGACTTAAATTCATAGAGAGGTTTAGTCGCGACCTAAAGACACTAGAGTCACGACTAAATAACACAGGGAGCATATTAAGTCTAACATTTCATTCTAGGTTACGACTGAAAGCAGTGAAAGTCACGACCAATATTTACAGAGACTACCATGTGATAGTTTTCAAAATCCAAAGCATCTTTTAGACTTAAGACTTTTTCAGCTAACCACAAAACAGTTTAAAATGGGGGTCCAATTTTTAGCAATTCATCACACATTGAGATCAAAAACCAAAAACTTTGTGATGAAAGATTAGATTTAATGAAGAATTTTTACATTATTAGTATAGAATAACTCCCCCACACTTAAACTTGATAGTGTCCTCACTGTCAACAAGGATATGGAAATCGCATAACTATATAAGGTCAACTAGCTTCAACACAGTAGGCAAATACATACTCAATGCAAGTTTCACAATGAAGCACACAATCACATTCAAATCATGCATCACAAATCAAGGGAAGCAATGATGATAAGATGGGTAAACTATAGCATGCAATTGAGTTTGCTAAACAGCCCAGAACAGAAGTAATAAGTAAATAGACCATGAACAGCACAGGAGTATTATGCAAAACAGAAGTAAACCAACAATAAATAGAAATAAACTAAAAATGAACACTATCCTACTGAGTCATCCTTTTCCAATCATCAAACCAAAATATCAAACATGTAGCATTAGAGAAAACTTGAAAAAGGTAAGAGATAGGAAAGGGCCAACCTGGTCTCAAGGTGGGGTGGTAACTCATAAAGCTTTAAGAGATGGCTGTTTGATTGGGAAGTTGTCCCTATTTTCTTCTCTCTCCACTCTGGCTTCCCAGGATCATGCACTCTGCTTATATCATGAAGCCTATCTAAGCTTGTCTTGAATGTTTCCTCTTTAAACTTGAACTTGCCCAACTGTGGTTGGTAAGTAGCAGCAACAAGCTTAGGAGATGTTTCCTTTGCATCCTTTGTATATCCCTCGCAGTTGCTCTTATCCAGCTTGTGTGAGTTTCCCAATTTGTCATCTACTTCCTCAAGAGTTGCACCAAGCTGAGGTTGGTTTTCAACTGTAACGTTCTAGAGTGCACTCTCTTTCATACCTGCACTATTAGTAAGGAGCAAATCATTTAAAAATCTTAAGGGTGAGAAGTAATTTTTGAGTGTGAATGAGGATAAGTAGGGTTAGAACATATTGGCCCTTTAACCAAAAAAGTGGAGCATGGAACTGGAAGGCCGGAGAAGTCACTGGTTGCTTCTGCCATTTCTGGTCGTGACCTATCAAGTTTATCTTCATCTTCTCGTCGTGACTCAAGTTCACAAAGACTGTCTCTAGAATATTTGGTTGCGACCTCCTCAGCTACTCGTCGCAACTAGACGTCTCTGGAGTTGTTAGTTGCGACCTATGTGTCTTCTAGTCACAATTCCTTTTCAAAGAGAGACTCCCCTTCAACAAACTGAAATTTGGTCCCGACTTCTTAAACATCACGTCGCGACTGGTCGTCTCTGGAGTTTATAGTCACGACCATAAAGTTTTCTTGTCGCAGCCTTGCTTCACAGAGAGGCTCCCTTCCAGCATTTGTTCCACTTCTAACTTCTAGAACATCTTGGGACTCTGCAAAATCACTAAACAACTTTTTTCAAACACATTATCATTATCATGCAAACTCAGTTCATGTTCATCCCTAGTCTCTTCAACAGCATAATCAATGTCATTCAACTCAGCAAAAGCAGAATTATCAAAAGGATATTTCATTGCTTCATTCATGTTAAAAGTTACCACATGTTCTCCAACTTCCACTGTAATAGAACTATGCTTCATACTAATAATTGTCTTAGAAGTTTAGAGGAAAGGTCTGCCTACGATCAGAGTGCTCTCATTCACTAATTCACTGGACATGTCCATAACATAAAAGTCAGCTGGGAACACTAGATCTTTGACCTATACTAGAATATCCTCAAGAATTCCCTTAGGGTACCTAATTGACCTATCAACTAGTTGTAGCACTATATTTGTGTCTCTAAGATTCTTAATACCCAAAGCTTGATATACCGACCAAGGCATTACATTAATGGTAGCCCCTAGATCTAATAACGCTCCCTTTACATGAACCTTCCCTATTATGCATGGGATTGTGTAGGATCCTGGGTCTTGGCATTTAACCAGTAATTTAGCTTTAAAAAGTGATGATACATTAGCACTTACCTGAATTCTCTCAAGAGGCCTAAACTTTTTCTTATCAGCACACAATTCCTTTAAAAATTTAGCATACTTAGGATTTCTCTTGAGAAATTCAACCATAGGGATGTTTATTTCTAACTTACTGAAGAGGTTATAAGCATCTTTGCAAAGTCAGGGTCAACATTTTTATTTCTAGCAAAATAAGATTTAGGAAAAGGGAGATCTTTTATACTTACCTCCTTACCTGTGTGCTTAGAGGCTCCTTGCTCGCTAGATTCTGCCTTCTCATTGTTTGCTTTCCTTCTTGCTTCTCTTGTAGTCCATCTTGTGCTTGTGCTTCTCTTCTTGGGTTGCCTTCTTAATCATGAGGTGATGTTCTTTAAGGCTTTCAGATTTCCCAATCTTTATCTACGAAGATGATGGATCCTCAAATTTAGAATCCTCCTTATTCTTGTCTAGCGCATCAGCTTCCTTGAAATGCACTTCTCTTCCACTTCTGAGCGATATGGCATTCAGACCCTTTGGATTCATGACAGTGTTTGAAGGTTTGCTGCCACTACTCTTCGTTTGGATGTCACTTACTGAATTGGAGACTTGAGTTACGTCGTATCCTTAATTTCATCCTTACATATATTCAATTGAAAGTATCTTATACCAATTTAATACCATTTTAGCTTAAAAATATGAATTCCCAAGAATTAGGTCATCGGTACTGTTCACTTGGTAAATTCAGACTACATCATGAACTTTTGAAATTCATAATTAAATCTATAAAAATTGAAATAAGGTGGTTCCAATTTCTAATGAAATCTCTTTCATTTAACTTTGAAGGAAAAATATGAAACTGAGGTTTCCTTGTCGAAATGAAATCAGTTTAATCGTTGAAAAATACTGTTCATTTGGTAAGTCTGGAAGTTCCAGTTTCTTTACCTTATTTTCAAAAATTTATTTCTTTTTGTGTACTTATTCAAATGAGGCGTGTTACATATGGATTTAAATCTCCATATGTGTACTTTAAGCTCATAAAATTTTGTTGAAAAACTCATTCGTTTACTATTTGAAATTCGTGCATGAACCTCACTGCCTCTGGGTACTCGTTTTATCTTGATCCAGATTTTAATCCCGAATTTGAAAAATCATAACACACTGCTGGAAAATAGACTTTCTAAAGCCCCTTTTTTAGATCGGTTCATGCGAAAACGGTTTAAAAAAGATAAGCAGTGTCATTTTTGTAAATAAGATGAAATATTTACAAAGGATATATAAGTAACCGGTGTAGAAAAAAAAACGGTAGTATTTTTGTAAATAAGTATAAATATTAACACCTGATATCTCATGTAACCGGTGTAAAAAATTTAGATATATTATATCTACACCGGTTATAATTTCATCCGGAGTAATAGAAAAAAAGGACTGCACCGCTCAGCTAAAACCCTCGTCCATATAACCTCACATCAACTCCATCATCTGAATGTGGTAATGTCCGTCCCTGTTCCTGCTGCGCCACCTCCAGTTGTTCCTCCTCTTCCTCTTCCTCGTCTTCCTTCTCGTGTTTCTCCATCCACGGCACTGGCTTCGGTGCAATCGGCCGCGTGCATAACCTAATCTACAACGGGTCTGTCCTACGTCGCTCTCGGTCCATGGTGATTCCATTTCTCTGGTCTCGGTCCAGATTCTCAGCAGCAGTAGAGGTTTTGATCCCGATAGCATAGATGAATCTCCGGCTCTGAACAGAAGCAGGTCGACGCAGTCATTTTGGACAATGTTCAAGCTGGCCTCCATAGTCTGAAAGATGAGCTCCATAGTTTCAGGTTTGCAGGGCCGGCCTTCACAAGGACATCAATATTATCATCCGTTTGTGGCTGGAAGGTAGAGAGAAACTATAATTCCTAGGGAAATATGTTTTCTACATAAACACTGATAATATAAATATCTGTACCACCCATTGCAATTTATACTGACGTTTGACAATTGGTTTTTTGTTTTTCTTTTGTAGTGTTTCCGTATGATTTCTCTTGAACACATGGCTGCTTGATCATATGGATGCAGGCACAGGTTACTGCATTTTGGGAAACTCACCAAATGAGGGATCATATATTATGTTTTTATCAAATTTGTTTTCATTTATGTTATCAATATTTCAGGAACAAGGTTATTGCCTGTGCCAAGCACTTTGTTGGAGATGGAGGTACTACGGAAGGCAAAAATGAAGGAAATACAGTACTACCATATGAAGAGTTATAGAAAGAATTCACATTGCTCCTTATTTAGACTGCATTTCACAGGCGTTTCAACCATTATGGTTTCTTATTTTAGTTGGAATGGACACAGACTGAATTCTCACCATCACCTTATTACTGCAATTTTGAAAGAAAAGCTAGGTTTTAAGGTAAGACAACCATGATAGGAATAAGTGCTGAAGATGTTTCTTCTTTGCTGTCTTGTCTCTAATCCAATGAGGATAAGGCTCCTTTCAGTTTTGTTAATCCAAAACATACACTACCATAACTGTAGTTCTTTTGCTTTTTCATCTGTCTCGCTGCATTTGAATTAATCTTCTTATTCAATTTATACCATTTGCTCTGCTATAGGGTCTTGTAATTTCTTATTCATATGCTTATTTTGTATAATGAGATCTAAGGTATCTGAATGCTATAATGGGTGATTTGCTTTTTTATTCTGGATTTTTTTTACATTGCTTTCTAAACCGGTTGTATGGAATAATAGGTTTAAAAAGATTGATATTTTACACCGGTCACATAACCGGTGTAGAATATAAGACTTTTTACACGGGTTGTTTCTACACCGGACCAATATCCGGTGTAGAAGCCCATTTTTAACCGGTTTAAAAAGCTTATTTTCCAACAGTGACAATTCGAATCTTAACCAATTGAGGCATTCTTGGTGTCCATTTAAAGCTCTATATCTTATCTATGTTCATGCCAAATTTCACGTGAAAATACGTTGGATAAGTTAAGAAAATTATCGTTGGAAGTTGACTTCTTCAGACCGGATGCATAGTAACATACATCAAGCACATCAAAATATCATCCTCTAGAGTTAAGTGCTCAACTTTAAGTCATATACAAATTAACCATCCACATTTAACCTTTTGCCTTGAGAACTTCCAGCACCTAGATCATGGTTATATACATGTGGAAACAATGAGATTTCATGGAAATCTCAATAGCAAGTCATACAAACTATAATAATATGCATGCTTGATTAAATGCTTAACATGTTATAATGACATAGGAGCTAGTTAATGATCATACATAAGCAACCTCTAACATGCATATTGTCATGACATTCATTGCAAGGAGTTGCAACCATTCATATCTCATCATCATCATCATAAAATCATCTCATGCTCAACCAATAATCATACATAACAAGCAAACATACAAGCAAACAAGCATAAGATTATAGTTAGGTATTCTTGCTACCTCTTAGATGTCCTTGTTAATTCCTTCTTGGAGTGATCTTCCCTTCTCACAAATGTCAAAACCTAGCCATTACAAAGTAACATCAAGTTACAATTCACTTCCAACACAATCCTAAGACTAGGTTCTTACTAAGTTCCATTATTTCTTTAATTTATGACTGATGCTTCCATCTTTCTAAAATAAATTCTCATGGTTCACTTCCACATAATTTTTCATGTAGAATTCAAATATGCATTCAGAATTTCCAAACTCCAATTGCATCACAAGCTGCTGTACAGAACCGAAAAGCTTCACATGTTTTCCAAAAATTCTCATTTTGATTCCAATGCTCCCAATACTTGTCTCACTACTATAACCCCACACAATTTTCCATTTTAAACTCATTGGAAGCATCAAAATCATGAAATTTCAACATATGAACAGTGATTCGTACAGTACCAGAACAGAACACAATCTTCCATTCACATGCATACTTTGACTTCCAAGCTATTACCACTTGATTCTAGCTTGTTTAAGCTTGTCTAAACTATCCATAACATAAAACTCATATTCTTTTCACATCCAAACAGAATATCCAGCAGCACCCTCAAGAGAAATATACCCCAAAAACCTCTTAAAACCAAGAGCAAATTCACTAGAACAAAGTCTAGGATCAAGGGGACTAATTACCTTGCTAGTTCTTCCAAGGTGCTTGCTTCTTTCTAGATTGAATGGAAATTTTGCAAGAGGTTCCCCAAGGATGCCGAATTGTTCTGATTTGGGGGGGGGGTAGTTATAGGCAAACTTGAGTGAAAATGAAAGGCCAAGATCACTTTGTGCACTATTTGATCTAATGGCTTAGATTTAATCTTGGATTTTCTTTCCTTTAATAATTATGACATCACCTTCATGACATCATCAAAGGGACACCTCAAGGGACCCCTCACCATGCACATGGCAAAATTGAAGGGAGAAGAAGTCTCTAAAAAAATTCCAGTCCAGTCCTGTACCGGCTCGATCCGATTCCCCGAAAACTAGACTATTTTCTAAATCTAATTTTTTTGAGGTTCCATAATATGTGTTCTGACCTTAAATCCAGTATCCGGATTCTTTCTACCATTTACATTCTTATAATGGGTCTAAACTTAATTATAGATCCCTTGAAAAATGACCAAAATACCCTTGGTGCCCTTTCTTGCACCACATTAACCCTAAGGGCATAATCGTCATTTCACACCTCTTTGTACCCTGTCAGGGCATATACTGACTTTGACCAACAACTCCTGTACCTGCCTTGGCATTTTGGCCTATCCAAAATGACCAAAAAGCCCTTCATTCATCTATTGTTCCTTGTGCAACACTAGGGTATTTTTGTAATTTTGCACTTTTTCGGGGTTCCTCTGGACACTGGCCTACCTATCAGTCCAACTGTCTTATTGGGCCTTCATGGTGTCATTTTTGGGCCTTTATAGGGTCCACTACCTTTATGGCACAATTCCCTAGGAATCACTCTCGGAGCTATTTACCGGGTATTTTATTCCACTGAAAATTCTATTAAAAATTCTATAAGATTCCTTTTCTGATCCTGTCAATTTTATAAATTCTTATATTAATTATAGGAATTTACTGTAAGGTCTCATCTGATTCTGAGATCCGAAAAATACTGTAATAATTTTATCTAATTTTTAGAAATTTATATCAATTTTTCGGGACCTCAAATCAAAATTATGTTACTCGTCAAACTAACCGGAATAATTTTCTCCATCTACTAATAAAATTTGAGTCTGATCTGACTCCAGGCATTTTTGGCCTATTTTCTGTCCAAATTCTTCATAATTACACTTTTGCCCCTTGACTTTTCATAAATTGTACTTCTGTCCTTACATTTGGCTAAAATTACACTTAAAGACCATACATTTTTGTTTACTTTCTCTTTTGGCTTTAAAACTTTTATAATTTTACTTAAGTCCTTGCATTTTCTTCCTTTTTCAATTTAATCCCTTTCTTTATATAAATGGCCACATTTTTCTCAGAAAATCTCACACATATATTATGTACAAACTGTACATACTATCCAGTACAGAAAATTAGTGATATTACATTTCTCTCCCCCTTAAAATAAATTTTGTCCTCAAAATTTACAATATATCCTAATGAAACAACTCAGGATACATCTTCGTCAGTCTTTCCTCTGTTTCCCATGTAGCTTCATTCTCAGTTAAGCCTTTCCAGATCACCTTGACTAAAGAAATTTGCTTATTATGCAGTTGCTTGACCTTTCGATCAACAATTCGTACTGGTCTAACCTCATATGTTAGGTCATCCCGCAGCGCAATTTCATCTTGCTCAATCACATGTGATGCGTCTGGAACATACTTCTTTAATTGGGAAACATGGAATATGTCATGTATCTGGCTACAATTTGGGGGAAGAGCCAATTTGTAGGCTATTGAACCTATCTTCGAGAGAATCTGAAATGGTCCGATGTATCTGGGATGCAATTTCTTCACTTTAATCGATCGTCCGGCTCCTGTAGTTGGAGTTAGCTTAAGAAATACATGCTCTCCTTCTTCAAACTCCAATGGCTTCCTTCTGACGTTTGCATAACTTTTCTGTCTACTTTGAGTCGTCAACATTCTTTTTCTGATCATTTCAATTTGTTTTGCAGTTTGATCCACTATGTCAGGACCAAACATTCTTCTCTCGCTCAACTCTAGCCAGCATAAGGGAGATCTGCACTTACATCCATAAAGTGCTTCCAACGGGGCCATCTGAATACTAGCCTGATAACTATTATTATATGCAAATTCTATGAGTGGTAAATGGATATCCCAACTGCCCTTGAAATCCAAAACACATGCTCTTAGCATATCTTCGAGCATTTGGATTGTTCTCTCAGACTGACCATCCGTTTGAGGATGATAGGCTGTACTGAATCGAAAGTAGTGCCCATTTCTTTCTATAAAGCTCTCCAAAAATTAGATGTAAATCGAGGATCTCTATCGGACATAATACTATTTGGGATACCATGCAGTCTAACAATATCCTTTATATACAACTTTGCCATCTTTTCTAAAGAATCTCTTTTATTTATTGCCAGGAAGTGAGCCGACTTTGTCAATCTATCAATGATTACCTATATTGCATCATGCTTAGTCAGAGTCATAGGTAGTCCTTCCACTAAATCTGTAACATCCCTAATTTCTGTACTAAGTTGTATGTACAGATTGAATAAAATATATGAGATGTTTAGGAAAAGATGTGGCCATATTTATGTAAAGAAAAGGATTAATTGGAAGAGGAAGAAAGTCTAAGAGCCAAAGGGCAAAATTATGAAAATGCCACTGTGATGCCCTAAGAAACCAGAAGTAAATGGAGGGCATTTTGGTCATTTCACACAATGGATGGATATCAGAGGAAATTTGATAGTAAATTATTATAATTAATATGAGAATTTATGGAGTTGACAGAAGTAAAAAAGGAGTCCTGTAGAATTAATTATGGAATTTACGGTGAAAAAGGACATTGATAAAGGGTTAAAGGAAATATATGTAATTTTTAACAGGACTTCTGGGTCTCAGAAAATTATGAAACTTTGTAGAGAATTCATTTTATATTAGAATGAATTTCTAAAAATGTTAGAACAATTAAAAGAGGTGTTTAGCATTTATGCTAAGATCAGGGTAATTTACGGATATCGGTATGAGGAAAGTACATTGGGATTTGGGCCAGTTAGCTATTGGACCTAAAAGAGGCCCAACATTTCGTACTAGGCCAGCCCAATAAGGCCCAAAAGTTATCTTGGAGCCCAAGTCCAAATAATAAATAATTTATGGATTTTTGAAAAGAAAGGAAAAGAGAATAAAGTAAGAATTAGGTGTTGCACATGGTGGGACCCACAAGGACACAAGAATGGCACCCAAAAAGAGGAAGGGTTAGGTGTACCAAGGGAGGCCATGCTAGTGATGTCATGGTGGTAAGGTCTTGAGTGAAAAGTTAAAAGACATTCCAAGATCAAACCTTTAACCATTAGATCAAATAGTTTCCAAAGTGATCTTGGCCTTCAAAT
This sequence comes from Leucaena leucocephala, assembly GCA_037074615.1. Classification (NCBI taxonomy): domain Eukaryota; kingdom Viridiplantae; phylum Streptophyta; class Magnoliopsida; order Fabales; family Fabaceae; genus Leucaena; species Leucaena leucocephala. The sequence goes on from CM073537.1 coordinate 12,332,273, forward strand.
GGCACATGACTTTTGCTATAAATACCCCCATTTTCCATTCATTCTTCACACCCAAGAGCTCCTTTAGAAAGAGAAGTGAGTTCTAGAGAAAGAAAGTGGAAGAAAGCAAGGAAGAAGCAAGGGTCTTGAAGGAGCAAGTAAGGTAAGTTGTCTCCTTGCTTCTACCTTTTGTTCTTATGGTTTGTGCTTGAGTTTAAGTGATTTTTTTAGGCTTAAATCTTGGGGAAATGCTGCTGGAATTTTTGTGTATATGTGAAAGGAATATGAGTTTTAAGTCATAGATAGTTAAGACAAGCTTAAACAAGTTAGTTACATGCTTGGTTGTGAAGTAAGTTGATGTTCTTGACTTTACCATTTCGGTTTGCACTGTTCATGCACTTTTCATGATAGAAGGAAATGGAATTTCAATGATTTAATGCTTCCATTGAGTTTATATGATGCTTTTGTGTAGGATTGGAAAGGTTTTGAACCTTGGAAACCATTGGAATTAAAGGTTATAATGTTGAAAATTTCTCACGGTACTGTTCACTCGCGTGAACAGTGATTTGAATTTCATGATTTTGATACGTCCAATAGTCTTAAAATGAGATTTTGTGTGGGGGAAAGTGGAGGAACAAGTATGGGAAGCATTGGAATCAAAATGAGAATTTTTGAAAGAATTATGCATGTTTTTCAAATCTGTCCGGAACAGTGCATAGTTGCTGGAATTTGGTCGTTTTGAGTTCATAAATGGATTCAAAAGGCCAAATTGTGTAGGGTAAGGTCAAGACATCAATTGATTCAAAGGTCAAGTCAATTGGTAAAGATTAAAGGATGTTATGTTACTTAAAGTAAGCTTAGTGTTCAAGAGAAGTTAGATTGTAATGGTTGGATGGTAATGTGATGTTAGGATTTGCTTGGTGTGCTCAAAAGAGGGCAGCCACATAGCAAGGAAAAGTAAGAAGGAAGAAGCAAAGTTAAAGTGGAAAGAAGTAAAGCAATAAGGTAGTAAACTTACCCTAAACTTGTATGTATTGAATGTTATGCTTGATTGTGCTATGACTTTGTTGAATTGTGTGCATATGTGTATATGATTGAAGCTCTGTTTCTATGATTACCTTGGCCAATTGTATTTCATATGTTACATGGAAGCATGCACATTACACAATGTTTACACTTTCACAAGCAAGCACAAGTAATTACTTTAATGCATGCATTGTTTAGTACCGTTTGCTACTGAGATTTCCCCAGAAATCTCACCCCATCCATGTAATCCCAAACCCACAGGTTTACGAATGAGTAAAGAAGATAAAGAGGCATGAAGAGAGGTTGGGAATTGGAAGATTTGAATATTATGTAATAAATGTGCGAGTTGTTGCATGTAATGTTGTTATATGACAAGTTGAGCAACAATGTTCATGATGAAAAGGTATAATAGTAAATGATGAAATAAATGTATCAAATAATTATGGCATAACCCCATAATGTATATGAATGTATGAAAGGCCAAAGAGATTGGTTATGTGTTCTGAAACAATTAATGGAAAATTCATGTTTTTGAGGTTAAGGTTAAGGTTAAGATTCAAAGATATTTTCTAGAAAATGCCGTTGTGCTGGTAGACTATACAAGTACTGTGTACGTAAGTGCTGTCTAAGGAGGCTGGAAGTGAGTGGACCTAGCCAGTTCATCCAGTCTTTCCTGGGTACTTACGTAGAATGGTAGTTCTCATGGGGAATTACCGAATCAGTATAGTTATCTTCTACCAGAATTTTTGGCAAAGAGAGATATAATAAAGTCAAGATTACTTCCATAAGTGTACTCTAAGATGTTTAAAGGAGGATGTTTCAAAATCCATGGCAATACTATCGCATTTCCATTCATGGATATCTAAAGGTTGCAATGTTCCTGCTGGCTTCTTATGTTCAATCTTTACTTTTTGGCACGTCAAGCACTTGGACACATAAGCCACAACATCTTTCTTTAATCCAGGCCACCAGAATAAACTTTTCACATCATGATACATCTTGGTCATACCTGGATGTACTGTATATTAACTTTTGTGTGCTTCTTCTAGAATTTTCTCCTTCAATCCCATAACATTAGGGATATACGGTCTTCCTCTAAACTGTAGCAATCCATCTTGAGAAACTTCAAAATTATTAGTTTTCCCTTTCTCCAGCTTATCTTTAAAATTAGCTGCGAGCTTATCATGCTTTTGAGCTTCTCTTATTTCATCCTCAATGAAAGCTCTGACTTGTACTCCTCCATAAGGATTTTCTGTCATCTGCATCTGATAGAGAGGACTCCAGTCTCTAACATCTTTTAATAGTTTCAATTCTCTTATCATCAGACTTGCCACCTATAGTACTTTTCTACTTAGAGCATCAGCCACCACATTGGCTTTTCCTGGATGGTATTAATCTGGAAATCATAATCCTTCAATAATTTCATCCATTGTCGCTGCCTCATATTCAACTCTTTTTGATCCTGCAGATACTTCAGGCTTTTTTTATCATAATATAATTCTATGGTAGCTCCATACAAATAATGTCTCCATATCTTGAGAGCATAAACCACCGCTGCAAGCTCCAGATCATGAGTGGGATAATTTTCTTCATATGGCTTTAACTACCGAGAGACATAGGCTACTACTCGATCTTGCTGCATTAACACGCATCCCAACCCCTGCTTACTAGCATCAGTATAGACTACATAAGTCTGAGTTGGGTCTGGAATAACCAGCACGGGAGTAGTGGTTAATCTCTGCTTTAACTCTTGAAAACTAGCCTCACACTTCTCGTCCCACTTGAACTGCTGATTCTTTCTGGTCAGCTTGGTTAACGGCAAGGCAGTTCGAGAAAAGCCCTTAATAAATCTTCTATAATACCCTGCCAAGCCCAGAAAACTTCTAATCTCTATCATTGTCCTTGGCTGTTTCCAGCTTAAAACTGCTTCAACTTTGCTAGGATCTACAGCTACCCCTTCATGGGATATGACATGTGAAACATCCTTACTTTCGTACATCTTAGGGACCATTCGATAGCATTTAGAACCACTTACAAGACTTTGGAAGTCCATTAGCTAAATGTGGAATTTTTACTCTTGGCGAGTTACTGTTCATATGGTATTCCAGATTAGGTGATAAACTTTAAAAAATCATAATTAATTCTGGAAAAATTGAAATGAAGTGGTTCAAAATTCTACTCGAAGATAACATCTTCAAGTTTAAGGGAAAAATAATTTCCTTACCAAATTCTTAGTCAATTGATTCAGTTTATTCGTTAAAGGTTACTGTTTATTTGGTCAAAAATTCTAAAAACAGATTCTGGCCCCATCTTTGGAAAATCGGTTCTCTTTGTACAGACATCGAAATAAGGCGTTCTTGGTGTCAAAACGAAGCTTGACATGTTAACTAATTTTTTGTAAAATTTCATACATTTATTCTATCATTTAATATTTTTCCTCACATCATAAATATTGTTGCCTAAACTAGCCATACAGCATCATTACTTGCAAGAATGCTTTATACAACATCATATAACATTTACATTGACCAATCCCTAATTCTTCTTCATGCTTCTTCATCCTCTTTCCTCATTCATAAACCTGTTGGGATTGGGATTACATGATGGGGTGAGATTTCTGGGGAAATCTCAGTAGCAAACAATACCAAATAATGCATGTATTAATGTAATTGCTTGTGCTTGCTTGTAAAAATGTTACCATAGTGTAATGAGCATGCTTCCATGTATCATATGAAATACAATTGGCCAAGGTAATCATAGAAACAGAGCTTCAATCATCTACACATATGCACACAATTCAATAAAGCCATAGCACAATCAAGCATAACATTCAATACATACAAGTTTAGGGTAAGTTTACTACCTTATTGCTTTACTTCTTTCCACTTTAACTTTGCTACTTCTTTCCACTTTAGCTTTGTTTCTTCCTTCTTACTTTTCCTTGGTGTGTGGCTACCTCTTTGGAGTCCACAATCACACCCTAACATCACATAATCATCCATTCATTATAATCTAACTTTCTTGAACATCAAACTTACTTTAACTTAACATAACTTCCTTTAATCTTTACCAATTGACATGGCCTTTGAGTCAATTGATGTCTTGACCTTACCCTACACAATTTGGCCTTTTGAATCCATTTATGAACTCAAAATAACCAAATTCCAGCAACTATGCACTGCTCTGGATAGAATTTGCAAAACACACATAATTCCTTCAAAAATTTTCATCTTAATTCCATTGCTTCCCATACTTGTTTCTCTACTTTACCCCACACAACTTTTCATTTTAAAACCATTGGAAGAATCAAAATCATGAAATTAAAAAAAAATGTTCATATGAGTGAACAGTACACGGAGAAGAATTCCAAACATTACAACTTTCAATTTCAATGCTTCCAAGGTTCAAAACCTATCCAATCCTACACAAAATCATCATATAAATTCAATGGAAGCATTAGATCATTGAAATTCCATCTCCTTCTATCATGAACAGTGCAAACCAAAATATTTAATCCCTAGCAAAGTCAAGAATATTAACTTGATTCAACAACCAATCATCTAGCTAGCTTGTTTAAGCTTTAATCTCACAACTCTAACTTTAATCTCTTCTTTCTCCTTCCATCTAAGGTTTTGGATGACATATACACCTTAGAGAAAACTCAACTTTCTTCCATGAAAACCCTAAGTTCAAGCTCCCAAATCAAAGAAAAATAAGGTAGGATAGATTGCTTACCTTTAATCTCTAGCTTGCTTGAACTTTGGCCTCTGAATTCTTCTTTGTCTTGGCTTAGGTTTTCATTTTACAAGAGGTTCCCCAAGGGTTCTTGTGCTCACGGTTTTGAGGAGAATTGGTGGGGTATTTATAGGCAAATTCCATGGAAAATGAATTGCCAAGATCACTTTGTGCACTATTTGATCTAATGGCTAAGATTGCACCTTGAATCTTGTCTTTCCCACCAAGCCAAGTATGACATCATCCATGACATCATCAAGGGACACCTCATAAGTCACATGGAAAAATTGAAGGGAGAAGATGAAACATCCCGCCTTAGACTCCTCAGAGCACACCTGCGGAAGCTATACTAGCTGTATTGATTCGGTAATTCCCTCATAAGAACTACCATTCTACGTAAGTACCCAGGAAAGACTGGATGAACCAGCTAGGTGTAACATCCCAATTTTTGGTCTAGGAGAACTGGGAAGTAGTCTGATATGGGCAGGCTGCTAAACCCGTAGTCCCAGGGTAGTAATCTGCTATGGGCGGATCACTTACCTGTATTTTGTAGGAATCCGAGGGATGAGCTAAGTCCTTCAGGATTTAAAGATGAGTTAAGTCTTTAACCTAAAGAATCGGGACAGTTCACCTAGGTTCAAAATGAGGAATGTGAGGAATATCCTAAGTCTTAAGTCTAGGAATTCTGCAGGAAGCTTGATATGGGCTGGCTCCTGTGTAAGATAACCTGATATGGGCGGGTTGTCGAGCTTTTCAATTAACGATGACTCCTGAAGAGTTTAGGGGATGAGTTATTGAAAGAGAATTTCTAGAACTTAAGATGAAGGATAAGAAGATGAGAATAGATGCCAGAAAGAGAATGTAGGGGCAAAATCGTAATTATGGGAAAGATCGGGCTGGTAGCCGATGAGTACCATATTTTGCTAGAAAATAGAGAAAATTATGCTGATCATTTCACTGAACTGTGAAATGTGCATACGAGGTCTCTATGAGTATGAAAGAATTATGGAAAGTTTAAGGACAGAAAGGTGGGGTCCTTAAGTGTAATTTTACCCAAATAAAAAGGGATTTAAATGAAAAGAAGAAAAGTTTCTTGGGGCTAAAGTGTAATTAAAGAAAGTCAGGCCGGAAGTGGTTTGGACTGTCCGACAGCATTTCAGTCCCAGATTTCACGTGTAATTAAAGAGAGCAACGGACGCTCGATAATCTGACTTAATACAGGAATTTTTGAAGACTCCAGATAGCCAGAAATGGACTGATCGTCCAAAAGTTATAAAAATTCATACCGGATATCCTAGATTTTAGATCTAGGTGAGAAAATACAGGATGATGCGTCTTTATGGGGCGGATGTCAGGAAACTGACAGAATACCGATAGGAGGCCTGTAGAAAAAGTTATTCGCAAATTAGAAAATCCAGACGGGAGTGTGAGGCCTCCGGGTATCAGATAGGGAAATTTATCGGTATTTGAAAGGGGACTGAATCAGTTCGGATAACCTCGGTCAGATGACTGATATGACTCACAGGGATGCCTGAACACCGCAGGCCAGTGTATCGGACAGAAGGAGCCGGTGTCCGGATATGTGTATAAACGGTGAATAATAGATAAAATATTCAATAATTATTAACAGGGGAAGATTCCTCGTAATGCGTGCTATGAAGGTAATGGACCCTGAGAGGCCCAATAATGGCGCCAACAAAGGCCCAGTAAGACCCTTGGATGATAGGTGGGCCAGTGTCCGGCAGAACCCCGGAAAAGTGCGAAATTACGAAAATGCCCCTGTGTTGTACTAAAGGGGTAGTAGATGTATGAGGGCATTTTGGTAATTCTGGACAGGCCCAGGAGCCAAGGCACATATAGATAAAGTTACTTAGAGTCAGTATATGCCCTGACAGAGTACAGAAGGGTGTGAAATGACGATTTTACCCTTAGGGTTAAAATAGCACAAGAAAGGGCACCCAAGGGTATTTTGGTAATTTGCCAAGGGATGTTTCTTGGGAATCGAGCCATCAGAGTACTTGAGCTTGATCAGGATCCAAGATAACATTCCCAGAGGCCAAAAACGTAGGCCCAGTGATATGTGGGAAAAAGTGGCATTAAAATACTATTTTAATGCTGTTTCAATAAAGTAAAGTTACTCGGTCGGCACGATAACCGAGGAGGTGATCAGATAAAGTCTGGGACTTATCTGGATAGCATTGGAAGGTGTGAAAGGTCCCTTCCAGGTGCCACATGGCGCAATCTTAGAGGCAGAAGAAAAGTTGAGGACACGTATTACGGTGCAAGACTCTGGACCGGTACTGGATTGGACTGAACTGCTGAGTCAGCTGATGAGGTGTCCAGGAATTGTGACATGTGAAGAATGTGGCGATGAGGTGTCCCGGTGAGGTGTCCTGGATGATGTCATGCATGATGCAGTAAAAAGGAATAAAGAAAAATAGGAAAATCTAGGAAAAACCAGGATCACATGTTCAGATGGCTTCAAAATTACAGAAATGCCATCCATTAAAGCTATAAATACCCCTTCCTCTCCCATTTTATGCATCCCACATTTTTGGCAAGAAAAGAGAGAGAAAGAAGAGAGAGAAGGAGAAAGAAAGAAAGAAAGGAAGTTCTGGTGGAGTTGGAAGCAGTATAGAAGTTCTGGAGTTCTGCTTTTGAGGTAGTAACTAATTCTAGCTCTTATGTAATGTCTTTGTGATTTGTTGTGCTATTGTTTGGTTGGATTGTTGTCTTATATGTTATGCTTGAAGCTCTATTACAATGCTATGATCATATGTTATTGAATATGGAAGCACGCAGCATACTTATCTATACACAATCACAAGCAAGCACCGTCACTCTGCATTACATATATTGTTATGATTATTACTACTGAGATTCCCCCGAATCTCATCCCCATCCATAACCCATTACAGGGAGGTTATGCTAAAGTGGATTTTGAGAATCCTATGAGACGCCGTTATGCTGCCGAAGTAAAGACTGAACATCAGTATATGATAAGTACTGTGTACGTAGTGCTGTCTAAGGAGGCTAGAAGTGAGTGGACCTAGCCGGTTCATCTAGTCTTTCCTAGGTACTACGTAGAATGGTAGTTCTCATAAGGGGATTACCGAATCAGTACAGTTCAGTTCTTTGTACAGTTGAAGCGTAGCGGTTATGCTGCCAGAGTTTAGGCAGAAAGAGATGTAATAGAGATAGCAAGATTATGTATATGTCTTGTTGTGTATGCCTTGTTGTATGATATTTTATTATTTAATAATAGATATTGTTTGGCATGTTCAATTTGTGAATGATGAATTAAGGGAGAAATTCGCAGGTCCTGAGGTAGCAGTGGTTTGACCTCAGTTTGACCTAGTAAATGAAGGAGTTTGGTCACGAAATTTGGTAGGCTAGTAGTACACATCTGGGGCATTACGTGGATAGGTAATAAGCCTTGTTTGGATGTATAGAATGATATTAATTAATTTTCAAATTAAAGGTCCAGAATAAGGAACTTAAGAGTAAAATTTTGAATTTCTGGGCTTAAGTTAAGGTATAATCAAGCTAATGTTGCTTCCGCAAGTGTACTCTGAGGAGTCTAAGGGAGGATGTTTCACTAGGTCCACTCACTACCAGCCTCCTTACAGTACCTACGTGAAGGGAATTGGAAGACACGCAGCGGAAATTAACTTTAAAAATTTTTCCATTCCCAGCCAGGATCTACCGAATGTGTTTAAGTCAAGAAGAAAGAAGTGTTACCTTCGGTTTCAAGCTTTGGTCGCGACCTCAGTGTCCACTAGTCGCGACACTTCGCCTCTGGAACATTTTAGTCGCGACCTCCTCTGCTTATCGTCGCGACCTGAAGTCTCTGGAGTTTGTAGTCGCGACCTCGTCAGCTTCAAGTCGCGACCTGCCTCTTCTTTTCGGATTTCTGACGTTCAGATGCCCGTATGGTCGCGACCTCAGCGTGTTCTGGTCGCGACCTTGCTTCGTGTCTGGTCGTATCGTAGAAGTCGACAGCTCAGATCGGCTTCCTCTACCGGTATCCACACGAACAGCGTTCCAATCGCGAACGACGTGCTAGCGCCTCTTGTCCCTCTAGGGCTTTCTAGAGATTCCGTCCTCACCGTCTCTATCTCGGCAGTTTCTTATGCGCAAACCTTTTGCACTCTCCATGCCCCCTCTTCTCACGTCTGAATGTGTGTGTAGAGATCTATATTGTGTGTAGAACCCTAGCTCCTAATGTCAAATATATAGGAAGCTATCGGGCTTCTAATAGGGTCGGGCTTCAGAATTAATCTTATATTAATTATGAATTAATACAATATCATATATTGCATAATTTAATAAGAAACTGATTAAATAAATATGGTTTATATTAAATCCGTCCCACAGATTTAATTCACCTATTTATTTAATTTAAAATAAAGATAAGACAGAATTATATTTGATTTATTCTCATAAATCAAATTTGAGATATCTTATCAATTTGAATTTCAAATTCAAATAGATCATATCCATTTAAATTCAAATTCAAAAATGATAGAGATTTAATTTATCCTTATAAATTAAATCTTACAAATATCTCTTATATTATTTATATAATATATATATAAACTAATTTATATATATATATAAAATATATATCCACCCTAGATTATTCATTGAATTTAGACATCTCTTAGATTCAATGAATCTGGACATCATAGCTCGCATTGGGCTGTTTTATGTGCGACCCTGTAGGCCCATATGAAGTTGGCAGTGGGCCAGTTACTATACTGACCCACAAGTCGTAAGCGGTCTCTAGCAAGGTATTACGACTACCCAAAACATATGAGGATCGATAAACGATGTAACCTTTCATACAACCATATCACGTCCCTTTTGTCACACGATATTTCGATCAAGGATGAGGCATGGTGAACGTCATCCTCCTGTTCCTGACCGTTACTTTCTCGATCCCTGAGTAGTCTGAATATAGAAATGGAACTACCCTTCCATTCCAGTATGGCCATACATTTCTCAGACTCACTCATCGAGGGGCCCAGTAATATCTCTCTACGAATGTGAGGGACAAATTCCATCTTGACCATTCACATTCCTCCGCATGAAAAACCACTAAGCCCGAGCATAGCCTTTATGATCACTCGGTCAAAAGTGACTTTTGACTAGGTCAAAGCTGAGCGTTTGTCATGTAGGAATCCATGATGATCTCAGGTCAAAGGGCATAGTGACATGGCTTGTATATGAGAGAAGCTTATGACTTGACCCATGCAGCTCTCTCATTGCGGGTCGGTCCAGCACCCTGTACTCTTACATGTGCCTATGACTTTGATTTATATCTCTATATATCTTCAAAGTCATACTGGTCTTATTTCATCTCTGCTCCCGCATAGATGACCGACCAGGGACATTTAGGATAAGATCACGAGTTATCCAAGGATGGTCATCACAGTAAACATGCAAATAATGTGATAACCCGATACAATGATTGGCCCCTAGGGCACAATTTCCAACACTACGTACACAGTACACATCATATCCTTTCTCCACTACTGCTATCTCCGCCGAAATTTTAGCAGCAGAACGGCGTCTCTCAAGATTCTTAAAATCTACCTTGACATAACCTCCCTGAAATGGGTTATACAAGGGGATAAGATTCGGGGGAATCTCAGTAGTAATAATCATAACAGTATATGTAATACAGTGTGACAGTGCTTGCTTATGATTGTGTACAGATAAGTATGCCGCGTGCTTCCATACTCAATAACATATGATCATAGCATTGCAGTAGAGCTTCAGACATAACATATAAGACAACAATCCAACCAAACAATAGCACATCAAATCACAAAGCCATTACATAAAAGCTAGGATTAGTTACTACCTGGCTAGCTTAGCAGAACCTTACTATCTCTATTCTGCTTCCAACTCGGCCAGAACTTCCTTACTTCCTTTTTCTCCTTTCTCTCTTCCCTTCCTTCTCCTTCTCTCTCTTCTTTCTCTCCCTTCCCTTGCCCATGCGTGATGCAAATGAATGAGGGGGGTTTATATAGAGTTTCCCAATGGCATTCTCGTAATTTCCATGCCATCTGAACATGTGGTCCTTGTTTTTCCTGGAATTTCCTATTTTCCTTTATTCCCTTTTACTACATCATCAGTGCCACCTCAACGGGACACCTCAGCAGCATATTTTCCACATGTTGAAAATCCTGTGACACCTCATCAGCTGACTCATCAGGCTGACTCACCGGTCCAGAGTCCTACCTCATAATACGTGTCCTTAGCTTTATCTGTTTCCTCCAGACCAGTGCCATGTGGCACCTGGAAGAGACCTTGCACGCCTTCTAATGCTATCCAGATAAGTCCTAGACTTATCTGATCACCTCCTCGGTTTTTGTGCCAACCGAGTAACTTTACTCTACTGAAAGGTCACTGAACCACTTACTTTAATGCCATGTGTCATCTTGTGGGTCCCATGAGGATACCTTATCAGTCTATCTCATGGTCTCCAGATAACCCTTCCTGTATCTGACCTTCTTCCCCAGTTCTATCTCTAACCGGGTAACTATCTCATTTGGATCTTCACAACTCTTGCCCCACTAGATCTCATACGGCTAGCACCACTTATAGTCACTAGTCGTGTAACACCCCAATTTTCAGGCCTAGAGATGCCAGAAAGAGAATTCAAGGGCATAATCGTAAATATGGAAAAGATCGGGCTGGTAGCCGATGAGTACCATATTTTGCTAGAAAATAGAAAAAATTATACTGATTATTTCACTGAACTGTAAAATGTGCATATGAGGTCTCTATGTGTATGAAAGAATTAGAAATGTGACCAAGGGTAGAATGGTCATTTTTGAAAAGTGTGCGCCGGAGCGTACTTTCAGGCAAAAATAGCCCGGTCCGGATAAAATATCTGAAAATACCAGGAGATAGAGAAAAGGATTCCGGATTGAATGACGTAACACAGAATTTTGATTTGAGTTCCCAATTCTTCTGTAAAAATTCTCGAGGATGGGAATTTACAGTTATAATCGGTAAAAGAAAGGCAGCCTGAATAGAGATGATCGGACTATGGCTAGGGGCCATACAGTGTTTTCTAAGGCCTATAGTGGGAAGGCCCAAGCCCATAATATCAGTTCAGGGGTAGGAGGGGCCGGTGTCCGGGAAAAAGGTGCAAAATAACGAAAATGCCCTTATGTTATAGAATAATTGAAGAATGAGTAAAGGGTATTTTGGTCATTTGGCTAAGGTTAGACAGTCAAGAAAGGGTATCTGGATAGTTGACCAGGGCCAGAGAATTCTCTGGTAAGATATGAAAAGACAATAATGCCCCTAGACCTAGTAAAGTAAAGAAAAGGAAATGGAAGGACTTAAGTGCAATTATGAAAAGTGTAAGGCCAAAAAGGAAAAGTAGACAAAAATGAGGGGTCCTTAAGTGTAATTTTAGCCAAGTAAAAAGGGACTTAAATGAAAAGAAGAAAAGTTCCCTGGGGCTAAATTGTAATTAAAGAAAGTCAGGCCGGAAGTGGTTTGGACTGTCCAAAAGCATTTCAGTCCCAGATTTCACCGGTAGAGAGAGCAAGTGACACTCGGTAATCTGGCTTGATACAGGAATTTTTGAAGACTCGAGATAGCCAGAAATGGACTATCGTCCAAAAGTTATAAAAATTCATACCGGATATCCTAGATTTCAGATCTAAGTGAGAAAATATAGGATGATACGTCCTTATGGGACGGATGTCAAGAAACTGACAAAATACCGATAGGAGGCCTGTAGAAAAAGTTATTCGCGAATTAGAAAATCCAGACGGGAGTGTGAGGCCTCCGGGTATCCGATAGGGAGATTTATCGGTATTTGAAAAGGGACTGAATGAGTTCGGATGACCTCAGTCAGATGACTGATATGACTCACAGGGATGCCTGAACACCGTAGGCCAGTGTATCGGACAGAAGGAGCTGGTGTCCGGATATGTGTATAAACGGTGAATAATAGATAAAATATTCAATAATCATTGACAAGGGAGGATTCCTCGTAATGCGTGCCATGAAGGTAGTGGACCCTGAAAGGGCCAATAATGGCGCCATCAAAGGCCCAGTAAGACCCTTGGACTGATAGGTGGGCCAGTGTCCAGCAGAACCCTGGAAAAGTGTAAAATTATGAAAATGCCCCTGTGTTGTACTAAAGGGTTAGTAGATGTATGAAGGGCATTTTGGTCATTCTAGACAGGCCCAGGAGCCAAGACACATATAGATAAAGTTACTTAGAGTCAGTATATACCCTGATAGGGTACAGAAAGGTGTAAAATGATGACTTTACCCTAAGGGCTAAGATAGCGCAAGAAAGGGCACCCAAGGGCATTTTGCTAATTTGCCAAGGGCTGTTTCTTGGGAATCGAGCCATCAGAGTACTTGAGCTTGATCAGAGACCCAAGATAATATTCCAAGGCCCAAAAACGTAGCCCATGAAGTATGTGGGAAAAAGTGGCATTAAAATACTATTTTAATATTGTTTCAATAAAGTAAAGTTACTCGGTCGGCACGATAACCGAGGAGGTGATCAGATAGTGTCTTGGACTTATCTGGATAGCATTGGAAGGCGTGAAAGGTCCCTTCCAGATGCCACATGGCATCATCTTATAGGGAGAAGAAAAGTTAAGGACATGTGACACAATCTTAGCCGGTGAGTCCAGTTTGTGGGAAATCGGACCGGACCGGTACTGGACTGAACTGGATCTGCTGAGTCAGCTGATGAGGTGTCCAAGAAGCTTGCAATTTCGCCATGTGAGAAATGTGCATGGTGAGGTGTCCCATGAGGTGGCATGGAGTGATGTCATGCATGATGCAGTAAAAGGAAAAAAGAAAAATAGGAAATTTCCTAAAAAACCAGGACCACAGGATCAGATGGCTTCAAAATTACAGAAATACCATTGACCAAAACTATAAATACCCCCCCTTGCTTCATATGCTGCATGGCCAAGGGCCTTTTAGAGAGAGGAGGAGGTGCTAGAGAGAGGAAGTGAGAGGAAGAAAGAAAGAAAGGAAGTTCTGGCGGAGCTGGAAGTAGAATAGAGATAGTAGAGTTCTGCTGAGCTCTTGAGGTAGTAACTAATCCTAGCTTTTATGTAATAGCTTTGTAATTTGTTGTGCTATTGTTTGGTTGGATTGTTGTCTTATATGTTATGTCTGAAGCTCTGCTATAATGCTATGATCATATGTTATTAAGCATGGAAGCATGCGGCATACTTATCTGTACACAATCACAAGCAAGCACTGTCACTCTGCATTACATATATTGTTATGATTATTGCTACTGAGATTCCCCCGAATCTCATCCCAATAAGTAAACCATTACAGGGGAGGTTATGTCGAAGTGAATTTTGGGAATTTTAAGAGACGCCATTATGCTGCCAAAATTATGACAAGATGGCAATAGTAGAGAAAGGAACTGATACGTACTGTGTACGTAGGTACTGTCTAAGGAGGCTGGAAGTAAGTGGACCTAGCTGGTTCATCCAGTCTTTCCTGGGTACTTACGTAGAATGGTAGTTCTCACGGGAATTACCGAATCGGTACAAGATCAGTTACTTTCTGAAGATGAAGCGTAGCGGTTATGCTGCCGGATTTCAGGCAGGAAGAGATGCAATAGAGATATGAGAATTTATGTACATGGCCAGATGTAAAACAACTTATTAATTAATAATAATTGTTGTTTGGCATGTTTGACTGATATACGATGGATGTATGCTTATGTATGTAATGTTGGTTACTGAAAATTAACACTATGAACAGTAACCTGTGGGGACATGAGGATGTTTGACCCATAATTAAAAATAGTAAATGGATGAATAAATGTATGATATTTTGAAGGTAAATAGTAGACATACCAAGCTTCAATTTAATATATAGTATGACTCATTTGGATGTCTACACAAGGAGATATAAATTATCAAATTTGGGACCAGAATGCTGGATTCAGGGGAAAAAACGTGAGATGAACAGTAAATTTGACACGTTGACTGACGTTGACTTGGTCAATGAATGGTCAACGAGTTATTTTTACCTGAAATATAATTGAGATAGCTTCATTTAGCAATTGGAACAACTTTATTTCAATTTTTCTAAAATTAGTTATGATTTTTCGAAGTCAGGTCACTCATCTGGAATTTACATAGTGAACAGTACTCGGCAAGAGTAAAACTCCAGATTGAGAAATTGGACTTCAATGACCTTGAAAGTGGTTCTAAATGCTACCAAATGGTCCCTAAGACACATGAAAGTAAGGATGTTTCAAGTCACGACCTATCCATCATCTCATCGCGACATAACACCTTCTGTGTTCATTAGTCGTGACCACAGCATTCGCTAGACGCGACCACAACATTCTTTAGTCGCGACCCCATCACTTTCTAGTCGCAACCAGGCTCATATACCCATTAGTCGCGATACCACATACATATCCGTCACGACCAATCCTCTCTGCCAATATTAGTCATGACCAATCTACTTCCTCGTCCCAACCAAAAGTCACCAATACATCTTTCTCATACTGTCTGCTTTCTTTCTTATGGACAACTCTACTGCTCTCATAAGCAGTGTCCATTCCTTTCATATCTCACCCCACAGAATCTTAGCATAATTTTGGGGTCTATCTTATCTCACTTTCTTCTTATCCTTCATCTTAAGTTCTAGAGATTCTCTTTCAATAACTCATCCCCTACTCTTCAGGAGTCCTTGTTAATTCAAAGGCTCGACAACCCTCCATATCAGGTTATCTTACACAGGAGCCAGCCCATATCAAGCTACCTGCAGAATTCCTAGGCTTAAGACTTAGGACATTCCTCACATTCCTCATTTTGAACCTAGGTGAACTGTCCCGATTCTGTAGGTTAAAGACTTAACTCATCTTTACATCCTGAAGGACTTAGCTCATCCCTCGGATCCTATAAAATACAGGTAAATAATCCGCCCATATCAGATTACTACCCTAGGACTATGGGTTTAGCAGCCTGCCCATATCAGACTACCTCCCAGTTCAACTAGACCCAAAAATTGGGATGTTACAGAAGAAGCCTCCGGAAAAATTCCAATCCAATCCGGTACCGGCTCAGTCCGATTTTCCAATAACCAAACTGTTTTCTAAATCTAATTTTTATGAGATTCCATACTATGTTTTCTGACCTTAAATCTAGTATCCGGATTCTTTCTACCATTGACATTCTTATACTGGGTCTAAACTTAACTACAGATCCCTTGGAAAATGACCAAAATACCCCTTGTGCCCTTTCTTGCACTACATTTACCCTAAGGGCAAAATCATCATTTCACACCTCTTTGTACCTTGTCAAGGCATATACTGACTTTGACTAACCCTTCTTGTACCTGCCTTGGCATTTTGGCCTGTCCAAAATGACCAGAATGCCTTTCATTCACCTATTACTCCTTAGGGCAACATAGGGGCATTTTTGTAATTTTACACTTTTTCGGGGTTCCTCCCGACACTGGCCCACCTATCAGTCCAATGATTTTATTGGGCCTTCTTGAAGGCACTTGTTCTTTTGGGTCTCTATGTTAAGTCATCTAGGCTCATTTAGTCCCAGTTTATTTACTGCTAAATCTCCCTATCGGATCCCATGAGCTCACAAACTCCTATCTAAATTCACTAAAAAGTAAATAACTTTTCCTATAGAACCTCTTTCAGTATTCTGTCAGTTTCTTGACCTCCGGCTTCACAGGACGCATCATCCTATAACTTTTTACTTATATCCGAGGTCAAGAAGATCTGATAAAAATTTCGGATAACTTTTTCACTATCAAATAAATTTTAGCTGTCTAAATTTCTAACAAATTTCTGTATTAAGCCAGATTAACCAGCATCATTTCCTCTATCTACTGGTAAAATTTGGGATTGAAATACTTCTAGGCAGTTCTAAGCCACTTCCGGCTCAACTTTCCATAATTACCATTTTGCCCCTTGACTTTTCATAAATTACACTTATGTCCTCAAATTTGGCTAAAATTATACTTAAAGACCCCATATTTTTGTCTACTTTCTCTTTTGGCCTTAAAACTTTTATAATTTCACTTAAGTCCTTGCATTTTCTTCCTTTTTCAATTCAATCCCTTTCTTTACATAAATGGCTACATTTTCCTTAGAAAATCTCACATATATTACGTATAAACTGTACATACAAATCAGTACAAAAAATTAGGGATATTACAACATGACCGATAAATTTGACTTCTGAAAGCCAAAACTCACACTTACTAAGCTTAGCATAGAGCTGCTTTTCTTTAAGGGTACCAAGAACAATTCTCAAATACCTTTCATGCTCCTCAGCGGGCTTGGAGTACACCAGGATATCATCAATGAAGATCACAACAAATTGATCTAGGTAAGGCCTGAAGATTCTGTTCATGTAATCCATAAAAATTACATGTGCATTCGTCAGACCAAAAGGCATCACCTGAAATTTAAAATGACCATAGCGAGTCCTGAAAGCAGTCTTTGAGACATCATCTGATTTAACTCTCAGCTAATGGTAGCCTGATCTTGAATCAATCTTGAAGAACATACTTGCTCCAGCCAATTGATCTAGCAGGTCATCAATTCTGGGAAGAGGGTATTTGTTTTTAACAGTGACCTTATTCAGCTCCCTATAATCGATACATAGTCTAAGACTGCCATCTTTCTTCTTAACAAATAGCACTGGAGCACCCCATGGTGAAACACTGGGTCGTATGAAACCCTTCTCTAATAGCTCTTTAATCTGCTTCTTTAATTAAATCATCTCATTAGGAGCCATACGATATGGGGCTTTGGATATTGGTCCAGCTCCAGGCACAATATCAATTGCAAATTCCACTTCTCGCTCCGGAGGCAATCCTTGAATTTCCTTTGAAAAAACTTCAGGAAATTCCTTGACCACTGGGATCTCCTCAATCCCTTCTTCCACTTCTACTTGAACAGAAAAGAAGATCATATAGCCTTGACATCCTTTCCGCAGACACTTATCTGCCTGAGCCTCCGTTATGAAATTTAGTCTTACTTCTGAACTCAGATCTGCTACCTTGGGACCAAGAACTAAAGTCTTGTTCTTGCAATCCAGCATCACGTTATTGGAAGATAACCAATTCAATCTGATTATGACGTCGATTTCTTGAAAAGGCATACATATCAAATCTAGAGTAGTGCAACTATGCTTATACCATACAACATTATTTAGGCAAACATCATATGTAACTACTCTAATATTTGTGGGAGTTGTCACACATATGTCATAATTCAACTTACTAATCACAAGGCCTAGGCGTTCAGCATACTCATAAGAAACAAAGGAATGACTTGCACCCGAATCAAACAGAGCAAACACAGAATTATCATTGAGATAAATTGTACCTTGGATCGTTTCGGGTGACCGTTGGGCATCTTCCCTATTGAGTGCAAATACTCGCCCTCGCGTCCTTGGCCTTTGATTATTTACTGCTTGAGGGCACTCCCGAGAGAAATGTCCAGGCTTTCCGCACGTATAGCAGACATTCTGGCCCATCAGATATGGTCTGTCTCCATGATTCTTTTCACATTTTTCACATGCTCGGGCCCTCGAGTCTCTGTTGTTAGACCTTCCTCAAAAGTTTCCTCTGTTAGGCCTCTTGTAACATCCCGATTTTTGGTCTAGGAGAACTGGGAAGTAGTCTGATATGGGCAGGCTGCTAAACCCGGAGTCCCAGGGTAGTAATCTGATATGGGCGGATCACTTACCTGTATTTTGAAGGAATTCGAGGGATGAGCTAAGTCCTTCAGGATTTAAAGATGAGTTAAGTCTTTAACCTACAAGATCGGGACAGTTCACCTAGGTTCAAAATAAGGAATGTGAGAAATATCCTAAGTCTTAAGCCTAGGAATTCTGCAGGTAGCTTGATATAGGCTGGCTCCTGTGCAGGATAACCTGATATGGGCAGGTTGTCAAGCCTTTCAAGTAACGATGACTCCCGAAGAGTTTAAGGGATGAGTTATTGAAAGAGAATTTCTAGAACTTAAGATGAAGGATAAGAAGATGAGAATAGATGCCAGAAAGAGAATGCAGGGGCAAAATCGTAATTTTGGGAAAGATCGGGCTGGTAACCGATGAGTAACATATTTTGCCAGAAAATAGAGAAAATTATGCTGATCATTTCACTGAACTATGAAATGTGCATATGAGGTCTCTATGTGTATGAAAGAATTAGTAATGTGACCAGGGGTAAAATGGTCATTTTGGAAAAGTGTGCGCGTGAGTGCTTTTTCAGGCCAAAACAACCCGGTCCTGATAAAATATCTAAAAATACCAGGATATAGAGAAAATGATTCCGGGTTGAATGAGGGGTCACGAAATTTTGATTGGAGGTCCCTATTTTTCTGTAAAAATTCCGAAAGATGGGAATTTACAGTTATAATCGGTAAAGGAAAATCAGTCCCGATAGGGATGATCGGACTGTGGCCAGGGGGCCGTATAGTATTTCTAAGGCCTTTAGTGACACCAGGGAAGGCCCAGGCCCATTAGATCAGTCCAGTGGTAAAAGGGGCCGGTATCCGGGGAAAACGTGCGAAATGACGAAAATGCCCCTATGTTATAGAACAGCTGAAGAATAGTAAAGGGTATGTTGGTCATTTGCCTAAGGTTAGACAGTCCAGGGAAGTTATCTGGATAGTTGACCAGGGTCAAAGAATACTCTGGTAAGATGGGAAAAGACAACAATGCCCCTAGACCTAGTAAAGTAAAGAAAGAGAGACTAAGGGCATTTTGGTAATTTGCCAAGGGGTGTTTCTTGGGAATCGTGCCATCAGAGTACTTGGGCTGGATCAGAGACCCAAGATGATATTCCCAGGCCCAAAAACGCAGGCCCAGTGATTCAGGGGGAAAAGTGACATTAAAATAATGATTTAATGACTTTTCAGTAAAGTAAAGTTACTCGGTTGGCACGATAACCGAGGAGGTGATCAGATAAAGTCCAGGACTTATCTGGATAGCATTGGAAGGCGTGAAAGGTCCCTTCCAGATGCCACATGGCGTCATCTTATAGGCAGAAGAAAAGTTAAGGACACGTGGCACAATCTCAGCCGTTGAGTCCAGTTTGTGGGAAATCGGACCGGACAGGTATTGGATTGGACTGGAAATGCTGAGTCAGCTGATGAGGTGTCCAGGAATTGTGACATGTGAAGAATGTGGCGATGAGGTGTCCTGGGTGTTGCATTAAAAAGGAATAAAACAAAATAGGAAATTCCAGGAAAAACCAAGACCACATGTTCAGATGGCTTCAAAATTACAGGAATGCCATTGAGGGAAACTATAAATACCCCCTCCTCCTCCCATTTCATGCATCCCACGGCCAAGAGCAGGATTAGAGAGAGAAGGAAGTTCTTGAGAGAGAAAGTGAGAGAAAGAAAGAAGAAAGGAAGTTCTGGCGAAGTTGAAAGAGGTATAGAGGTTCTGGAGTTCTGCTTTTGAGGTAGTAACTAATCCTAGCTTTTATGTAATGGCTTTGTGATTGGATGTGCTATTGTTTGGTTGGATTGTTGTCTTATATGTTATGTCTGAAGCTCTACTGCAATGCTATTATGTTATTGAGTATGGAAGCATGCAGCATACTTATCTGTACATAATCACAAGCAAGCACTGTCACACTGCATTACATATATTGTTATGATTATTTTCTACTGAGATTCCCCCGAATCTTATTTCCGATGTCTAACCCATTAAAGGGAAATTATGTTGAACTGACTTCTAAGAATTTTGTGAGACGCCTATGCTGCCGAATTTAAGACTAAACATCATAGTATGATAAGTACTGTGTACGTAGTGCTGTCTAAGGAGGCTGGAAGTGAGTGGGCCTAGCCGGTTCATCCAGTCTTTCCTGTGTACTATGTAGAATGGTAGTTCTCATGAGGGAATTACCGAATCAGTATGGTTCAGTTCTTTGTACAGATGAAGCCTAGCGGTTATGCTGCCAGATTTTAGGCAGGAAAAGATGTAATAGGAATATGAGAATTTTGTGTATGACTTGTTGTATGACATTTTATTATTTAATAATAAATATTGATTGGCATGTTCAATTTGTGAATGGGGAATTAAAAGAGAAATTCGCAGGTCCTGAGGTAGCAGTGTTCTGGCCTCAGTTTGACCTAGTAAACGAGGGAGTTTGGCCATGAAATTTATTGATCCGGTTGTACACATCTGGGGAATTACGTGGATAGGTAATAAGCCTTGTTTGGATGTGTAGAATGAGATTAATCAGTTCTCAAAATAAAGGTTCAGAATAAGGAACTTAAAAGTAGAAATTTTAAATTTATGGGCTTAAGTTAAGATATAATCGAGCTAATATTGCTTCTGTAAGTGTACTATAAGTGGTCTAAGGGAGGATGTTTCATTTTGGTATCAGAACAATAGGTTCTGGCATAAACCAGACATTATTCTGGCTCAGAGCATAAGATTCTGGCACAGAACAGAAGGTTCTGGCTTAGTGATGCTCTGATGTAGAAAGGTTATTTCCCTAGAGTACATAGAGGTTTAGAAAAGCCCAGTGGAGGTAAAAACCCCTAGATGAGTAAGTAGTACGATGTTATGTGTTCACTTTTCTTTTCTAATTGACAAGGAATCAGATGGTGAACACGAGACGAGGACGTAAAATTCAAGTGGAGGAGCCACACGTAGAGGAAGATGGAAACTCCAATGAGGTAAATCCTATGCAAGTCATCCTTGCTAGGCTAGAACAGCAGTAGAGGATGATGAAAGAAATGAGGGCGGAACAAGTTCGCCGAGATCAAGAAAGAGATACCACTATAACTACTCTTACAGCTATAGTTAATCAATTGCAGACCCCTCATAGACCAGCAGAAGGGATATCAGGAATTCCTCCAAATAATGGGCAGTCAAGAATAGAGGATCCAGTGACAGATCCTAATAGCATTCAGCAATTGATGGAGTGGTTCCAAAAGTACAATCCTCCGGCGTTTGAGGGGACATTTGACATCCAAGTAGCTGAGGATTGGATAGATCAGCTTGAGAAGATTTTTGAAGTGCTGGATTGCCCATCAGGAAGAAAAGCCCGGCTGGCCATTTTCAAGCTAGAGAAGGATGCGCGAAGATGGTGGAGGAATACCGAGCTTATTCTTCGAGCAAAAGGAATCCCAGTTACATGGGAAATGTTTCTGGGCCAGTTTAGGGAAAAATACTTTCCCCAGTCAGTGAGGGACGCGAAGGAAGTTGAGTTCCTTACTTTGAAGTAGGGAAAGAAGGAGCCATTCGATGAGTATTTGGCTAAGTATCTCCGATTGTCGTACTATTCCACATACCTTAGAAGAATGGAGGACGAAGAATGGTCGACAAAGAGATTAGTAGAGGGTCTGAGCAGTGCCCTAAAGGAAAGAATAATTCCTCAGCAACTTACGCAGTTCAATAGAGCTGTAAAAGTCTGCAGATTGACAGAAAGAAGTATGAACAATCATACAGCAACCTGGAACAGCGTAAGGAGCAAGGAAGTAGCTAAGCCAGAGGCAAGAGGTAAAGAAGCATTGGCTAGGAGCACTATGGGAGGTAGCTCAGGTTATGAAGCCAATAATAGTAACAAGAGGAAGAGGCAACAGTTTAGGCAGGGGATTGATCAAGGTGAGGATCAGGTTGGAGAGCAGCGATGTCAAAGATGTGGAAAGAACCATGGCACAAGGGAGTGTCGAGCAGGGCAAGATAGTTGTTTTAAGTGTGGTGAGAAGGGCCACTTTGCAAGAGTTTGCCCTAAGAATGCTGACATCCCTAGGCCAAAGACAACAGGAAGAGTATTTTCCATTTTTTCTAACAGAGTCTCCAAATCCCCTGAGGTCGACCCTAAGAATGGTTAAGAAGAACCATAGTTGTAAGGGCGACTTAGCTGTGAAGAACTGTATACCTAGATGTAAATGATATGATTAATGAAGAGTTCTTTTCTGATCTAGAGAATGTGGTCATTATAACGAGTCGTGAGAAATAATTAGTAAGATAACAAATCTGTCTTAACTCAGTGATGAGGGTGCTGTATGAGGGGTTAGAACATGGATAGCTGTAAGCAACTATAATGAGAGATGTTAGTTGCTAAGAATCCATGTGGAAGGTCTGGGACCAAGCTGTTGCTCCTCTAGACCATCACTGGAGTAAGGATAAGACAGAGAGGGATGATCTTACTGGTTATATATATGACTGCGTTATAAGAATCACATAGTTGTATAGGTCAGTAAGAAGTTCTCTTCAAGAAAGATGAGGTATCCCTTAAAATTTCGAGGATGAAATTTTTAAAAGGGGAGGAAAATTGTAACATCCTGATTTTTGGTCCAGGAGAACTGGGAAGTAGTCTGATATGGGCAGGCTGCTAAACCCGGAGTCCCAGGGTAGTAATCTGATATGGGCGGATCACTTACCTGTATTTTGAAGGAATCCGAGGGATGAGCTAAGTCCTTCAGGATTTAAAGATGGGTTAAGTCTTTAACCTACAAGATTGGGACAGTTCACCTAGGTTCAAAATGAGGAATGTGAGAAATATCCTAAGTCTTAAGCCTAGGAATTCTGCAGGTAGCTTGATATGGGCTGGCCCTTGTGCAAGATAACCTGATATGGGCAGGTTGTCAAGCCTTTCAAGTAACGATGACTCCCGAAGAGTTTAAGGGATGAGTTATTGAAAGAGAATTTCTAGAACTTAATATGAAGGATAAGAAGATGAGAATAGATGCCAGAAAGAGAATGCAGGGGCAAAATTAATTTTGGGAAAGATCGTGCTGGTAACTGATGAGTACCATATTTTGCCAGAAAATAGAGAAAATTATTCTGATCATTTCACTGAACTATGAAATGTGCATATGAGGTCTCTATGTGTATGAAAGAATTAGTAATGTGACCAGGGGTAAAATGGTCATTTTGGAAAAGTGTGCGCGTGAGCGCTTTTTCAGGACAAAATAACCCGGTCCGGATAAAATATCTGAAAATACCAGGAGATAGAGAAAAGGATTCCGGGTTGAATGAGGAGTTACGAAATTTTGATTTGAGGTCCCGATTTTTCTGTAAAAATTCTGAAAGATGGGAATTTACAGTTATAATCGGTAAAGGAAAATCAGTCCCGATAGGGATGATCGGACTGTGGCCAGGGGGCCGTATAGTGTTTCTAAGGCCTTTAGTGACACCAGGGAAGGCCCAGGCCCATTAGATCAGTCCAGTGGTAAAAGGGGCCGGTATCAGGGGAAAAGGTGCGAAATAACGAAAATGCCCCTATGTTATAGAACAGCTGAAGAATGAGTAAAGGGTATTTTGGTCATTTGCGTAAGGTTAGACAATCCAGAGAAGTTATCTGGATAGTTGACCAGGGTCAAAGAAAACTCTGGTAAGATGGTAAAAGACAATAATGCCCCTAGACCTAGGAAAGTAAAGAAAGAGAGACTAAGGGCATTTTGGTAATTTGCCAAGGGTGTTTCTTGGGAATCGTGCCATCAGAGTACTTGGGCTGGATCAGAGACCCAAGATGATATTCCCAGGCCCAAAAACGCAGGCCCAGTGATTCAGGGGGAAAAGTGACATTAAAATAATGATTTAATGACTTTTCAGTAAAGTAAAGTTACTCGGTTGGCACGATAACCGAGGAGGTGATCAGATAAAGTCTGGAACTTATCTGGATAGCATTGGAAGGCGTGAAAGGTCCCTTCCAGATGCCACATGGCGTCATCTTATAGGTAGAAGAAAAGTTAAGGACACGTGGCACAATCTCAGCCGTTGAGTCCGGTTTATGGGAAATCGGACCGGACCGGTACTGGATTGGACTGGAAATGCTGAGTCAGCTAATGAGGTGTCCAGGAATTGTGACATGTGAAGAATGTGGCGATGAGGTGTCCCGGTGAGGTGTCCTGGGTGATGCAGTAAAAAGGAATAAAAGAAAATAGGAAATTCCAGGAAAAACCAGGACCACATGTTCAGATGGCTTCAAAATTATAGGAATGCCATTAAGGAAAACTATAAATACCCCCTCCCCCTCCCATTTCATGCATCCCACGGACAAGAGCAAGATTAGAGAGAGAAGGAAGTTCTTGAGAGAGAAAGTGAGAGAAACAAAGAAGAAAGGAAGTTCTGGCGGAGTTGAAAGCAGTATAGAGGTTCTGGAGTTCTGCTTTTGAGGTAGTAACTAATCCTAGCTTTTATGTAATGGCTTTGTGATTGGATGTGCTATTGTTTGGTTGGATTGTTGTCTTATATGTTATGTCTGAAGCTCTACTGTAATGCTATGATCATATGTTATTGAGTATGGAAGCATGCAGCATACTTATCTGTACATAATCACAAGCAAGCACTGTCACACTGCATTACATATATTATTATGATTATTTACTACTGAGATTCCCCCGAATCTTATTCCCCATGTCTAACCCATTACAGGGAAATTATGTTGAACTGAATTCTAAGAATTTTGTGAGACGCCGTTATGCTGCCGAATTTAAGACTGAACATCATAGTATGATAAGTACTGTGTACGTAGTGCTGTCTAAGGAGGCTGGAAGTGAGTGGACCTAGCCGGTTCATCCAGTCTTTCCTGTGTACTACGTAGAATGGTAGTTCTCATGAGGGAATTACCGAATCAGTACGGTTCAGTTCTTTGTACAGATGAAGCCTAGCGGTTATGCTGCCAGATTTTAGGCAGGAAAAGATGTAATAGGAATATGAGAATTTTGTGTATGACTTGTTGTATGACATTTTATTATTTAATAATAAATATTGATTGGCATGTTCAATTTGTGAATGGGGAATTAAAAGAGAAATTCGCAGGTCCTGAGGTAGCAGTGTTCTGGCCTCAGTTTGACCTAGTAAACGAGGGAGTTTGGCCATGAAATTTGGTGAGCCGGTTGTACACATCTGGGGCATTATGTGGATAGGTAATAAGCCTTGTTTGGAAGTGTAGAATGAGATTAATCAGTTCTCAAAATAAAGGTTCGGAATAAGGAACTTAAAAGTAGAAATTTTAAATTTCTGGGCTTAAGTTAAGATATAATCGAGCTAATATTGCTTCTGTAAGTGTACTCTGAGTAGTCTAAGGGAGGATGTTTCACCTCTTGTTCTACCACTGCCTCTTTCTCTTTCTGTAGCCACTATCGCTGGCAGCATCTCGATTCTGATTGGCCTTTTCAGGGGTTGCATTTTCCTTGATCATAGGCCTGAGTAGCATTCGATGATTCATACTATTCTCAACTATACGGCATGCTTCCACCGCTTTGTTGAACTGGCTGTATTGTTGGGGAGTCAACTTTTCTTTTAGCATAGTATTCAATCCCTTAATCATCCTTTCAGTCATCCAGCGCTCATCATCCACTTGGCACAGATAAATAAAATATTGAGATAGTCGGATGAACTTAGCCAGATACTCATCAAATGATTCCTTCTCTCCTTGGCTCAATATAAGGAATTCAGCTTCCCGCTCATCTCGTACAGACTGAGGAAAGTACTTCTCATAGAATTATTCAAGAAACACTTCCCAGGTAATTGGAATGTTTCTTGCTTGTAACAGCAATTTAGTATTCTTCCACCATCTATCAGCATCATTCTCTAACTGATAGATAGCCATCTGAGCCTTAGTCTTGGTTGGACAATCAAGCACTTTAAAAATCTTCTCTAGCTTACTGATCTAATCCTCCACCATCTGGACCTCGAATGCTCCTTCAAATATTGGAGCATTATGCTTGCAAAACCTTACCATCCACTGTTGAATACTAACTTCATCATTCCCCTGGTCAGCCCATCTACGTGTCTCAACCGGCTGTTATACTCTTTCTGATTCTCTGTTGGCTGCTCCTGAAGGCTCTAGAGGCCTTAAGTTGCTCATAGCTTCTGCCACTGCTACGGCGATAGCAGCATCTCTCTCATGCTCACTCCGTGCTGAGCTGCACGCATCTCCTTTATCATCTTTTGTTGCTACTCTAATCGTTCTAAAATTATCTGATTAATATTTCCCGTATTTCGTGGTTCCTCTGTCAGAACAGTCCTTATAGTTTGAACCATTTTGTGTTACTTATCTAGACAAGAGAGGAATACGATAAATAACATAATTTACATTCCATTCCAAAACATGTCATACACATAAAGTCAGTAAAGTCATACATACATTGTCATACTGGTCTTTTATACATTACATAAGTACATGGAGAACATTTCCATTTCTAACACACCCCATTCCTTCCTAAAATTTATTCGAATAAATTCTTCTACCATGAAGATCCAGTTGGTGATGCTAGAATAGGGTTCTTCCTCAAAGTAAGCATCTAACCTTGCTCTCCAGGTGTGAGTAGTAGGGAAAATGTCATCCATGATGTTGGTCCAATCACCAAGGGTAATGGTATCTGGATCAAAGGCTCGGTAAGTATTGAAACATCCTTACTTTTGTATGTCTTAAGGACCATTTGGTAGTATTTAGAACCACTTTCAAGGTTATTGAAGTCTAATTTCTCAATCTGGAGTTTTACTCTTATCGAGTACTGTTCATTATGTAAATTCCAGATGAGTGACCTGACTTCAAAAAATCATAACTAATTCTAGAAAAATCAAAATCAAGTGATTCAAATTGCTACATGAAGATAACTCAATTATATTTTAGGGAAAATCACTTGATGACCATTCCTTGAACAAATCAATGTAGGTCAACGTTACAACTTTACTGTTCATCCAGCATTTTTCTCCTGAATCCAGCATTCTGGTCCCAATTTTGATAATTTATATCTCCATGTGTAGACATCCAAATGAGACATTTTATATATAAAATTGAATCTTGGTATGTCTACTATTTACCATAAAAATATCATACATTTATTCATTCATTTACTATTTTTAATTATAGGTCAAACATCCCTAAGTCACCACGAGTTACTGTTCATGGTGGCAAATTCCAGCACTCAACTTTGCAAACATATGCATACATCCATCATGTATCAGTCAAGTATGCCAAACAGTATCTATTATTAAATAATAAGTTGTTATACATCTGGGTATGTACAAAATTTCTCATATTTCTATTACATCTTTTCCTGCCTGAAATCCGGCAGCATAACCGCTACGCTTCATTTTCAGAAAGTAACTAATCTTGTACCGATTCGGTAATTCCCGTGAGAACTACCATTCTACGTAAGTACCCAGGAAAGACTGGATGAACCGGCTAGGTCCAATCTCTTCCAGCCTCCTTAGATAGTACCTACGTACACAATACGTATCAGCTCCTTTCTTCACTAATGCTATCTTGTCATAATTTCGGCAGCATAACAGCGTCTATTAAAATTCTCAAAATTTACTTTGACATAACCTCCCTGTAATGGGTTATTTATTGGGATGAGATTCGAGGGAATCTCAATAGTAATAATCATAACAATATATGTAATGCAAAGTGACAGTGCTTGCTTGTGATTGTGTACAGATAAGTATGCTGCGTGCTTCCATACTCAATAACATATGATCATAGCATTGTAGCAGAGCTTCAAGCATAACATATAAGACAACAATCCAACCAAACAATAGCACAATAAATCACAAAGCTATTACATAAAAGCTAGGATTAGTTACTACCTCAAAAGCTTAGTAGAACTCTAGAATCCCTATACTGCTTTCAGCTCCGCAAGAACTTCCTTTCTTTTTCTTCCTCTCACTTTCTCTCTCTAGAACTCACTTCTCTCTCTTAAATATGCCTTGAGCCGTGATGAATGAAGGTAAGGGGTATTTATAGTTTTGATGGATGGCATTTCCGTAATTTCCAAGCACTCTGAACTTGTGGCCACAGATTTTCCTGGAATTTCCTATTTTCTTTATTCCTTTTACTGCATCATCATGACATCATCCCAAGGGACACCTCATGGGACACCTCATCCCTCACATTTCTCACATGGAGAAATTGAGAGAGCCAAGAAGCCTCTGGAAGATTTTCAGTCCAATCTAGTACCGGACCGGTCCGATTCCTCGAAAACTGGACTGTTTTCTGAATCCAATTCTTTTGAAAATCCATACTATGTCTTCTGACCTTAAATTTAGTATCTAGGTCCTTTATATCATTAATATTTTTATACTGGATCTAAATTCAATTACAGATCCCCTATGAAATGACCAAAATACCCCTGGGTGCCCTTTCTTACATTATCTTAACCCTAAGGGTAAAATCATCATTTTGCACCTTTCTGTACCCTGCCAAGGCATATACTGACTCTGGTTAACCTTACCTGTGTATGTCCTGGCTTCTGAGATTGTCCAGAATGACCAAAATGACCTTCATTCATCTGTTACTCTTTCGTAAAACACAGGGGCATTTTCGTAATTTTGTACTTTTTCGAGGTTCCACCAGACACTGGCCCACCTATCAGTCCAAGTGTCTTATTGGGCTTTTGATGGCGTCATTCTTGGGCCTCCCATGGTCCGTTACCTTTATAGCACGCATCACGAGGAATCTTCTCCGGCAATGTTCATCGAGTATTTTAGCTATTATACACCGTTTATACACATCTCCGGACACCGACTCCTTTTATCAGATACACTATCCTACTGTGTCTAGGCATCCATTTGGGTCATAACAGTCATCTGACTGAGGTCATCCAAACTCATTCAGTCCCAATTTAAATACCGATAAATCTCCCTATCGGATACCCGGAGGCCTTACACTCCCGTCTATATTTGCTAATTTGTGAATAACTTTTTCTACAGACATCCTATCAATATTCTGTCAGTTTCCTGACATCCTTCCCATCAGGGCGCATCATCCTGTAATTTCTTACTTATATCTGAAATCTAGGATATCCGGTAGGAATTTTTATAACTTTTGGACTATCAAATCAATTTTGGCTATCTAGAATCCAGAGAAAATTCCTGTATTAAGCTGGATTACCCAGCATCACTTGCTCTATCTACTGGTGAAATCTGGGACTGAAATGCTTTCAGGCAGTCCAAACCACTTCCGGCCTAACTTTCTTTAATTACAATTTTACCCCAGAGAACTTTTCTTCTTTTCAATTAAGTCCCTTTTATTTGGCTAAAATTACACTTAAGGACCCCACCTTTTTGTCTACTTTTCCCTTTTAGCCTTATACTTTTCATATTTGCACTTAAGTCCTTACATTTTCTTTCTTGTGAAATTTAATCCCTTTTTTTGCATAAATTGCCATCATATCCCTAGGGACTTTTACTATTTACATATAAGTCCCTGGACTTTCACTTATTTGCAGTTTAGTCCCTAAAAACCCTCTGTATGTTTCGGGGACTTCTGCTCAAAGGGGTCTGGTAGTCTATCTATTTCAGGCTTACTTTCTGAGTCTCTAGGCCTGAAAATTGGGATGTCACAAGTATCCCATACCCTAGTGATAAAATCTTGGTAGACTCTATAGTCTTGGTCTATCTCTCGGACTAAGGGTCTTCCCAAGTCATATAGCTGTCGGGCTAGTTCCACAGCTCTCTCAAACTGTTACTTATTCAGGTCATTATCAGTAGGCTCTAGGGTTATCCTTTGCGTTTCTAGCTATATTACTGCTTTTGGTACCTGACTGGGTCCAGGAATATCTGGGTCATTTAACTGTCTACGGGTAGGTTCCACTATGCCCCCAACCTGAGAATAATGTTCATCAGATTGTACTAGTGGAGGGTGCACTATGTCTTCTTCATCCCCCTGGACTCCCTCAATACCTAAACCAGAATCTGCTGGGTCTGGAGGTACAAAATTTATGGGAGGGGTTGGAATAGGTTCTTCTGACATACTACCCTCTGGTGTATCAGCCAAAAAGTTTGACCCTACCGAAGAACTATCAGATCTATCTATTTCTGAATCACTGGAATCGGGAATATGAACTACTGGGGGTAACCAGAAATCAAGATCATTGTCCATCATCTCCTCCTCCTCTGAATTCAGTCCAGATTTATCCGAACTAAAAACCTCAGGCCTAGGATCTCCTTGGTTAACAGTGGTTTCTGATCTAGTCCTAACGCTTAGCCATCCTGTAAACACTAACTTAATATCAATTATGACAGCTTTACCATTATGTATCTATCTATAAATCATCTATTAAGAGTATTTCCTAAGCCAGAATCCTTTGCTCTGATACCAAAATGTCGTATCCTTAATTTCATCCTTACATATATTCAATTGAAAGTATCTTATACCAAGTGAACACCATTTTAGCTTAAAAATATGAATTTCCAAGAATTAGGTCATTGGTACTGTTCATAGTACTATTCACTTGGTAAATCCAGACTACATCATGAACTTTTGAAATTCATAATTAAATCTATAAAAATTGAAATAAGGAGGTTCCAATTTCTAATGAAAGATCTTTCATTGAACTTTGAAGGAAAAATATGAAACTAAGGTTTCCTTGTCGAAATGAAATCAGTTTAATCGTTGAAAAATACTGTTCATTTGGTAAGTCTGGAAGTTCCAGTTTCTTTACCTTATTTTCAAAAATTCATTTCTTTTTGTGTACTTATCCAAATGGGGCGTGTTACATATGTATTTAAATCTCCATATGTGTACTTTAAGCTCATAAAATTTCGTTGAAAAACTCATTCTTTTACTATTTGAAATTCGTGCATGAACCTCACTGCCTCTGGGTACTCATTTTATCTTGATCCAGATTTTAATCCCGAATTTCAAAAATCATAACAATTCGAATCTTAACCAATTGAGGCATTCTTGGTGTCCATTTAAATCTCTATATCTTATCTATGTTCATCCCAAATTTCACGTGAAAATACGTTGGATAAGTTAAGAAAATTATCGTTGGAAGTCGACTTCTTCAGACCGGATGCATAGTAACATACATCAAGCACATCAAAATATCATCCTCTAGAGTTAAGTGCTCAACTTTAAGTCATATACAAATTAACCATCCACATTTAACCCTTTGCCTTGAGAACTTCCAGCACCTAGAGCATGGTTATATACATGTGGAAAGAATAAGATTTCATGGAAATCTCAATAGCAAGTCATACAAACTATAATAACATGCATGCTTGATTAAATGCTTAACATGTTATAATGACATAGGAGCTAGTTCATGATCATACATAAGCAACCTCTAACATGCATATTGTCATGACATTCATTGCAAGGAGTTGCAACCATTCATATCTCATCATCATCATCATAAAATCATCTCATGCTCAACCAATAATCATACATAACAAGCAAACATACAAGCAAACAAGCATAAGATTATAGTTAGGTATTCTTGCTACCTCTTAGATGTCCTTGTTAATTCCTTCTTGGAGTGATCTTCCCTTCTCACAAATGTCAAAACCTAGCCATTACAAAGTAACATCAAGTTACAATTCACTTCCAACACAATCCTAAGACTAGGTTCTTACTAAGTTCCATTATTTCTTTAATTTATGACTGATGCTTCCATCTTTCTAAAATAAATTCTCATGGTTCACTTCCACATAATTTTTCATGTAGAATTCAAATATGCATTCAGAATTTCCAAACTCCAATTGCATCACAAGCTGCTGTACAGAACCGAAAAGTTTCACATGTTTTCCAAAAATTCTCATTTTGATTCCAATGCTCCCAATACTTGTCTCTCTACTATAACCCCACACAATTTTCCATTTTAAACTCATTGGAAGCATAAAAATCATGAAATTCCAACATATGAACAGTGATTCGTACAGTACCAGAACAGAACACAATCTTCCATTCACATGCATACTTTGACTTCCAAGCTATTACCACTTGATTCTAGCTTGTTTAAGCTTGTCTAAACGATCCATAACATAAAACTCATATTCTTTTCACATCCAAACAGAATATCCAGCAGCACCCTCAAGAGAAATATACCCCAAAAACCTCTTAAAACCAAGAGCAAATTCACTAGAACAAAGTCTAGGATCAAGGGGACTAATTACCTTGCTAGTTCTTCCAAGGTGCTTGCTTCTTTCTAGCTTGAATGGAAATTTTGCAAGAGGTTCCCCAAGGATGCCGAATTGTTCTGATTTGGGGGGGGTATTTATAGGCAAACTTGAGTGAAAATGAAAGGCCAAGATCACTTTGTGCACTATTTGATCTAATGGCTTAGATTTAATCTTGGATTTTCTTTCCTTTAATAATTATGACATCACCTTCATGACATCATCAAAGGGACACCTCAAGGGACCCCTCACCATGCACATGGAGAAATTGAAGGGAGAATAAGTCTCTAAAAAAATTCCAGTCCAGTCCGATACCGGCTCGATCCGATTCCCCGAAAACTAGACTATTTTCTGAATCTAATTTTTTTGAGGTTCCATAATATGTGTTCTGACCTTAAATCCAGTATCCGGATTCTTTCTACCATTTACATTCTTATACTGGGTCTAAACTTAATTATAGATCCCTTGAAAAATGACCAAAATACCCTTGGTGCCCTTTCTTGCACCACATTAACCCTAAGGGCATAATCGTCATTTCACACCTCTTTGTACCCTGTCAGGGCATATACTGACTTTGACCAACAACTCCTATACCTGCCTTGGCATTTTGGCCTATCCAAAATGACCAAAAAGCCCTTCATTCAACTATTGCTCCTTGGTGCAACACAGGGGCATTTTCTTAATTTCGTACTTTTCCGGGGTTCCGCTGGACACTGGCCCACCTATCAGTCCAACTGTCTTATTGGGCCTTCATGGCATCATTTTTTGGCCTTTATAGGGTCCACTACCTTTATGGCACAATTCCCTAAGAACCACTCCCGGACCTATTTATCTGGTATTTTATTCCACTGAAAATTCTATTAAAAATTCTACAGGATTCCTTTTCTGATCCTGTCAATTTTATAAATTCTTATATTAATTATAGGAATTTACTGTAAGGTCTCATCTGATTCTGAGATCCAAAAACTACTGTAATAATTTTATCTGACTTCAAAAATTTATATCAATTTTTTGGAACCTCAAATCAAAATTCTGTTACGCGTCAAACTAACCGGAATAATTTTCTCTATCTACTGATAAAATTTGGGTCTGATCTGACTCCGGGCATTTTTGGCCTATTTTCGGTCCAAATTCTTCATAATTACACTTTTGTCCCTTGACTTTTCATAAATTGTACTTATGTCCTTACATTTGGCTAAAATTACACTTAAAGACCCCACATTTTTGTTTACTTTCTCTTTTGGCCTTAAAACTTTTATAATTTTGCTTAAGTCCTTGCATTTTCTTCCATTTTCAATTTAATCCCTTTCTTTACATAAATGGCCACATTTTTCTCAGAAAATCTCACACATATATTACGTACAAACTGTACATACTATGCAGTACAAAAAATTAGGGATATTATAAGTTAAATGACTTGTAATGTCTGCATTCTTGGAACTTAACTCCTCAAGTTTCCTTTACATATTTGCATTATTCTTCTGCATACTCTAAAGAATTGAAGCTATGGAGGTGAATTGACCATCATTCTCTTTGAGGTTGGTATCTATATTGGTCATCCTATCATCCATGTTGTTTAATTGTGTAGCCATACTCTTCAACAATTGAGAGGTCTCATTTGGTCTTGATGCCACGAAAGTATTAGGTTGTGTTGGAACCATAGGCCCTGCATTACTTTGGTAGTTGCTTGAGGAAGCACTACCTCCTGGGAATTAGTTTGGCCTATTCTCCAGCCAGGATTGTATGTATTGGAGTATGGGTCTCTTTTCTGGAATTGGTGGTCTCTACCTTGATACATTGCTGCTCCTTCTTCAAACTGTCTATCACATGTATTTGTAGCATGCATCATTGAACCGCATGACTCATATCCTGTAACCAGTGCTTGTGAGGTACCTTCTGCATGAACTGGTTTTGTAGAATACAGCTCTCTTTCAATCAGACTCATCCTCTTCTCCATTCAGTTTCCCAATGCTACTATTTCAGCTAAGATTACATTTGAATTGCCTGAAGATGATGTGGGCATTCTCCTTGGATCTTCAGTCTGATGGTCTTCATTAACCATTTTCTAGAATAACTCCCAACTCACTTGTGGGGTTTTATCTCTTAAAGACCCATTTGCTGCTGCATTCAAGGATACCTTATTGTGAGGAAGTAGACCATCAAAGAAGATGTCTACTAAATTAGCCTTCGTGATGTTATGATGGGGACATCGATCCAACAAATTGATAAATCTGGTCCAGTATTCATGTATTGACTCCCCATTCTGCTGCAAAATGTTTGTGATCTCTTTCTTCATCCTAGTAGTCTTTGAGGCTGGGAAAAACTGTTCTAGATATGTTGTTTTCAGCTGGTCTCATGTAAGAGTTGAGAAATGAGTTGGCAGGTTGTACATCCAATCCTTAGCTTTCCCTTCCATAGTGAAATGGAAACACCTCCTTAAGACGTCATCCAAAGTGGCCATTGGAGGCTTCATTGAAGAACATATCATATGCATAGTTTGCAAGTGGTGATGTGTGAAACATCCTTACTTTCGTACATCTTAGGGATCATTCGGTAGCATTTAGAACCACTTACATGACATTTGAAGTCCATTAGCTAAATCTGGAATTTTTACTCTTAGTGAGTTACTGTTCATATGGTATTCCAGATTGTGCGATGAATTTTCAAAAATCATAATTAATTCTAGAAAAATCGAAATGAAGTGGTTCAAAATTCTAATCGAATCTAACATCTTGAAGTTTAAGTAAAAACTAATTTCCTAACCAAATGCTTAGCCAATTAATACAGTTTATTTGCTAAAGTTTACTGTTCATTTGGTTAAAATCCTGAGAACAGATTTTGGTCCCTGACTTTGGAAATTCATTTCTCTTTGTTCCCTTATCCAAATGAGATGAATTACATATGGATTTAAATCTACATATGTGTACTTTAAGCTCATAAAATTTTGTGGGTTAATTCTTTCATTTGCTAGGTCAAACTGAAGCCACAACAAAACTGCTTCAAGACCTACGTTTTTACCATTTCAGTTTCCTTGCTTTAATTCTCAATAATTGCTCCAACATATATAAACCATCTCTTTGGTCTCTCATACATTCATATACATCATGGACATATTCTATAATTATTTCATACATTTCCATCACAAAATTACACACTTTACATATTGGAACAAACCATGCATCAAAGTATCAAATTGTTCACTTTCTTTCCTCCATTCTTTAGCTCTTCTCCATGCATACAATTTCCCATCATGCTTGACCTAAATTGGTTGGTTGTGGGAGGGTGAGATTCTAGGGAATCTCAGTAGTAAACATTACCACTTAAATATGCAAGATGGATGCTAATGCATGATATGTAATTTCATTAAACTTTCATTAATTAGTGACATGCCATCATGCTATATACTTTGCATAGAAAATGCATGGCCTTGGGAAACATGTTCTTCATAACATATTCAACATCTTTTCTCATGTCACAACATCATTCAGATATTATATACATGTCAACACATAAGCATACCACATCAAGCACAAAAAGAGGTAAGTCCACTACCTTGAACTTAAGCTTTCTTCCTTATTCTTCCACTTGCTCCCTAAGCTTTCCAACCATGAAACCTTTCGGTCAACCACTTCTCAACATCTTCTTGGATGTTGCAAGGTCCTAAGCACATTCATATTCATCACATAATTCATTAGGACCATGAACTCAAGCATTATTCAAGACTATCTCTCTTGAACATTTAACTAACATAACTTCCTCTAACCTTTACCAATTACCTTGGTCTTTGAATCAATTGATGTCTTGACCTTACCCTACACAATTTCACCTTTTAAATCCATTTATGAGCTTAGAATAATGAAATTCCAGCTCTTATGCACTGTTCTATACAGATTTGGAAAAGCATACACAATTCTTTCAAAATTTCTCATTTTGATTCCAATGCTTCCCATACTTGTTTCTCTATTTTATCCCACACAACTTTTCATTTTAAAACCATTGGAATCATCAAAATCATGATATTCCAATCACTGTTCATGCGAGTGAACAGTACATAGAGAAGAATTCTAGACATTATAACTTTCAATTCCAATGCTTCCAAGGCTCAAAACCTATCCAATCATACACAAAATCATCATATAAACTCAATGGAAGCATTAGATCATTGAAATTCTATCTCCTTCTATCATGAACAGTGCAAACCGAAATGGTTCCTCCATGGCAAAGTCAAGAACATCAACTTGATTCAACAACCAATCATCTAACTAGCTTGTTTAAGCTTTAATCTCATAATTCTAACTTTAATTTCTTCTTTCTCCTTTCATCTAAGGTTTTGGACAGCATATACACCTTAGAGAAAACTCAACTTTCTTCCATGAAAACTGAAACATCCTCCCTTAGACCCCTCAGAGTACACTTACGGAAGCGATATTAGCTCGATCATATCTTAACTTAAGCCCAGAAATTAGAATTTCTACTCTTAAGTTCCTTATTCTGAACCTTTAATTTGAGAACTGATTAATCTCATTCTACACATCCAAACAAGGCTCATTACCTATCCACGGAATGCCCCAGATGTGTACCACTGGCTCACCAAATTTCGTAGCCAAACTGCTTCGTTTACTAGGTCAAACTGAGGTCAAAACACTGTTACCTCAGGACCTGCGAATTTCTCCCTTAATTCCCCATTCACAAATTGAACATGCCAAACAATATTTATTATTAAATAATAAAATGTCATACAACAAGTCATACACAAAATTCTCATATTTCTATTACATCTTTTCCTGCCCGGATTTCGGCAGTATAACCGCTAGGCTTCATCTGTACAAAGAACTGAACCGTACTGATTCGGTAATTCCCTCATGAGAACTACCATTCTACGTAAGTACCTAGGAAAGACTGGATGAACCGGCTAGGTCCACTCACTTCCAGCCTCCTTAGACAGCACAAACGTACACATTACTTATCATATACTGATGTTCAGTCTTAGTTTCGGCAGCATAACGGCGTCTCTCAACATTCTTAAAATTCACTTCAACATAATCTCCCTGTAATGGGTTAGATATGGGGAATGAGATTCGGGGGAATCTCAGTGGTAAATAATCATAACACTATATGTAATGCAGTGTGACAGTGCTTGCTTGTGATTGTGTACAGATAAGTATGCTGCATGCTTCCATACTCAATAACATATGATCATAGCATTGCAGTAGAGCTTCAGACATAACATATAAGACAACAATAGAACCAAACAATAGCACATCCAATCACAAAGCCATTACATAAAAGCTAGTATTAGTTACTACCTCAAAAGCTTAGCAGAACTCTACTATCTCTATACTGCTTCCAGCTCCACCAGAACTTCCTTTCTTCTTTCTTTCTCCTTCTCTCTCTTCTTTCTCTCTCTTTCTCTTGCCAAAACCGTGGGATGCATGAAATGGGAGGGGGAGGGGGTATTTATAGTTTCCCTCAATGGCATTCCTGTAATTTTGAAGCCATCTTAACATGTGGTCCTGATTTTTCCTGGAATTTCCTATTTTCTTTTATTCCTTTTTACTGCATCACCCAGGACACCTCACCGGGACACCTCATCGCCACATTCTTCACATGTCACAATTCCTGGACACCTCATCAGCTGACTCAGCATTTCCAGATAGTTCCAGAGTCTTGCACCGGAATCAGCGGCTGAGATTGTGCCACGTGTCCTTAACTTTCTTCTGCCTCTAAGATAACGCCATGTGGCATCTGGAAGGGACCTTTCACGCCTTCCAATGCTATCCAGATAAGTCCCAGACTTTATCTGATCACCTCCTCGGTTATCGTGCCAACCGAGTAACTTTACTTTACTGAAAAGTCATTAAATCATTATTTTAATGTCACTTTTCCCCCTGAATAACTGGGCCTGCGTTTTTGGGCCTGGGAATATCATCTTGGATCTCTGATCCAGCCCAAGTACTCTGATGGCACGATTCCCAAGAAACACCCCTTAGCAAATTACCAAAATACCCTTAGTCTCTATTTCTTTACTCTACTAGGTCTAGGGGCATTATTGTCTTTTCCCATCTTACCAGAGTATTCTCTGACCCTGGTCAACTATCCAGATAACTTCCCTGGACTGTCTAACCTTAGGCAAATGACCAAAATACCCTTTACTATTCTTCAGCTGTTCCATAACATAGGGGCATTTTCGTCATTTCGCACCTTTTTCCCGGACACCGGCCCCTTTTACCACTGGACTGATCTAAAGGGCCTGGGCCTTCCCTGGTGTCACTAAAGGCCTTAACAACCACTATATGGCCTCTGGCCACAGTCCGATCATCTCTATTCGGACTGATTTTCCTTTACCGATTATAACTGTAAATTCCCATCTTCAGGAATTTTTACAGAAAAATCGGGACCTCAAATCAAAATTCTGTGTTGCGTCATTCAACCCGAAATCCTTTTCTCTATCTCCCGGTATTTTCAATATTTTATCCGGACCGGGCTGTTTTTGCCTGAAAGTACGCTCTCGCGCACACTTTTCAAAAATAACCATTTTACCCTTGGTCATATTTCTAATTCTTTCATACACATAGAGACCTCATATGCACATTTCACAGTTCAATGAAATGATCAGCATAATTTTCTCTATTTTCTGCCAAAATATGGTACTCATCGGCTACCAGCCCTATCTTTCCCAAAATTACGATTTTGCCCCTGCATTCTCTTTCTGGCATCTATTCTCATCTTCTTATCCTTCATCTTAAGTTCTAGAAATTCTCTTTCAATAACTCATCCCATAAACTCTTCGGGAGTCATCGTTACTTGAAAGGCTTGACAACCTACCCATATCAGGTTATCTTACACAGGAGCCAGCCCATATCAAGCTACCTGCAGAATTCCTAGGCTTAAGACTTAGGATATTTCTCACATTCCTCATTTTGAACCTAGGTGAACTGTCCCGATCTCCTAGACCAAAAATCGGGATGTTACAAAAACCCTAAGTTCAAGCTCCCAAATCAAAGAAAAATAAGCTAGGATAGATTGCTTACCTTTAATCTCTAGCTTGCTTGAACTTTGGACTTTGAATTCTTCTTTGTCATGGCTTGAGTTTTCATTTTGCAAGAGGTTCCCCAAGCATTCTTCATTCAAGGTTTTGCATCAGAAAAATGGGGGTATTTATAGGCAAATTCCATGGAAAATGAAAGGCCAAGATCATTTTGTGCACTATTTGATCTAATGGCTTAGATTTAATCTTGAATTTTCTTTTCTTTAATAATTATGACATCATCATTATGACATCATCAAAGGGATAACTCATAGGTACATGTGGTAAAATTCCAAGGGAAGGAAGCTTCTAGAAAAATTCCAGTCCAATCCGGTTTCGGCTCAGTCTGATTTCTCAAAAATCAGACTATTTTCTGAATCTAATTTTTTTGAGATTCCATAATATATTTTCTGACCTTAAATCCAGTATCTGGATTCTTCCTATCACTGACATTCTTATATTGGGTCTAAACTTAATTACAGATCCCTTGAAAAATGACCAAAATACCCTTGGTGCCCTTTCTTGCACTATATTGACAGTAAGGGCATAATCGTGATTTCACACCTCTTTGCACCTCATCAGGGCATATACTGACTCTAAGGAATCATTCTTGTACTTGCCTTGGCGTTTTGGCCTTTCTAGAATGACCAAAATGCCCTCCATTCATCTCTTGCTCCTTGGTACAACACAGGGGCATTTTCATAATTTCACACTTTTCCGACAAATTTCTGGATACTGGCCCTTTTCCCCGATGAACTGATATCATGGGCCTAGCCTTAATTGGTGTCATTATGGGTCTCTGAGTGACATCATCTGGGCTCATTCAGTCCCAGTTTGCTTACCGATTAATTTCCTAATCAGATCTCGGGCGTTCATAAACTCCCGTCAAAATTCACTAAATAGTGAAAAACTTTTTCTACAGAACTCCTTTCGAGATTCTGTCAATCCCCTGACCTCTGACTTCACAGGATGCATATTCCTGTAACTTTTTACTTATATCTGAGGTCCAGGAGATCTGATAAAAATTTCAGATAACTTTCAAACTATCAGATAAATTTTAGCTGTCTGAAACTCTAATAAAATTTCTGTATTAAGCTAGATTAACCAGCATCATTACTCTATCTACTGGTAAAATTGGGACTAATCTGATTCTGGGCATTTTTTGGCCTTTTTCGGCTCAACTTTCTCATAATTATATTTTTGCCCCTTAAACTTTTGAGAAATTACATTTAGGTCCTTAAACTTTTGAAAATTACACTTTAGGCCCTCAACTTTTCATAATTACACTTAATGGCCCCAAAGTTATATCTACTTTACATTTTTCACCATAGAACTTTTATACTTTTCAATTTAGTCCCTCTTCTCTAAACCTTCATCTAATCATTCTTTTCTTTTCTATTCATCGTCACAATCCTTTCTAAACCTCTTTCCTCTATCAGTATTATACAGATAGTGAAAAATTAGGATGTGACAATGTGGGCATTCTCATGTAAAACCATAAAATTTAGGTAAGGCTGTAATCAAAGTTCCTTTAATTTCACAATTAGATTCTTCAGTATAGAAACCATAAGGATCATAATTCACATGCGAATGATTTATTTCCCTCACACTTCTATTGTCTTCCACTTTCATTTTATTTTCTCCATGCCCATTATGTCCATTATGATTTATCTCAGCCATATTAGAAGTTTCTAATGGAAACTCTAAATTCAGTTCAGTTTCAATCTCCGGAACACTAGAGGATGAACTAGATTCTATTGATCTTACCTCTTCTTCTCTAAATTCTCTAAATTTTCTCTTTAGTTTCCTAAGTCTTCTCTCAATTTCAAGTTCAAAAGGCACTAATGGTCTAGTCCTTCTATGCATGTAACTCAGAAACAATCAAGGATAGCTAGGCAAGCAATCAGAATTAAACACAGAAGTTTCACAGCAAAAAGGGTCAACTGGTCACGACAAAAGAGTTTTGAGTTCGTGACCTAGGAACACAAAGAGCAAGAGTTCTTAAAAAATGGTTATCAGGTCGTGACTCAAAGGTACTCAGGTCGCGACTAAATAATATAGAGAGTAGATTTTCCAAAAGTGTCACGACCAGAAGTTGTGGATGTCGCGAATGAAGTTCACAGAGAGTAATCGGTACCACAGCAAAGCAATTTGGTCGTGACTCAAGTGCAATTTGGTCGCAATGCAATTTCACAGATAGTGATTTCACAAAAACTGAGAACAATGCAGAATGAAATGCAATTAAAAATGACAAAAACTAAAAATCAAAACAAAGACGACTCAGGTAAATAATGGATTTGACAATCAATCACTAAGGAACCAATTACTTGGCTCCCCGGCAACGACGCCATTGATGAGCAGGTCGAATTTTCGCCTTCCGACCCATCAAAATAAGTTATGTTTGCACCAAATAATGTAGTATAAGGCACAACCCTATCGTTCTTCTTGAGTAACTTTTCTATTGGAGACCTAGCGTATTGGTGACAAAACTATTAAAAACCTGATTGAAGGTAAAATAGTTTTGGGTTTTAGTTGGTGCAATAAAATAAAAGTGCAATAAAGTAAATGTTTTTATGTTTTTGATTTAGATGAAAACGAGTTGGTTTGTGAAAGTAGTATGTGATGATAGACTCTCGATGATGAAAACGTATCTATCCTTGCTCTCAATTGATATGGAGTTTGAAATCACTAAATCTTAAATAAAACCTTAATCGATCGATTGAGTCTAGAGCATTAATATTTCTTAAACTCCTTTGATCAAAGCTAGTTTAAGAACTCTTAATGAACTGTTAAGAATCACTTAGTGTGTAATTTAAACCAGATTTTGAAAATGCCCTCGAGTTAGCATTGATCAACTAACCCTAGATTTCAAGCAATTGAATTAATTAGCAACGATCGTTGATAATAGTTTAACTATCTTAAAATCAAAATTGAAATATTGTATTAAAACCAACATTCAAAACATCCAAAGTAAATTACAATTGTTATAATCTTTGAATAATTAATCAAAATTCAATTCCTTTGTTCATATAATGAAACCCTAGATCTAGCAGAAACAAAACATGAAAGAAGAGGTGTAGATCAAAATAGAAAACTCCTCTTGCAGTCCATGAGCTCAAGATATCAGATCCATCACTAAGAGACTAAGGGTTTAGCCTCTCATGACTCCTATTGTGCTGTAATCGCTATTCACATATGATGCCATGGAGAGAAGTAGAAGGTGAGATGAAGAGATAGATAATAGAATATGTGTGTAGGTGGTAGAGAGAGTGTAGAGAGAGTTTGAGCACTATTTCTTAGCCTAATCAGGTCAAAAACTAGCCTCTATGGCATCTACGGCTTGCTCTCCTTTTAACAGCAGCTTGACCTAATCAGAAATGCGCAGCTTCACGACTATCTTTTATGGTCCTGACCAGATCCATGTTTTGGTCATGACCTGTAAACGCAGAGAAGCTTCTCAAGAGAAATTAGGCCGCGACCTATGGACACTTTGGTTGCTACTGAAACACACAGAAGCTGCTTCCTTGCTTTGATTCCCCATCTTGTGATTTCTTTCCTG
Source organism: Leucaena leucocephala (assembly GCA_037074615.1). Taxonomy (NCBI): domain Eukaryota; kingdom Viridiplantae; phylum Streptophyta; class Magnoliopsida; order Fabales; family Fabaceae; genus Leucaena; species Leucaena leucocephala. The sequence goes on from CM073537.1 coordinate 12,375,489, forward strand.
CTCACATTAGTCCCTGCTCCTATAAAATACCTGCAATTTAAAACCAAAGCTCATTATAAAAGTCCTACCAGTAAGGGAATAACAATTATGCAGTTTAAAGGAGTTATTTTACCATTTTACCCTTAAAATAGCACATTGCCAAGCACAATTATGTATTACCATAAAATCATAATTACAGGCATAAATGAATGGTAAAACTGTTATAAAACTATTAAAAATATAGCAGAAACTATACACAAATTGTGTCTTATCAGGGATTACCCCCAACATGACTTCGTTTTCCAGTTTAATCATCCTATTTGATTAATATGTCATAGTATAGCATGCTAGATATTCATGTTAAGATTATTCGAAGTAAATCACTAGCAAGATCCATAATGAAGAACTTTTGGAATCAAAAAGTTGAACCACAAAATGTTGATTTGCTATAAATGTATGAAACTTTACCATGAAAGTTTACATTAAACCCAAAGTCTATAAGCATTTAATAGAAATTAAATTCTGTCATATAAGTTTTTGGGCGTACCTTGAATGTCACTTTTATTTATAGAGATACCCATATGAAACTAGAGCACTTGTTACAGACTATGGTTATACTGCACAAATGACACCGGGAGAGAAAAGATGAGATGCTACCAAGATAGAGATGAGGAGAGCAAGTGAAATATATTCAAAATGCACACCTTGTTGTTGTGCTCTGTATGCCATATATGCCTACATGAGTGAGGGAAAGTGGGATCTAAAATCACTGCCCACTCCCCCACGTTCTCTTCCAGTAAAACTGATAGGGTAACTCTCATTTTATCTCATAAGGGTACATTACAGATATATATACTCCACTTTTTCTATAACATCTTACTTTTGTATGTTTTAGGGACCACTTGAAAGTATTTAGAACCACTTAAATATTAATTGAACTTAATTTACAAAATTTGGAATTTCCAAGACTACGGTTACTGTTTATTTGGTATTTTTAAATTTGGCGATGAACTTCAAAAAATCACAACTAATGATAGAAAACTCAAAATGAGGTGGTTTAAAAGGATATGTGAAGCTAACATAAAGGATTTTAAGGGAAAAATAATTCCAAGACCAAATGCTCATCCAATCAATACAGTTTTGATGTCAAAAATCACTGTTCATTTGGTCAAAAATTCTAAAAAAAGTTTCTGGTCCCGAATTTTGAAAATTTTGTTCTCTTGGTAAAAACATCGAAATAAGGTATTCTTGATGTCAAAAAGAACATTGACATTTCTACTATCATCACATAAATTCTCGTACATTTATTCCATTATTTACTATTTTTAATTACAACTGAAATATCACTGCCTCATCAGGAGTTACTGTTCATAGTGACAAATTCTAGCAACTAACTTTACATACACATACATAATTCCCAAATTCACATAGTACATGTTCATATAAACAATCAACATCAAGTATCCTTCTCCTCTTGTGCTTGAAGATCATGTTGTTTGGGAATAGAAATAGGGGTGAGGTTTAATATATGTGCAACATCAAGTATCAGATACTATACAATGTATGCAACTACCTTCTTGATGTTAATATGTGTGCATTTAATGATCATGCTTGCATAATGATGACTTTACATCGTTCCATGTTTCCATAGTTATAACATATGGCCATAGTATAGAAAGAAACAGAATATTACTCAACCTTACATGCTTCACATAATCAAAGTAAGCATTCAACACATAAAACATCCAAGTCATATAAGCATAAAAGTAGGTAAGTTTACTACCTCTATTCCTTGCTTTTCCTTACTATTTTCCTTCCATCATTGTCCTTGCTTTGTGGTCCTCTTTACTAAATTTATCAAGGCCTAATAAATCATAATAGCATACTCATTACAATCTATTTCTAAGGCCAACATAATCTACTCACTAATCCTTTAACACATTATGTAGAAAAAGATTTCGTTAACGAAAAAGCTTTCAATGCTACCCAATAACCCATCTCTTCCAAAATTGTTTTTCGAATCCTTTTTTGATATAGAAGTGCGGTTTTTGGAGCTACCAAAACAATTATTTATTTCTATTTCAAGATACCTTATTTCTTTTTTTAAAATTCTTTTTTTATTTGAAAAAAAAGAGAGAGAAAGTGTGGGGATAAATGACAAATAGATATTGGAAAGCAGGAGTTTATTTTGACCATGGTACTAGGAAATGGAATCCTAGAATGGCACCTTATATATATGTAAAGCGTAAGGGTATTCATATTACAAATCTTACTAGAACTGCTCTTTTTTATCAGAAGCTTGTGATTTAGTTTTTGATGCAACAAGTAGTAGAAAACAATTCTTAATTGTTGGTACCTAAAATTAAGTAGTTGATTCAATAGTGCAGGCTGCAATAAGAGCTCAGTGTCATTATATTAATAAAAAATGGTTCAATGGTATGTTAACAAATTGGTATACTATAGAAAGGAGACTTCATAAGTTCAGGGACTTAAGAACAGAACAAAAGATGGGGAGACTTGTAATATCCCTAATTTTCTGTACTGATTAGTATGTAAAGTTTGTACATAATATATGTGAGATTTTCTGGAAAATTGGTGGCTATTTATGCAAAGAAAGGGATAAAATTTAAAAAGGAAGAAAAGGCAAGGACTAAAGTGAAAATATAAAAGGTTTAAGACTAAAAAAAGAAAGGTAGACAAAAATGTGGGGTCTTTAAGTGTAATTTTAGCCAAATTTGAGGGACTTAGTTGAAAAGAAGAAAAGTTTCTAGGAGCTAAAGTGTAATTAAAGAAAGTTGAGCCAGAAGTGGTTTAGACTACCCGAAAGTATTTCAGTTCCAGATTTTACCATTAGATAGAGCAAATGATGCTGGGTAATACAGCTTAATACAGAAATTTTATCAGGACTCCAGATAGCCAAAATTTATCTGATAGTCTAAAAGTATAAAACATTCTTATCGGATATCCTGGACCTCAGATATGAGTGAAAAACTATAGGAAGATGTGTCCTGTAGAGACAGATGTCAGGGAACTGACAGAATACTGAAAGGAGGTCTGTAGAAAAAGTTATTCATTTTTTAGTGAATTCAGACGGGAGTTTGTGATCTCCGGGTATCCGATTGAGAGATTTACCGGTATTCAAATTGGGACTGAATGAGCTCAGATGACATCAGTCAGATGCCTGTTATGACCCAAAGGGATGCCTAGACTCAGTATATCAGTTTATCTGATAAAAGGAGTTGGTGTCCGGAAAGGTGTAGAAACGGTGTACAATGGCGAAAATACACGATGAATATCGCCTAAAGAGATTTCTCGGGATTCATGCCATAAAGGTGGTGGACCCTATAAAGGCCAAAAAATGGCACCAACCAAGGCCCAATAAGACACTTGGACTGAAGGTGGGCCAATGTACAGGGGGACCCTGGAAAAGTGTGAAATTACGAAAATACCCCTGTGTTGTCCTAAGGAAACAGAAGTGAATGGAGGGCATTTTGGTCATTTTGGACAGGCCAAAATGCCAATGCAAGTACAGGAGAGGTTATTCGGAGTCGTATATACTCTGACAAGGTTCAAAGAGGTGTGAAATGACAATTATGCCCTTAGGTTTAATATAGTGCAAGGAAAAGCACTAAGGGTATTTTGGTCATTTTCCAAGGTATCTGGAATTAAGTTTAAACCCAGTATAAGAATTTCATTGGTATGAAGGATTTAAATATTGAATAAAATATATTATGAAATCCCAGAAAAATTAGATTAAGAAAACAGTCTAGTTTACGGGAAATAGGACCGGGCCGGTACTGGATGGGACTGGATTGGACTAAAATTTTCTAGGAGCTTCCCACCATGAGAATGGCGCCAAGTGTCCTATGAGGTGTCCTTGATTGATGTCATCAAGGTGATGCAATAATTCAAAAAAGAAAAGAAATTCCAAGATTTAACCTCAAGCCTTTAGATCAAATAGTTCCCAAGATGATCTTGGCCTTCAATTTTCCCAAGATTTTTCTATAAATACCCCCCTTGGAGACTCCAAAATCGTGAGCACAAGACCTTGGGGAAACTCTTGCAAAATTTTCTCTCAAGCAAGAAGGAAGCAAGTATCTTGAAGAAACTAGTAAGGTAAGTTGCCTCCTTGCTTCTAGACTTTGTTCCCATGGTTTGTTCTTGAGTTTAAGTGGTTTTTGAGGCTTAAATCTTGGGGAAATGCTGTTGTAATTTCTGTGTATATGTGAAAGAAACATGAGCTTTATGTTATGGATAGTTTAGACAAGCTTAAACAAGTTAGAATCAAGTGGTAATGGCTTAGGAATTCAAGTATGTTTGTGAATCCAAGATCATGTTCTGTTCTGTACAGTATGCAATCACTGTTCATATATTGGAATTTCATGGTTTTGATGCTTCCAATGAGTTTAAAATGGAAAATTGTGTGGGGTTATAGTAGGAAAACAAGTATTGGAAGCATTGGAATTATAATGAGAATTTTTGGAAAAACTAGAGCTATCTTTCGGTTCTGTACAGAATTTTGTGGAGCAATTGGATTCTGGAATTTTTGAATACATATTTGGATTCTACATGAAAAATTATGTGGAAAGGAACCATGAGAGTTTAGTTTAGAAAGATGTAAACATATGTCACAAAGTAGAGAAAGAAAGGGACTTAATAAAACCTAGACTTGAAATTTGATTGGAATGAAATGATAATTTGGTAATTGTCTTGATATGTCTAGGTTTTGACATTTGTTGGAAGGAAAGATCAATTCAAGAAGGAAAGAACAAGGACTCATAAGAGGTAGCAAGAATACTTAACTATAAACTTATGTTGTTTGATTAATATGCTTGCTTGTTATGCATGAAGTTTGGTTGAGCATGATGTGTTATGTGATGATGATTATGATGATGATGATGAGTTATGAATATGTACAACTTGTAACATCCCAATTTTCAGGCTCAGAGACTTAGAAAGTAGCCTGAAATAGATAGGCTATCAGACCCCTTTGAGAAGAAGTCCTAGAAACATACAGAGGGTTTTAGGGACTAAATTGCAAATAGGTAAAAATCCAGGGACTTGTATGTAAATAGTGAAAGTCCCTAGGGATATAATGGCCATTTATGCAAAGAAAGGGATTAAATTGCAAAAGAAAGAAAATGTAAGGACTTAGGTGCAATTATGAAAACTGTAAAGCCAAAAAGAAAACTAGACAAAAATGTGGGGTCCTTAAGTGTAATTTTAGCCAAATAAAGGGACTTAATTGAAAAGAAGAAAAGTTCCATGGGCAAAAGTGTAATTATGAAAAGATGAGCCAGAAATGGCTTAACACTGCCCGGAAGCCAAAATTTATCTGATAGTCTAAAAGTATAAAAAATTCTTATCGGATATCCTAGACCTCAGATATATGTCAAAATCTGTAGGAATGTGCGTCCTGTAGAGACGGATGTCAGAATACCGAAAGGAGGCCTGTAGAAAAAGTTATTCACAAATTAGTAAATTGAGACGGGAGTTTGTGATCTCCGGGTATCCGATTGGAAGATTTATCGGTATTCAAACTGAGACTGAATGAGTTCAGATGACATCAGTCAGATGCTTGTTATGACCCAAAGGGATGCCTAGACTCAGCATGTCAGTTTATCTGGTAAAAGGAGTCAGTGTCCGGAAAAAGGTGTAAAATGACGAAAATGCCCTTATGTTATAAAATAGTGAAAGAATGAGAAAAGGGTATTTTGGTCATTTGGCTAAGGTGAGACAGTCAAGAAAGGGTATCTGGATAGTTGACCAGGGTCAGAGAATACTCTGGTGAGGTGTGAAAAGATAATAATGCCCCTAGACTCGTTAAAGTAAATAAAGAGGAACCAAGGGCATTTTGATAATTTACCCAGGGATGTTTCTTGGGAATCGAGCCATCAGAGTACTTGAGCTTGATCAGAGATCCAGGATGATATTCCAAGACCCAAAAACGTAGCCCAGCATATATGTGGGAAAAAGTGGCATTAAAATAATGTTTTAGTGACTTTTCAATGAAGTAGAGTTACTCAGTCGGCACGATAACCGAGAAAGTGATCAGATAAAGTTCTGGACTTATCTGGATAGCATTGGATGGCGTGAAAGGTGCCAGCAAGATGCCACATGGCACCAACATAGAGGAGGAAGAAAAAGCTGAGGACACGTGGCACGATCTCAACCGTGTATTACGGTGCAAGTTTCTGGAATTCTCTGGAAACGCTGAGTCAGCTGGTGAGGTGTCCTGTGGGCCCCACCATTGCGCCACCTAGCCTGTGAGGTGTCCCTTGATGATGTCATAAAGTGATGAGTCATGAGGATGATGATGTCATCACGATGACATAGGCAAAACTTGGTGGGCAAGCAAAGCGATCTGAGCCACTTGTTGAGAATTGATCTGGACCATTCATTCTCCTTTGCCTCCACTATACATACCCCCTACCCCTTGCCTTCTCATTCACGGCCAAGAGCCATTTTAGAGAGAGAAGGAAGTTCTAGAGTGAGAAAGTGAGAGGAAGAAAGAAAGAAGGAAGTTCTGGCGGAGCTGGAAGCAGTATAGAGATAGTAGAGTTCTGCTAAGCTAGCCAAGTAGTAACTAATCCTTGCTTTTATGTAATGGCTTTGTGATTTGATGTGCTATTATTTGGTTGGATTGTTATCTTATATTTTATGTTTGAAGCTCCACTACAATGCTATGATCATATGTTATTGAGTATGGAAGCACGCAGCATACTTATCTGTACACAATCATAAGGAAACACTATCACACTGCATTACATATATTGTTATGATTATTACTACTGAGATTCCCCCAAATCTCATCCCCAATATATAACCCATTACAGGGAGGTTATGTCAAAGTAAATTTTGAGAATGCTAAGAGGCGCCGTTATGCTTTCAAAATTAGGGCAAAATATCAGTAGTGAAGAAAGAAGATGATATGTACTTTGTACGTAGGTACTGTCTAAGGAGGCTGGAAGTGAGTGGACCTAGCTGGTTCATCCAGTCTTTCCTAGGTACTTACGTAGAATGGTAGTTCTCACAGGAATTACCGAATCAGTACAAGATCAGTTACTTTTTAAAGATGAAGCCTAGCGGTTATGCTGCCGGATTTCAGGCAGAAAAAGATGTAATAGAAATATGAGGATTTTGTATATGCCCTATTGTATAACAATTTATTATTTAATAATAAGTATTGTTTGGCATGTTTGACTTATATGTGATGGATGTATGCATATGTATGTAAAGTTGATTGCTGGAATTTGCCACCATGAACAGTAACTCGTGGTGACTTAATGATGTTTGATTTATAATTAAAAATAGTAAATGGTTGAATAAATGTATGATATTTTTATGGTAAATAGTAGACATACCAAGCTTAGATTTCATATATATAATGCCTCATTTGGATGTCTACACATGGAGATATAAATTATCAAAGTTGGGACCGAAATGCTGGATTTAGGAGAAAAACGCTGGATGAACAGTAAAGTTGTAACGTTGACTGACATTGACTTGGTCAAGGCATGGTCAACAAGTTAGTTTTCCCTGAAATATAATTGAGTTAGCTTCATGTAGAAATTTGAACCACTTCATTTTGATTTTTCTAAAATTAGTTATGATTTTTCGAAGTTAGGTTACTCATCTGGAATTTATACAGTGAACAGTACTCGATAAGAGTAAAACTCCAGATTGAGGAATTGGACTTCAACGACCTTGAAAGTGGTTCTAAATGCTACCAAATGGTCCTTAAGATGTACAAAAGTAAGGATGTTTCACAACTCCTTGCAACCTATGTTATGACAATATGCATGTTAGAGTTTGCTTATGTATGATCATGAATTAGCTCCCATTGCATGATAACATGTTAGGCATTTAATCAAGCATGCATAGCCTTATAGTTTGTATGACTTGCTATTGAGATTTCCATGAAATCTCATTCCTTCCATATCAATAAATATTGCTCTAGGTGCTGGAACTTCACGAGGAGGAAGGTAAATGGGAATGAATAATTTGTATATGACCTAGATAGTAGGTATTTAACCTAGAAGATGTTGTATGGGTATGTAAAACGCATGCACTCACTGGATCTGAACCGAGGCAGAACGTTTCCATCAATAGTTTAAGTGACTTATACGAAGATTTTTCACATGAAATTGGCATGAAAATAGCTAAGATCCATATATTTAATTGGACATCAAGAACTCCTAATTTGATTAAGAATTCGAATTGTTATGATTTTTCAAAGTCAGGACTAAAATCTGGATTAAGATAAAACGAGTGTCTAGAGACAGTGAGGTTTAAGCGCGATTTTCAAATAGCAAATGGACGAATTTTTACACGATATTTTGTGATATTAAAGTACACATATGGAGCTTTAAATCCATATGTAATGAGACTCATTTGGATAAGTATACAAGGAGAAATGAATTTTTTAATACAAGGCACAGAAACTGGAACTTCCAGATTTACCAAAATGAACAAACATTTTCAACGAATAAACTGATTTGACCTAGACAAGAAACCCTCATTTTTATATTTTTCTAACGAATTTAAGTGAAATATATTTCATTATAAATTGTAATCACCTCATTTCGATTTTTCTAGATTTAATTATGAATTTCCAAAGTTCTGGCTGTAATCTGGAATTACCAAGTGAATAGTGGCGATGAACAGTACCCATAAGCCTAACTTTTGGAAATTCATGTTTTTACGATTAAGAGGTATTCCAATGATCTAAGATACTTCCAATTGAGTATATGTAAGAATGTGATGTAAGGGTGTTTACTAGAAGATGTCGTTGAAATTTAAGGATGTTGATTAAAAGAGGCCGTTGTACTGGCAGAATATGGAAGTATTGTGTACGTAGGTGCTGTCTAAGAAGGCTGGAAGTGAGTGGACCTAGCCGGTTCATCCAGTCTTTCCTGGGTACTTACGTAGAATGGTAGTTCTCATGGGAATTATCGAATCAGTACAGTTACTTTTTGCCAGGATTTTCGGCAGGAGAGAATTAATAAAATTAAGACTGCTTCTGTAAGTGTACTCTGAAGGGTCTATTGAAGGATGTTTCAAGACTCAACTGTCTTTTGAAAAGAGATGCCGCTATGGTGGAGAGATAATTATATTTCTTAGAAACATATATGGGAGGCATTAAATATATGACAGGGTTACCTGATCTTGTAATAATCGTTGATCAGCAAGAAGAATATATGGCTCTTCGAGAATGTATCACTTAAGGAATTCCAACGATTTGTTTGATCGATACAAATTATGAACCAGATCTCGCAAATATTTTGATTCCAGCTAATGATGATGCTATAGCTTCAATCTGATTAATTCTTACCAAATTAGTATTTGCAATTTGTGAAAGTTGTTCTAGCTATATACGAGATTTTTGATTAATAATAAGATAAATAAATTATTTGGTTTGGGGAACTCCATGGATTTATGGAATTGGTTACTATAACTATACTATTACTGAATTGCACAAAAAAGAATAATTAGACATATTGTGTGATTAGTTAGTATTCTAAATCCAAAATTGAAGTAGACAAGCCGAAAAAGAGATGGTTGAATCAAAATAATTCCTTTTAAAGTTGTATTTCTTTTAGAGGCCAATATGAATGTTCTATTAAGTTTCATCAACACATTAAAAAGATTATACGATATATCAGCTGTGGAAGTAGGCCAACATCTCTATTAGCAAATAGGGGATTTCCAAGTCCATGCACAAGTAATTATTAGTTCTTGGGTTGTAATTGCTATTTTATTAGTTTTAGAAATTATAGCTGTTTGAAATCCACAAACCACTCCTTCTGAGGATCAAAATTTCTTTGAATATGTATTTGAATTTATTCGAGATGTGAGAAAAACTCAAATTGGAGAAGAATATGGTCCATGGGTTCCCTTTATTGGAACTATATTTCTAATTAGTTAGGGGCTTTTTTACCTTGGAAAATCATATAGTTACCTCATAGGGAGTTAGCTGCACCCATAAATGTTATAAATAATATTGTTGCATTAGCTTTACTTACGTCGGTAGCATATTTTTATGCGGGTCTTTCAAAAAAAGGATTAGGTTATTTTGGTAAATACATTCAACTAACCTCAATCCTTTTACCTATTAACATCTTAGAAGATTTCACAAAATCCTTATCACTTAGTTTTGACTTTTCAGAAATATATTAGCTGATGAATTAGTAGTTGTTGTTCTTGTTTCTTTAGTACCTTTAGTGGTTCTTATACCTGTCATGTTCCTTGGATTATTTACAAGCGGTATTCAAGTTCTTATTTTTTGCAACTTCAGCTGTGGCTTATATAGGTGAATCCATAGAAGGTCATCATTGACTAGTTTTCAAAATACTCTTTGTTTTTAGCTTAACCCACCGCAATTTATGTGTGGTTCAAAATAATCTACTTAAGGGAACGGAATAAAAGTATAGAAAAAATAAAAAAAAGGTTTTCCAAAATAAAATAAGAAAGATACAAATAAGGTCTAAATAAAATAAGTATACGATTTTGTCTAAAAGTAAAAAAGATTTCCAGGGAATTGTAAAAAAAAAAAAATAGGAAATAGAAAAGAGATCCATCTAAAAGATCTTTTTCCTATTTTTACCAAAAAGGTTCTTTCTTTTCTCTTACCAATTTATATTTCCCTCTAATGAATATTATTTTTTTATTATTTTGGATCTGGATTGTTTTGTTGTATTTTGTTTTGTTAATTCAATTAGAACATTAAATATTATATTATTTAGATTAGATTATATAAATTATATAATAAATTAATATAATAAATAAACAATAAATAAAAAAATATTAGTTAGAATAATTATAATAATTATATATAATAAATAATTATATATAATATTATAATATATATTAAAATATATTTTAAACAAAAGATATAAGTATTAGATATATTAGTATTAGGCTCCAGAATTTGAAATAATTTGAATAATAATTTGTATAGTATCTCTGTTTACGACGTGTGATTAAAAAGATGTTATATAGAATGGATTCTCCTTTCATTCAGTCATTCAATTCAACGATTGACCAAATTGGAATAAATAATAAAATAAAATTACATGAACCGATCACTCAAATGCTAATATTTCTATGCAATAATTTGGTCTATTGAATTGATTTAGATTTATTTTATCCATATGGGTTCATGATAAATAAAAGGAAGAGAACGCTTTAAAAAGAAATGAGATTCAAAAAAATAGGGTAGGAGTGGAGGGGTCAAACTAGATGTATAGAATATAATCTCAATAAGATAGCTCTTTGTTTTGTGGATGTTTCAAAAAAAAATTCTCGAATCCGATTGAATCTAAGACAAGAATAATAGGTTTAGGATATGTAAAAAACACTCATATATTTGATATTACATATTAACTAGTTATATATGAACTAAACATATATCTAAATTTTCCCTGCTACTGTAAATTTAGATAGGGATTCAAAAAAAGAAGTCTTTCCGTTTTATGTAATATCTAGAATTGTGAATTGAATCTTGAATGACTAAAGAGATTAAATCAAGAAAAAGAACAAAGAATTCAAAGAACTGTTTGGAAATGTAAAGTGAGATAAGAACAAAAGTTGTAGGGATTCACAAAACTATGTGGATAGAAACTAGAAAAAAATATCGAAGTCTTTCTAAAAGTTCGATAAATCTTATTATAGTTCAATAAATATTCTTTTTTCAATTCAGAATTCTTAATTACTTCGACTAGATAAATCTTAATGATGGAATAATTAAATCATAATTTGTTGGTTGATTGTATCATTAACTATTTCTTTTCTTTATTTTGGGTGCGAGGAACTTATCATGAATCCACTGATTTCTGCCGTTTTAGTTATTGCTGCTAGGTTGGCCGTCGGGCTTGCTTCTATTGGACTTGGGGTTGGTCAAGGTACTACTGTAGTTTAAGCTGTAGAAGGGATCGCGAGAGAACCCGAGGCAAAGGGAAAAATACGAGGTACTTGATTGCTTAGTCTGGCTTTTATGGAAGCTTTAACAATCTATAGGCTGGTTGTAGCATTAGCACTTTTATTTGTGAATCTTTTTGTTTAATCCTAAAAATACAAATCAAATATATATATATTTCGTGGACTTGCTTTGCTACTCTTGCTTTTTTGAATCCTATTAAGATTTTACTTCTACAATTGTTTATTTGTTCGGATTTAGAAAAGAACCCATAGGAAGGGTTGATTTGAGGGTGAGTAATTAGCATACTGACTTGCCTTCTTCGTTCCCTTTTTTATTTAGTCCAACGATCCCCCTCTTTTTTTTTAGAAAGTTTTTAAAAAGTGTTGCAAAAAACTAGTATTTGGCAATTGACATAAGACCTGGTATCTAATTCTAATAAGTATCATTTTCTTGTTGGAAATCTTCCGATTGACCTATTTCATTTAAATAAAATCAATATATAATATCTAAATATATTCATATTTCTATTAATAAATTGAAAAATTAAAAAATTAAAAAAAATGAAATAGTAAAAAATTCAAATAGAATGAATAATGAATATAGAAATCGAATTCTAAATTATTATATTAGATTTATATTAATTATATTTGAATTAATTGATGTCTTGACTTTATCCTACACAATTTTGTCTTTTGAATCCATTTATGAACTCATAATTACAAAATTCCAACTCCTTTACACCCTGCTTGATAGAACTGAAAGAGTACATACTTTTCTTCAAATTTCTCATTTTAATTCAAATGCTTCAAATACTTATTTCTCTTCTTTATCCCACATAATTTTTCATTTTAAATCCATTGGAAACATCAAAACTATGAAATTCTCATTACTCTTCATGTGTATGAACAGTAGTAGAGAGGGTTTTCAAGATTTCCCTTTTCAATTCGACTGTTTCCAAGGTTCTAATCTTATTCCATCCTACACAAAAGCATCATCTAAATTCAATGGAAGCATTAGATTATTGAAATTCCCCTTCCTTGGTCCAGAACAACCCTAGGCCAAATGACCTTCATCAATAGCAAAGTTAAGAGCATAACTTAATTCAATAACCAATCACTAAATCTAACTTATCTAAGTGTCAATTACATAATTCTAACTTCATTTTTTTCTTCCTTCAATGCCGTACAGTTTTGTACAGCACCATTACCAAGAGAATTTCTCACTTTCTTTCATTAAAATCTAGGTTTGAACCTTCCAAAACATACCTAAATAAACTAGGAATGATTGCTTACTTTAGGTACTTGCTTAGGTGGCTTCTCCTGATCTTATTTTGGGTTATCTCTTCATTTTGTCATGATTTCCCCAAGGGTACTCTAGGTGCACAAAATTGTGAAGATAAGGGAGTATTTATCACAAATTTTTAAGGCTCAAGGGACCATTTTACCCCTCAAGTTCCTAGTTATTACAATCCCTTAATCTCTCATCTCATTGGTTGTTTTCTTAATTAATTATCCTTAATCATCATTAACTTAATTCTTACATTATTTTAATATAATTCCACATGAACCAAAACTCTTCCTTTCTTGTTTGGCTTCCAAGTGGCATTTTTACACATGATGTGGGTCCCACAAATGACACCTTACATGCCACCTTGCATGCTGTTGGATTTTTCTTTCCTTTTTCTATTTTAAAAATTCATGAAATATCTAAAAACTAACTTGTGCTCTAAGACACTTCCTTGAAACATTGGGCCTTGATGCTTGAGGCCATATTGGGCCTATTTTGGGTCCAACTAGTTAATTGGCATAAATCCCAAGGTACTTCATATTATTTCTTATACCTATATCCTTAAATTACCTTGATTTTTGAGATAAATTCTATACACTTATTTTAATTTTTCTAAAATTTTTATAAATTCATTCTAATATGTCTCGTAATTTTTTTAGACCCAGAAGTTCTAATAAAAATTCTATACATTTTCTTTAAATCCTTTATCGATGTCCAATTTTACCTTAAATTCTATAATAAATTCTATATGACTCATTTTTTACTTCTATTAGTTTAATAAATTCTTATATTAATTATAATAATTTCTTGTAAAATTTCATCTGATTCTAATGTCTAGAAGATACTATATTAATTTCTAGACTTAAAAAATAATGTCAATTTTTTAGGTCCTTAAATTAGAATTATGAGAGATATGCTTGACCCAAATTATGTCCTCTATTTACTAGTAAAATTTAGGACTGAAATATTTCTGGTAGTTTTTGGGCCATTTCAAGGTCAATTTCCATATAATTATACTTTTTACCCCTAGAAGGTTTAAAGCTTTTCACTTAAGTCCTTTTGCATTTTCTACCTTAATACTTTTCATCTTTGCAATTTAGTCCCTTTCTTTATAACCTTTCATTTTTCTTCCTTTCTATAACTTAAACCTTATCTAATCATTATATTTTCTTCTGATTATCATCACAATCCCTTCCAAACCTCTTTCCTTCTATTAGTCTTACACAGATAGGAAAAAAATAAGATGTGACACTCTCTATTATTCTCACAATGGCCCCAATCCCTGTTAGGTTTGGACCTAATCCACCAAAGGTGGATGAACCCTAACATCTACTACTCACATTTGGTAGACTAGATGCCATGGGTCCAATCTCATAGTTGTCTATTCTCAAGAAATATAAGGGCTCTCTTCTCTATCACTCAGGCATACTTCTACAATCTTTTGAATGCCAGTAGTTATATTTGAACTTGGACTCAATCTTCATTTAAAAGAAAATAAGTTCAGTCTAGTGGCTATCTGGGGAAATATTATAAATACTTCCTCTAATAGAGTTAATCACCATCTTATGTTTGATGAACATCTTTCTAGAAAATATCAAGTTGTCCTATCCCTTATCTCCATGACCCACGTTACAATCAACAGTGATCTTACTCCTCTATAAGCCATGTAAAACCTTACTTTCGTACATCTTAGGGACCATTCGGTAGCATTCATAACCACTTAAATATAGATTGAAGTTTAATTACAAAATCTAGAATTTCGGAGTTTTATGGGACTATTCATTAGGTATTTCCAGATTTCGCGACAAATTTTAAAAAATCATAATTAATTCTAGAAAAATTGAAACGAAGTGTTTCAACAGGCTACTCAAATCTAACATAATAATATTTAAGGGAAAAATACTTATCAAACCAAATACTTAGCCAATCAATACAATATTGGTGTCAAAGTTTACTGTTTATTTGGTCAAAAATTTTGAAAACAGTTTCTAACAAAACTTTAAAACATTTGTTCTCTTTGTATATACATCAAAATAAGGCATTCTTGGTGCCTAAATGTAGCTTGGAAATAATCACTGCAAAAATATTATACATTTATTGCATCATTTACTATTTTTTTAAACAGCCACAACTGTACTGCTTTTAAGCATATATTGAACATTACAACATGAAATGCAATTATAACAAATTCATATATCATCATACTATCCAATCCTTAACTTTTCTTCATGCAAATTCATCTCTTTCCATCTTTAGAGAACCTGTTGGGATTGGGGTGACATGGAGAGGGTGAGATTTATGGGAAAATCTCAATATTAAATGATACCATACAATGTATACAACTACATGCTTGATGTTATTATGTGTGTACTTAATAATCATGCTTGCATAATGATAACTTTACATGCTTCCATGTTTCCATAATTATAACATATGGCCATAGCATAAAAAGAAATAGAGCATCAATTAATTATTCATGCTTCACATAATTAAAGTAAGCAACCATCACATAGAACATCCAAGCAACATAAGCATACAAGTAGGTAAGTTTACTACCTCTATTCCTTGCTTTTCCTTACTCTTTTCCTTTCTTACTTTTCCTAGATATGTTGCTACCTTCTTTGAGAACACAAGTCAAAGCCTAAACATTGCATAATCATTCATTCATCATAACCAAATTACCTAACATCCATGAACATTCATCTCAATTAACCACTTTACCCCTAACTTTCTTTGTCTATAGTTAATTGCCTTGTCCTTTTAATAAATTTGTGTCTTGACTTTACCCTATACAATTTTGCCTTCTAAATCCGTTAATGATCTTAGAATCATGAAATTCCAGCTCCTTCATTGCCTGCTGGACAGAAATGAAAAGAAGTATATTTTCTTTCAAAAATTTCTATCATCTATTTACTGGTAAAATTTAGGATTGTAATATTTTTGGGCAATTTTGGGCCTTTTCTAGCTCAACTTTCCATAATTACACTTTTGCCTCTAAATTTGACAAAATTGTACTGTAGTCCCTAAAATTGACAAATTTCATTTTAGTCCCTTTCTACCAAATTTTAAATTCCAATTTGGTCCATAAAATCTCAAAACTCCACTTAGGTCCTTGAACTTTTCACTGTTTACAGTTTTGTCCTTGGACTTTCACTATTTACAGTTTAGTCCCTAAACTTTAACTATTCGGGTTTAGTCCCTCTAGCTTTATAGCTTTATACCTTCTCTCTTTCTTTGACTTAAACCTTATCTAATTGTTATCTTTTCTTCTAATTATCAACCCAATCCCTTCTTAATATCTTTCCTTTATCAGTCTTATACAAATAGAAAAAATTTGGGATGTTGCAAGCTATGTTAGGATCAACTATGATTTCTTTGGAAAAATTACCCCAAAGTTACAAGGTTGGTCATTCCTTTTCTGTTGATTAATCAACCAATAAAATTTTTTAAGAAGTACATCCAGTAGCCAATATTATCTATCAAGTTTTTACTTATTTACTCTCTTACACAGGAGTTCCTTCTTATCTTTCTTACGTTACTGTGGCTTACATAGGTTGTTGTGGTGTGCAATCATGGCCTAACCACCTGTAACTTCCATAGACAATTACCTTCTATTACTATAGATCTGTATCATAACTTTTTATTTGAATCTATGCTCTATCTGTGAGTAAACTGTATCTGAATTGTGCTCTATCTAAGAGTAATTTGGGTCTGAATTATGCTCTTATCTGAATAATAATCTGTATCAGATCTAAGTCTTATTTGAAGAGTGATCTAAACTCATCTGAATCTAGCTCTATCTAAGAGCCATCTGTTTCATATCTAACTCTTATTTGAAGAGTGATATGAAATAATCTCTGTTGTTCTTACTATATACCATGTCTTTTGATAGAGTTATAACATTACCACCCTCTTAGTACTTGCTATCATCCTATCATAAGAAATGACCCTGAGTACTGTATTCACAAGCCTGTAAAAATACCTAAGTAACCCTAAACTTCATGTTGCAATTGATTCTCCCACTCACTAAGACTATTGTCCCCTAGGTATCTTCCTATTATTACCCTATCTCAAGTGTCAATCTTAGCTTTCTATCCTAACTTAAATCCTAACATAAACTCAAATGCCTAAGGGGTTTGACTAAGACTAACTACTTTGTCTATGTTTCCTCTATCATATTATCTTCCAAATCCTGTTCATTCATTTAGGAATCTGAAATAACTACTTCATTTCACTGCCTTAGCCTTTATAAGGCTATATTTACTCATCTAACTTAGGTTGTCCTATTACCTTTTTGCTAGGGTACAGACTCAACCCTTAACTGCTTTATCTAGTACTTGATTATTACTCTTTCTTAAATAGGGGAGTATCTATATATTTGAATTATGTCTACCCTTATTTTTCTAAGCATCGTAAACTTCTCTTTCATACTAGATACTATTCTATTTCTTAACTGCTTCTGTCTGTCTATGTAATATCCTTAATTTTCTGTACTGATTTCTATGTACAAATTAGATGGAATATATGAGTTCTTTTTCAGGAAAAAGATGTGGTCCTTTATGTAAAGAAAAGGATTAAATTGCAGAAGAAAGGAAATGAAAGGACTTAAGTGCAAGTAAGGAAAGTTTAAGGTTAAGAAAGAAAGGTAGACAAAAATGTGGGGTCTTAAAGTGTAATTTTAGCCAAATAAAGGGACTTAAGTGCAAAGAAGAAAAAGTTCCCTGGGGCTAAAGTAAATTAAGGAAAAATAGGCCAGAAGTGGGTTGGATTGCCCGATGGCATTTCAGTCCCAGATTTTACCAGAAGATAGGGCAGGTGGCGCTGGGTAATCGAGCCTAATACCGGAATTTTTGAAGACTCCAGATAGCCAAAAATGGACTGATCATCCAAAAGTTATAAAAATTCCTACCGGATACCCTAGATTTCAGATATGAGTAAGAAATTATAGGACGATGCACCCTTATGGGGCGGATGTCAAGAAACTGACAGAATACCGATAGGAGGTCTGTAGAAAAAGTTATTCACAAATTAGCAAATCCAGACGGGAGTATGAGGCCTCCAGGGATCCGATAGGGAGATTTATCGGTATTTAAACTAAGACTGAATGAGGTCGGGTAACAACAGTCAGATGCCCGTTATGACCCAAATGGCTGCCCAGACATAGTAGGGCAGTGTATCTGGCAGAAGGAGCCGGTGTCCGAAAAGGTGTAGAAACGGTGAATAATAATAAAATATTCAATGAACTGTGCTAGAGGAAGATTCCTCGTAATGCGTGCCATAAAGTTAATGGACCCAGAAAGGCCCAATAATGGTGCCAACAAAGGCCCAATAAGACTCTTGGACTGATAGGTGGGCCAGTGTCCAGCAGAACCCCGGAGAAGTGCGAAATTATGAAAATGCCCCTGTGTTGTACTAAAGGTTAGCAGATGAATGGAGGGCATTCTGGTCATTCTAGATAGGCCCAGAGGCTAAGATATATCTAAATAAGGTTGACTAGAGTCAGTATATGCTTTGACTAGGTACAGAAAGGTGTGAAATGACGATTTTGCCCTTAGGGTTAAAATAGGACAAGAAAGGGCACCAAGGGCATTTTGGTCATTTCGCAGGGGATCTGTAATTGAGTTTAGACCCAGTATTAAAATACTAATGATATAAAGGATCCAGATACTAAGTTCAAGGCCAGAAGACATAATATGGGTTTTCAGAAAAATTAGATTCAGAAAACGGTCCAGTTTTCGAGGCGACGGACCGGGCCTGTACCGGATTGGACCGAAAAGCTTCCAGAAGGTTTATCCCCTCTCCATTTTCTCCATGTGAAGAATGTGGGTGGTGAGGTGTCCCATGAGGTGGCATTGGGTGATGTCATGAATGATGCAGTAAAAGGAATAAAGAAAAATAGGAAATTCTGGAAAAAACAGGACCACAGGATCAGATGGCTTCAAAATTACAAGAATGCCATTGACCAAAACTATAAATACCCCCCCTAGCTCTTCATTCTCACGGCCAAGAGCAAGAAATAGAGAGAGAAGGAAGTTCTTGAGAGAGAAAGTGAGAAAAGAAAGAAGAAAAGAAGTTCTTGTGAAGTTGGAAGCAGTGTAGAAGTTCTGCTTTTAAGGTAGTAACTAATCCTAGCTTTTATGTAATGTCTTTGTGATTTGTTATGCTATTGTTTGGTTGGATTGTTGTCCTATATGTTATGCTTGAAGGTCTATTACAATGCTATGATCATATGTTATTGAATATTGAAGCATGCAGCATACTTATCTGTACACAACCACAAGCAAGCACTGTCACACTGCATTACATATATTGTTATGATTGTTGCTACTGAGATTCTTTTGAATATCATTCCCATATATAACTTTACAGGGGAGGTTCTGTCAAAATAAAATTTGGAAATTTTAAGAGACGCCGTTAGGCTGCCAAAATTTTGGCAACGAAGAAGGAACAAAGAAAGGAACTGATACGTACTGTGTACGTAGGTGCTGTCTAAGGAGGCTAGAAGTGAGTGGACCTAGTAGGTTCATCCAGTATTTCCTAGGTACTTACATAGAATGGTAGTTCCTACGGGAATTACCGAATCGGTACAAGATCGGTTACTTTCTACAGAAGGAATGTAGCAGTTATGCTGCCGGATTTTAGACAACGAAAAATGTAATAGAAAATATGAGGATGGTAACCATGCACTGATGTATAATAGTTGATTATTTAATGGTTGTTATCTGGCATGTTGAACTGATATGTGATGTATGTATGCACTAATATGTAAGGTTGGTTGCTGAAAAATGACTCTGTGAACAGTAACCCGTGGAGACCTATTGATGTTTGGTAAATCATTAAAAATAGTAAATGGCAGAATAAATGTATGATATTTTTATGGTAAATAGTAGACATACTAAGATTTAATTTTATATATATAATGCCTCATTTGGATGTATAAACGAAAAGATATAAATTGTTAAAATTGGGACCAGAATGCTGGATTCAGGAGAAAATCACTGGATGAACAGTAAAGTTGAAACGTTGACCCACGTTGAATTTGTCAATTAATAGTCAACCAATGATTTTTCCCTGAAATATAATTAAGTTATATTCATTTATCAATTTGAACCACTTCATTTCGATTTTTCTAGAATTAGTTATGATTTTTCAAAGTTAGGTCACTCATCTGGAATTGGCCACAGTGAACAGTACCCGATGAGAATAAAATTCCAGATTAAGAGTTTAAACTTCAATGACCCTGAAAGTGGTTCTAAGTGCTATTGAATGGTCCTTAAGATATATAAAAATAAGGATGTGACAGTCTACAGTCCCAGTCTATTCTTGACCAGACTGTAGTTCCTTTTTGGTCTTCAGATTGAGAATTCTGCTTCTGAACATTCCCTTGAATTGGTCTTTCATGTCTCCATACATCGTACTATCTAGCTCATCTATACCTTGTGCCCATCCTCTAGCCGATAAACTTCAGTGAAGTTGGTACCTTCATTCCCATTGTTATTGTAATGTCTAGTCTCTGCTCTTAGGGTTTTCAAGTTCATGAGACGATTTTGTTTCATTTTCCCTAACATTACCTTGAGCTAACTCTCACATCTTAACTTTCTTGAATTTGGTCTAGCCAACTTCTTTGACCTTAGACTGGTTAGCTCCTGTCTCTGTCAGCGGAGGAAACTGCTCCTAGGTCACTATTATGCTCAGTCAAGCCACATTATGTTAAGAAACACGAGACCCTATAAGATATTGGCAAACTAAGACTAGTCTATTGTTGCCATGTCCATCATACTAGCTTGTCATGACTAACATCCTCTATGTTATATCATTGCATCTAACTCACTTGATATGTCACGACTAGATCACTCTGTGTTCTTCTGTCGTGGCCAATATTCTTTCCTCATCATGATTTGACCTCCTCTGTGTACCTTAATCACGACCCACAACATAGCCCATTGTGACCTAACTTCTCTGTGAAAATGAGTTGTGACCTAAACACCTTATTGTTGCAACCTGAACATACATTTTCCTAAACATTATCTTTCAAATGTTCCTTGTCTGAATCCTACTCCAAATAGTAAACCAACCATCTAGAAAATGGATTTTCTTGGTTCACTTAAGATTCAAACTTCTATATTTGTAAGCCTAACCTTCCCAATAAGTATCCTAACTTTAACATAATATATGTTAACTACTTAGGTTTAAGGTCTGGGAATTGTCCTATCTGATGCCAGAAACTTTATTCTGATACAAAAAATATAACACTTTACTTTTGTATGTCTTAGGGACTATTCTGTAGCATTTAGAACCAATTAAAAATCCATTTAAGTTCATTTACTAAATTTGGATTTCCAAGACTGTAGTTACTATTCATTTGGTATTTCCAGATTTGGCGATGTACTTTGAAAAATCACAACTAATTATACAAAACTTGAAATGAAGTTATTCAAAAGGATACGCGAAACTAATATAATGAAGTTTAAGGGAAAAATAATTCCAAGACCAAATGCTTAGCCAATCAATAAATCACTGTTCATTTGGTCAAAAATTCTGGAAAATAGTTTCTAGTTTTCTTTTTAAAGACATTGAAATAAGGCATTCTTGGTGTCAAAATGAAGCTTGACATGTCTACTATCATTACATAAATTATTGTACATTTATTCCATCATTTACTATTTTAATTACAACTAAAATGTCACTGCCTCATCAAGAGTTACTATTCATAATGACAAATTCCAGCAATTAACTTTATATACATATACATACATTCCCAAATTCACATAGTACATATAAATAATCAACATCAAGTATCCTTCTCCTCGTGTGGTTGAAGGTCTTGTTGTTTGGGAATAGAAATAGGGGTGAGATTTTGGGGAAAATCTCAATAGCAAATGGAAACTATACAATGTATGAAACTACATGCTTGATGTTAATATGTGTGCACTTAATGATCATGCTTGCGTAATGATAACTTTATGTGGTTCCATGTTTCCATAATTATAACATATGGCCATAGCATAAAAAGAAACAGAGTATTACTCAATCATACATGCTTCACATAATCAAAGTAAGTGAAACATCCTTACTTTCGATTGTCTTAGGGACCATTTGGTAGCATTTAGAACCACTTTCAAGGTCATTGAAGTCCAATTTCTCAATCTGGAGTTTTACTCTTATCGAGTACTGTTCACTGTGTAAATTCCAGATGAGTGACCTGACTTCGAAAAATCATAACTAATTCTAGAAAAATCAAAATGAAGTTGTTCCAATTGATAAATGAAGCTAACTCAATTATCTTTCAGGGAAAAATAACTAGTTGACCATGAATTGACCGAGTCAACGTCAATCAACGTTTCTATTTTACTGTTCATCCAGCGTTTTTCTCCTGAATCCAGCATTCTGGTCCCAACTTTGATAATTTATATATCCTTGTGTAGACATCCAAATGATACGTTTTATATATCCAATTAAAGCTTGGTATGTCTACTATTTACCATAAAAAGTTCATACATTAATTCATCCATTTACTATTTTTAATCATTTATCAAACATGACCTTGTCACCACGTGTTACTGTTCACAGTGGTATATTTCAGCATTTCTACTTTGCATACATATGCATACATCCATCATACATCAGTCAAACATGCCAAACAATAATTATTATTAATTAATAAGTTGTTTTACATCCAGTCATGTACATAAATTCTCATATCTCTATTACATCTTTTCCTGCCTGAAATCCGGCAGCATAACCGCTACGCTTCATCTGTACAAAGAACTGAACCGTACTGATTCGGTAATCCCCTCATGAGAACTACCATTCTACATAGTACCCAGGAAAGACTAGATGAACCGGCTAGGTCCACTCACTTCTAGCCTCCTTAGACAGCACTATGTACACAGTACTTATCATATACTGATGTTCAGTCTTTACTTCGGCAGCATAACGGCGTCTCTTAAAATTCCCAGAATTCATTTTGACATAACCTCCCCTGTAATGGTTTACTTATTGGGATGAGATTCGGGGGAATCTCAGTAGCAACAATCATAACAATATATGTAATGCAGAGTGACTGTGCTTGCTTGTGATTGTGTACAGATAAGTATGCTGCGTGCTTCCATGCTTAATAACATATGATCATCGCATTACAGCAGAGCTTCAGACATAACATATAAGACAACAATCCAACCAAACAATAGCACAATAAATCACAAAGCCATTACATAAAAGCTAGGATTAGTTACTACCTCAAAGGCTCAGCAGAGCTCTACTATCTCTATTCTGCTTCCAGCTCCGCCAGAACTTCCTTTCTTTCTTTCTTCCTCTCACTTTCTCTCTCTAGCACCTCCTCCTCTCTCTAAAATTGCTTGAGCCGTGATGCAAATGAATGAATGGGGGGGGGTATTTATAACCTCCTCCAATGGCATTTCTGTAATTACCATGAACTTTGATCCTGCGGTCCTGGTTTTTCCTGGATTTTTCTATTTTCTTTAATTCCTCCTTTACTGCATCATGCATGACATCATCGAGACACCTCACCAGGACACCTCAGCGCCACATTTATCACATGTCTGAAATCCTGGACACCTCAGCAGCTGACTCAGCATGCTGACTCACCGGTCCAGTCTCTTGCCTCGTAATACGTGTCCTCAACTTTTTCTTCTGCCTTTATGTTGGCGCCATGTGTCATCTTACTGGCACCTGTCACGCCTTCCAATGCTATCCAGATAAATCCAGGACTTTATCTGATCACCTCCTCGGTTATCGTGCCAACCGAGTAACTTTACTTTATTGAAACAGAATTAAAATAATATTTTAATGCCACTTTTTCCCACACATTACTGGGCCTACGTTTTTGGGCTCTGGGAATGTTGTCTTGGATCCTGATCAAGCCCAAGTACTCTGATGGCTCGATTCCCAAGAAACAACCCTTGGCAAATTACCAAAATACCCTTGGGTGCCCTTTCTTGCACTATTTTAACCCTAAGGGTAAAATCGTCATTTTACACCCTTCTGTACTCTGTCAGGGTATATACTGACTCTCAGTAACTTTATCTGTATGTACCTTGGCTTCTGGGCCTGTCCAGAATTACCAAAATGCCCTTCATTCATCTGTTACACTTTTGTACAACACAGGGGCATTTTCGTAATTTCGCACTTTTCCGGGGTTCTGCCGGACACTGGCCCACCTATCAGTCCAAGTGTCTCATTGGGCCTCTGTTGGCGCCATTATTGGGCCTTTCTGGGTCCAATATCCTCATGGCACGCATTACGAGGAATCTTCCCCCGTTAATAATTATTGAATATTTTATCTATAATTCACCGTTTATACACATATCCAGACACCGGCTCCTTCTGTCCGATACACTGGCCTGCAGTGTTCAGGCATCCCTGTGAGTCATATCAGTCATCTGACCGAGATCATCCGAACTCATTCAGTCCCTTTTCAAATACCGATAAATCTCCCTATCGGATACCCGGAGGCCTCACACTCCCGTCTGGATTTTCTATTTTGAGAATAACTTTTTCTACAGGCCTCCTATCGGTATTCTGTCAGTTTCCCGACATCCGTCCCATAAGGACGTATCATCCTGTATTTTCTCACCTAGATCTGAATTCTAGGATATCCGGTATTAATTTTTATAACTTTTGGACGATCAGTCCATTTCTGGCTATCTGGAGTCTTCCAAAATTCCTGTATTAAGCCAGATTACCGAGCGTCACTTGCTCTCTCTACCGATAAAATCTGGGACTGAAATGCTGTCGGACAGTCCAACCCACTTTCGGCCTGACTTTCTTTAATTACAATTTAGCCCCAGGGAACTTTTCTTCTTTCATTTAAGTCCCTTTTTACTTGGCTAAAATTACACTTAAGGACCCCACATTTTTGTCTACTTTCCTTTTTGGCCTTGAAATTTTTCATAATTGCACTTAAGTCCTTTCATTTCCTTTACTAGGTCTAGGGGCATTATTGTCTTTTCATATTTTACCAGAGTATTCTCTGGCCCTGGTCAACTATCCAGATACCCCTTCTTGACTGTCTAACATTAGCCAAATGACCAAAATACCCTTTACTCATTCTTCAGTTATTCTATAACATAAGGGCATTTTCGTCATTTTGCACATTTTTCCCGGACACCGGCCCCTCTTACCACTGAACTGATATTATGGGCCTGGGCCTTCCCTGGTGTCACTACGGGCCTTAGACAATACTGTATGGCCTCTGGCCATAGTCCGATCATCTCTATTCGGACTGCTCTTCCTTTACCGGTTATAACTGTAATTTCCCATCTTCAGGAATTTTTACAGAAAAATCGGGACCTCAAATCAAAATTCTGTGTTGCGTCATTCAATCCGGAATCCTTTTCTCTATCTCCTGGTATTTTCAGATATTTTATCCGGACCGGGCTATTTTGGCCTGAAAGTACGCTCCCGCGCACACTTTTCAAAAATGACCATTTTACCCCTGATCATATATCTAATTCTTTCATACACCTAGAGACCTCATATGCACATTTCACAGTTCAGTGAAATGATCAGCATAATTTTCTCTATTTTCTGGCAAAATATGGTACTCATCGGCTACCAGCCCGATCTTTCCCATAATTACGATTATGCCCTTGAATTCTCTTTCTGGCATCTCTAGGCCTAAAAATTGGGGTGTTACAGTAAGCATTCAACATAAAATATCCAAGTCATATAAGCATACAAGTAGGTAAATTCCCTAGCTCTATTCCTTGCTTTTCCTTCTATCATTGTCCTTGCTTTGTGGTCCTCTTTATGACATTTATCAAGGCCTAATAAAGCATAATATCATACTCATTACAATCCATTTATAAGGCCAACATAATATCATACTCACTAATCCTTTAACCCATTAAGCCTCTATCTTTCTCTAATTTTTATTAATTAGCTTGGCTTTTTAATTAATTGATGTATTGACTTTACCCTATACAATTTTTTCTTTTGAATCCATTTATGAGCTCATAATTACAAAATTCCAACTCCTTTACACTCTGCTGGACAAAACTGAAAAGAGTGCATATTTTTCTCAAAATTTCTCATTTTAATTCCAATGCTTCTAATACTTAATTCTCTTCTTTATCCCACACAATTTTTCATTATAAATCCATTGGAAACATCAAAA
Organism: Leucaena leucocephala; assembly: GCA_037074615.1. Lineage (NCBI taxonomy): Eukaryota > Viridiplantae > Streptophyta > Magnoliopsida > Fabales > Fabaceae > Leucaena > Leucaena leucocephala. The sequence continues at coordinate 12,401,813 of CM073537.1, forward strand.
CCCTGAAATGCTCATTACTATTCATCTATATGAACAGTAACAGAGAGGGTTTTCAAGATTTTCCTTTTCAATTCCAATGTTTCCAAGGTTTCAATCTTATTCAATCCTACGCAAATCATCATCTAAATTCAATGGAAGCATTAGATCATTGAAATTCCACTTCCTGGGTCCAGAATAGCCCTACGCTGATAGCCTTCATCAATAGCAAAGTCAAGAGTACAACTTAATTCAATAGCCAATAACTAAGTCTAGCTTTTCTAAGTGTTAATTTCATAATTCTAACTTCATTTTCTTGTTCCTTCAATGCTGTATAGTTTTGGATAGCAGTAGCACCAAGAGAATATCTCACTTTTCCTCCATTAAAATCTAATTTTTATCCTTCCAAAACATACCTAAATAAACTAAGAATGATTGCTTACCTTAGGTACTTGCTTAGGTGGCTTCTCCTGATCTTATTTTGGGTTTGACAAGCTCAGATTGTCATCGTCTGATCAATCAAAAATAATGATTGCACCCAATAATGTAGTATAAGGCATAACCCTATCATTCTTCTCAAGGAGCTTTTTTATTGGAATCCTAGCAAATTGGTGAAAAAGCCATTGAATAACTGAGTAAAAACATGGGTTTGGAGTTTGATTGAACTTTGATGCAATAAAATAAGGGTGCAGTAAAGTAAATATTTTTGTATTTTGGATTAAGAGGAAAATGAGTTGGATTGTGAAAGTAATATGTTAAGAAAGACTCTTGATGATGAAAACATAACTATCCTTACTCTTAATTTGATAGAGGAGATTTGAAATCACTAAGTCTTAAATAAAAACCTCAATCAATTGATTAAGACCAGTGCAATAATAGTTCTTAAACTCCTTTGATCAAATCTAGCTTAAAAACTTCTTAATACACTGTTGAAAACCACTTAGTGTATAATTAAATCAAATGATGAAAATGCCATCAAATGGTCATCAATCAACAACCATAGACTTCAAGCAATTGAATTAAACATCAACAATCGTTGATAAAAGTTCAACTATCCAGAAATTAAAACTGAAATACTTATATTAAGATCAACAATCACATCATCCATTGTCAATTACAAATATCTAATCTGAGAATAATCAATTGACATTCAATCCCTATTCATACAATGAAATCCCTAAATCTAGAAATGTTAAAATATGAAATAGGTGCAGATTAAGATAGAAAACTCCCTAATGAAGTCAATGAGCTCAAGATATTTGTCCATCACCAAGAGGCTAAAGATCTAGCCTCTTATAGCTCCTACTGTACTGCCATCGCTGCCTAGAAATGATGCCATGAAGAATGCAGAAAAAGGTGATGTAAAGGTCAAGAGAAAGATGGTAGAAGTGGATTAATCGGTGTAAAAGTGTGAAAATCTATGGAAAAATCAATAAAAATGGAAGATGTATGTAGAGGTTGTAGAGAGAATGTTGAGAGAGACTAAGTACTGTTTAACCAAATCTAGCAAAACTTCAGCCTCTCTACCATCTGCCTGCTCCTTTTTCCTTTAATTGCAGAGTAATCTAAAAGAAAACACACATCTTCACTAACAGGCTATTCTAGTTGCGACTAGATCCTAATTTTGGTCGCGACCAATGGACTCTTAGGTCTCGACTAAACATCATAGAAGCTGGCTTTCACGTTTTAGGTCATCTTTGTCTAGTGATTCCTTCTCTGCTTCATATTGGGTCCTTGATTCTCCTCTAAAACACCTGCAATTCAAAATCAAAGCTTACTGTAAAAGACCAACTAAATAAAGAACAACATAAATGTAGTTTGAAAGAGTTAATTTACCATTTAACCCTTTTATTAGCACATTACCATGCACACTAATGTATTACCACAAAAGCACAATTACCAAAATCAATGGTAAACTTCCCATAAAACCCTTGAAAATGTCAAAGAAACCATATACAATTTACATCATATCAATTCCCACACATTTAAACCTTTATACTCTTGGACAAATAAATGAGTCGCACCTAAGCTAATGCTAGTAAATCCGAGATAAAAATATAATCCGTAGTGAAACCTTAAAACAATTAATTCACCATCTTTTGAGAATGCAAAAATGATAATATGAGCAATACCAAGTAATTAACTACTAAATCAAATCAACGTTAACTGTATGAGCACAATAGATTTTCTATAAGAATGTAAGTATGTAGCTCTCTATATCCTCTCATTGTTAGGGTTCTTTCACTCAAATTCAAATTGGCAAACAACCTACCATATGCTTGTAATGGCTTTAAATCTCCTCAACTATACAACACTCATGCAAAGAATCAAGAGGTCTTTTAAGGGTGAAACGATAGAGATATGGAGGAAAAGGGAAAAGAATAAAATTGAGTGCCTTAATTAAAGATAATATAAGTCAAATTTCATCTAAATACCCCAAACCATATCCTTCAATTACAGATGAATACTTATTTCTCCTTTATTCTTTTGCTATAGCTTCTTGACAATGCTTTTTTTTAGACTTAGAAATCAACCAGCTTATGCATAATACTTCCACAACCTCCTTGATGGTTATATGGGTTCAAGTAAAAAGATAAACTTTACTTAATTATAATGAAATTTAGACACCAGCAAAAATTAGATAATAATGGAATAGCAATGAAGGTCCAATGGGTAAACAATGGATCAAAATTTATGGCTTGTGTTTAGGCCCAAAGGTTTAGAAATGAATGCCTTTATCATATTCAATAACATAAATGCGCAAGTAGTTTTCAACTTAGAGACAAGACAAGTTCTAGAGGATATAAACCAATTGAATAATCACTCAATATAGGAATTAAGGCCTATAATCCTTCCAACTAAGGTTTTCATCTAAATTGCTCATACACTAAAGTCTCAAACAATATTCATTATTCACTAGGCATTATAACACTTATCATAACTGAAAACCCTCTTAAATGATGATTTAAAAGTTTAAAAGTAATCACTCAAAAATCATGTAATAATCCCAAGTTTAACAGTGAAAACTTAAGTGTTTCCAATTCAATTTCTAAGATTTTTAAAAATTCAAGTGTGACCATGGTTTCTATAAAACTATTTATGCAAAAAGGTTAGAAACAATAGGCAATTAATCACTTATACAGAACCTTAGTAGAAGGAATCCTTTTATACAATAATGCACAAGGTAAAGAGAAGGTAAATTGACATTTTTGCATTCTAGTCGTGTCACATCCTTACTTTTCTTATATCTTAGGGACCATTTGGTAGCATTTGGAACCACTTTTAAGGTCATTGAAGTCAAATTTTCCAATATGGAGTTTTACTCTATTGAGTACTGTTCACTATGTAAATTATAGACAAGTGACCTGACTTTGAAAAATCATAACTAATTGTAGAAAAATCAAAACAAAGTGGTTCAAATTTCTATATGAAGCTAACTTATTTCTATTTTAGGGAAAAATAACTCATTGACCACGCATTGACCAAGTCAACATTAGTCAATGCTACAATTTTACTGTTCGTCCAACATTTTTCCCCTGACTCCAATATTTTGGTCCCAACTTTGAAAAATTATATTTCCATGTGTAGACAATCAAATAATTTGTTCTATATATCAAATCGAATCTTTGTATGTCTACTATTTACTGTAAAAATATCATACATTTATTCAATCATTTACTATTTTTAATTACAAATGAAAGGTCATTGCCTCACCACAAGTTACTGTTTATGGTGGCAAATTCTAGCAACCAACTTTACATCAATGATTGGTATTAGTGCTTACTTGTGATTGTGTAAACATAATATAATATGCATGCTTCCATGTAACATATGAAATACAATTGGACAAGGTAATCATAGCACAAAGCATCAATAATTACATATTAACATCAATCAATCAAGCCATAACACAATCAACCATACATTCAACACATACAAGTTTAGGTAAGTTTACTACCTGTTGTGTAGCCTTTTCCTTTAGTCCTTACCCTTTGCTCTAATGTTACTCCTTTTCATAGGTCAGAGCCTATACATAGCATAATAATATTTCTATTATTATTTTATCCGGCATAACTCTACTTATCTCAAGCTTAACCTGAGGTAATACCCTTAATCCGACAATCTCCTAACATTCTTTCTATCCACGGCTAACCTTATAGAGAGAGATATTTCTCTATTCTAACAATTAAATTTATAAGACCAATCCTCTAATTTGTTAGAGAAGGGACTAGAATAAATTACTTACCTTATTCCTAAGCTTACCGAGTCCATAAGCTCCTAACTTAGCCAGAACTCCTTCTTTATCTTCCTTTCTTTCTTTCTTTCTTTCTTTCTTTCTTTCTCTCTTTCTCTTTCTCTCTCTTCTTTTATCTTCTCTTCTTGGTTCTTGCCGTGGTGGTATGAAATGGCAAGGGTGGGTGCCTATTTATAGGTAGAGGAAGTTGGCTTGAACGGTCCAGATTGAATCACGATAAACGGCTTAGATCGCTTAGCTTCCTTAAGAAGCTTCGCCTGCATCATCGTGATGACATCCTCCTCCTCCTCAATGACTCATCTAAATGACACCATCTATGGACACCTCACATGCTTAGGTGGCATAATGGTGGGGCCCTTGGGATACCTCACAGCTGACTCAACGTTTCCAGAGAATTCTAGAGTCTTATCCCAGAATAAACGGTTGAGATCATGCCACGTGTCCTTAGCTTTTTCTTCTTTCCCTATGCTCATGCCATGTGGCGCCTTATGGATCCCATGAGGACACCTTTCACTCCACCTCATGGCTTTCGGATAAGTCCAAAGCTTTATCTGATTAATTCCCCGCTTATTACTTTAACCGGGTAACTTTACTTTACTGAAAAATCACTAAAATATTATTTTAATACCACTTTAACCCACATAATTCTTGGGCTACATTTTTGTACTTATTGGAATGTCATCTTGGGTCTCTGATCAAGCTCAAGTACTCTGATGGCTTAATTCCAAGAAATATCCCTTGGTAAATTACCAAAATGCCCTTGGTTCATCTTTATTTACTTTAATGAGTCTATGGGCATTATTGTCTTTTCACACCTTACCAGAGTATTCCCTGAAACATCCTTACTTTCATACATTTTAGGGACCATTCGGTAGCATTTAGAACCACTTACATGACTTTTGAAATCCATTAGCTAAATCTGGAATTTTTACTCTTGGCGAGTTACTGTTTATATGGTATTCCAGATTAGGCAACAAACTTTGAAAAATCATAATTAATTCTAGAAATATCGGAATGAGGTGGTTAAAAATTCTACTCGAAGCTAACATCTTGAAATTTAGTGGAAAAATAATTTTCTGACCAAATACTTAGCCAACTGATACAGTTTATTCATCAAATGTTACTATTTATTTGATCAAAAATTCTGAAAACAGATTCTGGTCCCCATCTTTGGAAAATTCGTCCTCTTTGTAAAGACATCAAAATAAGGTGTTCTTGGTGTCAAAACAAATCTTGACATGTTAAATAAATGTCTATAAAATATCATATATTTATTCCATCATTTACTATTTTTCATTACATTATGAACATTACTGCTCAAAATGGTCACACAACATCATTACATATAACAATTCTTCATATAACATTTATACAATCCAATCCCTAACTTTTCTCCATGCTTCTTCATGCTCTTTCATCATCTATAAACCTATTGGGATTGGGATTACATAGATGGGGTGAGGGTCCGAGGGAAATCTCAGTATCAAACGGTACTAAACAATGCATGTATTAATGTAAATGCTTGTGCTTGCTTGTGAAAGTGTTAACATTGTATAGTGTGCATGTTTAATGTATCATATGAAATACAATTGGCCAAGGTAATCATAGAAACAGATCTTCAAATATCTACACATATGCACACAATTCAACAAAGCCATAGCACTATCAAGCATAACATCTAATACATACAAGTTTAGGGTAAGTTTACTACCTCATATATTTGACTTTCTTTCACTTCAACTTTGCTCTTTCTTCTTACTTCTCCTTGATGTGTGGCTTCCTCTTTAGAGCACACTACCAAATCTTAACATCACATAACCATCCATTCATCACCATCTAACTCTCTTGAACATTACGCTTACTTTAACTAACATAACTTCCTTTAATCTTTACCAATTGACTTGGCCTTTGAATCAATTGATGTCTTGACCTTACCCTACATAATTTCATCTTTTGAATCCATTTATGAGCTTAGAATCATAAAATTCCATCTCCCACATACTGTTCTAGACAGATTTGAGAAAACATACATAATCCTTTCAAAAATTCTCATTTTGATTCCAAAGCTTCCCATACTTGTTTCTCTACTTTACCCCACACAAATTTTCATTTTAAAACCATTGGAAGAATCAAATTCAAGAAATTCCAATCACTATTCATACGAGTGAACAGTAATAGAGAAGAATTCCAAGAATTTCAACTTCCAATTCCAATGCTTCCAAGGTTCAAAACTTATCCATTCCTACATAAAATCATCATATAAATTCAATGGAAGCATTAGGTCATTGAAATTCCATCTCCTTCTAACATGAATAGTGCAGACTGAATGATATCTCTTATGGCAAAGTCAAGAATATCAACTTGATTCAACAACCAATCATCAAACTAGCTTGTTTAAGCTTCAATCATATAACTCTAACTTTAATTTCTTCTTTCTCCTTTCATCTAAGGTTTTGGACAGCATATTCACCTTAGAGAAAGCTCAACTTTCTTCCATGAAAACCCTAAGTTCAAGCTCCCAAATCAAAGGAAAATAAGCTAGGATAGATTGCTTACCTTTAATGTCTAGCTTGCTTGAACTTTGGACCTTGGATTCTTCTTTGTCTTGGCTTGAGTTTTCATTTTGACATAGCTTCCCCAAGGCTTCTTGCTTCACGGTTTTGGGCAGAAATAGTGGGGGTATTTATAGAAAATCTCATGGAAAATGGATGGCCAAGATCACTTTGTGCACTATTTGATCTAATGGCTCATAATTGCTCTTACATCAAACTTCTCCACCAAGCCAATTTGAGATAAAATCACATGACAAAAATCTTCTTTTTCCCTTGCCTTGGATGCCATGTGTAAAGCTTTGTGTGTCCCACTATGTGCAACCGTAATTCCTACTTTATTCCTTTTTCTTTTCTTTTCAAAAATTCATAAATTATTCATTATTGGACTTGGTCTCCAAGACAACTTTTAGGACTTATTGGGCTGCCCTAGGATGAAATATTGGGCCTTTCTTAGGTCCAATTGCTAATTGGCACAAATCCCAAGGCACTTTTCATATACCGATATCCTTAAATTACCCTGATCATGAAATAAATACTAAACAATTCTTGTAATGGTTTTAACATTTTTAAAAATTCATTCTAATATAAAATGAATTTCTTGTAAAGTTTCATAATTTTTTGAGACCCAGAAGTCCTAAAAAAATTATATATATTTCCTTTAAACCCTTTATCGGTGTCCTTTTTTGCCGTAAATTCCATAATTAATGCTACAGGACTCCTTTTTTACTTCTGTGAATTTCATAAATTCTCATGTTAATTATAAGAATTGACTACCAAATTTCATCTGATTCTGAGGTCCATAGTACACTGCATTAATTTTCCTATCTTTAATAATTCATATCAATTTTTCGGGACCTTAAATCAAAATTCTATGTTGCGTCAAACTAATCAGAATAATTTTCTCTATTTACTAGAAAAATTTGGGTCTAAACTAATTTTGGGCATTTTTGGGCATTTTCCGGCTCAACTTTCTTATAATTACCGTTTTGCCCTAGAACTTTGGAAAATTACACTTTAGGCCCTCAAATTTTCATAATTACACTTAATGGCCCAAAGCTTTTGTCTACTTTACATTTTGCACCATGCCACTTTTAAACTTTTCATTTTAGTCCCTCTTCTTTAAACCTCATCTAATCATTCTTTTCTTCTCTATTCATTATCACAATCCTTTCCAAACCTCTTTCCTCTATCAGTATTATACCGATAGGGAAAACTTAGGATATGACATTCCCTGACCCTAGTCAAATGACCAAAATACCCTTCACTCATTCTTTAATTATTTTATAACACAGGGGTATTTTCGTCATTTCGCACATTTTCTGCATATTTTTGGACACTGGCCCCTTTTTATGATGAACTGATATCATGGGCCTAGGCCTTACTTGGCATCATCATGGGCCTCTCTGTGACATCATCTGGGATCATTCAGTCCAAACTTGCTTACTGCTTAATTTCCCAATCGGATATCGGGCGTTCACGAACTTTCGTCAAAATTTACTAAAAAGTGAATAACTTTTCTTACAGATCTCCTTTCGGGACTCTATCAGTTCCCTGACCTCTATCTTCATAGGATGCATCTTCCTGTAACTTTTCAGTCATATCTGAGGTCCAGGAGATCTGATAAAAATTTTAGATAACTTTCAGACTACTAGATAAATTTCAGCTATCTGAAACTCTAATAAAATTTCTGTAATAAGCTAGATTAACCAGCATCATTTTCTCTATCTACTGATGAAATTTGGGACTAAAATGCTTCCGGGCAATTCTAAGCCACTTCTGGCTTAACTTTCTATAATTACCATTTTGCCCCTGGAAACTTTTCCTTTTTTCAATTAAGTCCCTTAAATTTTCATAATTACACTTAATGGCCCATAACTTGTGTCTACTTTTATTTTTGCACCATGGAACTTTTAAACTTTCACTTTAGTCCCTTTCTTTTCTAAAATGACCATTATGCCCCTAAAGACTTTCACTATTTACATATAAGTCCTTCTACTTTCACTTATTTGCAGTTTAGTCCCTAAAAACCCCCTGTATGTTTCTGGGACTTCTGCTCAAAGGGATCTGGTAGCCTATCTATTTCAGGCTACTTTTTGAGTCTCTGGGCCTAAAAATTGGGATATTATAGCTCACGACTAAAAACAATGCAGGTCGCGACCATATTTCACAGTGAGTGCTTGCTCTGAACTTACACATTTAGTCACAGCCATACTACACGGAGGTCGCAACTCATTTTCACAGAGAGCCCATTAAGTCCAGAATTCCATCCTAGGTCGCGACCTTATAACACATAGGTTGCGACTAATTTTCACAGAGGCTACCAAATGATATTTTCAAAACCCAAAACATCTTTTACACTGAACCCCTAACAACAAAATAGTTTAAAGTGGGGATCCAAATTTTAGTAATTCATCACTTATTAAGATTAAAAACCCAAAACTTTGTGATGACAGATTGGATTTATGAAAAAAATTAGGATTCTTTACACAGAAACAATATCTCTCCCACACTTAAACTTGACAGTGTCCTCATTGTCAAAGAAAAGAAGTACAAGACATTGTAAACCTTAGTAGACATTTAGGAACATCAGCATGAAATAAGAGCAATTAAATGTAATTCCAACACAGCAATCCAACACAACTCAATACAAGTTTAACAATGAAGCTTGCAGTCACATTCAAATTATACAGAGTAATACAAGGAAAGCAAAGATGACAAGATGGGTAAACTATAGCATGCAATTGAGTGTGTAAACATCATAGAGAACTAACAATAATTAAACAATACGTAGACAACACATGAGTATTATTCAAAGTAGAAACAAACTAAAATTAAACACTATCCTACTGAATAATCCCTTTCAGAACTCATCAAACCAACATATCAAACATACATCACATTAGGAAAAACATGTAAAAGGTAAGAGATAAGAAAGGGACAACCTGGCTTCAAGGATATAAAGCAGATTCCTTATAAAGCTTTAAAGGTGTCCATTTTCCTAAAAGATTTTGCCTATCGCCTCCTCTTTCAACTCAATCATCCCAAAGTCATGGACTTTAACAACTGTGTAAGGTTCATCCCCGCTAGTTTTGAATTTACCATGTTTGAACTTGAACCTAGCTTGGTACCTTAACACTCTATCACCCTCCTTAAACCTCTTTCTCAAAATATGAGCATCATGAATTAATTTTGTCTTTTGTTTATAAATTTTAGAGCAATTATAGGCGTCCAATCTAATATATTCTAGCTCTTGAATCTACAACAACCTCTCTGAACTAGCTTCTACAAGGTCCTCATTGTAAGCTTTCATTGCCCAAAATATCTTATGCTCTATTTCCATAGGCATATGACAAGCTTTCTCAAAAACTGTCCTATAAGGGGACATGCCTAGAGGGGTTTTAAAAGCTATTTTGTACCCCCATGAAGCATCGTCTAGTCTCAAGTTTCAATCCTTATTGGATGGTTTAACAATCTTTTCTAGAATATGCTTTATCTCCCTATTAGAAACCTCTGCTAGACCATTAGTTTGAGGGTGGTACGGGGTTGAGACCTTGTGAGTTACACCATATTTTGCCAATAAGTCATTGATTAACTTATTACAAAAATAGGTACCTTGATCACCAATTAACGCTTTCGGTACTCTAAATTTGCTAAAGATGTGAGACCTTAGAAATTTGGAGACCGTTTAAGCATCATCTAGTCTCATAGAAATGGCCTCTACCCACCTAGATAAATAGCCTATAGCCAAAAGAATGTAATGAAATCCCGCTAAAGATGGAAAAGGTCCCATGAAATCTATTCCCCATACATGAAAAACCTCAAAACATAATAGGTTATTGCGGCATCTCATGCCATTTACTAATTCCCCCAAATCTTTGGCATTTATCACAAGCTCTACAAAACTCAAAAGTAGCTTTGAAAAGGGGAGGCCAATAGAAATCGGATTCAAGGACCTTATGTGCAGTCCTTTCCCCCCCAAAATGACCCCCACAAACCTATAAATGGCAAGCTTCTAAAATTGATTTATGATCTTGATCAGGAACACATCGTCTTAATACTTGATCGAAGCATAACTTTCACAAAAAAGGTTTATCCCAACTAAAGTATTTAGATTCACTTTGAGCTTTTGGGACTGAAATTTAGAAAATGGGATGGAATTAGGCCAGTTTCAATGAAATTAACTAAATAAGAATACCAAGGTTCTACAATAGTAACCAAACAAAGAGACTAATCAAGGAAAGAATCACAAACAATATTAGAACTAGGTACTCCCCTTGTCCTATTGGTAATATGCTTAGATGATCTGCAATGTACTTCATATTTCTAGCTCGATCCCTCACTTCTATATCGAACTCTTGAAGCAGTAGCATCCATCATAGAAGTCTTGGTTTAGACTGTGGCTTTTTAAATAAACTTTATAGCAGTATAGTCAGTGTATATAATCACTTTAGCACTCAAAAGATAAGATCTAAATTTATCAAGTGCAAACACAGTGGCAAAGAGTTCTTTTTCTGTGGTAGTGTAGTTCTTTTGAGCACTATCTAATGTCTTAGAGGCATATGAAATGAATTTAGATAGCTTACCATATTTCTGTTCTAACATTGCACCTACAGCTTCATTTGATGCATCACATGAAAGCTCAAAATCTAAATGCCAATTAGGTGTAGCAAGTATAGGTGATGTGATAAGCATAGCTTTAATAGTGTCAAATGATCTCTTGCAAGTATCATCAAAATAGAACTCTATATATTTTTGCATGAGTTTAGAAAGTGGAGATGCAATCTTGCTAAAGTCCTTAATAAATCTTCTATAGAATCCAGCATGTCCTAGGAATAACCTCAGTTCCTTTAAAGATTTCGGATAAGGAAGAGAAGAAATAACCTCAATCTTAGCTTTATCTACCTCAATCCCATTCTTAGATATTAAATGCCCTAGAACTATACCTTTATCTACCATAAAATGATATTTCTCAAAATTTAGCACAAGGCTTTTCTCAATGTATCTTGCTAAGACTTTCTCTAAACTTTCTAAACATTCATCAAAATCCTTACCATACACTATAAAATCATCCATGAATACTGAAACATCCTTATTTCCGTACGTCTTAGGGACCACTTGATAGCATTTAGAACCACTTTCAAGGTCATTGAAGTCCAATTTCTCAATCTGGAGTTTTACTCTTACCGAGTACTGTTCACTGTGTAAATTCCAGATGAGTGACCTGACTTCAAAAAATCATAACTAATTCTAAAAAAATCGGAATGAAGTGGTTTAAATTGATACATGAAGATAACTCAATACTCTTTCAAGAAAAAATAACTCGTTGACCACGCCTTGACCAAGTCAACGTCAGTCAACGTTACAACTTTACTGTTCATCCAGTAATCAACTTTGCATATTCAATCATTTACTATTTTTAATTATAGATCAAACATCACTATGTTACCACGGGTTACTGTTCACGCCAGCAATCAACTTTGCATATTCTTATGCATACATTAATCACATATCAATCAAACATGCCAAACAATATTTATTATCAAAGAATAAATTGTTATACATCAGGCATGCACAAAATTCTCATATTTCTATTACATCTTTCCTGCCTGAAATCTGGCAGTATAACATTTCTTACATCATCTTTTTTGAGTAACTGATTTTGTACTGATTCGGTAATTCCCATGAGAACTATCATTCTACGTAAGTACTAAGGAAAGACTGGATGAACCGGCTAGGTCCACTCACTTCCAGACTCCTTAGACAGTACCTACGTACACAGTACGTATCATCTCCTTTCTTCACTACTGATATTTTTCCATAATTTTGGCAGTATAACGGCGTCTTTCAGCATTCTTAAAAATTACTTTAACATAACCTCCCTGTAATGGGTTATACATTGGGGATGAGATTCGAGGGAATCTCAGTAGTAATAATCATAACAATATATGTAATGCAGTGTGACAGTGCTTGCTTGTGACTGTGTACAGATAAGTATGCTGCGTGCCTCCATACTCAATAATAACATATGATCATAGCATTATGTAGTAGATCTTCAAACATAACATATAAGACAACAATCCAACTAACCAATAGCACAACAAATCACAAAGCCATTACATAAAAGCTAGGATTAGTTACTACCTGGCTAGCTTAGCAGAACTCTACTATCTTTATACTGCTTCTAGCTCCGCCAGAACTTCCTTCCTTCTTTCTTTCTTCCACTTTCTTTCTCTAGAACTCACTTCTCTCTCTAAGGGGGCTCTTGGCCATGAAGAATGAATGGCAAGGGGGTATTTATAGTTTTTATGGATGGCATTCTTATAATTAGCAAGAACTTTAACTTGTGGCCACCATTTTTCCAAGAATTTCCTATATTCTTTACTCCCTTTATTGCATCATCATGGTGATGTCACATGGGACACCTCACCATGGTGACTCACCACTTAACTTGTGGCCATCATTTTTCCAAGAATTTCCTATATTCTTTACTCCCTTTATTGCATCATCATGGTGATGTCATCATGGGACACCTCACCATGGTGACTCACCACCCCTCATAATTACATGCTGACTCATCCTGCTGACTCACCACCCCTCATAATTACTTGCTGACTCACCAGTTATGGAGAATTCAAGAGTCTTGCACCGAAATACGTGTCCTTAGTTTTATCTGCTTCCTCCATATTAGTGCCATGTGGCGTCAAGGTGGGTCCCACAAGACACTTTTCACGTCAATCAATGCTATCCAGATAAGTCTAGGACTTTTTATCTGATCACTTTCTCAGTTATCGTGCCGACCGAGTAACTTCTACTTTTTTTTTTGATATAGTATTAAAATATTATTTTAATGGCACTTTTCCCTATGTATCACTGGGCCTACGTTTTTTTGGGCCTCTGATAAATCCCAAGTACTCTGATGGCACGTTTCCCGAGAACATCTCTATTTTGACCGCTTTTCGATTATAACTATAAATTCCCATCTTTAGGAATTTTTTACAGAAAAATCGGGACCTCAAATCAAAATTCTGTGACTCCTCATTCAACCTGAAAATTTTTTCTCTATCTCCCGATATTTTCAGATATTTTATCCGGACCGGGGCTATTTTGGCCTGAAAGTACGCTCACGCGCGGCTTTCAACATGACCATTTTACCCTTGATCATTTTTCAATACTCTTAGGGACCTCATATGTATATTTCACAGTTTAGTGAAATGATTAGCATAATTTTCTCTATTTATCAGTAAAATATGGTACTCATCAGCTACCGGCCCGATCTTTTCCATAATTATGCTTATGCTCTTGCGTTCTCTTTCTGGCCTCTTTACTTATCTTCTTATCCTTCATCTTAAGTTCTTGAAATTCTATTCCAATAACTCATCCCCTGAACTCTTTGGGAGTCATCGTTAATTGAAAGGCTCGAGAACTCGCCCATATCAGGTTATCTTACTCAGGAGCCAGCCCATATCTAGCTACCTGTAGAATTCCCAGGCTTAAGACTTAGGATATTCCTTACATTCCTCTTTTTGAACCTAGGTGAACTGTCCCTATTTTGTAGGTCAAAGACTTAACTCATCTTAAATCCTAAGGAACTTAGCTCATCCCTCAAATTCCTACCAAATATAGGTAAGTGATCCGCCCATATCAGATTACTACCCTGGGACTACGGGTTTAGCAGCCTGCCCATATCAGACTACCTCCCAGTTCTCCTAGACTAAAAAATCGGGATGTTACAAATACCTTTATGTTACTTTCCAAGAATTCACTGAACATTGACATCATAGCACTTTGAAATATTCTAAGAGCATTGCCAAGCCAAATGGCATCCTTCTATAAGCATATGTACCAAATGGACATGTAAATATGTTTTTTTATCTTTCGGTGCAATTGGAATTTAAGAATATCCTGAATACCTATTTATGAAACAATAATGACTTTTTCCTGCTAATCTCTCAAGCATTTGATCAATAAAAGAAAGGGAAAATGATCTTTCCTAGTAGAGTCATTTAACTTCCTATAATCAACATAAACCCTCCAAGAATTTTGCACTCTAGTAGGTATTAATTCATTATTCTCATTCCTCACTACTGTCATTCCATACTTTTTAGGTATTATATGAACAAGAGATACCCATTCACTATATGATATAGCTTATATGATCCCTGCCTTTAGCAATTTACTAATTTCTATCCTAACAACATCAGAGATTAATGGGTTTAATCTTCATTTAGCAAAATCCTATGAGTGATACAGTGGCATCTATCCCTTTTATATCAGCTAATTGCTAACCCAAAGTCTCTCTATTCTTTCTAAGCATTTTTAACAACCTAGACTCTTCACTAACAGTTAAAGAATTAGAAATTATTACTGGCAATTTTGAGTCTGGTTCAAGATAAGCATACTTAAGGTTATAAGTCAAATCTTTTAACTCTAATTCTGGGGTTGAACAATAAAAGGGATGAGATGAGAGGAGTCAGTTAACTTAGAAATAATCCCCTTTGTAGATTCTTGGAGGTTGTTCATGTTCAGCTCATTCGAAATCTTCAGCTTCCTTTTAATCTCTTAAGGTATTACACCAAGCTTAAGTTGATCTACAGCTGTAACATAGTTGCATGTATTGACCTTCTTACCTATATCAGAATCAAAGATTAAATTATTTAGAAATCGCAAGATATGAGATGTAATCTTAGAATGGGAATAAGGGATAGTATAGTTAGAACATATTAGCCCTTTAACTGTAACATTGGAATGTAAAACTGAAAAACTTTGAAGTTTACTAGTTGCATCTGACATTCTGAGTCATGACCTCTAATGATTGTCTTCAACTTCTTGTCGTGACCTATTTTGACAGAGAACGTCTCTGGATCTTTTGGTCGCGACTTGATCATCCAACGGTCGTGACTTGTAACATCCCAAAATTTTTCCTATCTGTATAAGACTGATAGAGAAAAGAGGTTATGAAGGGATTGGGATGATAATCAAGAAAAAAATAATGATTAAGATAAGAATTAAGCCAAAGAAAGAGAAAATGTATAATGTTGTGAAGCAAATGGGGCTAAATTACAAAGAGGAAAAGTTCCCAGGGAAAAATAGTAATTATAGAAACTTGAGCCAAACAAGGCTTAGAACTTCCTGCAAGCATTTTAGTCCCAAATTTCATCTGTAAATAGAGAAAATTATGCTATTTAATCTAGCCTAATACAAAAATTTTATTAGAGTTCTAGATAGATTATCTTTATTTGATAGTCTGAAAGTTATCTAAATTTTTTATCAGACCTTCTAGACCTCAGATATAAATAAAAAGGTATAAGAAGGTGCGTCCTATAAAGCCAGAGGTTAGGGAACTAACGGAACCCCGAAAGGAGTTCTGTAGGAAAAGTTATTCATGTTTTAATGAATTTTGAACGGAGTTTGCGAGCACCCGATATCCGATTATAAAACTTAAGCAGTAAGCAAGCTGGGACTAAATGAGCTCAGATAATGTCACAGGAGGTCTATGATGATGCCAAGTAAGGCCCAGGCCCATGATATCATTTCATTGATTAAAGAAGCCAGTGTCCAGAGATATTTAGAAAATGTGTAAAATTATAAAAATGCCACTGAGTATGCCACTGTGTTATACCATTGAGCAAGAGATAGATGAATGGCATTTTGGTCATTTGAATAAGGTTAGAAGGTCAAGGAGAGTTCCCAGAATAGTTGACTAAGGTTAGGGAATACTCTGATGATGTATGAAAAGACAATAATGCCATAGAGATATTAAAGTAAATAAAGAAGAACCAATGGGTATTTTGGTAATTTATCAAGGGATCTGTAATTAAGTTTAGACCTAATCCAACAATGTCAATGGTAGGAAGAATTCGGATACTAGATTTAAGATCAGAATATATGTTATGGGACAGAAAAATTATATTTAGAAAACAATCTAGTTTTTGGAAAATTGGACTAAGTTGGTACAGGATTGGACAAAATGGACTGGAGGTTTCTAGAAGCAATGACTCAGCAGGTGAGGTGTCCTATGGGACCCACCAAGGCGCCACCTTGTATGCAAGGTGTCCCTTGATAATGTCATCATGATGATGTAGGCAAAGCTTAGTAAGAAAGGTAAGCGATCTGAGCCGTTCACCGCGATTTGATCTAGACTGTCCATTATACCTCCCTTCACCTATAAATACCCCACCCTTCCATTCCATTCCACATCCATGGCAAGCGCAAGGCAAGGAAGATAAAGAAAAGAGAGAGATAGAAAGAGAAAGAAAGGAAGAAAAAGGAGGAGGTTTGACCGAGCTAGGAGCAATCCAAGGAGCTTAGGGACTTGGCAAGCTTAGGAATAAGGTAAGTAATATATTCTAGTCCTTGCTCTAATAAATTAGAGGATTGTTCTTGTGAATTTAATAGTTGAAATAAATAAGTGTCTCTCTTGATAAGGTTAGCAGTAGATAAAAAGAAAGTTCGGGCATTATCAGATTAAGGGTATTACCTCAAGATAAGCTTAAGTTAAGTAGAGTTATGCTAGATAGGATTGTAATGAAATATTATTATGTTATGTAGTTGCATACATTGTATGGCTTCTGTTTACTACTAAGATTTCTCAAGAAATCTTACCCCTCCATGTCACCACCACAGCAGAGATATCACATAAGGAATAAGATGAAGAGGCATGAAGAAGAGATAGGAATTAGTTGCATGATTTATGTCTATATATATACTAAGTTAGATGATGAAATTGTCATTGTGAACAGTAACTCGTAAGTAGGTAGTGGTAATTAAGTTGTAATTAAAAATAGTAAATGTTAGAATACATGAATGAAATTTTACATACATTTATTTAACATGTGAAGGTTCAATTTGACACTAAGAATGACTTACTCCGATGTCTTTACAAAGAGAACAAAATTTTTAAATTTTGGGACCATAAACTATGTTTCAAAAATTTTGCCTAATAAATAGTAAACTTTGACTTTAGAGTTGACTCAGTTAACTAGTCAATTAGTCCAAGGAAGTATTTTTACCTTAAATTGCAAGATGTTATCTTCATGTATCCTTTTGAACCAATTCATTCCAATTTTTTTAAAATTAATCATAATTTTTTGAAGTTCATCGCTGAATCTAGAAATATCATACTAACAGCAACTTGTTAGAATGAAATTCCAGATTTTGTAATTAAACTTCAATGGATGTGTAAGTTGTTCTAAATGCTATTGAATAGTCCCTAAGATGTACAAAAATAAGTTGTTACTTTTTTGGTATTAGAGCAAAGTTTCTGGCATCATATAGGATAATTCTTATACCCTAAACCTAAGTAGTTAACATTATGTTAAGGTTAGGGTACTTAGTGAGAGGTTAATATCACTTAAGTCTGAATCTAAGGTGAACCAAGAAGATCCCCTCCTTATATGATTGGTTCACTACTTAAAGTAGGATTCAGATAAGGAACCTTAGAAAGAGAATGTTTAGGAAAAGAAATATGTACAAGTCACAACGGGAGAAGACCTGAGGTCGCAACAGAAGAACACAAAGCTGTCTGGTCGTGACGAGTATATTGAGATGGTTGTGACTGAAGTTCACAGAGAACGTGAGTCACGACTAGCTAATACTTAAGTCGCTATAAGGAAACATAGAGGATGTAGATACAGCAAGCTAGTATGATAGACAAAGTAAATAGTAGATTGGTCTTAGTCAGCTAATACCTCTAAGGTCTCATGTTTCTTAACATGATGTGGCTAGACTAAGTTGAACAGCGATGGGGAGAAGTTCCTTATATTGATAGAGACAGAAGCTAACCAGTCTAAAGTCAAAGTTGACTAGTTCAAGATCAAGAAAACTAAGATACCAGAGTTAGTTCAAGATAAAACTAGGGGAATGAAACAAAATCATTTTGTAAACCTAAAATTCATATAAATAAAGATTAGATACTACAAGCATAATAAGGCGCTAACCTCGCTGAAGCTTACTAGCTAGAGGTTTAGTGCGAGGTGCTAGCAAGTTAGATGTACAAGGCACTAGGACACAGAAGACCAGCTTAAGAAAGTATTCAGAAGTAAATCCTCTGATGATAGTCAAGAGTTGATCTATTATGTGAAAGACTTCACTAGGTTAGTCTTTCCAGAATAGAAATCTTAGAAGTATGAGACCGAAGCTTGTCCACTGATGTGATGGTGAATAGACAGAGAGCTAATATTCCTAAAACAGATAAACCTATCATGAAGGAACCTGTAAACTAGTGTTGGGCACTCCAAATGGTAGGAGTAACAGTAGCAGATGATAGATGGGATCCCAACAACTCAAGTCGCCAGGAATAAAGAAGAGATATTATTATCACAACAGCCATAGTAGTAGCTATTGTTGATTTACGATGATTAGAGAGAGAAGTCATCAAGGAGTTACAGTCCAGGGAGGAACATACTAGGACTATTAGATGGTCAAGATTTGCTAAGGAAGAAGATAGTATCTAACTATGGAATGTACAATTCCATAAGCATAATCGGGTTGCATTCAAAGGTATATTAGATGCCCAAGCAATAGAGAGTTAGATGAATTGCTTAGAAAAGATCCCCAAAGTGATAAAATATCTTATAGAAAGGAAGGTATTATTAGACAATTACCAGCTAAAGAAAGATGTAAATAAGTAGTAGAAAGGTATAGAAGTTACTCCATGATCCGCTTACCTGGAAGTTTTTATTGAGCATTTTTATGAGAAGCATTCTCCTCAGTCAGATATAGATGAGCGTGAGGCTAAGATAAAATGTTAAAGCAGGGTAAGAGGAACCCTCTGATGGATACTTAGCCAAGTTTATCCCCGTGAACAGCGAGAGTTAAATGACTGAGAAGTTAACTAATTGAATTCTATGCTACAAGAAAGAAATTTTCCTAGGAAGTTACAGAGGTTCAATGAAATATTAGAGGCAAGCAAGATTACAGAGAGAAACTTGTGATGCCTATAAAAGATAAAGGCAACTCTGAGAGATGAATCCTTTTGGTATTTTTGATAGGGATGTTCCAAAGGGCCTTTAGTTTTCAGAAGAGGTAATAAGAAGCAGTTAAGAAATAGAAGAGTAGTAAGCTAGGGATGCCGACATGCAATCAGAGCCTAACATATATGAGAATATGGTAGAGACCACGTGAATAGGCTTTGATTAGTAGAATATGACAAGCTGGGACATTTTGCCACGGCATCTTTGTAGAATATGACTGGTAAGAGATTCCAGATGTAGAAGAATGTTTTGTACTGATATAAGAGGAGCAAGCAAGTAAAGTCACCTAAGGTAATCCAAAGAAATAATTATGGGTTAACAATCGAGAAGTAGATACGATATGTGATTCAAGCGCCAGTCATAAAGTAACAACAATAACTGTAAATGCAATCACTCCTATTGGTTTGAGGTGATAACACCTTATGCATATTTAAATGGTATTGTCTAGCATGCACATAATAGAGTTATCCCAGACCTGGTATGTTTGCTCCACATGATTAGAGAATTAGATAAGGTAGTTAGTGTTAGTTAATCCTTAAGGATTAGGATTAAGAGTAGAACAAAAATTAAGATTAGGATCAGAGTTAGATTAAAGTTAGGAATAGGAATGAGAGTTTGAGATAAGATAATGATGAGAGTCAGTTAGCTTAGGAACCTGAAATAGGTAAGCAATAGGAATGTACCAAGAATAACAGATAGTCCTAGTAAGGGGGATAGTCAGTTACAGTATGATTGGGGGTTACTTAGGTATTTCTACAAGCTTATGAATACAGAGCCATTTCTTATGGTAGGTTTACAGCAAGTACTAGGAGAGTGGTAGTGTTATAACTCTATCAAAAGAAATGCTATACAGAAAGAACATCAGACAATAATAAAGAGATTATTTCTAGATCACTCTTTATATAATAGTTGGATCTAAAATGAATGGCTCTCAAATAAAGATAGACTCAGTTGAGTTTAGATCACTTTTCAGATAAGAGTTAGATCTTATACATATTGCTCGCGGATAAAGCACATATTCAAGGGAGATTAGATGATATAAGAGTTATGATTGCTAATAACAGAAGGCAAAGGTCTATGGCAATTGCTGATGGCAAATTGCAGATGGCTAGGCCATGATTACTAATAGCAATAGCTCATGGTAAGTCACAAGAAAGAAAGAAAGTTAAGAAGAACTCATGAGTAAGAGAGAGATTAAGTGAAGTCTTGATAAGTAGGATGGACTAGAGAACATAGTGATGGAAAATTATCTGTTGAGTTATCAATAATAAGAGAGTAATTAACACTATAACTTAGTTGATTGGTTGAATTCTTTGCAAGAGTTATAGTTGATCCTAACATGATTCACAAGGGAGTGATATCCCAGAATCCGATGGTTTCTAAAAAGGCTTAGGATGATAGCGGTTGATTATGAGTCGTGAAATAACCTAGCCTAAGGACAGGATAATGTGAATCATGAAGAAGAGGAATAGGACAACACTATATATTTCTGATAAGACAATCACCAAGGATACGATGTTGAATAACTCGTACAGAGAGAGTATCCATGGTGTTACCTACTAGCCTTTAGACTGAGCTTAGTTTCTCTTAATCGAAGATGGAGTCCAAAGTTCAAATCTGAGTACTGAAATTCAAAAGATTGTATGAGTATGCCAGAGGAACAAAAGAAATAAACCAATATGTCTTCAAAATAGATAAATATGAGCAGATATATCCTCTAGATGAGGATGAAGAGATTAAAAGGCCAAAGAGACCTAGAGAAGAGGGTATAAGGTAGAGTAAAGTTAGAACACAGTTCCATGAAAAATAGTAAGTTAGGGCTCAGAGCCATATGAATAGTAACGTAAGCAACCCAACATCATGTTAACTAAAATGGGTTCAGGCCAGAGTAGCCTAGAGATGGGTGACCCATTGGGAAATATAGTGTTGAGTCATAAATTAGAAAGATGTTCTAGAATACACTACTACAAAATAGACTTTCTAAAGCCCCATTCTTAAACCGGTTCTTGAGGAAACGATTTAAAAAAAATAAATGGTGGCATTTTTGTAAATAAGGGTAAAATATTTACACCTGATGTACATATGACCGGTGTAAAAGAAATTAGCAGTGGCATTTTTATAAATAAGGGTAAAATATTTACACCTGATGTATACAGACCAGTGTAAAAGAAATGAGCGGTGGAATTTTTGTAAATAAGGGTAAAATATTCTACACCTGATGTACACATGACCAGTATAAAAGAAATGAACGGTGGCATTTTTGTAAATAAGGGTAAAATATTTACACCTGATGTGCATATGACTAGTGTAAAATATCTATAACCCATGTTATATATACTTTCTATTCGATTCTTCAGTGTATTGTCTATGGTTTCCCGCATCTTTTCTGTACCTTCTTCAGACTGTTCATTTCACTTATTCGATTCCAATATTTGTAGTTATCATTATGATAGAAGGCCAATTGCTTTCTTCGATATTCTTTTCTAAAATCGTTCTTATTCCTCAACCATATGTATACCATTCCTATTATCAGTACTTTTTGTCTCATCACTACTTGCACTCTATTTTCTTTTCTTTTCTTCTATCTAAACCCTCCAATGACTTCTTCCTTACGCACACCTCCTTCTCTGCCGCACAAAAGAAACAGAGACAAATTTGAAGACAAACATCCTGACCCTCACCCTGTAGTTCCTTCTCCTCCTCCCCTGGTTGTCACTATGATGAAGCGCCTTGAGGAACTCATCATGCGCTTCAATAGCCTGGAGGACTCAGTGGAAGAACTAACTCAGAAAGTTAACAGACTAAAAGATAGTTTCAGAGCTTTTCGATTAGAAATTCGCTGTCATCAATAGAATGATAGCTTCTATAATCCTGTTGATCCTACCCATTCTAATAAATCCCAAAACTCTGAGTCTGATGAAGAGTGAAAGCCTACACCTTTATCAGCCCCTCCTATTCTATTTTTTTTACGTAATGACAAAAGAAGAGAATATAGTATATATTCTGATAGATATTTTCTTGAAAATTTCAAACTTTCAATGTAAAGTTATTAGTAAAGTTGAATGAATGAAGTTTCTTGTTCTAATGATGACATGGTGTTCTTTTATTTTTCAAAAACAAAAAAAATACAACAGATTGGAGCCAAACATGTCAATGTCAGTTGTAGATTAATATTTCATATGGTGAAGATTAATATTTCATACCAGCTATAAAAGTGACAGGTGTAGAATATAATATCTGGTTTAGAAAAAGTTATTTCTACACTAATGTTCCATTTTATCTGGTGTATATTTGCTTATGAAATATACTTTAATTTAATGGAAATCCCCTTCACACCTCCCATCTCTCATTTTTCATTGGTTCTCACATTTAAGTCTTCTTGGCCCTTCATAGCCGATGAGTTTTATTTTGAACTCCTTGTCTCGAGAACTGAAAATGTTAGTTTCTTGATTTAATTTGCCTCAGGATACTAATTAAGGGGACAACCAAACAAGGCTCAGTGTTACTCTTAGCCGATGAGTTCTCGCATTTAAGTTTCTTGATTAGATTGTATATATATCTATTGTAACTTCAAGGGATAGGGCGATATACGTCATATCCAAATTTTTTCCTATCTGTATAATACTGATAGAGGAAAGAGGTTTTGAAAGGATTGTGATGATGAATAGAGAAGAAAAGAATGATTAGATGAAGGTTTAAAGGAAAGGGACTAAATTGAAAAGAATAAAAGTTTCATGGTACAAAATATAAAGTAGACATAAACTTTGGGCCATTAAGTGTAATTTCAAAAAGTTTAAGAACCTAAATGTAATTTATCAAAAGTTCAAGGGGCAAAAGTGTAATTATAATAAAGTTGAGCCAGAAGTGGCTTAGAAATGCCTGAAAGTATTTTAGTCCCAAATTTTATCAGTAGATAGAGAAAATGATGCTGGTTAATCTAGCTTAATACAGAAATTTTATTAGAGTTTCATATAGCTAAAATTTATCTAATAGTCTGAAAGTTATCTGAATTTTTTATCAGATCTCCTGGACCTCAGATATGAGTGAAAAGTTAAAGAAATGTGCGTCCTATAAAGCCAGAGGTCAGGGAACTAACAGAATCCCGAAAGGAGTTCTGTACAAAAAGTTACTCACTTTTTAGTGAATTTTGACGGGAGTTTGTGAACGCCCGATATCCGATTGGAAAATTAATCGATAAGTAAACTAGGACTGAATGAGCCCATATGGCGTCACTCAGAGGCCCATATTGACACCAAGTGAGGCTAGACCCATGATATCAGTTCATCGGGAGAAGGGGCCAGTGTCCAGAAGTTTGCAGAAAATGTGCGAAATTATAAAAATACCCCTGTGTTGTAATATTGTACAAGAGATGAAAGGAGGGCATTTTGGTCATTTTGGACAGGACAAAATGCCAAAGCAAGTGCAAGAATGAGTACTCACAGTCAGTATATGCACTGATAAGGTATAAAGAGGTACGAAATGACAATTATGCCCTTAGGGTTAATATAGTGCAAGGAAGGGCGCCAAGGGTATTTTGGTCATTTCACAATCGATGGATATCAGATAAAATTTGGTGGTAAATTCTTATAATTAATATGAGAATTTATGAAACTGACAGAAGTAAAAAATGAGTCCTGTAGAATTAATTATGAAATTTACGATGAAAAAGGACACCGATAAAGGGTTTAAAGGAAATGTATGTAATTTTTATCAGGACTTATGGGTCTTAGAAAATTATAAAACTTTGCAAAGAATTCATTTTATATTAGAATGAATTTCTAAAAATGTTAGAACCATTAAAAGAAGTGTTTAGCATTTATTCCAAGATCAGGGTAATTTAAAGATATCGGTATAAGGAAAGTGCATTGGGATTTGTGCCAAGTACCTATTGGACCTAAAAGAGGCCCAAAATTTCGTTCTAGGGCAGCCCAATAAGTCCCAAAAGTTGTCTTGGAGCCCAAGTCCAATAAAGAATAATTTATGGATTTTTGAAAAGGAAAAAAAACGGAATAAAGTAAGAATTATGATTTGCACATGGTGGGACCCACAAGGCTTTCCACATGGCGTCCAAGACAAGGGGAGGAGAAGATTTTTGTCATGTGATTTTATCTCAAATTGGCTTGGTGGAGAAGTTTGGTGTAAGACCAATTATGAGCCAATAGATCAAATAGTACACAAAGTGATCTTGGCCATCCAATTTCCATGGAATTTTTCTATTAATACCCCCATATTTTTTGCTCCAAACCGTGGCATGAGAACCCTTGGGGAAACTATGGCAAAATGGAAACTCAAGCCAAGACAAAGAAGAATCCAAGGTCCAAAGTTCAACCAAGCTAGAGATTAAAGGTAAGCAATCTATCCTAGCTTATTTTCCTTTGATTTGTGAGCTTGAACTTAGGGTTTTCATGGAAGAAAGTTGAGTTTTCTCTAAGGTGTATATGCTGTCCAAAACCTTAGATGAAAGGAGAAAGAAGAAATTAAAGTTAGAGTTGTGAGATTAAAGCTTGAACAAGCTAGTTAGATGATTGGTTGTTGAATCAAGTCGATATTCTTGATTTTTCCATAGATAAAATATTTTGGTTTGCACTGTTAATGATAGAAGGAGATGGAATTTCAATGATCTAATGCTTCCATTGAATTTGTATGATAATTTTGTGTAGGATTGGATAGGTTTTGAACCTTGGAAGCATTAGAACTGAAAGTTGTAATTCTTGGAATTCTTCTCTATTACTGTTCACTCTATGAATAGTGACTGGATTTTCATGATTTTGATGCTTCCAATGGTTTTAAAATGAAAAGTTGTGTGGGGTAAAGTAGAGAAACAAGTATGGGAAGCAATGGAATTAAGATGGGAATTTTTGAAAGAATTGTGTATATTTTGCAAATTCTGTCCAGAACAGTGCATAGTTGCTGGAATTTGGTTATTTTGAGTTCATAAATGGATTCAAAAGGCTAAATTGTGTAGGGCAAGGTCAAGACATCAATTGATTCAAAGGCCAAGTCAATTGGTAAAGATTAAAGGAAGTTATGTTAAGTTAAAGTAAGTTTGATGTTCAAGAAAGTTAGATAGTAATGAATGGATGATTATATGTTAGGATTTGATTGTGGACTCAAAAGAGGCAGCCACACATCAAGGAAAAGTAAGAAGGAAGAAGCAAAGTTAAAGTGGAAAGAAGTAAAGCAATAAGGTAGTAAAATTACCCTAAACTTGTATGTATTGAATGTTATGCTTAATTGTGCTATGGCTTTTTTAAATTGTGTGCATATGTGTAGATGATTGAAGCTCTGTTTCTATGATTACCTTGGCCAATTGTATTTCATATGATACATGGAAGCATGCTCATTACACTATGGTAACACTTTCACAAGCAAGCACAAGCAATTACATTAATACATGCATTGTATGGTATTGTTTGCTACTGAGATTTCCCCAGAAATCTCACCCCATCCATGTAATCCCAATCCCAGTAGGTTTATGAATGATGAAAGAGGACGAAGAAGCATGAAGAGGAATTAGGGATTGGTTAATGTAAATATTATATGAAGTTATGGAAAGAATTATTATTGTAATGTTACTATATGACCAACCTAAACAGTGATGGTCATGATGTAATGAAAAATAGTATATGATGCAATAAATGTTTGAAATTTTACCGACAATTAATTAACATGTTAAGCTTAATTTTGAGACCAAGAACACCTTATTTCAATGTCTGTACAAAGAGAACCAATTTTCCAAAGATGGGGACCAGAATCTGTTTTCAGATTTTTTGACCAAATGAGCAGTAAATTTTAACGAATAAACTGTATCAATGTGCTAAGAATTTGGTCAGAAACTTATTTTTCCATTAAATTTCAAGATTTTATCTTCGAGTATAATTTTGAACCACTTCATTTCAATTTTTCTAGAATTAGTTATGATTTTTCAAAGTTCATCGTCGAATCTGGAATACCATATGAACAGTAAATCGACAAGAGTAAAAATTCTAGATTTAGCTAATGGACTTCAAAGGTCATATAAGTGGTTCTAAATGCTACCGAATAGTCCCTAAGACGTACGAAAGTAAGGATGTTATATTTTGGTATTAGAGCAGAAGTTTCTGGCATCTGATATGATAATTCCCAAACCCTAACTCTATGTAATAAGTATGCTGTTAAGTTAGGGTATCTAATGGGATAGTTAGTCTTGATTATTAAAGCAAATCTTATAATAGAAGACATGAGGTTTCATAAGGTTAAGTCTGAGCCATCAGTTAATAAGGGAGACCCCCAACAAGTAGAGATTTATGAAGAAGATGTTCATCCAGACTATGATCCTTCTCCAGATAGTGAAGAGAGTTCAGATGATAGTATAGGGGATCAGTTAGGAAAAACTACAGTAGAATATTTTATAGACGTTTCTGTAGACTCAAACCTGCAGTCTGGAGATAATGTAGAGATTCAGCTTAAAGTGTACATGCCCCAGATAATGCTGAGTTCAGTGACTCTACACAGTATGAGTTTGTTGGAGTGCCCTCCAATCCTGATGTATGCTCTATTCCTCCAATAAGAGGACAAATTACGGCTGAAGAAGCTGAGTACTGGTATTTGATTACAGGTAGACCAGATATTATTCCTCCTCCACCAGAGTTTGAGGATAGATTTGATATGAGTAATTTACAACAGTTCCCTAATCCAGAGATCCAGTCACAATGTATGACAGTCCCTTCCAATTTTTGTAGTCCAGGAATATATGACGTTATAGATAAAGATCAGTGGGATGTTCCTGGTCCTAGTCAACCCTAGCCTTCTTTGAGAAAGACAGATAATGTTGACTATATTAGTCTCAAGAAAGCTGTGGAGAGTGAACTACTCAGTTTAGGTCAAGGGATGGATAGAAGTAGAGATCAAGAGCAGTCAGTCTATCTGTATTTCCTCAATGCCGTAGCAGGAATTATAAATAGATATACGATAGAGGGTATTGACCTAGATCAGGTTTATACTCTAGAAGATTGGCATAAGATGGTTGTAAGCCAGATATGTCTATATACTCCTACATGGCATGTAGAGCTAAGTGAGTTTTTGGAAAATGATCTGCCAGCTATATATAAGGGTGGCATTTCCATATGCAAATTGCAGTTTATGATTCCTTAGAAAAGTATGTCAACAGGGATGAGGGGTAATGTAAATATGTAAACAGTGTAAAGTAAAGTAATTACGTAAATGTATAATGTAACATCCCGATTTTTGGGTCTAGGAGAACTGGGAGGTAGTCTGATATGGGCAGGCTGCTAAACCCGTAGTCCCAAGATAGTAATCTGATATGGGCAGATCACTTACCTATATTTTGTAGGAATCCGAGGAATGAGCTAAGTCCCTCAGGATTTAAAGATGATTTAAGTCTTTAACCTACAAAATAGAGACAATTCACCTAGGTTCAAAAAGAGGAATGTAAGGAATATCCTAAGTCTTAAGCCTAGGAATTCTGCAGGTAGCTAGATATGGGCTGTCTCCTGAGTAAGATAACATGATATAGGTGGGTTATCGAGCGTTTCAATTAACAATGACTCCCGAAGAGTTCAGGGGATGAGTTGTTGAACGAGAATTTTGAGAACTTAAGATGAAGGATAATAAGATAAGTAAAGAGGTCAAAAAGAGGGTATAGGGGCATAATCGTAATTATAGGAAAGATCGGGCTAGTAGCCGATGAGTACCATATTTTACCATATAATAGAGAAAATTATGCTAATCATTTCACTGAACTGTGAAATATGCATATGAGGTCCCTATGAGTATGTAAGAATTAGAAAAGTGACCAAGGATAAAATGGTCATTTTGAAAACTACGCGCGAGCGTACTCAGGCCAAAACAGCCTCGATCCGGATTTAATATCTGAAAATACTGGGAGATAGAGAAAAGAATTCTGGGTTGAATAACGTGGTACAGAATTTTGATTTGAGGTCTGATTTTTCTGTAAAAATTCCTAAAGATAGGAATTTACAGTTATAATCGGTAAAGGAAAAGCAGTCCGAATAGAGATGATCGGACTATGGCCAGAAGCTATATAGTATTTCTAAGGCCTAGATATAAGTTAGATTAAGTCATGGTAGGCCCAGGGGAAGCCCAAGATGTCTGGATGAAGCCAGACTATATCAAGGGCAAAATCATAATTTTCGGGCCGAAAGGTAGTGATTTTCGAATATGTGCATAAAATTCCTAAAAACTTCCAAAAAATAGGAAATATTATTTTGAGAAACTTTTGTGAAGGGAGAAGATGAAAATACCCTGGGAAATATTTATTAGACATTTTCCAATATGTGACCGAATTGGTTCCAGTTTTGACTGGAATGTTTCTGAAAGCTTCTGGAAGGCTCCCAATTTCACCATGTGTGCTGCCAAAGGTGGTTCCCACATGCTTTTAATGTTACTTGGTGATTAAGCCAAGAAGAAAAAAAAAATAAAAAAATAAACATAAAATAAAAGTAATCACTACAACTTTTGAGTCAACATGCTGAGTCAGCAGGTACTTATGAAGGGCCATTAGTCATTATCAGGACATCACCATGATAATGCAATAAAATGGGTTAAAGAAAATAGAAAATTTCGAAGAAAAATCGTGGCCGCAGGATTAAAGTTCTTAAGAATTACCAAAATGCTATTCGTGAAACCTATAAATACCCCCTCCCCTTCATAAGGAGCACGTCCAAGAGCACCAATTTAGAGAGAGAAGTGAGTTCTAGAGAGAGAAAGTGAGATGAAGGAAGAAAAGAAAGAAAGAAAGAAGGAAGTTCTGGCTGAGCCGAAAGCAGTATAGAGATATTAGAGTTCTGCTAAGCTAGTGAGGTAGTAAACTTACCTAAACTTGTATGTGTTGAATGTATGGTTGATTGTGTTATGACTTGATTGATTGATGTTAATATGTAATTGTTGAAGCACTGTGCTATGATTACCTTGGCTAATTGTATTTTATATGTTACATGGAAGCATGCACATTACATTAAGTTGACACAATCATAAGCAAGCACTAATACCAATCATTAATGCATATATTGTTTAGTACTGTTTGCTACTGAGATTCCCCCGAATCTCATCCCCTATGTATAACCCATTACAGAGAGGTTACGTCGAAGTGAATTTTGAGAATGCTAAAAGACACCGTTATGCTGCCAAAATTATGACAGAATGTCCATAATGAAGATAGGATATGATGAGTACTGTGTACGTAGGTACTGTCTAAGGAGTCTGGAAGTGAGTAGACCTAGTCGGTTCATCCAGTCTTTCCTGGGTACTTACATAGAATGGTAGTTCTCATGGGAATTACCGAATCAGTACAGTTCAGTTATTTTTAAAGATGAAGTATATTAGTTATACTGCCAGATTTCTGGTAGGAAAGATGTAATAGAGATATGAGGATTTTGTTCATACCCTATTGTATAACAATTTATTATTTAATAATAAATATTATTTGGCATGTTCAGCTAGTGTGTAAGTAGTTAGAATAATGGGTTATCATAAGAGAAGTAATTATGAGAGTAATTGAAAACTTAAGAAATTAAGAGAGAAATTCGCAAGTCCTGAGGCAACAGTGTTTCCACCTCAGTTTGACCTAGTAAACGAAAGCGTTTGGCCACAAAATTTGGTGAGCCAGTAGTACACATCTGGGGCATTTTGTGGATAGGTAATAAGCCTCATTTGGATGTGTAGAATGAGATAAATCAGTTTTCAAAGTAAAGGTTCAGAATAAGGAACTTAAGAGTAAAATTTTAATTTCTGGGCTTAAGTTAAGATATAATCGAGCTAATATCGCTTCCGCAAGTGTACTCTGAGGGGTCTAAGGGAGGATGTTTCATATAATAGTTATGACTTACCCCATATATGTAATTGACATGCATGTAATGTATGTACAAATGTTATGGTGATATGAAATATGAGCTTTAATGTGATATAATGAAATGATAGTTGGTTGAACATTTTTGTGAATATGTTCCCTATTTAATTTAATTATGATAGATAGATATAGGTGAGTTTCAAGTTACTCAAGCTCATCAAAGTTAAGAACAAGGATCGGCCATTGCTAAAGTAAAGACTAGACAAGAACATTAGAAAGGAATGTTTAGCGAAGGTTGTGTCCTGGTTGCGATATGAAGCAGTTTAGGTCACGACTAGAAGTTCCAGAGAAGTTAAGTCGTGACTAGTTAAGCCATGGGTCGCGACAAATATTTACAAATGTGTTGGTCGTGACGAGTAAAGACCATTGGCCATGATGAAAAGTACAGAGCTATTAGGTTGCAATGAGTTAGGTCATAGGACATGACTAATGTGTACAGAGCAGTTCAAATCATGACAAAATAATACCTGAGTCGTGACTAAATATCATAGAGCTATCGAGTCGTGACAAGTAGATTAAGATGGTCGCGCCTAAAGTTTACAGAGAATTTGAGTTACGACAAGCCAATACTTAGGCCTCGACTAGGATGCACAGAGATCTTATGATGAATGAAGATACCAACCTCGCTGAAGTTTATCAGTTAGAGGTTTAGCACGAGATGCAGGCAAGCTAAATAGTATGAGATACAGAGATACAAATCAGTTTAAAAAGATGTTTAGAAGTAGATCCTCTGTGTGACCATCAGGAGTAGATCTACATTATGAAACAAGTTGTTCAGTTAGTCTTTCCTAAACAAAAGAATTAAAAGTTAGAATGAGACTTGCCTGAGAATGATCCTAATATATGGCTTAAGATTAGAGATGTGATGGTTAACAGTTAGAAAGCTAATCTATCACGAAGAGACAGTAACATAATAGACCTAGGGGTAGAGCACCCTAGAGAGCAGAAATGATAATAATAGATGATGAATGAGATCCATGTGACTTAAGATAGTCAGGATCAGTAGAAAAGACCAGAAAGGAACCCCAGTCTGGTCCAGAGCAGACTAAGACTGATATACAGACAAAAAGAGTGAAGAGTTAAGAGATAGTAGAGAGATACGGCAGTTACTCCATAGAGATGGAGATTGATCCGCTCACCTGAGAAGTATTTCTTCAATAGTTTTACGAAAAGCATTCCTCTCAGTTAGATAGAGATGAGCGTGAGGCTAAGGGTTAAAGTTGAGGAAGAGAAACCCTTTAATGAATACTTAGCCAAGTTTGTCTACATGAATAGTGAGAGTTGAATGACTGAGGAGTTAATTCGTGGATTGAATTCCATGTTACAAAGAAAGAATTTTTCTCAGATAGTTGTAGAAGTTCAACAGAGCGGTAGATGTATGCAAGATTAGAAAAAGAAATGTAGCCACAGTTTTAAAGATAAAGTGACTCCCCTATCCCCTATGCAAGAAAAAGTAATGAAGGGTTGAGTCTGTACCCTAGCAAGGGGTAATGTGGTAGCCTAAGTAAATGAATATTTATCTCAAGTTCATGAATGAATGATTGGGATCTGGCAGAGAAGGTGATAAATGGACATAATGCTTAAAAGGATTACCTAGTTAATCGGTTAAATGTAGTGTGCGTATAATGGATGGTTGAGCAAAATTATTGATGATGATATGGCTTATGTTGCCATAGATTATGATGATCAGTTGCATCTCCTTGTAGTTGTCATATAATGACATGCATGTTACAGAATGCTTACATAATTGTATCTCCTTGCATATTATGCATGTTAAAGTATGCTATGATGAATGAATACTCTCCTTCGTAATATATGTGAGGTAGAGTATATATGATAAGAAAGTTATGTTGCTCCCATACCATACAACACGTAATAAGATAATTTAACTTGGTAATAATACTAAAGCAATAGAAGAGTGATAAATGAGATAGTTAGACAGTCAATCCCTAAAGTTTAGAATGAGAATCTAAGACAGACAGTGATAGTCAGTTTGACAGAGAACGAGATTAGAGATGAATGTTGATGACAATCCTATAGACATATGATTACAATACTCAGGACATATCCCATTAGTAGGGAATGAGACATGTGAATGATGTTCCTTAAGCATGAAATGAAATGAGACAGTTATGAAAGATGATGCAGCTCTAAGAGGGAGCAGCATCTATGTAATAGAAGTTAACGTTATCACAATAGAGTCAGATTGCTCTTGAGATAGAGTCAGATTGCTCATGAAATAGAGCTAAAAGCATGGACAATGAAGCTCATGATAAAGCCATGTCCATCAAACGAGATAAACAAATTATGATAGATATGTGCATGATAGAGCATTTATAGCTCTCTGCAGTACTAGATACAGCAAAGTTATGAAAGATGAGAATGAAATGAGAAATTCCTGAGTAATAGAGCAAATGAGTAAAGTCTTAATAAATAATATTGGCTTTTATGATCATTTTGGGGAATTATCTGTTGAGTTAGCAACTAAGTGGCAGTAACTAACCTTGTAACTTAGTCCGTTGGTTTAAGTCTTCTAGAGATAAGAATACAGTATAACTGAATCGCAGTAGATTCTGGAGGATCACAGTTAGATCCTAGCATGGCTTATAGAGAAAAGAATTCTAGGGTCACAGTTAGATCCTGAAGAGGCTTACGGTTGATTGTAGTAGATCCCGAGGGTCGCAGTAGACCTGGCCTAAAGAAAGAAAATGAATGAGCCATGAGTACAATATTTCTTTGGAATGACAATTACCAAGGACAAGGTTAAGGTAGAGAAGCTTCACAAGTTGTTAACTCATAGCAGAGAGAGTACCAATGATGTCAATTTCAGATAGCCTTATTATTATCAAAGACTGAACTCATAATCTTCTTACATAAAGAATGAAGTGAAGTTAGTAGAGGCTCCTGAGATTAGGATAAGGAGAATCAGAACAAAAGCTAGATAGATCCTCCAGGTGAGGACAAAAAGGTTAAAAAGCCAAAGAGATTTATAGAAAAAGGGTCTAAGATAGTAAAGTACCAGGGTTGGAGCCTATTAGCACTAGTGCTTCAGATTTTTATTAGCACTTTTCAGTTAAGTGTGCTCAGGCAAGAGTAGCCCAATGATGGGTGACCCTGAGAAGTAAAGAGAAAAGAGTGTAAATGCCATAGAAGTTTGGCATATATGCATAAAGTTATGTAAAATGATAAACAGAGTTATGAAAAGCTAGAAAGGGTTATGAACAGTAAAGGATTATAACCTTTCTGTCAAGTCTAAATAGAGTGGATTTGAAATGAAAGATTTAAATTATGACTTTGTTCAGGAGAACGAGAAGCAAAAGAGCAATATTTGAAGGGAATTGGAAGACATGCAGCGGAAATTAACTTTAAAATTTTTTCCATTCCCAGCCAAGATCTACTGAATGTGTTTAAGTCAAGGAGAAAGAAGTGTTACCTTCGATATTCAAGCTGTGGTCGCGACCTCAGTGTCCACTAGTCGCGACTCTTCGCCTCTGGAGTTTTCAGTCGCGACCTCCTCAGCTTCTTGTCACGACCTATTGCCTCTAGAGTTTGCAGTCATGACCTACTCAGCTTCTAGTCGCGACCTGTCGCCTCTGGAGTTTACAGTCGTGACCTACTAAGCTTCTAGTCACGACCTATCGTCTCTGGAGTTTGCAGTCGCGACTTCCTCTGCTTCTAGTCGTGACCTGTAGTCTTTTTTCGGATTTTTGACGTTCAGATGCCAACTGCTCCCGACTTCGTCGTACCTGGTGCTCTTTTCTGGATCGCAAGAAGTTGACAACTCAGATGGGCTTCCTCTACCAGTATCCACTTAATAGTGTTCCAACCACGAATGACGTGCTAGCGCCTCATATCCCTCTAGGGCTTTCTTAAGATTCTGTCCTCACCGTCTCTATTTCGGCAGTTTCTTATCTGCAAACCTTTTACACTCTCCTTGCCCCTTTTCTTGTGTGTAGAACCCTAGCCCTTAATGTCAAATATATAGGATGCTATCGGGCTTCTAATTGGGCAAGGCTTCAGAATTAATCTTATATTAATTATGAAATTAATACAATATCATATATTGCATAATTTGATAAGAAACTAATTAAATAAATATGGTTTTTATTAAACCCGTCCCATAGATTTAATTCACCTATTTATTTAATTTAAAATAAAGATAAGACAGAATTATATTTGATTTATTCTTATAAATCAAATTTGAGATATCTTATCAATTTAAATTTTAAATTCAAATAGATCATCTCAATTTAAATTTAAATTCAAAAGTGATAGAGATTTAATTTATCCTTATAAATTAAATCTTGCAAATATCTCTTATATTATATATAATATATAAATACAAATTTATATATATATAAAATATATAAATTCACCCTAGATTATTCATTGAATCAACACATGTCTTAGATTCAATGAACCTGGACATCACAGATCGAGTTGGGCTATTTTGTGTGTGACCCTGTAGGCCCATATGAAGTTGGCAGTGGGCCAGTTACTATACTGATCCGTAAGTCGTAAGCGGTCTCTAGCAAGATATTATGACTACCCAAATCATAGAGGATCGATGAACGATATTACCTTTCATACAACCATATCACTTCCCTTTTGTCACACGATATTTCGATCATGGATGAGGCATGGTGAACTTTATTCTCCTATTCCTGACCATTGCTTTCTCGATCCCTGAGTAGTCTGACTATAGAAATGGAACTACCCTTCAATTACAGTATGGCCATACATTTCTCAGACTCACTCATCGAGGGGCCTAGTAATATCTCTCTACGAATGTGAGGGACAAATTCCATCTTGACCATTCACATTCCTCCTCATGAAAAACCACTGAGCCTGAACATAGCCTTTATGATCACTCGGTCAAAAGTGACTTTTGACTAGGTCAAAGCTGAGCGTTTGTCATGTAGGATTCCATGATGATCTCAGGTCAAAGGGCATAGTGACATGGTTTGCATATGAGAGAAGCTTATGCCTTAACCCATGCAGTTCTCTCATAGCTAGTCGGTCCAACACCCTGTACTCTTACATATGCCTATGACTTTGATTTATATCTCTATATATCTTCAAAGTCATACTAGTCTTATTTCATCTCTGCTCCCGCATAGATGACCGACCAAGGACATTTAGGATAAGATCATGAGTTATCCAAGGATGGTCATCACAGTAAACATGCAAATAATGTGATAACATAATTAAAAAATTCATAAAACAATAATATTTATAAGACAATGATTGGCCCCTAGGGCACAATTTCCAACAATATTCTCCTGAGAGGCTGACAAAGTTATAAGTTAAAGAGAATGTCAGACTTATGGTATCTTAGGATACGTCATGATAAGGCAAGATAAGTCATGAAATGGTGAAATACACCATGATATAGCCAGATTTGGCTAGATATGCCATGATACATAATGAGAAATATGTATTGAAAAGTATAGTGAGAAGTAACTTTTTGAACAGATAGAGAGGCTCCCTTTTTTAAAGGAATAAGATAATGAATGTTATGCTACAGATGAAAGTGAGAGCTTTAACTCCTTGCATGAAATGCCAGGCATTATGTTATGTTTGTAAAATATACTAAAGCTCCGAATGTTATAACGTACAAACTCCATATGATAGAGCTATGCAAGCTCCGAGTGTTAGAGCCGTGCATATTAAGGAAAGGAATGCTTGAGCTCCGATGTTAGAGCTTTGCATTCATGAGCAGATATACAGTCCTGCAATATGTTGGCCAGGCATTATGCATGTTAGAGTATGTGCTCCTACTTAGCAGTAAAGTAAAGAAAGAATAGTTACATAAGTCCTCTCTCTGTATGATGCTAAATTATTGAAGATGATAAGAGAAATATGACTATACGAGAAGAGAGATAAAGCTCTGTGGATGCTAAGGCAGTCTGCGAGGTACTAAGATAAGTAATAAGAGATAAGTGCTAGAAAGTATGATGAGTAATTGATGAAAACTCCCGAATACAGTAATATTCGAGAGAGTTTGATATGAAAGAAATTGACCCTACTCTAGTACAATGAGTTGTCCATAAGCAAATAGGTGCATAGCAAGTGAGCAAGTATCGACATGAAGTAAAGTTCAACTCTAAATGAGTTGATTCAGATAAGAAGAGTAATGACAGTAAGAACATAAACCAGATATTGAAAGAACTCTGCTAGATGAGAAGATAGAAGATAAGAGATAAATACCCCAGTCCTCAGTCAAAAAGCAGAAAGAGATATAAAGGGGATATATATATCCGAGATAGTTGACTAAGGTACTAAGTAAATTTCAAGGACAAAATTTATTTTAAGGGGGTAGAAATATCATATCCTAATTTTCCCTATCTGTATAATACTGATAGAGAAAAGAGGCTTGGAAAGGATTGTGATGATGAATAGAGAAGAAAAGAATGATTAGATGAAGGTTTAAAGAAAAGCGACTAAATTGAAAAGTATAAAAGTTCCATGGTGCAAAATGTAAAGTAGACATAAACTTTGGGCCATTAAGTGTAATTTCAAAAAGTTTAAGGACCTAAATGTAATTTATCAAAAGTTCAAGGGACAAAAGTGTAATTATGATAAAGTTGAGCCGGAAGTGGCTTAGAACTGCCCAAAAGTATTTTAGTCCCAAATTTCATCAGTAGATAGAGAAAATGATGCTTGTTAATATAGCTTAATACAGAAATTTTATTAGAGTTTCAGATAGCTAAAATTTATCAAATAGTCTGAAAGTTATCTGAAATTTTTATCAGATCTCCTGGACCTCAGATATGAGTGAAAAGTTAAAGAAATGTGCGTCCTGTAAAGCTAGAGGTCAGGGAACTGACGGAATCCCGAAAGGAGTTCTGTACAAAAAGTTACTCACTTTTTAGTGAATTTTGACGAAAGTTTGTGAATGCTCGATATCCGATTGAAAAATTAATCGGTAAGTAAACTGGGACTGAATGAGCCCATATGGCGTTACTCAGAGGCCCATATTGACACCAAGTGAGGCTAGACCCATGATATCAGTTCATTGGGAGAAGAGGCCAGTGTCCAGAAGTTTGCAGAAAATGTGCGAAATTACAAAAATACCCCCGTGTTGTAATATTGTACAAGAGATGAAAGGAGGGCATTTTGGTCATTTTGGATAGGCCAAAATGCCAAAACAAGTGCAAGAAAAAGTACTCAGAGTCAGTATATGCACTGATAAGGTATAAAGAGGTGCGAAATGATAATTATACCCTTAGGGTTAATATAATGCAAGGAAGGGCACCAAGGGTATTTTGGTCATTTCACAATCGATGGATATCAGATGAAATTTGGCGGTAAATTCTTATAATTAATATGAGAATTTATGAAACTGACAGAAGTCAAAAATGAGTCCTGTAGAATTAATTATAAAATTTATGATGATAAAGGACACCGATAAATGGTTTAAAGGAAATGTATGTAATTTTTATCAGGACTTATGGGTCTCACAAAATTATAAAACTTTGTAGAGAATTCATTTTATATTATAATGAATTTCTAAAGATGTTAGAACCATTAAAAGAGGTGTTTAGCATTTATTCCAAGATCAGGGTAATTTAAGGATATCGGTATAAGGAAAGTGTATTGGAATTTATGCCAAGTAGCTATTGGACCTAAAAGAGGCCCAACATTTCATTCTAGGGCAGCCCAATAAGTCCCAAACGTTGTCTTGGAGCCCAAGTCCAATAAAGAATAATTTATGGATTTTTGAAAAGGAAAAAAATGAAATAAAGTAAGAATTATGATTTGCACATGGTGGGACCCACAAGGCTTTCCACATGGCGTCCAAGACAAGGGGAGGAGAAGATTTTTGTCATGTGATTTTATCTCAAATTGGCTTGGTGGAGAAGTTTGGTGTAAGACCAATTATGAGCTATTAGATCAAATAGTGCACAAAGTGATCTTGGCCATCCAATTTCCATGGAATTTTTCTATTAATACCCCCATATTTTCTGCTCCAAACCGTGGCATGAGAACCCTTGGGGAAACTATGGCAAAATGGAAACTCAAGCCAAGACAAAGAAGAATCCAAGGTCCAAAGTTCAACCAAGCTAGAGATTAAAGGTAAGCAATCTATCCTAGCTTATTTTCCTTTGATTTGTGAGCTTGAACTTAGGGTTTTCATGAAAGAAAGTTGAGTTTTCTCTAAGGTGTATATGCTGTCCAAAACCTTAGATGAAAGGAGAAAGAAGAAATTAAAGTTAGAGTTGTGAGATTAAAGCTTGAACAAGCTAGTTAGATGATTGGTTGTTGAATCAAGTCGATATTCTTGACTTTGCCATGGATGAAATATTTGGTTTGCACTGCTCATGATAGAAGGAGATGGAATTTCATTGATTTAATGCTTCCATTGAATTTATATGATGATTTTGTGTAGGATTGGATAGGTTTTGAACCTTGGAAGCATTAGACTGAAAGTTGTAATTCTTGAAATTCTTCAATTACTGTTCACTCGTATGAATAGTGACTGAATTTTCATGATTTTGATGCGTCCAATGGTTTTAAAATGAAAAGTTGTGTGGGGTAAAGTAGAGAAACAAGTATGGGAAGCAATGGAATTAAGATGGAAATTTTTGGAAGAATTGTGTATATCCTGCAAATTCTATCCAGATCAGTGCATTTTTACTGGAATTTGGTTATTTTGAGTTCATAAATGGATTCAAAAGGCCAAATTGTGTAGGGTAAGGTCAAGACATCAATTGATTCAAAGGCCAAGTCAATTGGTAAAGATTAAAGGAAGTTATGTTAAGTTAAAGTAAGTTTGATGTTCAAGAAAGTTAGATAGTAATGAATGGATGATTATATGTTAGGATTTCATTGTGGACTCAAAAGAGGCAGCTACACATCAAGGAAAAGTAAGAAGGAAGAAGCAAAGTTAAAGTGGAAAGAAGTAAAGCAATAAGGTAGTAAACTTACCCTAAACTTGTATGTATTGAATGTTATGCTTGATTTTGCTATAGCTTTGTTAAATTGTGTTCATATGTGTAGATGATTGAAGCTCTATTTCTATGATTACCTTGGCCAATTGTATTTCATATGATACATGGAAGCATGCTCATTACACTATGGTAACACTTTCACAAGCAAGCACAAGCAATTACATTAATACATGCATTGTTTGGTATTGTTTGCTACTAAGATTTTTCCAGAAATCTCACCCCATCCATGTAATCACAATCCCAGCAGGTTTATAAATGATGAAAGAGGACGAAGAAGCATGAAGAGGAATTAGGGATTGGTTAATGTAAATGTTATATGATGTCATGGAAAGAATTATTATTGAATGTTGCTGTATGACCAACCTAAATAGTGATGGTCATGATGTAATGAAAAATCGTATATGATGGAATAAATGTATGAAATTTTACAGACATTTAATTAACATGTTAAGCTTCGTTTTGACACCAAGAACACTTTATTTCGATATCTGTACAAAGAGAACCAATTTTCCAAAGACGGAGACCAGAATCTATTTTCAGAATTTTTGACCAAATAAATAGTAAAATTTAATGAATAAACTGTATTAATTTTCTAAGCATTTGGTCAGAAACTTATTTTTCCATTAAATTTCAAGATGTTAGCTTCGAGTAGAATTTTGAACCACTTCATTTCAATTTTTCTAGAATTAGTTATGATTTTTCAAAGTTCATCGCCAAGTCTTGAATACCATATGAACAGTAACTCGCCAAGAGTAAAAATTCAAGATTTAGCTAATGGACTTCAAAGGTCATGTAAGTGGTTCTAAATGCTACCGAATGGTCCCTAAGACGTAGAATGTAAGAATATTATAATATAAGAGTTTTTGGGAAAAAATAACATCCATATTTAAATTGGTCAAAAATGTCAGTAAGGTGTAAAAATCTCTAAGTGGTTGATGAGCAGGTCAGATTGTCGCCTTTTGACCTATCAAAATAAGTTATGTTTGCACCAAATAATGTAGTATAAGGCACAATCTTATCGTTCTTCTCGAGGAGCTTTTCTATTGGAGACCTAGGTATTGGTGACAAAACTATTCAAAACCTGAGTGAAGGTAAAATGGTTTTGGGTTTTGGTTGGTGCAGTAAAATAAAAGTGTAATAAAGTAAATGTTTTTATGCTTTTGATTTAGATGAAAACGAGTTGGTTTGTGAAAGTAGTATGTGATGACAGACTCTTGATGATAAAAACATATCTATTCTTGCTCTACATTGATATTAGTTTGAAATCACTAAGTCTTAAATAAAACCTCAATCGATCGATTGAGTCCAGAGCATTAATATTTCTTAAACTTCTTTGATCAAAGATAGTTTAAGAACTCTTAGTGAACTGTTAAGAATAACTTAGTGTGTAATTTAAACCAAATGTTGAAAATGCCCTCGAATGAGCATCGATCGACTAACCCTAGATTTCAAGAAATTGAATTAATTAGCAACGATTGTTGATAATAGTTCAACTATCTTAAAATCGAAACTGAAATATTGTATTAAAATCGGCATTCAAAACTTCCAAAGTAAATTACAATTGTTCTAATCTTTGAATAGTCAATAGAAATTCAATTCCCTTGTTCATATAATGAAACCCTAGATCTAGCAGAATCAAAACATGAAAGAAGAGGTGTAGATCAAAATAGAAAACTCCCCGTGCAGTCCATGTGTAATATCCCTATTTTTCTGGTTTGGTTTGTATGTACAGTTGGTACATAATATATGTGAGATTTTTGAAGAAAAGTGTGGTTATCTAAGTAAGGAAATGGATTGAATTGAAAAGGATAGAAAGTTTAGGGACTTAAGTGAAATTTATAAAAGTTTTAGGGCCAAAGTATAAGGTAGACATAAATGTTAGGCCATTAAGTGTAATTTGAAGAAGTTTAAGGACCTAAATGTAATTTCTCAAAAGTTCAAGGGGCAAAAGTGTAATTATAAAGAAATTGGACCGGAAACAGGCCAAAAATGGTTGGGATCAAATCAATCCCAAATTTTACCAGTAGATAGAGAAAATTATTCCGGTTAGTTTGACGCAACACATAATTTCTATTTGAGGTCCCAAAAAATTGATATAAATTTCTGAAGTTAGGAGAATTATTATAGTATTTTTTGGACCTCAGAATCAGATGAAGCTTTATATATAAGAATTTATAAAATTGACAGGATCAGAAAAGGAATCTTGTAGAATTTTTAATGGAATTTACAGTAGAATAGAATACCCAATAAATATCCCAGGGAGAGGTTTCTTGGGATTTGTGACATAAAGGTAGTGGACCCTATAAAGGCCCAAAATGGCATCATGGAGGCCCAATAAAGTAATGGGACAGATAGGTGGGCCAGTGTCAAGAGGAACCCTGAAAAAGTGCAAAATTACGAAAATGCCCCTGTGTTATACTAATGAGTAAGAGATTAATGGAGGGTATTTTGGTCATTTCTCAATGGATGGATATCAGATAAATACTCAGTATAATAATGTCAATGGTAGGAGAAACATAGACACAGGTTTTCCTAACAGAATAGATATTTTAGAATATTATAAAAATTGGGAACATAAAATAGTCTGGTTTTTCTGAAACTGACTCAATCGGTATCGGACTAGACTAGAATTTTTCCTATTAGTATTACCCTCTTTATTACGCCAAACAAGGACTTTATGATGTCATGGATGATGTCATTAATGAGGCTTCTAGGGCAAGTTTCTTGGAAGGTGAATTTTGGACCATTAGATCAAATAGTAACCAAAGTAATATTGGCCTTTCATTTTCACCAAATTTTTCTATAAATACCCCCCCAAATCAGACTTGTTTGGCAGTTTAGACACCTTGGGGAACCTCTTGTGAAATTTTTATTGAAGCTAGAAAGAAGCAAGCAACTTGGAAGAACAAGGTAACTTGTCCCCTTGATCTTAGACTTTATTCTCTCAAGTTTGCTCTTGGTTTTAAGAGGTTTTTGGGACATATTTCTCTTGGTGGTGCTGCTGGATATTCTGTTTTCATGTGAAAGGAATATGAGTCAAGTGGAAGATTATGTTATAGGTAGTTTAGATAAGCTTAAACAAGCTAGAGTCAAGTGGTACTAGCTTGGAAATCCAAGTATGCATGTGAATGGAAGATTGTGTTCTGATCTAGTACTGTATGAATCACTATTCATATGTTGGAATCTCATGATTTTGATGCTTCCAATATGTTTAAAATGGAAAATTGTGTGGGGATAAAGTAGAGAAACAAGTATTGGAAGCATTGGAATCAAAATGAGAATTTTTGGAAAATGTAGGAGACATTTTGGTTCTGT
Organism: Leucaena leucocephala; assembly: GCA_037074615.1. NCBI lineage: Eukaryota > Viridiplantae > Streptophyta > Magnoliopsida > Fabales > Fabaceae > Leucaena > Leucaena leucocephala. The sequence goes on from CM073537.1 coordinate 12,444,703, forward strand.
ACAGAAGCCAAGGATCTGAATTGATTTTGGAAATTCTGATTTCATATTTAGATTCTACATGAAAAATTATTTGGAAATGAACCATGAGAATTTGTTTTGTAAAGATGTAAGCATAAGTCATAAATTAGACAAAGAAAGGAATATAGTAGGAACCTAGTCTTGGACTTTGTTTTGGAGTTGAATGATAACTTGATGTTACTTTGTAATGGCTAGGTTTTGACATTTGTGAAAGGAGAAGATCATTCCAAGAAGGGTGTAACAAGGATATCTAAGAGGTAGCAAGAATACCTAACTATAATCTTATGTTTGTTTGATTGTATGCTTGCTTGTTAGTTATGATTCTTGGTTGAGTTTGAGATGATTCTTTGATGATTATGATAAAGTATGAATGATTGCAACTCCTTGAAATGAATGTCATGACAATATGCATGTTAGAGTTTGCTTATGTATGTTCACAAAGTAGCTCCCATATCATGATAACATGTTAGGCATTTAATCAAGCATGCATGTTATTATAGTTTGTATGACTTGCTATTGAGATTTCCATGAAATCTCATTCTTTCCATACACATAACCATGTTATAGGTGCTAGAACTTCTCAAGGAAAAAGGGCAAATATGGATGGTTGAATTTGTATATGAGTTAAAGTTGAGTACTTGACCTTAGAAGATGATATTATGTTCTGCATGATGTATGATACTATGAATCGTTCCAAGGCAGTGCACTTTTGATGGTAGTTTTCACAACTTATCCAACGTATTTTCACATTAAATTTGTCATGAAAATAGTTAAGATCTAGATATTTAAATGGACACCAAGAACGTCTCAATTGGTTAAGTATTCGATTTGTTATGATTTTTAAAAGTTGAAAATAAAATCTGGAACAAGATAAAATGAGCAACTAGAGGCAGTAAGGTTCATGCGCGAATTTCAAATAGTAAATGAATGAGTTTTTCCACAAAATTTTATGAGCTTAAAGTACACATATGGAGATTTAAATACATATGTAACACGTCTCATTTTGATAAGTGAACAAAGAGAAATAAATTTTTGAAAATAAGGTAAAGAAGCTGGAACTTCCAGACTTATCAAATGAACAGTATTTTCAACGAATAAACTGATTTCATTTGGGAAAGGAAACACCAATTTCATATTTTTCCTTCAAAGCTCAATGAAATAGCTTTCATTATAAATTAGAACCACCTGATTTTGATTTTTTTACATTTAAATATGAATTTTCAAAAGTTCAGGCTGTATTCTGGATTACTAAATAACAGTAGCCGTGAATAGTAACCAATGCCTTTTTCTTGAAAATGCATGTTTCTAAGCTAAAGAGGTAATGAATTGGTATAAGTTACCTCCAATTGAGTATATCAAGGGTAAAATTAAGGATGCGACACCATGAGCTCAAGATATTAGATCCATCACCAAGAGACTAAGGGTTTAGTGAAACATCCTTATTTTCGTACGTCTTAGGGACCAATTGGTAGTATTTAGAACCACTTTCAAGGTCATTGAAGTCCAATTTCTCAATCTGGAGTTTTACTCTTATCGAGTAATGTTCACTCTGTAAATTCCAGATGAGTGACCTGACTTCGAAAAATCATAACTAATTCTAGAAAAATGAGAATGCAGTGGTTCAAATTGCTACATGAAGCTAACTCAATACTATTTCAAGGAAAAATAACTCGTTGACCATTCCTTGTCCAAGTCAACGTCAGTCAAAGTTACAACTTTACTGTTTATCCAGCGTTTTTCTCCTGAATCTAGCATTTTGGTCCCAACTTTGATAATTTATATCTCCATGTGTAGACATCGAAATGAGACATTCTATATATCAAATCGAAGCTTGGTATGTCTACTATTTATCATAAACATATCATACATTTATTTAATCATTTACTATTTTTAATTATAGATCAAACATCACTATATCACCACGAGTTACTGTTCATGGTGGCAAATTCCAGCAAGCAACTTTACATACATATGCATACATCAATCACATGTCAAACAAACATGCCAAACAATACTTATCATTAAATAATAAATCTTTATACAACAGGGCATGAACAAAATCCTCGTATCTCTATTACATCTTTCCTGCCTGAAATCCGGCAGTATAACGACTATACTTCATCTGTAAAAATAACTGATCTTGTACTAATTCGGTAATTCCCATGAGAATTACCATTCTACGTAAGTACCCAGGAAAGACTGGATGAACCGACTAGGTCCACTCACTTCCAGACTCCTTAGACAGTACCTACGTACACAGTACGTATCATCTCCTTATGTTCAGTCTGAAAATCGGCAGCATAACGGCGTCTTACAGCATTCTCAAAATTCACTTCGACATAACCTCTCTGTAATGGGTTATAAATAGGGGATGAGATTCGGGGGAATCTCAGTAGCAAACGGTACTAAACAATGCATGCATTAAAGTAAATACTTGTGCTTGCTTGTGAAAGTGTAAACATTGTATAATGTGCATGATTCCATGTAACATATGAAATACAATTGGCCAAAGTAATCATAGAAACAGAGCTTCAATCATATACACATATGCACACAATTCAACAAAGTCATAGCACAATCAAGCATAACATTCAATACATACAAGTTTAGGGTAAGTTTACTACCTTATTGCTTTACTTCTTTCCACTTTAACTTTGCTTCTTCCTTCTTACTTTTCCTTGCTATGTGGCTGCCCTCTTTTGAGCACACCAAGCAATTCCTAACATCACATTACCATCCAACCATTACAATCTAACTTCTCTTGAACACTAAGCTTACTTTTAGTAACATAACTTCCTTTAATCTTTACCAATTGACTTAGCTTTTGAATCAATTGATGTCTTGACCTTACCCTACACAATTTGGCCTTTTGAATCCATTTATGAACTCAAAACAACCAAATTCCAGCAACTATGCACTGTTCAGGATAGATTTTAAAAACATGCATAATTCTTTCAAAAATTCTCATTTTGATTCCAATGCTTCCCATACTTGTTCCTCCACTTTTCCCCCACACAAAATCTCATTTTAAGACCATTGGAAGCATCAAAATTATGAAAATCAAATCACTGTTCACGCGAGTGAACAGTCCCCGTGAGGAATTTTCAACATTATAACCTTTAATTCCAATGGTTTCCAAGGTTTAAAACCTTTCCAATCCTACACAAAATCATCATATAAACTCAATGGAAGCATTAAATCATTGAAATTCCATTTTCTTCTATCATGAACAGTGCATGAACAGTGCAAACCGAAATGGTAAAGTGAAGAGCATTAACTCACCTTACTTGCTCTTTCAAGACCCTTGCTTCTTCCTTGCTTTCTTCCACATTCTTTCTCTAGAACTCACTTCTCTTTCTAAAGGAGCTCTTGGGTGTGAAGAATGAATGGAAATGGGGGGTATTTATAGCAAAAGTCATGTGCCATTTGAAGGCTAAGATCACTTTGGAAACTATTTGATCTAATGGTTAAAGGTTTGATCTTGCAATGTCTTTTCACTTTTCACTCAAGACCTTACCACCATGACATCACTAGCATGGCCTCCCTTGGTACACCTAACCCTTCCTCTTTTTGGGTGCCATTCTTGTGTCCTTGTGGGTCCCACCATGTGCAACACCTAATTCTTACTTTATTCTCTTTTTCTTTCTTTTCAAAATCCATAAATTATTTATTATTTGGACTTGGGCTCCAAGATAACTTTTGGGCCTTATTGGGCTGGCCTAGGACGAAATATTGGGCCTCTTTTAGGCCCAATAGCTAATTGGCCCAAATCCCAATGTACTTTCCTCATACCGATATCCGTAACTTACCCTGATCTTAGCATAAATGCTAAACACCTCTTTTAATTGTTCTAACATTTTTAGAAATTCATTCTAATATAAAATGAATTTTCTACAAAGTTTCATAATTTTCTGAGACCCAGAAGTCATGTTAAAAATTACATATGTTTCCTTTAACCCTTTATCGGTGTCCTTTTTCACCGTAAATTCCATAATTAATTCTACAGGACTCCTTTTTGACTTCTGTCAACTCCATAAATTCTCATATTAATTATAATAATTTACTATCAAATTTCCTTTGATATCCATCCATTGTGTGAAATGACCAAAATGACCTCCATTTACTTCTGGTTTCTTAGGGCATCACAGTGGCATTTTCGTAATTTTGCACTTTGGCTCTTAGATTTTCTTCCTCTTCCAATTAATCCTTTTCTTTACATAAACATGGCCACATATTTTCCTAAACATCTCATATATTTTATTCAATCTGTACATACAACTTAGTACAGAAATTAGGGATGTTACATTTAGCCTCTCATGGATGATGGAATATGTGTGTAGGTGGTGGAGAGAGTGTAGAGAGAGTTCGAGCACTGCTTCTTAGCCTAATCAGGTCAAAAACCAGCCTCCTTGACGTTTGCGGCTTGCCTCTCCTTTTAACAGCAGCTTGACCTAATCAGAAACGCACAGCTTCACGACTGTCTTCTCTGGTCGCGGCCAGATCCATGTTTTGGTCATGACCTATAAAGGCAGAGAAGCTTCCCAGGAGAAATTAGGCCATGACCTGTGGGCACTTTGGTCGTGACTGAAACACACAGAAGCTGCTTCCTTGCTTTGATTCCCTGTCTTGTGATTCCTTTCCTGTAAACATTAGTCCTTGCTCCTCTAAAATACCTGAAATTCAAAATCAAAGCTCATTGTAAAAGTCCCACCAGTAAGGGAATAACATATTTGCAGTTTAGAGGAGTTATTTTATCATTTTACCCTTAAAATAGTACATTTCCAAGCACAATCATGTATTACCACAAAAGCACAATTATAGGCATAAATAAATGGTAAACCTTTTATAAAACCATTAGAAATGTCGTAGAAACCATACACAAATTGTGTCTTATTAATTCCCCCACACTTGAACCTTTGTACTCTTGGACAAAGAAATGAATTACACCTAAGCTAACACTATTAAATATGAGATAACAACATAATCCACAGTGTGACCTGAAGACAATTAATTCACCATCTTTTGAGAATGCAAAAGTGATAATATGAGCAATGCCAAGTAATCAACTACTAAATGAAATCAACCTTAACTGTATGAGCGCAATAGATTATCTCTAAGGATGTAAGTGTTTAGCTCTCTATATCCTCTCATTGTTAGGATTCTTTCACTTAAATTCAAATTGGAAAACGTCTTACCATATGCTTGTAATGACTCTAAATCTTAGTAACCATATAACATTTATGCAAAGAATCAAGAGGTCTTTTAGGTTTGAATTGATGGAGATGGGCCAAGTGGAATTGAGTATGAAGGGTAGAAAGGACTATATGCATTCAATAAGGAATAGGTAACATGAATTCATGTATTCAAAGATGTAGAGGTGATAATTGTGCTAAAAGGAGTTGATAATGGTGCCTTCTTCATTCCTCTTTTCTTTTTCGTTCCTTTTGTTTCTTTCTTCAATTTTTTCTTTTACCCTTTTTTTTTCTAGTGCAATAAGCTCTGTTCTCTTCTTTTTGTTTGTTTGGCACCTTATACATAGAATGTTTAGCACATCATCACAATAATATTGAGTTTGACATGAATAACAAGTTTATTTCTCAAAGATGTTCATGCATATATAACTTTCTATGGTGGAAAAAGAGAAGTGATGGGCTCAAAGGGGTGACTATGGATGTAATATGTGATGGGCTTGTGTTTGGGTAAATGGGTTTAGAAATGAATGCCTCTATCATTTTCAATAACATAAATGAGCAAGTAATTCTCAACTTAGAGCCAAGACAAGTTCTAGAGAATATAAACTAATTGAATGATCACTCAATATAGGAATTAAGGCTGAGAATCCTTCCCACTAAGGTTTTTATCTAAATTGCTCATAAGCTAAAGTATCAAACACTGTATGAGCGCAATAGATATAGGGAATGAGATTCGGGGGAATCTCAGTAGTAATAATCATAACAATATATGTAATGCAGAGTGACAGTGCTTGCTTGTGATTGTGTACAGATAAGTATACTGCGTGCTTCCATATTCAATAACATATGATCATAGCATTGTAATAGAGCTTCAAGCATAACATATAAGACAACAATCCAACCAAACAATAGCACAACAAATCACAAAGACATTACATAAAAGCTAGGATTAGTTACTACCTCAAAAGCTTAGCAGAACTCTACTATCTCTATACTGCTTCCAGCTCCGCCAGAACTTCCTTTCTTCTTTCTTTCTCCTTCTCTCTCTTCTTTCTCTCTCTTTCTTGCCCAAAATCGTGGGATGCATGAAATGGGAGGGGGAGGGGCATTTATAGTTTCCCTCAATGGTATTCCTGTAATTTTGAAGCCATCTGAACATGTGGTCCTGGTTTTTCCTGGAATTTTCTACTTTCCTTTATTCCTTTTTACTACATCACCCAGGACACCTCACCGGGACACCTCATCGCCACATTCTTCACATGTCACAATTCCTGGACACCTCATCAGCTGACTCAGCATTTCCAGTCCAATCCAGTACCGGTCCGGTCCAATTTCCCACAAACCGGACTCAACGGCTGAGATTGTGCACGTGTCCTTAACTTTTCTTCTTCCTCTAAGATTGTGCCATGTGGCACTTGGAAGGGACCTTTCACGCCTTCCAATGCTATCTAGATAAGTCCCGGACTTTATCTGATCACCTCCTCGGTTATCGTGCCAACCGGGTAACTTTACTTTACTGAGAAGTCATTAAATCATTATTTTAATGTCACTTTTCCCCCTGAATCACTGGGCCTGCGTTTTTGGGCATGGAAATATCATCTTGGGTCTCTAATCCAGCCCAAGTACTCTGATGGCATGATTCCCAAGAAACACCCCTTGGCAAATTACCAAAATGCCCTTAGTTTCTCTTTCTTTACTTTACTAGATCTAGGGCATTATTGACTTTTCACATCTTACCAGAGTACTCTCTGACCCTAGTCAACTATCCAGATACCCTGTCTGGACTGACTAACCTTAGGCAAATGACCAAAATACCCTTTACTCATACTTCGGCCGTTCTATAACATAGGGGCATTTTCGTCATTTCGCACCTTTTTCCCGGACACTGGCCCCTTTTTCCACTAAACTGTTATTATGGGCCTGGGCCTTCCCTGGTGTCACTATGGGCCTTAGAAAACACTGTATGGCCTCTAGCCACAGTCCGATCATCTCTATTCAGACTGCCTTTCCTTTACCGATTATAATTGTAAATTCCCATCTTCAAGAATTTTTACAGAAAAATCGGGACCTCAAATTAAAATTTCGTGACCCATCATTCAAAACGGAATCCTTTTCTCTATCTCCCGGTATTTTCAGATATTTTATCCGAACTGGGCTGTTTTGGCCTGAAAAAGCACTCACGTGCACACTTTTCCAAAATGACCATTTTACCCCTGGTCACATTTCTAATTCTTTCATACACATAGAGACCTCATATGCACATTTCACAGTTCAGTGAAATGATCAGCATAATTTTCTCTATTTTTTGGCAAAATATGGTACTCATCGGCTACCAGCCCAATCTTTCCCAAAATTACGATTTTGCCCCTGCATTCTCTTTCTGGCATCTATTCTCATCTTCTTATCCTTCATCTTAAGTTCTAGAAATTCTCTTTCAATAACTCATCCCTTAAACTCTTCGGGAGTCATCGTTAATTGAAAGGCTCGACAACCTACCCATATCAGGTTATCTTACACAAGAGCCAGCCCATATCAAGCTACCTGTAGAATTCCTAGGCTTAAGACTTAGGATATTCCTCACATTCCTCATTTTGAACCTAGGTGAACTGTCCCGATCTTGTAGGTTAAAGACTTAACTCATCTTTAAATCCTGAAGGACTTAGCTTATCCCTCGGATTCCTACAAAATACAGGTAAGTGATCCGCCTATATCAGATTACTACCCTGGGACTACGGGTTTAGCATCCTGCCCATATCAGACTACTTCCCAGTTCTCCTAGACCAAAAATCGGGATGTTACATTGATCACTAATGACTACCTTCGGTACTCTAAATCTACTAAAGATATGAGACCTTAGAAACTTGGAGACCATTTGGGTATCATCTAGCCTTGTAGGGATGGCTTCTACCCACCTAGACAAATAGTCTTCAGCCAATAAAATGTAATGAAACCCTGCTGAAGGTGGAAAATGAAACATCCTCCCTTAGGCCCCTCAGAGTACACTTGCGGAAGCGATATTACCTCGATTATATCTTAACTTAAGCCCAGAAATTAAAATTTCACTCTTAAGTTCCTTATTATGAACCTTTACTTTGAGAACTGATTTATCTCATTCTACACATCCAAATGAGGCTTATTACCTATCCACATAATGTCCCATATGTGTTCTACTAGCTCACCAAATTTTGTGGCCAAATTCCTTCATTTACTAGGTCAAACTGAGGTCAAAACACTGCTACCTCAGGACCTGCGAATTTCTCTATCATAATTTCTCATACACAAATTGAATATGCCAAACAATATTTATTATTAAATAATAAATTGTTATACAATAGGGTATGCACAAAATCCTCATATCTCTATTACATCTTTTCCTGCCTAAACTCTGGCAGCATAACTACCAGGCTTCATCTTTACAAATAACTGATCTTGTACTGATTCAGTAATTCCCGTGAGAACTACCATTCTATGTAAGTACCCAGGAAAGACTGGATGAACCGGCTAGGTCCACTCACTTCCAGACTCCTTAGGCAGTACCTACGTACACAGTACGTATCATCCTTCTTTCATAACTGATATTTTGCCATAATTTTGGCAGTATAACGGCGTCTCTTAGCATTCTTAAAATTCACTTTGACATAACTTCCCTGTAATGGGTTATACATAGGGAATGAGATTCGGGGGAATCTCAGTAGTAACAACCATAACAATATATGTAATACAGTGTGATAGTGCTTGCTTGTGATTATGTACAGATAAGTATGCCACGTGCTTCCATACTCAATAATAACATATGATCATAGCATTATGTAGTAGAGCTTCAGACATAACATATAAGACAACAATCCAACCAAACAATAGCACATCACATCACAAAGCCATTACATAAAAGCTAGGATTAGTTACTACCTTTCAAGCTTAGCAGAACTCTACTATCTCTATACTGCTCCTAGTTCAACCAAAACTTCCTTCCTTCTTTCTTTCTCTTTCTCTCTCTTCTTTCTCTTCTTTTCTTTGTGTATGCCGTGGGATGAATGAAAATGGGAGGGGGAGGGGGTATTTATAGTTTTCATAGATGAAATTTCTGTAATTCTCAAGAACTTTGATCTTGTAGCCACAGATTTTATTGGAATTTCCTATTTTCTTTAATCCAACTTATTGCATCATCATGTTGATGTCATTTGCTGACTCAACATGCTGACTCAGTGTTTCCAAAGAATTCCAGAGTCTTGCACCGGAATACACGACTGAGATCGTCCCACGTGTCCTCAGCTTTTCTTCTCCCTCTAGATCAATGTCATGTGGCATCTTGCTGGCAGCTTTCACGCCATCCCATGACTTTCAGATAAGTCCAAAGCTTTATCTGATCAATCCCCCGGTTACCACTTCGATCGGGTAACTTTACTTTACGGAAATAATACTAAAATAGTATTTAATGCTACTTTTACTCACATATTCCTTGGGCTACATTTTTGGACTCTGGGAATGCTATCTTGGGTATCTGATCAAGCTCAAGTACTCTGATGGCTCGATTCCCAAGAAATATCCCTTGGCAAATTACCAAAATGCCCTTGGTTCATCTTTATTTACTTTAATGAGTCTAGGGGCATTATTGTCTTTTCACATTTCACCAGAGTATCCTCTGACCCTGGTCAACTATCCAGATAACCTTTCTTGACTGTATAACCTTAGCCAAATCACCAAAATACCCTTTACTCATTCTTTCCCTATTTTATAACATAAGGGCATTTTCGTCATTTTGCACATTTTCAGTACATTTCTGGACACCGGCCCCTTTTATCCTAGGGGTGAGCAAATATGTCCCATCCCGGTTGTCCTGACCCGGTCCCGAGTATTACGAGATGGTTCTGTCCTGTCCCGTGAGAGACCGGGACGGGAATCCATCGGGTCGGGACAGGGAAAGATTCGGGACGGGACGGTTCGCGGCTTGGCCCTCAGGACATCCCGTCCCGTCCCGAAGGTTATTATTTTTTTTTAAAAGAAATTATAAAATATCTCATCAACCCCTTATTCCTTCCCCTCGCTCACTCCACCACTTTGCAGGTGGTCACTCTCCCATTTTCCTCCCCTTTCCAATATCACAAACGCATTCCAAAGGATCTTAGCTCATACCCAAGTCGGATTTTGTTTTCTGTTCATCTATGAAGGAGAGAGGATGGTGGACTGTCAGAGGGTAGGTGGCGTGAGAGCAGCTCTTCACTCCATCTTGTGAGCGTGTTCTTAGGTTTTGGATCGTGATTCGTGAGTACTGCTACTGGTTTTTGTTTCCTTCTTCTCTTCTCTTTATTTATTCTCTACTATTTCTTCTTTCTTTCTTGAGGGATGTACTTTAGGATTGATTGGGTGAGGACGGGGCTTTTATTTAGGGTTCCAATTTAGGGATTTTCTTTGCTTTGGGTCTTTGAATGAAGTTGTTGGAAAATTGAAGATATGATGCATGACAAAAATGATTGTGATTGTGTATGCCCAGCTTATGGCTAGCTATTTGTGGGCAACATATGCAAAAACATGAATACATTCAAATTTGTTTTACATAACAAATTTTAAATTTGTTCTGTTATAGGTTTACAATAGTTTTTTGGAAAACAAATTTCAATCCTTACCTATCTTGTAAAATAAGAAAATAAAGGTGATAAATGTCTAGGATAAATTGATAAAGTGAAGAGGCCTCGTCTTTGATTTGAATGTGAGAAATAAGGCTTAGTTTGGTTTATAAAAAATCTGCTTTTTGGTACATTCCATCCATCGTTAAAGAAGGATATGCCTTCTTTTTCAAAATTTATGTTATTTCATTCTAGTTGTTAGATACCCAGAGCAAGCCTTTTGTTTAAGGGTGCTGTGTATTCTATACCTCATTCACAGTTTTAAAATGAAGACTCCTATTGCTGGTGCCTGTTCTGGAAGCATGTATGTTATCCTGCTGAACTACTAACTAGCTCTGAACTTTCTTCTTTCTCTGCTAATGAAAATCAAATAAAAAAAAGAGGAGGTAATAAATTTATAGCCAGAATTCAATTTTTGTATGTTTTGAATTGATGTGTGAAATTGTCATTGTACTCCCAAAAACAAATATGTTATCTTTTCTTCTCCTCTTCCATTTGTCCACTTTTTTTACACAGATTTGGGAATTCCCGGTTCCGTCCCGATCCCAGTCAGGACCGGGACATGATCGGGACAGGACGGGACAAGGGATGCGAAATGCGTCCCTTGTCTATTCTCGGGACGGGACACGGGACGAGGGTGTCTCGGTCCCAACCCGTCACGTGAACACCCCTATTTTATCCTATAAACTGATATCTTGGGTCGGGGCCTCCCTTTGTGTCACTATAGGCATCTGCGTTATGTCATCTAGGCTCATTTAGTCTTGATTTGAATACCGATAAATCTCCCAATCGGATACCTGGAGGTAACAAACTCCCGTCTAAATTCACTAATTTGTGAATAATTTTTTCTACAGACCTCCTTTCGGTATTTTGTCAGTTCCCTGACATCCGTCTCTACAGGATGCATCTTTCTGTAGTTTTTCACTCATATCTAAGGTCTAGGATATCTAATAAGAATTTTTTATACTTTTAGACTATGAGATAAATTTCGGTTAGCTGGAGTCCTGATAAAATTCCTGTATTAAGACAAATTAACCAGCATCATTTTCTCTATCTACTGGTGAAATTTGGGACTGAAATGCTTCCAGGCAGTTCTAAGCCACTTTTGGCTCAACTTTCCATAATTACCATTTTGCCCTTGGAAACTTTTCTTCTTTTCAATTAAGTCCCTAACTTTTCATAATTCTTACATACTCATAGAGACCTCATATGCATATTTCACAGTTCAGTGAAATGATCAGCATAATTTTCTCTATTTTCTGGTAAAATATGGTACTCATCGGCTACCAGCCCGATCTTTCCCATAATTACGATTATGCCCCTATATTCTCTTTCTGACATCTTTTCTTATCCTTTATCTTAAGTTCTCAAAATTATCTTTCAACAACTCATCCCCTGAACTCTTCGGGAGTCATTGTTAATTGAAAGGCTCGATAATCCGCCCATATCAGGTTATCTACTCAGGAGCCAGCCCATATCTAGCTACCTGCAGAATTCGTAGGCTTAAGACTTAGGATATTCCTTACATTCATCTTTTTGAACCTAGGTGAACTGTCCCTATTTTGTAGGTCAAAGACTTAACTCATCTTTAAATCATGAGGGACTTAGGTCATTCCTCGAATTCCTACAAAATATAGGTAAGTGATCTGCCCATATCAGATTACTATCCTGGGACTACGGGTTTAATAGCCTGCCCATATCAGACTACCTCCCAGTTCTCCTAGACCCAAAAATCGGGATGTTACAGAAAAGGTCCTATGAAATCAATTCCCCAAAAATAAAAAATTTCACAGAATATAATAGGTTGTTGGGGCATCTCATGCCTTTTACTAATCCCCCCCAAATCTTTGGCACCTATCACAAGCTCTACAAAACTCAATAGCATCTTTAAAAAGAGATGGACAATAAAAACTAGATTAAAGGACCCTATGTTCAGTCCTCTTCCCCCCAAAATGGCCACCACAAACCCATAAATGACATGCTTCTAAAATTGATTTGTGATCTTGGTCTAGGACATATCATCGCAATACTTGGTCTGAGCATAACCTCCACAGAAAAGGCTTGTCCTAAATGAAGTATTTAGATTTACTATTGAGCTTTTGGGCCTGAAATCTAGTCAAATGAGAAGGGATTAGGCAAGTTTCAATAAAATTGAATAAATGAGCATACCAAGGTTCCATAATAGCAACCAAACAAAGAGATTGATCAGGGAAAGAATCACAAATAAGATCAGAACTAAGTACTCCCCTAGTCTCTGTTGGTAACCTACTTAGGTGATTGCAACATGGTTCATATTTTCAGCTCGATCCATGAAACATCCTTATTTTCATACATTTTAGGGATCATTCGATAGCATTTAGAACCACTTTCCAGGTCATTGAAGTCCAATATCTCAATCTGGAATTTTACTCTTCTCGGGTACTGTTCACTGTGTAAATTTCAGATGAGTGACCTGACTTTGGAAAATCATAATTAAATATAGAAAAATCGAAACGAAGTGGTTACAATTGATACATAAAGATGACTCAATTATCTTTAAGGTAAAAATAATTAATTGAACAATCTTTGACCAAATCACCGTGGGTGAATGTTTCAATTTTACTGTTCATCCCACATTTTTCTCCTCAATCCAGCATTCTGGTCCCAACTTTGACAATTTATAACTCCATGTGTAGACATCCAAATGAGGCATATTATATATAAAATTAAATATTATTATGTCTACTATTTACCATAAAAATTACAGACATTTATTCATCCATTTACTATTTTTAATAATCTATCAAACATCAATAGGTCTCCTCGGATTTACTGTTCACAGAAACAATTTTCAGCATTCACCCTTACATACACATGCATACATCCATCACATATCAGTTAAACATGCCAATCAGATATTTAGAACATGCCAGACAATATCTGTTACTAAAGGATAGTTGCTATTCATTAGGACAGGTACAAAATTCTCATATTTCTAATACATCCTTTCCTCCTGAAATCCGGCAACATAATAGCTATACTTCATCTTTAGAAAGTAACCGATCTTGTACTGATTCGGTAATTCCTGTAAGAACTACCATTCTACGTAAGTACCCAGAAAAGACTGGATGAACCGGCTAGGTCCACTCACTTCTAGCCTCCTTAGACAGTACCTATGTACAGTACGTATCAGTTTCTTTCTTTACCACTTTGCCAGAATTTCGGCAGCCTAACGGCGTCCTTCAAGATTTCCAAAATTTACTTCGACATAGCCTCCCCTGTAATGGGTTATTTGGGATGTGATTCGAGGGAATCTCAGTAGTAATAATCATAACAATATATGTAATGCAGAGTGACAGTGCTTGCTTATGATTGTGTACAGATAAGTATGCTGCGTGCTTCCATATTCAATAACATATGATCATAGCATTGTAATAGAGCTTCAAGCATAACATATAAGACAACAATCCAACCAAACAATAGCACAACAAATCACAAAGACATTACATAAAAGCTAGGATTAGTTACTACCTTAAAAGTAGAACTCCAGAACTTCTATACTGCTTCCAACTTCACCAGAACTTCCTTTCTTCTTTCTTTCTCTCACTTTCTCTCTCAAGAACTTCTTTATCTCTCTAAATTGCTCCTTGGCCGTGAGAATGAAGAGATAGGGGGTATTTATAGTTTTGATGAGTGGCATTCTTGTAATTTTGAAGCCTTATGAACTTGTGGTCCTGGTTTTTTCGGAATTTCCTATTTTTCTTTTATTCCTTTACTGCATCATCAAGGGGACACCTCAAGGGACACCTCAAGGGACACCTCACCCCACACATTCTTCACATGGTGAAATTGGAGGGAGCTAGAAGCCTTCTGGAAGCTTTCCGGTCCAATTCGGTACCGGCCAGGTCTGTTGCCTCGAAAACTGAACCGTTTTCTGAATCTATTTTTTCTGAAAACCTATATTATGTCTCTTGACCTTAAATTTAGTATCTGGATACTTTATATCATTAACATTTCTATACTGGGTCTAAACTCAATTACAGATCCCCTGCGAAATGACCAAAATACCTCTGGGTGCCCTTTTGTGCATTATCTTAACACTAAGGGCAAAACAGTCATTTTACACCTTTCTGTACTTTGTCAGGGCATATACTAACTCTGGTTAACTTCACCTGTATATGTCTTGGCCTCTAGGCCTGTCCAGAATGACCAAAATGCCCTTCATACACCTGCTACCCCTTTAGTACTACACAGGGGCATTTTCATAATTTAGCACTTTTCCGGGGTTCTGCCGGACACTGGCCTACCTATCAGTCTAAGAGTTTTATTGGGCCTTTGTTGGCGTCATTATTGGGCCTTTCTGGGTCCATTACCTTTATGGCACGCATTACGAGGAATCTTCCTCAAGCAAAGTTCATCGAGCCTTTTTGTCTAACATACAATGTTTATACACATATCCGGACACCGGGTCCTTTTACCAGATACACTGGCCTACTGTGCTTAGGCATCCCTGTGGGTTATAACGGTCATCTGACTGAGGTCATCCGAACTCATTCAGTCCCTTTTTAAATACCGATAAATCTCCCTATCGGATACCCGGAGGCCTCACACTCCCGTCTGGATTTTCTAATTTGTGAATAACTTTTCCCACAGACCTCCTATCGGTATTCTGTCAGTTTTCTAACCTCCGCCCTATCAGAACGCATCATCCTGTAATTTCTCACCTAGATCTGAAATCTAGGATATCCGGTAGGAATTTTTATAACTTTTGGACTATCAGATCAATTTTGCCTATATGGAGTCTTGAAAAATTCCTGTATTAGGAAGGATTACCCGGCGTCACTTGCTCTACCTACTGGTGGGATATGGGGCTGATCGGAGCACGATCACTATTTTTGCCTATTTCCGGTCCAGGTTTTCATAATTACACTTTTGCCCCGGCAGCTTTTCTTCTTTTCAATTAAGTCCCTTTATTTGGCTAAAATTACACCTAAAGACCCCACGTTTTTGTCTACTTTTCCTTCTTAACTTTAAACTTTCCATAATTGCACATAAGTCCTTACATTTTCTTTCTTTTTCAATGTAATCCCTTTCTTTACATAAATAGCCACATCTTTTTCCTGAAAAATAATTCGTATATTTCATTCAATCTGTACATATAAATCAGTACAGAAAATTAGGGATATTACAATCCCTCACTTCTATATCGAATTCTTGAAGTAGTAACATCCATCATAGAAGCCTTGGCTTAGATTGAGGCTTTTGGAACAATTACTTGACAACTGTATGATCCATATAAACAATAACTTTGGAGTTAATGAGATAAGCTCTAAATTTATCCAAAGCCACTACCATTGAAATAATTCTTTCTCAGTAGTGGTGTAATTAATTTGAGCAACATCAAGTGTTTTCAAGGCATAGGCAATCACTCTAGATAAGTTGCCTTCCTTTTGACCTATCATAGCTCCCACAGCATAATTAGAGGCATCACATGACATTTTAAAAGGAAGATCCCAATTTGGTGAAGTTAGGATAGGAGAAAAGACTAACCTATCCTTTAATTTTTCAAAAGCCTCTTTGCAATCAGTAGAGAAAACAAAGTCAGTGTCTTTTTGCAGAAGTTTTGAGAATGGTAAAGCAATTTTGCTAAAATCTTTGATGAATCTTCTGTAAAATCCAACATGTCCCAGAAAATATCGAAGTTCTTTAAAGTTGTGGGGTAGGGCAATGAGGAAATTACTTCATTTTTTTTGCTTTATCCACCTCAATTCCCTTGCTAGATATAAGTTGTCTAAGTACTATTCCATGATCAACCATGAAATGGCAGTTTTCAAAGTTCAAAATCAGTTTTTTCTCAATACATCTAGCAAGGATTCTATCAAGGCTCTCAAGACACTCATCAAAAGAGTTGCCATACACAATAAAGTCATCCATGAACACATCCATATATTTTTCAATGAAATCAGCAAATATAGAAAGCATGCAACGCTAAAATGTGCCAGGGGCATTGCACAAACCAAATGGTATTCTTTTATAAGCATATGTACCAAAAGGACATGTAAATGTGATCTTTTCTTGGTCCCTCGGGTCTATGGGAATCTGGAAGTACCCTAAATACCCATCTAGAAAATAGTAATGACTTTCCCTGCTAATCTCTCAAGCATTTGATCAATAAAAGGTAAGGGAAAATGGTCTTTCCTAGTAGAGTTATTCAACTTCCTATAGTCAATACAAACCCTCCATGAATTTTGCACTCTAGTAGGTATCAACTCATTATTCTCATTTTTTACTACTGTCAGCCTGCTCTTCTTAGGCACTACATGCACGGGGGATACCCATTCACTATCTGAAATAGCATAAATGATTCCTTCCTTTAACAGTTTACTAATCTCCTTCCTAACCACATCAGAGATCAACGAGTTTAATCTCTTTTGGGGTTGTTTAATTGGCTTGGAATCTTCACTCAGTAAAATCCTATGAGTGCAAACAGTGGCATCTATCCCTTTTATGTCAGCTAATTGACAACCCAGAGCTTCCTTATTCCTCCTAAGCACCCCTAGTAGTCTAGACTCTTCACTAACAGTTAAAGAACTAGAAATTATCACTGGGAATTTTGAGTCTGGCTCAAGATAGGCATACTTTAGGTTAGGAGGCAATTCTTGTAACACTATACCGACCAAGGCATTACATTAATGACAGCCCCTAGATCTAATAACGCTCCCTTGACATGAACCTTTCCTATTGTGCATGGAATTGTGTAGGATCTTGGGTCTTGGCATTTAACCGATAATTCAGCTTTAAAAAGTGATGACACATTAGCACTCACCTGAATTCTCTCAAGAGGCCTAAACTTTTTCTTATTAGCACATAATTCCTTTAAAAATTTAGCATACTTAGGATTTCTCTTAAGGAATTCAACCATAGGGATGCTTATTTCTAACTTATTAAAGAGGTTATAAGCATCTTGTGTAAAGTCAAGGTCAACATTTTTTATTCCAGAAAAATAAGATTTAGGAAAAAGGAGATCTTTTATACTTACCTCCTTACCTGTGTGCTTAGAGGCTCCTTGCTTGCTAGACTCCGCCTTCTCCTCAGGTTGCTTTCCTTTGTATGCTGGACTTGACACATCACTTCCTCTTATTGCTTCTCTTGTAGTTCCTCTTGCGTTTGTGAGTTCTCTTCTTGGGTTGCCTTCTTAATCATGAGCTGCTATTCTTTAAGGCTTTTAGATTTCCCAATCTTCATCTATGAAGATGATGGATCCTTAACTTTAAAATCCTCCTTATTCTTGTCTGGTGCATCAGCTTCCTTAAAATGCACTTCTCTTCTATTTCTGAGAGATAAGGCATTCAGACCCTTTGGATTCATGACAGTGTTTGAAGGTATACTGCCACTGCTCTTTGTTTGGATGTCACTCACTGTATTAGAGACTTGAGTTAGATGACTTGTAATATCTGCATTCTTGGAACTTAACTCCTAAAGTTTCCTTTGCACATCTGCATTATTCTTCTATATACTCTGAAGAATTGAAGCTATGGAGGTGAATTAACTATCATTCTATTTGATCCTGGTGTCTATATTAGTCATCCTACCATCCATGTTGTTCAATTGTGCAGCTATACTCTTCAACAATTGAGAGGTCTCAACTAGTCTTGATGCCACTAAAGCATTAGGTTGTGTTGGAACCATAGGCCCTGCATTACTTTGATAGTTGCTTGAGGAAGCACTACCTCCTTGGAGTTGGTTTGGCCTATTTTCCCCACTCCCCCACTTTAAATTTGGGTGGTCTCTCCAGCCAGGATTGTATATGTTGGAGTATGGGTCTCTCTTCTGGTACTGGTGGTCTCTACCTTGATACATTGATGCTACTTCTTCATATTGTCTATCACATGTATTTGTAGCATGCATCATTGAACCGTATAACTCACATCCTGTAACCAGTGCTTGTGAGGTACCTACTCCATGAACTGGTTTCGTAGAATGCAGCTCTCTTTCAATTAAATTCATCCTTTTTTCCATTCTGTTTCCCAGAACTGCTATTTCTGCTAAGATCTCATTTGAATTGCTCGAATATGATGTGGGCATTCTCCTTGAATCTTTAGTCTGATGGTCTTCATTAGCCATTTTCTGGAATAACTCCCAACTTGCTTGTGAAGTTTTATCTCTCAAAGACCCATTTGCTGCTACATTCAAGGATACCTTATTGTAAGGAAGTAGACCATCAAAGAAGATGTCTACTAAATCAGCCTTCGTGATGTTATGATGGGGACATCGAGCCAATAAATTGATAAATCTGGTCCAGTATTCATGTAATGACTCCCCATTTTGCTGCAAAATATTTGTGATCTCTTTCTTCATCCTAGTAGTCTTTAAGACTAGGAAAAACTGCTCCAAATATGTTGATTTTAGTTGGTCCCATGTAAGAGTTGGGAAATAAGTTGGCAGGTTATACAGCCACTCCTTACTTTCCCTTCTATAGTGAAATGGAAACACCTCCTTAAGACGTCATCCAAAGTGGCCATTGGAGGCTTCATTGAAGAACAGATCATATGCATAGTTTACAAGTGGTGATGTGGACATTCTCCTACAAAACCATGAAATTTAGGTAAGGCTGCAATCAAAGCTCCTTTAATTTCAAAATTAGCTTCTTTAGTATAGAAACCATAAGGATCATAATTCACATGAGAATGATTAAAGTTTATCCCCAAATATATGTGTCATTATCATAGAATAATTAACTACATCTACTCTAGAAGCATGGTTAACAAGCAAGGGAGCTTCACATACCTTAATTAAGATGATTATCTACTACTGGAAAGAATCATTAGTGGAGAAAAGATTAATATAGGTGCTTTGTGTTAGACTCTAATATTTTGATGATGACAATTGAGAAAAGATTTCAAAAAGCATTTTAACTAATAAAGAATATTTATCGATAAGCTTATCAATAGGGGGAATGATCGATGAGCTCTTCGACAAATGAGAAAGAAATTTGAAGAAAATCTATTTTCTGAAGTGCATTTATCAAAGACCTATTCAATAAGGCTACTTATCAATAAAAACTTTGATAAATGAACAACTTGAGTTTTTGTTTTAAACATATATATATTCGAAGACTTATTCATTAAATCTATTTATCGATAAAGCTTTCGATAAATTTGAAAATAACTCTATAACATCCCAAATTGTTCCTATCTGTATAAAATTGATAGAGGAAAGAGGTTATGAAGGGATTGGGATGATAAACAAAAAGAAAGATAATGGTTAGATAAGGTTTAAGTCAAAGAAAGAGAGAAGGTATAAAGTTATAAAGCTAAGGGACTAGATTATGAATAGTAAAAGTTCAGGGACTAAACTATAAATAGTGAAAGTACAAGGACTAAATTATAAATAGGGAAAAGTTCGATGACTTAAATGTAATTAAAAAGTCCCAAGGCCTAAAATAAATGTAGAGATAAGCTATAGGCCATAAAGTATAATTATAAAAAGTATAGTAAGCGACCAAAGTGGAATTTGGTAATTTTAGGGACTAAAGTGCAATTTTACTAAGGGTGTGTTTGGATTAGCTTTTGGAGAATAGATTATGGGAAGAATAGATTTTGGAGAATAGATTTTGGGTAGAATAGATTTTGGGAAGAATAGATTTTGGGAATAAAGATATTTGGATGATTAGTAGTAGAATCACTTTTTATATTGGTAATTTACTAAAAAGGGTATGATATGATTAAAAGTAAGAGAGATGAAAGATGATAGAGAAGAAAGATGAGAGAGAAGAGAGTGTAGAGAGGAGAGAGGAGAGAGAAAAAGAGAGATAAGAGAGGAGAGAGGAGAGATAATAGAGAGGAGAGAGGAGAGAGGGTGTAAAAAAAGTAAGGGTATAATAGTAATTGGATAATCCAAAACCTAGGTTTAAAAAAAAAAGCTATTTTCAGTAGCTTATTCAAAACCTAGGTTTCAAACCGAGGTTTTGTCCAAAATCAATTCTCAACAAAAAATGTTGTTTGTGTGAAAATTTTTCAAACCGAGGTTTTGCCCTATAATTGATTCTCAAACCGAGGTTCCAAACAGGCACTAAATTCAAAGGCAAAATGATAACTATGAGAAAGTTGAGCTAGAAATGGCCCATAATTTGTCCAGAATTATTTCAGTTCCAAATTTTGTCATAAAATAGCAAAAATTATTCTGATCGATGTAATGTGCACAAAATTTTGATTTGAGGTCCCGATAAATTGATATTAATTTTTGAAGTCTAGAAATTATTACAGTATCTTCTGGACCTCATAATCAGATAAAATTTTATAGTAAATTTTTATAATTAATATAATAATTTATGAAAATAGCAAAAGTCAAAAAGGAGTTCTATAGAATTATAAAAGAATTTAAGGTAAAAAAGGACACCGATAAAAGATTTAGAGAAAATATATATAATTTTTAACAGGACTTCTGAGTCTCAAAAAAATATGAGACTTTGCAAGAAATTCATTTTATATTAGAATAAATTTCTAAAAATATTAGAACTATTAAAAGAAGTGTATAGAATTTATCTTAAAAATCAGGGTGATTTAAGGATATCTGTAATATCCTTAATTTCTGTACTGAATTCTATGTACAGATTAGATGGAATATATGAGTTCTTTTTCAGGAAAAAGATGTGGTCCTTTATGTAAAGAAAATGATTAAATTGCAAAAGAAAGGAAATGAAAGGACTTAAATATAATTATGGAAAGTTTAAGGTTAGGAAAGAAAGGTAGACAAAAATGTGGGGTCTCAAAGTGTAATTTTAGCCAAATTTAAGGGACTTAATTGCAAAGAAGAAAAGTTCCCTGGGGCTAAAGTATAATTAAAGAAAAATAGGCCAGAAGTGGTTTGGACCGCCTAACAGCATTTCAGTCCCAGATTTCACCAGAAGATAGGGCAAGTGACGCTGGTAAATCCAGCTTAATATCAGAATTTTTGAAGACTCCAGATAGTCAAAAATGGACTGATCGTCCAAAAGTTATAAAAAATCCTACCGGATACCCTAGATTTCAGATATAAGTAAGAAATTACAGGATGATGCACCCTTATGGGGCGGATGTCAGGAAACTGACAGAATACCGATAGGAGGTCTGTAGAAAAAGTTATTAACAAATTAGAAAATCCAGACGGGAGTATGAGGCCTCCAGGGATCCGATAGGGAGATTTATCGGTATTTAAACTAAGACTGAATGAGGTCGGGTAACAACAGTCAGATGCCCATTATGACCCAAATGGCTGCCCAGACACAGTAGGGCAGTGTATCTGACAGAAGGAGCCGGTGTCCGGATATGTGTGTAAACGGTGCATAAAAGCTAAAATATTCGGTGAACCTGGACAGGGGAGGATCCTTGTAATGCGTGCCATAAAGGTGTTGGACCTAGAAAGGCCCAAAAATGGCGCCATCAAAGGCCCAATAAGACATGTGGACTGATAGGTGGGCCAGTGTCCAGCAGAACCCCGGAAAAGTGCAAAATTACGAAAATGCCCCTGTGTTGTACTAAAGGGGTAGTAGATGTATAAAGGGCATTTTGGTCATTCAGGACAGGCCAAGACATATATAGATGAAGTTAATCAGAGTCAGTATATGCTCTGGTAAAGTACAAAAAGGTGTAAAATGACAGTTTTGCCCTTAGGGTTAAAATAGTGCAAGAAATGGCACCCAGGGGTATTTTGGTAATTTGTCAAGGGATGTTTCTTGGGAATCGAGCCATCAGAGTACTTGAGCTTGATCAGGATCCAAGATAACATTCCCAGAGCCCAAAAACGTAGGCCTAGTGATGTGTGGGGAAAAGTGGCACTAAAATACTATTTTAATGTTGTTTCAATAAAGTAAAGTTACTCGGTCAGCACGCTAACCGAGGAGATGATTAGATAAAGTCCTGGACTTATCTGGATAGCATTGGATGGCGTGACAGGTGCCAGTAAGATGCCACATGGAGACAACATAGAGGAGAAAGAAAAAGTTAAGGACATGTGGCATAATCTTAGCCGGTGAGTCCAATTTGTGGGAAATTGGACCGGACCGGTACTGGATTAGACTGGAACTGCTGAGTCAGCTGATGAGGTGTCCCAAGAGCTTGCAATTTCTCCATGTGACATATGAGGTGTCCCATGAGGTGGCCTTGAGGTGATGTCATGCATGATGCAGTAAAAGGAATAAAAGAAAATAGGAAATTCCGGAAAAACCAGGACCACAGGATCAGATGGCTTCAAAATTACAAGAATGCCATTGAAGGAAACTATAAATACCCCCATGCCTCTCATTCTCATGGCCAAGGAGGTTTTTAGAGTGATAGGGAAGTGCTTGAGAGAGAAAGTGAGAAAAAGAAAGAAGAAAGGAAGCTCTGGTGAAGTTGGAATCAGTGTAGAAATTCTGGAGCTCTGCCTTTGAGGTAGTAACTAATCCTAGCTTTTATGTAATATCTTTGTGAATTGTTGTGCTATTTTTTGTTTGGATTGTTGTCTTATATGTTATGCTTGAAGCTCTATTACAATGCTATGATCATATGTTATTGAATATTGAAGCATGCAGCATATTTATCTGTACACAACCACAAGCAAGCACTGTCACACTGCATTACATATATTGTTATGATTGTTGCTACTGAGATTCTTTTGAATCTCATTACCATATATAACTTTACAGGGGAGGTTCTGTCAAAATAAAATTTGGAAATTTTAAGAGACGCCGTTAGGCTGCCGAAATTCTGGCAACAAAGTAGGGATAAAGGAAGGAACTGATACGTACTGTGTACGTAGGTGCTGTCTAAGGAGGCTGGAAGTGAGTGGAACTAGCAGGTTCATCCAGTCTTTCCTGGGTACTTACGTAGAATGGTAGTTCCTACGGGAATCACCGAATCGATACAAGATCGGTTACTTTCTACAGAAGGAATGTAGCAGTTATGCTGCCGGATTTTAGACAACGAAAAATATAATAGAAATATGAGGATGTTAATCATGCACTGATATATAACAGTTGATTATTTAATAATGATTGTTATCTGGCATGTTTGACTGATATGTGATGTATGTATGCATTGATATGTAAGGTTGGTTGCTGAAAAATGACTCTGTGAACAGTAATCCGTGGAGACCAATTGATGTTTGGTAAATCATTAAAAATAGTAAATGGTTGAATAAATGTATGATATTTTTATGGTAAATAGTAGACATACTAAGCTTTAATTTTATATATATAATGCTTCATTTGTATGTATACACGAAAAGATATAAATTTTTAAAGTTGGGACCAGAATGCTGGATTCAGGAGAAAGTCATTGGATGAACAGTAAAGTTGAAACGTTGACCCACGTTGAATTTGTCAAGTAATGGTCAACCAATGATTTTCCCTGAAATATAATTAAGTTATATTCATGTATCAGTTTGAACCACTTCATTTAGATTTTTCTAGAATTAGTTATGATTTTTCAAAGTCAGGTCACTCATCTGGAATTTGCAGCAGTGAACAGTACCCGATATGAATAAAATTTCAGATTAAGAGTTTAGACTTCAATGACCCTGAAAGTGGTTCTAAGTGCTACTGAATGGTCCTTGAGATATATAAAAATAAGGATGTGATAATATCGGTATAGGATGAGCCTTGAGATTTATGCCAATTAGCAATTAGACCCAATTTTGGCCTAAGGTGGCATCACTACATAGCCCAATAAGCTCAAGAGCAAGTCTTGGAGCTCAAGCAAAATTATAGGAATATTCCATAGTATTTCCAAAGGAAATTTCCAAATAAGGTGGCATTGTGAGGCGTCTTGTGGGACCCACTTATCCAACATATGACGCCAAGGCAAAGAAGAAAGGGGTATGCCATGTGCTCAATTACATTAAAATAATATAAGAATTAAGTTAATGATGAAAAAGTGTAATTAATCCAAAAATCAACCAAAGAGAGGAAGAATTAAGTCATTGT
Organism: Leucaena leucocephala; assembly: GCA_037074615.1. Lineage (NCBI taxonomy): Eukaryota > Viridiplantae > Streptophyta > Magnoliopsida > Fabales > Fabaceae > Leucaena > Leucaena leucocephala. The sequence continues at coordinate 12,469,458 of CM073537.1, forward strand.
AATAATTAGCACTTGTAAGGTGGATTAGTCCCAAGATGCCAAAGTTTTGGCTATAAATACCCCTCCCTTTAGACACAAAACTGTGAAGCATGGAGGAACCATGGGGAACCTCTTGCCAAATGAAAACTCAACCATTTTAAAGCAATTTCAAAGGGAGATCCAAGGTACCAAAGTTCAAGCTAGCTAGGAATTAAGGTAAGCAATCTATCCTAGCTTATTTTTTTTTAATTTGGAAGCTTGAACCTAGGGTTTTAAGGGAAAGAAAATGAGATTTCCCATGGTATGCTTACTATAAAAAATCTGGAAATTTAAGGGGAAGAAGAAATTGAAGTTAGAACTATGTAATTAACACCTAGATAAGCTAGATTTAATGGCTAGTTATGGAATTAGATTGAAATTCCTTGCTTTGCACATTAAAGAGGGAAAAAGAAGATGAATTTCATAGTTTTAATGCTTCCATTGAATTTAGATGATCATTTTGTATAGGATTGAATAGGTTTGGAACCTTGGAATTGAAAGATAAAATTTTAGAGTCTTCTCTATTACTCTTCATATGCGTGAACAGTGATTGAAATTTCATGATTTTGATGCTTCTAATGGTTTTAAAATAAAAAATTGTGTAGAATAAAGTATAAGAGCAAGTATTGGAAGTATTAGAATCAAAATAAGAATTTTTGCAAAGATTATATGCACTTCTTCGGTTATCTAGATTTGATGAAGCAGCTAGAATTTCATAATTCTAAGTCCATAAATGGATTCAAAAGATAAAATTGTGTTGGGTAAAGTTAAGATTAAGTTAGGGGTTAAGTGGTTAATTGAGTTTAATGTTGTGAAATGTTAGGGAATTGAGATTATAATGCATGAATAATTATATGATGTTAGGATTAAGTTATGTGCTTAAAGAAGGCAGCCACATGTCAAAGAGAAGCAAGAAGCAAGAGGCAAAGAAAGAGTAAAGGAAAGTCAAGCATATGAGTTAGTGAACCTATCTACTTGTATGCTTATGTTGTTTGGATGTTTTATGTGATGTTTGCTTACTTTGATTATGTGAAGCATGTATGATTAAGTGGTGCTTTATTTCCTTTTATGCTATGGGCATATGTTATAATTATGAAAATATGGAAGGATGTAAAGTTATCATCATGCAAGCATGATCATTAAGTGCACACATATTAACATCAAACATATAGTTGAATACATTGTATAGTTTCCGTTTGATACTAAGATTTCCCTAGAAATCTTAGCCCCTCCATATCCCAATCACAACAGGAATTTCACATGAGGAAGAAGATGAAGAGGCATGAAGAAGAGATAGGAATTAGTTGCATGATTTATGTGTATATGTATGTAAAGTTAGTTGCTGGAATTTGTCAATGTGAATAGTAACTCATGAGGAGGCAGTGACTTTTATGATGTCATTAAAAATAGTAAATGATCAAATAAATATATGATATTTTATAAGTATTTAGTTAACATGCACTGGTGGAAAATTGGCATTCGAAATCCCCATTTTTAAACCGGTCAATGAGGAGACGGTTTTAAAAAAATGACTGGTGGCATTTTTGTAAATAATATGAAATATTTACACCGTATTTACTCGTGACCGATGTGGAAAAATGTAGTCCAGTTTAGATGTTTACTTTCTACAGCGGATATTATAGTGACCGATGTGGAAATATTTAGTCCGGTTTAGATTAACTCCGTCTGTATCCTTTCCCGCCATTTTATGTCAAGTCTTCTCAGACATGCGCAGTAGTTCATCATGATCACCTTCTCCGATATCTATTTTATATTCATTTCTTCTATCTTCTATCTTAACTCTCCAATGGCTTCTTCCTCATCCACCCCTCATTCTCCGCCTCACAAAACATAAAGAACTAATTTTGAAGAAAAAAATATCTGTCATCATGATAACCCTTCAGTTCCTTCTCCTCCTCCCCTGCTCCAGCAACTGTTGGAGTGCCTAGAGGAACTCATCCCGCGCTTCAATGCCCTAGAGCGCTCGGTGGAAGAACTGGGCCTAAAAGTTGAGAGGATGAATCAACGTTTCAGAGCCTTCCGTTCTGAAGTTCGTCGCCATCAACAGGATGATTTCTTTTATCCTGTTGTTGATCCCAATTCTGACTCCCAAAACACTGACTCAGAAGATGATGATGAGTGAAAACGGGGTCACCTGCCTTTCCCTATTCCCCACCTTCTTTTTGATGTAATGAAAAGAATGAGGAGATGATGATATTGTATTTATATAGATTTCAAGATGTAAAGTTTGATAGTAAAGTTTAATTTGAATGAATGTGTTTAACAAGTTTTTTGTTCTGCATACGTTGCTGATGATCCGTTTATTTTTCATCTAAATCCCACTTTTAAACTGGTCACTGAGGAGAAGGCGGTTTAAAAAATTAAATTTTTACACCGGTTTTAAAAATAACCGATTTAAAATATAAACACCCGGTGTAGATTAGCTTCGTCCTATCTGCCTCTTCAATTTCCAATGTTTCATTTCATTTCAGACATTTCATTTATTTATTCTTCAGACATTTCATTTCACTTCTTCGGTTCCTAACGTTTGTAGTCCTTATGATAGAAGACCAATTGCATTCTTTTATATTCTTATTGATCATGAACCATATATATATGTATACCATTCCTATGATCGATCTGTACATTTCGTGTCATCACTTTATCTATGTTTTATTTTCTTTTCATCTATCTGACTCCTCCAATGGCCTCTTCCTCATGCACGCCTCCTTCTCCGCCCTACAAAAGAAACAGAGATGACTTTGAAGACATACATCCTGATCCTCACCCTTCTATTCCTTCTCCTCCTCCCATGGTTGTGACTCTGATGGAGCGCCTTGAGGAACTCATACTACGCTTCAATGGGCTGGAGGACTCCGTGGAAGAACTGAATCGGAAAGTTGACAGACTGAAAGCAAGTTTCAGAGATTTCTGCTCAAAAGTTTGCCGCCATCAACCCTATGATAGCTTCTTTAATCCTGTTGATCTCACCCAATTTGAGGACTCCCAAAACTCTGAGTCTGATGAGTAGTGAAAGATTGCAACTTTTATATATTCTGATATATATTTTTTTTGTGTAAAAGTTGATGACATAGTGGTCTATCACTTTAAAAAAAATTGATATATTTTACACCGGTTTATATATAGTGGCCGGTGTAAAATATACTCTCTACACCTGTTGTATATATATATCTACACCGGTGTAACATTTTGTCCGGTGTATATTTTCTTACCAAATAAACTTTTTTTAAATTTTTTTTACCAATACTCTTTTATTTGGTACATTTCTCGCGCCTTTCATCTCTTATTTTTCCCTGGTTCGCGCGTTAAGTATTCTCAGCGCTTCACAGACGATGAGTTTTGTTTTAAACTCCTCTCGAGAACTAAAATTTTTTCTCTCCATGTATTAGCTGCAACGTAATGGTTTCTTGTTTTCTATTTTTCTAGTTTCTTAGTCTTCCACAAATATGGATCATAGTTGGATAAATGCTAAACGAACAAGTGTTGAGTATGCTGAAGGGGTGAAGGAGTTTTTGGATTTTGCTAAACAGAATGGTGATGATGACAATGGAAGGTTTTATTATCCTTGTGCGAGTTGTTTGAATGAGAGGAAACAAAGTCCTGCTGATATTTACACTCATCTAATTTGTGAGGGGTTTTGCAAGAGTTACACGGTATGGGTATGGCATGGTGAACAGGTGGAACATACCTTTGACGATGACATGGATACTGATGATCGAGTAGAGGACATGATTCGTGATGTTGGAGAAGATGCTTTTATGCGATCACATACGTATGGTAATATGTGCAATGATACAGAAAATCCTCTATACCCAGGGTGTAGAAAATATAACCTGTTGAATGCGGTGTTGAGATTGGTAAGTGTGAAAGCTTGGCATGGGTGGAGTAACAGTGATTTTTCAAAATTGCTTCAATTGTTACAGGACATGTTTCCTGAAGAAAATGCGTTACCCAAACGCTACTATGATGCGAAGAAAATAATAGGTCCTTCAGGCATGCTGAAACATCCTTATTTTTGTACATCTTAGGGACCAATTGGTAGTATTTAGAACCACTTTCAAGGTCATTGAAATCTAATTTCTCAATCTGGAGTTTTACTCTTATCGAGTACTGTTTACTGTGTAAATTCCAGATGAGTACCTGAATTCAAAAAATCATAACTAATTCTAGAAAAATCAGAATGCAGTGGTTCAAATTGCTACATGAATCTAACTCAATACTATTTCAAGGAAAAATAACTCGTTGACCATTCCTTGTCCAAGTCAACGTCAGTCAAAGTTACAACTTTATTGTTCATCCAGCGTTTTTCTCCTGAATCCAGCATTTTGGTCCCAACTTTGATAATTTATATCTCCATGTGTAGACATCGAAATGAGACATTCTATATATCAAATCGAAGCTTGGTATGTCTACTATTTATCATAAACATATCATATATTTATTTAATCATTTACTATTTTTAGTTATAGATCAAACATCACTATATCACCACGAGTTACTGTTCATGGTGGCAAATTCCAGCAAGCAACTTTACATACATATGCATACATTAATCACATATCAAACAAACATGCCAAACAATACTTATCATTAAATAATAAATCTTTATACAACAGGGCATGAACAAGATCCTCGTATCTCTATTACATCTTTCCTGCCTGAAATCCGGCAGTATAACTACTATACTTCATCTGTAAAAATAACTGATCTTGTACTGATTCGGTAATTACCGTGAGAATTACCATTCTACGTAAGTACCCAGGAAAGACTGGATGAACCGACTAGGTCCACTCACTTCCAGACTCCTTAGACAGTACCTACGTACACAGTACGTATCATCTCCTTATGTTCAGTCTGAAAATCGGCAGCATAACGGCGTCTTACAGCATTCTCAAAATTCACTTCGATATAACCTCTCTGTAATGGGTTATAAATAGGGGATGAGATTCAGGGGAATCTAAGTAGCAAACGGTACTAAACAATGCATGCATTAAAGTAAATACTTGTGCTTGCTTGTGAAAGTGTAAACATTGTGTAATGTGCATGCTTCCATGTAACATATGAAATACAATTGGCCAAGGTAATCATAGAAACAGAGCTTCAATAATATACACATATGCACACAATTCAACAAAGTCATAGCACAATCAAGCATAACATTCAATACATACAAGTTTAGGGTAAGTTTACTACCTTATTGCTTTACTTCTTTCCACTTTAACTTTGCTTCTTCCTTCTTACTTTTCCTTGCTATGTGGCTGCCCTCTTTTGAGCACACCAAGCAATTCCTAACATCACATTACCATCCAACCATTACAATCTAACTTCTCTTGAACACTAAGCTTACTTTAAGTAACATAACTTCCTTTAATCTTTACCAATTGACTTAGCCTTTGAATCAATTGATGTCCTGACCTTACCCTACACAATTTGGCCTTTTGAATCCATTTATGAACTCAAAGCAACCAAATTCCAGCAACTATGCACTGTTCCGGACAGATTTGAAAAACATGCATAATTCTTTCAAAAATTCTCATTTTGATTCCAATGCTTCCCATACTTGTTCCTCCACTTTTCCCCCACACAAAATCTCATTTTAAGACCATTGGAAGCATCAAAATCATGAAATTCAAATCACTGTTCATGCGAGTGAACAGTACCCGTGAGGAATTTTCAACATTATAACCTTTAATTCCAATGGTTTCCAAGGTTCAAAACCTTTCCAATTCTACACAAAATCATCATATAAACTCAATGGAAGCATTAAATCATTGAAATTCCATTTCCTTCTGTCATGAACAGTGCAAACCCAAATGTTCTTCCATGGTAAAGTCAAGAACATCAACTTAATCCAACAACCAAGCATGTAACTAACTTGTTTAAGCTTGTCTTAACTATCTATGACTTAAAACTCATATTCCTTTCACATATACACAAAAATTCCAGTAGCATTTCCCCAAGATTTAAGCCTAAAAAGTCACTTAAACTCAAGCACAAACCATAAGAACAAAAGGTAGAAGCAAGGAGACAACTTACCTTACTTGCTCCTTCAAGACCCTTGCTTCTTCCTTGCTTTCTTCCACTTTCTTTCTCTAGAACTCACTTCTATTTCTAAAGGAGCTCTTGGGTGTGAAGAATGAATGGAAAGGGGGGGCATTTATAGCAAAAGTCATGTGCCATTTGAAGGCCAAGATCACTTTGGAAACTATTTGATCTAATGGTTAAAGGTTTGATCTTGGAATGTCTTTTCACTTTTCACTCAAGACCTTACCACCATGACATCACTAGCATGGCCTCCCTTGGTACACCTAACCCTTCCTCTTTTTGGGTGCCATTCTTGTGTCCTTGTGGGTCCCACCATGTGCAACACCTAATTCTTACTTTATTCTCTTTTTCTTTCTTTTCAAAAATCCATAAATTATTTATTATTTGGACTTGGGCTCCAAGATAACTTTTGGGTCTTATTGGGCTGGCCTAGGACGAAATGTTGGGCCTCTTTTAGGTCCAATAGCTAACTGGCCCAAATCCCAATGTACTTTCCTCATACCGATATCCGTAAATTACCCTGATCTTAGCATAAATGTTAAACACCTCTTTTAATTGTTCTAACATTTTTAGAAATTCATTCTAATATAAAATGAATTCTCTACAAAGTTTCATAATTTTCTGAGACCCAGAAGTCCTGTTAAAAATTACATATGTTTCCTTTAACCCTTTATCGGTGTCATTTTTCACCGTAAATTCCATAATTAATTCTACAGGACTCCTTTTTGACTTCTGTCAACTCCATAAATTCTCATATTAATTATAATAACTTACTATCAAATTTCCTCTGATATCCATCCGTTGTGTGAAATGACCAAAATGCCCTCCATTTACTTCTGGTTTCTTAGGGCATCACAGTGACATTTTCGTAATTTTGCACTTTGGCTCTTAGACTTTCTTCCTCTTCCAATTAATCCTTTTCTTTACATAAACATGGCCACATATTTTCCTAAACATCTCATATATTTTATTCAATCTGTACATACAACTTAGTACAGAAATTAGGGATGTTACACATGCAGTATAGAAAGATTCATGCATGCCCAAATGATTGCATATTGTATAGGAAAGAGTTTGAAGATGAGGAGAAGTGTCCAATATGTAAGACACCAAGGTACAGATCAAACAACTCTCCTGCCAAGTTGTTATGGTATCTTCCAATTGTACCAAGGTTTAAGCGACTTTTTTCTAATGAAGATGATGTAAAGAAAATATTATGGCATGCAAATGAAAGGATTAATGATGGAAAGATTCGTCATCCTACTGACTCTTTGCAATGGAAGAAGATTGATGACTTGTTTCCCAAGTTTGGCAATGAATCATGAAACCTAAGGCTTGGTCTTAGTACGAATGGCATGAACCCTTATAGTAGCCTTAGTAGTATACATAGTTCATGGCCCGTCCTTCTGATGATTTACAACCTATCTCCCTTGTTGTGTATGAAACGGAAGTATGTAATATTGTCTATGCTGATCTCAGGACCAAAACAACAGGGAAATGACATAGACGTTTACCTAACACCCTTGATCGAAGATTTGAAGAAGCTATGGGAAGGTATGGATGTTTTTGATGCGGTTAAGAAGGAGGTCTTCAATATGCGGGCCATAATCTTTTGTACAATTAATGACTTTCCTATATACGAAAATTTGTCAGGGTATAGTATTAAGGGCCATAAAGCATGTCTAATTTGTGAGGAAGGGACTTGCTACTATCAACTTCATCATGGAAGAAAGACAGTCTACCTAGGTTATAGGAGATTTCTAAGACAAGCTCACCCATACCGTTGACTAAAGAAGAAATTTTATGGCGGCCAAGAATTTAAAAATGCTCCAAAGCCATTGACTGGAGAACAAGTTTATGAAAAGGTAAAAGATATCAATGTCACTTTCGGTAAGATTACCAAGAAAAGTGAGAAAAATGTATGGAAAAAAAGATCTGTGTTCTTTGAGCTTTCGTATTGGCGACATCTTCATGTAAGGCACTGTCTTGATGTGATGCATGTGGAGAAAAATATGTGTGACAACATTATTGGAACACTTCTCAACACACATGGTAGTTCCAAAGACGGTTTGAAGGCAAGATTGGATTTGAAAGAAATGGGAATACGAAAGGATTTACATCCGAGGCCAGATGGTGAGGGGAGCTATCATGTTGAAGAGACTAACATTTTGTCCAAGGCTGAGAGAAGAAGTATTTGTGAGTGTTTGCAAGGAATCAAAGTTTCCTCTGGGTACTCATCTAATCTTAAGAGGATTGTGTCCATGAAAGATTTAAAATTAGTAGGCTAAAAGTCTCATGATTGTCGTGTATTGATGCAACAATTACTCCTAGTGGCTGTTCGAGGAATCCTTCAAGATGATTTGAGACACATTGTAACCCGACTTTGCTTCTTCTTTAATGCTATATGTGACAAAATCTTTGAGACTGAAAAGTTGGAGGAATTGGAGCACGAGGGTTATGTTATTTTGTGCCAGCTTGAAAAATAGTTTTTTCCTACCTTTTTTGACATCATGGTACACCTCATCGTTCATCTAGTTGAGAGATAAAACTGTGTGGCCCTGTATACTTACGATGGATGTACCCATTTGAAAGATACATGAAAATCCTTAAAGGGTATATGAAGAATCCAAATCGGCCCGAAGCATCCATTGTTAAAAAATATGTTGCCAAAGAAGCTATGGATTTTTGTCAACAATACCTGTCTAAAGTAAGACTTACTGGTCTCCAAAAACCCCGTGCCAAACAGGGGTCAACGCGGAATGTCGGTGAGGAGTATTGATCGTAATGAATTGCAGCAAATACACTTACACATCTTGAATAACATTGATAAAGTTCAAGACTATATTGCTGTTCATAAAGATCTTATCCTAAAAAAATAATAGGATGACAGAGCAAAGGCTGATTAGAGAACACAACAAATTTTTTCACATTGGTTCAAACTGGAGGTTGAAAATGAGGATTGTGTTTCTGATACAGTTAGATGGTTGGCATGTGGTCCTGAACATAATGTGATATGTTGGAATTCATTTGATATCAATGGGTATCCCTTTTATACGAAGTCCCTAGATGATAGAAGTAGCGTGCAAAATAGTGGTGTTATGTTAGTGGCTGAAGCTATGCATTTCTTTAGTTCAAAAGACAACAATCCTAAATTAGCAGCCATCCCTTATTATGGCGTTGTTGAAGAGATTTGGGAGGTGGACTACTCCAAATTCAAAGTTCCCGTGTTCAAATGCAAGTGAGCTAATGTAAACAACGATGTTATGGTCGATCAGTTAGGATTTACACTGGTTGATTTGAATAATACAAGTTTTGGGGATGAGCCTTTCATTATAGCAGACCAAGCAAAGCAAGTGTTCTATATCACTGATCCTCAAAATGAAAGATGGTCTGTCCGCTCTAAGGAAAAAAGGTTGTTCACAATGATGATTCTATTTGTGAAATCCCTTCTTTTTCAGTAGGTTTACCAAAATTAAAAAGAAGAAGTGGATTCTGATTGATTTCTATGTGTTTCTTGTTTTTGATGTAGTCTAAACATGCAATATTAAGTTTCTTGTTATGATTGAGTATATGATTTTGATGTAATAATAACAGAGACAAATTCTTATTCTGATAAGAATGTTATGACGCCAAGGGATGGGATGATATATATGATGATGGAGTTTAAAAAAATAACTACAACATTAAAACCAGTCTTAAGTGTTATCCGGTGTAAAAAGTCTACTACTGACAATTTGGTAAATAAATTATAGTTCAATTTTACACCTGTTTATACTTTATCCGGTGTTATATTTTAGACGGTGTTATTGTTTACACTAGTTTTATACTTTATCTGATGTAAAATGTATAAATTTTACATCGGTTATGTTGTTGTCCGGGTTAGAATAATTTATATCCGGTGTAAAATATTTATATACATTTTTTAAGCCCGCCCCTTGGCACGACCATCATTCTCATTTCTCACGTACTCTGTCATATCTCCTCTCATCGTGCTCTGTGGTTTTCGCGAGGCTTCTCTATGCTCAGTCATTCTTCTCTGTTGTCTCTCTCGTTCTGCTATTCCGTGTACGTGTTCTCTGCACTTATTTTCCTGTGTGTACGTGCTTCGCCATTTTTATGTTCGTTTAATCTAGGTTTTCTATTTCTCCTGACAAATGCTTGCACATATCTTTCGATTCATAACTGCTAAAGAAATAAGTTTTGTGTACTCTAACGGGTTGAAGGAAAAAGGGTTAAGTCTGTTTATAATATTTTTGATGTTGTTATTGCGTATATAGGAATATGGGGGATAGAGTTACTCAGATTGAGGCTAGCGATACTCCAAGCGACACTACACAAAGGAAGGGCAGAAGTGTGACTCGTTTGAAAGACATTACGAAGGATAGGAAAGAGGGGAAACTGCTTCCGATAGAGTTTGACAGAAACTAGAACCCAACTGGTGAACACAGGGCAAAGTACGTAAGTTTTGTCAGCCTCCTAGCAATCAACAAGCCAGCATCACCTATTTAACTTGGGATGCTGTGGATGATCGCGTGAAGAATCAAATTTAGGACACTATCCGGGTATAGAAACTATCTAATATTGCATACAGAGTAATACCAAATACACAACTATTTGTTGATTACTCTGCTTTCAATGGCAATCATTGTAGCTCACTTATGATGTTCCCAACAATAAGTTATTGAAGAAGAAGACATTATCTTATTGCGCTAAGTGTTGGAGGGCATTCAAGACACAACTAGCTCTTCAGTATGTGCATGGACGGGACAGAAGTGGTCATCCTCAACCTTCTCCATGCAGCAAGTATCAATTCATTGACGAAGCTGCTTGGGAAGAATTTGTTAAGATTCGGACCACGCCAGCAGCAATAGTGAGTGTATCCTTTTGTATGTGTTGGCAAAAAACGTATCAGAATATTATATGAATTGATTTTAACTACTTCATGTCTTGTAGGAAAAAGGGGCAAAAGAGATTGAATACGCCCTCAAGAATGATTACCCCCACACAATGTCTCGAGGGGGTTATACTAAGGCAGAAAGAGAGTTGTTGGGGGCCAAGAGGAAGAGGCTAGAAGAAAATGATGGGTCAAATCCTAGTATTCTTCTTGACCCCCCCTCTCCGATACGTCGTGAAGAAAAATGGTTGTACGCTCTCCAAAGAAAGAGCGGAACATTTATAAGCGACAATACTCGCATGATTGCTGAAAAAATTGTAAGCACTACTTGCATTATTTTGTTTTAGTATACTATAATTATATCATTTTCCTTATGTTTGTTCATTCTATGTTATAGAGTGATCTTAAACAACAAGAGTCCCATGGATCCTTCAAGTCAGATGGTAAGAATGACATCTTGACTGTTGCCACTGGGAAACAAGAACATGGGGGCCGTGTCAGGGGAGTTGGAAGAGGTGTGGGTATAAGAAATTACTTTGGAGCATCTCAAAGATGTTCCCCACATGTGGTGCCTAGGGCAGAGTTGGAATCCTTGCTCTCCACCATAAGGGCAGAGGCTAAGGTAGAGGCTTAGATAGAGGCTAGGGCACAAGTAGAAGCTTCAATTGAGGCGCGATTACAAGAGGGGTTGGCAAAGATCAAGGATAAAATGTTGTCCATGATGACATCAAGGCAGCAAGAGCCAACTGATCCCCTCCCGCCCTCAATTGTAGCCCGTCTAAGCACTAAGGGGAGCTGTTGCTTGCCCCTGTCAGAGGATGCAAAACATTATGATCTATATGTGGAGGATCCTCTTAGACGCTTAGTGGCACATGGCTCCATCCATAGCCTAGGGGCAACTGTTCACCACATCCAAATTCAGGACGATCAATTAAGGGTGACAGTTGAAGACGTACTAATTGGTGATGCTTTTGTCCCAATTCCCACTGAAGAGGTGAAGACAATGAGCCAAGCAAAAGGGACTTTCATATTGTGGCCAAAGCATCTTGTTTCGGATCATGTCGCCTCATCCCCAGCCAACTTCCTACCCCTCCCACTTTGAATGCCATGCAACATGTGATCCTATTGGCAGTTGCAAGGGGCCTTAAGCACGCTAATTTGATGAGGGACCCTGAATGGATCACACCGAAGGTAATACAAGTAGATATTAGGTGTTAGCTAGGTTCCCCATTTTGATTATGAGAAATAATTTTTATCCTGTTAACATTACAGAGTCGAAGGCAACCCAGAGAAAGCAACTTGTGCGGCTTCTACATAGTTAGACACATGGTCAATATTATCTTGTCAAATAGGATTGACCTAACTGAGGAGGTAAAATTGTATTTTTAATGATTTCATATTTCTTAATTATCAATCTAATCTATATTAGTAATGCGTTAATTTCTTTGATTTTGATTTCATATTTCAGATGTTTAATCAACCTGATCCATTTCCTGACCAAGATATTGAGGACCTGCGTAATCGGTGGGCAGAGTTTTTTGTTCAATTCCTTCCTTCTCAATAGTATTTGTCTTTCACAGAATATCTTTTTCTACTTTTCTGTTCAAATTGTAGCATTTTTGTATTAAATTTTATTAAATGAATAATATAATGAGCAATTGAATTATATATGTCTCTGGCATCTTGAACTGATGATCGATGATTGAGTCATATATTATATTTGGGCAGTTTATTTATGAAGCTTCAGGCCAACGAAATATATTAAATATAAATTTAATAACATCTACATTGGGGGTATATACCTGCCGGTGTAGAAAGAACATATATCATAATATAAATTTAATAACATCTACATTGGACGTATATATAATCGGTGTTAACATTTGAATAATCTACACCGTCCCAATATTCAACAGGTGTTAACATTTGAATAATCTACACCGTCCCAATATTCAACCGGTGTTAACATTTGAATAATCTACACCGTCCCAATATTCAACCGCTGTAGATGTTATAAAATAATACACCGGATGTAAAAGTGAACCGCTTTAAAATGTCGACCAATTTAAAAAAGTATACATTCTACACTGGTCATGTGACCGGTGTAAAATGTCTCACTTTTTACACGGTTCGTTTCTACACCGGTTATATGTGCGATATAGAATGCCACTTTCAACCGGTGTAGAAATCCTTTTTTTCAGACATGATGTCAAGCTTCATTTTAACACTAAGAATGCCTTATTTAGATATCTATATAAAGAGAACAAATTTTTTAAAGTTTGGGACCAAAAATAATTTTCTAGAATTTTTGACCAAATAAACAGTGATATTTCAAGCCAATACTGTACTAATTGGCTGAGCATTTGATCAGACACTTATTTTTTTCTCAAATTTTATTATGTTAGCTTTGTGCATCCTTTTGAACCACTTTATTTTGATTTTTCTATAATTAATTATGATTTTTTAAATTTTATAGCTTAATCTGGAAATACCACATGAACAGTTCCCATGAGTAGAATTTTCCAAATTTTGAATTTGAACTTTAATGATCGTATAAGTGGTTCTAAATGCTACATAATGGTCTCTAAGATGTATGCAAGTAAGGTGTTACAGACTCAGAGTTTTATGAAAGGATTTATCAAAGTATTTATCAATAAGAATTCAGAAAAAAAAAGCTTTGTGAAAATTGTTTTGAAATGGATTTATCAAAGTATTAATAATAAGGCATTCAATAAGTAAAGTCGAGCAGTTTATCGAGTCATTTATCTAAACTATAATTTAAGACTCATATATCAAAGTATTATTTGATAAGTAGATTTATTGAAGAGCACTTCGATAAATAGAGAGAATTTACGTTTTTATCAAAAGCACAGATAAATGATTTTAGATTTAACGTTCTACTTGTTTTTTATAAGATGTTATCTTTATTGTTTCTTCTCAAATGATTTATGAAAAACTTGGTTTAGTAAATGATAATTTTTGAAGAACTCTTCGATTAAAAATTGAAAGAAAAACTCTACATATGTTTTTTGCACAAAACCGTTTTTACATATGATTTGCTTTTACAAATAAAAGCGATTTCCTTCTTAAATGATTTTTTATAATGTTGCTAAGTTGTTTAAATTATCTATTTCTTAAAGTGTTTTAATCAATCTTAAGAAAAAAGAAGAGATTAAATAGGAAAGGAGCAAGCTAACATTGCTCTTCTGGTATTTATCAATAAGTTTTTTGATAAGCCTATTTATCGAAGAACACTTTGATAAATTAGATATTCTAAAAAATTATGATATTTATCAAATTGCTATTCAATAAAACTATTTATCAAAGTCCTTTTTGATAAGGGCACTTTTCAATAAGCACTTCAATAAATAAGAAAAAAATTTAGATTCTGAATGTATTGAAGTTTTAACGAATGATTTTTTGAGTGATTTTAATGAGCTTATAACTTGCTTTGATTTGCTAAATGATCTTATGAATTCTTGTTTCCAAATATATTACATTGTTTTATAGATCAAAGAATATATGATAGTCTATTTCAAAAGTTTGAAGGAATATTCTTCAACATTTTATCGATAAGCTATTTAATGAGCTAATTTATCGAAGAACACTTCGATAAATAATATATTGAAAAATATATCGATAAGTCTGAAAGCATATATTTTGAAAAGAATATTTCTCAATAAGCTTTTCGATAAGGATGTTTAACAAAGAATTATTTGATAAATCCAAGATTTGTTTGAATGAAATTCATTAAAGATTTATCGAAGTAATTTTTCATAAGGCTAGTTATCAAAGTGTTGTTTGATAAGATTTAAAACTATTTCAAGACAATTCATAAGTAATTTATCGACGATTTTTTTGATAAGGGACCTCTTCGATAAACACTTAGATAAATGAAGCTGATTTGTTAAAAGACTTTTAAACAAGACTAACATATTCTAATATTTAAATCTAAACCATTTGGAAACAATTATTTTATGCTTATACTGATTATATATCTTCTTTAAATCATGTTTGAAGATCATTTATAGGCTAAGACATTAAGAGCCAAAAGTCAGGTATATACGTCAGCAATAACAGCTATATTCTTCAAGGGCTCTCCAACGGCTATTCCAACGGTTTTATAAAGAACACATCTATAAAAGAAGATAAGGCCGAAGAGAAAAAGTTTATGATGAACACATCCTAATGTTTTTCTATCTGTATAAGATTGATAAAGAAAAGAGGTTAGGAAAGGATCATGACGATGATTGGAAGAAATGATAATGTTTAAATCAGGTTTAAGTTATAGAAAGAAAGGAAAATGTAAAGTTATAAAGAAAAAGCGACATAAACATATGGAATGAAGTTCTAAGTAACATATGGAATTTTTATCAGATCTTCTAGGTCTTACAAATTTATGAAACTTTGCAAAAAAATCAATTAATAGTATAATGAATTCATAAAAATATTAAAACCTCTAAAAAAACTCTATAATTTATCACAAAATTTACAGTGAATTAAGCTACCCAATGAAATTTATTGGAATTATTTATAGGAAATCGGGCCAATTCATGACTTGGACCTAAACAAGGCCCAAAATGGCATCTCACTAGAGGCCTAATATGCCAAGGAAGGATTTTGAGGCCCAAATGAATTTGAATATTATTTCATGAATTTATGGAAAAAAAAGAGAAAGAAGAAGAATTATCAAGAAGCATATATAAGGTGGCATGGTGAGGTGTCCCAAAGGGACCTACCTTGCACCACATGTCAAGATAGCAAGAAGAAGGAACTTTCTCACATGTTAAATTATATTACAATAATATAATAACTAAGTTAATGATGATTAAGTTTAATAAATCAAGAAATTAACCAATCAAATTCAAGTTTAATGCCATGAAATAATTAGCAAACACCAAGGGTAAAATTGTCCCAAGATCCCTAAAATTAGTCTATAAATACCTCTCCCTTTGCCTTGTAAAATGTCACACATAAGAGAAGCATGGGAAACTATGCCAAAATGAAAACTCAACCTATTCAAGCTTGAACCAAGGAAAATCTAAGACACCAAACTTCCAAGTTAGTTAGGATTTAAGGTAAGCAATTATTCCTAGCTTATATGTATGTACTTTGGAAGTTTAAACTTAGAGATTTCATGGTTAGATTTTGAGTTTTCCTTGAGATTATGCTAATGGTCGTGAGGTAAGAGGAAGGGGAAATGAAATTGAACTTGGAAGTAAGAAATTGATACTTAGCTATGCTTGAATACATGATTATTGCTTGAATTAATTTGTGAATCTTGATTTTTACCACATGCTTGTTATTTTGTCCTGAGATGGATCTCTATGGGGAAGAATTGTTTTGATGATTTTGATACTTTTAAAGTGTTTAGAAGGTAAAATCATGTGGGATTAAACCAAGGAACACAGGTTGAAGGTGTAGGAATCAAAGATTGAATTTTTGGAAAGTAAAAACAAGGAACACACATAAATTGTCTAAGCTTTTTGGTTCTTTCCAGACCAGGAACAGCATTAAGGGAGTTGATTTTGATGAATTTAATGATTCCATTGAGTCCAGAAGATGAAATTGTATAGGATTGAGTCATGGGACGAGAGTTGAAAGTATTAAAATCAAAAGTAGAAGTTTTGAAAAAACCCCTTAATGAAGTCATGGTTTTGTTCTATCTAGTTCATCATGGAAGATTTGAAATTTGATAATTCAGACTTCATATTTGGATTATTTAGGCAAAATTGTGTGGGATATGGTCAAGACACAATTTGATTCAAAGGGCAAGATAATTAACAAAAATTAAAGAAGAATAGGAGCTTATTGGTTTAGGAAATTAAACCAAGTTATTGGATTCAAGTTTGAACCTAATTAGAATGGAATTGTAATGAGTGTTAGAATTGGAAATAATACCCAAGAGGAGGTGAATTTGATGATATTATAAGATTTAAAAAATTCTCAGAAATAAAAAAGATAAGGTAAGAATGATATCACCGAGTGATGTAGAGAAAGGAAATCAACACAGAAGATTTATCATGGTTCAGCCTAACCACTTGGCCTACATCTAGTCCACATATACCCTCTAAGATTTTTAACTATATCTTCCAATATTCCATAGTTTCTTGGTGCATCAGTACAATCATCGTGAGAATTCCCTCTCACTCTCCCTTATAACCAGTAAGGTCACACACCACTTAAGAGTCACACACTCTTGAGAAACTTAAAATGAAAATAAAGAATTGACATAGAGAATTGACAAGTCTCTCTCACAGAAAAGGTATAATAATCACTGAAATACAATAAATTCTCTCAGATAAGCTAAGCTCTTCGTTCACGGTAAGTAAAAATAGAGAATAACATAGTATAAGCACTAAACACTCAGAGAATAAGATTGAATGTGTGATAAATGTTTTCCTTTGGTAGTTGAGTGTCTTGACTTCAGCATTCAATATGCCTAGTATTTATAGCTTCAGCTCCAAAGATATCAGTTAGAGACATTGAGCATTGAGTGAAGCGGAGACAAAGCCATTGGCAGTTGGCGACAATATGAGATAGCATTTAATACGATTTTTTGACAGTTAGCCTTTTAGCACTCTTCATTTTGAATCCTGTAACGTAAACATACTAGTCAACCATTGTGAGTGAGACAAACAATGATAAGAAGCATATAGAAATGATTACACTATGTTTAAATTGTTGCATCAAAATCTGATTGTTAAATCATTTGAAAAACTATCATCATTTATCAGAGATCTTATCGATAAGATTATTTATCGAAGAAGACTTCGATAAAATTTGAATGAAATCCTTTGTAAAAAGTTGAGCTTCTTATCGATAAATGGTTTGCTCTAATAGCTTATCGATAAATGCCATACAGAATCATACTAAATTTAAATTTTTTGAAACTAATTTATCAAAGATTTATTTGAAGAACTATCTTATCGAATAACTTATTGATAAATTACTTCAAATAACATTTTGAAACAAGTATGAGTTAGTGAAATTTTGTCATTCTTATCGAAGAGATCTTCGATAAGTAGCCTTATCAAATAGTTATTCGTTAAATTGAATCTTTGAAAATATTACAGACTTTGAATTTATCAAACAGTTGATCGATAAATAAATAAGCTCTTCTTTATTTGAAATATTACTTATCGAATATCTTATCGATAAACATATTTATCGAATAGGACTTTGATAATTCTCTGAAAACCTTTTCACAAAATTTATTCTTATAGATAAATGCTTGGATAAATGTCTTTACAAATTCAAAGTCATTTTCAAATTTTATCAAAGGTTTTATCAATAAATGGCTTTATCAAATAAGTCTTCGAAGAGAGATTATTTTTTAAACAAAGACTCTGAGTTTTCTTTACAATCTATTTATCGAAGGTCTTATCGATAAGTGAACTTATCGAATAGGTCTTCAATAAATATCCTTCAGAAATCAATCTTTTCACAAATTTATTTTTCATTTATCGAAGGGCTTATCGAATAGGTGTCTAATCGATAAACTTATTGATAAATATTCTTTATCAGTCTTAAAATCCTTTTTGAAAATATTTTCTCAATTTTCATCATCAAAATATTGGAGTCTAACATTTCTCCCCTTTTTAATGAAGGCAAAACTTAATAGATGAATTGATAAAGAATAAAGTTATTTAAAGAAATTTAGAGAAGATAAAGCGATCAGAAGTAATAGATTTTGCATTGATCAATAAGTCATGGCCGCAATCAAAATAATCAAAACAATAACAAGATAATATATATTAAAACACTTCAACTGCTATTGTTCAAGTTCATCTTAATTTATTCTTGCCCTTTTTGTCAGCATTAAAATTTAAGTCATAGGATTGAGGGTCAATTTGTTAATTAGCAATAGGATCAGGTTAAGAAAAAGGAAGTGAATGGTCAATGGTAGATTCAAGTGGTGGTGGTGGTGGTGAAGGTGACTTTGTGCACTGAGAGGTAGAGGGAATAGTTGTGAAACCAAATGTCAAAGAAGTATAGGAAGGTGAGGTTTTGAGGAAGTAAGGATGGTCTGTGCAATGGCAATGGATTC
Source organism: Leucaena leucocephala (assembly GCA_037074615.1). NCBI lineage: Eukaryota > Viridiplantae > Streptophyta > Magnoliopsida > Fabales > Fabaceae > Leucaena > Leucaena leucocephala. The sequence continues at coordinate 12,488,486 of CM073537.1, forward strand.
AGACAATTGTATTGGAACAAGAGGCACATGAGTCTAAGTGGAAAGAGGCAGAGTTTGAGATCCAGGAATGTTTAGAAGATCGCCCATAGTAAAAACGGGGTTAAAAGAAACTATATTGCCTTTTAAGTCCATAACTTCTATACTTAAAGTCTTTATGTCATACCTTAGAATTTCAACAATCTACTTAAGAGACTAGATTTCTGCATGTGTTGCTTCATGCCTCTGTGCCATTTCAAAAGCCAACTTATTCTCTAGGTTAGCTCCAATGTCATTCAACATTTATACAATGTTATGCACAATGTTATGATTTCCTTCTAGAATCTGGAACTGAAACTTTTCTTCAAATTCTTCAATTCTTGCTAAATAATTGTATGAGCAGTAGCTGATGGTGCAGCTAGAATAGAATGTGCATCGATGATTCAGCCTCTTCTTGAACTGCTATTTCCCCTTATCTTTCTTAATCTTTTTTCCTCCAGCTATTAGTAGGAGCGAGATTCTCATCCTGCGAATCTGCTCTACTCTAAATTTTGGAATCTTCACTATTTTTCACCCTTCTCCAGATGGTCAATATTATTACAGTGGAGAAAGTAGGATACTAACTGAGGATAAGGAGTTGGAGTGGCTCTGATTTTCGAGAAGAAGAAACTCCTTATTTCTTCAAAGATTAGGGCTCCTATATTGATATTTTCTCCACTGATGATCTTAACTAGCAGCATGTAGTCCTCATGTGTCATGTAGGCAAAACTTTTAGACTTGTTTACCATACTTCTAGAATAAATATAGTGGATTATGCAGTGATAATCACACATCTCCTTTGGCATAAATTTTAAATCTCCAGAAAACTTATCCTCAAGTATTAGGATCTGGTATACCTCTCTCATAGATAACTCAGGTTTAGACTCAAACTCTAGGGTGTTTAGAAGATGATTTATGATACTAAAGTCTAACTTAATTTTCCTCCCACTTAACTCAGTAATCAGATGACAACTAATCAATTCCCCATCATCCTTAGCCTTATCAAAAATTTGCATATTACAAGAGAAACGCCTAACAACCTCTAGCAAGTAGGGAATATCAATTCCTAGCCAATTTTGGTAGTGTTTTAAAGGATCAGACAAGTCCAGTTGGGTCTTGTCATTGTATTTCAAATATTTCAGGTCCACTATAACCACTGGGAAAAAATCTCTATGGGCAAAGTTAGCTTTTAACTTTCCTTTATATACTCCTTTATCTATCTTACTAGAAAGTATAACTAAATTAGCAGGTTGAAAGGAAAGAGGGTTGGTTTGACGAGGGTAGAAGAAGAAGAGGGTTCAGAGTGAGATAGAAAGAAAGACCCTGATGTACCTTATGTAGACATAATTTTCATTTTCTTTTTGATTTCCTTTCCCTTCTTGCCTCAAGAAACTCCAGCAAATTTTGTGAGTTTCTTGTCCAGTTGTTCAAAATTATCATCAGTATGCATGTGTTTTGATTCTTCTGGAACATCAGCCAATGATGTCTTTTCCTTTTTGAAGCATGTTTAGCACTCTATTTTACAGAAGTTTCCTGTATCTTTTCTTGAGGAATATGTGTAGCAGAAGGAGTTGACCATTTTGATTTTTTTCTTGGGTTTTGATAAAGTCGCCTGTTGTTTTCCCTTCATTTTCTCCAACCTCTGGTACCTTATTCCTTGCCATAATTTAGTCTTTAGTCAGATGAAATGAAGAAAAAGTAAGATGTTCAAGGATATGGCCAGGAGAAAGAGGCAGATCGTTGTTTTGTAGAAAAAGTGGTTTTAGAACATTGGGAAATGGTTATAGGAGGATTTAGTTTTGAAGGAGAGGTTACAAGAACTGTTAGACAATTCGAGAAAATATTCGATGAAATGAACAGTAATGGTCATATTTTTCTCAAATAACTATAATCTTATCGATAAGCTTTTTGAAAAGAACTCTATTCCAAGTGTTTATCGATAACATTCAAATAACGATAAGTTATTTATCAAATAGCTCTTCGATAAGAGTACTCATCGATAAGTTGTTCAATAAAAAACTTCTTGTTTCAAAAAGTTTGCAAAGAATTTATCAAAAAATACTTGAAAAACTTAAGTGTTATTTGATTGGAGATATCACTTTCTTTTTGCAAACATACCTCATTTATCAAATAGATTTTCGATAAGTTTCCTTATCGATAATCTTTTCGATAAACTTCAACACTTTAAAGAAAAATCAATCGAATAACTATTTGATAAGTCCTTTCTTGAAAGATTTGATTGACAAGATCATTTTTCAAAATAAGTCAATTTATCGATTAGCTTATTGAAAGACCCTTTATTGATAAAATATTCCATAAATTCCATTAAAAAATACTTGCACAGAGTTGAAAGGTAGTTCATTCTTTTCAAAGAATACTTCGATAAATCCTTTTAACGAAGAGATTTTCAATAAATTTTATGGGATAATTGAACTAAAAATAATCATTTTTTGAATAGCTACTCGATAAATTCCTTCATCGAGTAGTTTATCGATAAAATTCAATGCAATCAATTATAAACATACAACTTTTACCTCTTATTTATCGATAAACTATTTTATCGATAAGTAACTTAATAAATTTTACCTTTTTCTTAATAACAACTTTCTTTTTCATAGAAGTATTCTTTGATAAGTTGTTTTATAGGAGAATTTATTGATAATTATCAATTTTCTTGCAAAATAAATTTCTAGACACTCTGATCAAATTCACCCTGTATTAACTTGGCAAACTCCTAGCAAAGATAACGTTAGTAGCTCCAAAAATAATATCATATACATAAATCTTAACTACCAGTAAATCATTTTTTATTCTTTTAACAAAAAGTGTAGTATCTACTTTGCCTCTTTCAAAACTCTTAATTAATAAAAAATTGCTCAATCATTTATGCCAAGCTCTTGGAGCTTGTTTTAAATCATATAAAACCTTTTTGAGTTTGTAAACATAATCTAGATACTTAAAAACTTTCAAAATTTGGTTGTTGTTTAACGTACACTTCTTCCATAATAAAACATTTAGAAAAGCACTTTTCACATATATTTGATAAAGTTTAAAATATTTAATACATGCAAAGGCTACAAAATAGTGGGGTGATGGTTGTGGCTGAAGAGATGCATTTTGCTAGTTCAAAAGATAAAAGTCTAATATTGGCGTCCATACCATATTATGGAGTGATTGAAGAGATTTGGGAGGTTAGTTAAGTTTAAAGTTCTAGTCTTCAAATGTAAGTGGGCTAATAGTAATGATGTTCAAGCAAATGAGAAATTTAGATTTGTTTTAGTCAATCTTCAGAGAGTTGGATATCTAGATAAGCCATTCATCTTAGCAAGTCAAGCAATTCAAGTGTTTTATGAAACATCCTCCTTTATATCTCTCAAAGTACTCTTGCTATAGCTCTCTTGAAGTGGATTATATTTCTCTTGCCGAAAATCCTGGTAGAAAATAACTGTACTGATTCGGTAATTCCCCATGAGAACTACCATTCTACGCAAGTACCCAGGAAAGACTGGATGAACCGGCTAGGTCCACTCACTTCCAGCCTCCTTAGACAGCACCTACGTACACAGTACTTTGTATAGTCTACCAGCACAACGGTATTTTCTAACAAATATCTTTAAGTCTTAACCTTAAAACCTTGACCTTAATTTTGAACTTTAACCTTACTCAATTTGAACGATTTTAGAACATTGAAATACCTCTTAACCTCCAAAAACATGAATTTCCAAGTGTTGGGCTTACGGTTACTGTTCACTGCCACTATTCACTGGGTAATTCCAGATTACAACCTGAACTTTGGAAATTCATAACTAAATCTAGAAAAATCATTTTAAGGTGATTCCAATTTCTAATGAAAGATATTTCATTTAACTATGAGAGAAAAATATTAAAATGAGATCTTCTTGTCCAGATCAAATCAGTTTATTCGTTGAACTTTACTGTTCATTTGGTAAATCTGGAAATTCCAGTTTCTTTGCCCCATTTTCAAAACTTCATTTCTCCTTGTATACTTATCCAATTGAGTTGAATTACATATGGATTTAAAGCTACATATGTATACTTTAATCTCTCAAAATTTCGAGGAAAAACTCATTCGTTTACTATATGAAATTAGCGCATGAACCTAACTGCCTCTGAGTAGTCGTTTTACCTTATTCCAGATTTCAACTCCTAACTTTCAAAAGTCATAACAGTTCGAGTTCTTAACCAAATGAGGATTTCTTGGTGTCCATTTAAATCTATAGATCTTATCTATGTTCATACCAAATTTCATATGAAAACTCATCATATAAGTCAATCAAACTACCGATGGAAGTACACTACCTCAGATTGGATTTATGAGTAGCATGCATCATACAAACCAAAACATCATCTTGTAATTAAAGTGCACACTCTTTAAATTATGTACAGTCATCCATCAACATTTACCCTCTTGCCTTGAGAAGATCCAGCACCTAGAGCATGTTTAATTATATGGAAGGAATGAGATTTCATTGAAATCCCAATAGCAAGTAATATAAACTATAAGGTTATGCATGTTTGATTGAATGCCTAATATGTTATCATGCAATGGGAGCTAATTCATGCTTATACATAAGCAAACTCTAACATGCATATTGTCATGACATATATTGCAAGGAGTATCACATACTCATATCACATCATCATCATCATCACACAACATTCCATGCTCAACCAAACCTTCATGCATAACAAGTAAGCAAAACAATCAAAGCACATAAGTTTATAGTTAGATATTCTTGCTACCTCTTGTAGATCCTTGATCCTTTCCTTCTTGTAATGGTCTTTCCTTGCCACAAATGTCAAAACCTAGGCATTACAAGATAATTACCAAATTATAACTCCATTCCAAACAAAATCCAAGTCTAGTTTCAATAAGCTCCCTTTTTCCAAAAATTCCCATTTTGGTTCCAATGCTTCCCATACTTGTTCCTCCACTTTAACCCCACACAAAATCTCATTTTAAGACCATTGGAAGCATCAAAATTATGAAATTCAAATCACTGTTCACGCGAGTGAACAGTACCCGTGAGGAATTTTCAACATTATAACCTTTAATTCCAATGGTTTCCAAGGTTTAAAACCTTTCCAATCCTACACAAAATCATCATATAAACTCAATGGAAGCATTAAATCATTGAAATTCCATTATCTTCTATCATGAACAGTGCAAACCGAAATGGTAAAGTGAAGAGCATCAACTCACCTTACTTGCTCTTTCAAGACCCTTGCTTCTTCCTTGCTTTCTTCCACTTTCTTTCTCTAGAACTCACTTCTCTCTCTAAAGGAGCTCTTGGGTGTGAAGAATGAATGGAAAGGGGGGGTATTTATAGCAAAAGTCATGTGCCATTTGAAGGCCAAGATCACTTTGGAAACTATTTGATTAATGGTTAAAGGTTTGATCTTGGAATGTCTTTTCACTTTTCACTCAAGACCTTACCACCATGACATCACTAGCATGGCACCACTTGGGACATCTAAGACTACTTCTTGGCGCCATTTTTGAGTCCATATGGGTCCCACCATGTGCCAAACCTAATCCTTACTTTATTCTCTTTTTCTTTATTTCCAAAAATCCATAAATTATTTATTTTTGGACTTGGGCTCCAAGATAACTTTTGGGCCTTATTGGGCTGGCCTAGGATGACATGTTGGACCTCTTTTAGGTCCAATAGCTAATTGGCTCAAATCCCAATGTAATTTCCTTATACCGATATCCGTAAATTACCCTGATCTTAGCATAAATGCTAATCACCTCTTTTAATTGTTCTAACATTTTTAGAAATTCATTCTAATATAAAATGAATTCTCTACAAAGTTTCATAATTTTCTGAGCCCCAGAAGTCCTGTTAAAAATTAAATGCGTTTTCTTTAACCCTTGATCGGTGTCCTTTTTCACCGTAAATTCCATAATTAATTCTACAGAACTCCTTTTTGACTTCTGTCAACTCCATAAATTCTCATATTAATTATAATAATTTACTATCAAATTTCCTCTGATATCCATCCATTGTGTGAAATGACTAAAATGCCCTCCATCTACTTCTGGTTTCTTAGGGCATCACAGTGGCATTTTCATAATTTTGCACTTTGGCTCTTAGACTTTCTTCCTCTTCCAATTAATCCTTTTCTTTACATAAATATGGCCACATCTTTTCCTAAAAATATCATATATTTCATTTAACCTGTACATACAACGTAGTACAGAAATTAGGGATGTTACATTTCTCTCCCCCTTAAAATAAATTTCGTCCCCGAAATTTACAACATATACACTCTACCGAAATAAATCAGGGTACAACTCCTTCATCTTTTCTTCTGTTTCCCATGTAGCTTCATTCTCTGTTAGTCCTTTCCAGATCACTTTGACTATAGGAATCTGCTTATTACGCAGTTGTTTGACCTTTCTATCAACTATTTGTACTGGTCCAACTTCATAGGTCAGGTCATCTCGCAGCGCAACTTCATCTTGTTCAATCACATGCGCTGGATCTGGAACATACTTCTTTAGCTGGGAAACATGGAATACATCATGTATCTGGCTGAGATTTGGTGGAAGTGCCAACTTGTAGGCCACTGATCCTATCCTTGAGAGAATCTGAAATGGTCCGATGTATCTAGGATGCAACTTCTTCACCTTGATTGATCGTCCGGCTCCCATAGTTGGAGTTAACTTAAGAAATACATGCTCGCCTTCTTCAAACTCTAACGACTTTCGTCGGACATCTGCATAACTCTTCTGTCGACTTTGAGCCGTCATCATCCTTTTTCTGATCATTGCAATCTGCTCAGCAGTCTGATCCACAATATCAGGACCATAAATTCTTCTCTCACTTAACTCAAGCCAGCATAAGGGAGATCTACACTTTCGTCCATAAAGTGCTTCGAATGGGGCCGTCTGAATACTAGCTTGATAGCTATTATTGTATGCAAATTCTATCAATAGTAGATGAGTATCCCAACTGCCTTTAAAATCCAAGACACATGCTCTCAACATATCTTCTAGTGTCTGGATTGTTCTCTCAGACTGACCATCTGTTTGAGGATGATAAGCTGTGCTGAATCTGAGAGTAGTACCCATCTCTCGCTGCAAAGCCCTCCAAAAGTTTGACGTGAATCGAGGGTCTCTGTCAGACACAATACTGCTTGGAATTCCATGCAGTCTAATAATTTCCTTTAAGTACAATCTTGCCAACTTCTCTAGAGAATCCCTCTTATTTATTGCAGGAAATGAGCTGACTTTGTCAACCGATCAATTACCACCCATGTTGCATCATGCTTAGTTGGGGTCATGGGTAGTCCTTCTACAAAGTCCATGGCAATACTGTCCCACTTCCATTCAGGAACATCTAGAGGTTGCAAGGTTCCTGCTGGCTTCTGATGCTCAATCTTCACTTTCTGGCACGTTAAGCACTTAGACACATAAGCCACCACATCTTTCTTCAGTCCAGGCCACCAAAATAATCTTTTAACATCATGGTACATCTTGGTCATACCTGGATGCACTGTATATTGGCTTTTGTGCGCTTCATCTAGAATCTTTTCCCTTAGTCCCCTAGCATTAGGGATGTAGGGTCTTCCTCTAAACTGCAATAATCCATCTGAGGAAATCTCAAAATTCTTAGTCTGCCCTCTCTCCAGCTTGTCCTTAAAAATCATTGCGAGCTTATCATGTTCTTGAGCCTCTTTAATCTCATCTTCTATACAAGCTTTGACATGTACTCCCCCGTAGGAACTTTCTGTCACTTGCATCTGATATAAAGGGCTCCAATCTCGCATATCCTCAATCAACTTTAATTCTTTGATCATCATATATGCTACCTGCACCACCTTTCTGCTCAGAGCATCGGCCACTATGTTGGCTTTTCCTGGATGGTATTTAATTTGGAAATCGTAATCCTTTAACAATTCCATCCATCGTCGTTGTCTCATATTCAGCTCTTTCTGATCCTGCAGATACTTCAGGCTTTTGTGGTCACAGTACAATTCAATTGTAGCTCCGTATAAATAATGCCTCCATATCTTCAGAGCATAAACCACCGCTGCAAGCTCCAGATCGTGAGTGGGATAATTCTGTTCATGCGGCTTTAACTGCCGAGAGGCGTAGGCTACTACTCTACCATGCTGCATCAACACACATCCCAACCCCTGTTTACTAGCATCAGTGTAGACTACATAAGTCTGAGCTGGGTCTGGGATAATCAGCACCGGAGTAGTGGTTAATTTCTGCTTTAACTCTTGAAAACTAGCCTCGCACTTCTCGTCCCACTTAAACTGCTGATTCTTTCTGGTAAGCTTGGTTAGTGGCAAGGCAATTCGAGAAAAGTCCTGGATGAATCTTCTGTAATACCCGGCTAAGCCTAAGAAACTTCTGATCTCTGTCACCGTCTTTGGCTGCTCCCAGCTTAAAACAGCTTCAACTTTGCTAGGATCCACAGCTACCCCGTCTTGGGATATGACGTGACCAAGAAATTTGACTTCTGAAAGCCAAAACTCACACTTACTAAGCTTAGCGTAGAGCTGCCTCTCTTTGAGGGTACCAAGAACAATTCTCAAATGTCTTTCATGCTCCTCAGCAGAGTTGGAGTAAACCAGAATATCATCTATGAAGACCACCACAAATTGATCTAAATAAGGCCTGAAGATCCGGTTCATATAATCCATGAAAATTGCAGGCGCATTAGTCAGACCAAAAGGCATAACTAAAAACTCAAAATGCCCATAACGTGTTCTGAAAGCAGTCTTTGAAATGTCATCTGATTTAATTCTCAACTGATGATAGCCAGATCGTAAATCAATCTTGGAGAATAGACTTGCTCCAGCCAATTGATCTAGCAAATCGTCAATTCTGGGGAGAGGGTACTTGTTCTTAACTGTGATCTTGTTCAACTCTCTGTAGTCAATACACAGTCTTAAGCTGCCATCTTTCTTTTTAACAAATAGCACTGGGGCACCCCAAGGAGAAATACTAGGTCGTATGAAACCCTTCTCTAAAAGCCCCTCAATCTGCTTCTTCAGCTCACTCATTTCATTAGGAGCCATCCGATATGGGGCTTTGGATACTGGTCCCGCTCCAGGCACAATATCGATTACGAACTCCACTTCTCGCTCCGGAGGCAATCCTTGAATTTTCGTTGGGAAGACTTCAGGAAATTCATTAACTACTGCAATCGTCTCAATTCCTTCTTCGACTTCTACTTGAACAGAGAGGAAAACCATGTATCCTTGACATCCTTTCTGCAAGCATTTATTTGCTTGTGCCTCCGTTATGAAATTCAGTCGTACTTCTGGACTCCGATCTGCTACCGTCGAACCAAGAACTAGCGTCTTGTTCTTGTAGTCCAGCATTACATTATTGGAGGACAACCAATTTAAACCAAGTATAACCTCCATCTCTCGGAAAGGCATGCATATTAAGTCTAGGGTTGTATAACAGTGCTCATACAGCACAATAATATTCAAACAAGCATCGGAGGTAACTACCCTAACACTTGTGGGAGTTGTCACATATAAGTCATAATGCAATTTACTAATCATCAGGCCTAAACGTCTAGCACAATCATAGGAAATAAAAGAATGACTTGCACCAGAATCAAACAGAGCAATCACTGAGTGGTCATTAATATAGATTGTACCTTGAATCATCTCAGGTGATTTCTGTGCATCTTCTCTGGAAAGTGCAAATACGCGTCCTTGCGTTCGCGGCCTTTAATCAGCTGCTGCCTGAGGACATTCCTTTGAAAAGTGTCCTGGCTTTCCACAAGTATAGCAGACATTTTGGCCCATCCAACAAGGCTTATCCCCATAATTTTTCCCATATTTGTTGCACACTCGTGCTCTGGGGTCTCTGTTACTCGGCCCTCCTTGGTAATTTCCTCTGCCAGGTCTCCTATTCTGCCACGGTTGCTTCCTTTTTCTATAGTTGTTATTTCTTGCAGCATTTTGGCTTTGACCGGCCCTCTCAGGAATTATTTGTTCCCTGCTTACAGGCTTAGACAGCATCATGTGATTCATACTGTTCTCTACTATGCGGCATGCTTCTACAGCCTTGTTGAATTGGCTGTATTGTTGGGGAGTTAACTTCTCCTTCAGTGTAGAGTTCAATCCTCTAATCATCCTTTCCGTCATCCAGCGCTCATCATCAACTTGGCGCAGGTAAGTAGAATACTGAGATAGACCGATAAACTTAGCAAGGTATTCATCAAATGACTCCTTCTCTCCTTGTCTCAGTACAAGGAATTCGGCTTATCTTTCATCTTTGACAGATTGAGGGAAATATTTTTCATAAAACTGTTCAAGAAACACTTCCCAAGTAACTGGAATGTTTCTTGCTTGTAGAAGCAGTTCAGTGTTCTTCCACCACCTATCAGCATCCTTCTCTAGCTGATAAATGGCCATTTGAGCCTTTGTCTCGGTTGGACAATCAAGTACTTTAAAGATCTTCTCCAACCTACTGATCCAATCCTCAGCTATCTGAACATTGAATGTTCCTTCGAAAATTGGAGGATTATGCTTGCAAAATCTGATCATCCACTGCTGGATGCCAACTACATCTTCTCTCTGATCAGCCCGTCTCTGGGGTTGTACTGGCTGCTGCTGTACCCTCTCATGTTCTCTACTAGCTGTTCCTGCTGGGGCCCTTAGGTTACTTACTGCTTCTGCTACTGCTGTAGCTATGGCGACGTCTCTCTCCTGCTCATTGCGTGCCTGAGCTGCACGCATTTCTTCAATCATCTTTTGTTGTTGTTCTAGACGTTCTAGAATTATTTGATTAATATTCCTCGTATCTCTTGGTTCCTCTGTTGGAACAGTTTTTCTTGGTCGACCCATTTTGCTTTACGGTCTAGTAGAAAAATCTAACAAAAGAGGAATACGATAAACAACATAATTTGTATTCCATTCAGAACATGCCATATACATATAGGACCATACTGGTCTTTATACATAACATAACTACATGAAGAACATCATTATCTCTAAACATACCCTAGTCCTTCTTAAACTTGATTCTAATAAATTCCCCTACCATGTAGATTCAGTCTAAAATATCCTCATATAGTTCCTCATCAAAGTATTGGTCCAATCCTTGCTCCTGTCTAAAAGTCCTTTAAAATTGTACAGTTGTTGAGCTAACTCTATAGCCCTCTCAAAGTGCTCTTCACTCAGATGCTTAGCTGGTAATATCTCTACAAATCATCTATTCAGAGCATTTCCTAATCCAGAATCCTTTGCTCTGATACCAAAATGAAACATCCTCCTTTATATCTCTCAAAGTACTCTTGCTATAGCTCTCTTGAAGTGGATTAAATTTCTCTTGCCGAAAATCCTGGTAGAAAATAACTGTACTGATTCGGTAATTCCCCATGAGAACTACCATTCTACGCAAGTACCCAGAAAGACTGGATGAACCGGCTAGGTCCACTCACTTCCAGCCTCCTTAGACAGCACCTACGTACACAGTACTTTGTATAGTCTACCAGCACAACGGTATTTTCTAACAAATATCTTTAAGTCTTAACCTTAAAACCTTGACCTTAATTTTGAACTTTAACCTTACTCAATTGGAATGATTTTAGAATATTGAAATACCTCTTAACCTCCAAAAACATGAATTTCCAAGTGTTGGGCTTACGGTTACTGTTCACTGCCACTATTCACTGGGTAATTCCAGATTACAACCTGAACTTTGGAAATTCATAACTAAATCTAGAAAAATCATTTTAAGGTGATTCCAATTTCTAATGAAATATCTTTCATTTAAATTTGAGAAAAAAATATTAAAATGAGATCTTCTTGTCCAGATCAAATCAGTTTATTCGTTGAACTTTACTGTTCATTTGGTAAATCTGGAAATTCCAGTTTCTTTGCCCCATTTTCAAAACTTCATTTCTCCTTGTATACTTATCCAATTGAGTTGAATTACATATGGATTTAAAGCTCCATATGTATACTTTAATCTCTCAAAATTTCGAGGAAAAACTCATTCGTTTACTATATGAAATTAGCGCATGAACCTAACTGCCTCTGAGTAGTCGTTTTACCTTATTCCAGATTTCAACTCCTAACTTTCAAAAGTCATAACAGTTCGAGTTCTTAACCAAATGAGGATTTCTTGGTGTCCATTTAAATCTATAGATCTTATCTATGTTCATACCAAATTTCATATGAAAACTCATCATATAAGTCAATCAAACTACCGATGGAAGTACACTACCTCAGATTGGATTTATGAGTAGCATGCATCATACAAACCAAAACATCATCTTGTAATTAAAGTGCACACTCTTTAAATTATGTACAGTCATCCATCAACATTTACCCTCTTGCCTTGAGAAGATCCAGCACCTAGAGCATGTTTAATTATATGGAAGGAATGAGATTTCATTGAAATCCCAATAGCAAGTAATATAAACTATAAGGTTATGCATGTTTGATTGAATGCCTAATATGTTATCATGCAATGGGAGCTAATTCATGCTTATACATAAGCAAACTCTAACATGCATATTGTCATGACATATATTGCAAGGAGTATCACATACTCATATCACATCATCATCATCATCACACAACATTCCATGCTCAACCAAACCTTCATGCATAACAAGTAAGCAAAACAATCAAAGCACATAAGTTTATAGTTAGATATTCTTGCTACCTCTTGTAGATCCTTGATCCTTTCCTTCTTGTAATGGTCTTTCCTTGCCACAAATGTCAAAACCTAGGCATTACAAGATAATTACCAAATTATAACTCCATTCCAAACAAAATCCAAGTCTAGTTTCAATAAGCTCCCTTTTTCCAAAAATTCCCATTTTGGTTCCAATGCTTCCCATACTTGTTCCTCCACTTTAACCCCACACAAAATCTCATTTTAAGACCATTGGAAGCATCAAAATTATGAAATTCAAATCACTGTTCACGCGAGTGAACAGTACCCGTGAGGAATTTTCAACATTATAACCTTTAATTCCAATGGTTTCCAAGGTTTAAAACCTTTCCAATCCTACACAAAATCATCATATAAACTCAATGGAAGCATTAAATCATTGAAATTCCATTATCTTCTATCATGAACAGTGCATGAACAGTGCAAACCGAAATGGTAAAGTGAAGAGCATCAACTCACCTTACTTGCTCTTTCAAGACCCTTGCTTCTTCCTTGCTTTCTTCCACTTTCTTTCTCTAGAACTCACTTCTCTCTCTAAAGGAGCTCTTGGGTGTGAAGAATGAATGGAAAGGGGGGGTATTTATAGCAAAAGTCATGTGCCATTTGAAGGCCAAGATCACTTTGGAAACTATTTGATCTAATCGTTAAAGGTTTGATCTTGGAATGTCTTTTCACTTTTCACTCAAGACCTTACCACCATGACATCACTAGCATGGCACCACTTGGGACATCTAAGACTACTTCTTGGCGCCATTTTTGAGTCCATATGGGTCCCACCATGTGCCAAACCTAATCCTTACTTTATTCTCTTTTTCTTTATTTCCAAAAATCCATAAATTATTTATTTTTGGACTTGGGCTCCAAGATAACTTTTGGGCCTTATTGGGCTGGCCTAGGATGACATGTTGGACCTCTTTTAGGTCCAATAGCTAATTGGCTCAAATCCCAATGTAATTTCCTTATACCGATATCCGTAAATTACCCTGATCTTAGCATAAATGCTAATCACCTCTTTTAATTGTTCTAACATTTTTAGAAATTCATTCTAATATAAAATGAATTCTCTACAAAGTTTCATAATTTTCTGAGCCCCAGAAGTCCTATTAAAAATTAAATGCGTTTTCTTTAACCCTTGATCGGTGTCCTTTTTCACCGTAAATTCCATAATTAATTCTACAGAACTCCTTTTTGACTTCTGTCAACTCCATAAATTCTCATATTAATTATAATAATTTACTATCAAATTTCCTCTGATATCCATCCATTGTGTGAAATGACTAAAATGCCCTCCATCTACTTCTGGTTTCTTAGGGCATCACAGTGGCATTTTCATAATTTTGCACTTTGGCTCTTAGACTTTCTTCCTCTTCCAATTAATCCTTTTCTTTACATAAATATGGCCACATCTTTTCCTAAAAATATCATATATTTCATTTAACCTGTACATACAACGTAGTACAGAAATTAGGGATGTTACATTTTATGTCACCGATCCAGCATATAAAGATCTTTCCATTGTGCTCCAAGGTAAAAAGAAAGCGATTGGTGGAGATGACAGTGACTTAGGGTTCAACCTAGAAAAACCCTGCATTTCATAACTATTCAACCTAAAACAACTTAGTTTGATTTGGTAGATGACAAATATGATATTAGGGATGATCATTGTGAAGGAATTTGGGTGGATACAAACTAGTAGGGAATTAGTTCGTTTTTGAAATAAATGTTTGTTTGATTAGCTAATTCATTGCATGATTATTATTTTTAGTTCTTATATTTACTTATTATTTTGTAAACATTATGAAGTACTAATTTGGATTATTTTATTCCCATTTGGATTTTGGTATTGCTCACTTTATACATTGCTGCCTGAAATAAATTGGTCTATCTTGATTAAACTAAATGCAGGATGTCATGAAATAAAAAATAAATGAGAAACATAAAAAAATTTAAACTTTTCACAGCGGTTTTACATGCAACTGCCGTGGAAAGCTTTAGAAAGAAATTAAAAAAATCAATCTCTCCATGGTGGTTCTGAATAGAACCGCCCTAGAAAGAGATACATTAACATCAGGTTTTAACGTAACCGCAGTTAATGTATCAAGCTTTAATGGTTGTTTTATTAAAAAAACTGACGTAAAATGTGACATTTAACGGCCTGTTAAATTGTAGACTTACAACGGTGGTATAATTTACATTGCTCGAAAAACTGACGTTATAAGCCTTTTTTCAGTGGTGTTTATTATAATCAAAACATAAAATCTAACTGATGTTATACTCATTCGGTTCTTAATATAAGACATATTTAACTAATTTGATTAGATTAAGAAAGTTAGTTAAGTTAGTTAATATGATATATTTTTTTCTAAAACACCCAAACCATCTTTATTAATTACTTATCTCCCTCTCTTACTTGATTATTATTGAGGGAGTATCTATAGGGATAATTTAGGGAAAAAATAGATAAATATAGGAAATAAATTTTATATTTAAGACCAAGATTAACTCTCTAATTAGGTTCTATATTAAGGACTGGAGGAATATTAAGGATTTGGAGGGAGTATTTAATATTTATAGATATAGATATTATAGATATATGGATTTACCTTAAACTTAAATAACATGTTAATTCGTAATTAAGCATTACGTTTCAAAATATCTAACAATATATACAAGTAGAAGGTTCTTTCATGATTATTCTCTGGTTATATCCTTTTAGGAGTTTGAATTAAATACTTGTAATAATTAGTCCACAGCATGGGGAACTTTATATTATTCTGTTGCGTAGACTCAATCACTGAGCAAGGGATTAATCCTGTTTAAAGGACCGAGTCTGTCCCACAATGTAACAGCATTTTTATTTCAATTTTTTTTCTTTTCTTTTCGATTTCATATTTTCTAAGTTTGTACATTAACTTTGCATATACACACAATCACACACACACACACACACACACACACATATATATATATATATATTCCAACATGGTGGTTCAAAGAATTCCATCCAGGAACCACTTTTTAAAAAGTAGATGACCAAGTTCAATTGTCTTATTCCTCTCAACGTCGGTCCGCCACAACCCTCCTCCATATTCCAATTTGGTTTCTTAGCACTAGCCTTCACATACATACAACTGCGCATTATTAAACCCTGTATATAGAAAAAGGAAGGAAAAATAAAAAGAACATCAATTGTAGGGAGAATTACTTAAAGGCCCTACGGATTTAGAAGTAATAAATTCAATTCGTGTAATTATCAAATTATCCTTATTCACAAATGATAAATTACTAAGAACACGATGACAACTTTATATGACATAAATTGTAATTGGAGGCATGCAATGACAACTTCATGTGGCACAAATAACAACGAGGGCATACGATATCAACTTCCAGTTATTATTTGTGCCACATTAAGTTGTCACCGCATTCTATCAATTTGTCATTTGCCTGACATCAAGTTGTCATCGCCTACTCATCAGCTGTCATTTGTGCTACATTAATCTGTTATCGTGTGTCCAGAAACTTCTCATTTGTGTATAAGGGATTAAGGGTAGCTTGCATAATTGAATTTATTACCCATATGTCCATTGGAACTATTTAAGTATTTAATGGTTTCACAAGACTTTTAGTAATAAATTCTCTTCTATGAGACCTCTAAGTATTATGCCTTAATTCTATTCTTGCAGCGAGAGAATGAGAGAAAGCTTTTTAGCTTTAATTTACATGTTTAATTTGTTTCATATATTCCAAAAAATCATTGGTGGGTTCAATTAGGATATCGTAATCCCTTTCGAATGCCTCCAAGTTCTGGTTTGAGTTACGTTACCAATGTGTGACAAATTTATTTCGGTGTTATTTATATGTGTTGGGTTCTTTTGGTTTATTTTGATGAGGAGAGAAAATTGGAGGAAAAGAAGATGGGAGGAGAGAATGAAAAAAGTAAAGTAAAAAGAGAAAATGTTTTATCTCTTATATTTGGATGAATATGAGAAGAATACCAATGAAAAGTGATTAATTTCACCGTGACAATATATATTTTTGGACAAAACAAGCAACGGCAATAGATAATTCATATGATAAAAAAGTTTTTTCCCACCAACTTTTTCAAGGTCTCCTATATGACTATATGATTGTTGCAACCTTTGAGCAATTTTGGAAGGCATATTTTCTCACTTAAATCTATCAACTTTCTCTTACTATCTAAAGAAAAAGTTCATTTTTCCTTTATTTTTTAATTTCTAATTTTCTCTCCACTCAAATATAATTATCCTACCTTTTACTTAGGCTATGTTTGGTTCAATAGAGGGGAGGATAGATTAAGTTAATTTAAGGGAGGATAGGGGAGGAGAGATGATGTTAATTAAAAGTTGACAAATATATCCTTATATCTTTATTTAAATTTATTTTCTCTTTATTTATAATATTTATATCAAAATTATTATTTCTTAATTTATGAATCTCAAAAAAAATTTACGTCATTTATATATATGGTAAAATTAAAAAAAATAGAAAATATGATAAAATTTTAACATCATTTCTCATTAATTTTATAATTACTATATGTATTAATATAATATATAAATCAACAAAATCATTTACCATTCCACTTCAATCAAACTATGTGGTAGGCTTAATGTTATGATCTCTTTGCATGCTATGAAATAAAGTCTTGCCCTCTTTGATAAGTCCTGAGTGGCTACAAGCAGCTAGGAGAGAAACAAATGTAGCATGATTTGGCTTAAGGCCTTCTTTTATCATTCTATCATAGATACCAACAGCATGAAGTCAATGGCCATGCATGCCATAGCCCATGATCATAGAGTTACAAAATATAACATCTTTTAAATGGAATCCATAATTGAATAGTATCTCAGCTGAGATAAGTTTACCACATTTGACATACATATCAATTAATGCCGACATATTAACCACATCAAATGCATAATCATGCCGGATTAAATGACCATGGATGCTCATACCCTTCTTGAGAGATCCCATGTGGGCACAACAATGCGCAAGACTAACAAGAGTGACAGAGTTTGCTGACACATTCTCTTCTTGCATCTCAATAAAAAAATTCAGGGCATCCTCTGCATAGCCATTTTGTGATAAACCCACCAGCATAGCAGTCCAAGTAATTACATTCCTTTCTTTCATTCTTCCAAAAACCGTAGTTGCCTGCTTTGCAGCCCCACATATGGCATACATGTCAACAATTGCAGAGGACAAAATTAGATTTGATATAAGTCCTTTTCTTATGCTACAAGCATGGAGGATCTTTCCACTTTCCAAGTTACATGTCTGGGAACAATCCTGAATAAGGCTCACCAAAGTTCCTGAATCAAATGATGGCCCTCTAAGAACCATTCTATGAAAAAGCGAAAATGATTCATGTATCATACCATTTTGAACATATCCTGAAATCATGGCATTTCAAGAAACAAAATTTCTATTGGACATACTATTGAAAACGGAACAAGCACTTTCAATGTCGCCCACATTACAATACATATCTAGCAATGCAGTAAGCACCAAAACATCATCACCCATCCCTAATGCAAGGACGCAACCATAAACACATCTTCCAAGCTTAAGATAAAAACATGAACTAAAGGAGAAGCACGAAGGAATGACGTTAGGTAATTTTCCTTCTGAATCCATAACTTATTCGCATTTTAGAGAATAGGACCCCTTCAAGACTTGAAACAGGGTCGATGAAAAAAGTAAAACCGTTTTCTCCTTCGATTGAATGAGCCACTGACTTCACGGGATCTAAGCTGTCCATTTCCCTTTCCGTACCTGCTTCAGTCGCATATACAAGACCTTCTTCAGCTATAGTCATTATTTAGATAGAAGCAATCATCTAGATACAACAATTTATGATTTATGATCATGAAAAGTGTTTCCAAGAGTGAGAAAGGTGCGCAATTGATAGTTTTTGTCAATAGCTTCTAAATTCACAGACCAAGGAGCGGCAAGAAATGATTGAGACTCAAGCTTCTAAATTGATAGACATAAATCAAGCCAAGTCATTCACTAAATCATGCATAAAAAATACCTTGAGAATTTTTCTAAATTGATGATAATAAAAAGATATTTATAAACAGAACTCAATTACGTACACAAAAATCCAACATTGCATAAATCCATTGAAATAAACGTAGGGAGGTTCGTAGAAACCTTAGAGAAGCACTCAAGCACTTAATTGAACGAAGGCGACGGCGATAGCTGGAGGAGAAGGTAGCAGCCAGCCGACGACTGAAGGAAGACGAAGCTTATGAAGGGAAAAAGAAAACAGAGCCTGGAGGAAGACTGGAGCGAATGCTTACGGAGAAAGAGGGAAAAAGGTTTTTTAGAAAGGAGGGGTAAACTTAGAATATTGAAAAGTAATCAGGATAATTTAATCCGCATAACACATAATATTAAAAATTTCTGAATTTTGAGGGATGAGAAAGGGGATAGGGGAGTAGAAAAAGATAAAAAAATTGTTCTCCCCACCCCCTCCATTTTCCGAACCAAACACACACACCTCTCTCCCCTACCCTCCTATCTAAAAATTTCCAACCAAACAATGCCTTAAATCTTAGTGAAGCAACAAGAACCTAACCCAAAATCAGAAAGAAAGAAAATAAAAAATATCAATGTTGACAGTCAGCAGAACCACTATGACCCATTTGATTGAGAGGAAATATTTCTAGTTAAATATAGATAGAGAACTAACAAGGTTGGATCTATGAAGATTAGTCTCTAAATGATTGGTTAGGTGATACTATTTGGTTTTTACAAAAAAAAAAAGGTGACTGGATCTAACAAAAGTAGGAGTTTGTCTCTCATAATGTAATAATGAACCAAGGTTCAAATATTTATTAAAAGATGAGCTCACATTTAATACTTGATAATGTATCGAATATGACTACATCTAAAATGAAGATATATGTGCCTATAAACAAAAAAAGACAAAGGTGGAGGTGGAGATGGAATAGGAATGGCAGAAACGTATTTCAACTTTTTTCACCTTAATTTCATAATGAATAGTGATTTCAATCAATAAGACTATGGAACCCACAAATGCTTAATTAATGTAAAATTGTTCTAGCTCATTTATGTTCATTTGATGTTAACCAAGAATATAGACATGCATATACTCGTTAACGAAGATGGGAAACAAAGGATTGCTGTTTGATAATGGAGGTGAATGTTCGAATGGAATTTCAATTATTGTCATAAAGTGATTGGAAAGAAGAAAAAAATAACTTGGAAATGGATGTGCAGAAGATTGGAATTGATTCGACCAACTTTTTTAACTCAGTCCTCCCTCTCTTACTGCACACATACTACTACCACTCATACGTGTAACTAGTGAAGGTTTATTTGCAAGTTGGGCGAGTGACATATTCTGTTTTGCATCAAAGCATGGATCCAATTATGTACTCCTCTAGTTTTAAATGTAAAATATATTTAACTAATTTGATTAGATTAAGAAAGTCAATTAAGTTAGTTAATACGACATAATTTTTTTACAACATCCCAAATACATTTTCCTTAATTTCTTCTCTATCTCTCTCTCTTACATAATTATTATTAAGAGAGTATTAATAGGGTTAATTTAGGAAAAATTGATAAATATAAAAAATAAATCTTATATTTAGGATTAAAATTAACTTTTTAATTAGATCATATATTAAAGATTAATGAGTAATATTGATTAGCTCATCCATATTATGAAGCCAACAACATAAGTGGGGTTCAAGGGATTTTAGATTCTTGTGAAGTCTTCCACATAGTTGCTTCCCCTCATAACGCCTCAAGTCCTGCATATGTTCTCTCAATAATGCATAGGAATCATGTAAAGAAGGGTAAAATGGGGTTTTCTATTGGGAAAAAAAGTGCATGTACATACCTGCATTGTTATTTCCTATTCATAGTTTTAGAAGCCCATTTCCCCTCCTTATCTCTAAGAATAACGAGTGAAACTGGAGCAAGTTTTGTTATTATCTACACCTTTAATGAAATTTTCTACTTTTGGAATCCCATCTTCAGAAATCTATATCTTGATTAGGAACATCCATGACCCCCACACAAGAATGGTCTCTTAACTAGTATATAAAGCCCTCCTAACTTACCACCAGAACTCACCACCTTCTGCATTATATTCTCCAACTCTCTTATTAGACAACTTATTTAATTCTCATCGCACGCAGCAAGCCATTTTTCGAGTTCACTCGTGGTTATTCATCATTCTATACTAAGGTAATAAACACCTCGATCACTTCTATGATTTTCATCAGAATTTGTCTATCCTAGTACAGTGTAATTAATCTCATGCTTCAATCATAGTACATAGTTTCTGCTATTAATAATAGTTTATTACTTTGTAAGTAGAATAAGAAAATATAAGGTTCATAAATGAAGGCTTTTAAGTAGTTTCCCATTGTGGTGTGGGTTCATATATGCCCAATGAGTCAATTAAATCATAAAACTCTCGTGAACAATACACTAAGATTTTCATGAGACCTGACATTTTTAAATTCATAACAGGAAAAATGAGCTGGACAGGAGGAGATTGGATGTGTGGGGCTTGCCAGCACATAAATTTCAAGAAAAGAGATGCGTGCCAACGATGCGGGTACCCCAAGTTTGGTGGTCCTGATCCTTCAACTTACGGATACAATAGGACTACAGCTGCCGAGGCTTTAGCCGGCGACTGGTTTTGCGCTGCCATGAACTGTGGAGCTCACAACTACGCTAGCCGATCTAGCTGCTATAGATGTGGTGCAACTAAAGATGATTATGTTTCTCTATATGAGGGAAACATGGTGGGTTCTGTTGGATATGGATCAGATTGCAGTTTCCCTCCAGGATGGAAGAGTGGTGATTGGATTTGCACTAGGTCAGTTCATAGTCTGTTTATATTTTGCAATTTTCTTACATGCATTAGTTCAAGAATTTCATCATAGCACGTGTTAAATGGATCGTGAAAATGACTGCAAGAATCCTTCGTTCGCTTATAGAGCCCGTGAGTGATTAACTAACTATGACCTTAACTAACAAAGATAATATCTAAACTCATTGAATATAATATCTCCAACACATTGATTCTTTATTTTATTCATTTGCAACATTCATAAAAGCAGAACAACCTAATTAGGAGAAACTTTTTTTTTCTTACCTAAAACAGGTGCATTGCTTTTGTTTATTTTAGTATAGAAAATTTCTAGTTAGACAAAAGATAAATATGGTGTCAATGGCCTAGTGGCATGAAAACTCCCTTATAAGTGAGAGGTAACATGATCAACTCAGCTTATGTATTGAATACATAATCTTCTCAGAGTAAATAAATAAAAATCATGAAGATAAATATATGAGATAGCCACATTTCTTCATTATGTAACGCTAAGATTTTTGTTCACTGTCATGTAGCAGATATGGCTGTGGAGTGCACAATTATGCTAGCAGGACAGAATGCTTCAAATGCAAAACGCCAAGAGATTATGGTGAGAAAAGTTTTGGCTTTCTGGGAATTTTCTCTTTTTACATTTGAGAAAATATTTTACAAGGCTACTTCTTAGCAAATGATATTCAACATCAGGTACCAGTTCAATGATAAAGTTATTATTATTTCTTTTATTTCAGGTGGTGCAGATTGAGAAACTTAAGAAAAGATAGAAGATACCTGATTTTTCACGTTTCAACTCATCACAATTCCTCTTCAAACAACATCATATATACCTCTCCTCATCATCTAAGCTGTATACTCATAGTTCTAGGAAGCATTTCCAGCTTTCAGCTTGATGCTAAGAAATCTAACAAAGACATATTATAACCTCCATTGTTGAGAGTTTAAGATAAGCTACAAAAGCTATTTACATATATAATAACTATTTTGTTTCCCTCAATTTTTCCCTTGTTTTCTTCCCCACTCCAAGTGCACCAAGAAAGAGAGAGAAGAAAGAAAGAAAGAATGTGTAATGGTGAGAGGAATATCCATTTTATTGGTCTTCTCCTCTGAGTTCTCTGGAGAATGTTTTGCTTGGTTCTTTATATTTAAGTTGTTAACTATAGATTCAACAACATTAACCAGAATACCAAGGGTATTTATATATTTAAGTGTTAACATGAAAAGTTAGACTTTATTGGGGAATAAAATTCGGTTTAAGAGCAAACCTTTGGCAATGAAATAATTTTGTGGATAAGAATCAGATGCTCTGTTCCAAAGCTGAGAAAAGTGCCAGTAAATTTTGAGCAAGTCAAATACAAATCTTCTAGCAAATGAATTTGTTTCCGGCGCCAAAAGCTAAGGCGATTTTAATTTTAGAAATAAAAAAAATGATTATTTGTTCTTAACCATACAAAGGGAAATGATTTTTCTTCAGTTTGGTTAATAGAAATACTGCTTTTGGATTTTTTAACTGTAACAGTGACTTTTTTTTTTAATAACAAAAGGTAGGCTAGGCTTCAACTAAGTCCGGTCCGCATAAATAATCCGAACAAGCTTGGGAGAAGCTTGATAAAACACGTATTCTAGAAATGATAACAAAAAGAGACTTATCTGATCTCAATGAACTTTTGATAAAAGTTAATTATTATAATATAATTTACATTTAGTTAAACTTTTATTAAAAGTTAGTTTTTCAGAAATTTATTTAAAAGATATATTGAAAATTTTTAGAGGGTTTAAATATGAAAAAAAAGAAGTCAAAAAGCTAAAAGTAAAACAAAATTGCTTCAACATTAAAAGGGATTTTAAACGAAAAATGAGTTACCCCCAACATCATGCCAAACATCATTTTAGATCTAAATTGAGTTTTTTTTAGTTGAAAAGGTCAGCAAATACCATATTAAACACACCCTTTAGCAATGTCATGGATAAAAACACTCCCTCCAATCTTTTGCACAAGTTATGAATTTAAAAAAAAAAAAGCTGGCCCTTTTATAAGTTACACTTTGTATTTATTTAAAAATTTAATTTATTTTTTTATCCTAAATTAGTTACGCATCTCTCTTTTTTTTATTTATTTTCTCTCATATTTTTTTCACCCATTCTCTCTCCCACTCACAATATCTATAAGTAAAGGTATATTTGAAAAATATATATTTCGTATACATTTACTACCTTTGTTAACATATTTTTTCTTAATATGTCACATTAGTATTAGCTTTTAAAATAGAGAAAAAAATTATTATAAAATCCTAAAGTATGAATGTACACTAAAAGTTTTATAATTTTTATTTACTTCCTTGAAATCTCATAATATATAGCCCTTTAAAATATTGTGGGTTTCCTTGAAGATTTTTTTTTTCAGATTATTGCTTTCAAGATGTTAAGCAAGGACCCCGCTTTGAGTGAACAAGCTCCCCCAGCACATTGCAAGGATCCAAAGTGCAGGACCAGATAATTGCATATGTCGGATTGATGCCGATTCTTTTCTTTGCCAATTATATTCATTCTCTTTCCTCTCTGGGAAGCAAATCATATTAGACTGTACACCAAGGTTCAGACATGAATTTCTTTCTCTTGGTCCCTGTTACTTGTAATGGAAATAAGTTAGGGTTTTATTCTTGAGCATTTTTTTTAGCCTTAGACCTAAACTTCTTATGCCTACATAAAAGTATAGCCTAGATGCATGCTTAGTAAGCCTCCAATTAAAAAAAAGTTAAATGATTTTTTTACCAAAAACATTTTAAGGATTAAGGCGTAAATCTACTCATGAATATTTGAGAAATGTATATCTAATACCATAATGTTACTTTGAATACAAAAGTTAATATGATCTAATATCCTTTACTTTTTTACATTTGGACAACAGTGTGAGCCTCACAAAAATTACAAATGTCAATGTCTGTGCCATTTTTCATGGGCACTTTTGTATTAAAAAAAATTTATGGTGCAAAGTGCGCATTCTCAAAAGGTTCTTGAGCTATATTAAAATTTTATGGTGCCAATTACATTTTAACTTAAAATTTGAATGATTAAAAAATTAATATATTAAGATATTTTATAGAAAACTTAATAAAAAACTCAACAATTGCCCTGTTTTAAAAAAATTCGCCGTAACCTTTGTTTACTTTTTTTTTAAAAAAAAAATTCTAAAAAACACCCATTTAAATTTTAAAATTTCATTTACTATATTTTATAAGCTATTTATAATTCTTATAAAACTATTTATAACTTTTTTTTATAAAAAATTTTGATTTAAAATTTTAAAATTTAAATAGGTGTTTTTTAGAATTTTTTTTTTTTAAATAATCAACTTATTTTTTTTATATCAAAACCCATGTTTTATCTGTATGATTTCAAATACTTATCTATAATGAAATAAGTCCCAAAAGCTAACAAATAAAGACAACAAGGATCACCAAAATCAAGAATAAAATAATTATTTTGACGAAAACCAAGAACTTTCATGACATCAATTCAAGCCAAATGTTACCTAGGGGTCGGATGATTTGACTCATAAGAATAAACTAATTAACCAAATAAGCAATCAACAATTATCAAATAATTTAATAAAATAAATATTTAGATAATTAATTTTAACGTAATTATTATACCACAATTCATGCCATAAGAATAAACTAATTAACCAAATAAGCAATCAACAATTATCAAATAATTTAATAAAATAAATATTTAGATAATTAATTTTAACGTAATTATTATACCACAATTCATGCAATAATGTAACTCTAAATGTTCTAAGTTCAATCCATACACTTGGCATCATATTCAATACATATATACTTGATACAGCAATCCAAAATCTTACACTATATATGTATAAGTTACACACACATGTTATATATTAACTATAACTACTATTATTAAATATTTCTAATTAATTTTTTATTTTATTAAGATAATTATTTATGATATTCATTTTGCACTAAAAATATAATTGATACAATATTATTTATGTTATTTTTTATTTGTATAAGCTATTGTATTATTTATTGTAATATTTATATTTATAATTATAAAATATAAAAATAATATATTAAGATAAATATTTATAAAGTTAATTATAATTTTTATTAAAATTATTTTTAAACTAGTTTCAAAATATTAATTTTACTTTCAAATACCAACAATTGTTTAGAAAAATATGTCGATTCATTTTTAAACAAATTATGATTAGGATCTCATATCTATTATAAATTTATAATAATTATTAAAAAGTTACTGTTAACTTTTTTCCTTTATTTCATTGGTTTGGGTTATGTCTTCGCTGGTTTGATCTCAATCACTAAATTTATTAGCATCGTCCGAGAGTTCGCTCATCCTACATATGTGACTCTACTTTAACAATTGTTCGTCCTTTGTTCTCTTTAGTTTTTACTTGACTTAGCTTTTTATAAGTGGAAAAAATAGTTTTACTGCCCCTGTATTTAACCAAAATTAAAAAAAAATATTTATTTTAAAAATCTATATAGACATCCCTTAAAATTAAAATATGCGTTATAAAAACGTTATTTTGTGTTGACTTTTTATTTTGACCAAAACATCCATCTTTTATATAAATATTAGCTAACAATAATTTAATTAAATATCTTTTCCCAAAACAGTTTTTAATATATATTTTAAAATTTTTATTATATTTTTAAATTGATTAATTTTCATCATATTATAACGTAAACTAATTTTATGATTTAAATGTTTATTTTACTTATTTATGATCAATGTTTTTGGGGAAAATTATATCTAGGCCTCATGAAAGAAATTAAATTATAAAAAAAGTCTAGGGAAATGACAAAATTATTGTGAGGTCCTATGGGATCTGAGATTAATTTTTTCAATTGTGAAATAACGGAATTGCTCCTGGTGTTTAAAAATATGCTTCAATTATTATTCCTTCACCATATAATTGTTATTCGTAGTGGTATAACTTCATTGTTTCACCCAAACTAATTTTTTTGGTTCATTCTTAAGAAAAAAGTGTCCAAGTTGTTATTATTTTATGATAGAGTTATTATTTCCTAGTGATCGAGTTATTATTTTTCTACCTAGTACATGGTTCGATAGAGATTTGAGTGTTACTAAGAGATTCTTTGTGAGATGCAGTAATAACATTTATGTGCTCAAACTTGTTAAAATAACACTTGTTAGTTAGATCACCAGGGATTCATTTTCCCATGAATAAGCTAATAGGTTTTGTCTTGGTTGCTTGTATATTTTCTTATGTAAATGTATTGCACACTCTCTTTTTTATTTTGTAAATAGCTGTGCAAAGTCATGATAGTAATTTTTTTTATTTTTTTTATTCCTACCCGAGTCTTATTTTTGGTTCATTCTAGGTATTGGCCTTTAGTGTGCCCAGTGTATTTTGAGTCTTCCAATTAGTTAGAAAAAATGTGCCCAAATTGTTATTCTTTCACAACGAAGTTATTATTTTTCTATCCAGATAGTAATTTTTTGGTTGATTCTTGGGAAAAATGTACCCAAGTTGTTATTATTTCACGACGGGGTTGTTATTTTCTAGTGGTGTAGTTGTTATTTTTCTACACAAATAATACTTTTTTGGTTCATTCCTGGGAAAAATGTACCCAAATTGTTATTATTTCACGACGGGGTTGTTATTTTCTAGTGATGGAATTATATTTTTTCGACTGAGACTGAGGTCTGTTTGGTTCTTTACAGGTCTTAGACAGATGTGCCTAGTACATTTTGGGTCACCCAAATTAATGGAAAATATGTGCACAAGTTGTTATTCCTTCACTATGAAGTTGTCATTTCTTTGTGGTAAAATTGTTATTTTCTTTCTTATAGTCATATTTTTTTTATTCATTCCTAGTGTTGAGAACCAATGCCCCTACTTATTTTTTTTTCGAGGGAGTTGTCATTTCTTCTCACTAGAGTTGTTATTTTTTCCTTACAGAGTTATAATTGTTTAAAATTATGTAAATTATCTGTCAATTAGTTAGGAATAAAAGCGCCAAAGTTATTATTCTTTTACTAAGGCGTTGTCATTTTTTCATATTTGAATTGTTATTTTTCTACGCAAGAAATATTAATTTGTTGTCAAATTCCTTATGAAATTAAATAATTCAACATTACATAATATCAATTAGCTAACGAACAACATGTAAATCATATTACTTCTTGTCATTACAGGCACCATGACTTGTTATTATCATGATGCTAATTTGTCTATAATGATTGGATAATAACAAAATCAGATGATATAGTTGACTTTTTATTCTCAACCAAATTGTTAATAACAAAACAAAATATATCATTGTCAATACCATTTTCTATACAAAAAAACTATGTACAGTAGCTTGTCAAGTAATTAAGTTACAAAAGAAAATGTAGTCCTAGTTACAAAGAAGGCCATAAACAAGTTAGGCATCTCTATTTTCCAATCTTATAGTCTCTGCACATGTAGGCATGCATGGAATATGTGTTCCACTAGTTTTGTCCCTGCGAAAGGAGAAAGGTTGTACATTGTCTTAGTAACGTAGGGGTCCCTTCCCATAACAATAGAGCTTCTGTCATTGGATCATATCCTCTAGGCTTCGTAGTTGGATCTCTAAGGACATAGTACATTGCCCCATCCCACTTCCCAATTAACATTGCTACCTTCTCTCCAGTTGTACTGTTTTGAACAAACCCATAGACCTGATATATGCAATAAAAAATGCGTTTAGGCTTTTAAGAAAAAGAAGAAAAGAGTAACAATCAATCCATGCTGCTAATATGGCCGTTTAATTTCTTTTAAATGAGCCAGACATTACATTTTTTCCCCCGAAAGTAGTAAAAGTATATCAGGTTAGACAATAATGCATACTCTTGTGCAGCTGAATCTAGCACATGCTCCACCAAATGCAGGGCTTCTTTCTGACCTCGCAGAAGGACATAAGGCTCTTTCAGTCTCAAACTCTGTCACAGGCAACACTTTAACATCCAAGTCCACATGCTTACAGACGGTAAGTTGTCGTGAAATAGCATCAGAAATTGCTGCGGCATGATTTTTAAAGATGACATGGGTACAGTGGTGACACAAAAGGTAAGCAAAAATAGTCTCATGATCACACACTGGTATCTTGACACAAATACAAATAGTAGATGATCACAATATTATAATGATGATGATGACGACAATAATTTACAGGGATGGTCAAACCATTGAAATGTACAATTTTTACCTGAACAACGAGATCTTTCAGAAGATGTCTGTACACAACGTTCACTTTCTCACGGTAACCACATACAGCGCAGAAATGTCCAGAACACAACATCTCAAACGTTCAGTTAGTTTGAGATCCGTAATAAATATTTTTTTACTATTACATAAATAAGGAACAGAGGAAGTTACTCTTTGAAGCAAAGCCTTATCCAGCTACCATAGTAAAGTCAAGCAATATTTTGACAACATACAATTCATTCAATGTTGAAAATTTGAAATTGGAAAAGGAGCCAATGCTCTCACCCAATAAATGCTTACTCATGAACCATACACGGACAAAGAAAGAAAGCATTTATTTATTTTTCTGATGGCTGAAGTGTTGTTATTAAATAGCCATATCCAAGAACTAATCACAGCTAGCAAAATCCACACCGATATTCCAAACATGAATTTCAGCAATTTCACCAAAAGAACACCTATTGAAATAATTTAACTCTGACCAACTAGAATAATTCATCCAGACTCCAGCATGCCAACATTAATTACAAAAATAGAAAATCTTATTCCCCATAGGATGGAACCAAAAGAGAATTCTAAACTGCGGAGTAATTTAAAGTCCAGTGAAACTCAAAGCAGTCAGCAAAGAATGGATCTACTGCAAGGAACGGAGCTTAATTCACCCAGCTCTGTACACATGGTGATGGTGGTGATGACTCACATTAAAAAGTTCCTTCGCTGCAGCTTCCTCCATGGAATTAACCACATCATCTTGAGCTTGAAGAACTTTTATGCGAGAAGTATTTAGCTGCATAGAATACTCACTGCAATAAAAATTGTCCCGTGCATCAATTAATCTAAATCAACACCTTTCTGCCAATAATAAATAAGGATAGAATCTCATGGTGGTTCTAATAGTGAAAAATCTAAGTTCTTTAGAGGTCAGTATCCCTTTAGAGCAATACCATGAGCTTAAATTAATTACCCCAAGATGCCAACGGTTCGAAATTAATTGAATCTCGGAATAAAACACACATAACAACAAAATCAAAACCAACCAATGAAAATGTTATATTGCTGATTCTATCCCCATCCATATGGAGCAAACATTAATCATTAACAGCTTGCTTAAAATTGTCAATGGAAGAAGTAGCGAATGGAAAATTTCAAATTCAAGGGTGAAGAATGAAATTGAAAAAACCCAAAGATTACTAATTTAGAAAGTAAGTTACATCTTTTTCCGAATTTCAACTTGCTTCTTTTTGCGCTCCTATTCTTGCCTGATCTTTTTTTTTTTTCTCAGCTTCAACCAACTGTAACTTCTCGATGTTGAATTCCTACACAACCAGAGAACAACTCTTCAGTATCGAATCATTGGTGATATCGCCGAGAGAGAGGGGAGGGGGCGCGTTGTCGAAGCTTTTGGGGAGAACAGGCACATCGAGCGTCTGGGTGAGTTGTGGAGTGGCAGGAGAGATGACGGGAGAGGAGCGAGCAAAGAGGTAAGAGAATTTTGAATTTTTTTTTTTAAACACGAACCAGTTATTTTTTTTTTCATAATTAAAAAAATTAATCTCAAATTTTTCAGTCATTATATATTTTTTATATATTTTTTAAGATTTTATCTATAATTAAATTTTTTATCTAACACGTAAATATCATTCTTCCCTATTTTTTTTAAGGCCCGACAGTCCGGAGAAGATGGCGGCTCGAGGCACACATGAAAGCCATTCTTTATGTTTAGCCATTTTGAGCCGGTGTAAATCGGTCTTTGATCCAGAAACCGCTGTTAATCTGGGACCGGAACAATTTTAGAATAGTCGGCCGACCTGGGGTTTCCTTAGGCTATGTTTGGTTCAACGGAGGAGAGGGTAAGTTAAGTTAATTTAAGGGAGGGTAGGTTAAGGTAGGGGATGTTATAAGTGTGAAGGTAGGGGAGGAGAGATGATATTTCTTGTTTGGTTCAAGAAGGGAGGGGAGAGTAGGTAATAAAAAATTGACAGATATACCCTCAGGCCTTTATTTATATTTATTAATTTTTATTTATAATATTTATATTAGTATTGTTATTTTTTTATTTATAAATTTAAAAAAACTTAATTTATACTAATAGAACTTAATCATGTTATATTATTCCAATTACATATAACTGTAATGTAGGGTGAAACAAAAATACGATCAATGGGAAACAGAGATACTGTTGTGCAAAATATAAACATCAAAAGATAATGAGTTAAAAAAAAACAGATAACTCTGAGACTTCTGGACAATATTAAACTCTATGATACCTAGATAATAATAAACTCCTAATCCTTTAAGGGTTCCACATTGATTTTCTCAACACAAACAAGCATACACATCCAGGAAAGAAGGCATCATCGTCTGCTGATCACTTAAGAGACTTCAATTGGCAAATTTTCACTATGATAGAGACATGAAGCCTGATCTTGTATCACCAGATTATACCAACCACAAAGCCATGAAACTAACAAAAAATTTGAGAAAGATTTGAGACTTCAAGTTCATCATTGTATCACAAGTGCCAGCTCTATTAAGTGACAGTAGTTGGAAATACTAAAAGAATCAGTCTTCAGAAAAAACATGTCATTCAACATACCAGATAGGTATAATCTGGTCAAAAAGAAACAGCCAAAGTGGAAAACCATGTAAAGCACCTAAGTTATAATTAACCTTTCTTACCATCTCAAGAACATATCTTAATGATGCATGAGCATTCTGAATTTGAAAACCACAAAATAATACTGTATGCTAAAGCAAAGGCAGGAGAAAGAAAACACAATTGTGTTAGATATGGCAAAAGTCAGGCTAGTCCTACCTTCCATTGCTTCTTCAGCACATCCTAAATCTTTCAAATAGTTAAGTTCAGGTCCAACACCAGGGTAATCCAAGCTGCACAATGCACGTAATTCTTATAAGAAGAAGCAGAGTCTACAGATGAAAAAGTAAATCAACAACACAAATATCGATAAGGAAAATCACCCTGCACTAATAGAATGAGGCTCAATTATCTGGCCAT
Organism: Leucaena leucocephala; assembly: GCA_037074615.1. NCBI lineage: Eukaryota > Viridiplantae > Streptophyta > Magnoliopsida > Fabales > Fabaceae > Leucaena > Leucaena leucocephala. The sequence continues at coordinate 12,520,347 of CM073537.1, forward strand.
CATCATCCTGCAACAGATAGCTCATAGCCCCATGTAAAATCCCAACTTCTCCCCTTGTTAATGTTGCAGCATGCTTGCTACTGTCAAGGCCAAACCCTGCTGCTTCCACACCAATCAGCCTAACATCTCTGTCATCAACAAATTCATTGAAAAGTCCCATAGCATTTGAACCTCCACCAACACATGCAACCAGCACATCTGGTTTCCCTCCCCACTTTTCCAAAGCTTGTTTTCTGGTTTCCTTGCCAATCATAGAATGGAACTCTCTTACCATCATAGGATATGGATGGGGACCCGCAACAGAACCTAAAATATAATGAGTTGTCTCCACGTTTGTCACCCAATCCCTTATAGCTTCTGATGTAGCATCCTTCAGAATCGCTGTGCCAGAGTGGACTGCTCTTACCTACATTATAGAGTCACCCTATTAGCAAGCTCAATGATCATACCACATGCACAATATTGTTATTGTAAGAAGTCGTTTGAACTCTAAAGTCAGTCTCAGGCAACTAGATTGCATTAAACACATGCATAATAGGCCTAGCTTAGTCTTGGATGATAACAATATATATCCTACAAGCATTCTAGAATATTCTTAAAAGGTAAACCGTTGTTGAGATAAACAACTTCAAATAGACCATTCCTTTATACTTTTCTCCACTAAAGACTAAATAAAGCATGTATTAGGAAGACAAAATGGTATAACAACTACAATTAGCATACCTCAGCACCAAGAAGACGCATCCTGAAGACATTAAGTGCTTGTCTTTCCATATCCTGCTCACCCATATAAATTATGCATTCTAAACCAAATCTAGCACATACGGTAGCAGTGGCAACTCCATGCTGCCCAGCCCCAGTTTCAGCAATAATGCGTTTTTTACCCAACCGCTTGGCAAGCAAAGCTTGGGCAACAACATTGTTAATTTTGTGAGCCCCGGTGTGGTTAAGATCTTCCCTCTTCAAATAAATGTGAGGCCCTTCACCATTAGGACGCTTGTAATGCTCTGTCAACCTCTCTGCAAAATAAAGAGGATTCTCCCTGCCCACATAGTCTTTCAAAATCCCATTAAGTTCTCTCTGCAATTTCAAACATATATCTCTGAAAAGATTCCATCATTCGTTCCTGATAACTACGCTTCTCATGGTGTGTTTGTGTATAGATGTTCCATGTTGACATTTGACATGGAGCTAAAGAATTGAAGTTCGCGGGCGTGTGTGTGAGAGAGAGAGATAAGGCGTGACTATAGAGTGCGCTGATCAATCCATTCTGTTCCCAAATAATATGTTCCATATCTCTCAGCAATAGCATAGGCGAAAGTAAACATCTTTATTTAAAATACCAGAAGTTGATGGTAACACGAGACAAAGAAGATTAACAGATTGAATGACGTGTCAAAGAGCGACCTAATGTCAAATAAAATGCATCAAAATACCGATAACCAAAGCGATGCTCATCGATTCATTACTCCACGGCACCGAACTGGTGTGCAAAAATGGAAAAATCAAACCTATAGATGAAATTGAATCCAGTGTGATATAGATGAAAAACCTGAAAATCTTCATCAGCAGAAAGGGAATGAAACGCATCCTCAAGCTGTCTAAGCGCATGCATTAAAGTTTTAGGGACGTACTTGCCGCCAAATTTACCGAATCGGCCAAACGAATCGGGTAGCTGCAATACCACCGACCCATTATCTTTATCTGCTAGAACAGACTCAGGCTCCTTGATGAGCGAGCATGAGACAGAAGGGGAAGTTCGAGTAACCGATGAAGGGAAAGGAGGAAACTTCAGGAAGTTCGAGGGCCAATGCGAAGAAGGGAAAATCTCCTTCGGAAGAATCATTGTAGAATCGAGGGGGCTTCTGCAAGTAGCAGAGCTTGTAACGGAATAAGCCATGACCACGTAATTTTACACTGGGGGTAATTTTGGCAAATTGAAAAATATGCAGGGGTAATTTAGTCAGAATAATACATAATATTTCTCACCCCTCCAAAAAACCCCAAATTTGGAGGGGTGAGAGAGAGGGGTAGGGGAGCACAAAAAGACAAAAAAAATCCCCTCCCCTCCCCTCCATTTTTCCAACCAAACACACTTATATCTCCCCTCCCCTCCCCTCCCCTCCAAAACCCCCCAACCAAACAATGCCTTAGTATCTGAAATTTTGACTTTTTCATGGATGCTCAATCCCTTATTTCGAACGGGCTGCTCTTCCTTCCTGTCATTATCACCCATCCATGGCTGTTCTCCCTCGCTAGAAGCGTCGAGTATAAGCAAATTCTTTTATAAGAAAGAGAAGGAAGAGGAAGTAGCAGCCGCCCAGCCGCCGGAGACGAAGTAGGAAGAGGATCGATGGAGAGGAAGAAAGAGAAAATAAATACTCCATATGCCGGGATAGGTTTTGTTTTTAACTTTGCCTGTGATAATCCTGAACCTTTTAGAACTCTTGAAATATGAGTTTTGGGTATGGCTGAGTAAAGGGCCTGCCGCCTGATATACCCGTTTGGGCTCGGCGTAAATTTTCTCAATGTTGACCTGCCCAGATTGACCCTATAACAGGCGAGCTTAAATGGGTGGGCTATATATATTATACAGGCGGGGTACGGGCACACTATCAGGCTGCCTATACCCGCCTGTATATGTGTGTATATATATATTTTTATATTATTAATTTATTAGTGGGAGAAATGGGAATCAAGAATGCATTTGGCCATTTGCAATGCTCCATGCTTTCCGACAATTGCCCCTTGCATCCCCTTTCCAAACACCCACTAGACCCATATTCTTAAGCACTGATTCTCTACTTCCGACCCCTCCTTTCCTTCTTCATCGATCTCGGCCCATCGGAATCATTGTCTTTTCGGAGCGGCTGCAGCGGCGGATGCCGTTGGTCCACGTCGTTCAGGAGAGACAAGATAGATCCGATCCTGAACCCTCAAGTGCCAATCAAACCGTATTGGAATTAGAGGAGCAAAAACCACCAACACCTCAGGCCGGCCCCGCTGACGAGAATGTCGAGCAAACGGAGTTGGCGTCAGAACTAAAGAAGGCAATGCAGGATAGGAAGGAGAGGGAAGGGGAAAACCTATGGAGTGGAGTGGCGGAAGAGATTAGGGAGATAGAATTAGAATGGCCGACTTTTGGCAAGGTTTTGGGCACCACCGGTGTTGTGCTCAGCGTCATCCTGGTGTCGAGTGTCGTTTTGCTCACGGTACTAGGTGAATGCCATCTTGGCCGAGCTTTCTGATGGTGTGTTTGCAGGCAGAGGAGTTCAAGATTTCTTCAGCTGAACAAGACATGGCTGGTTGGTCATCCAATTATGAAGAGATTCAGTTTATGCCTGTAAGAAAATGTTATCTTGAGAAACGGGTTAGCTCATGCCCGTATCAGTCCAAACGAGCTCAGCCTAACCCGTTTAATACAGGCTAAAATGGGTTGGGATACGGACATGGGCTAACCTGTGCCTAATTAAAATTATATGGGCGAGCCACGGGCTGATTATCAAGCCAGCCCACCCCGCCTATTGCTCAACCCTAGTTTTGGGTATATGGGAAGGCTTTAACCTATAGACATTTTAGGTGCCCCTTTAGCCTACTTCTTATGTGATTATTAGCCGTCTTTTCGTTTTCTTTTTTTATTCTTTATATTTTTAATTTTATATAATTCTTAAAATTTAATTACATATTGTAATAATTAATATAAAATTAAACATGTATTTTTACTATATCACTACCATGAATAATTTGCTGAGTGATATATTATTATCATATAAATTTGTTTTAAGTTTATTTTTAAATTATTTATTTTGCCAACACTTTATTTTTAAATTATTTAGTAACAGCATTTTATTGTTATATATGTATTATTGTATAAACATATACTATTATTTTTTATTTAATTATTATGTCATCAGTCTATCTGAACGGCTCGACTGTTCTAATTGTTTAAATTATGAGATGCTGATTTTTCAATTTAACATCTGGTCTAACTTTTAAAATATTATTTATAATATTTTTTTAATACACACATTGGCTGAAAACGTCTTATGTATATACATACAGTTGTTTTAAAAAATTACTCAATCTTTTTATAAAGTCGTTAATATTTTTATATAAAAATTACTTTCTTTTCTAAATTTAGTAAAACAAAAAGATACCTAGTAATTATTAAATAATCGATGAAAAGATAAATTAGACATATGATGAGAGGCAAATTAATAAATAATTTTAATATGGTTTTTAATTAAAAATATACTTTTAGTATCTTTTTAGAATATTTTTGAACAGTGTTAATGATTTAGATTAAAATGTATATTTTTAAAATAAAAAAAATGTATATAAAATTAAGATAAAATAAAAGGTAGTTAGAATATTTTATTCTTATAGGTAAGGGTGACATTTCTCTCAAATGATGCTATTGAAGCTTAAGATTTGGTTTCATTACACGGTTCAAGATATCAAAGGCATTAAAGGTCAATCCTTCAATCGGAACTAATGGATGGTCTTTAATTCCTTAGTTACTTCAATTATACGAAATGTCTTTTTTTTAATATAATTTTGGTTCTCCAGTAGTTCTAATAATATGAAAGACTCTAGAAAGTAAACACTAAATATTAAGTTTTCAACAATAATTAAAAATTCACATAATTAAAAGTGAGACTTTTATATATAACTCTATAAAATTACTGTTAAAAGTCAACATTTTAAAAGTATAGTCTTTAACGGTTACTTTTACCATTAAAAGTCTATCATTTAAAGATGACACAAAAAAATCACGAATGAAAGTATGACTTTTAACAGTAATTTAAAAAAAAAGTTATTCATACTTTCAAGGACGATTAAAAAGAATCTATCCTTGAGGGGTAAGAAAAAAAAATTACCCCTAAAAATAACTTTTAATGACAACTAAAAAAATATTAAAACAGAAGGTCTAGCATTTAGCAATAAATGAAAAAGTCACTACCAAAGTGTATCATTTGGCAACGACTAAAAAAGTTAATTTTAAAAGTTTGTCTAGCTTTCAGCAACTTTAAAAGTGATTTTTTTTATAGTTATTAGTCACAAAAATCTCGAGATGAAAATCTCAATAACTAATTAAGAATTATCTGATATAATTTCAACTGTTATTTACCATAACACATTATTTCTTAATATAAACAAGCTCACACCCAAGGAACCATGAGTTAACATCATATTCTAGGGGTCCAATAAGTGCCTCCTTTGTTTAACCCGGGAAGATCTCACTTTCATGTCACTAAGCTCACCATTCCTTTCTACGGTCTAGACCAAATAATTCGAGAATGTACCATGGTTAACTCGCCACTCTCTTGTTGAATCACCTTCTTCTATGGTAACATAGCTCTATTAGTCATTTACTAAATTTGTATTTTCAACTCCAACGGCTATAATTAAGCCATACTTAAAACTCAAGTCAAGCATGTTATTTGGTTACTGGGAAGCCCAGATATGGATAAGAGTGTATGCAAAGAGAAACTAACTTTGTGAAGTGATAGAGTTGAATTGGGTTTAACATAAAATTCTCTTTTACATAACCATAAATTAACCACCTTAAATCATTTTTACCAAAAATGAGGGTAAAAATGAGTTACAAACTAACCATAATAGAAATAAATTTTGTTAATCATTTAAAATTTATCATGACTAGAGAAAAAAAAAATACTTATAAGGAATTAACCATGATAGAAAAAGACAAAACTATGCTCACGTACTATCATAGTTAAAAGAGTTCAACTTGTTTTTAAAAAGGTTATCCATGATAGAAAAGAGTAAAATTTATATAAGAATACTATCATGGATATAAGAGTTTCACACAATATTCACATATAAAACTATATTAGAAGGATTCGGATTGAAACCCCTAATTAACACCAATATCACAATTATTCTCACAACTATCTCAAATTGGCCTCTGAGCATCAAACCTAGGAATAACATCACATAAACCCACTTCACAATAATGATTCTTTATAATACTCGTTGATAAATAAATTTTCAATATTTCTCATTTTAAAAGTGGATTCAAAATCAACAAATCACAAACAATAGCCTAGGGCCTCAAGTCCACTACTAGACTCATTCCCAACATCAAATCTAAATAAAGTATCTCATTATATCAGAATATGCAAAATGAACCCTACTGTGACAATATATAACTATTTCACACATAAATCAAGAGGATGAGGCTATACAATTGATATAGCAACAATCAAGCCTCTGAAGCTTTCTCTGATGTCTTAATACGACATTATCACTTGAAAAATGTTAATAACCACGGGGTGATATAGACGTCTCAGTAACCAACAATCCTACTCATCATGCATACTAAGATGTGCTCGTGAGGTGGCAAGTGGGACAGTTAATAAAATACACGAGATAGAAAATAATACATTATCATAATATGATCAAATATAAATACCACCCCAGTTCCTCTCATCAAACTAACCGAACCGCCTTATACCTGCCGACCGAACCCATGTTATCATATGACTGGCCACTCAAAAAGCTAACCGATCAAGTGTTATGGATTGGCCAAAATCCACAGAGCACAAGACTGGACCATGGATTTATTCCCCCTCGATAAACTAGTTGGGGTGTCACAGCCTCTCGGTAAACTAGTGGGGCAAGTCTCTCGGTAAACTGGTGGGACAAAAGCCAACCATCGAGCTCTAATGGAGGCTATACCACGTGGTAAAAATATATCTCTATCCTCACCAATCCCCAATGCATAATTCTCAATATATTCATAATAATCAAAATCTCAATAGCTCGATAAACAATAACTTCAATCAATACCATAATAGGGTATTTCTCAAAACAATAACTTTATTCAAATTCCAATCTCAAGATATAACAAGTTTTTAATCTCTATTTAAACTTTCCAAATTACTTTAAGTCCCACAAGACTATTTTCAATAAAATCAGCAATCAAATTTTTTTCAATATAATCATATCATCATCAGTAGATTTATATATATTAAATCACTCACAAACATCATATTAGCACATACAATGAATGAAAAGTGGTTACCTATCGTCAAAGCTAATGAAAATACAATAAATGAGGAGCCACGTGTTTAGTTCACAATTCACTAGTCAATCTACAACATTTATATAAATGTGCATCAATAAGTTGTTAATTTGACACAACATATACTTTTAAATAAATACTCATATTTATCTTCTAACTTTATTTTATTTAAAAATTATTAATTCAATACCATAATTTAATTTCTCTATCCCAACCACACATCTATTTACCAATTTATTATTCGAATGATAATCCTATATTGTCTTAACTTTATTTTATTCATATAAATTCTCATTTAACATCAAACTCTCCAAACAATCCAAAAACCCCAAATTTATAATCCTTAATGCTTCACCCAAAATTTCCAAAGCTCACATTTCATAATCAACCTTAAAAATCATAATTCATAATTTCTAATCAAACTCTAACTTTAATTTACTTAAATCAACCACTAAATCCTCCAATTATACAAAATCCTCAAATCCCTTAACTTATAATTAACACTAACATACTAAACTTTGAGTTTCATCACCAATCAAATTGCAAAACATATAATCAATTTAATTACATAAGTTTAAAGTTCTCAATTTTTATCTCTAATTTCTAAATCTCACTCACAATATCCAAATCTCCATTCTAATATTAAATCACATCATTCCTAAATTTCAATAACTCATTTACACCATCAATTAACCCATAATTATTCAATTTGATTAAAATCCCCAATTTCTCCAATTTAGGGTTCTGACAAAAATACATATTTTTAAATTACAAGCTCTAACCACAATCTAAATCGATTAAATATCAATTATACCTCTAATAAACATAACCCAATCATTAAACTTAAATTTAATCAATAAAATTATTATATTAAATTATCTCTATAATCTAACATTTAAACCCTAACTCTAAACCTTTTAAATAATATAAATAGAAAAATTCTAAACCGATTAAATATAAGTATTTACTTACCTCTACTATTCTATGATTCTCATTTGTTGAAAATCTATATTTGTTCAAAGCCCTAATCTTCAAACTTATTTTTCTCCCAACAAAAATTATATTTCTGAAGAGCTCTCATTGAGTAGAGAAATATTTGAGAACTAATTATTATAGTTAGAAGATTTTAGGAACAAAAATAAAACTAAAAAAATATCTAAAATTTTGTATGTAGAAAGAGCTGTTGTTATGACGACTGGAGAAGAGAAAAAGACGAGGAAAGGGCAAAGAAATGGAATCCCGAGGAGGAGGGAGGAGTATATAAAATTATTATAATGATATGGGTCCCACACTATTATAATATATATTTCTCTTTTCTTTTTTTTTTTCTTTTCCTTTATTTCATTTTTCTTTCTTTCAAGCTTTGTTTTTTTTGTATTCGTTTTCTTTTATTCTTTCTTTATTTTTTTTGGTTCTCTCTCTCTATATAATTTTTTTTAGATAAACTATTTTAACTTATGTATTTAAATAATTTTTTTACTAGAAATTAATTTCTTCTAATACTACTTAAATCTTAAAATAAAAATAGGGATGTTACAGTTTACTATTCTCAACTCTCTTTTGATATAGTTGAATATGATATAATGACTTTGTAAAGATATCAGCAAGCTGAAAATATGTTGGGAATGAACTCCACTAGGACATTCTTCTTCTGTAAGTGATGTCTGATTTCTATATATTTGGTCCTTGAATATTGGACAGGATTGTTGGTCAAGCATATTTCCAATATTGGATAGGATTGTAATTTCCCTCCAGGATGGAAGAGGGGTGATTGGATTTGCACTAGGTCAGTTCATAATCTATTTATATATTGAACATTGAGAATAGTATCTGTGCAATTTTCTCACCTGCACTAGTTCAAGAACTTCATATCACGTTAAATGAATCGAGAAAATCCTTCATTCGCTTACCAAACACACTAAAATTTTGCAACTTTGAAAAAAGCAGAACACAACTTAATTAGGACCAGCTTTTTTTTTTTAAACTACAACAGCTGCATTGGTTTTGTTTATTTTAGTATAAGCAATTTCTAATTAAACAAAGGACAATATGGTTGTCATATTAACGTACATTACAGATGAACAAATTTTAGCATTGGAGAATGAATATATGTATTGAATACACAATCTCAATCTCCTCAGAGTAAATAAACAAATAAAAATCATGAAGATAAACATATGAGATAGACACGTTTCCCTGATGTAGCAGATTTGGTTGTGGAGTGCACAATTATCCTAGCAGGACATAATGCTTCAAATGCAAAACGCCAAGGGTTTTTGGTGACAAAAGTTTTGACTTTCTGGGAATTTTCTCTTTTTAGATTTGAGAAAATGCTTTACAAGGCTTCTTCTTAGCAAATGATATTCAACATCAAATACCGGTTCAATGATGAAGTTATTATTATTACTTCTGAAAGGTGATAATGATTCAGAAACTTAAGAAACGATAGAAGATACTTTATTTAACACATTTCAACTCATCACAATTCCTCCTCAAACAACATGATATATATTACTCCAGTCTTTAATATAAGATCTAGTTAACTTTTTAATATAGATTAAGAAAATCAAATAAATCAGTTAGTTATGACCTATATAAGAGCTAGTTAACTAATTTGGGTAAATTAAATTGTATATCATATGAATTTATCTTGAAATGATATATTTGGTAATAATTAATTGACTTATTTGACTTTCTTAATCTCTAAAAAAAATTAATTAGGTCTTATATTAAGGATCAAAGGAGTACCTTATTTTACACATAGTTTTAGGAACCATTTCCAGCTTTCAGCTTGATGCTAAGAAATCTAACAAAGACAGATTATAACCTTTATTATTGAGAGTTTGAGATAAGCTTCAAAAGCTATTTACATATATAATAACTATTTTGCTTCCCTCAAATTTCCCTTATTTTCTTCCTCACTCCAAGTGCACCAAGAAAGAGAGAGAAGAAAGAAAGAAATAATGTTAAATGGTGAGAGGAATATCCATTTTATTGGTCTTCTCCTCTGAGTTCTCTGGAGACTGTTTTGCTTTGTTCTATATATTTAAGTTGTTAACTATTGATTCAACGACATTAACCAGAAGACCAAGGGTATTTATATATTTAAGTTGTTGGCCTGAATAGTCTGACTTTATTGGGGAATAAAATTTAAAAGCATAGAACCCTTGGCAATGAAATAATTTTGTGGAGAAGAACCAGATGATCTGTTCCAAACCTGAGATACTACATGTGCCATTAAATTTGGAGCAAGTCATGTGCAAATCTTCTACCAAATGAATTTGTTTTTGGCCCAACAAGAGGTTTCTAATTTCAGAATTAAAAAAGGATTTTTTTTATTAACCATACAAAGGGCTCCATCATCACTCGGGATGACTTTTCTTCAGTTTTGTTAACAGAAACAGTGCTTTGATGATGTTATGAGTCAACAAAATACTCATTCAATCCTTAATATAAGATATATTTAACTAATTTGATTAGATTAAAGAAGTTAGTTAATATGACCTTATTTTCTAAAACACCCTAATGATCTTTAATTCCCTCTCTCACTTTCATACTTGATTATTTGGAGTGTCAATAAAGTTAATTTGAGAAAAAATTAATAAATATAAGAAATATATCTTATATTTATGACCAAGATCAATTTTTCAATTAGTTCTTATATTAAGAACTAGATGAGTACTATCTCTAGTAATTAATATAAGAATTAGTTAATTTTTTATATAGATTAAATAAGAGCTAGTTAACCAATTTAAGTAGATTAATTCTAAAACTTTTTATGAATTCATCTTGAGAAATTTGGTCATAATTAATTAATTTTTTTAATTTGTTAATCTTTTTAAAAAAAGTCAACTAACTTTTATATTAAAGATATTTGTTAATATTTTTTCTTGATGTTTTTGCATAAGAGTTGTAGGTATTGAATTTTTTTTTTTATGAATTAATATCTTTCCAAAGAGCAAAATTATTTTCTACGAATACCTTGTGAGTGGAAATAGGATAAAGTCTTATTATTATTTTTTTATTCACTAGGATAGGGTTTTATTAAATAGAGCTAGCTAGATCTGGATTTAAGGCCTAAGCTCACACTTAAGCCTATATAAAGCCTAGCCTAAATGCATTCTTAGTAAGACTCCAAAGCAAAAAAAAAAAAACATCCTTAACATAATATATAAACCCTAAACCAAAACAAATCCAAAATGATTGAAAGGATCAATCAGAGGATTCACCAAATTGCTCAAATCATGACTGTCCCAGAGTCACCCCAAAATGAGTCAACCTCATCCACTAGGCAATTAGGAGTCATAGATAGAGATTCCCAAGAAGCCTCTGAAACAGATTCTACATCAGAATCGCAACTACAAATCAACCACCAACATTGGAAACAACCCTCTAAAATGTATTACCCTAGGGCCAGCCCTCCAGATATTCTGGTTGAAGAACGAGTTTCCCAAAATCCTACCTGCTTCAATGGAGATAACATTTATGAATGGAACATAGATGGCCAAAACGAAGCTAGTATCCTCCAAACAATGTAGCAGATGACAATGTTGTGTACTGCGTATCAAACACAAAACACACTACACAGATGAACAAATAACTAGTCTTTTGGTATCCGATTTTATAGGTCAACTCAAGAACTGGTGGGATCATTATCTTACCCCAGAAGACAAACAAATTATTTTTTCATCTATCCAAACTGAGTTTGATGGAACACCTATCCTTTACAACGGTGAACCTGTCCAGATTCTGTCCAAACTTTGATTTTTACAATTGTTAAACATTTTGTTGGCGATCCGTCTATTTGGAAAGACAGATCATCTGAATTATTGTCAAATCTTAAGTGCAGAACCCTTTCTGATTTCAGATGTTATAGGGATACTTTTCTTACTAGAGTTCTCACAAGAGAAGATGCCAAACAACCCTTTTGGAAAGAAAAATTCCTAGCTAGATTACCTAAATCTTTGGGTGATAAAGTTAGAGAAAAATTTAGAAATCAAAATGATGGCAAAATTCCTTATGAGTTCTTGACATATGGAGAATTAATCTCTTATATTCAAAAAACTGCTCTTAAGATCTCTCATGATGATAGCATCCAATATCAACTTGCAAAAGAAAAAGCCATAAACCGTAGAGAGTTGGGAGCTTTCGTTTTCCTCCTGCTTTACTTTGTTCTTATTTCTTGTTCTTATCTGCACTTCTTACTTTCTGCTCTTTACATTATGCTTTATCGCTTTCTTATTTCTTTTATTTCTTCTGTTTATTTACTTTCTGCTCTTTACTTTTTAAGTATTTACTTTCTGTATTTACTTTCTTTCCCTTTAAATTATGTCTTCTTTATTCCGTTCCTTTTCTTTCAAACGAAGTAGTGGAAACCCTTCTTCATCCACTTCTTCTCTAAACGATGAGGAATTAAACGCTGTAACAAGCAACTCTTCAAACAAAAGAATTTTCAAAGAAGAAATTTCTTTTCAAAACATAAACCAAAATATTGACAATTGGACTTTACCACCAATTGCCACAAACGCACTTTATGTGCAAAATGAAGATAGGAAATGGTTCTCCAAATCCGATTATATAATCAGGACAGTTGAAGAATCAATTTCTATCCAACCTGAAAAAGAGGATTTTTACCTTCTTTCAAAAAAGTCGATTGAAAAACACCGAAAAGAGTATAACTTTTTACACATCGGATGTACTCAAATCGCAATTAAACCACTTTTTTTGAAAAGGCCTAAATGTATCGTGCTTATTGTGTCTTTTAGACAATAGACATGATATATTTCAAGATGATATTCTTGCGGTAGCTGAAACTGGCCTACATGATGGACCTGTCTATTTTAATTGTTATCCAGATCGGATGACTGAGTTAAAAGATGAACATGTCCTTGAAAATATTAAACTTAAAATCAAATTAAATGGTTTACACATGAAACCAGGATATATACCTGCTACCCTAATATACAGGATACAGTATAAGGTCTCAAACACTTCTACATCTTTTGTTCAAATACCTTTTGAAAAAGACCAAACAACTGTTTTCTTAACTGAGTTTAAAAATGTTAATTTGACAATCCCGAAAACCATTATGTAGGAAAATGTTAAATTACCAGATGAATGGATAATGGAAAAAGCTGCACAGCCCATTCCACAACCCACTTCTCAGTTAAGTAGGATTTCACAAACATCTGATGGATCTGTTAGGTTATCCTTCGATCGATCCAGAAGATCCTTTTCACAAACAAATAGATCAGAATCTTCAATATATGAGGATTGTAGATCTCTTCAACCTGAATCATCTAGATTCTCCTGTTCTTCAATTCCCAGACCACCTTCTGTCATATATGGAATGGCATCCGAAACACCCAAAGTAGTAGTTACCCAACCTCAAACGACTGCTACCAATGTTTCTCTCCAAGGAATTGATAGTTCTGTAAATATTCCCCAAACAGTGTATGAAAGAGATGAAGACTTAAAATCACATGAGTCTCCAACTTATTCATCACTAGGGATGGACCAAACTGGCTTTATTGGTGTCATTGAAAATGATTTTCAAATTGACAAACAAGCTTTACAAAAATAATTTTACTCGGACGAATATGTTCTCCAGAGAAAATAGTTTTTAGAAAACTTCAAAGGATCTGTTAGAAAAATGATTCAAGAAAAATTCTACAGATTCCTTGAAAGAATTCAAGTGAATATTCCATTTTTTGATTGGTTTAGTGAATATGCTAAAACTTCAAAATTGGATTATCCATTTGAACAAACAATAGATGTTATTAAACATTGGACAACCTCTAGAGGAGAAAATATATCTTCTGAGTTTCTTCCAAAATAAACGGTGCAAATTCCACAAGCTAGGGATGATCAAGGTCAACCAGTGCTTGCTGCACCTTTTATATTTAAAAATGTTGCAGAATCTGTTGATTCAAATGACATCAAAAAAATTGTTGAACAGAATAATTATACTAACTTGTATTTACAGCAGTTAGGTGATCATTTTGTTCAATCATCTACCATCTTAAACAATATTCCGGAATAATCCAGACCAAGGATTGAAACTTCTATTTTTAAACCTTTTCAGCTTAATCCCCAGATGAAGTCTGAGATATACAACCAAAACAAATCCAAAATGATTGAAAGGATCAATCAGAGGATTCACCAAATTGCTCAAACCATGACTGTCCCAGAGTCACCCCAAAATGAGTCAACCTCATCCACTAGGCAATTAGGAGTCATAGATAGAGATTCCCAAGAAGTCTCTCAAACAGATTCTACATCAGAATCGCAACTACAAATCAACCACCAACACTGGAAACAACCCTCTAAACTGTATTACCCTAGGGCCAGCCCTCCAGATATTCTGGTTGAAGAACGAGTTTCCCAAAATCCTACCTGCTTCAATGGAGATAACATTTATGAATGGAACATAGACGGCCAAAACGAAGCTAGTATCCTCCAAACGATGCAGCAGATGACAATGTTATGTACTGCGCATCAAACACAAAACAACTACACAGATGAACAAATAACTAGTCTTTTGGTATCCAGTTTTACAGGTCAACTCAAAAACTGGTGGGATCATTATCTTACCCCAGAAGACAAACAGATTATTTTTTCATCTATCCAAACTGAGTCTGATGGAACACCTATCCTTTACAACTGTGAAACCTGTCCAGATTCTGTCCAAACTTTGATTTTTACAATTGTTAAACATTTTGTTGGCGATCCGTCTATTTGGAAAGACAGATCATCTGAATTATTGTCAAATCTTAAGTGCAGAACCCTTTCTGATTTCAGATGTTATAGGGATACTTTTCGTGCTCGAGTTCTCACAAGAGAAGATGCCAAACAACCATTTTGGAAAGAAAAATTTCTAGCTGGATTACCTAAATCTTTGGGTGATAAAGTTAGAGAAAAATTTAGAAATCAAAATGATGGCAAAATTCCTTATGAGTTCTTGACATATAGAGAATTAATCTCTTATGTTCAAAAAACTGCTCTTAAGATCTGTCATGATGATATCATCCAACTTCAACTTGCAAAAGAAAAAGCCATAAACCGTAGAGAGTTGGGAACTTTCTGTGAACAATTTGGCCTTCCTTCTTGCAAACAAACCAAACCTTCTAAGAAATCCCACAGGAGACCATTCCGTAGAAGATTTGAGAAAAACAAGCCTGTCTACCAAAGGTATAAACATGATACACCTCCCCGTAGACTCAAACAGGAATTTAGATCCAAACCTAAGATAGATTTTCCCGAACAAAATAAGGTCAAATGTTTTAAGTGTGGCAAATTAGGTCATATTTCAAGATATTGTACCTTGCGAAAAAAATTAAAGAAGATTAGGTGTATTGATGAACCTCTTCTTGAACAAATAAACAATATTTTGATTGAAAACACTCCTAGTTCAGAAACTGAAAGTACAAGGGATGATTCTTCTTCTGAGGATATTCAAAATATTCAAAATGATGATATCCTAGAATCTTCCTTTATCAATGTTATTACGAAGGAACAAGATTTACTTCTTGATATCATTGATAAACTTCCAGACTCTGAAAAAGGAGAATATTTGTTTAAGTTTCGAGAGTTAGTTAATCAACAACCTCCGTCTTCCAAACCTAAACTACCTTTTTCTTCAAACAAATACGATTTAACAAATGTTTTAAACAAGTTCCAACATACTGTCAAACCAACCACCATACAAGACCTTCACCAAGAGGTACGTAACCTTAAGGATGAAGTGAGTTTACTCAAACTTCAACAAGAAACACATGCAGTAGCTATATCCCAAATACAAGATATATAGCTTGCATCCAAAACAGAAAATCTTGACATCCACACTGATGATAATGAGAACAAAGAAGATGAAAATTTTTTAGATCTCATTTCAAGAATTTCTATCCAAAAATTTTATATCCATGCTAAGATTATTATTCATAATGATTTTATCTTGGATCAAACTGTCCTATTTGACACAGGGGCTTATTCTAATTGTTTTAATGAAGGAATTATTCCTACAAAATATTTTGAAAAAACAACTGAAAAGTTTAATGGCGTCAATGGCTCACGCTTAGATGTCCGTTACAAAGTTTCAAACGTTGTTGTTGAAAATGAAGCATTGAAACTTGAAACTCCGTTTATATTAGTTAAAAATATGGGAACCCAGATCATTCTAGAGGCGCCTTTTGCTAGGTTATTATTTCCGTATATGACTGATGAAAATGGAATTTTAAAAGAGTATCTGGGTAAAACGATTTTATTCCCTTTTACTCAAAAACCAAAAATCAAGGAGCTCAATCTTTTGACTTCTACACAACGACAAATAAACTTTTTAAAAGAAGAGATTTCTTTTGAAACGATAGAGTAACAACTGTGTCAAAAAGATATTCAAAAGAGAATCCAAAGTTATCTTGAACAAATACAAACTACTATTTGTTCAGATTTACCAAATATTTTTTGGAAAAGAAAACAACATGTGGTAGATTTACCATATGAAAAAGATTTTTCTGAAAAGAAAATACCGACAAAGGCCAGACCCATCCAGATGAGTTCGGAGCTTTTGGAGACTTGTAAACAAGAGATCCAAGATCTTTTAAACAAAATATTGATTCGTAAGTCAAGAAGCCCATGGTCTTGTTCTGCTTTTTATGTCAATAAAAATGTCGAGATAGAACGTGGAGCACCTAGGCTTGTAATTAATTACAAACCTTTAAACGAATCATTCAATGGATCAGGTATCCAATTCCAAACAAATCTGATCTACTGAAACGATTGTATTCTGCAAATTTTTTTTAAAGTTTGATATGAAATCTGGATTTTGGCAAATACAAATTTCTGAAAATGATAGGTATAAAACTGCTTTTACTGTCCCTTTTGGTCAGTATGAGTGGAATGTTATGCCTTTTGGTTTAAAAAATACTCCTTTTGAATTCCAGAGAATCATGAATGAGATCTTCAATGATAGTAGTCAATACATCATTGTTTACATTGATGATGTATTAGTCTATAGTCATTCTATAGATCAACATTTTAGACATATCTCCAAATTCATTAGAATTGCAGAAACAAACGGTTTAGTAGTTTCTAAACCAAAAATTAGTTTATTCCAAACTAAAATCAGGTTTTTGGGTCATTGGATACATCAAGGGTCCGTTACACAGATTGAAAGAGCAATTCAATTTGCTGACAAATTTTCTGATCAAATCATTGATAAAACACAACTTCAACGATTTTTAGGATGTTTAAACTATGTTGCGGAATTTATACCTCATCTTAGCAACTTCATTAAACCACTTCATTAGTGACTCAAGGAAAGTCCGCCTCCGTGGACTGACCTCCATTCAAACATTGTCAGACAGATTAAATCCAGGGTAAGGAACTTCCTTGTCTTAGCCTTCCAGATCCGTATGCATTCAAAATTATTGAAACTGATGCCAGTGACATAGGTTACGGTGGCATTCTTAAACAGCATCTTGATGAGAAAGAAAAAATTGTTTCTCTCACTTCCAAACATTGGAATAGCACTCAACAAAACTATTCCACTATTAAAAAAGAAATTTTGGCGATTGTTTTATGCATTTCCAAATTTCAATCCGATTTATTAAACAAAAGATTTTTAATCCGCATTGATTGCAAATCTGCAAAAGATGTTTTACAAAAGGATGTTAAAAATCTTGCATAAAAACAAGTTTTTGCCTGATGGCAAGCCACATTAAGTGTTTTTGATTTTGATATTGAATTTATCAAAGGCACTTCAAACTCTCTTCCAGATCTTATCACCCATGAGTTTTTACAGGGTAGGTAAAATGCCCAGAAAAAAGAAACCACCCAGTGAGGAAGATAAACAAAAGGGTATATGGCAGGATACCCAAAATCCAATATCAAGTGATGAACTTGAAGCCATCGTGCAAGCAGTGAGAAAACAATATGGGAGCTCCCCTGGGGCCCATAAATCTCAAACGGAGTCTTCAACTCCATCTGGATCTTCAATCCAGAAATTCCAAACAAAATTTGAGTCATCTACTCAGTCTGGGTCATCAACTCAGCCTATTCAAACAAGAGCCTCTTCTAAAAAGACTTTGGAATCATATGCCCAAAGTTTTGCCCAGAAAGCTCTCCCTGAAAAAACTTTTGCCCAACAACTGGCTCTCCCGCCAATACCATCAAAGGTATTAACCAAAACCCAATATGATTTGCTTAACCAACAACCAAAGGTTTTGCAGATTAATCCTTCCTAACAGATAGTCTCTGCTTCTATCCCTTTAAAGACGAATACAGCGACCTTTCCAAAATTAAACAGGGCTATAAATATCCTTCAGATAGAACCAGAATTCTATCACAAATACTCAAACCAGGTGGCCTTAAAAGTTTTTCCCCAAGGGTTTCATTTCAGGCCAAAACAATTAAACAAAACCAGGGAGTATTATGAATTAATTTTGATTCACTCTGAGTCGGCAGCCATTAAAAAGAATGCTGATAAAACAGATGAGTCATTAATAACTCATTCTACCCTGCAGATTTTAAAAGTCCTTACTCCATCCCAGTGGGGATAAGATTTGCAAAAAATCAAAACTTTTGGGATAAACTATGATCCTATTGGATATAATTATTGGGATTATGTTGATGCATGGTACCATGTATTCTGGGATCAAAACAAACTTTTTAAACACACTTGGTTTATTTATTTTAAAACAAAAACCAAGTACAATTTCCCTCAATGGTTTGGACACTGGTGGGATTTCTTTGGCCCAGTACCAGAGATGCTTCCTCCTACAGTAGTTCAAGCTTTTGATGTTTTTAAACAAAAGTTCAACATTGAAGAAAAACCTTTTTCCTGTTGAACTCTATTATTTTTCAAACTTATTTGTTTCATGGAGTTACAGATTTTCTGATACTGAAGGATCCAGATTCCTGCCAATATTACAAAGACTTTCGTCCGTGAAATGGTGGGCTAAATTTGATCTTTCACGTATAAACACAATAGCGGTTGAGAGATGGTTCAAACAGAATCCCCAGAATCTCTGCATGACGGAACATAGTAAGTTTCTAAATCAGAAGATCAGGGTACAAACTGTCCTCGCCTCAACAAACGATAAGGTTAGCCTTATCAACTAGCTGAATTCCATGCTCCAACTCCTTCAACAACAAGAGCAAGATATTCCTTCTACAAGCCAAACAAGTTCTACTCCTACATCAGAAAAAGATGAAGAAGAAGACTTGATAAACTTGGATGAAGATTAAACTACCCGAAGACTTAGTTGATCGAGTAATCTGTCCTAAGTTTTTGGAAATTTGTAAAAATATTATTTAAACAGTAAATCACTGTAGTGTTGGCAGATATTGTGCAAACAGTGTTAACAAGAACTGTGCAAACAGTGCTAACTTCTGTTAAAATACTGTTCAAAACAGTAACTTTGCTTGTCTATTTAGGTCGATTCTTAATTAAAAATTTAATTAATATAACATATTTTTTTCTAAAATACTTTAACTATCTTTATTAATTATTTCTCTCCCTTTTTTACTTAGTTATTGTTGATAGGATATCAATATATATAATTTAGAAAAAAATAGATAAATATAAAAAATATGTTTTATATTTAGGATAAAGATCAACTCCCCAATTAGATTCTATATTAAGGACTGGAGGAGTAGTTTAAATTATTAAGATATATATATTTAAAATAAAAGAACTCAACATTTTTGCTAATTTTTTTAAAAAATATACAGTAACCTTTGCTCTTTAAAAGAAAAGAAAAATTCGAAATTATTTTTTTTATATAAAGACCCATATTTTATCTTTATGATTCCAATCGTTTATCCATAATGTAACAAGTCCAAAATGTTGACAACGAAAGACAACAACGATCAACATAAAAGCAATAACAAAGGTTAAGAGTAAAGTTTGTTTAGTAAAGTTTGTTATCACGTATTTTATAGAGTAAATTTTAGCACCTTAATTTATAATCTAAAATTGTAATTCTTTTCAAGATACAAATAATCCTTGTTGAACTATATTGTTTTGATGGTAATAAAACTAGAGAAAAGAACATTTTTGTAGGGTTACAGTACAAGTCAATGATAACATGAATCAAATGTTGACTTATGTGAAATGACCATTAACACCAGTTCTTTAACTTATATGGATATCCCTAGTGTATGAAGTTTAAAACTATATAGCTGTACGAATTGCTCAACTGGTGAAGAAATAACCCTTCTACGTGAAACCAAAAAATTAGTGTAGAAAGGAGGATACTAACCGGTGTAAAAGCCATAATAAAATAATATTACGTCTAGTCTTTAATATAAGATTTATTTAACTAATTTAGTAGATTAAGAAAAATAGTTAAATTAGTTAATTGTAATGATTATATATTAGTTTTCTTGAAATATTCCCTTTAATCATGTGCATTTATAGATAATCTTACAATAGTTTTCGCCTCTTTCTGTTTGACGAACACAGCTCAAAAAAATTATTAATCAGCATCAACTCTAGGAGATCTTAGAGGATCAGTAAACTTTTCAGTGTTTCTTTGCAGTACACAGACCATATAACATGTATCATTATGGTAAACTGTTCATTCTGAATCAAGCTTACCTATGGCAATCACAGACTCATTGGCCTTGCTACAAAGAAATTTTTTTTTCTAATTTAAAACTCTTTGTTACCAACATAAATAATTGCCCTATAGGAAATCTAGAATTAGGATGCACTTCTCTTGGTCTAATTCCTAATGAGGCTTTTATCTCTCTAAATGTTCAAAAATAGTACAAGAAGCCTAGAGATCAAATATTCAGTCCAGACACCCTAACACATCTTGATCCTAGAGACCATCAGGTTCCAGACCATCAAAGCCTCATACTAAAATACAACTGCTACCTCCAATCTCATCCATAGAAGAGTAAGAAGTAGAATTACTAGACTTCTCTCTTTCACAAGACTCAGACCCTTGGGGTGGTTCCATTTCACAAGACCCTGGGGGTAGACTAGTTTCACTAGATCTAGAGGCACTACTGAAAAAGAACCCATGTGATGCATGTGAAGAAGATTATTTGAACCTCTCACCAGATGATAACCATGAGCCTATCTGAAAGTGGCAAAGATATTCCTGCATGTCAGCAACTTTATTGAAGTAGATTCTTGCTGTTTTGCTTTCATTAAAGTATATGTACTATCTTGTTTAGTTGTGGTCAGCTTTATCAAAAGATATGTAGTGCGGTCCTAGTGCAGACTGCTTTTTACTTTCCAGCTCATGTAACATTATTGAATGTTTGTCTGGTTGTATGATTAGTTTTCTATAAAAGGATCCTCTAAGCTACTATGAGGATTATCGAGTGTTCACTTTATAAAATACCTTGTGAAATAGAAGAATATTTTCTTTCTAAATTTTCTCTCTTCTGAAAGCTCTATATTTCTTTATCTCTATTCTTGTTTCCGTATAGATTACCTCCCATAAGAGGAACTTGTGTATCAGAAAGGAACCTGGCATTGTTATAAGAACTAAGACTTCAGCATGAATAATCTGATTTAGTCTGGGAATTGATAAATTCTAGATCTTAGAAAGGCATCAGGGCTAGGGGATGCCGAAGTAAGTCCTTGTGATAAGATCAGTTCTATATATGAATGTCTTAGACTGTGTCTCAGAATTAATAATAAAGAGATCTGCCCTCAATATGTGCAATCAAATGTGATACTTTTGGGGAAAAATTATAATTTTGAGAGACAAAATATATTAAAGTCTTAAATTTAATATTAAAGTAGACTCCTCGTTTAATTTTTATATTAGGACCGAATGGATTAGAAGATAAAAATTGATAAATTGCTACATCAGTTTCCAACTTACAACTAATGTAGAAATTAAAGTTGCACTTTTTACACCGATTAATGTTACCACTAGTGTTGAAAATTACACATTCGAAATCAGTTAATGTCACAATCTGTGAAAAATATTTTTTAAAATATTTATTTATCTTTCTTCCCTTACCTACTATTTACACTTGCATTTACCAAAAAAAAATTACACTTGTAATATAGTTTACAGTATATATAACACAATCACCAATGGCGAGCAACTAAGTGACAAACAAGGTAATTAAATCACAGATCATAAGTGAACAATTTAATTAAAATATACTTAACTAAGAAACAATTTCAATTAATAACTTTTTTAGTTTACAAATCTAATCCTTGTTCATGACGCTAAAGAATTACAATTTAGATGAACTTTTCACTGTTGTAGTAGATTAAAAAATTAAGTGGCCTAATGATTGCAGATATCCTCAATCATGTTTAGGGAATGGGTCCTGACTTAAAAGAGTTAACCGTAAAAAATATAAGTTATACAAGGTAGAACATGGTATTATGCAAAAAAGCATTTTTTTTTTTACCTTTTGATCATATCTTTCCGAGTACAAAAAATAATTTTAAAATGGGTTTCATTAAATTTAAAATTAGGCTTTTAGAGCTTTTCACAATAGGTGATTTGTCCAATTTGAAGTTAAATTGAGATAATTATACCAATTCAAAATTGACCTTGAGTTTATTTAGCTTCTGGTTCAAACAGGATCAGATATAAGATACCTATAGCCGACTAATTGAGCTTTCGATACTTTTAATCAACTATAAATAAATGATATTTGACTATAAATAGGGTTTGAGTGTAAAATTACTCTAAATGATTTATAGTTGAATAAGAATGATATATATTCGAATATACCTACATGTGGATTCCAAAAAATAATTAGCCATTCAGCTATACTTTTCACCTATTCAACTGTGCCCTCGTAAACTCTCTATTATGACTAGCTTTTGTCTTTAATGGCTAATATTTAGCAACTCTCTATTATGCCTCCTGCTATAAATATGATTAATTTTGTCTCTAACCGCTATAATTTTCCCCTATTACACTATGCCTCCGGCTAAATGACTCTCTAGACTCATTTTAGCAACTCTTTTAGTTTTTTATGTTAATATTTAACTCAAGTGTTTCCCATCTCCTTTTCAATTCTTCCCCTTACAAATACTTATTTCAAGCTTTCCAATTATCATTGAACTTAAATTAATATCTTACTTGAAAACAAGTTTTGAATTCAAGTTTACCAAAATATTTCTTATAAATACTCCATTCACCCCCTCTAAAATGAAGTTGCCATTCCCAACATAATATAATTTAAATATAGGGATTCTCAAACACAAGAAAAAAAACCCACTAGCTTATAAAAAATAGGCTAAATTTGGTAATTTCCAAAAGAAAATTGCTATTAACAGTCAAATCTCACATCACCTTGCTATTTGGATACATGGCGTTTATCTGGAAAGGTAAGATAACAAGATAGCAGGGTTAAAATTAGAAAATTTCTCCAAGTAACGTTTTAAACCAAACTACAAGTTGTACCTGCAAAATTCGGGGTTTTTTTTTTTTATCTCAGGTGAGTGATAGTTTCTGCATGGAGAGAAAGACCAAAACCATTTTATATATAACAATTTCTATTTTTTAATATAAAAATTAGTTGACATTTTTTAATAAATTAAAAAAATTAAATAAATCAATTAATCATGATTAATATAAAAACTATTTGATTAATTTAGTAAATTAAAGAGTATATAATTTATATTCATTTTAAGAGGTTGAATCTAGCTATAATTAATAAATTTATTTAATTTTCTTAATCTACCTAAAAAATTAATTAGTTCTTATATTAAAAAATTAGCAGGAGTATTAATAATGTGTATAAACTTAATCATGCTTAATTTTTAAAATATAATATTCCTCTAGTTCTTACTATAAAACTTAATTTGTAGTATAATTTTATACTGCAAACTAGATATTATACTAAAGCCAGGACCAATCCCGAGACTTCAGAATGAACGCCATTTGTTGCATTTATTCTCGTGGTGATTGTCATTCCATATAAGAGGAAAGCCACCTAAAGCTTGAGGAGGAGGGGGAGGACAGAACAGAACAATGTGCTTAAGCAACACGGAAAGTCGATTCCAAGTAAACATCATATCTCTACAGAACAGAAGTGGCTTCCCCATCCCAGTAACCATATGCAAGTGATAAGTATTTGATACATGACTTTCTACTTACATTTGGTCATTTACATAACTTTTGCAGAAACCCTAATATTTCAACATTTCAAACAGAAGCAAATCTTGCTAAGGTGTAAATTGTCCGACCATTTAATCTTCATGATACAGATACAAGCCAAGACCAAATCGAGCACAAGCTTTGCAGAAAGCTATTTCCTCAGCGGCTGCTACAGGATCTCCATTAGGGGCGTCACTAGCGGATACTGTCCCTGTTGACTCACGATGCGCCTGTTTACATATATAAATAAACTGCATATCAATCAAATTTTAATCGCAGGCCAAAAAAAAAAATATCCACTTTGCTCTCTATTTTCTTCAGAGCATAACACATGCCAGTTGCTATAAATATATACACACTAATGCACAATAATCTAAACACAATACTACCTTCCGTCCTAAATATAAGAATTAAACAAAGATTTTTACTTTGGTCTAAAAACAAAGATTTTACTTTGATCCTAAATATAAAACCTCTATCTATTTTATCTCCCAATTTTATAATTTTTCCCTAAACTCTCCCTATTGATTGCACATAGTAAAAACGTTCAATCAAAGGGTAGTTATAATATACATGATTATGAAAGCTATTATAGGAAAACCAACACAAATTTGTTACAAATAACTAACTTAATTAATTTATTTCATCTACCTAAAATAGTTATTTAACTTTTATATTAAGGACTGAAGGTAGTATATAATAATATTTGTTTGCTTTTAAAAAGAAATTTAAAATTATACTCCATCTGGTCTTTAATATAAGATCTAGTTTGTCCAGAGCTAGTATTATATAAACTTCAAATAACAATAAAAAATTTGTATGTTGTCCAAACATGATCAGATTAACTTGATATCAACGGGGGAAAAAATTTAACCTAACCCAACCTTCAACCTTAACAGCACAACAAACACCAGTATTTATTATGTCCATCAAAAGACATGGAAACATGCTTGGAACGATTCAAATCTTGTATTACTTCTGGTTAAGCGTTAACTGAACCAAGGCAGTGATCAATACCTCAATGGCCAGGCTCATTCAAGTCTTCTTTAATTGTTTCAACCAATATCAAGCTTGTTTTCAGAATTCAATCAACAAATTAGGTAGGAATACTAAGTTAACACTCATGAACAACAATTGCTGGTTTAATTTGTTAAATAGCTTTGTAGCTTGATTATGCATGCAAATATCAAATTAAATACCAGTGCTATTTTAGTTACTTCTGTTTCCTATATCCAATATGATAAAGAGCCCGCACCAAACAGGACATGCAGGGCCAAAATATACAATTCTTCAGGTATTTGCTATAAAGTTTCCTTAATAGCTTAGCAATACATCACAAACTCTTTCAAAAGAGCTTTTCCACAAGTTTATTTGAAGAATCTCATAGCAAACACCAACATAACCGCATCTAACCATTTTCCATATAAAAATTTTACAATCTATCATTATTAAACAAATACCAAGAGGTGCTACATGTAGCCTGTTCCGACTACTTTTGGGAAACTTAGAACATACATGAAAAAGGAAAGGCATCTTTTGTTGCTCAGAACTTTGACTTACCATTTTGGAGAAAGAAATAGAAAGTAGGGTAGCTATAGAGTTTCTGCAGGTCAAAGACTATGAGTTGGGGACTGTGAGGGTTACTTTTTGGGTCTTTAAATTTTCCCATTTGGTTCAGCAAGCGGAGAGAAGAATTTTGAAGTTTGGCATGGCCCTTTGGGGAGTGGAGAGTGCCAACCCTCTCAAATGATTTGGCAACCCGGTTCTGTTTTAGAGAGTCTGTAGTGTTAGTGTGTGAGTGTTTGTGTTCTGTGTAGCTGTTGTTTAGATTAAAGTTTATGTATCTTAGTGTGTAAGAGTCTCCCTTTCCCTTGTAACTTATCAGTAATATCAATATCAGTCTCAAGTTATTTCTGTCCCTTGTTGTCTATTTGTATTTTCTGTCTTGTTTTTAGAATTGTTTAGGAGAGGGTCCTAACATAGTCTCAAGAAGAAGAAGAAGAAAGTAAGACTAACAATCAAATCCTAAATCGAGAAGCCGTAATCATGTCCTATCCGTAATTCCAGAATCATTTCCCTACTAAACATAAATCCTCATTCTCAGTCAAAAACCCATATGTATGAATTTTGATGGAAGAGTTATACGTCAAACACTATTAGAGGTTGTGTATACCTTGCACTTTTGCAATGCTCTTGCATTGGCTTAGAAACTCAGGTTAATTAGGTAAGCTGTAGCAGCAGACTTTCTCTTTATAATCAGATCTTTTTTCTATTATTGACCATTTCTTGTTCAGATGTTTGTGAAGAGAGTGAAATTCTTAAAGACACTTATGGTTTTTGATCCCTTGATTGAATTGAAGCAGAAAGGAAAATTAGCTACTCATTTTATAACGAAGCCATACCTTGCTTCAAGAGAAGACTGAGTTCCAGGAAAGAAAATAAGGTAACAGTAACATTAGCATTTAGCATGAAATATGAAATATTGCATTTGATAAGAAACATAAATTCAGTGCCAACACTCTATTCAAGAATAACTCTACTATTATGGGTATTTTATAACAGGCAATTAAAGATAAGAATCTTATTATTAATCAGAAACTGCATATTTTTATAAAAACTTATTATGCAGAATTAACAGGGGAAAATAAGTAATGACGTGGGAGTATTATGGCACAATTAAGCAATATAATAAATCTATGCAAAATCATTTTCAAAAATAAATAAATCACCCAACTTAAGGAAAATTGTTTCTACAATCATATTCTGTTCTGGCTATGCAAAAAGCTCAAGTATTATGAAAAACTCAAGCAAGTTAATGAATCTGTACAGTCCAACTATTCAATCAAATTAAAAAACATATAAATCGCTCAAATGAAGAAATGCAGTTTCTACGACTATCAACTAAAAAGAAAATGAAATTCCTACTATTATAAATTTTGTCAATCCAAAAAACAGGTCAACCATCCCATCAAAAGATTCTGATATGATTAATCTTTAAAGACTAGTAATTGACTCAAGATTATTTCTTCTGCCTTTACAACTCACACCAGACCTCTAATCAGAGCATTCTGTGTATAACAACCTGACATATGTATCAAGTTGCCACATTATTTTATAATTTAAGAGACAATCCGTGTGTTTGGGAGTCTGTTTGGGGAATTTGTTGGATTTGGGAAAAGTCGGTGTTAGGTATTTCTCTCCTAATCTCTCCCTTTATAAGTATCTCACAAAGACAAAGAAAAGAAGCCAAGAGAATCTCACTTTCCTCTGTAAATTCTTCCGTGTTTTTCCTCAAGGCCATTGGCCTTTAAATAGCCCTTTACAGAGTAGTTTTTTGGTATTTTTCGGATGAGGATAAAAGTAAAACCACCTACCACTTCTCCTAGGACGTGGCCTAATATCTCTAAACGTGGGAGATGCCCAGCCGTGGGCGATACCCCTTATTCCATAACTAGCACTAGAATAGGACCAAATGCAAAAGTAAAATAAATGAAAACAAGTGAATTAAATAGTTGTTGCTGGAATGTCCCTTTCCCGCTTGTGTCTCCTTGAATAAACTTTTACTTGCTGACGTGGCTGTGCTGGGGTGCTAACAAGACTGCCCTCCCGGAAAGACGACTTGTCCTCAAGGCGAAAAGATGGAAATTGAGCGGCGAGCAGGTCATAATCTTCCCAGGTCGAGTCTTCTACCGGCCGAGACTCCCATTGAACTAACAGTTCGAGGTTGCGCTTCGTAGACCAACGGTGGCCCAAAATCTGCGAAGGGCGGAGGAGCAACTCCATGTCAGACGAGAGCGGTAGAGGTACCGGATGAACAACAGGTAGTTGGCCTACCGCTGGCCTGAGTAGTGAAACATGAAAAACAGGGTGTATCTTAGCCCCGTCAGGGAGCACTAGTTCATAAGAGATTTGGCCAATTTTACGTTTCACCTGGTAGGGCCTAAAAAACCTGGGAGACAGCTTGTCAAATTTCCTTCTAGCCAAGGTCTTTTGACGGTACGGCTGTAACCTTAGCCAGACTAAATCTCCTGGGGAAAATTGCAGGTCCCGTCTCTTGTGATCAGCTTGTGTCTTCATCCTATGTTGGGCTTTCAACAAGGTCTGGCGCAAAACCCAGAGCATGTCATCTCGTAACTCTAACTGGTCTTCTAGCTCAACAACCGCCGTCTCCCCTTTAACGTAGGGAACTAGAGGTGGGGGGTCTCTGCCATATACTAGCTTGAAGGGAGTGGTATTAGCCGAAACATGAAAGCTAGTATTAAAAGAATATTCAGCCCAGCAAAGGTAGGTACTCCATAATTTGGGTTGTTCGTGTGTGAAGCAGCGGAGATAGGTCTCCAAACAACGATTGACGACCTCAGTTTGCCCATCAGATTGGGGATGGTAGGCTGTGCTCATGGTGAGGCGTCTGCCAGAATTCGCTTAAGAAGAGAGGGTCTCTATCTGAGACAATAGACCGGGGCATGCCGTGTAGTTTGATTATTTCTTGGCAGAATAGTGCAGCAACTGATTTGGCGGAGTAAGGGTGTTCCAAGGCCATGAAATGGCAGTATTTACTGAGGCGGTCCACTACAACCAAAATGACATCGAAGCCTTTGGATTTTGGTATGCCGGTGATGAAGTCAAGTGACACGTCTTCCCAAATTCGTGCTGGAATTGGTAGGGGTTGCAAGAGACCTGCTGGCCGTAAGGTTTGATATTTGTTCTGCTGGCAAGTGTAGCATTGTTGGATATACCTTTTGACGTCGTTTTTCATGCCACGCCAATGCACTTGCTCACATAACCTCTTCAATGTTTTTAGAAAACCACCGTGGCCGCCTGAGGGAGTGGCATGGGCCTCCTCAATTAGCTTTGCTCGGAGAGTTGTGTGGTGTGGGATGACGAGCTTGTTTTTGTAATACAACCTGTCTTGTACAAGCACAAAGTGAGGAAATGAATCTGGGTCCTTTATCAACCCGTCAATGATCTTCTTGGTTTCGGCATCCTCTCTTAGTGTTGTTGGTAGCTGGACTAATTCATCTGCCATGGGGACAGCAAGGTGGTAGAAATCTTCGTACTGAGGCCTTCTAGATAAAGAATCAGCTGCTGTATTGGTCTTCCCTGGCTTGTAAGTGATGGAAAAATCAAATGAAAGTAACTTAATTAGGAGACGTTGTTGGGCCGGGGTAAGTGTATGTTGATCAAGCAGGAATTGAAGACTGTAATGATCTGTTTGAACAAATAAATGGTGGCCTAGCAAGTAATGACGCCATTTTTGTAAAGAGAGCACCAAAGCTAGCAGTTCCCTGTCATAGACTGATTTATATCTGTTGGAGAAAGAGACTCCCTTGCTGAAATAGGCAATTGGGTGCCCTTCCTGCATGAGTACCGCACCTACCCCTTCCATTGACGCATCGCATTCTACCGTAAAAGGAGAGTTGAAATCAGGTAGATGTAGGACCGGTGTGGTAGTTAGTGCAATCTTCATCTTGTCGAAAGCCTCTTGAGCTTTGTCAGACCACACAAAGGCATTCTTTTTTGTTAGATCGGTCAATGGGCGAGCGATGATGCCATAATCCTTTACAAATCTTCTGTAGTACCCGGTGAGGCCCAAGAATCCCCTAAGTTCCTTTACTACATCTGGGATAGGCCAGTGAGCAACATCATGAATCTTTTCGTGCATAACTTCTACTCCTTGTGCTGTGACAATATGGCCCAAATAGTTGATGCGTGTCTGACCAAAGGCACACTTTTTGGCGTTTACATAAAAGGAGTTCTGTTGTAAAATCTTGAAAACCACTTTCAGGTGCTCTAAATGGCAGGAGGCATCAGCACTATAGATGAGGATGTCATCAAAGAATACAAGGACAAATTTCCTCAGATATGGGCGGAATAGCTCATTCATGGATGATTGAAAAGTTGCGGGTGCGTTTGTAAGACCAAAAGGCATTACGACAAATTCATAATGCCCCGAATGAGTGCGAAAAGCCGTTTTATGCACATCTGAGGGGAGAACACGGATCTGGTGATACCCGGAGCGTAAGTCAATTTTAGAAAAATATACTGCCCCATGCAATTCGTCTAGCAATTCATCAATGTTGGGGATTGGGAACTTATCTGGAATAGTGATTTTGTTGAGGCGACAATAATCAACACATAGCCTCCATGAACCATCTTTCTTGCTCACTAATAGCACTGGGCTAGCGAAGGGGCTAGAGCTAGGCCGAATGAAACCACGCCTTCTGTAATTTGAGATTCAATCTCATCTTTTTGATAGTGGGGGTACCGATACGGCCGCAGATTGGGTGGAATGGAATCTGGGATTAGTAGGATGGCGTGGTAAAGATTACGGGAAGGAGGCAATGTCCTTGGTTCCATGAAAATCTTCTGAAATTGTAGGCAGAGAGTCTCCACAGCTGTAGTAACAGTGTTCCCCTGATAGGTGTCAGTGTCAAACTGCATGTGTTGGAGTTGGATGGGTG
This sequence comes from Leucaena leucocephala, assembly GCA_037074615.1. Lineage (NCBI taxonomy): Eukaryota > Viridiplantae > Streptophyta > Magnoliopsida > Fabales > Fabaceae > Leucaena > Leucaena leucocephala. The sequence goes on from CM073537.1 coordinate 12,550,946, forward strand.
CTCCTGTCGATGTAACTATCCCCTGCAGTCTGAATTTTTTCCCATTTACCCAGAAAATCATAAACATTTCATTCCAGTTTGCTTGAATAGTATTCAGCGATGCCAACCATTTGATGCCCAGAACTAAATCAGTGTTCTTTAATGGGAATGGAAAAAATTGCTGTTTAATTATCAAGTCGGAAATGTGTACCTCCACCTCATCACAAACTCTATTGCATTTAATGTGTCTACCGTCCCCTATCTGAACGCCAAAGAGTGACGTGGCTTGGGTGGGCAGCTGGAGTTTGGTAACTACATCTTCAGAGATAAAATTATGTGTCGAGCCACTGTCCACCAGAATGAGCACCGAGTAGCCACGTACACTTCCTTCCAATCTCATTGTCGAGGCTGATGTTCTACCCAATATGGCATTAAAGGAAATTTCAGCTGTGTGGGTTGCACTGTCTTCTTCCTCCATTACTGTTTCAGAGGTGTCTAAGGTCGCCATATCGTCGTTTGCGTCCAGTAAAGCCAAGGAAGATGTGCTGCAACGATGGCTTGTCTGAACGACGCTCCACACCTGAAACAGAGACCTTTATCCCTTCTCTGTTGCCAAGTTGAATCCCAGTTTGTCTGTCGACCAGGTCCTGTCGCCGGCGTCGACGTGAATCTTGTTGGAGTTGCTGATGGGCTCGCGACTGGATTCATTCTGGTTTGGGAAATATGTGGGCCGGATTGCAAATATGGGGCGGACCGGGTTTGGCCCATTATAGACACCGACTTGGGTCCACGATTAACCCCCAGTGACTTCTCCAATTGGATGGCGAGGCTGGATGCCATATAGACAGATCGCGGTTTGTGCAGTCTGACCTCCGTCCGAAGCTCTTCTCTTAGTCCGTTCAGGAATACACCAAGTAAGCAGTAGTCCGGCCAGTTCACCACCCGAGCAACTCTCCTAGCCCACTCCTGTCGGTACTCGGCGACGCTACCTGTTTGCTTAATGGCGCAGAGAAACTCATCGGGGTTGAGGAACTCTGGTGGACCGTAATGTTCATTCAAGGCCCTGACCAATTCTTCCCAGTACAGCAAGGTTCGTTCAGCATTAATCCATGAGAATAAGTCCAGTGCGTCACCCACCAGATACATTGCTGCTATCTTGACTTTGTCCTCCTCTGGCGTATGGTAATATCTAAAAAACTTTTCAGCCTTCAGGATCCAGCCCCTCGGATCGCCCCCCTGGAATTTGGGAAATTCGATTTTAGCATAGGGGACTCGATTCTTCTGGTAAGGCACCCCTTCATCCTCAGCATCATCTCCCCAATAGCTCGCGTGTTTTCTTTCTGTGCTCCTCCGTGATTGAATTTCCAGCGACGCCACCTTATCTCGTAGCTCATCCAGCATGTTCAGTTTGGCGGCGATAGTCGCCAAGGGATCTGTTCCAGACACCTGACTTGCCAATGGATTGGTGTTGATTTCTGGGTTGGTCGTGGCAGCAGAAGAACGTGTCTCCACCATAGCTCTGAGGCCAATTTTGTTAGGTATTTCTCTCCTAATCTCTCCCTTTATAAGTATCTCACAAAGACAAAGAAAAGAAGCCAAGAGAATCTCACTTTCCTCTGTAAATTCTTCCGTGTTTTTCCTCAAGGCCATTGGCCTTTAAATAGCCCTTTACAGAGTAGTTTTTTGGTATTTTTCGGATGAGGATAAAAGTAAAACTACCTGCCACTTCTCCTAGGACGTGGCCTAATATCTCTAAACGTGGGAGATGCCCAGACGTGGGCGATACCCCTTATTCCATAACTAGCACTAGAATAGGACCAAATGCAGAAGTAAAATAAATGAAAACAAGTGAATTAAATAGTTGTTGCTGGAATGTCCCTTTCCCGCTTGTGTCTCCTTGAATAAACTTTTACTTGCTGACGTGGCTGTGCTAGGGTGCTAACAGTCTGTTTGGGAAGTCACTAAACAGACTCCCAAATATGCACTATGAGGGTTTTGAGACACCTTGATTAACTTCAACCAACTATTAATATCTCAGGTTATTAAGGCATAACTTTATTTGTAGGAGTAAATGATTGGATCTAATGCTTCTCAACTCAAACTCAATCATCTGATTCCACCTTGTTTAGAGGCCTATGATCCTATCCCTTCCTAGAAGGATCTTGCTTTTAGTAACCTTGAAAGACAAAGCACATAAATCAAGCTTAAAGTGGGTCGATTGGTACTGTTTGAGAGAAGGAAAATAATGTTCAAATGGGCAAAGTTGAAGGGTGTACACTGTAGCATGCCCTCAAGTGAAAATTCAAATGAAATAAATAGTACACTGAAAAGAGTTGAAGCCAACCTCTCCATCGGATCCTCTCACAGTAACACGGTATACCACAGTCACACTCCCATTGTCAGAAAATATGACGTCACGTATTTCTCCACACCATCCTGCAAAAGAGTTTTAATAAATGAGATATGAGAAAACCTCTCGTTCAATCAAGCAAGATATAGTGTGTCCAATTTAAGATGGATTGCCCTCTAAAAACATGAAGCGACAGGTTTGAACCCTAAACACCTTAACAACCTTCCAAAAAGGAAGCATGACTTAGTTCGAATAAACATCCTCATCTTTTCATTCAAGTAAACTACGCTATTAAAGGACTATCAAGCCAGATTGCCAGAAACATAAATTGTAGCACTGAGTTCAGATCTTACTGCATTTCCACTAAATGTGTCATATGATCAGAAAGTACATTCTGTAGAGTCGTTGCAAAAAAATAAAAATGCTGATTTCAACTGGAAAAGCAGGCCATGGAACCCTTATCATTCAACAACAGGTTTAAAAACAAAAGAAATACTCATATTTTGACATCAAGATAGAGCTTTTGGAATATAATATCCACTTGCCATGATCAAGTAAGCATATTTTTCCTACATCCCCACACACTATCTAATCAATAATGGACAAGTAAATCATGAATTAAAATAAAGGATAATCCCATGCACCTGGGGCGTAGAAGCTCAGCATCCTGTTGGCATGATACCTGCCAACCAAAAATTACCAGATCAATAGAGATCAGAGGTTAAGCTTTCATTCTCTATGGTTATTTAAGTGCTAAAAATGTGTCAGTACATGCAAGCGGCTGTGAAAGAAAGCCAGGGTTTTAACTTGATGAGTCATATAGGGAATGAGTGAGCTTTTCACTATCAGGATCACTAGATTCGATTTTCTTTTTGGGTAATATATTAACTACCTACCCAGCATTTCTTTTTTAACTATATATCTTCTCCACAGACTTTTTTGGGATGCATAAGATGGTCACTTTCTGGCTGTTTGTTAGAAATATTTCTTAGAGGAAACTAAAACGAAAAAATAACTGACTATATACAAAAACATATCACAATAAACTTACCAGGGGATGAGGGTGGCAGCCGGGGGATCACCATGAACATGAGTTTTGGCAATATTATCGGGGATTCTTTTATTGAGGTCGCGGAGAATCTCTGCCAGAGGACGAGTTATACAGGATGAGTTCGAGAAAGGAAACGACTTGTCCAGCGGCACAACGTAATTGGAATTCGATACGCCTCCCTTCTTCCCATCGCTGCTATTGCTGCTACTATTGCTCCGTTCAAGAGCACTTACAAGGGAGAGTGAACCTGGAAGGCCTGTTCTTTGCAGATTTCTCCGTCGGGTCGCCCTCACAAGTACCATTTCAGCACCCACGGAAGGAACATCATTTTGTATTTGATTACCGAAAAAGAAAGACGGAGAAATAGAGGGCCGAATCCCTATATCAATTAAGGGAATGGGATTTGGCCTAATCGACGAAGCCATCGGCCGACGACCTCACCAACCACCCAGATCTCAATTTTGCCTAACGTATTTGGCCAGCGATGAAATGCTTGACGACTCAAGACGATTGTCGACTATTACATATATTTATGGTATATTATATATACATATTACACGCGCACACAAAATATGTTGTTAAAAACGACAAAATATTTTTGGCCAAAAAAAAAAAAATAGACAGAAAATATATAAAATAGTTGAGAATTATAATTCGATTATTGTTTACCCAATAGCTTAGATTTTAGCCCCACCCGATCCATAGGGTAGTTAGATTTTTTAAAGAGTAGCCATTCTATTTTATGTAGATTCCAATGATTAATATTTTGATAATAATTAATTAAAAAAATATTTTAAAAAGTATTTTAAATTGATAAAAAACATTTATTGATAAGGCAAATATTTGATAAATGAGAATTTTTTTTGAAGGAAAATATATTTTTGAAAAGCATTTATCGAAGACCTATTCGATAAGAATTCTTATTAATAAATACTTCAATAAATCTATATAAATTTAGCTTATGAAAATTCTGAGTCATTACTCTAAAAATGATATTATGTGAAGACTTATTTTTCTATTCATACTTATCGAATAAGCCTTTAATAAGTATGAATAGAAAAGAATTTTTACAAAAGTTTTTATCGAAGTGTTAATTAATCAAAGTATTTATCGATACAAATTTTGATCAATAAACTCTGTTTTTAAAAGAAGAAAATATGTTTTCAAAGTCTCATTTATCAAAGGACTATTCGATAAGGGGATTTATGGAATAACTCTTGATAAATAAGAGAAAATCTATTTTAATCAAAAGCACTGATAAATGACTTTAAATATATATTACTATTTGCTTTTAATAAGATACTATCTTGTTTATTTCTTCTCAAAATGATTTACAAAAACTTATCAGAGAAAGAGAGATTAAAAGTTTGTTCATTGTCGGTTGATCAGTTAAATTGTTTTCAATCTTAAAGTCTGGCCACTAGAACTTTGATTTTTGACAAATGATTTTGACAGTGATTTATCTGATTTGTCATCTTCTCAAATTGATCAGTAGAAAACTTGAATTAAAAACTTATATATGATCAAAGTTTGAGAAAGAAAGAAAAGTTATTTTCTATTTTAAACTCAAACCATTTAAGATTTAATCTGATAAATGTTTTGATGATAATTCATTTCTTATAATGTTGATTTGCTTGAATCATTTATGGTTTGGTTTGATTAGTTTTGAAATTGTGAAGATTAGATGAAAGATTCAAAGCAAGATTCATTATGCTCTTATCGATGAACTACTCAATCAGGTCATTTATCAAAGAGATCTTCAATAAAATCCTTTGTTAATCTGATTGGATAAGTTCTGGAATAATTTGATAAGTTTATGAGTTACTTTGACTTGTCTAAATGAATGATTTTCATGAATGTATATCTTGTTCATATTTGCTGAATGATTATATGCTAATGACTTATTATGATATGCTAAATAAATTCAGTCGAGCTTATGATCTTATGATCTGTTCTGATGTGATAAAAGATGATCTTATGACTTTGATCTAAATTGATAAATGATCTTATGATTATTGGTTTTCAAATATATTACATGATTTGATAAGATCTGAATGTTTGAAGAGATTAAAAAGATATTCTTCAGCATTTATCGATAAGCTATTCAAAGAGCTTATTTATCGAAGAACACTTTGATAAATGAGGTATTGTGAAATATATCGATAAGTCTGAAAGCATATGTTTTAGAAAAATATTTTTTAAAGAGTTATTCGATAAGGATATTTATCAAAGTACTATTTGATAAATTATAAACTATTTCTATATTTATCAAAGCATATGTAGGCTTGAAGATCTAGATTATTTTTGAATTTTTTTTGTTTTCTAGATCGATTCCTCAAAAGCTAGTCTAGAAAAAAAGGCCTACAATAGCTCAAAAGGGACATTTCACGGTGTTTTTTTGACTGGCGTGAATTTTACCACCGTTGTAAGTCTATCTTTTAATGATAGTTAAAAAACTACTGTGAAATGTAGGATTTTAACGGCTGTTTTTTACAAATCGTCGTTAAAGGTTCATGATGTTACGGTGGTTTCCAGTAAACTGCCGTTACAAGTTACACCTTTAACGACAATTTCCTGATAATCGTTGTTACAGTCTATACTTTTAACGGTGATTTAAAAAAACGTCAAATGCTTCATTTTAAGTTTTTTTCCATGTTTCAATTAATTTTTCCTTCAATACAGCCCTATATTGACCATAATCAAGATAGACTATAGGCATCAAAGTATAAAGTAAACAATACAAAAATCTAAATTAAATGTTAAGAAATAGTAATAAAGTAATTCGAATTCTTTGTCATGCATGCAATAAATCTAATATTGTACAATCATATATACATGAAATTGATTATTGATTAAGGCATGTTCAGAAGTATGGTTTTTGCCAAATCATCTATCATTGAGTGGATTAGCTCATCTTCATAGCCCATGTTGTTCTAGAACAACTGCAAGTTAGAAGTAATATGTAAATATTGAAGATGGGAATAAATTGAAAAAGTCACTAAATATTGATCACTTCACACCTCATGTAAATTATAGTGAACTATATCTTAATGATCTCGTGCATATAGCGAATTATATAATATTCGTACTCAACACTGCCAGGTTGACGGCGATACTAACAAAATGGAAAAATACAAAACACATTAATGACTAGCTTTATACCTAATAAATTTATAAAAATTGAAACATAATTATTTAAAAATACTTGCTTGAGGATAAATTCATGTAGGATTATTACTAAGTGGATGGCCTCAGAAGAGGTTGAAGCCTTGCACAGTCTTATCTCTAATTGGAAAAAAAGATGTCATATAACTTACTAAATTTTTATGTTAATAACTCTATGAAAAAAAATCACATGTTAACGATAGAAATAATCTTGGGATCTGGCCGTCCAAACAATGAATCAAACTAGTACACCACATTATCTTCAAGGGCAATGACAAGTAGAGTCCCATGCTTACTACAAAATATGAACAACATTATATATGAATATATTATAATATGTATATGAGTGTGCCAAGTATACGAGCATACTTACCCTTTAATGTAAGATGCAAAATATATCTTCCTTTTGATACGGGTCATGATATCAACCATGTGCATCATCCTAGAGTTCCTATCGATGCATATCTCTTAGACACTTTGTGGACACATGAAGCCATATGTGTCTCCTCTTGCTTCGTCTAGACATCTCTAATAGAAGTGGCTATTGTTAATAGAGAAAGGAGTCAGTACTGCACGAATGAGAAAACATAAATTATTAAAATAAATTTGCAACTTACAATATGGCTAACTGGATGACAGCTGAATCCAACTCCTCAAAATTCAGGAATTGTACTATGTTATTCCTGTTCAGAGTGAATTTATAAAGCTTCTGTGTGGTCAAAACCCTGGACGGAATTGTTAAACTTAGTGCTTCCTCCAATCCTTCTTGCATAGAGTGAAGAGTTTCCATACCCATATATCTCGAGGATATGTTCTGAGGAAAAGGTATAAGTTTGTCTCATTTCTCCCTCTTAACCTTCAGTTTCTGTGGTGCCTTTTTTGGTTATGGGTCCTTCAATGTTGGCTTCTTTGGCACCTTCTCTAGCATCGACACCAGTGTGACCCCTTTCTCAATTTGATTAGATGTGTTGATATAATAAATTTCCCTGGAGCTTGGTCCAATATATGGACCTCGTCAGGGGGACAGAGAAACTGTGCAATGCTAAAATTTCCCAAGATTGTCGCCATCTTGGTTTTAAAAATAAAGAATGCACCCAATAATGCAGTATAAGAAATAACCCTATCATTCTTCTCGATGAGCCTTTATTGTGGAATCCTAACAATTATTGAACAAAAATATTGAAATCCTGAGTACAAGCATGGAGTGTTGAGTTTGATCGATCATTGAGGTAATAAAAAGTAAGGGTGTAGTAAAAGTAAATATTTTTGGTCTTTTAGATTAATGTGAAAATGGTGTGATTTATAGAAGAAATGTGATAAAACACCTCTTGATGATGAAAACAAACTTTCCTCGCTCATAATTTGACTTGGGAGTTATAAAATCACTTAGTCTTAAATGAAACCTCAATCAATCGATTGAGTCCAGTTCATTACTGAGTTTAAAAATCACTTTAATCAAAGTTGAATTGAAAACTGAAACATCCTTCCTTAGACCCCTCAGAGTACACTTGCGGAAGCTAGTTAGCTCGATTATATCTCAACTCAAGCCCAGAAATTTAAAATTTTACTCTTAAGTTCCTTATTCTAAACCTTTACTTTGAGAACTGATTTATCTCATTCTACACATCCAAATGAGGCTTATTACCTATCCACGTAATGCCCCAGATGTGTGCTACTGGCTCACAAAATTTCCTGGCCAAATTCCTTCGTTTACTAGGTTAAACTAAGGTCAAAACCTTGCCACCTCAGGACCTGCGAATTTCTCCCTTAATTTCTTATACACAAGTTGAGCATGCCAAACAATATTTATTATTAAATAATAAACCGTTATACAACAAGGCATGAACAAAATCCTCGTATCTCTATTACATCTTTTCCTGCCTGAAATCTGGTAGTATAACTGCTATACTTCATCTTTACCAATAACTGATCTTGTACTGATTCGGTAATTCCCGTGAGAACTACCATTCTACGTAAGTACCCAGGAAAGACTGGATGAACCGACTAGGTCCACTCACTTTTAGACTTCTTAGACAGTACCGACGTACACAGTACGTATCGGCTTCTTTCTTCATTCTGCCGTAATTTTAGCAGCATAACGGCGTCTCTTAGCATTCTTAAAATTTACTTCGACGTAACCTCCCTGTAATGGGTTATATATTGGGGATAAGATTCGGGGGAATCTCAGTAGTAATAATCATAACAATATTATAATGCAGTGTGATAGTGCTTGCTTGTGATTGTGTACAGATAAGTATGCTGCGTGCTTCCATACTCAATAACATATGATCATAGCATTATAGCAGAGCTTCAGACATAACATATAAGACAACAATCCAACCAAACAATAGCACATCAAATCACAAAGCCATTACATAAAAGTTAGGATTAGTTACTACCTCAAAAGCTTAGCAGAATTCTAGAATCTCTATACTGCTTCCAGCTCCGCCAGAACTTCCTTCCTTTCTTTCTTCCTTTCTCTCTTTCTTTCTTTCTCCTTCTCTCTCTTCTTTCTCTCTCTTTTCCTTGCAAAACCGTGAAGACAAATGAATAGGGGAGGGGGTATTTATAGTTTCCACCGATGGCACTTCCGTAATTCTCAAGAACTCTGAACTTGTGGCCACCTTTTTTCCTGGAATTTCTTATTTTCTTTATTCCCTTTACTGCATCATCATGACATCATCCAAGGGACACCTCATGGGACACCTAATCTGTCACATGGCACAAATGAAGGCCCCTGGGACACCTCACCCGCTGACTCAACGTTTCTAGACAGTTCCAGAGTCTTGCACCGGAATCAACGGCTGAGATCGTGCCACGTGTCCTCAGCTTTTTCTTCTTCCTCTATGTTGGCGCCATGTGGCATCTTGCTAGAACCTTTCACGTAATCCAATGCTATCCAAATAAGTCCAGAACTTTACCTGATCATTTCCTCGGTTATCGTGCTGACCGAGTAACTTTACTTTATTGAAACAACATTAAAATAGTATTTTAATGCCACTTTTTCCCACATATATGTTGGGCTACGTTTTTGCACCTTGGGACTGCTATCTTGGGCCCTGATCAAGCTTAAGTACTCTGATGGCTCGATTCCCAAGAAACATCCCTTGGCAAATTACCAAAATGCCATTGGTTCCTCTTTCTTTTCTTTAATGAGTCTAGGGGCATTATTATCTTTTCACCTCTTACCAGGGTACTCTCTGACTCTGGTCAACTATCCAGATATCCTTTCTTGACTATCTAACCTTATTCAAATGACCAAAATACCCTTTACTCATTCTTTCACTATTTTACAACATAATGGTATTTTCGTCATTTTACACCTTTTCGGCACATTTCCGGACACCGACTCCTTTTATCAGATAAACTGATACACTGAGTCTAGGCATCCCTTTGGATCATAAAAGGCATCTGACCGATATCATCTGAGCCTATTCTGTCTCAATTTAAATACCGATAAATCTCCCAATCGGATCCCCGGAGGTCACATACTCCGTCTCAATTCACTAATTTGTGAATAACTTTTTCTACAGACCTCCTATCGGTATTCTGTCAGTTCCCTGACATCCTCCTCATCAGGGCACATCATCCTGTAAATTCTTACCCATATCTGAGGTCTAGGATATCCGGTAGGAATTTTTTATACTTTTGGACTATCAGATAAATTTTGGCTATCTGGAGTCCTGATAAAATTTCTGTATTAAGCCAGATTACCGAGCATCATCCGCTCTATCTACTGGTAAAATTTAGGACTGAAATGCTTCCGGGCAGTTCCAAGCCACTTTCGGCTGAACTTTCCATAATTATCATTTTGCCCCTAGAAACTTTTCCATTTTACAATTAAGTCCCTTAACTTCCAATAATTCTTTCATACTCATAGAGACCTCGTATGCACATTTCACAATTCAGTGAAATGATCAGCATAATTTTCTCTATTTTGTGGCAAAATATGTTACTCATCAGTTACCAGCCCGATCTTTCCCATAATTACGATTATGCCCCTGAATTCTCTTTCTGCCATCTTTACTTATCTTCTTATCCTTCATCTTAAGTTCTAGAAATTCTCTTTCAACAACTCATCCCCTGAACTCTTTGGGAGTCATTGTTAATTAAAAGGCTCGACAACCCGCCCATATCAGGTTATCTTACTCAGGAGCCAGCCAATATCTAACTACCTGCAGAATTCCTAGGCTTAAGACTTAGGATATTCCTTACATTCCTCTTTTTGAACCTAGGTGAACTGTCCCTATTTTGTAGGACAAAGACTTAACTCATCTTTAAATCCTAAAGGACTTAGCTCATCCCTCGGATTCCTACAAAATATAGGTAAGTGATCTGCCCATATCAGATTACTACCCTAGAACTACAGGTTTAATAGCCTGCCCATATCAAACTACCTCTCAGTTCTCCTAGACCCAAAAATCGGGATGTTACAAAAATCCCTTAATGCTCTGTTGAAAAACTACTTAGTGTGTAATTGGAATCAGATGACACAAAACATATCGATTAACTATCAATCAATAGATAAAGATGCTAATCAATTGAATCAACTATTAACAATAATCAACAATCATTCAACTAACCAAAAATAAACTGAATATATATGAAGTTCATAAATCACATCATCTAATTCAATTACAAATGTCTAATCTAAGAAATAATCAATCAATAATTCAATCCTCATACAAATCATGAAATCCCTAAATTTAGAAATCTCAAAACATGTATAAATGCATATTAAGATAGAAACTCCCCCATTGTTGTCCATAAGCTCAAGCTATGTTGTCCATCACCAAGAGGCTAGGAAATCTAGCCTCTCATGGCTCTGACCATGCTGCAATCACAATCTGAGGTTGATGGCATGAGATTTGTGGGAAAAGATGAAGAGAAGGATGGTATGAATGATTTAATTGGTATAAAAGTGAGTAAATATAAGGAAAAAATGAAGAAAAGTGGAATATTGGGTTGAAGGTTGATGAGAGAATTTGAGAGAATAAGATGGGTTTGTTCTTGGAAAAATGTGGCAATAATTCACGCTCTTCCTTCGTGGCTGTTGCTTCCTTTGCCTTAATTGCATAATGACCTAAATGAAAATGCATAGCTTCACTAACTGTCTATTCTAGTTTCTACTAGGTACAAATTTATGGTCACGACCTAGGAACATAAAGAATCTCTTAGAAAAAATTAGGTCGTGACTAATGGACTTTGAGGTCGCGACTAAAGATCACATAAGCTGAATTTCCTGTTTTGGTCCTCTTTGTCTTGTAGTTTTTTCTCTGCTCTACTTTAGGTCTTGCAGTTTCTTCCAAATGCCTGCAAATCAAAACTAAAACTCCTTGTAAAGGCCAAGCTAATTATAGAGAAAAATATTTATAGTATGTAAAGAATAATTGACCATTTTACCCTTCAAAAAGCACATTACCATGCAAAATCAAATATTGTCATAAAAATATAGTTGCAAGCATAAAATAGAGGTAAAAGTGTCACACAACCCTAAAAAATGCCAAAGAAACCATATATAATTTGTATCTTATCAATTCCCCATACTTGAACCATTGTACTCCTAGACAAAGAAGTGAATACCACCTAAGCTAACTCTGACAAAACTGAAGAGTAACATAATCAACAGTGAACCTTTGAAACAATTAATCAATCATCTTTAAGGAATTTAAAAATGATAACATGAACAATGCCAAGTAATTAACTACCCGATGAGATCAACCATAAATATATGAGTGTAATAGATTCTCTATAGGAATATAAGTGTTTAGATCTCAAATCTCTCATTATTAGGGTTCTTTCACTCCAATGGCAAATACCCTACCATAGGCTTGTAATAGCTCTAAATCTTCTCTACTAAAAAACATTCATACAAACAATCAAAAAGACTTTTGGGGTTAAAATGGTGGAAATATCAAATGGAATGGAATGGAATGGAATGGAATGCAATCAAGTACAAGTCAAATTCCATCTAAATAAGCTCATAACCTCACCTTCTATTACTAGGAAGTACTCATTTCAACTTTATACATTTGTTGTATCATGTTGATATCGCTACAACTGTTTTTTTTTAAGATATTAGAAATCGAGTACCTACGGTACTCCACACAAATTCCTTGAAGGTTATAAGGTCTCAAATAAAGGAATGAAATTAACTCACTTGACAATGTAACTTAGAAATTTGAACAAACAATGAATGAAATAAAAGAAGCGAAGGCCCAATGAGGTACAATGGATTAGTGTTTAGGCCCAAGGGTGTAGAAATGAATGCCTCTATCATATTCAATAGCATAAATGTGCAAATAATTTTTGAATCAGAGCTAAGACAAGTTCCATAGAATACAAACCAAATGAATAATCAATCAATATAGGAATTAAGGTTGAGAATCCTTCCAACAAGAGTTTACAACTAAATTGCTCATACACTAAAATCTCAAACAATGCTCATTATTCACTAGGCATTAGAACACTTATCACATTTGAAAACCTTCTAAAATGATGATTAAAAGTACCAAAACAATCACTCAAGATCATGTAAGAATCCCAGGATTACTAGTGAAAACTTAACTGATTCCAATTCAATTTCCCAGATTTTCAGAAAAGAACTTAAGAGTGGAAATGGTTTTTCAGAAAACTCTTAATGCACAATGATTCACTTATAACAGTACCATGATAGTTCAAAAAGGTCCTTCTATACAGCATTGCATAAAGTATAAAAAAGGAAAATGGATTTTTTTTCAATTTGGCAACTTAGTCGTGACTAAAAACAGTTTAGGTCGCGACCATTTTACACAGCAAGCAATCATATGAACTTAGGAAAATTAGTCATGACCAGAAATGCATTTAGTCGCGACCAAAAAGCACAGTAAGCTCAATTAGTCCATGAATTCATCTTTAATCGTGACCAAATGTCACTTAGGTTGCGACCAATAATCACATAAACTACTAAACAAAAATTTTTAATGCCCAAAACATTTTTAACACTCAAATCTTTCAGCTAGCATTAAAGTAGTTAAGTTGGACATCCAATATTCAGCAATTCATCACACAATACAATCAAGAAACAAAAGTCTTGTGATGAAAGATTGGATTATTCAATTTTTTTTTGCATTCACTAGAAAAGAAACAAGAACGCACCATACTTAAACTTGACAGTGTCCTCACTGTCAGCAGATATATAGAAACAACAGCCCAAAATATAAGCAATGAAAAATAAGGGAGTCGCCATTAACCTACATTAAGGTCGACACAGGACAACATAGAGAGCTAATTTCCTTGCTAGAGCCATAGTGGTAGCAATTAGATAACTCTATGGTCGTGACCAAAACACACAGTTACTCTCCAACTTACTCTAAACCATTTGTGAATCAAACCCACTTGGATAAATCTTCCAACTCACCCCAAATTGTTTCCTAAAGCAAGTTAGCATGGAACTAAAAGCAAATTCATCATAAGCACACAATCACATTCCAATCATACAAAGTAATTCAAGAATAATTAAGTTGAAAGGATGGGTAAACTACTTTTCTTATTGTATAAGGGATAGTGTAAGATCCTGGATCTTGACACTTAACTGATAATTCAGCTTTAAACAGAGATGACACATTAGCACTCACTTGAATTCTCTCAAGAGGCCTAAACTTTTTCTTATCAGTACACAATTCTTTAAAAAATTTAGCATACTTAGGATTCCTCTTAAGAAATTCAACCATGGGAATGTTTATTTCAAGTTTATTAAACAGAGTATATGCATCTTTTGTAAATTTATTGTTAATTTTCTTCTTTCTAGCAAAATAAGCTTTTAGAAAAAGGAGGTCTTTAGTACTTACCTCCTTACCTATAGGAATAGAGGCTCTTTGCTTGCTTGACTCAACTTTTTCTCCAGCTTGTTTCCCCTTATAAGATGAACTTTGCACTACCTCTTTATCTTCTTGAAACTCTTACACTTCTTCTTATGCTTGTGAATTCTACTCTTGGTTTGCTCTCTTAGTCATGAGCTACTCCTCTTTAGTTCTCATATTTCCTGTGTTTCAAGGGTGACATTGGTGGACTCTGGATCTCAAGGTCTTCTCCATCTTTATTTGGTGTATCATACTACTAAAAATGAACCTTTCTTCTACTCCTTAGTGATATAGCATTCAGAGCCTTCGGGTTGATTATAGTGTTCGAAGGAATGCTACCACTATTTTTAGCCTAATATCGCTCACAGTATTGGAGACTTCAGTTAGATGGTTAGAAATATCAGCATATTTAGAATTTAGCTCTTCAATTTTTCTCTATACATCTTTTTGGATGTTCTGAAGAATTATAGCTATGGAGATGAATTAACCATTATTCTCTTTCAGATTGTTATCTATATGGGTCATTCTACCATCCATATTGTTCATTTGTGTAGCCATAATCTTCAAAAGTTAGGAGGTCTCATATGATCTTGGTGCTGCTAAAACATTAGGTTAAGCTAGTATAATGGGCCTTGAATTATTTTGATAGTTACTCGAGGAAGTACCACTGCTTTGGAATTGGTTGGGCCTATTGTCACTACTTCACCACCTAAAGTTCGGGTGATCTTTTCAGCCTGAATTATATGTTTTTGAATAGTGATCCCTCTTATGGAACTGATTGTCTCTCCCTTAATACATTACTGCTAGCTCTTCATATTGTCTGTAACATATACTAGTAGATGCATCATTAAACCACATGACTAGCATCTTATAATTAGTTCTTGCAATATACCCACTACATGTACTTACTTTATAGAATATAGCTCCCATTCAAGTAGGCTCATTCTTTTATCTATTCGGTTGCTTAAAGTTGCTATCTCTGCTAGAATCTCCTTAGAGTTGCTCGAAGAAGAAGTGGGCATTCTCCTCAGATCCTTAGACTGGTAGTCCTTATTAGCCATTTTCTGGAATAACGCCCAACTTGCATGTGGGGTTTTATCTTTTAAAGAACTATAGGCAGCTATATTCAAGGATACATTGTTATGAGGCAGTAGATTATCAAAGAATATGTCTACGAAATTAGACTTGGTAATGTTATGATGTGGACATCGAGCTAACAAATTAAGAAACCTTGTTCAGTATTCATGTAATGACTCTCCGTCCTCTTACAGCATATTTGTGATCTATTTCTTCATATGGGTAGTCTTGGAAGCTAGGAAGAACTATTCTAAGAATGTTGTCTTTAACTAATCCCATGTAAGAGTGGTAAAATGATTCAGTAGATTATGAAGCCACTCTTTTGCCTTCCTCTCCACAGTGAAGTAGAAACACTTCGCAAGGCATTATCTAATGTAGTCATTGGAGGCTTCATAGAAGAACAGATCATGTGTATAGTTTGAAGGCGTCGATGCAGACATTCTCCTACAAAACCATGAAATTTAGGTAAGGCTGCAATCAAAGCTCCTTTAATTTTAAAATTAACTTCATCAGTGTAAAAACTGTAAGGATCATAATTCATATGCGAATCATTTATTTCCCAAACACTCCTATTATCTTCAACATTATTAGGTATTTCATTGTCTCCCTATCCATTATGCCCATTAGGATTAATCTCAGCCATATTAGGAATATCTAATAGAATCTCTAAATTAAGTCCAATTTTAGACCCTATACACTAGAGGATAAACTAGATTATGTTGATCTCACCTCTTCTTTAGCTACAACTTCACTAGGTCCTTGTTTTGTAAATTGTCTTATAAGTTTCCTAAGTGACCTCTCAATTTCAGGATCAAAAGACACTAAGGGTTCAGTTTTTCTATGCAGGCAATACAGAAATAATTAGGAAAAATAAACATATAATCAGAATCAGACACAAATTCCACAGCCAAAAAACCCAGTATAGTCATGACAAAAAGGTCTTTAGGTTGTGACCCCTAGTCACAGAGAGTAAAAATCTTAAAAAATAGATGTTAGGTCACGATAAAAGATGTAAAAGGTCACGACGTTTTATAATATAGTAAAACTCGTTAAACAGTTTATTTTGGTCGCAACAAAAATAGCTTACAGTCATGACTAAATTTCACAGAGACACTCTAAAAATTTAGCAACTCAGTTTAGTCATGACTAAACAAGGAATTGGTCGCGACTAATAAACATAGATTAGCAAATTCACAGAAATTAGAAATTTTAACCCCTTAACTCATCCCAATGTACCCAGAGACTTATGAACAATCTCCAAAACATTAATGTAAGTGAAGAATGATTCAATTCAAAGTTAATGGACTTGAAAATCTCAGTTAATGCATAATCAAGTAGAGTATGATGGATCAGCCAGACCAAACTCTAAAGAGTAGAAAATGAATAATGCTATGAAATAATGCAAATGCCAAAACAAAAGAAAATAAGATATTTGTTTATGTTTTTGAAAATTTTTTATAACATACAATGAAAATAACAAAACTAAAGTTCAAATTGAAAGAAAATAAGAGTATGATGGATCAGCCAGACCAAACTCTAAAGAGAGAAAAATGCATAATGCTATGCAATAATGTAAATGCCAAAGCAAAAGAAAATAAGATATTTGTTTCTATTTGTAAAATTTTTTTATGAAATACAATGAAAATAATGAAACTAAAGTTCAAATTAAAAGAAATGACTCAGGCCAATAATGCATTCGGCAACTAATTGCTAGAGAACCATTAAACTGGCTCCCCATAAATGGCGCCATTGAAATTTCCTAAGATTGTCTCCATCTCGTGTTTCAAAAATAAAGATAGCACCCAATAATGTAGTATAAAGAACAACCCTATCGTTCTTCTCGAGCATCTTTTAAGTTGGAATCCTAACAATTGTTAAACGAAAGCATTGAAATCCTGAGTACAAGCAAGGGTTTTGAGTTTGATTGAACATTGAGGTAATAAAAAGTAAGGGTGCAGTGAAAGTAAATGTTTTTGGTCTTTTAGATTAATGTGAAAATGGTATGATTTGTAGAAGAAATATGATAAAAACACCTCTTGATGATGAAAACATAGCTTTCCTAGCTTTTAATTTGACTTGGGAGTTATAAAATCACTAATTCTTATATGAATCCTCAATCAATCGATTGAGTCTAGTTCATTACTGAGTTTAAAAATCACTCTAATCAAAGTTGAATTGAAAACCCCTTAGTGCTTTGTTGGAAAGCCACTTAGATTGTAATTGGAATCAGATGACATGAAACACATCGATTAACTATCAATCAATAGCTAAAGATGCTAATCAATTGAATCAACTATTAACAATCATCAACAATCATTCAACTAACCAAAAATAAATTGAATATATATATGAAGTTCATAAATCATATCATCTAATTCAATTACAAATGTAAAATCTAAGAAATAATCAATCAATAATTCAATCCTCATACAAATCATGAAATCCCTAAATCTATAAATCTTAAAACATGTATAAATGTAGATTAAGACAGAAACTCCCCCATTGTTGTCCATAAACTCAAGCTACGTTGTCCATCACCAAGAGGCTAGGAAATATAGCCTTTCATGGCTTTGACCATGCTGTAATCACAATATGAGGATGTTGGCATAAGATTTAAAGGAAAAGATGATGGAAGGATGAATAGAAGGATGGTAGGAATGATTTAATTGGTGTAAAAGTGGATAAATCAGTGGAAAAATGAAGAAAAGTGGAAGATTGGTTTAAAGGTTGATGAGAGAAGTTGAGAGAATGAGATTAGCTTGTTCTTAGCCTAATCTAGCAATAATCCATGCTCTTCCTTCGTGGCTGCTTCTTCTTTTGCCTTAGTTACAGAGTGACCTAAATGAAAATGAACAGCTTCACTAACTGTCTATTCTAGTCACGACCATGTACATATTTATGTTCACAACCTGGGAACACAGAGAATCTCCCAGAAGAAATTAGGTCGCGACCAGTGGACTTTAAGGCCGCGACTAAAGATCCTAGAAGCTAAATTTCCCGTTTTTATCCCCTTTGTCTTATAGTTTCTTCTCTACTATACTTTAGGTCCTGCAGTTTCTTCCAAATACCTACAAATCAAAATCAAAACTCCTTGTAAAGGCCAAGCTAATTACAAAGCAAAATATTTATAGTAGCGAAAGAATAATTGGCATTTTACACTTCAAAAAGCATATTGCCATTAAAAATCAAATATTGTCATGAAAGTATAGTTGTAAGCTTAAACTGGAGGTAAACATTTTACAAAACCCTAGAAAATGCCAAAGAAACCATATATAATTTATATTTTATCAAGTTCCTAAACTTTTCTTTATGCAGTGTACTGTGACCTTGAGTCTGCCATCAGGAATTATTTTCTGGTGAATTATTGTGGCACCTGGTTACACGATAGCATGAGAGATAAAAGTTGTAGTCCTTTGTGTGTCACAATATAGAGACCACACTCTCTCCATTGTCCTTAGTGTGCTCAAGGGTAAGGTCAGGATTAGATGCTTGGGAGATAAACTTCTCCTTATTGGCGTTTCTATTCCTACTTGTCACCGTAGAAGAACCTAAAAATATAAATGAAACTAGTCAAGACAAAATACATGTTAAATGTCCATTGAAAAGAAGTAAATAAATATTTTTACATCTGAAATTTTGCTGGGTATGGGGAAGCCTATCATCATCATGGCCTGCTGAAGCCTGTCACCCATAAGCTCATTGACTCTAACATTCATCTCATAGCGCATCCTTTTCAATTGTGCTTGATGCTGTGTAGCAAGTTTATCTCGAACTTTTTGTAACTCATCTTTGGATATCATGTCTGTGGAAGGTGCGCTTCTTCTTTAAGAGGCTGAGCCAAAAACCTCTTTATGTATCACTCCTTTTGGGGCCCCTCTCACTCGACCTGGGGGTCAAGGGTCTCAATAGCTATCTTCAAGATGTCTATTCCTTCTTTAGGAATGAAATACCCTTGGAATGCCTGTTGCTCTAATGCATCCTACAATATATACAAGTAACCAAGTTAAAATAAATAAGAGCAAGTAATAATGTATAAATTCTTAGTATTTAAATTAATTAATTACAATCCTCTCAGCAACTGTAGTAACCTCTAGAGTGATGTATTGTATCTTCTTCACCCTCGCAGCCTTCTATTTTTGTAGGAGAGATGGATGATGGATAGATAAAGAAGGGGTATGAGGTACTAGGGTTTGATATAGTAGCTTATTGCATAGCCTGTAATTGCTCTTGCATTATTTTTCTCTTAAGGACATTGTAGCCCCTCAAGACATTAATGGTGGTACATATTCTTCTTGGCTATTTATTGATTCCTCTTACAAATAGCCTATAAAAATGAAACAAATTAGATTACTTAATTAAAATGTACATTCATTACTAAGTTAACTAAAATATAAGTTTATATCGCACTCAAACCTTATAATTTGCCTTTTCCCACCGTTCATGAAATAATGCCCATGCTTCGTCACTATTATTGTGGTATGTGTCCTTTGGATGCTTCCCCATCTTACTGCCTTGGAGGTAGTCCTTTACAAGGTTTGACTTAAAATCCCTCAACTATTCATCATATTGCTTAAGATACGATACTTCATGCTTGAAATGGTAGGAATATCAAAATTTTATCCGTAAAGTAAAAAAAATGTGATCAAGCTGTGATAAGGGACGAAATCATGAATAACTAAAGTAGATAGGTGGAACATAGAATTAGAAATGTACCAAAATATCCTCCTATATCATATCCTTGTCTTTAGGGTCGACCGCCTTCTAGTTGGCATACGCTAACCTAGTCTTAGTATATATTATATGGCCGACATAATTGTTAAATGATAACCTATTTTTACTAGTTGCCTTCATGTCAGGATCAAACTCTACTAGCAACTTTTTGGGATGTATCCCCTTATTTGTCTTAGAGACCCATTTCATATGGGTCAGGCCTCTTCCTCTCTTCTTCCCTTACTGACCAGAACCTGAACCTGAATAAAGATAAGAATATGATACAACTAACCAGTAATAGAAAAATACTATTTGCTACTGAAAAACAAGTTAAGAGTAGAAGAATGCTATTTATTTATAACAAACAAGGACCAAAAAATTATGTGTAAATTAACCATAAGGATATAGAAATTGACTATTACCTAATATACATGTGCATTATTATTACGGAGGGAGTTAATGATGATAGAGATAGTGAATGATAATGAGAACGATGATGGAGTTCACCGAAAATAGGTGGAAAATGATGGAAAATGCCTTTCATCCAAGTCTATAGTGGTGGGGTAGAGAACGGGACCACAAGAAGTTGTGTGAAAAATAAATTTAAAAATCACAAGAAATTAGGTTTTTGAATTTTTTTGGGCTTTTTACAGCAATTTTGATAAAAAATGCCATTAAAGATACTTTTAACGGTGGTTTTATATAGTGATTTAATAAAATCGCTATTAAAAGTCTGACATTTAGCACTCCAGAAGTTCTATGAAAGACTTTATATGGCAGTTTTAATAAAACCGCCGTTAAACTAGTTAGAAAATATTCTAATTAACTAGTTTGACTATTCTTTAGAAAATATTTTGACTGACTATTCTTTATATTTTGAAAGTTTTATCATCCCATCCCATCTGCCAGCGCTAAAAAGGAGATCAAAGAAAGGTAAAGCCTTTCAATCAGATGAAGCATAGTCATCATCTAAGTTTTATGGGTCATATGGGTCATCTACAGGTAGTGGAACTGCCGCTTGGAAGGTTCTCTATATGAAGAGAGAGCTCTTCAACTAAGTTCTTCAAATTATCCATTCAGATTATCAATTCTTCTAGACGTTTGAGGAGGTCTGGAAATAAGGAAGGCATCGGGTCAGGGAGATGATGCTATTTGAAGAAAGATGAAAAGGAGAGTAAGACACAGACGATACAAGGAAGTAGAACAAAAAGTATAGTAGAAGGGTATTTAAGATTGAGGAAAAATGATTCCTAAGAGGTACAAGCAGACTGTTGACCTTCCCTCATGATGGCTAGAGACATTAAGAATCGAAGAGGCAAGAGATTTACACTTTCTTTCTATAGATAGGGCATGAAGAGGCAAAGGCGAGAAAGTGGTGAAGTCAGAATGATTAACTTATAACGTTGGTTTTTCTAAAAACCTCCTTGATTAGTAAGATGCAATCTTGGTCATCCATCTAAGCTTATAATATCTTGAAATATTAAAGGGCATAATGGTGTAATAAAGCAAAAACTTTGCCTATAAATACCCCTCTATTCAATAACATGGCAATGCATTGGTACCATAGGGAAACTCTTGCAAAATGATTTCTCAAAGCTAGATGATGCAATTTAAGGCCTAATTAAGCAAGGATTCAAGGCAGGATTTTCTCCTAGGCCCTTAATCTTATAGTTTAGAGGTTTAATTATTAGATTAAATGGTTAAAAATTATGTTAATAGTCCTTTCATGCTGTTGGACGTGATCTGGTTCCATTAGGAAAGGAAGAGTTTGATGTCATAAATTGGTGCAAGTTAGAATAGATAGGATTTGAGTAGTTCTAGCTTGTAATTGATTGAATTACATGACTTGGTAACTCTTGGGGATGCCATGGCCTGGCTAGATTTTGTATCCTAGGATGTGATTTTGATGATTCTAAGGATTCAAAAGGATTTAAAAAGAAAAATTATGTGGAACTAAGTTGAGGAAGTGAAGTTGGAAGCATGAGAATCAAAAGTGGCATTTTGGCACCAAGATAGGGCATTTTTTGGTTAGCACTGATTCATTGGAAAGGAGTATGATTTTGATAAATCCAAGCTCATATTTGGATTACGCATGGAAAATTTTGTAGGATTGGCCTATAAGAATGATTTTTATAAAGCTATAATACTAATCTTAAAATTAAGAGAAAGAGTTAAGTTAAGAGAGATAGTCTTGACTATGATGTAACCTCTCGGTCCTAATGAGTTATATGATTAATGTGAATATGTTTAGGACGTTGAGAAATACAAGAGGATGTTTGGATGAGGTTGACTGAAAGCTTATATAGTTGGAAAGCTTAGGAAGCAAGTGGAAATCTAAAGGATAAAGCTTAATGTACAAAGTAGTAGACTTACCCATTTATGTGCTTGATGTGGTATGCTTATGTGTTAAGATATTTAAGTTGATTGAATGATGTTGTGACATGATAAGTGTTGTTGAAAATGTTACCTATAACATGCTTTACATGTCCATACATTTTATACAAAACATAAAGCATGATGGCATGTCACTAACTAAAGTAAGTTTAGGTAAAATGACATATCATGCATTAACATCCATCTTGCGTATGTAAGTAGTCATGTTTACTAATAAGATTCCCCAAAATCTCACCCTCCCTTAAACAACCAATATAGGTCAATCATGAAGGAATATGTATGCATGAAGAAGAGCCAAATGAATGGAAGAGAAAAGTTGACAATTCAATGTTCTAACATGTGCTGTATGATTTTCCCATTTATGTAATTATTGTATAATATGCCAATATATATAATGGAAATGTATGGAATGTTCACATGATGAATATGAATGTATGGGAAGTCAATAGGATGGTTTATGCATGCTAGAATAATTAATGAGGATTATGAAAGAAAGTGGTGATAGTAAAAACGTAGGTCCTAAAGCAGTTTTATTCTAACTCCAGTTTGACCTAACAAATGAATGAGTTAAACCACAAAATTTGGTGATCACATAGTACACATCCCAAGATTTAAAATCATGGGTAGTTTGGCCTATTTGGATGTGTGTTCTAAGACAAATGAATTTCTAAAATTGGAGCTTAGAATGTGGAAGTTCAAGAAAATACCATAGTAATAGTAATTTTAAACGAATTAACTATATTGATTGCTCCAATAAAACTCCAGATTTATATTTTCTCCTTAAATAGAAATGAAAGAGCTTCAAGTAGAAATTTGGAGCACCTCTATACAATTTTTTATAATTAATTATTATTTTTCAAAGTCCGATTGCCAAATTTAGAAAATGAACAATGAATAGTATCCGAGGACCAAATTGTAATTTTTTGGCCTAAGTAAAGCTTCTGTGTTCCTAATTTCTTCCAAGCACATACTTTGTGGGTGTTTCACAATAGGGAAGTCAGATATTGGAACATAACAAATACACTAAAAAGAAGAAAGTAGAGAACACTAGAGTAAAGGCAATGTTCTGCTGACCTTTGTATCTAAAAAATGAGAGAGCAACCACATATGAGAATATACCCGTTTGAGGCTTCAAAAATGTCTCCCTCCCTCAAAAAGCACAATATTATAACTGTTCTATGTAATTCAAATCATATTGGGGAATATTACAGTTATCTACCCATGATTTATTTTATTCTTATTCAGGCCCCAACTTAAATGGGTTTGGGCCTAATCCACTAAGGGTGGATCAGAGCCCATATTCCAACATCTCCCACTCATATTTGCTGGATTAAGAATCATAAGTCTAGTCTCCTTCTCTTCCTTCTTTCATACTATGTGTTTTGCCATGATCACATGGGCATGACATCTTCTTTTAGGCACTTGCACTAGGAATCTCTTTTACGGAGACCAGTACAAGACAACATTTGCATAGCTTGATTTGATATTATGCCTCTATTATCCTAGATTTACCCACGTATACTTTGTCATGGTCAATCTAATCCTTCTCGAGTCCGTACTTGACTCAAATTGCCTTTCTTATATGCTCAGTGTCAACACTTATGAATAACTGAACATCATAAAGGACATTTCACATACACTTGCTTAGACGTGTACATGCCAGGCAATCTTCTTTTTGCCCATGTATCACTTTAATATGGATCAATCACTTTCCTAGTATAGTACCTTAGATCACATCTATCATGACTATATGATATATGCTAAAGTAGTAGCCATTAAAGCATATCTTGGTGATATTGTCAAAGTCAAAGGACACCACAGAAGGGTTGTTCCTTCCCTGGACTCACACAACAATGAAGCAGGGATTTTTAGAGGGAGAATAGTTGAACCAAATGTTAATGGAGGTTAATTGCTGGAATTGAAGGATTAAGAAGAGCTGAAACTTTTAGTGCACTGAAGGTATTTTAATGTGAAACAAGTGTTGGAGTTGTTAAGTCATGAATTAAGGCCTTTAAGAACATATTGAGCTTACTATTTTGAAAATTGAAGTATAGTATGTGTTTGGTAAAATGTGTGAAAGAAAGAACTATAGGTTATTTGAGCAGCTTAGGGTGGTTGATTATATTATTGACTTAAAGGATGATTTAGTAATATTTTGAAGAAGATATTAGAATGATGTTTAGAATAATGTAAATAAAATTATGGTTTCTGAATGTTAACTTATAGAATGTTTTATTTTCAGGAAATCTAGGGACATATGGAGAGAGTATTATTCCAAAGCTTAGAGTTAGAGTAAGTTGTATTGGTGTATTATAGGTGAGTGAATAACGTCCCCTAAAAATGATATTTTTAATAATAACTTGTTATTTGATATGTTCCATTTAAAATGTTAATTTTGTAAGTATGATTTGCTAAAGGCATGGTTATATGAAATAATGATTTTGATTACGATTATTGGTTTCTCTTTCCAATTAGTTTATGGTATGATTATGTTAATGTATGAAAAGGAATAAAGAAACTTTTGTAAAAGACTGTTGTAAATGTTACATCGAGTTGATTTTCACTATGAAATATTCTTATGTGAATTTCATTATTTGAATAATTATTCTAGAGGAATTGAATAAATCTTCTGAGATTTTATTTTGATGATCATGCTGGGGTTTCATGATTATGAAATATTATTTGTGAAATTCTTGCGTTGGAATGTGTTGTAATCATTTAATGCTAAATTGACCCCATGCATGCTTGGAAAAGTTTTAAAGAGGATGGAATACAGAACGCTGGTTATAACAGCAGTACTGTTAGTCCTTGGTGCACCATGGTTAAACCCTAGCTCGATGGATATTCGTGGGCTTTATACTCACGCCGGATATCTGTGGGATTTATTCTCACGCCTGTTATTCGTAGGTCTTGTACTTGCGCCTGCTATTCATGGGTTTCATACTTGCACCTATTTTGTGGCTTCGAGCTGCGTCGGATTGGTTGGTTACGCTCGTGGACTGTGTGTCCACGCCTGTTTTCATTCTGTTAAAGTCCTACAGGAAACTGATTGATTTGAAATGATGGTTTTAAATGGTTTTTCCTAAAATAAAGTGTTTTTTCGAAATATTTGTACTGAATTACAAAATGTTATGATTTACATTCAAACATGTTAAAATTGTTTGTTTCCGCATTTTAAACTATATTTTTGGGACATTATTCACAAGTAGATTATTTTGGCTTCAAATAGTGTTGTTGACCCTGATCCTCCAGTTGAGCAGGGAAGAGCCTCACTTCCTATCCGCAGTATTGATTTTGGAAACATCCGATTATAATGTAAATATAAGTTTATGAAATATTTGTATGATTTTGTATGAAATATATGTCTGTATGTGATTTGAAACATTCACAGTCTATTGTAGGATTTTTGAAAGGTTGGTTATATAAAAACAATCCTGCCAAAATTCCTACAGATGACTTGACTTTTGATTTAAATGGAAAGATAAATTATGATTATTATTTTAAACGTTTTATTTTGGTTTAAAGCTTAAGGAATGTGAATTTATTCATATTCTGTGCCGGTCACGACTCAAATTTCGGGACGTGACAAATTGAAAAATTCTAAATATTGATAACTTCATTGAGCCGCTTGTTTAGAAATTAAGAATCTTAAAATAGCACACTATATTCTACTCTTTAAACCTCAATGGCCCAATAAATCAACTATCAAACCATTATTTTAACTTCGATTATGCTATAATCACCTAATCATCCAACTACTCTTATGCCCTATAATCTTGAGTCCTAAAAATCACATTTAAGATTAACCAATATTTAGTTCTCCCATGGCTCAGCGTACTGTCCAAATAAAGGAAAGGAGAAAATTTATAACTTGAGCTCTACTATTCTAAAGCCTCATTTTGGAGTTTTTCAACACCTATTACAACAATTCAAACATTTAGGAATATAAATGAAAAAAAAATTGTTTTTTCAGCAACCAAACACCCAAAACTCCATAACCCACTTTAGTGAATCACTTGCGTACATACTCGTAGTGTGACATTTATATATTTTATTAACTATTTAGTGTCTTTTAGCTTTAATCCTAATAAAGAACCATACTGCAAAATAATAAAGAAGTTACACGGTGATTTACAGCTTTGAATATGAGAACAATTATAGAGCTAGTGAACGACGATGAGAACGATGATGGAGTTACCAAAAATAGTTTGAAAATGATGAAAAATGCCTTTCGTCCAAGTCTGTGGTGGTAGAGCAGAGAACGGGACCACAAGTGGCTGTGTGAAAAGTAAATCTGAAGCTCACCACCATTACATATACATGTAATGGTAATTGTTAATAAAACCTCGGTCAAAAGTCTGAATTTACCAGATGTGAAGATTTTATATCGCGTTTTATTAAAACTACTGTTACAAGTATTTGTAACAACAATTTTTAATAAAAACTACCAAAAAAAGTATTGATCCTGTTATTTGAAGATAACAAATAATCTTGAATCCAATAAATTTGAAACTAAGCTAGTATGCCAATTGTATTTAGTAATTTGTTGCCTTATTAATTTGTTGGATAAATTAGATTTCTTAATTAATATTTTTTCTCAAAATATGTGCACTTTGAATTTTCTTTAAAGTACTCATTGCTAAATGCGCTTATTAAACAAGATAAAATTGATGCAGGTCCCATAAAGAAAAAAAGATCTCTACATATTTATTGAGTTTTGAGCAACCTATATGACATCATTTTCAACTATACGAAAATTTTGGGTGAGTTAAGTTAGGCTTATATCAAACTCGATACAATATAATAATAGGTTTATTCTTAAGAAAAATATGTACATAATTTACCAGAACAATAATAACTGACTTTAGAAAATATTCTAACTAGTTTGACTATTCCTTAGAAAATATTCTAACTAACTTTTTTTACATTTTGTAAGAAATCCCATCCTATCCGCCAGCACCAAAAAGTATTAAAAAAAGGAGATGAAAGAAAGGTGTGAAGCCTTTCAATAAGATGAAGCTGAGTCGTCTGAGTTTTGAGAGTCATCTGGGTCATCTAAAAGGTAGTAGAAGTGTCGCTGTTTATATTGGCAATGGAGATAAGAACATAGACTATCGAATCTTTATTGAAGATTCTTTACCTGAAGGGAGAGCTCTTCAACTGAGTTCTCAAAACTATCCATTCATTTATCAATTCTTCCAGACGTTTGAGGAGGTCTAGAACGGTGAAGTGGGTATCGGGTTAGGGAGAAAATGCTTGTCCTCGAAATTATCATGAGATCTTTTCTGTGAACTATAAGGAGAAAAGCCTGAAGAGGATGACATGTAAAGAAAAATAAAAAAGACAGTAAGACAAAGATGATAGCAAGAGGAAACAAATTGAGGAAAAGAAAATGGAATAAAAAGTACAATGGAAGGGTATTTAAGATTGAGAAAAAGACAGTTCGTAAGAGGTATCTGTTGGCCTTCCTTCATGATGACTAGAGACATTGAGAACCGAAGAGGCAAGAGATGTACACTTTCTTTCTGCAGATAGGGCATAAAGAGGCAAAGATGGGCAGGCAAAATGATTGACTTATAACGGTGGTTTTTCTAAAAAACGCCGTTATAAGTTCTCAGTGTCACTTTTAATGATGGTGTTGTATGAAAAACCATCATAAAAGTTTTTAAAATACAGATTTATTTATGAATATGTCACCACCTTTTTTTTACTACATTTTTACTTTTAACTGCTATGAAGTAGCATCATGATAAGTGTTTTTTCTAGTAGTGAAATTTGTTCTCCGTTCCTTTTCAATGAAACTTAATAGCTTTTCCATATAGATTTCTTCATCCATATCACCATTAAGGAATGCAATTTTTACATCCATCTAATGTAATTCCAGATCTAAAATGTTTACTATTGCCAAAATAAGTC
Source organism: Leucaena leucocephala (assembly GCA_037074615.1). Taxonomy (NCBI): domain Eukaryota; kingdom Viridiplantae; phylum Streptophyta; class Magnoliopsida; order Fabales; family Fabaceae; genus Leucaena; species Leucaena leucocephala. The sequence continues at coordinate 12,579,429 of CM073537.1, forward strand.
TTATAGAATTGAAAAGAACAACAGGTGAAAAGTATCTTCATAGTTTATACCTTCATGTTGTGTATCCCTTTACAACTAATTGAGCCTTATATTTGTCAAAATATCTATCCATTTTTCTCTTAATTTTGAGAACCCATTTGTTCCCAATGGCATTATGACCTTTTGTTAAATTAACCAACTCTCAAACTTAGTTCTTCATCATTAAATCCATTTCTTCTTCCCTTTCAGGAGTAACTAAGTGATTCGCCTTCTATTTGGAAACATATCTTATAACACTTTTCCTCTTACTCCTTTTGATAAGAGCTATCCTTTTTCTTTTGTGTAGGTCGTTGTGTTGATCCTTCTTGGCTCCTACTCAGATTGATATATCTAGACGATTCTAGTTTGTCAATTTCTTTTGTACTATCTTGCTCCAATGTCTCTGATTAGCTCGAATTGATTGATAAGCTCGAATTGTCGTCGTCCGATCCATAAAAAATAATGATTGCACCTAATAACGTAGTATAAGGCACAACCTTATCGTTCTTCTCAAGGAGCCTTTTTATTGGAATCCTAGCAAATTGGTGTCAAAGCTATTGAAAAACTGAGTAAAAATATGGGTTTTGGGTTTTATTAAATATTGATGCTATAAAATAAGGGTGCAGTAAAGTAAATATTTTTATATTTTTAATTTAAGATGAAAATGAGTTGGATTGTGAAAGAAATATGTTAAGAAAGACTTTTGATGATGAAAACATAACTATCCTTGCTCGTAATTTGATATGGGAGATTTGAAATCATTAGGTTTTAAATAAAACATCAATCAATCGATTGAGTCCAGTGCAATAATAGTTCTTAAACTCCTTTGATCAAAGCTAGCTTAAAAACTTCTTAATACACTGTTCAAAATCACTTAGTGTGTAATTAAATCAGACGATGATAATGCCCTCAAATGATCATCAATAAACAATAATAGACTTTAAACAATTGAATTAAACATCAACAATCATTGACAATATTCCAACTATCCATAAATCAAAATTGAGATGTTTATATTAAAATCAACAATCTCATCATCTAATGTCAAATACAAATATCTAATATGAGAATAATCAATCGACATTTAATCCCTATTCATACAATGAAATCCCTAAAACTAGAAATGTCAAAACATGAAATAGGTGCAAATTAAGATAGAAAACTCCCTAGTACAATCCATGAGCTCAAGATATGTTGTCTATCACCAAGAGACTAAAGTTCTAGCCTCTCATAGCTCCTACTATGCTGCCATCACTGCCCAGAAATGATGCCATGAAGAATGCAAAAAAAGGTGATGGAAAGGTCAAGAGAAAGATGGTAGAAGTGGATTAATCAGTGCAGAAATGTGAAAATTTGTGGAAAGATCAATAAAAATGGAAAGTGTGAATAGAAGTTGTAAAGAGAATGTTGAGAGAGAAAGAGCAGCTATTTCCTGGCCAAATCTGGCAAAAACTCTCGCCCCTGTCTGGGGCTCTCCCTGGCCTTAATTGCAGAGTAACCTAAATAAAAATGCACATCTTTACTAATGGCTATTCTAATTGTGACGAGATCCTAATTTTGGTCACTAGCTAGAACATAGAGAACATCCCAAGAGAACATAGGTCCCGACTAGTGGACTCTTAGGTTGAGACTAAACATCACAGAAGATGGCTTTCACATTTCAGGTCATATTTGTCTAGTGATTCCTTCTCTGCTTCACATTAGGTCCTTGATTCTCCTCCAAAACACCTGCAATTCAAAATCAAAGCTCACTATAAAAGCCCAACTAAATAAAGAACAACTAAATGCAGTTTGGAAGAGTTAATTTACCATTTAACCCTTTTATCAGCACATTGACCATGCACAATCATGTATTACCAGTAAAGCACAATTACAGGCATAAAATGAATGGTAAACTTCCCATAAAACCCTTGAAAATGTCAAAGAAACCATATACAATTTGTATCCTATCAGTCTCATAAAGAGATATATTACGGTCCCCATCTCCTCTATTAGAAAATTGAATATCAATAAGCTTAGAATCTCTAGATTCTATTTCAATCACTGTTTGATCTTCATTTTCTCCTATAAAAATATATCATTTTGATTACTCAAAGTACCTAATAAAGATATACTTCTTTCCTCTAGGAACCAACTTCCCATGCTTGTTGAAGTCATCATGGATATGCATAACTAACCCCTGTAACATCCCAATTTTTGGGTCTAGGAGAACTCGAAGGTAGTCTGATATGGGCAGGCTGTTAAATCCGTAGTCCTAGGGTAGTAATCTGATATGGGCAGATCACTTACTTATATTTTATAGGAATCCAAGGGATGAGTTAAGTCCTTCAGGATTTAAAGATTTGTTAAGTCTTTGACCTACAAAATAGGGACAGTTCACCTAGGTTCAAAAAGAGGAATGTAAGGAATATCCTAAGTCTTAAGCCTAGGAATTCTGTAGGTAGCTAGATATGGGCTGGCTCTTGAGTAAGATAACCTGATATGGGCAGGTTGTCGAGCCTTTCAATTAACAATGAGTCCCGAAGAATTCAGGGGATGAGTTGTTGAAAGAGAATTTTGAGAACTTAAGATAAAGGATAAGAAGATAAGAAAAGATGTCAGAAAGAGAATACAGGGGCATAATCGTAATTATGGGAAAGATCGGTTTGGTAGCTGATGAGTACCATATTTTACCATAAAATAGAGAAAATAATGCTGATCATTTCACTAAACTGTGAAATATGCATATGAGGTCCCTATGAGTATGTAAGAATTAGAAAAGTGTACTCTAAGAGGTCTAAGGGAGGATGTTTTATTTTGGTATCAGAGCAAAAGGTTCTGGCATAGACCAAAAAGGGTTTTGGCTCAGAGCATAAGATTCTGGCATAGAACAGAAGGTTTTGGCTCAGTGATGCTCTGAAGTAGTTAGAAGTGATGTTTAAATGAGTTAAAGATGTGAATTAGAAAGGTTAGTTCCCCTAGAGTACGAGATATTGACACTCAGGTCGCGATAGTATAAGAGTTAGGTCGCGACTAAAGGACACAGAGATGTCAGGTCGTGACGAGTATATGGAGATGGTTGCAACTAAAAGTCACAGAGCATGAGGTTCTGGCACAGGATAGAACGCTCTGTTCGTGAGTCAGAATATATAGAGGTTTAGAAAAGCCCAGTGGAGGTAAAGCTCCTAGATGAGTAAGTAGTATGATGTCAATGTGTTCACTCTTCTTTTCTTGAGTGACAAAGAACAAGATGGTGAACACAAGACGAGGACGTAGAACTCGAGTGGAGGAGCCACATATAGAGGAAACTGGCAACTCCAGTGAGGTAGATCCTATACGAGTCATCCTTGCTAGGCTAGATCAGCAGTAAGGGATGATGGAAGTGATGAGGGTGGAACAAGTTCGCCGAGATCAGGAAAGAGAAATGTGACCAAGGGTAAAATGGTCGATTTGAAAAAAATGTGCGCGTAAGCGTACTTTCAGGCCAAAATAGCCCGGTTCGGATTTAATATCTAAAAATACTAGGTGATAGAGAAAAGAATTATGGGTTGAATGACGCGACACAGAATTTTGATTTGAGGTCCCGATTTTTCTGTAAAAATTCCTAAAGATGGGAATTTACAGTTATAATCGGTAAAGGAAAAGCAGTCCAAATAGAGATGATCGGACTATGGCCAGAAGCCATATAGTATTTCTAAGGCCCAGATATAAGTTAGACTAAGTCATGGTAGGCTCAGGCCCAAGATATCAGTTCATCGGATAAAAAGGGCCAGTGTCCAGAAATGTGCCGAAAATGTGCAAAATGATGAAAATGCCCTTATGTTATAAAATAGGGAAAGAATGAGTAAAGAGTATTTTAGTCATTTGGCTAAGGTTAGACAGTCAAGAAAGGTTATCTGGATAGTTGACCAAGGTCAGAGAATACCTGGTAAAATGTGAAAAGACAATAATGCCCCTAGACTCATTAAAGTAAATAAAGATGAACCAAGGGCATTTTGGTAATTTGCCATCAGAGTACTTGAGCTTGATCGTGGACCCAAGATAACATTTCCAGAGTGCAAAAACTTGGCCTAATGGTTATGTGAGTTAAAGTGGTATTAAAATAATATTTTAGTGTTGTTTCCATAAAGTAAAGTTACTTGGTTGACATGATAACCGGGGATTGATCAGATAAAGCTTTAGACTTATCTGGAAGTCATGGGATGCGTGAAAGGTGCCAGCAAGATGCCACATGGCGCCAACCTAGAGGGAGAAGAAAAGCTGAGGACACGTGGCACGATCTTAACCGTGTATTTCGGTGCAAGGCTCGGGAACACTGAGTCAGCAGGTAATTATCAAAGGCCATGAGTCATCATGATGAGTCATCAAGATACATCACCATGATGATGCAATAAATTGGATTAAAGAAAATAGGAAATTCTAGGAAAATCGGTGGCCACAAGATCAAAGTTCTTAAAAATTACATAAATGCCATCCATGAAAACTATAAATACCCCTCCCCTTTGCCATTGTCTTCACGTCCAAGAGCCCATGAAGAGAGAGAAGTAAGTTCTAGAGAGAGAAAGAGGAAGAAAAGAAAGAAGGAAGGAAGTTCTGGCAGAGCTGGAAGCAGTAAAGAGATATTAGAGTTATGCTAAGCTAGCCAGGTATTAACTAATCCTAACTTTTATGTAATGCCTTTGTGATGTGATTGAAGGGAATTGGAAGACACGCAGCGGAAATTAACTTTAAAAATTTTTCCATTCCCAGCCAGGATCTACCGAATGTGTTTAAGTAAAGGAGAAAGAAGTGTTACCTTCGGTTTCATGCTTTGGTCGCGACCTCAGTGTCCTCTAGTCGCGACTCCTTGCCTCTGGAACTTTCAGTCGCGACCTCCTCAGCTTCTAGTCGCGACCTGTCGCCTCTGGAGTTTATAGTCGCGACCTACTCTACTTCTCGTCGCGACCAGACGTCTCTGGAGGTTTTTGTCGCGACCTCTTCAGCTTCACGTCGCGACCTGTCTCCTCTTTTTGGATTTCTGACGTTCAGATGCCCGTATGGTCACGACCTAAGTATGTTCTGGTCGCGACCTTGCTTCGTGTCTGGTCATATCGTAGAAGTCGACAGCTCAGATCGGCTTTCTCTACCGGTATCCACACGAACAGCGTTCTAATCGCGAACGACGTGCTAGCGCCTCTTGTCCCTCTAGGGCTTTCTACAGATTCCGTCCTCACCGTCTCTATCTCGGCAGTTTCTTATGCGCAAACCTTTTGCACTCTCCCTGCCCCCTCTTCTCACGTCTGAATGTGTGTGTAGAGATGTATATTGTGTGTAGAACCCTAGCTCCTAATGTCAAATATATAGGAAGCTATCGGGCTTCTAATAGGGCCGGGCTTCAGAATTAATCTTATATTAATTCTGAATTAATACAATATCATATATTGCATAATTTAATAAGAAACTAATTAAATAAATATGGTTTATATTAAATCCGTCCCACAGATTTAATTCACCTATTTATTTAATTTAAAATAAAGATAAGACGGAATTATATTTGATTTATTCTTATAAATCAAATTTGAGATATCTTATCAATTTGAATTTCAAATTCAAATAGATCATATCCATTTAAATTCAAATTCAAAAATGATAGAGATTTAATTTATCCTTATAAATTAAATCTTACAAATATCTCTTATATTATATATGTAATATATATATAAACTAATTTATATATATATAAAATATATATCCACCCTAGATTATTCATTGAATCTAGACATCTCTTAGATTCAATGAATCTGGACATCATAGCTCGCATTGGGCTGTTTTGTGTGCGACCCTGTAGGCCCATATGAAGTTGGCAGTGGCCCAGTTACTATACTGACCCACAAGTCGTAAGCGGTCTCTAGCAAGGCATTACGACTACCCAAAACATATGAGGATCGATAAACGATGTAACCTTTCATACAACCATATCACGTCCCTTTTGTCACATGATATTTCGGTCAAGGATGAGGCATGGAGAACGTCATCCTCCTATTCCTGACCATTACTTTCTCGATCCCTGAGTAGTCTAAATATAGAAATGGAACTACCCTTCCATTCCAGTATGGCCATACATTTCTCAGACTCACTCATCGAGGGGCCCAGTAATATCTCTCTACGAATGTGAGGGACAAATTCCATCTTGACCATTCACATTCCTCCGCATGAAAAACCACTAAGCCCGAGCATAGCCTTTATGATCACTCGGTCAAAAGTGACTTTTGACCAGGTCAAAGCTGAGCGTTTGTCATGTAGGAATCCATGATGATCTCAGGTCAAAGGGCATAGTGACATGGCTTGTATATGAGAGAAACTTATGACTTAACCCATGCAGCTCTCTCATAGCGGGTCGGTCCAACACCCTGTACTCTTACATGTGCTTATGACTTTGATTTATATCTCTATATATCTTCAAAGTCATACTGGTCTTATTTCATCTCTGTTCCCGCATAGATGACTGACCAGGGACATTTAGGATAAAATCACTAGTTATCCAAGGATCGTCATCATAGTAAACATGCAAATAATATGATAACATGATACAATGATTGGCCCCTAGGGCACAATTTCCAACAGTGATGTGCTATTGTTTGGTTGGATTGTTGTCTTATATGTTATGTCTGAAGCTCTACTACATAATGCTATGATCATATGTTATTATTGAGTATGGAAGCAAGCTGCATACTTATCTGTACACAATCACAAGCAAGCACTATCACACTGCATTACATATATTGTTATGGTTATTACTACTGAGATTCCCCCGAATCTCATTCCCTATGTATAACCCATTACAGGGAAGTTATGTCAAAGTGAATTTTAAAAATGCTAAGAGACGCCGTTATGATGCCAAAATTATGGCAAAATATCAGTTATGAAGGAAGGATGATATGTACTGTGTACGTAGGTTCTGTCTAAGGAGTATGAAAGTGAGTGAACCTAGCCGGTTCATCTAGTCTTTCCTGGGTACTTACGTAAAATGGTAGTTCTCACGAGAATTACAGAATCAGTACAAGATCAGTTATTTATAAAGATGAAGCCTAGTAGTTATGTTGCCGGATTCAGGAAGGAAAAGATGTAATAGAGATATGAGGATTTTGTGCATGCCCTGTTGTATAACAATTTATTATTTAATAATAAATATTGTTTGGCATATTCAATTTGTGTATGAGAAATTATGAGAGAGAAATTCGCAGGTCCTAAGACAGCGGTGTTCCGACCTCAGTTTGACCTAGTAAATGAAGGAATTTGGCCACGAAATTTGGTGAGCCAGTAGCACATATATGGGGAATTATGTGGATAGGTAATAAGCCTCATTTGGATTTGTAAAATGAGATAAATCATTTCTCAAGGTAAAGATTCAGAATAAGAAACTTAAGAGAAAAATTTTAAATTTATGGGCTTAAGTTAAGATATAATCCAGCCATTATCGCTTCCGCAATTTAATATCTGGAAGCCATGAGGTGGAGTGAAAGGTGTCCTCATGGGACCCATCAAGACGCCACATGGCGCCAACCTAGAGGGAGAAGGAAAAGCTGAGGACACGTGGCACGATCTCAGCCGTGTATTCCGGTGCAAGACTCTGGAATTCTCTGAAAACACTGAGTCAGCATGTTGAGTCAGCAGGTAATTATGAAAGGCCATGAGTAATCATGATGAGTCATCAAGATGACATCACCATGATGATGCAATAAGTTGGATTAACAAAAATAGGAAATTCCTGGAAAATCGTGGCCACAAGATCAAAGTTCTTGAGAATTACATAAATTCCATCCATGAAAACTATAAATACCCACTCCCCCTTGCCTTTCCATTCACGGCCAAGAGCCAATTTAGAGAGAGAAGTGGATTCTAGAGAGAGAAAGTGAGAGGAAGAAAGAAAGAAGGAAGTTCTGGTGGAGCCGGAAGCAGTATAGAGATATTAGAGTTCTGCTAAGCTAGCCAGGTAGTAACTAATCATAGCTTTTATGTAATGGCTTTGTGATGTGATGTGCTATTGTTTGGTTGGATTGTTGTCTTGAGAGCAAACACCCTTCCTATTTCTTACATACTCATAGAGATCTCATATGCATATTTCACAGTTCAGTGAAATGATCAGCATAATTTTCTCTATTTTATGGTAAAATATGGTACTCATCGGCTACCAGCCCGATCTTTCCCTTAATTATGATTATGCCCCTGTATTCTCTTTCTGACATCTTTACTTATCTTCTTATCCTTTATCTTAAGTTCTTGAAATTCTCTTTCAAAACTCATCCCCTGAACTCTTCGGGAGTCATTGTTAATTGAAAGGCTCGACAACCTGCCCATATCAGGTTATCTTACTCAGGAGCCAGCCCATATCTAGCTACCTGCATAATTCCTAGGCTTAAGACTTAGGATATTCCTTACATTCCTCTTTTTGAACCTAGGTAAACTGTCCCTATTTTGTAGGTCAAAGACTTAACTCATCTTTAAATCCTGAGAGACTTAGCTCATCCTTCGGATTCCTACAAAATATAGGTAAGTGATCTGCCCATATCAGATTACTATCTTGGGACTACGGGTTTAATAGCCTTCCCATATCAGACTACCTCCTAGTTCTCCTAGACCCAAAAATTGGGATGTTACAATTCTCCTCCCCTTTTAAAAATTTTGTCTTCAAAATTTTAAGGGGTACCTCATCTTTCCTGAAGAGAATATATGGTTTTTATAACGCAGTCATATACAGCAAGTAAGATCATCCCTCTCTTTCTTATCCTCATTCCAGTGATGGTCTAGAGGAGCAACAGCTTGGTCCTTGACCTTCCACATGGTACTTAGCAACTTACATCTCTCATGCTAGTTACTTACAGCTACGTACCCATGTTCTAACCCCTCTTATAGGACCCTTATCACTGAATTAAGACAGATTTCTTATCTTACTAATTGCTTCTCATGACCCGTTATAATAACCACTTTCTCTAGATCAGAAATGAACTCTTCATTAATCTCATCATTTACATCACATCTATCTCTAGGCATCCAGTTTCTTACAGCTTAGTCGCCCTTACAGCTATGGTTCTTCTTAACTGTTCTTAGGGTCGACTCTAGGGGATTTAGAGACTCTATTTATGGTAAGAGCAAACACCCTTCTTGTTGTCTTTGGCCTAGGGATGTCAGCATTCTTAGGGCAAACTCTTGCAAAGTGACCTTTCTCGCCACAAATAAAACAACCACTTTACCTTGCTCAACACTCCCTTGTGCCATGCTCTTTCCACATCTTTGCCCTCCAACCTAACCGTCACCTTGATCAGTCCCCTACCTAAACTGTTGCCTTTTTCTCTTGTTATTGTTATTGGCTTCACAACTTGAGCTACCTCCCAGAGTGCTCTTAGCCAATGCTCTTACCTCTGACTTAGCCACTTCCTTGCTCCTTATGCTATTCCCAGCTGCGGCATGATTGTTCATACTTCTTTCTGTCAATCTGTAGACTTCTACCTCTCTATTAAACTGCGTAGGTTATTGAGGAATTATTCTTTCCTTTAGGGCACTGCTCAGGCCTTCCACTAATCTCTTTGTCGACCATTCTTCGTCCTCTATTCTTCTGAGGTACGTAGAATAGCTCAACAATCGGAGATACTTAGCCAAGTACTCATCAAATGGCTCTTTCTCTCCCTGCTTTAAAGTAAGGAACTCAACTTCCTTCGCGTCCCTCACTGACTGGGGAAAATATTTTTCCCTAAACTGACCCAGAAACACTTCCTATGTAACTGGGATTCCTTTTACCTGAAGAATAAGCTCGGTGTTCCTCCACCATCTTCGAGCATCCTTCTTTAGCTTGAAGATGGCCATCCGAGCTTTTCTTCCTAATGGGCAGTCTAGTACCTCAAAAATCCTTTCTAGCTAATCTATCCAATCTTTGGCTACTTGGACGTCAAACGTCCCCTCAAATGTTGGAGGATTATACTTCTGAAACCGCTACATCCACTGCTGAATACTATTAGGATCTACCACTGGATCCTTTATTCTCGACTGCTTATTATTTGGAGGAACTCCTGATATCCCTTTTGCTGGTCTATCAGGAGTCCGTAATTGATTAATTATAGCTGTAAGAGTAGCTATAGTTTCATCTCTTTCCTGATCTCGATAGACTTGTTCCACCCTCATCACTTCCATCATCCTTTGCTGCTGATCTAGCCTAGCAAGGATGACTCGCATAGGATATACCTCATTGGAGTTACCAGCTTCCTCTATGTGTGGTTCCTCTACTCGAGTTCTACGTCCCCATCTTGTGTTCACCATCTTGTTCCTTGTCAATCAGAAAAGAAAGGTGAACACATTAACATCATACTACCTACTCATCTAGGACCTTTACCTCCACTGGGCTTTTCTAAACCTCTATATATTTTCACTTATGAACAGAGCGTTCAATCCTGTGCCAAAACCTTATGCTCTGTGACTTTTAGTCGCGACCATCACTATCTACTTATCATGACCTGACACCTCTGTGTCCTTTAGTCGCGACCTAACTCTTATACTTTCTCGACCTGAGTATCAATATCCCGTACTCTAGGGGAACTAACCTTTCTAATTCACATCTTTAACTCATTTAAACATCACTTCTAACTACTTCATAGCATCACTGAGCTAGAATCTTCTGTTCTGTGCCAGAATCTTACACTTTGAGCCAGAGCCCTTTCTGGTCTATGCCAAAACCTTTTGCTCTGATACCAAAATAAAACATACTCATAGGGACCTCATATGCATATTTCACAGTTTAGTGAAATGATCAGCATAATTTTCTCTATTTTATGGTAAAATATGGTACTCATCGGCTACCAGCCAGATCTTTGCCATAATTACGATTATGCCACTGTATTCTCTTTCTGACATCTTTTCTTATCTTCTTATCCTTTATCTTAAGTTCTCGAAATTCTCTTTCAACAACTCATCCCCTGAACTCTTTGGTAGTCATTGTTAATTGAAAGGCTAGACAACCTGCCCATATCAGGTTATCTTACTCAGGAGCCAGCCCATATCTAGCTACCTGGAGAATTCCTAGGCTTAAGACTTAGGATATTCCTTACATTTCTCTTTTTGAACCTAGGTGAACTGTCCCTATTTTGTAGGTCAAAGACTTAACTCATCTTTAAATCATGAGGGATTTAACTCATCCCTTGGATTCCTACAAAATATAGGTAAGTGATCTGCCCATATCAGATTACTACCCTGAGACTACGGATTTAGCAGCCTGCCCATATCAGACTACCTCCTAGTTCTCCTAGACCCAAAAATCGGGATGTTACAACCCCCATGGTCTAAGAATGCTTAGATCCGACTTGTGTTTTGTCCATAACTCATAGGGTATGGAAGTGACTGACTTTGAGGGCACACGGTTAAGTGTGAAGGTTGTGATGAACAAAGCATCACACCACTATTAAATTAGTAAATTTGCTTGTGCCATCATAAGCCTAACCATGTCTAGAAGAGTTGATTTCTTCTTTCAGCAACTTTATTTTGTTATGGAATACTAGGGATAGTTAGTTACCTAATTATTCTCTTTTCTTCATAGAACTGTTTGAATTTATCTAACAAGTATTCATTACCTCAATCATTGTGTAATGCTTTAATTTTATTATCCATTTGATTCTCTATTTCATTTATGTACTATCTAAAGCATTCGAGAGCCTAAGACTTATATGAGATCAAATAGACATGATCTCATCGTGAAAAAGTCATCAATAAAGGTAATAAATACCAAGCTTTGTGCCTAAACCTTACACTCATTGGACCACACATATCAGAATAGATTAATTACAATGGATTTTTAGCTCTTGTTCCCTTACCGAAAGGTTTCCTAGTTGCCTTACTAGAGAGACAAATTTTCACATAATAACATTTTCATATTTGAAATTTGTCCTAGCAAACATTCTTTAGCCAATTTAATAATTCTATTTTGATTAATATGTCCTAGTCTAGTGATAAGACACATTTTGTATATGGTTTCTGCTATGTTTTTATGAGTTTTATTATGACTTTACCATTCATTTCATGCCTGAAATTGTACTTTTATGTATTACATAATTGTGCGTGGCAATGTGCTAATTAAAAGGTAAAATGGTAAATTAACCTTCCAAACTGCATATATTCTGTTATTTACTGATTTGGACTTTTACAATGAGCTTTTATATTGAATTGCAGGTACTTTAGAAGAGAGCAAGGACCAGGAAAGAAATCAGAAGTCAATGAAAGTCAAGTCACACCTCTGTGCTTTTTAGTCACGACCCAAGTGCCCAAAGGTCGCAACCTTACTTCTTCTGGAAGATTCTCAGTGTTCATAGGTCGCGACCATAAAATGGATATGGTCGCGACTAAAATACAAAATCTCTGAAACTATACGCTTTGAATTAGGTCATGCTGTTATAAGAAGAGACGGAGGCTGCCATCAAAGGGGGAGGCGATTTTTGGACCTGATTAGGCTAAGAAGCAGTACTCAAGCGCCCTCCACATACTTTCTCCTCATCTTTCATCTTTCTACACATATCTATACTATTCACCCTTCATCTCTTCATCGTTTCTTCATGGCATCAGTGATTGCAGTGCAGTAGAAGTCATGAGAGGCTAAACCTTTAGGCTCTTGGTGATGATCTAATATCTTGAGCTCACGGACTGAAACGGGGAGTTTTTACTGTTCTAATTTGTATTCCTTTACATGTCATGATTACTGCTAGATCTAGGGCTTTCATTCTATGTTTAAGGATTGAATATCGATTGATCATTCTCAAATTAGACTGTTGTATTTGATTTTGGATGATTTGAACGTTTCCTTTTAATAGAATATTTCAGTTTCAATTTTAAGAAAGTTGGGTTATTTTCAGCGATCATTGCAAATCAATTCAATTGCTTTAAATCTAGGGTTTTTGATTGATGACTACTCGAGGGCGTTCTCATCATCTAGGGTTAATTACACGCTAAGTGGTTTCTAATAGTTTACTAATAAGTTCTTAAACTAGCTTTGATCAAAGGAGTTTAAGGAATATTAGGGTTCTGGACTCAATCAATCGACTGAGGTTTTTCTTTGAGACTTAGTGATTTAAAACTCCGATTTAATATAAGAGCAATGATAGATAAGTTTTCATCATCAAGAGTCTACCATTACATATTTCTTCAACAAACCAACTCTTTTCATCTCAATCAAAAATCCAAAAATGTCTACTTTTCTGCACTTTTATTTTATTGCATCAAGCACCCAAAACCCCAAAACCATTTTTACTGCTACTCAGGTTTACCATTGATTTTGACATCCAATTTGCTAGGTTTCTAATAAAAAGGCTCCTTGAGAAGAATGATAAGTTTGTGCCTTATACTACATTATATTGGGTGCAATTACTTTATTTTGATGGCTCAGACCGCGACAATCCGAGGGCCTCATCACCTAGCATGAAAAGTACTCATATCAGGATTATTTGAAGAAACAACAAAGCATTCATGAACATTAGAATCTAGTAATATCCATAACAAAGAATTTCTTGACAAGGAAAGTTGAACCAGAAAAGATTGAGTTGCATAAAATATTTGCAACTTTGTCATGAAAATTTACATTAAAACCAACTTCTAAAAGGCATAAAACATAAACTAAATTCTATCAGATGCTAGGTGCATAAAGTAGATCATAGAGCATCAAGGTCTTCCCACCATGAAAAGTAAATTTGTAGGTGCCAATACCTCTAACCTTGATCCTTGCATTATTGCCTATATAAAGCCACTTGCTTTGATAAGGCAACTGATGATATTCCACGAATGATCCTCTATCCCTGGTTATGTGGTCTATGGAGCATGAATCAATAATCCAAGAAGAACAAAGAATTTTTGTTAGAAAAACAATATTTGAAACATAACAAACACGTGAGTTCACATAATTCACTAATACAATTTTTGCTCTCTTTTTGTTTCGAACAGTCTTGTACGAAATAACCCATTTTTTGGCAGGCAAACCATTTTACCTTCTTTAGGTCGAAGTTCTTATAGCCCTTCTTTTCTTTCTTCTTGAATTATTTTTTTGCCCTTTTTGAGTTGAGGATCGCCCTTCTTCCCTTTCTTCTAAAATTTCTTACCTATTTTGAAACTGTCTTTGATTAGGAAGGACCAACATCCTTAGTCAAATAAGCCTACTCGGAGATTTTATATGCCTCAAAGAGCTCATCGTCTAACTCAAATATCTTACAGTATCCTGAAAGGTAAGGATGTTTTAGTTGTGGGTCGTATTCACTTTTATATACTCCCAGCTTGGAATGAGTGATCGAATCATAGCCTGCACTTGCTGCTCATCAGACAAAGTATGTCCAGCTTCCTTAAGTTCTCTAATCATTCTAGCCATCTCTCTTAGATGTTGCCACATGAAAGTTTTTTGCCTCAGCTTATAGGTATCAGACTTAATCATTAGCCTTCTAAGCTTGATAGTGGAAATACCACCAAACTTGTCCTTAAGTGCTAGCCACATATCTTGTGTAGTCTTGTGCATCTCAAATTCGCAAATAAGGTCATCTTCTATGGCACTTAGCAGTGTAATTCTAGCTATGCTATTATTCTTTTTCTAGGCTAAGTAGGCCTCCTGATCTCTCATGTACTGGATTATACTTCTAGTCTCAAGTTCATAGCCGTCATCAGAGGTTCAACAACATCTTGTTCCTCCAATATGTACTGGACCTTTCAATAGCATATATCCCAGTTATTCCCATTGAGGTTTTCTTCTTATTCAACTTATCAATGATGTTCTTGGTTGTTATTTTTCAATTCTGTGACAAATCTATCCCACATTAATCTATGTTCTCTTTAAAGAGAATTGAACTAAAGAACATTTTAGCAATTTATATATAGCACAATAAAGTATACAATGTCACATACATACATGATTCTTGATTAAAAAATAATAACATTATAAGATCCATGATTAGGAGCATACATTTATACCTCCTATCACACAGATACTAGCATAGTTATTATTTCCTTTAATGAATTTTATAAGCACTTTAAAATTAAATTATTCACTTTTAGAAGACTCATTATCTAAAAGCTCTCACTTATAAGAAGCATACATGAATCATTAACACAAATTGAAACATGTTCCATTAAACATAAATAAGAGTCAAAGTCTTTACACAATAACATGAAATCATGTTCTTAGCATAATAAACATAAGGAAAGCTAAAAACAAGGATATATCAATCAATATAAGAGGAACAAGACTTAATAATGGCTTTCCCTAACTTTTTAAATTTAGGAGTTTTAAACATAAATCTACAAGTCTTTCGACAACGTCAACCCAGAAAGCTTTATTTGCACGTATGCCTCTAGTCCTTACTATTCTTATGTAGTTTATCATGACTTTAACATAGAACTTGGCATTCTTCTTATCAATCATGAACTTGGCATATTTATGTAGGATTTCATAAACTCCTTTTATGTTTGAGAGTTTGGTTGTAATATCTTCAGCTATACTCCTAGCCAAAGCAGGGGTAAGGGGTTGGTTTACTTTTTCTTCCTCATTTAGAGGTTTATCAGAAATAGAAGGCTCAGATATAGATCAAAATTTGAGTACGACAATTGAGGTTCCTCGGGTTCCTCTATCTGTTCCTCAGGATCATCTTCAAAATCTAGCTCATAAACCTCTTCTGGATCTTTTTCAGCTTGAAGCTCCATATCAGAATCTTCACTCTGAGGTTCAAATTCTGGAACTTCCTCAAGATCCTCTTTTGGATTCTCTTTAAGTTTATGAATATCTTCAACTTCTTCTAGATCTTCTTCCTGAAAAAACTCCACATCAGAATCCTCACTTTGAGGTTTATACTATGGTATCTCATCATCCAAGTATGGGAAGCTTAATGAACAATATGAAGTAATTTTAGTGCTTGAGGCCCATTGCTTCATTTTCATCTAGGAATTAAATAATGTGAATTATTAAAATTATTCTGGAATTTTTAACCCCACTTTGAGGTTCATACTGTATCTCCTTTTTTTAAAATTAATCTAGACTAGACTCAGTTGGGCTCAATCCAACTTGATTTAGGTGGCTTCAGACCAACCCAACTTAGTTGTTTTATCTCATTATGTTTGGTCAGGGCTGGATCCATTAATCTGACCTGGTCCAAGTCTATTGATGAGCCAATAACCCCTTTTTCTTTTTTCTTTTTAAAATGGTAAGGCAAAATGTTATCATTTTGCCACTAGAGGTTGTCTTCAACCTCCAGCCGGGTCTAATCAACCCGAATTCCTTCGTGGGTTGAGTCTGTCAGACCTGAAACTTTTCTCCTCCATATCTTCGTCGTCTGACATCAGCTCTTCATATTTTTGTAGTCATTTTTCATCTTTTTCACGAGTTCTACACAATGATACTAGTTTTAAAGGTTAAAACAAGAGTTTTCAAATGACCTAATTTTAAACACTACGTTCCTCGATTTTGATTTTCTCTCACATTGTGTCCTTTGTTTATGAACTATCATTCAAGGTTCCATTGTGTGTTTTCAACACATATATAACAAGAAATATTACAATATAGCAGAACAAAAAGACATATAACATCAAATACAAAATGAAAGAACCAACCAAGGAAAACCATCATGCATCAAGCATTCATCAAACCAAAACTAAACTAAAATATTGAGGATTTATTGAGATATTTGGAGAAGTAAATTACATCATTTTAAGTCACAATAGCCAAAAATGAAAATGAGATGCAAAAATATATTCAATAAAACTAGAGAAGTATATAAACACATATATAGTGGAAGCAAGAAAAATAAAAGCATATTATAGTAGAAGCTTAGGACAAAATAACAGTTCTGATACCAATAATGGTTTTCAGACGTACCTAAGATATAGTCAAGTTTCTTATCTGGTACCTACAAACGATCCGATCATAACAGGAAAGTCATAATTAAAACACAGCAAATACATTAAAACGAATATAGCAGAGAACACTATAGTAGAAAGCAAGTTTAAAGAGCACTCACATATGAGAATACACCCATTTGAGGTTATAAAAATGTCTATCTCAAAAAGTATGATCTAATAACTGTTCCATTCAATTCAAATCATATTGGGAAATATTACAGTTATTTACCCATGCTTTCTTTTATTCTCATTCAGGCCCCAACTTAAATAGGTTTGGGACTAATCCACTATGGTTCTCTAATGGAAGCAGCCATAAATAAACTTTTGAAATGATAGATTATGAAACGGTCATGATGGTTTCCCTAATCTTATTACTGCTTCTCCTTTTTCTTTCTTATCTTTAACTTCATTATGCACAAACATGGTTTCTTCTTTATTGAAAACGTGATTGGTCTCACGAACCCAATTTAAAACCATGGGTCCTTCATGATATCTAGGATCAAGTATCTCTTTTCTATATTGGTGACTAGAAGATTAGAGATCAAATTATTTGCTTCAGTTGAAATCCAATCTAGGAATTTGAAACATCCTTCCTTTCGTACATCTTAGGGACCATTTGGTAGCATTTAGAACCACTTTCAAGGTCATTGAAGTCTAATTCCTCAATCTGAAGTTTTACTCTTATCGAGTACTGTTCATTGTGTAAATTCCAGATGGGTGACCTGACTTCGAAAAATCATAGCTAATTCTAGAAAACTTGAAATGAAGTGGTTCAAATTGCTACATGAAGCTAACTCAATTCTATTTCAGGGAAAAATAACTCGTTGACCATGCCTTGACCGAGTCAATGTCAAACAATGTTACAACTTTACTATTCATCCAGCGTTTTTTCCCTGAATCCAGCATTTTGGTCCCAACTTTGATAATTTATATCTCCATGTGTAGAAATCCAAATGAGGCATTCTATATATAAAATCGAAGCTTGGTATGTCTACTATTTACCATAAAAATATAATCTATTTATTCAATCATTTACTATTCTTAATTATAGATCAAATATCCCTATGTCACCATGAGTTATTGTTCATGGTGGTAAATTCTAGCAATCAACTTTGTATACATGTGCATACATCAATAACATATCAACCAAACATGCCCACCAATACTTATTATTAAATAATAAATTGTCATACAATAGGGTATGCACAAAATCCTCATATCTTTATTACATCTTTTTTTGCCTGAAATCCGGCAGCATAACTACTAGGCTTCATCTTTACAAATAACTGATCTTGTACTGATTCGGTAATTCCCGTGAGAACTACCATTCTACGTAAGTACCTAGGAAAGACTGGATGAACCAGCTAGGTCCACTCACTTCCAGCCTCCTTAGACAGTACCTACGTACACAGTACGCATCATCTACTTTCTTCACTACTAATATTTTGCCCTAATTTTGGCAGCATAACGGCGTCTCTTAGCATTCTCAAAATTTACTTCGTCATAACCTCCCTGTAATGGGTTATATATTGAGGATGAGATTCGGGGGAATCTCAGTAGTAATAATCATAACAATATATATAATGCAGTGTGATAGTACTTGCTTGTGATTGTGTACAGATAAGTATGCTACGTGCTTCCATACTCAATAACATATGATCATAGGATTGTAGTAGAGCTTCAAACATAACATATAAGACAACAATCTAACCAAACAATAGCACATTAAATTATAAAGCCATTACATAAAAGCTTGGATTAGTTACTACCTGGCTAGCTTAGCAGAACTCTACTATCTCTATACTGCTTCCAGCTCCGCCATAACTTCCTTCTTTCTTTCTCTCTCTTACTTTCTCTCTCTAAAACTCACTTCTCTCTCTTTCTTGGCTCTTGGCCATGGGTCACAATGGCAAGGGTAGGGGGTATTTATAGTGGAGGCAAAGGAGAATGAGTGGCCCAGATCAATTCTCAATGAGTGGCTCAGATCGCTTTGCTTGCCCACCAAGTTTCGCTTATGTCATCATGATGACATCATCATCCTTATGACTCATCACTTTATGACATCATCAAGGGACACCTCACAGTCTAGGTAGCGCAATGGTGGGGCCCACAGGACACCTCACCAACTGACTCAACATTTCTAGAGAATTCCAGAGTCTTATCCCAGAATAAGCGGCTGAGATCGTGCCACGTATCCTTAACTTTTCTTCTCCCTCTATATCAGTGCCATGTGGCGTCTGGATGACACCTTTCAAGCCATCCTATGGTTACCAGATAAGTCCAGAACCTTATCTGATCAATCCCCTGGTCATCATGTCAACCGAGTAACTTTACTTTATTGAAAAGTTACTAAAATATTATTTTAATGTCACTTTTTCTCACATAATTCATGGGCTACGTTTTTGGGCCTTGGAATATCATCTTGGGTCTTTGATATAGCCCAAGTACTTTGATGGCTCAATTCCCAAGAACTATCCCTTGGTAAATTACCAAAATGCCCTTGGTTCCTCTTTCTTTACTTTAATGAATCTAGGGGCATTATTGTCTTTTCATACCTTACCAAAGTATCCTCTGACCCTGGTCAACTATCCAGATAACATTTCTTGACTGTCTCACCTTAGCCAAATGACCAAAATACCTTTTACTCATTCTTTCACGATTTTATAACATAAGGGCATTTTCGTTATTTTACACCTTTTTCCGGACACCGACTCCTCTTATCAGATAAACTGTCATACTGAGTCTAGGCATCCCTTTGGGTCATAACAAGCATCTGACCGATGTCATCTAAGCTCATTTAGTCTCAGTTTGAATACCGATAAATCTCCCAATCGGATACCCGGAGATCACAAACTCCCGTTTGAATTCACTAATTTGTGAATAACTTTTTCTACATACCTCCTTTCGGTTTTCTGTCAGTTCCCTGACATCTATCTCTACAGGATGCATCTTCCTGCAGATTTTCACTCATATCTAAGGTCTAGTATATCCGGTAAGAATTTTTTATACTTTTAGACTATCAGATAAATTTCGGCTATCTGGAGTCCTGATAAAATTCCTGTATTAAGTTAGATTATCCAGCATCATTTCCTTTATCTACTGGTGAGATCTGGGACTGAAATGCTTCTGGGCAGTGTTAAGCTATTTCTGGCTCATCTTTCCATAATTACACTTTTGCCCCTGAAACTTTTCTTCTTTTCAATTAAGTTCCTTTTATTTGGCTAAAATTACACTTAAAGACCCCATATTTTTGTCTGCTTTCTCTTTTAACCTTAAAGCTTTCATAATTTTACTTAAGTCCTTGGATTTTCTTCATTTTTAATTTAATCCCTTTCTTTCCTGAAATGACCATTATACCCCTAAGACTTTTACTATTTATATATAAGTCCTTGTATTTTTATCTATTTACAGTTTAGTCTCTAAAAACCCTTTGTATGTTTCTAGGACTTCTGCTCAAAGGGGTCTGGTATCCTATCTATTTCAAGCTACTTTCTGAGTCTCTGGGCCTGAAAATTGGAATGTTACAGAATTCGTCCTCTACTTTAAATACCTTCTTGTAAATATAATATTCTCACACTAAAATGGTATAAATCATAGCATAAAAAATCACACAATATTACCAAATATTAGCTTTGGATCAATCATACCCTTTCTTCTTTAGCACCTCTGGCACCATGTAAGCTAGTATTCCACACAATATATCATGGCTGGAAAAAAGGCTTTTTAAATCGATTGAAAATAGACTTCTACACCGGACTTTGATCCGGTGTAGAAATAACCCGTGTAAAAAGTTTAATATTCTACACCAGTTGTATATGACCGGTGTAAACAATCAGCTTTTTTAATCGGTTATTCCATACAACCGGTTTAAAAAGTAATGTCAAAATAAAAGAAAATTCAAAATAAAAAAACTCTAGGTCCGAAATTATTTCCTTTTTCGTCACAAATCTGAAGGAGGAGGAGAGTAATGAAGAAGAATAGGTACTTGTAAAATACAAGCAGAGAACAAAAAAAAGGAAGAAAGAAAAATCCAGAGAACCCAGAAACGAAAGAAATAAAAAGTTAGATATATGCGCAGAAATGAAAACCCATAAACGTCATCACCTAATTAAAGATATCACAAAAATATCGTCACAATTCCTTTTGGTTACCTTCTCAAAAGCAAACGAAAATATATTTAAACAGAACCCAGAAATAAATGAGACAAAAATCCAAATATATATACAAAAATGAAAACCTAGAAACGCCGCTACCTAATTAAAGATATCACAGAAACATCGTCACAATTTCTCCGACTTACCCAGTTAAACGTGAACAAAAATATATTTAAACAAAATTGAGAAATAAAGGAACAAAAAAATAGACACCCACCATAGCAGATCTGGGTCTTCTTCTTTGGCGAGCTTTAGAGGCTACAATGACTGACTTCAACAATAGAGAACGACGACCACAGGTATGGGTCATCGCATATCTAGGTATTATTCTTTGGCTAACTTTAGACGGTGTGTTACTAAGGTGGAGCTTCCTGTCACTATGTGTTCTTCCTTGTCTAGTTTTCTCTATGGACGACGATATGATTTGTGAAGATAGGGAATCGTAAAAAATTAACGCTTTTTGTTAGATTTTTAATAGCAAAGACATTCTACGCCGGATGTAATTTTATTAGCTGTAGATAAGAATGGTTGAAAAATATACTTTTTAAAGCCCCATTTTTAAATCGGTCACTATGGAATCGGTTTAAAAAAAAAACTGACTGGTGGCATTTTTGTAAATAAGATAAAATATTTACACCGGTCATTACTTTTTACAGCGGTCATATTTTACGACCGGTGTAAATATTTCATCTTATTTACAAAAATGCCACCGGTCATTACTTTTTACAGCGGTCATATTTTACGACCGGTGTAAATATTTCATCTTATTTACAAAAATACCACCGGTCATGACTTTTTATAGCGGTCATTACTTTTTACAGCGGTCATATTTTATGACCGGTGTAAATATTTCATCTTATTTACAAAAATGCCACCGGTCATTTTTTTTAAACCGTCTCCGCAGTGACCGGTTTAAAAATGGGGCTTTAAAAAGCCTATTTTCCACTAGTGTATGAACATCCCATCAAATCGATATTGTTGTTTCAATGCCGACAAGATGAAATACAAAACCTTAAGTTCTTTGTTCTCTTCTAAAAGATGATTCTCAGGTTTTAAATCACGGTGCGTGACCCCAAGGCTCAAACAAAAATCAATTGTGCTAATCACATGCTAGAAATATTTTTAGGTGACATCTTCTTTAAGCTTTCCTTTCACAACCTTGGAGAATAATTCTCCACCTTTGACATACTCAATAACCAAAAAGATCTTGCCTTTTGTGGCCATAACTTCTTTGAGCTTGATGATATAAGGGTGGTGAATCAATTAAGGGGGAGAGGGAGATTAGTTGAGGTTTTAGACACATTTATTTATTTATTTGGTCTAATTATTTATCTAACTGTTAAATTAGCTTTTAATTGTATGGGAAATAATCTAAAATGAAATAAGGTTCTTCTATTTTTAGTATGTAAAATATTTTTTATTTACGTTGATTTTAAATTAGATAGATTTTAATTTTTGTTTAGGCAATAGATATTTAAAAAAAACAAGGTATTTGAGTCAAATTACTAAAGTTTTGATTTCTAAATCTTTTGATGCTTAAATATATTAATTCAATCTATTAGTACTTAAATATCATCTTTCAATAAGAAATTATCGGTACAAAAAAATTATTTTAGCAGCAGTTAGTTTCTAGTGGTTCATATGAACCACTAGAAAGTCACGAGATTTCTAGCGGCTAAGGCAAAATCGCTAGAAATTCTAACCCCTTTGACCATATTTCTAGCGATTTTGGAACAACTGCTAGAAACTGTCATATCCCTACTTTTTTTTATCTGGTATGTATGTACAGTTTGTACGCAATAGATATGAGATTTTCTAAGGAAAGTGTTGCAATTTAAGGAAGAAAAGGGATTGAATTGAAAATAATAGAAAGTTCAAGGACCTAAGTGAAATTTATAAAAGTTTTAGGGCCAAAATAGAATGTAGACATAAATGTTGGGCCATTAGTTTAAAGAGTTAAATGTAATTTATTAAAAGTTTAAGGGGCAAAAGTGTAATTATGAAAAAATTGAACCGGAAAAGGCCCAAAACTGGCAGGGAACAGATTAGTCCTAAATTTTATCAGTAATTAGAGAAAATTATTCCTGTTAGTTTGACGCAATACAGAATTTTAATTTGAGGTCCCGATAAATTGATATAAATTTTAGAAGTCAGAAAAAATTATTACAGTATTTCTCAAACCTCAGAATCAGATGAAGCTTTACAATAAATTCTTATAATTAATATGGGAATTTATAAAATTGACAGGGTCAGAAAAGGAATCCTGTAGAATTTTTAATAGAATTTACAGTAGGATAAAATACCCGATAAATATCTTCGGGAGAGGTTTCTCGGGGATTGTGCCATAAAGGTAGTGGACCCATATGAAGTCCCAAAATGATGTCACAAAGGCCCAATAAGATAACTGAATAGTTATGTGGGCCAGTGTCCAGAGGAACCCTGAAAAAATGTAAAATTATGAAAATGCCCCTAGGTTATAATAATGTACAAGAGATGAATGGAGGGCATTCTGGTCATTTTGGACAGGCCAAAATGCCAAGGCAAGTATAGGAATGACTACTCAGTGTCAGTACATGCCTTGATAAGGTATAAAGAGGTGTGAAATGATAATTATGCCCTTAGGGTTAATATAGTGCAAGAAAGGGCACCAAGGGTATTTTGGTCATTTCTCAAAGGATGGATAGCAGATAAAATACTCAGTATAACAATGTCAATGATAGGAGAAACCTAAACACTGGTTTTCATGATAGAATACATATTATGGAATATTATAAAAATTAGGAACATAAAATAGTCTGGTTTTTATGAAACTGGCCAGATCAGTACCCGACTGGACTGGAATTTTTCTATCAGTATTTTCCAATTTATTGTGCCAAACATAGCCTTCATTATGTTATGGATGATGTCATTAATGAGGCTTCTAGGGCAAGCTTCTTGCAAGGTGGATTATGGACCATTAGATTAAATAGTAACCAAAGTAATCTTGGCCTTCTATTTCCACCCAAATTTTCTATAGATACCCCCTCAAATTCAGACTTGGTCAGCATTCTTGGCACCTTAGGGAACCTATTGTAAAATTTCTATTGAAACAAGAAAAAAGCAAGCATCTTGGAAGAACAAGAAAGGTAACTAATTCCCTTGATCTTGGACTCTATTCTAGCAAATTTACTCTTGGTTTTAAGGGGTTTTTGTGACATATTTCCCTTGAGGGTGCTGCTGGACATGCTGTTTATATATGATAAGAATGTGAGTTTTATGTTATGGATAGTTGACGATGCCCTCGAATTATCGCAGTCCGAGCCATCAAAATTAAGTGAATTGCACCCTAATAATGTAGTATAAGGCACAGCCCGATCTTTCTTCTCAAGGAGCCTTTCTAAAGGAATCTTAGCAAATTGGATGTCAAATTCAGCGGTAAACCTAAGTAAATAGTAAATGGTTTTGTGGGTGCAGTAAAATAAAGATGTAGTAAAATAGATATTTTTGTGTTTTTGTTTATGATGGAGAATGGTTGGTTTGTGAAAGTAATATATGATGATAGGCTCTTGATGATGAGAAATATCTATCCTTGCTCTCAATATATATGGAGTTTTAAATTACTAAGTCTTGAATAAAACCTCAATCGATCAATTGAGGCTAGAACTCTAATATTCTTTAAACTCCCTTGATTAAAGCTAGTTTAAAGACTATTATTGAACTGCTAAGGATCACTTAGTGTGTAATTTAAACCAGATGGAAGAATGCCCTCGATTGAGCGTCGATCAACTAACCCTAGAATTCAAGCAATCGAATCAATTAGCAACGATCGTTGACAACCGTTCAACTAGCTTAAACTCAAAACTGAAATATTGTATTTAAACCAGCATTCAAACATACAAAGTAAATTACAATTGTCTAATATGAGAATAATCAATCGATATTCAAAACTTGTTCATATGATGAAAAACCCTAAATCTAGAAGCAATCATAATATGACAAGATGCAAATTAGAATAGAAGAAACTCCCCGTTTCAGTCCGTGAGCTCAAGATATTAGATCCATCACCAAGAGATTAAAGGTCTAGCCTCTCATGACTTCTGTTGTACTGTAATCGCTGTTCAGATGAGATGCCATGAAGAAACGATGAAGAGATAAAGGTGAATGGTGTAGAAAGATGGAAGATGAGTAGAAAGTGTGTGAATAACGCTCGAATACTGCTTCTTAGCCTAATCAGGTCCAAAAACCAGCCTCCCCTTGACAGCAGCCTCCCTCTCTTCTTATAACAGCATGACATAATTCAAAACACGCAATTTCAGCGATTTTGTACTTTTAGTCGAGACCAGATACATTTGTTGGTCACGACCTATGAACAGTGAGAATCTTCCAGAAGAATTATGGGTCATGACCGTATGACTCTTTGGTCGCGACTAAATAGCACAGAGGCGTGGTTCCACTTTTATTGACTTTTGATTTCTTTCCTGGTCCTTGTTCTCTTCCAAAGTACCTGCAATTCAACATAACAGCTCACTGTAAAAGTCCAAATCAGTAGATAACAGAATATATGAAGTTTAGAAGAATTATTTTACCATTTTACCCTTTAATTAGCATATTGCCACGCACAATTATCTAATACACAAAAGTACAATTTAAGGCATGAAATGAATGATAAAGTTATTATAAAACTCTCAAAATTATCATAGAAACCATATACAAAATGTGTCTTATCAATAGTTTAGACAAGCTTAAACAAGCTAGAATCAAGTGGTACTAGCTGGGAAATCAAAGTATGCATGTGAATAGAACTTTGTGTTCTTGACTGTCACTATATGAATCACTGTTCATATGTTAGAATTTTATAATTTTGATGCTTCCAATTGTTTAAAATGGAAAATTGTGTGTGGATAAAGTAGAGAAACAAGTAGTGGAAGCATTGGAATCAAAATGATAATTTTTGGAAAACATAGGAAGCATTTTGGTTCTGTACAGCAGCCAAGGATCTGATTTGATTTTGGAAATTCTGATTTCATATTTGGATTCTACATGAAAAATTATGTGAAAATGAACCATGAGAATTTATTTTATAAAGATGGAAGTATAAGTCATAAGTTAAACAAATAATGGAATGTAGTAAAACCTAGTCTTGGAATTGTTTTGGAGTTGAGTGTAACTTAATGTTACTTTGTAATGGCTAGGTTTTGACATTTTTGAAAGGAGAAGATCATTTCAAGAAGAGAGTAACAAGGATATCTAAGAGGTAGCAAGAATACCTAACTATAATCTTATGTTTGTTTAATTGTATGCTTGATTGTTAGTTATGATTCTTGGTTAAGCATGAGATGATGTTTTGATGATGATGATGAAGTATGAATGTTTGCAAGTCCTTGCAACTAATGTCATGACAATATGCATGTTAGAGTTTGCTTATGTATATTCACAAAGTAGCTCCCATATCATGATAACATGTTAGGCATTTAATCAAGCATGCATGTTATTATAGTTTGTATGACTTGCTATTTATATTTCTATGAAATCTCATTCTTTCCATATACATAACCATGTTATAGGTGCTGGAACATCTCAAAGAAAAAGGGTAAATATGGATGTTTGAATTTGTATATGAATTAAAGTTGAGTACTTGACCTTAGAAGATGATATTTTGATATGTATGGTGTATGATACTATGTGGTGGAAAATTGGCATTCGAAATCCCTATTTTTAAACCGGTCAATGCGGAGACAGTTTTAAAAAAAATGACAGGTGGCATTTTTATAAATAATATGAAATATTTACACCCTATTTATTCGTGACCGATGTGGAAAACTGTAATCCGGTTTAGATGTTTACTTTCTACAGAGGATGTTATAGTGACCGATGTGGAAATATTTAGTCCGGTTTAGATAAACTCCGTCTGTATCCTTTCCCGCCATTTTATGTCAAGTCTTCTCAGACATGCGTAGTAGTTTATCATGATCACCTTCTCCGATATCTGTTTTATATTCATTTCTTCTATTCTTCTATCTTAACTCTCCAATGGCTTCTTCCTCATCTACCTTTCCTTCTCCCCCTCACAAAACACAGACATAATTTTGATCCTGTTGTTGATCCCAATTCTGACTCCCAAAACATTGACTCGGAAGATGATGATGATGAGTGGAAATGGGGTCACCTACCTTTCTCTATTCTCTACCTCCTTTTTGATATAATGAAAAGAATGAGGAGATGATGATGCTGAAATGATCTGTTTATTTTTTAAAATATTCTATACATCTAAATCCCACTTTTTACACCGATTTTAAAAGTAACCGATTTAAAATATAAATAACCGGTTTTAAAAGCTTCGTCCTATCTGGTTCTTCAGTTTCCTGTCTATGTTTTCCCGCTTTCTTTATTCTTCAGACTATTCATTTCACTTCTTCAGTTCTCAACGTCTGTAGTCATTATGATAGAAGGCCAATTGCATTCTTCTATATTCTTATTGATCATGAACCATATATATATGTATACCATTCCTATGATCGATCTGTACATTTCGTCTCATCACTTTATATCTGTTTTCTTTTCTTTTCATCTATCTGACTCCTCCAATAGCCTCTTCCTCATGCACGCCTCCTTCTCTGCCCCACAAAAGAAACAGAGATGACTTTGAAGACAAATATCCTGATCCTCACCCTTCTGTTCCTTCTCTTCCTCCCCTGGTTGTGACTCTGATGGAGCGCCTTGAGGAACTCATACTGCGCTTCAATGGGCTGGAGGACTTCATGGAAGAACTGAATCAGAAAGTTGACAGACTGAAAGCAAGTTTCATAGATTTTTGCTCAGAAGTTCGCCATCAACCCTATGATAGCTTCTTTAATCCTGTTGATCTCACCCAATCTGATGACTCCCAAAACTCCGAGTCTGATGAGTAGTGAAAGATTGCAACTTTTATATATTCTGATATATATTTTTTTGTGTAAAAGTTGATGACGTAGTGGTCTATCACTTAAAAAACTGATATATTTAACACCAATTTATATATAGTAGCTGGTGTAAAATATACTCTTTACACATGTTGTATATATATGTACACCGATGCAACATTTTGTCCGGTGTATATTTTCTTACCAAATAAACTTTTTTTTAAATTTTTTTTACCAAATACTCTTTTATTTGGTATATTTCTCGCGCCTTCCATCTCTCATTTTCCCCTAGTTCGCGCCTTAAGTCTTCTCGGCGCTTCACAGACGGTGAGTTTTGTTTTGAACTCCTCTCGAGAACTGAAAATTTATTCTCTCAATGCATTAGCTACAACATAATGGTTTCTTGTTTTCTGATTTTCTAGTTTCTTAGTCTTCCACAAATATAGATCGTAGTTGGATAAATGCTAAACGAACAAGTGTTGAGTATGCTGAGGGGGTGAAGGAGTTTTTGGAGTTTGCTAAACGGGATGGTGATGATGACAATGTAAGGTTTTATTATCCTTGTGTGAGTTATTTGAATGATAGGAAACAAAGTCCTACTGATATTTATACTCATTTAATTTGTGAGGAGTTTTGTAAGAGTTACACGGTATGGGTATGGCATGGTGAACAGGTGGAACAGACCTTTGAAGATGACATGGATACTGATGATCGAGTAGAGGATATGATTTGTGATGTTGGAGAAGATGCTTTTATGCGGTCACATACATATAGTAATATGTGCAATGATGCAGAAAAGCCTCTATACCCAGGGTGCAGGAAATACAACTTGTTGAATACAGTGGTGATATTGGTAAGTGTGAAAGCTCAGCATGGGTGGAGTGATAGTGGTTTTTTAGAATTGCTTGAGTTGTTACAGGACATATTTCCTGAAGAAAATGTGTTACCCAAACGCTACTATGATGCGAAGAAAATAATAGGTCATTTAGGCATGCAGTATAGAAAGATTGATGCATGCCCAAATGATTGCATATTGAACAGGAAAGAGTTTGAAGATGAGGAGAAGTGTCCAATATGTAAGACACCAAGGTACAGATCAAACAACTCTCCTGTGAAGGTGTTATGGTATCTTTGAATTATACCAAGGTTTAAGAGACTCTTTTCTAATGAAGATGATGCAAAGAAAATGTTATGGCATGCAAATGAAAGGATTAATGGTGGAAAGATTCGTCATCCGGCTGACTCTTTGCAATGGAAGAAGATTGATGACTTATTTCCTGAGTTCGGCAATGAACCACGAAACCTAAGGCTTAGACTTAGTACAGATGGCATAAACCCTTATAGTAGCCTTAGTAGTATATATAGTTCATGGCCTATCTTTCTGGTGATTTACAACCTATCTCCCTTGTTGTGTATGAAACGGAAGTATGTAATGTTGTCTATGCTGATCTCATGACCAAAATAACTGGGAAATGACATAGACGTTTACCTAACACCCTTGATAGAAGATTTGAAGAAGCTATGGAAGGTGTGGATGTTTTTGATGTGGTTAAGAAGGAGGTCTTCAATATGCGGGCCATGATCTTTTGTACAATTAATGACTTTCCTGCATACGAAAATTTGTTAGGTATAGTGTTAAGGGCCATAAAGCATGTCCGATTTGTGAGGGAGGGATTTGCTACTATCAACTTTGTCAAGGAAGAAAGACAATCTACCTAGGTTATAGGAGATTTCTAAGACAAGCCCACCCATACCGTTGACTAAAGAAGAAATTTTATGGCGGCCAAGAATTTAAAAATGCTCCAAAGCCATTGTCTGGCGAACAAGTTTATAAAAAGGTGAAAGACATCAATGTCACTTTTGGTAAGATTTCCAAGAAAAGTGAGAAAAATGTATGGAAAAAAAGATCTGTGTTCTTTGAGCTTCCGTATTGGCGATATATTCATGTAACGTACTGTATTGATGTGATGCATATGGAGAAAAATGTGTGTGGCAGTATTGTTGGAATACTTCTCAACACACACGTACATGGTAGTTCCAAAGACGGTTTGAAGGCAAGATTGGATTTGAAAGAAATGGGAATACGAGAGGATTTACATCCGAGGCCAGGTGGTGAGGGGAGCTATCATGTTGAAGAGATTAACATTTTGTCCAAGGCTGAGAGAAGAAGTATTTGTGAGTGTTTGCAAGGAATCAAAGTTCCCTCTGGGTACTCATCTAATCTTAAGAGGATTGTGTCCATGAAAGATTTGAAATTAGTAGGCCAAAAGTCTCATGATTGTCATGTATTGATGCAACAATTACTCATAGTGGCTGTTCGAGGAATCCTTTAAGATGATTTAAGACACATTATAACCTAACTTTGCTTCTTCTTTAATGCTATATGTGGCAAAGTCTTTGAGACTGAAAAGTCTTCGTCATGGAGCACGAGGGTTATGTTATTTTGTGCCAGCTTGAAAAATGTGTCTTCCTACCTTTTTTGACATCATGGTACACCTTATCGTTCATCTAGTACGAGAGATAAAACTGTGTGGCCCTGTATACTTATGATGGATGTACCCATTTGAAAGATACATGAAAATCCTTAAAGGGTATATGAAGAATCCAAATCGGCCCGAAGTATCTATTGTTCAAAAATATGTTGCTGAAGAAGCTATGGATTTTTGTAAACAATACCTGTCTAATGTAAGACTTACTGGTCTCCATAAACCAAGTGCCAAACAGGGGGTTAACGCGGAATGTAGGTGAGGAGTGTTGATCGTAATGAATTGCAGCAAATACACTTACACATCTTGAATAACATTGATAAAGTTTAAGACTATATTACTGTTCATAAAGATCTTGTCAAAAAAATAATAGGATGACAGAGTAAAGGCTGATTAGAGAACACAACAAATCTTTTGCACATTGGTTCAAACTGGAGGTTGAAAATGAGGATTGTGTTTCTGATACAGTTAGATGGTTGGCATGTGGTCCTAAACATAATGTGATCTGTTGGAATTCATTTGATATCAACGGGTATTCCTTTTAAACGAAGTCCCTAGATGATAGAAGTAGCATGCAAAATAGTGGTGTTATGTTAGTGGCTAAAGCTATGCATTTCTTGTTGGAAATTGTGCCCTAGGGGCTAATCATTGTATTTTGAACATTGTTGATTTATGAATTTCTTAATTATGTTATCACATTATTTGCATGTTTACTGTGATGACCATCCTTGGATAACTAATGATCTTATCCTAAATGTCCCTGGTCGGTCATCTATGAGGGAGCAGAGATAATATAAGACCAGTATGACTTTGAAGATATATAGAGATATAAATCAAAGTCATAGGCACATGTAAGAGTACAAGGTGTTGGACCGACCCGCTATGAGAGAGCTGCATGGTTTAAGTCATAAGCTTCTCTCATATACAAACTATCTCACTATGCCCTTTGACCTGAGATCATCATGGATTCCTACATGACAAACGCTCAGCTTTGACCTAATCAAAAGTCACTTTTGACCGAGTGATCATAAAGACTATGTTTAGGCTCAGTGGTTTTTCATGCGGAGGAATTTGAATGGTCAAGATGGAATTTGTCCCTCATATTCGTAAAGTGATATTACTGGGCCCCTTGATGAGTGAGTCAGAGAAATGTATGGCCATACTGTAATGGAAAGGTAGTTCCATTTCTATAGTCAAACTACTCAGGGATCGAGAAAGTAATGGTTAGGAAAAGGAGGATGACGTTCTCTATGCCTCATCCATGACCAAAATATCGTGTGACAAAAAGGACGTGATGTGGTTATATGAAAGGTAACATCGTTCATCGATCCTCATATGATTTGGGTAGTCATAATGTCTTGCTAGAGACTGCTTACGACTTGTGAGTCAGTATAGTAACTGGCCCACTGCTAACTTTATATGGGCCTACAGGGTCGCACACAAAATAGCCCAACACGAGCTGTGATGTCTAGATTCATTGAATCTAAGACATGTCCAGATTCAATGAATAATTTAGGGTAGATTTATATATTTATATATATATAAATTCATATATATATTATATATAATATAAGAGATATTTGCAAGATTTAATTTATGAGGATAAATTAAATCTCTATCACTTTTGAATTTGAATTTAAATTGATATGATCTATTTGAATTTAAAATTTAAATTGATATGATATCTCAAATTTGATTTATAAGAATAAATCAAATATAATTCTATCTTATCTTTATTTTAAATTAAATGAGTAGGTGAATTAAATTTATGGGACGGATTTAATATAAACCATATTTATTTAATTAGTTTCTTATCAAATTATGCAATATATGATATTGTATTAATTTCAGAATTAATATAAGATTAATTCTGAAATCCAACCCAATCAGAACACCGATAGCATCCTATATATTTGACATTAGGGCTAGGGTTCTAGATGAGACAAAAAGGGGGCAAGGAGAGTACAAAAAGTTTACAGATAAGAAATGGCCAAAATAGACGGTGAGGACGGATTCTTGAGAAAGCCCTAGAGGGACAGAGTCGCTAGCACGTCGTTCGTGGTTGGAACGATGTTCGTGTGGATACCGTTAGAGGAAGCCGATCTGAGTTATCGACTTCTTGCGATCGGGAAGAGAGCAACAGGTATCACGACAAGTCGTGACGCGTAGACACTTAGGTCACGACAGAAAACTCCAGAGGCGACATGCCGCGACTAGAAGCTGAGTAGGTCGTGACTGAAAACTCCAAAGGTGAAGAGTCGTGACTAGTGGATGCGGAGGTCACGACTATAGTTCGAATACCGAAGGTAACACTTCTTTCTCCTTGACTTAAACGCAATCGGTAGATCCTAGCAAGGAATGGAAACAATTTTAAAGTTAATTTCCGCTGCATGTCTTCTAATTCCCTTCAGTGGTATCAGAGCAATGCCATTTTATGTTTTAGTTAGATTTGATTGTTGATACATGTGATGTATGTTAGACTTCTTAGCCGATTATATGATAACATATGAATTATGTATGACATATAGGGAATCCATTTTATGTATAACATTTAAGGAATCCGAAAGAAAACTGAAATCGGTAGTGTATGTTAATTGATTTGATCAATTAATATTGATGGGGATCTAAGAAAACTGAATTAAGATTCTTGATTATTTATCAAAAAGAAATTTCTCAGGGCGCTGGCCCTAGACCCCGCCCGCTAACCGGCTAGCGGGATCTCTGTGGTTACCTGGTTATAGCACAACATAATCATTATATATACTGCCTTTCCTGATGTATGAATGTATTAAAATATTTATTGCCCTTCACATAATATGAATTTTGATTCTTGAATGTTTGGGTATGGTGAACAATATGGCTCTAGATTACAAGTGTTGTAATTTTTCTAAATACGGCCTGCGTGTCGTGTCTTCCTCTAATTACTCTCGTTGTACATTCTCTTCTCATCTCACTCCCCTCGAATGTTAAAATGAGGTTTCCTTATGTAATTTTCCTATTCTTATTAGAGATCTCCTCTCATTGGCTTGAGGGGACTTAGGATAGGTGAGCCATATTATATCACATTTAAAATTATGCATCTTATGCTTATATGTTCTATATGTATATTGCTTGTATGAGATACAACCGAGATACATGCATTTTGTAAACCAGATAGTTAATTAAACCCTCTAAATGAAATCTTAAGTCATAATGCTGTCAATTAATGAACACTTGTCAAAATCTCGATCGCTTACTTGTAGGCTCCACCAAAGTGGGTGCATTTGAGTTATCTTAGGGAGATAAGCAAATAGTAATGGTGCTACTCACATATGTTTGTTATTGTTTGACTTAATTGAGATTATCAAAACAGTTTTGGGTCTCAAGGCATTAGATGGGATTAAAATATGACGGATAATATGATGATGGAATCCCATGAACATCTAAGAGTTACATTTGATGTAATTGGTAAAGGTGTTACCTACCTAAATAACTTAAAGTTAAGCGTCCTGCCAAAGCGGACTTAAGTTTAAGTCAAATATGGATCTTAGCCCACTAATTATTACATTGAGGGTTGTTTTATTTAGTGGGAGATTGCTAATTAGATTGCATATTTTAATTGTAGAATCATTACGACTAGTAATACTGCTACATTATCGTTATGATCTGTCCTTGAGAAGGACAAACTCAATGTGACAAACTTTCTTGACTGGTTCAGGAACTTGAGAATTATTCTCAAGCAGGAAAGAAAGGCATATGTCCTAGATCAACCCATTCCTGAGGAGCCAGCAGCCAATGCTCCTAGAGCTTGGAGAGATTCTTATGCGAAGCATAAGGAAGACTCTGTCGATGTGGGATGCTTTATGCTTGCCACCATGATTTCGGAGCTCCAAAGAGATCTGGAACACATGGAGGCTTATGAGATGATTGTGCATCTTAAGGAAATGTTCTAGCAACAAGCAAGGTAAGAGAGGTATGAGACCACTAAGGCCTTATATTCCTGCAAGATGGCTGAAGGTGCATCAGTCAGTGCTCATGTCTTAAAGATGAAAGGGTACATTGATCACCTTGAGAGGCTTGGATTTCCCATGAGCCAGGAGTTAGTGTAATATCCCTAATTTTCTGTACTGATTTATATATACAGATTGAATGAAATATACGAACTATTTTTCAGGAAGAAGATATGGTTATTTATGTAAAGAAAGGGATTAAACTGAAAAAGAAAGGAAATAAATGGACTTGATTGCAATTATGGAAAGGTTAAGAATAAGAAGGAAAAGTAGACAAAAATGTGGGGTCCTAAAGTGTAATTTTAGCCAAATAAAGGGACTTAGTTGAAAAGAAGAAAAGTTTCCAGAGCAAAAGTGTAATTATGAAAACCTGGACCGGAAATAGGCAAAAATAGTGATCGTACTCCGATCATCCCCATATTTTACTAGAAGATAGAGCAAGTGACGCCGGGTAATCCAGCATAATACAGGAACTTTTCAAGACTCCAGATAGCAGAAATTGATCTGATAGTCTAAAAATTATAAAAATTCCTACCGGATATCCTAGATTTCAGATCTATGTGAGAAATTACAGGATGATGCGTCCTGATGGGGAAGAGGTCAGAAAACTGACAGAATACTGATAGGAGGTCTGTAAGAAAATTTATTCACAAATTAGAAAATCCAGACGGGAGTGTGAGGACTCCGGGTATCCGATAGGGAGATTTATCGGTATTTAAAAAGGGACTGAATGAGTTCAGATGACCTCAGTCAGATGACCGTTATAACCCATAGGGATGCCTAAACATAGTAGGCCAGTGTATCTGGTAAAAGGACCCGGTGTCCGGATATGTGTATAAACGGTGTATATTAGACAAAAGGCTCGATGAACTTTACTTGAGGAAGATTCCTCGTAATACGTGCCATGAAGGTAATGGACCCTGAAAGGCCTAATAATGGCGCCATCAAAGGCCCAATAAGACTCTTGGACTGATAGGTGGGCCAGTGTCCGGCAGAACCCTGGAAAAGTGCAAAATTACGAAAGTGCCCCTGTGTAGTACTAAAGGGGTAGCAGGTGTATGAAGGGCATTTTGGTCATTCTGGATAGGCCTAAAGGCCAAGACATATACAGGTGAAGTTAACCATAGTCAGTATATGCCCTGATAGAGTACAGAAAGGTGTAAAATGATAGTTTTGCCCTTAGGATTAAGATAGTGCATGAAAGGGCACCCAGGGATATTTTGGTCATTTTGCAGGGGATCTGTAATTGAGTTTAGACCCAGTATAAAAATGTTAATGATATGAAGGATCCAGATACTAAATTTAAGGTCAAGAGACATAATATGGATTTTCAGAAAAATTAGATTCAGAAAACGGTTCAGTTTTCGAGGCGACGGACCGGGCCGATACCGGATTGGACCGAAAAGCTTCCAGAAGGCTTCTAGCTCCCTCCAATTTTGCCATGTGAAGAATGTGAGGGGTGAGGTTTCCTTTGAGGTGTCCCCTTGATGATGCAGTAAAGGAATAAAAGAAAAATAGAAAATTCCGAAAAAACCTGGACCACAAGTTCATAAGGCTTCAAAATTATAAGAATGCCACTCATCAAAACTATAAATACCCCCTAGCTCTTCATTCTCATAGACAAGAAGCAATTTTAGAGTGATAAGGAAGTTCTTGAGAGAGAAAGTGAGAAAAAGAAAGTAGAAAGGAAGTTTTGGTGAAGTTGGAAGCAATATAGAAGTTCTGAAGTTCTGCTTTTAAGGTAGTAACTAATCCTAGCTTTTATGTAATGTCTTTGTGATTTGTTGTGCTATTGTTTGGTTTGATTGTTGTCTTATATGTTGTGCTTGAAGCTCTATTACAATGCTATGATCATATGTTATTGAATATGGAAGCACGCAGCATACTTATCTGTACACAATCACAAGCAAGCATTGTCACTCTGCATTACATATATTGTTATGATTATTACTACTGAGATTCCCTCGAATCTCATCCCAAATAACCCATTACAGGGGAGGCTATGTTGAAGTAAATTTTGGAAATCTTGAAGGACGCCGTTAGGCTGCCGAAATTCTGGCAAAGTGGTAAAGAAAGGAACTGATACGTACTATGTACGTAGGTACTTTCTAAGGAGGCTGGAAGTGAGTGGACCTAGCCGGTTCAACCAGTCTTTCCTGGGTACTTACATAGAATGGTAGTTCTTACAGGAATTACCAAATCGGTACAAGATCGGTTACTTTCTAAAGACGAAGTATATCCGTTATGCTGCCGGATTTCTGGAGGAAATGATGTATTAGAAATATGAGAATTTTGTACATGTCCCAATGAACAACAACTATCCTTTAATAACAAATATTGTTTGGTATGTTCTAAATATATGATCGGCATGCTTAACTGATATGTGATGGATGTATGCATGCGTATGTAAGAGTGAATGCTAAAAATTGTTTATGTGAACAGTAAATCCGAGGAGACCTATTGATATTTGATAAATCATTAAAAATAGTAAATGGATGAATAAATGTCTGAAATTTTTATGGTAAATATTAGACATATTAATATTTAATTTGGTATATAATATGACTCGTTTGGATGTCTACACATGGATTTATAAATTTCCAAAGTTGGAGCTAGAATACTGGATTTAGGAGAAAAATGTGGGATGAACAGTAAAATTGAAACATTGACCCACAGTGATTTGGTCAAAGATTGGTCAATGAATGATTTTTCCCTTAAATATAATGGAGTCAGATTTATGTAGCAATTGGAACCACTTTATTTCGATTTTTCTATATTTAATTATTATTTTCTGAAGTCAGGTCACTCATCTGGAATTTACACAGTGAACAGTACCCAAGAAGGGTAAAATTCCAGATTGAGATATTGGACTTCAATGACCTGGAAAGTGGTTCTAAATGCTACCAAATAATCCCTAAAATGTATGAAAATAAGGACGTTTCATTTTGGTATCAGAGCAAAGGATTCTGGCTTAGGAAATACTCTGAATAAATGATTTATAGATAGATATACCATGATAAAGCTGTCATAATTGACACTAAGACAGTGTTTACAGGATGACTAGATATAGATCCGGATCCGAAACTACAGTGAACCAGTGGGATCCTAGACCAGAGGTCTCTAGTTCGGATAGTTCAGAAGAGGAGATAATGAGCAATGATTATGATCCTTGGATATCTCCAGTAGTAAGTGACTCAGAAGTGGATAGTTCTTCTGTAGGATCAAATCTTGTGGTGTATGATCAGGAGAAGAAGGGGATAAAAGGTCCTATTCCTGCCATTCCCATAAATGTGGTACCTCCAAATATAGCAGACAATTCAAGATCCAGCCAAGTACTTGATCAGATTAATGCGCCAGGTCCCAGTAGGCCCGAAGTGATATTAGTAGAGATATATTTGGGAAATATAATCGTAAGACTGATACCAGGGAGGAACCTGAGTAGAGAACAATTTGAGAGCTCGGTAGTATTAGCCCGACAGCTATATGGGCTGAGGCAGACCCTGATCAGAAATGTAGATCAAGGTTATATGGTTTATCAGAATTTCATCACAAGGGTAAAAGCGATATATCAAGCCTGGGATCCAAATGTATTAACCCTAGGGCTTTGGCTAGAAATTATGGACGATGTATTGCCAACTACTCCTACCTGGAGATCAGAGTTGGATCGATATTTTGACAAAGAACCATATTGTACTGTATCTGACTGGATCTACTTGGTAGGAGAGTATATTAGAATAAAGTTTAAGAAGAATTAGGGTAATGTTTTCAATGTACGTAATGTATAAAAGATTAGTACAGTAGTATATGTATGACTGTGACATGTACCTTGTATGCTATGTTTGAAATGAAATGAGAAATGTTGTTTATCGCATTCCCTTCTATGTTATAGCATAACAAAATGGTTCGAACAAGAAGAACGATTCCAGCAGAGGAACCACAAGAAGCTGGAAATCTTAATCGGCTAATTTTAGAGTGATTAGAACAACAACAAAAGATAATTAAGGAAATGCGAGCAGCTCAGGCACGTAATGAGCAGGAAAGAGATGCCGCTATAGCTGCAGCAGTAGCTGAGGCAATAAGCAACCTGAGGCCACTCGAGCCTTCAGGATCAGCTAGTAGAGAACCATAGCCGGTACAGCCCCAGAGACGGGTTGACCCAAGAGAGGATGCAGCTAGCATCCTGAAACATCCTTCCTTAGACTCCTCAGAGCACACTTGAAGAAGCATTATTAGCTGGTTTATATCTTATCTTAAGTCCAGAAGTTGAACTTTTAACTTTAAGTTCCTTATTCTGAACTTTTACTTTGAGGACAGGTTTATCTCATTGTACACATCCAAATGAGGCTTATTACCTATCCACAGAATGCCCTATATGTGTATAACTGGCTCACCAAATTTCGTGGCCAAACTCTTCCGTTTACTAGGTCACACTGAGGTCGGAATACTGCTACCTCAGGACCTACGAATTTCTCTCTTAATTTCTCATACACAAATTGAACATGCCAAACAATATTTATCATTGAATAACAACATGTCATACAATAAGGCATACACAAAATCCTCATATTTTTATTACATCTTTTCCTGCCTGAAATCCGGCGGCATAACTGCTAGGCTTTATCTGTATAAAGAACGAACTGTACTGATTCGGTAATTCCCTCATGAGAACTACCATTCTACGTAGTACCCAGGAAAGACTAGATGAACCGGCTAGGTCCACTCACTTCCAGCCTCCTTAGACAGCACATACGTACACAGTACTTATCATATACTGATGTTCAGTCTTAACTTCGGCAGCATAACGGCGCATCCTAGCATTCTCAAAATTTACTTCGACATAACCTCCCTGTAATGGGTTATATATAGGGATGAGATTCGGGGGAATCTCAGTAGCAACAATCATAACAATATATGTAATGCAGAGTGACAGTGCTTGCTTGTGACTGTATACAGATAAGTATGCTGCATGCTTCCATACTCAATAACATATGATCATAGCATTGCAGTAGAGCTTCAGACATAACATATAAGACAACAATCCAACCAAACAATAGCACATCAAATCACAAAGCCATTACATAAAAGCTAGGATTAGTTACTACCTGGCTAGCTCAACAGAACTCTACTATCTCTATTCTGCTTCCAGCTCCGCCAGAACTTCCTTTCTTTCTTTCTTCCTTTCTCTCTTCCTTTCCTTCTCCTTCTCTCTCTTCTTTCTCTCTCTTTCTCTTCTCCATGCGTGAAGCAAATGAATGGGGGAGGGGGTATTTATAATTGCCTCCAATGGCAATATCGTAATTTCCATGAACTCTGATCCTGTGGCCACGGTTTTTCTGGAATTTCCTATTTTCTTTATTTCCTTTACTGCATCATCATGCTGACTCACCCTTTCATAATTACCTGCTGACTCAGCACGCTGACTCGCCATGCTGACTCATAGCCTTTCATAATTACCTGCTGACTCAGCATGCTGACTCGTAGGTCCAGAGTCTTGCATCGTAATACGTGTCCTTAGCTTCATCTGCTTCCGCCAGATCAGTGTCATGTGGCGCCTGGAAGAGACCTTGCATGCTTTCCAATGCTATTCAGATAAGTCTCAGACTTTATCTGATCACCTTCTCAGTTATCGTGCCAACCGAGTAACTTTACTTTACTGAATCATTACTTTAATGCCATGTGGCATCCTGTGGGTCCCATGGGCACACCTTATCAGTCCACCTCATGGTTTCCAGATATCCTTTCCTTTATCTGACCTCCTGCCCCAGTTTTATCTCTAACCGGGTAATTATCTCATTTGGACCTTCACAACTCTTGGCCCACTTGATCCCATACGGCTAACACCACTTATAGTCACTAGTCGCGACCCAAACATCATCTTATCGCGACCTAACACTTCTGTGTACATTAGTCGCGACCACAACATCCTTTAGTCGCGACCATAACAGTTTTTCGTCGTGACCTCATTACTTTTTAGTCGTAACTAGGCTCATTTTACCTATTAGTCGCAACACCACGTATATTTTCGTCACGACCCATCCTTTCTGCCAATATTAGTCGCGACCATAATACCTTCTCGTCGCGCCTAGCTCTTTCTGTAACTATTAGTCACGACCATAATACTCTCTAGTCGTGACCAAAATGGTCAGCTCTCAACTCTACAACCTTTAACCTTTATATCATCCCAAAAATGGCCATTCTTCCCCTTGGGACCTCAACACATGAGTCCCCATATCTTTACTTACTTGCAGCTTAGTCCCTGAAACTCTCTACATGTCTCTGGGACTTCTGCTCAAAAGGGGTCTAATAGCCTCTCAATCTTAGGCTATTTCTACATCTCTAGGCCTGAAAATTGGGATGTTACATTTCTCCTCCCCTTTAAATAAATTTCATCCTCAAAATTTAATTAGTACAATAGCCAAATTTACTCAATATCTGGCAAAGTACCTTATCATAAAACTTTACATATTTTATAACATGCTTTTATTTTCTTTGGGTCAACTCAATCAGAGTTTAAAATCTACTTTTCTCTTATGGATCACTCACTGCACTTATGAGCAGTGTCCATTTCTTTCATATCAAATTTTCTTGAATATTACTGTATTCAGGAATACTCATCATATCTCTTTCAGCATCATACTTCTAGCATTTATCTCTTATTACTTCTCTTAATATCTCGCAGACTGCTTTAATATCTGCAACATCTCATCTTTCTTTTTATATAATCATATATTCTCATCATTCTTAGCACTTAACTTCATACAGAGAGAGGACTTACGCAGCTATTATTTCTTTACTTTGCTTCTGAACAAGAGCACCTACTCTTAAATAAGAGCATCTATGCATAATGCCTGGCCAACATATTGCAGGACTGCATATTTACTTATGAATGCAAAGCTCTAACATCGGAGCTCAAGCATTTCTGTTCTAATTATGCACAGCTCTAACACTTGGAGCTTGCACAATTTTAGCATAACATATGGCCTGACATCTCATGCAACGAGGGAAAGCTCTCATTTTCTATTCTATTCGTAACATAACATTTAAACATATGATCCCTACAAAAGGGAGCCTCTCTATCTGTTCATAAAATGCATATTTCTCGGTGCGTGTCATATTACACGTTTACCATAGTGTATCTCATTACATGCTTTTGCTACTTTATCATGGCATATCTAGCCAACTCTGGCTATCTCATGGTGTATTTCACCCTTTCGTAACTTATCTTGCCTTATCATGACTTATCCTGAGATACTATAAGGCTAACATTATCTTCCTCATAGAACCGCGTTCTATCTTTGTTTTCCTTAGACCCTCTTCTCTAAGTCTTCTCTAGCCTTTTAATATCTTTACCCTCATCTGGGGGATCAATCTACTCATACTCTTCTGTTCTCATTACACAGAGGATTCTCTTCTCTGCTTCTTAGGCATACTTCTACAAAACTTTGAATATCAGCACTCAGATTTGAACTTGGACTCCATCTTTATTTAAGGGAAAGCTAAGTTCAGTCTGTATAGGCTATATGAGAAAAATAATTATAAATAATTTTTCTGGCTGGGTTTATCAACTGGTGAAGCTTCCTCACCTTAACTTCGTCTTTGGCATTCATCTTCCCAGAGAGATACTACATTGTACTCATATCTCATGGCTCATTACTTTCCTTAGGCTAGTGTAGGGAATTGGAAGACACGCAGCGGAAATTAACTTTAAAAATTTTTCCATTCCCAGCCAGGATCTACCGAATGTGTTTAAGTCAAGGAGAAAGAAGTGTTACCTTCGGTTTCAAGCTTTGGTCGCGACCTCAGTGTCCACTAGTCGCGACTCCTCGCCTCTGGAACTTTCAGTCGCGACCTCCTCAGCTTCTAGTCGCGACCTGTTGCCTCTGGAGTTTGTAGTCGCGACCTACTCTGTTTCTAGTCGCGACCTGTCGCCTCTGGAGCTTTTAGTCGCGACCTCTTCAACTTCACGTCGCGACCTGTCTCCTCTTTTCGGATTTCTGACGTTCAGATGCCCGTTTGGTCGCGACCTAAGTGTGTTCTGGTCGCGACCTTTCTTCGTGTCTGGCCGTATCGTAGAAGTCGACAGCTCAGATCGGCTTCCTCTACCGGTATCCACACGAACAGCGTTCCAGTTACGAACGACGTGCTAGCGCCTCTTGTCCCTCTAAGGCTTTCTGGAGATTCCGTCCTCACCGTCTCTATTTCGGCAGTTTCTTATATGCAAACCTTTTGCACTCTCCCTGCCCCCTTTTCTCACGACTGAATGTGTGTGAAGAGATCTATTGTGTGTTGAACCCTAGCTCCTAATGTCAAATATATAGGAAGCTATCGGGCTTCTAATAGGGCCGGGCTTCAGAATTAATCTTATATTAATTCTGAATTAATACAATATCATATATTGCATAATTTAATAAGAAACTGATTAAATAAATATGGTTTATATTAAATCCGTCCCACAGATTTAATTCACCTATTTATTTAATTTAAAATAAAGATAAGACAGAATTATATTTGATTTATTCTCATAAATCAAATTTGAGATATCTTATCAATTTGAATTTCAAATTCAAATAGATCATATCCATTTAAATTCAAATTCAAAATTGATAGAGATTTAATTTATCCTTATAAATTAAATCTTACAAATATCTCTTATATTATTTATATAATATATATATATATAAACTAATTTATATATATATATAAAATATATATCCACCCTAGATTATTCATTGAATCTAGACATCTCTTAGATTCAATGAATCTGGACATCATAGCTCGCATTGGGCTGTTTTGTGTGCGACCCTGTAGGCCCATATGAAGTTGGCAGTGGCCCAGTTACTATACTGACCCACAAGTCGTAAGCGGTCTCTAGCAAGGCATTACGACTACCCAAAACATATGAGGATCGATAAACGATGTAACCTTTCATACAACCATATCACGTCCCTTTTGTCACACGATATTTCGGTCAAGGATGAGGCATGGTGAACGTCATCCTCCTGTTCCTGACCGTTACTTTCTCGATCCCTGAGTAGTCTGAATATAGAAATGGAACTACCCTTCCATTCCAGTATGGCCATACATTTCTCAGACTCACTCATCGAGGGGCCCAGTAATATCTCTCTACGAATGTGAGGGACAAATTCCATCTTGACCATTCACATTCCTCCGCATGAAAAACCACTAAGCCCGAGCATAGCCTTTATGATCACTCGGTCAAAAGTTACTTTTGACTAGGTCAAAGCTGAGCGTTTGTCATGTAGGAATCCATGATGATCTCAGGTCAAAGGGCATAGTGACATGGCTTGTATATGAGAGAAGCTTATGACTTGACCCATGCAGCTCTCTCATTGCGGGTCGGTCCAACACCCTGTACTCTTACATGTGCTTATGACTTTGATTTATATCTCTATATATCTTCAAAGTCATACTGGTCTTATTTCATCTCTGCTCCCACATAGATGACCGACCAGGGACATTTAGGATAAGATCATGAGTTATCCAAGGATGGTCATCATAGTAAACATGCAAATAATATGATAACATGATACAATGATTGGCCCCTAGGGCACAATTTCTAACATCCTCCCACTTGCACTAGGAATAATCATTAATTTGTCTCAATCCTATTGACCTAACATGACGCTCACGTTTTGCCTGGACAAGCGGTTTAGAGGATCAGCATCATTGTCTTCTCTTGCTACCTTGCATATTTTTATATCACCTCTATCATTGATTTCTCTGATGAGATGAAATCGCCTGAGTATATGTTTGGTCCTTTGATGTGACCTAGGCTCTTTGGCCTGTGCAATGGCACCACTATTGTCACAGAACAAAGTTATTGGATCTGAGATGGTCGGTACCACCCTTAGTTCAGCAATGAACTTCCTGATCCAAATGGCCTCCTCAGCTGCATCAGATGCTGCTATATACTCGGCTTCCATTGCAGAATCTACTATAGTGCTCTGCTTAGAGCTCTTCCAGCTTACTGCTCCATTATTCAGGAGGAATATGTATCCAGATCGCGATTTCTGGTCATCCTGGTCAGTTTGGAAACTTGCATCTGTGTAACCAGTTACATAGAGCTCGTCATCCAATCCACCATAGACCAAGAATAAGTCCTTAGTCCTTCTTAAGTACTTAAGGATATTCTTGACAGCAGTCCAATGGCCCTCACCAGGGTCCTGTTGATATCTGCTAGTCATACTTAAGGCAAACGAGACATCCGG
The DNA here is from genome assembly GCA_037074615.1 of Leucaena leucocephala. Lineage (NCBI taxonomy): Eukaryota > Viridiplantae > Streptophyta > Magnoliopsida > Fabales > Fabaceae > Leucaena > Leucaena leucocephala. Next base: position 12,624,040 of record CM073537.1, read on the forward strand.
TCGAGTACATAACATGGCGTACATGATAGATCCTATGGCCGAGGCATATGGAATCTTACTCATGCGACCTCGCTGATCTGGTGTACTAGGACACAAATCCTTGCTGAGGTGAATACCATGAGACATGGGTATGAAACCCCTTTTTGATTCCTGCATACTGAACCTATGCAGTATCTTGTCTATATATGTGCTCTGACTCAATCCTAGAAGCCTTTTAGATCTATCTCTATAGATCATAATTCCTAGGATGTAGGTGGCTTCACCCAAGTCTTTCATCGAGAAAGATTTTCCTAACCAAGACTTGACAATCTGCAAGGTAGGAATGTCATTCCCAATGAGTAGGATGTCATCGACATAGAGTACCAAAAATACAACTGTGCTCCCACTAACCTTCTTGTACACACAAGGTTCATCAATGTTTTGAAGAAATCCAAACTCTTTGACTACTTCATCAAAACGATGATTCCAACTCTGAGATGCTTGCTTCAGTCCATAAATGGACCTTTGAAGCTTGCATACCTTACCAGAGTCCTCAGAACGCACAAAACCTTCAGGTTGTGTCATGTACACATCCTCAAGGAGCTTTCCATTAAGGAAGGCTGTCTTGACGTCCATCTGCCATATTTCATAGTCATAATATGCTGCAATGGCAAGGAGGATTCTGATTGATTTGGCCATTGCAACTGGGGAAAAGGTCTCATCATAGTCCACACCATGAGTTTGAGTAAATCCTTTTGCAACCAGTCGTGCCTTGAAGACATTTACATTGCCATCCATGTCAGTTTTCTCTTTAAAAACCCACTTGCACCCGACGGTTTTTATACCTTCAGGCGGGTCGACTAAGGTCCATACCTTATTGTCGTACGTGGATTGCATCTCAGACTTCATGGCATTAAGCCGTTTCTCAGAGTTTGGTCCCACTATAGCTTCTTGATAGGTAGTGGGCTCATTATGCTCAATGAGCAACACATCACGACTATCAGAAATCAGAAATCCATATATCTGAGGCTGAAGTCGTGCCCTATTAGATCGCCTTGGGCCTTGCGTGACCTGAGGAGTCTCAACAACTTCTTGTGAGTCTTCTCTACTTTCCATCTCTAGTTCTGTGGCGTCTTGTGGCTCTCGAACTTCTTCGAGGTGTACCTTGCTCCCAGTGGTTCTTTTAGAGATAAATTCTCGTTCTAGAAAGATACCATTTCTGACAACAAACACTTTGTTATCAGTGGGGTTGTAGACATAATATCCCTTGGTTTCCTTAGGATATCCCACAAAAAGGCACTTTGAAGATTTGGGCGCTAACTTATCTGAGGCTTGTTGCTTAACATAGACCTCACATCCCCAAATCTTGAGAAAAGACAAACTAGGTTTCCTCCCAGTCCATATCTCATACGGAGTCTTTTCAACTGCCTTAGATGGAACACGATTCAGTGTGAACGTAGCTGTCTCTAGGGCGTGGCCCCAAAAGGATGGTGGAAGATCTGTTCGACTCATCATGGATCGAACCATATCCAATAGTGTTCGATTCCTCCGTTCAGAAACCCCATTCCATTGTGGTGTTCCTGGAGGAGTCAATTGTGAGACTATTCCACAATTCCTAAGATGATCGATAAACTCTTGGCTCAAATATTCACCACCTCGATCAGATCGAAGGGCTTTAATTGTTTTACCAAGCTGGTTTTGTACTTCATTTTGAAATATCTTGAACATTTCAAAAGATTCGGATTTATGTTTCATTAGATAGACGTAGCCATATCTACTGAAATCATCTATGAATGTAATGAAGTACGAATAACCTCTTCTGGCATTTGTATTCATCGGTCCACACACATCTGTATGTATGAGGCCCAACAAATCAGTGGCCCTCTCACTGTGCCCAGTGAAAGGCGACTTTGTCATCTTTCCTAACAAACAAGATTCGCAAGTATCATATGATTCAAAATCAAATGAGTTGAGAAATCCATCTTGATGGAGTTTAGAAATGCGTTTCTCATTTATGTGGCCTAGACGACAGTGCCAGAGGTACGTCGGATTCAAATCATTTGGTTTGATCCTTTTGGCGGTTATGTTATAGATATTTCCATGATTGGGTTGTTCCAAGTTTAATATGTAATGATCAACATGCAAATCACCATGAGCATAGAAAATATCATTACGATAAATAGAACATTTACCATTCCCAGAAATGGAAGTGTAACCTTCCTTATCCAAATAAGAAAGAGAAACAATGTTACTACTCAAAGCAGGAACATAATAGCAATTGTTCAAAACTAACAAAAGCCCAGTGGGCAGAACTAATTCATAAGTGCCCACAGCTAGAGCAGCAACCTTTGCTCTCTTTCCAACTCATAGGTCAACTTCGCCCTTCTTCAGCTTTCTACTGTCCTTTAGGCCCTGCACATTTATACAAATGTGAGAACCACATGCAGTATCTAATACCCATGTAGTGGAAGTAGAGAGATGAATGTCTATAACATAAATACCTGAAGCGATAGCCCCGCTATCCTTCTTGTTCTTTCTCAGATCTTCAAGGTAGAGTTTGCAATTCCTCTTCCAATGACCCGGTTCATTGCAGAAGAAGCAAACTCCTTCCTTTGGAGGCTTTGCCTTCTTTGGTGCAGGCTTGGTTTCGGGCTTGCCTGACTCTTTGGTCTTACCAGATGAGCAGTGACCCTTCCCCTTACCATTGCCTTTCTTTTTCATACCCTTTCCTTTCTGAACCATCAAAACAGTACTGGGCTTCTTCGTAACAGTCGGCTCAGCAGTTTTAAGCATCCCATGCAGTTCAGAAATAGATTTCTCCATGTTGTTCATGTTGTAATTCATGACAAACTGGTCATAACTTTCCGGGAGTGAGTTCAAGATCAAATCTGTAGCTAACTCCTGGCTCATGGGAAATCCAAGCCTCTCAAGGTGATCTATGTACCCTTTCATCTTTAAGACATGAGTACTCACTGATGCACCTTCAGCCATCTTGCAGGAATGTAAGGCCTTAGTGGTCTCATACCTCTCTTGCCTTGCCTGTTGCTGGAACATTTCCTTAAGATGCACAATCATCTCATAAGCCTCCATGTGTTCCAGATCTCTTTGAAGCTCCGGAACCATAGTGGCAAGCATCAAGCATCCCACATCAACAGAGTCTTCCTTATGCTTCGCATAAGAATCTCTCTGAGCTCTAGGAGCATTGGCTGCTGGCTCCTCAGGAATGGGTTGATCTAGGACATATACCTTTCTTTCCTGCTTGAGAACAATTCTCAAGTTCCTGAACCAGTCAAGAAAGTTTGTCCCATTGAGTTTGTCCTTCTCAAGGACAGATCGCAACGATAATGTAGCAGTATTACTAGTCGTCATGATTCTACAATTAAAATATGCAATTTAATTAGCAATCTCCCACTGAATAAAATAACCCTCAATGTAATAATTAGTGGGCTAAGATCCATATTTGGCTTAAACTTGAGTCCGCTTTGGCTGGACGCTCAACTTTAAGTTATTTAGGTAGGTAACAACTTTACCAATTACATCAAATGTAATTCTTAGATATTTAGGGGATTCAATCATCATATGATCCGGCATGTTTTAATCCCATCTAATGCCTTGAGACCCAAAACCGTTTTGATAATCTCAATTAAGTCAAACAATAACAAACATAAGAGTAGCACCATTACTCTTGCTTATCTCCCCAAGATAACTCAAATGCACCCACTTTGGTGGACCTACAAATGAGCGATCGAGGTTTTGACAAGTGTTCATTAATTGACGGCATATGACTTAAGATTTCTTTTAGAGGGTTTAATTAATTATCTGGTTTATAAGATGCATGTATCGCGGTTGTATCTCATACAAGTATTATGCATATAAAACATACATGCAGTGATCTAATCAAAAGATGCATAATCTTAATCGTGATACAATATGGCTCACCTATCCTAAGTCCCCTCAAGCCAATGAGAGGAGCTCTCTTATTAGAATAGGAAAAGTACATAAGGAAACCTCGTTTTAACATTCGAGGGGAGTGAGATGAGAAGAGAATGTACAACGAGAGTCATTAGAGGAAGGCAGGACACGCAGGCCGTATTTAGAAAAATTACAACACTTGTAATCTAGAGCCATATTGTTCACCATACCCAAACATTCAAGAATCAAAATTCATGCTATTTGAAGGGCAATAAATGTTTCAAAACATTCATATATCAGGAAAGTCAATACATATTACGATTATGTTGCGCTACGATTAAATAGCCACGGCGGTCCCGCTAGTCGGTTAGCGGGCGGGGTGTGGGGCAGCGCCCCAATAGAAATTTTTTTGATAAATAATCAAGAATCTTAATTCTTTTTCCTTAGACCCCATCAATATTAATTGATCAAATCAATTAACATACACCACCGATTTCAGTTTCCTTTTAGATTCCGTATATGTCATACATAAACAGATTCCATATATGTCATACATATCACGCATGTTATCATATAATCAGCTAAGAAGTCTAACATACATCACATGTATCAACAATCAAACCTAACTTAAACACAAAACGGCATGGCTCTGATACCACTGTAGGGAATTGGAAGACACGCAGCAGAAATTAACTTTAAAAATTTTTCCATTCCCAGCCAGGATCTACCGAATGTGTTTAAGTCAAGGAGAAAGAAGTGTTACCTTCGGTTTCAAGCTTTGGTCGCGACCTCAGTGTCCACTAGTCGCGACTCCTCGCCTCTGGAACTTTCAGTCGCGACCTCCTCAGCTTCTAGTCGCGACCTGTCGCCTCTGGAGTTTGTAGTCGCGACCTACTCTGTTTCTAGTCGCGACCTGTCGCCTCTGGAGCTTTTAGTCGCGACCTCTTCAACTTCACGTCGCGACCTGTCTCCTCTTTTCGGATTTCTGACGTTCAGATGCCCGTTTGGTCGCGACCTAAGTGTGTTCTGGTCGCGACCTTTCTTCGTGTCTGGCCGTATCGTAGAAGTCGACAGCTCAGATCGGCTTCCTCTACCGGTATCCACACGAACAGCGTTCCAGTTACGAACGACGTGCTAGCGCCTCTTGTCCCTCTAAGGCTTTCTGGAGATTCCGTCCTCACCGTCTCTATTTCGGCAGTTTCTTATATGCAAACCTTTTGCACTCTCCCTGCCCCCTTTTCTCACGACTGAATGTGTGTGAAGAGATCTATTGTGTGTTGAACCCTAGCTCCTAATGTCAAATATATAGGAAGCTATCGGGCTTCTAATAGGGCCGGGCTTCAGAATTAATCTTATATTAATTCTGAATTAATACAATATCATATATTGCATAATTTAATAAGAAACTGATTAAATAAATATGGTTTATATTAAATCCGTCCCACAGATTTAATTCACCTATTTATTTAATTTAAAATAAAGATAAGACAGAATTATATTTGATTTATTCTCATAAATCAAATTTGAGATATCTTATCAATTTGAATTTCAAATTCAAATAGATCATATCCATTTAAATTCAAATTCAAAATTGATAGAGATTTAATTTATCCTTATAAATTAAATCTTACAAATATCTCTTATATTATTTATATAATATATATATATATAAACTAATTTATATATATATATAAAATATATATCCACCCTAGATTATTCATTGAATCTAGACATCTCTTAGATTCAATGAATCTGGACATCATAGCTCGCATTGGGCTGTTTTGTGTGCGACCCTGTAGGCCCATATGAAGTTGGCAGTGGCCCAGTTACTATACTGACCCACAAGTCGTAAGCGGTCTCTAGCAAGGCATTACGACTACCCAAAACATATGAGGATCGATAAACGATGTAACCTTTCATACAACCATATCACGTCCCTTTTGTCACACGATATTTCGGTCAAGGATGAGGCATGGTGAACGTCATCCTCCTGTTCCTGACCGTTACTTTCTCGATCCCTGAGTAGTCTGAATATAGAAATGGAACTACCCTTCCATTCCAGTATGGCCATACATTTCTCAGACTCACTCATCGAGGGGCCCAGTAATATCTCTCTACGAATGTGAGGGACAAATTCCATCTTGACCATTCACATTCCTCCGCATGAAAAACCACTAAGCCCGAGCATAGCCTTTATGATCACTCGGTCAAAAGTTACTTTTGACTAGGTCAAAGCTGAGCGTTTGTCATGTAGGAATCCATGATGATCTCAGGTCAAAGGGCATAGTGACATGGCTTGTATATGAGAGAAGCTTATGACTTGACCCATGCAGCTCTCTCATTGCGGGTCGGTCCAACACCCTGTACTCTTACATGTGCTTATGACTTTGATTTATATCTCTATATATCTTCAAAGTCATACTGGTCTTATTTCATCTCTGCTCCCACATAGATGACCGACCAGGGACATTTAGGATAAGATCATGAGTTATCCAAGGATGGTCATCATAGTAAACATGCAAATAATATGATAACATGATACAATGATTGGCCCCTAGGGCACAATTTCCAACAGCTAGGTCTAACTGCGACCTTGGGATCTAACTGCGATCAACCATTAGCCTCTTTAGAATCTAACTGCGACTCTGAATCTCTTAGGATCTAACTGTGACCCTGGAGCCATGCTAGAATCTAATTGCGACCCTCCAGAATCTAACTGCGATTCTGTTGTACTGTATATCTCCCGAAGATCTTAAACCAACAGACTAAGTTATAAGGTTAACTGCTTCTACCTGTTGATAACTCCATAAAAATTTAAAAATGTTTGTAGCCTCATATCATTTATCCAGACTTTACTTACTTCCTCTCGTACTCAGGAGTTCCTTCTCATCTTTCTTACTTTACTGTGGCTTACCATGCCTTGTGCCATCATGGTCTAACCACCTGCCATTGCAATCTACTGCTATGGCCTCATCATACTTCTTATTTCAATCTGTGCTCCAACTACGAGCCATTTGAACCATGCTCTAACTGCGAGCATTCTGTATCAGATCCAACTCTTATCTGAAGAGTGATCTATACTCATCTGTATCTAGCTCTATCTGAGAGCCATCTGTTTTAGATCCAACTCTTATCTGAAAAGTGATCTAGAAACAATCCCTGTACTCTTATCTGCTTTTCTTGTTGTATACCATCTCTTTCAATAGAAATGGCCCTGAGTACTGCATTCACAAGTCTGCAGAATTACCTGACTATCCTCATTCATAAATCATATCTAAATATCATAACTTATTGTCCCATGAACTGAGACTATCTATCATCCTCAATACATATCTCATACATGTCATATGGTATGGGAGCAACATAACTTCCTCATAACTTGTTCATCTCATATACACTCTACCCTGCATATACTGCAAAAAGGGAGTATTCATTCATCATGGCATACTCTAACATGCATGTCATCATATGACAACTGCAAGGAGATGCAACCATTTATCATAACTTATGGCATCATAAGCCATATCATCATCATACTTTGCTCAACCATCCATCAGACTAAGTAAGCCTCAAGACATATTTTCTTTATCATATTACCTATCATATCTTGATCAGTTATCCTGAAACATCTATCTATTTTAGGCTGCCACGCTACCCTCTTATTAGGGTATAGACTCAACCTCTTACATAGGGGATAGGGGAGTCCCTTTATCTCGTAATCTGTGACTACCTTTCTACTATCTCTTTACTTCTTCTATTTATCTATCTATCAGTCCCAGTCTATTCTTGACTGAACTATGGTTCCTTATTGGTCTTTCTATTGATTCTAGCGAACTTCAGTCGCATGAATCTCATTCATCATCTTTTACTACCACTTACGTTCTCTAGGGTACTCTGCCCTAGGTCTATCACTTCTCTGCGATGGAATCCCTCTGCTTAGGGAACATTAGCTCTTTATCTATTAACCATCACGTTTCTAACGTTAGGCCATGTGCTAGGATTACTCCTAAGCATATCTCATCTAACTCAACTCATCATATGGCCTTTGCTTCATTTAGTTATGACCTTAGAATTTCATAGTCACAACACACATCCTTTATGACTTCTAGTCGCGACCATAGTACTTTACTTGTCACGACCTGGCATCTCTATGATCTTTAGTCGCGACCTACCTTTTCTCACGTCGTGACCTGTATCCCTTTTCACACTAGTCGTGTACTGCAACACTACTCGTCGTTACCATAGGCCTCTTCACGTCGCAACCTTAACTCTTTGTACATATTAGTTGCGATATAAGACCTTTCCCGTCTCAGCCTTAATTCTTTTCCGTCGTGACCTTCAACCACACTTGTCGCGACCCTACCTTTCTGTGAATAACTGTCGCGACCTAGGCACTTATTTGTCGCGACTCAAACTCTCTTTGAGGCAACCAGTCGCGACCTACAGCCACTCTAGTTGTAACATCCCTAATTTCTATACTAAGTTGTATGTACAGATTGAATAAAATATATGAGATATTTAGGAAAAGATGTGGCCATATTTATGTAAAGAAAAGGATTAATTGGAAGAGGAAGAAAGTCTAAGAGCCAAAGTACAAAATTACGAAATGCCACTGTGATGCCCTAAGAAACCAGAAGTAAATGGAGGGCATTTTGGTCATTTCACACAATGGATGCATATCAGAGGAAATTTGATAGTAAATTACTATAATTAATATGAGAATTTATGGAGTTGACAGAAGTCAAAAAGGAGTCCTGTACAATTAGTTATGGAATTTACGGTGAAAAAGGACACCGATAAAGGGTTAAAGGAAACATATGTAATTTTTAACAGGACTTCTGGGTCTCAGAAAATTATGAAACTTTGTAGAGAATTCATTTTATATTAGAATGAATTTCTAAAAATGTTATAACAATTAAAGGAGGTGTTTAGCATTTATTCTGAGATCAGGATAATTTAAGGATATCGGTATAAGGAAAGTACATTGGGATTTGTGCCAATTAGCTATTGGACCTAAAAGAGGCCCAATATTTCGTCCTAGGCCAGCCCAATAAGGCCCAAAAGTTATCTTGGAGCCCAAGTCCAAATAATAAATAATTTATGGATTTTTGAAAAGAAAGAAAAAGAGAATAAAGTAAGAATTAGGTGTTGCACATGGTGGGACCCACAAGGACACAAGAATGGCACCCAAAAAGAGGAAGGGTTAGGTGTACCAAGGGAGGCCATGCTAGTGATGTCATGGTGGTAAGGTCTTGAGTGAAAAGTGAAAAGACATTCCAAGATCAAACCTTTAACCATTAGATCAAATAGTTTCCAAAGTGATCTTAGCCTTCAAATGGCACATGACTTTTGCTATAAATACCCCCCCTTTCCATTCATTCTTCACACCCAAGAGCTCCTTTAGAAAGAGAAGTGAGTTCTAGAGAAAGAATGTGGAAGAAAGCAAGGGTCTTGAAGGAGCAAGTAAGGTAAGTTATCTCCTTGCTTCTACCTTTTGTTCTTATGGTTTGTGCTTGAGTTTAAGTGATTTTTTAGGCTTAAATATTGGGAAAATGCTGCTGGAATTTCTATGTATATGTGAGAGGAATATGAGTTTTATGTCATAGATAGTTTAGACAAGCTTAAACAAGCTAGTTGCATGGTTGGTTGTTGGATTAAGTTGATGTTCTTGACTTTACCATGGAAGAACATTTCGGTTTGCACTGTTCATGCACTGTTCATGATAGAAAGAGATGGAATTTCAATGATTTAATGCTTCCATTGAGTTTATATGATAATTTTGTGTAGGATTGGAAAGGTTTTGAACCTTGGAAACCATTGGAATTAAAGGTTGTAATGTTGAAAATTCCTTTCGGGTACTGTTCACTCGCATGAACAGTGATTTGAATTTCATGATTTTGATACTTCCAATGGTCTTAAAATGAGATTTTGTGTGTGGGGAAAGTGGAGGAACAAGTATGGGAAGCATTGGAATCAAAATGAGAATTTTTGAAAGAATTATGCATGTTTTTCAAATCTGTCCGGAACAGTGCATAGTTGCTGGAATTTGGTTGTTTTGAGTTCATAAATGGATTCAAAAGGCCAAATTGTGTAGGGTAAGGTCAAGACATCAATTGATTCAAAGGTCAAGTCAATTGGTAAAGATTAAAGGATGTTATGTTACTTAAAGTAAGCTTAGTGTTCAAGAGAAGTTAGATTGTAATGGTTGGATGGTAATGTGATGTTAAGATTTGCTTGGTGTGCTCAAAAGAGGGAAGCCACATAGCAAGGAAAAGTAAGAAGGAAGAAGCAAAGTTAAAGTGGAAAGAAGTAAAGCAATAAGGTAGAAAACTTACCCTAAACTTGTATGTATTGAATGTTATGCTTGATTGTGCTATGACTTTGTTGAATTGTGTGCATATGTGTATATGATTGAAGCTCTGTTTCTATGATTACCTTGGCCAATTGTATTTCATATGTTACATGGAAGCATGCACATTACACAATGTTTACACTTTCACAAGCAAGCACAAGTATTTACTTTAATGCATGCATTGTTTAGTACCGTTTGCTACTGAGATTCCCCCGAATCTCATCCCCTATTTATAACCCATTACAGAGAGGTTATATCGAAGTGAATTTTGAGAATGCTGTAAGACGCCGTTATGCTGCCGATTTTCAGACTGAACATAAGGAGATGATACGTACTGTGTACGTAGGTACTGTCTAAGGAGTCTGGAAGTGAGTGGACCTAGTCGGTTCATCCAGTCTTTCCTGGGTACTTACGTAGAATGGTAATTCTCACGGGAATTACCGAATCAGTACAAGATCAGTTATTTTTACAGATGAAGTATAGTAGTTATACTGCCGGATTTCAGGCAGGAAAGATGTAATAGAGATACGAGGATCTTGTTCATGCCCTATTGTATAAAGATTTATTATTTCATGATAAGTATTGTTTGGCATGTTTGTTTGATATGTGATTAATGTATGCATATGTATGTAAAGTTGCTTGCTGGAATTTGCCACCATGAACAGTAACTCGCGGTGATATAGTGATGTTTGATCTATAATTAAAAATAGTAAATGATTAAATAAATGTATGATATGTTTATGATAAATAGTAGACATACCAAGCTTCGATTTGATATATAGAATGTCTCATTTCGATGTCTACACATGGAGATATAAATTATCAAAGTTGGGACAAAATGCTGGATTTAGGAGAAAAACGCTGGATGAACAGTAAAGTTGTAACTTTGACTGACGTTGACTTGGACAAGGAATGATCAACGATTTATTTTTCCTCTAAATAGTATTGAGTTAGCTTCATGTAACAATTTGAACCACTGCATTCTGATTTTTCTAGAATTAGTTATGATTTTTCGAAGTCAGGTCACTCATCTGGAATTTACACAGTAAACAGTACTCGATAAGAGTAAAACTCCAGATTGAGAAATTAGATTTCAATGACCTTGAAAGTGGTTCTAAATACTACCAATTGGTCCCTAAGATGTACAAAAATAAGGATGTTTCACTAGTCGCGACTTGGGCATCACTTCCCATACTCTAAGGGAATTAACCTTTCTAATTCACTTCTCTAACTTATTTAAACATCAATCTAACTATCTCAGAGCATCGCTGAGCCAGAACCTTCTGTTCTGTGTCAGAATCTTATACTCTGAACCAAAACCCTGTCTAGTCTAAGCCAAAACCTCTTGCTCTGAGCCAGAGCCCTATCTGGCCTGTGCCAGAACCCTGTCTAGTCTAAGCCAAAACCTCTTGCTCTGAGCCAGAGCCCTATCTGGCCTGTGCCAGAATCTCTTGCTCTAATCTAGATCTATGCCAGAATCTCTTACTCTGATACCAAAATGAAACATCCTTCCTTAGACTCCTCAGAGCACACTTGCAGAAGCATTATTAGCTGGTTTATATCTTATCTTAAGCCCAGAAGTTGAACTTTTAACTTTAAGTTCCTTATTCTGAACTTTTACTTTGAGGACAGGTTTATCTCATTGTACACATCCAATGGAGGCTTATTACCTATCCACGGAATGCCCTATATGTGTATAACTGGCTCACCAAATTTCGTGGCCAAACTCTTCCGTTTACTAGGTCAAACTGAGGTCGGAACACTGCTACCTCAGGACCTGCGAATTTCTCTCTTAATTTCTCATACACAAATTGAACATGCCAAACAATATTTATCATTGAATAACAACATGTCATACAATAAGGCATACACAAAATCCTCATATTTTTATTACATCTTTTCCTGCCTAAAATCCGGCAGCATAACTGCTAGGCTTCATCTGTACAAAGAACTGAACTGTACTAATTCGGTAATTCCCTCATGAGAACTACCATTCTACGTAGTACCCAGGAAAGACTGGATAAAATGGCTAGGTCCACTCACTTCCAGCCTCCTTAGATAGCACATACGTACACAATACTTATCATATACTGATGTTCAGTCTTAACTTCGGCGCATAACGGCGCCTCCTAGCATTCTCAAAATTTACTTCGACATAACCTCCCTATAATGGGTTATATATAGGGATGAGATTCGGGGGAATCTCAGCAGCAACAATCATAACAATGTATGTAATGCAGAGTGACAATGCTTGCTTGTGATTGTGTACAGATAAGCATGCTGCATGCTTCCATACTCAATAACATATGATCATAGCATTGCAGTAGAGCTTCAGAAATAACATATAAGACAACAATCCAACCAAACAATAGCACATCAAATCACAAAGCCATTACATAAAAGCTAGGATTAGTTACTACCTGGCTAGCTCAGCAGAACTCTACTATCTCTATTCTGCTTCCAGCTCCGCCAGAACTTCCTTTCTTTCTTTCTTCCTTTCTCTCTTCCTTTCCTTCTCCTTCTCTCTCTTCTTTCTCTCTCTTTCTCTTCTCCATGCGTGAAGCAAATGAATGGGGGAGGGGGTATTTATAATTGCCTCCAATGGCAATATCGTAATTTCCATGAACTCTGATCCTGTGGCCACAGTTTTTTTGGAATTTCCTATTTTCTTTATTTCCTTTACTGCATCATCATGCTGACTCATCCTTTCATAATTACCTGCTGACTCAGCACGCTGACTGGCCATGCTGACTCATAGCCTTTCATAATTACCTGCTGACTCAGCATGCTGACTCGCCGGTCCAGAGTCTTGCATCGTAATACGTGTCCTTAGCTTTATCTGCTTCCTCCAGATCAGTGCCATGTGGCACCTGGAAGAGACCTTGCATGCCTTCCAATGCTATTCAGATAAGTCTAAGACTTTATCTGATCACCTCCTCGGTTATCGTGCCAACCGAGTAACTTTACTTTACTGAATCATTACTTTAATGCCATGTGGCATCCTGTGGGTCCCATGGGTACACCTTATCAGTCCACCTCATGGTTTCCAGATATCCTTTCCTTTATCTGACCTCCTGCCCCAGTTTTATCTCTAACTGGGTAACTATCTCCTTTTGGACCTTACAACACTTGGCCCACTTGATCCCATACGGCTAACACTACTTATAGTCACTAGTCGTGACCCAAACATCATCTTATCGCGACCTAACACTTCTGTGTACATTAGTCGCGACCACAACATCCTTTAGTCGCGACCATAACAGTTTTTCGTCGTGACCTCATTACTTTTTAGTCGTAACTAGGCTCATTTTACCTATTAGTCGCAACACCACGTATATTTTCGTCACGACCCATCCTTTCTGCCAATATTAGTCGCGACCATAATACCTTCTCGTCGCGCCTAGCTCTTTCTGTAACTATTAGTCGCGACCATAATACTCTCTAGTCGCGACCAAAATGGTCAGCTCTCAACTCTACAACCTTTAACCTTTATATCATCCCAAAAATGGCCATTCTTCCCCTTGGGACCTCAACACATGAGTCCCCATATCTTTACTTACTTGCAGCTTAGTCCCTAAAACTCTCTACATGTCTCTGGGACTTCTGCTCAAAAGGGGTCTAGTAGCCTCTCAATCTTAGGCTATTTCTACATCTCTAGGCCTGAAAATTGGGATGTTACACATCTAGCAATGGATGATCAGATTCTGTAAGTACAATCCTCCGGTATTTGAAGGAATATTCGAGGTGCAGATAGCTGAGGATTGGATTAGCAGATTAGAAAAGATCTTCATGGTTCTTGACTGCCCAACAGAAACCAAAGCTCAGATGGCTATCTATCAGCTAGAGAAAGATGCTGATAGGTGGTGGAAGAATACTGAGGTACTTCTGCAAGCAAGAGACATCTCGATCACTTGGGAAGTGTTTCTTGAGCAGTTTTATGAAAAGTATTTTCCTCAATCAGTGAAAGATGAAAGAGAGGCAGAATTCCTTGTACTGAGACAAGGAGAGGAGTCATTTGATGAATACCTTGCTAAGTTCATCCAGCTATCTCAATATTCCACTTATCTGCACCAAGTGGATGATGAACGCTGGATGACAGAAAGAATGATTCGAGGGCTAAACTCTATGCTAAAGGAGAAGTTAACTCCTCAACAATACAGCCAGTTTAATAAAGCTGTGGAAGCATGCCGTATTATTGAAAATAGCATGAATCACAGAATGCTATTTAGATCGGGAATCAGGGATCAAGCAGCTCCTGATAAAGCCGGTCGAAGTCAAGAACCTGCCAGTGGTAGCTGCTACAAGAAAAGAAAGTGACCATGGCAAAATAATAGGAGGCCAAATAGAGGGAATTTCAGTGGAAGATCCAGTAATAAAGATTCAAAGGCCCAAGTATGTGACAAGTGTGGAAAGAATCATGGTGACAGACCATGTTTAATGGGCCAGAATATTTGTTACACCTGCAGGAAGCCCGACCATTTTTCCCGAGAATACCCTCAAGCTATAACAAATCCAAGGCCAAGGACACCAGGAAGAGTATTTGCACTCACTAGGAAGGATGCTTAGCGGTCACCTGAGATGATCCAAGGTACAATCTATCTCAATGATCATGCTGTGACTGCTCTATTTGATTCGGGTGCAAGTTATTCCTTTATTTCCTATGAGTGTGCTAAACGCCTAGGCCTTCAGATTAGCAAGTTACGTTATGATATACATGTAAAAACCCCACCAATGCTAGGGTAATTACATCTGATGCCTGTTTGAATAGTATAGTGCGTTATGAGCACTGCTGCATGTACCACCCTAGACTTAATATGTATGCCTTTCTGAGAAATCGATGTCATACTTGGTTTGAATTGGTTAGCCTCCAATAATGTGATACTGGACTGCAGGAACAAAACCCTAGTTCTTGGCCCAAAGATCGCTAATCTGAGTCTAGAAGTAAGATTGAATTTCATAACGGAGGCTCAGGCAGATAAATGTCTACGGAAAGGATGTCAGGGGTATATGGTATTCTTTTCTGTTCAAACAGAGGTAAAAGAAGGAATTAATGAGATCCCAGTAGTCAAAGAATTTCCTGAAGTCTTTCCGAAAGAGATTCAAGGATTGCCTTCAGAACGTGAGGTGGAGTTTGCAATTGACATTGCACCTAGAGCAGGACTAGTATCCAAAGCCCCATACAGGATGGCTCCTAATGAGATGATAGAACTGAAGAAGCAGATTGAGGAGCTACTGGAGAAGGGTTTCATAAGACCCAGTGTATCACCATGGGGTGCTCCTGTGTTATTTGTCAAGAAGAAGGATGGCAGTCTAAGACTATGCATTGACTACAGGGAGTTGAACAAGATTATAGTCAAGAATAAGTATCCTCTGCCCAAAATCGATGATCTGCTAGACCAATTAGCAGGATTGAGCTTATTCTCTAAGATTGACTTGAGATCTGGCTATCATCAGCTAAGGGTAAAGTCAGATGATATTCCAAAGACTGCTTTCAGGACGCGCTATGGATATTTCGAGTTCCTTGTGATGCCTTTTGGGCTGACAAATGCACCTGCTATTTTCATGGATTACATGAACCGGATCTTCAGGCCTTATTTAGATCAGTTCGTTGTGGTCTTCATTGATGATATCTTGGTGTACTCCAAATCTACAGAAGAACATGAAAGGCATTTGAGAATTGTTCTTAGTACCCTTAAAGAAAAGAAGCTTTATGCTAAGCTGAGTAAGTGCGAGTTTTGGCTTTCAGAAATCAAATTTCTCGGTCATGTCATATCTCGAGAAGGGGTAACTGTGGATCCTAGCAAAGTTGAAGCAGTTTTGAGCTGGGAGCAGCCGAGGACAGTGACGGAGATCATAAGCTTTCTTGGCCTAGCAGGGTACTATAGAAGATTTATTCAAGACTTTTCTAGATGAGTGACCTGACTTTGAAAATTCATAACTAATTCTAGAAAAATAGAAATGAAGTGGTTCAAATTGCTACATGAAGATAACTTAAGTATATTTCAGGTAAAAATCATTGGTTGACCAATACTTGACAAATTCAACGTGGGTCAACGTTTCAATCTTACTGTTCATCCAATGACTTTCTCCTGAATCCAGCATTCTGGTCCCAAATTTAACAATTTATATCTTTTCATATATACATCCAAATGAGGCAATCTATATATAAAATTAAAGCTTAGTTTGTCTAATTTTTACCCTAAAAATTTCGTACTTTAATTCAATCATTTGATATTTTTAATGTTTTATCAAACATGAATAGGTCTTCACGAGTTACTGTTCACTGAGCCTATATTCAGCATTTAGTCTTTACATACACATGCATACAACCAACACATATCAGTTATACATGCCAGATAACAATTAATATTAAATAATCAACTGTTATATATTAGTACATGATTAACATTCTCCTATTTCTGTTACACTTTCCGTTGTCTAAAATTCCAACAGCTTAACTGCTACATTCTATCTGTAGAAAGTAACCGATCTTGTACCGATTCGGTAATTCTCGTAGGAGCTACCATTCTACGTAAGTACCCAGGAAAGACTGGATAAACCTGCTAGGTCCACTCACTTCCAGCCTCCTTAGACAGCACCTATGTACACAGTACGTATCAGTTCCTTTCTTTGTCCCGCCTTCGTTGCCGGAATTTCGGCAGCCTACCGGTGTCTCTTAAGATTTCCAAATTTTATTTTGATAGAACCTCCCCTGTAATGTTATATTTGGGAATGAGATTCAAAAGAATCCTAATAGCAATAATCATAACAATATATGTAATACAGAGTGACGGTGCTTGCTTGTGATTGTGTACAGATAAGTATGCTGCATGCTTCCATATTCAATAACATATGATCATAGCATTGGAATAGAGCTTCAAGCATAACATATAAGATAACAATCCAACCAAAAAAAAGCACAACAATCACAAAGACATTACATAAGAGCTAGGATTAGTTGCTACCTCAAAAGCAGAGCTTCAGAACTTCTCTACTACTTTCAACTTCACCAGAACTTCCTTACTTCTTTCTTTCTCTCACTTTCTCTCTCAAGAACTTCTTTCTTCCTCTCTTTCTTGCTTGTGCCGAAATGAAGAGCTAGGGTGGTATTTATAGTGTTGAGCAATGGCAATCTCGTAATTTTGAAGACTTATGATCCTGTGGTCCTGGTTTTTCCTGAATTTCCTATTTTTCTTTATTCCTTTTACTGCATCATGCATGACATCACTCAATGCCAACTCATGGGACACCTCACCTCCCACATTCTTCACATGGCGAAATTGAGAGGGAGCTAGAGCCTTCCGGAAGCTTTCCGGTCCAATCCGGTACCGGCCCGGTCAGTCTTCTCAAAAAACGTGATGTTTTCCGAATCTGATTTTTCTGAAAATCCTTTTTATGTCTAATGACCTCACATTTAGTATCTAGACCCTTTATATCATTAACTTTTTAATACTGGGTCCAGACTCCGTTACAGATCCCCTGCGAAATGACCGAAATGCCCTTGGTGCCCTGTCTTGTCCTATTTTAACCCTAAGGGCAAAATCGTCATTTCACACCTTTCTGAACCTGGTCAAAGCATATACTGGCTCTATTCAACCTTATTTAGATATGTCTTAGCCTCTAGGCCTGTCCAGAATGACCAGAATGCCCTCCATTCATCTGCTGCCCTTTTTGTGCGACACAGGGGCATTTTCGTAATTTCGCACTTTTCCGGGGTTCCGCTGGACACTGGCCCACCTATCAGTCCAAGAGTCTTATTGGGCCTCTAATGGAGCCATTTTTGGGCTTCCTGGGTCCATTACCTGTATGGCACGCATTACGAGGAATCTTCCTCTGCCCCAATTCACCGAATATTATAATTATTATTTACCGATTATACACCTTTCCGGACACCGGCTCCTTTTCCCAGATACAGTGTCCTACTGTGTTCAGGCATCCTTGTGGGTTATAATAGTCATCTGACTGAAGTCATCCGATCGTATTCAGCCCCTTTAAAAATACTGATAAATCTCCTACCCGGATCCCTGGAGGCCTCACACTCCCGTCTGGATTTTCTAATTTACAGATAACTTTTCCTACAGACCTCCTATCGGTATTCTGTCAGTTTCCCAACATCCGCCCCATAAGGGTGCATCATCCTGTAATTTCTTACTTATATCTGAAATCTAGGGTATCCGGTATAAATTTTTATAACTTTCGGACGATCAGTCCATTTCTGGCTATCTGGAGTCTTCAAAAATTCCAGTATTAGGCTGGATTACCCAGCGTCACTTGCCCTATCTTCTGGTAAAATCTGGGACTGAAATGCCACCGGTCAGTCCAAACCACTTCTGGCATAATTTTCTTTAATTATACTTTAGCCCCAAGGAACTTTTCCTTCTTTGCACTTAAGTCCCTTTATTTGGCTAAAATTACACTTTAAGACCCCACATTTTTGTCTACCTTTCCTTCCTTACCTTAACCTTTCCATATTTGCATTTAAGTCCTATCATTTCCTTTCTTTTGCAATTTAATCCTTTTCTTTACATAAAGGACCACATCTTTTTCCTGAAACAGAACTCGTATATTCCATCTAATCTGTACATGGAAATCAGTACAGAATTTAAGGATATTACACTACGCTTCTCGGCAGTTGAAGCCACATGAAGAGAATTATCCCACTCATGATCTGGAGCTTGCGGCGGTGGTTTATGCCCTGAAGATATGGAGATACTATTTATATGGAGCAACTATAGAGTTGTATTACGACCATAAAAGCCTGAAGTATCTACAAGATTAGAAGGAGCTGAATATGAGGCAACGGCGATGGATGAAATTGTTAAAAGATTATGACTTCCAGATTAAATACCATCCAGGAAAAGCCAATGTGGTAGCTGATGCCCTGAGTAGAAAGGTGGTGCAGGTTGCATACATGATGATCAAGGAGTTGGAATTGATAGAAGATATGCACGATTGGAGCCCTCTATATCAAATGCAACTGACGGAGAATCCTTTCGGAGGAGTTCATGTCAGAGCTTGCATAGAATATGAGATAAAAGAGGATCAAAAGTAGGATAAGCTCGCAGCAATATTCAAAGACAAGCTGGAGAAGGGGAAGACAAGGAATTTTGAGATGTCCCCAGACGGATTACTACAGTTTCGGGGAAGACCCTATATCCCTAATGTTGTGGGATTAAGGGAAAGGATCCTGGAAGAAGCACATAAAAGTCGGTAAACTGTACATCCAGGTATGACCAAGATGTACCATGATGTTAAAAGGTTATTTTGGTGGCCTGGATTGAAGAAAGATGTTGTAACTTATGTATCTAAGTGCTTGACCTGCCAGAAAGTGAAAGTTGAACATCAAAAGCCAGCAGGAACATTGCAGCCTCTAGAAATCCCTGAGTAGAAATGGGATGGGATTGCCATGGACTTTGTGGAAGGATTACCCCTGACTCTAAGTAGACATGATGTAGTATGGGTAGTGTAATATCCTCAACTTTTTGTACTGATTTTTATGTGCAGATTAAATGGAATATATGAGTTCTTTTTCAGGAAAAAGATGTGGTCTTTTATGTAAAGAAAAGGATTAAATTGCAAAAGAAAGGAAATGAAAGGACTTAAGTGCAATTATGGAAAGTTTAAGTTTAGGAAAGAAAGGTAGACAAAAATGTGGGGTCCTTAAGTGTAATTTTAGCCAAATAAAGGGACTTAGTTGAAAAGAAGAAAAGTTTCCGGGGTAAAAGTGTAATTATGAAAATTTGGACCGGAAATAGGCAAAAATAGTGATCGTACTCCGATCAGCCCCATATTCTACCAGTAGGTAGGGAAAGTGACACTGGGTAATCCAGCCTAATACCGGAATTTTTGAAGACTCCAGATAGCCAAAAATGGACTGATCGTCCAAAAGTTATAAAAATTCATACCGGATACCTAGATTTCAGATATAAGTGAGAAATTACAGGATGATGCACCCTTATGGGGCGGATGTCAGGAAACAGACAGAATACCGATAGGAGGTATGTAGAAAAAGTTATTCACTAATTAGCAAATCCAGACGGGAGTATGAGGCCTTCAGGGATCCGATAGGGAGATTTATCGGTATTTAAACTAAGACTGAATGAGGTCGGGTAACAACAGTCAGATGCCCATTATGACCTAAATGGCTGCCCGGACATAGTAGGGAAGAGTATCTGACAGAAGGAGACGGTGTCCGGATATGTGTGTAAACGGTGCATAATAAGCTAAAATATTCGGTGAACCTGGACAGGGGAGGATTCCTCGTAATGCGTGCCATGAAGGTGTTGGACCCAGAAAGGCCCAAAAATGGCGCCATCAAACGCCGAATAAAATACGTGGACGAATAGGTGGGCTAGTGTCTAGCAGAACCCCGGAAAAGTGCGAAATTATGAAAATGCCCCTGTGTAGTACTAAAGGGGTAGCAGGTGTATGAAGGGCATTTTGGTCATTCTGGACAGACCTAGAGGCCAAGACATATACAGGTGAAGTTAACTAGAGTCAGTATATGCCCTGATGAAGTACAGAAAGGTGTAAAATGACGGTTTTGCCCTTAGGGTTAAGATAGTGCATGAAAGGGCACCCAGGGGTATTTTGGTCATTTCGCAGGGGATCTGTAATTGAGTTTAGACCCAGTATTAAAATGTTAATGATATAAAGGATCCAGATACTAAGTTTAAGGTCAGAAGACATAATATGGGTTTTCAGAAAAATTAGATTCAGAAAACGGTCCAGTTTTTTAGGCGACGAATCGGGCCGGTACCAGATTGGACCGGAAAGCTTCCAGAAGGCTTCTAGCTCCCTGCATTTATGCCATGTGATAAATGTGTGAGGTGAGGTGTCCCATGAGGTGGCCTTGAATGATGTCATGGATGATGCAGTAAAAGGAATAAAGAAAAATAGGAAATTCCAGGAAAAACCAGGACCACAAGTTCATAAGGCTTTAAAATTACAAGAATGCCATTGACTAAAACTATAAATACCCCCTAGCTCTTCATTTACCAAGGCCTAAGGAGCTTTTAGAGAGATAAGGAAGTGCTTGAGAGAGAAAGTGAGAGAAAAGAAAGAAGAAAAGAAGTTCTGGTGAAGTTGGAAGCAGTAGAGAAATTCTGAAGTTCTGCTTTTAAGGTAGTAACTAATCCTAGCTTTTATGTAATGTCTTTGTGAATTGTTGTTCTATTGTTTGGTTGGATTGTTGTCTTATATGTTATGCTTGAAGCTCTATTACAATGCTATGATCATATGTTATTGAATATTGAAGCATGCAGCATACTTATCTGTACACAATCACAAGCAAGCACTGTCACTCTGCATTACATATATTGTTATGATTGTTGATACTGAGATTCTTTTGAATCTCATTCCCATATATAACATTACATGGGAGGTTCTGTCAAAATAAAATTTGGAAATTTTAAGAGACGCCGTTATGCTGCCGAAATTCTAGCAACAAAGCAGGGACAAAGAAAGGAACTGATACGAACTATGTACGTAGGTGCTGTCTAAGGAGGCTGGAAGTGAGTGGACCTAGCAGGTTCATCCAGTCTTTCCTGGGTACTTACGTAGAATGGTAGTTCCTACGGGAATTACCGAATCGGTACAAGATCGGTTACTTTGTATAGAAGGAATGTAGCAGTTATGCTGCCGGATTTTAGACAACGAAAAATGTAATAGAAATATGAGGATGTTAATCATGCACTAATGTATAGCAGTTGATTATTTAATAATGATTGTTATCTGGCATGTTTGACTGATATGTGATGTATGTATGCACTAATATGTAAGGTTGGTTGCTGAAAAATGACTTTGTGAACAGTAATCCGTGGAGACCTATTGATGTTTGATAAATCATTAAAAATAGTAAATGGTTGAATAAATGTATGATATTTCTATGGTAAATAGTAGACATACTAAGCTTTGATATATAGAATGCTTCATTTGGATGTATACACGAAAATATATAAATTGTTAAATTTGGGACCAGAATGCTGGATTCAGGAGAAAATCACTGGATGAACAGTAAAGTTGAAACGTTGATCTACGTTGAATTTGTCAAGGAATGGTCAACCAATGATTTTTTCCTGAAATATAATTAAGTTATCTTCATGTAGCAATTTGAACCACTTCATTTCTATTTTTCTAGAATTAGTTATGATTTATCAAAGTCAGGTCACTCATCTGGAATTTGCCACAGTAAACAGTACCCGATAAGAATAAAATTCCAGATTAAGAGTTTAGACTTCAATGACCCTGAAAGTGGTTCTAATTGCTACTGAATGGTCCTTAAGATATATAAAAATAAGGATATGACATTTTGGTATAAGAGCAAAGGATTCTGGCTTAGGAAATGCTCTGAGTGGATGATTTATAGATAGATATACTATGATAAAGTCGTCATAATTGACACTAAGTTAGTGTTTGCTGGATGGCTAGACATAGATCAGGGTCTGAAACTACAGTAAACCAATGGGAGTTAAGACCAGAGGTCTCTAGTTCGGATAGTTCAGAAGAGGAGATAATGAGCAATGATTCTGACCCCTGGACACCTCCAGTAGTTGGTGACTCTGAAGAGGAAAGTTCCTCGGTAGGATCAAACTTTCCGATTGATGATCAGGAGAAGATGGTGTTAAAAGGTCCTATCCCTGCCATTCCAATAAATGTAGCACCTCCAAATATAGCAGATATGTTAGGATTCAGGCAAGTACCTAATCAGATGAATGCACCAGGTCCCAGTAAACCTAGATTAACATCAGTAGATATATCATTGGGAAATCTGATTGTAAGGATGGTACCAGGGGAGAACCTGAGTAGAGAACAATTTGAGAGATCAATAATATTAGCCCAACAACTATACAAGCTGAGACAAACCCTAGACAGAAACGTAGATCAAGATTATACGGTTTACCAGGAGTTTATTACAAGAGTAAAAGCGATATATCAGGCTTGGGACCCAAATATGTTAACCATGAGTCTTTAGGAAGAGATAATAAATGACTTGTTACCAATAACTCCTACTTGGAGATCAGAGTTGGACCAGTATTTTGATGAAGAACCATATTGTACCATATCCGACTAGATCTACCTGGTAGGAGAATTTATTAGAATAAAGTTTAAGAAGGTTTAGGGTATGATAGAAAGGGTAATGATCACAATATATGTAATGTATAAAAGACTAGAATGGTATTGTATGTATGACTGTGATATGTACACATACTTTGTATGTATATTATATTTGACATGGAATGAAATAGGAATTATGTTATTTATCATATTCTCTTTTGCTTTTAAGGATAACAAAATGGTACAAACAAGGAGAACTATTCCAACTGAGGAACCCCGAGAGGCTGGAAATCTTAATCGAATGATCTTAGAAAGATTAGAACAACAACAAAAGATGATAGAAGAAATGCGAGCAGCTCAGGCATGAAATGAGAAAGAAAGAGATGCTGTCATAGCCGCAGTAGTGGCAGCAGCTGTAAGTAATTTAAGACCACCGGAGCCTTCAGGAGCGACTAGTAGAGAACCTGAAGAAGTACCACAGCAGGCGGAACAGCCCCAGAGATGGGTTGAATTGAGGGAGGAGGCAGTTAGCATCCAACAATGGATGGTTCGGTTTTGCAAGCACAATCCTCCCATTTTCGAAGGGACATTCGAAGTACAAATAGCAGAAAATTGGGTTAGTAGATTAGAGAAGATCTTCAAGGTCCTCGACTGTCCAACTGAAACCAAGGCCCAAATGGCCATCTATCAATTAGAAAAGGATGCCGATAGATGGTGGAAGAATACAAAGTTACTTCTCCAAGCAAGAGATATTCCAGTTACCTGGGAAGTGTTTCTTGAGCAGTTTTAAAAAAAAATATTTCCCTCAATCCGTCGGAGATGAAAAGGAGGCCGAATTCCTTGTACTGAGACAAGGAGAAAAAGAAGCTTTTGACGAATATCTAGCTAAGTTCATCTGGCTATCCCAGTATTCTACGTATCTACGCCAAGTAGATGACGAGCGCTGGATGACAGAAAGGATGATTCGGGGATTGAATTCCACGCTAAAGGAGAAGTTAACTCCGCAACAATACAACCAGTTTAATATGGCTGTGGAAGCATGTCGAATTGTAGAAAATAGCATGAATCATCGAATGCTGTCCAGATCCGGGAATAAGGATCCGGCGACCTCTGACAAAGCCGATCGAAATCAAGAAGCTGCAAGTGGAACCGGCTATAAGAAAAGGAAGCGACCATGGCAGAACAGGAGGCCCAGTAGAGGAAATTTCCGCGACAGGTTTAACAACAGGATTCAAAGGCCCCAGTATGTGAAAAGTGTGGAAAGAATCATGGTGATAGACCATGTTTAATGGGCCAAAATGTTTGTTATACCTGCGGAAAGCCCGGACATTTTTCCAGAGAATGTCCTCAAGCTATAACTGTTCCAAGGCCAAGGACGGCAGGACGAGTGTTTGCACTCACTAGAGAGGACGCTCAGCGATTGTCACATCCTTATTTTTATACATCTTAGGAACCATTCAGTAGCATTTGGAACCACTTTCAGGGTTATAGAAGTCCAATCTATCAATCTGGAATTCTACTCTTTCGGTACTGTTCATTGTGGCAAATTCCAGATGAGCGACTTGACTTTGAAAAATCATAACTAATTCTAGAAAAATCAAAACGAAGTGGTTCAAAGTGATACATGAATATAACTCAATTATATTTCAGGGAAAAATCATTGGTTGACCATTACTTGACCAATTCATCGTGGGTAAACGTTTCAAAGTTACTGTTCATCCAGTGATTTTCTCCTGAATCCAGCATTCTGGTTCCATCTTTGGTAATTTATATCCTTTCGTACAGACATCCAAATGGGGCATTCTATATATCAAATTAAATCTTAGTATATCTAATTTTTACCAAAAAAATGTAGTGCATTAATTCAATCATTTACTATTTTTAATGATTTAACAAACATGCATAGGTCCTCACGAGTTACTGTTCACTGAACCTATTTTCAGCATTCAATCTTCACATACACATGCATACAACCATCACATATTAGTCATACATGCCAGATAACAATTATTATTAGAAAATCAACTGTTGTATATCAGTGTATGATCAATCCCCTCAAATTTCTATTACATCTTTTCACTGTCTAAAATCCGGCAGCATAACTGCTACAATTCTTCTTTAGAAAGTAACCGATGTTGTACCGATTCGGTAATTCCCTCATGAGAACTGCCATTCTACGTAGTACCCAGGAAAGACTGGATGAACCTGCTGGGTCCACTCACTTCCAGCCTCCTTAGACAGCACTACGTACACAGTACGTATCAGTTCCTTTACCTGTTCCTGCTTTCTTGCCGGAATTTCGGCAGCATAACGGCGTCTCTTAAAATTTCCAAATTTCATTTTGACAGAACCTCCCCTGTAATGTTATGTATGGGAATGAGATTCAAAAGAATCCCAGTAGCAACAATCATAACAATATATGTAATGCAGAGTGACGGTGCTTGCTTGTGATTGTGTACAGATAAGTATGCTGCATGCTTCCATATTCAATAACATATGATCATAGCATTGGAATAGAGCTTGAAGCATAACATATAAGACAACAATCCAACCAAACAAAACAACACATCACAAAGACATTACATAAGAGCTAGGATTAGTTACTACCTCAAAAGCAGAGCTTCAGAACTTCCCTACTACTTCCAACTTCACCAGAACTTCCTTACTTCTTTCTTCCTCACACTTTCTCTCTCAAGAACTTCTTTCTACCTCTAAGAATGCTTCTTGGCGTGAAAATGAAGAGCTAGGGGGTATTTATAGTGTTGAGCAATGGCAATCTTGTAATTAGGAAGACTTATGATCCTGTGGTCCTGGTTTTTCCTGGAATTTCCTATTTTCTTTAATTTCCTTTTACTGCATCACCCTGGACACCTCATGTGTTGGAAATTGTGCCCTAGGGGCCAATCATTGTATCAGGTTATCACATTATTTGCATGTTTACTGTGATGACCATCCTTGGATAACTCATGATCTTATCCTAAATGTCCCTGGTCGGTCATCTATGTGGGAGCAGAGATGAAATAAGACCAGTATGACTTTGAAGATATATAGAGATATAAATCAAAGTTAGAAGCACATGTAAGAGTACAGGGTGTTGGACCGACCCGCTATGAGAGAGCTGCATGGGTCAAGTCATAAGCTTCTCTCATATACAAGCCATGTCACTATGCCCTTTGACCTGAGATCATCATGGATTCCTACATGACAAACGCTCAGCTTTGACCTAGTCAAAAGTCACTTTTGACCGAGTGATCATAAAGGCTATGCTCGGGCTTAGTGGTTTTTCATGCGGAGGAATGTGAATGGTCAAGATGGAATTTGTCCCTCACATTCGTAGAGAGATATTACTGGGCCCCTCGATGAGTGAGTCTGAGAAATGTATGGCCATACTGGAATGGAAGGGTAGTTCCATTTCTATATTCAGACTACTCAGGGATCGAGAAAGTAACGGTCAGGAACAGGAGGATGACGTTCTCCATGCCTCATCCTTGACCGAAATATCGTGTGACAAAAGGGACGTGATATGGTTGTATGAAAGGTTACATCGTTTATCGATCCTCATATGTTTTGGGTAGTCGTAATGCCTTGCTAGAGACCACTTACGACTTGTGGGTCAGTATAGTAACTGGGCCACTGCCAACTTCATATGAGCCTACAGGGTCGCACACAAAACAGCCCAATGCGAGCTATGATGTCCAGATTCATTGAATCTAAGAGATGTCTAGATTCAATGAATAATCTAGGGTGGATATATATTTTATATATATATATAAATTAGTTTATATATATATTATATATATAATATAAGAGATATTTGTAAGATTTAATTTATAAGGATAAATTAAATCTCTATCATTTTTGAATTTGAATTTAAATGGATATGATCTATTTGAATTTGAAATTCAAATTGATAAGATATCTCAAATTTGATTTATGAGAATAAATCAAATATAATTCTGTCTTATCTTTATTTTAAATTAAATAAATAGGTGAATTAAATCTGTGGGACGGATTTAATATAAACCATATTTATTTAATCAGTTTCTTATTAAATTATGCAATATATGATATTGTATTAATTCAGAATTAATATAAGATTAATTCTGAAGCCCGGCCCTATTAGAAGCCCGATAGCTTCCTATATATTTGACATTAGGAGCTAGGGTTCCACACACAATATAGATCTCTACACACACATTCAGACGTGAGAAGAGGGGCAGGGAGAGTGCAAAAGGTTTGCACATAAGAAACTGCCGAGATAGAGATGGTGAGGACGGAATCTCTAGAAAGCCCTAGAGGGACAAGAGGCGCTAGCACGTCGTTCGCAATTGGAACGCTGTTCGTGTGGATACCGGTAGAGGAAGCTGATCTGAGCTGTCGACTTCTACGATACGGCCAGACACGAAGAAAGGTCGCGACCAGAACACACTTAGGTCGCGACCAAACGGGCATCTGAACGTCAGAAATCCGAAAAGAGGATACAGGTCGCCACGTGAAGTTGAAGAGGTCGCGACTAAAAGCTCCAGAGGCGACAGGTCGCGACTAGAAGCAGAGTAAGTCGCGACTACAAACTCCAGAGGGGACAGATCGCGACTAGAAGCTGAGGAGGTCGCGACTGAAAGTTCCAGAGGCGAGGAGTCGCGACTAGTGGACACTGAGGTCGCGACCAAAGCTCGAGTACCGAAGGTAACACTTCTTTCTCCTTGACTTAAACACATTCGGTAGATCCTGGCTGGGAATGGAAAAATTTTTAAAGTTAATTTTCGCTGCGTGTCTTCCAATTCCCTTCAGTGGTATCAGAGCCATGCCGTTTTGTGTTTAAGTTAGGTTTGATTGTTGATACATGTGATGTATGTTAGACTTCTTAGCTGATTATATGATAACATGCGTGATATGTATGACATATATGGAATCTGTTTATGTATGACATATACGGAATCTAAAAGGAAACTGAAATCGGTGGTGTATATCAATTGATTTGATCAATTAATATTGATGGGGTCTAAGGAAAAAGAATTAAGATTCTTGATCAATTAACCGACTAGCGGGACCGCCGTGGCTATTTAATCGTAGCGCAACATAATCGTAATATGTATTGACTTTCCTGATATATGAATGTTTTGAAACATTTATTGCCCTTCAAATAGCATGAATTTTGATTCTTGAATGTTTGGGTATGGTGAACAATATGGCTCTAGATTACAAGTGTTGTAATTTTTCTAAATACGGCCTGCGTGTCGTGCCTTCCTCTAATGACTCTCGTTGTACATTCTCTTCTCATCTCACTCCCCTCGAATGTTAAAACGAGGTTTCCTTATGCACTTTTCCTATTCTAATTAGAGAGCTCCTCTCATTGGCTTGAGGGGACTTAGGATAGGTGAGCCATATTGTATCACGTTTAAGATTATGCATCTTTTGATTAGATCACTGCATGTATGTTTTATATGCATAATACTTGTATGAGATACAACCGCGATACATGCATCTTATAAACCAGATAATTAATTAAACCCTCTAAAAGAAATCTTAAGTCATATGCCGTCAATTAATGAACACTTGTCAAAACCTCGATCGCTCATTTGTAGGTCCACCAAAGTGGGTGCATTTGAGTTATCTTGGGGAGATAAGCAAGAGTAATGGTGCTACTCTTATGTTTGTTATTGTTTGACTTAATTGAGATTATCAAAACGGTTTTGGGTCTCAAGGCATTAGATGGGATTAAAACATGCCGAATCATATGATGATGGAATCCCATAAATATCTAAGAGTTACATTTGATGTAATTGGTAAAGTTGTTACCTACCTAAATAACTTAAAGTTGAGCGTCCTGCCAAAGCGGACTCAAGTTTAAGCAAAATATGGATCTTAGCCCACTAATTATTACATTGAGGGTTGTTTTATTCAGTGGGAGATTGCTAATTAAATTGCATATTTTAATTGTAGAATCATGACGACTAGTAATACTGCTACATTATCGTTGCGATCTGTCCTTGAGAAGGACAAACTTAATGGGACAAACTTTCTTGACTGGTTCAAGAACTTGAGAATTGTTCTCAAGCAGGAAAGAAAGGTATATGTCCTAGATCAACCCATTCCTGAGGAGCCAGCAGCCAATGCTCCTAGAGCTCAGAGAGATTCTTATGCGAAGCATAAGGAAGACTCTGTTGATGTGGGATGCTTGATGCTTGCCACTATGGTTCCGGAGCTTCAAAGAGATCTGGAACACATGGAGGCTTATGAGATGATTGTGCATCTTAAGGAAATGTTCCAGCAACAGGCAAGGCAAGAGAGGTATGAGACCACTAAGGCCTTACATTCCTGCAGGATGGCTGAAGGTGCATCAGTGAGTACTCATGTCTTAAAGATGAAAGGGTACATAGATCACCTTGAGAGGCTTGGATTTCCCATTAGTCAGGAGTTAGCTACAGATTTGATCTTGAACTCACTCCCAGAAAGTTATGACCAGTTTGTCATGAACTACAACATGAACAACATGGAGAAATCTATTTCTGAACTGCATGGGATGCTTAAAACTGCTGAGCCGACTGTTAAGAAAAAGCCCAGTACTATTTTGATGGTTCAGAAAGGAAAGGGTATGAAAAAGAAAGGCAAGGGTAAGGGGAAGGGTCACGGCTCATCTGGTAAGACCAAAGAGTCAGGCAAGCCCGAAACCAAGCCTGCACCAAAGAAGGCAAAGCCTCCAAAGGAAGGAGTTTGCTTCTTCTGCAATGAACCGGGTCATTGGAAGAGGAATTGCAAACTCTACCTTGAAGATCTGAGAAAGAACAAGAAGGATAGCGGGGCTATCGCTTCAGGTATTTATGTTATAGACATTCATCTCTCTACTTCCACTACATGGGTATTAGATACTACATGTGGTTCTCACATTTGTACAAATGTGCAGGGCCTAAAGGACAGTAGAAAGCTGAAGAAGGGCGAAGTTGACCTACGAGTTAAAAATAGAGCAAAGGTTGCTGCTCTAGCTGTAGGCACTTATGAATTAGTTCTGCCCACTGGGCTTTTGTTAGTTT
Source organism: Leucaena leucocephala (assembly GCA_037074615.1). Taxonomy (NCBI): domain Eukaryota; kingdom Viridiplantae; phylum Streptophyta; class Magnoliopsida; order Fabales; family Fabaceae; genus Leucaena; species Leucaena leucocephala. Next base: position 12,654,370 of record CM073537.1, read on the forward strand.
TGAGCAATTGCTATTATGTTCCTGCTTTGAGTAGTAACATTGTTTCTCTTTCTTATTTGGATAAGGAAGATTACACTTCCATTTCTGGGAATGGTAAATGTTCTATTTATCGTAATGATATTTTCTATGCTCATGGTGATTTTCATGTTGATCATTACATATTAAACTTGGAACAACCCAATCATGGAAATATCTATAACATAACCGCCAAAAGGATCAAACCAAATGATTTGAATCTGACGTACCTCTGGCACTGTCGTCTAGGCCACATAAATGAGAAACGTATGTCTAAACTCCATCAAGATGGATTTCTCAACTCATTTGATTTTGAATCATATGATACTTGCGAATCTTGTTTGTTAGGAAAGATGACAAAGTCGCCTTTCACTGGGCACAGTGAGAGGGCCACTGATTTGTTGGGCCTCATACATACAGATGTGTGTGGACCGATGAATACAAATGCCAGAAGAGGTTATTCGTACTTCATTACATTCATAGATGATTTCAGTAGATATGGCTACGTCTATCTAATGAAACATAAATCTGAATCTTTTGAAATGTTCAAGATATTTCAAAATGAAGTACAAAACCAGCTTGGTAAAACAATTAAAGCCCTCCGATCTGATCGAGGTGGTGAATATTTGAGTCAAGAGTTTATCGATCATCTTAGGAATTGTGGAATAGTCTCACAATTGACTCCTCCAGGAACACCACAATGGAATGGGGTTTCTGAACGGAGGAATCGAACACTATTGGATATGGTTCGATCCATGATGAGTCAAACAGATCTTCCACCATCCTTTTGGGGCCACGCCCTAGAGACAGCTGCGTTCACACTGAATCGTGTTCCATCTAAGGCAGTTGAAAAGACTCCGTATGAGATATGGACTGGGAGGAAACCTAGTTTGTCTTTTCTCAAGATTTGGGGATGTGAGGTCTATGTTAAGCAACAAGACTCAGATAAGTTAGCGCCCAAATCTTCAAAGTACCTTTTTGTGGGATATCCTAAGGAAACCAAGGGATATTATGTCTACAACCCCACTGATAACAAAGTGTTTGTTGTCAGAAATGGTATCTTTCTAGAACGAGAATTTATCTCTAAAAGAACCACTGGGAGCAAGGTACACCTCGAAGAAGTTCGAGAGCCACAAGACGCCACAGAACTAGAGATGGAAAGTAGAGAAGACTCACAAGAAGTTGTTGAGACTCCTCAAGTCACGCAAGGCCCAAGGCGATCTAATAGGGCACGACTTCAGCCTCAGAGATATGGATTTCTGATTTCTGATAGTCGTGATGTGTTGCTCATTGAGCATATTGAGCCCACTACCTATCAAGAAGCTATAGTGGGACCAAACTCTAAAAAATGGCTTAATGCCATGAAGTCTGAGATGCAATCCATGTACGACAATAAGGTATGGACCTTAGTCGACCCGCCTGAAGGTGTAAAAACCGTCGGGTGCAAGTGGTTTTTTAAAGAGAAAACTGACATGGATGGCAATGTAAATGTCTTCAAGGCACGACTGGTTGCAAAAGGATTTACTCAAACTCATGGTGTGGACTATGATGAGACCTTTTCCCCAGTTGCAATGGCCAAATCAATCAGAATCCTCCTTGCCATTGCAGCATATTATGACTATGAAATATGGCAGATGGACGTCAAGACAGCCTTCCTTAATGGAAAGCTCCTTGAGGATGTGTACATGACACAACCTGAAGGTTTTGTGCGTTCTGAGGACTCTGGTAAGGTGTGCAAGCTTCAAAGGTCCATTTATGGACTGAAGCAAGCATCTCGGAGTTGGAATCATCATTTTGATGAAGTAGTCAAAGAGTTTGGATTTCTTCAAAACATTGATGAACCTTGTGTGTACAAAAAGGTTAGTGGGAGCACAGTTGTGTTTTTGGTACTCTATGTCGATGACATCCTACTCATTGGGAATGACATTCCTACCTTGCAGATTGTCAAGTCTTGGTTAGAAAAATCTTTCTCGATGAAAGACTTGGGTGAAGCCACCTACATCCTAGGAATTAGGATCTATAGAGATAGATCTAAAAGGCTTCTAGGACTGAGTCAGAGCACATATATAGATAAGATACTGCATAGGTTCAGTATGCAGGAATCAAAAAGGGGTTTCATACCCAAGTCTCATGGTATTCACCTCAGCAAGGATTTGTGTCCTAGTACACCAGATCAGCGAGGTCGCATGAGTAAGATTCCATATGCCTCGGCCATAGGATTTATCATGTACGCCATGTTATGTACTCGACCGGATGTCTCGTTTGCCTTAAGTATGACTAGCAGATATCAACAGGACCCCGGTGAGGGCCATTGGACTGCTGTCAAGAATATCCTTAAGTACTTCAGAAGGACTAAGGACTTATTCTTGGTCTATGGTGGATTGGATGATGAGCTCTATGTAACTGGTTACACAGATGCAAGTTTCCAAACTGACCAGGATGACCAGAAATCGCAATCTGGATACCTATTCCTCCTAAATAATGAAGCGGTAAGATGGAAGAGCTCTAAGAAGAGCACTGTAGTAGATTCTGCAATGGAAGCCGAGTATATAGCAGCATCTGATGCAGCTAAGGAGGCCTTTGGATCAGGAAGTTCATTGCTGAACTAAGGGTGGTACCGACCATCTCAGATCCAATAACTTTGTTCTGTGACAATAGTGGTGCCATTGCACAGGCCAAAGAGCCTAGGTCACATCAAAGGACCAAACATATACTCAGGCGATTTCATCTCATCAGAGAAATCAATGATAGAGGTGATATAAAAATATGCAAGGTAGCAAGAGAAGACAATGATGCTGATCCTCTAAACCGCTTGTCCAGGCAAAACGTGAGCGTCATGTTAGGTCAATAGGATTGAGACAAATTAATGATTGTTCCTAGTGCAAGTGGGAGGATGTTGGAAATTGTGCCCTAGGGGCCAATCATTGTATCAGGTTATCACATTATTTGCATGTTTACTGTGATGACCATCCTTGGATAACTCATGATCTTATCCTAAATGTCCCTGGTCGGTCATCTATGTGGGAGCAGAGATGAAATAAGACCAGTATGACTTTGAAGATATATAGAGATATAAATCAAAGTCATAAGCACATGTAAGAGTACAGGGTGTTGGACCGACCCACTATGAGAGAGCTGCATGGGTCAAGTCATAAGCTTCTCTCATATACAAGCCATGTCACTATGCCCTTTGACCTGAGATCATCATGGATTCCTACATGACAAACGCTCAGCTTTGACCTAGTCAAAAGTCACTTTTGACCGAGTGATCATAAAGGCTATGCTCGGGCTTAGTGGTTTTTCATGCGGAGGAATGTGAATGGTCAAGATGGAATTTGTCCCTCACATTCGTAGAGAGATATTACTGGGCCCCTCGATGAGTGAGTCTGAGAAATGTATGGCCATACTGGAATGGAAGGGTAGTTCCATTTCTATATTCAGACTACTCAGGGATCGAGAAAGTAACGGTCAGGAACAGGAGGATGACGTTCTCCATGCCTCATCCTTGACCGAAATATCGTGTGACAAAAGGGACGTGATATGGTTGTATGAAAGGTTACATCGTTTATCGATCCTCATATGTTTTGGGTAGTCGTAATGCCTTGCTAGAGACCACTTACGACTTGTGGGTCAGTATAGTAACTGGGCCACTGCCAACTTCATATGAGCCTACAGGGTCGCACACAAAACAGCCCAATGCGAGCTATGATGTCCAGATTCATTGAATCTAAGAGATGTCTAGATTCAATGAATAATCTAGGGTGGATATATATTTTATATATATATATAAATTAGTTTATATATATATTATATATATAATATAAGAGATATTTGTAAGATTTAATTTATAAGGATAAATTAAATCTCTATCATTTTTGAATTTGAATTTAAATGGATATGATCTATTTGAATTTGAAATTCAAATTGATAAGATATCTCAAATTTGATTTATGAGAATAAATCAAATATAATTCTGTCTTATCTTTATTTTAAATTAAATAAATAGGTGAATTAAATCTGTGGGACGGATTTAATATAAACCATATTTATTTAATCAGTTTCTTATTAAATTATGCAATATATGATATTGTATTAATTCAGAATTAATATAAGATTAATTCTGAAGCCCGGCCCTATTAGAAGCCCGATAGCTTCCTATATATTTGACATTAGGAGCTAGGGTTCCACACACAATATAGATCTCTACACACACATTCAGACGTGAGAAGAGGGGCAGGGAGAGTGCAAAAGGTTTGCACATAAGAAACTGCCGAGATAGAGATGGTGAGGACGGAATCTCTAGAAAGCCCTAGAGGGACAAGAGGCGCTAGCACGTCGTTCGCAATTGGAACGCTGTTCGTGTGGATACCGGTAGAGGAAGCCGATCTGAGCTGTCGACTTCTACGATACGGCCAGACACGAAGAAAGGTCGCGACCAGAACACACTTAGGTCGCGACCAAACGGGCATCTGAACGTCAGAAATCCGAAAAGAGGATACAGGTCGCCACGTGAAGTTGAAGAGGTCGCGACTAAAAGCTCCAGAGGCGACAGGTCGCGACTAGAAGCAGAGTAGGTCGCGACTACAAACTCCAGAGGCGACAGGTCGCGACTAGAAGCTGAGGAGGTCGCGACTGAAAGTTCCAGAGGTGAGGAGTCGCGACTAGTGGACACTGAGGTCGCTACCAAAGCTCGAGTACCGAAGGTAACACTTCTTTCTCCTTGACTTAAACACATTCGGTAGATCCTGGCTGGGAATGGAAAAATTTTTAAAGTTAATTTCCGCTGCGTGTCTTCCAATTTCCTTCATCATGGGACACCTCATAGGACACCTCACCACCCATATGCTTCATGTGACGAAATTTGGAGGTTCTGGAAGCTTTTCGGTCCAATCCGATACCGGCCCGGTCCATCGCCTCGAAAAACGTGCCGTTTTCTGAATCTGATGTTTCTGAAGATCCTTTTTATGTCTACTGACCTCACATTTAGTATCTAGACCCTTTATATCATTAAATTTTTAATACTGGGTCCAGACTCAGTTACAGATCCCCTGCGAAATGACCAAAATGCCCTTGGTGCCCTATCTTGTCCTATTTTAACCCTAAGGGCAAACTTGTCATTTCACACCTTTCTGGACCTGGTCAAAGCTTATACTGGCTCTAGTCAACCTTATTTAGACATGTCTTGACCTCTGGGCCTGTCCAGAATGACCAGAATGCCCTTCATTCATCTACTGCCCTTTTTGTACAACACAGGGGCATTTTCGTAATTTCGCACTTTTCTGGGGTTCTGCTGGACACTGGCCCACCTATCAATCCAAGAGCCTTATTGGGACTCTAATGGCGCCATTTTTTGGGCTTCCTGGGTCCATTAACTATATGGCACGCATTACGAGGAATCTTCCTCTGTCACAGTTCACCAAATATTTTAATTATTATTTACCGATTATACACCTTTCCGGACACCGGCTCCTTTTCCCAGATACAGTGTCCTACTGTGTTCAGGCATCCCTGTGGGTCATAACGGTCATCTGACCGAGGTCATCCGATCTCATTCAGCCCCTTTAAAAATACCGATAAATCTCCTACCCGGATCCCCGGAGGCCTCACACTCCCGTCTGTATTTGCTATTTTGTGAATAAATCTTTCTACAGAACTCCTATCGGTATTCTGTCAGTTTCCTGACATCCGCCCCATAAAGGCGCATCATCCTGTATTTTCTCACTTATATCTGAGATCTAGGATATCCGGTAGGAATTTTTATAAGTTTTGGACGATCAGTCCATTTCTGGCTATCTGGAGTCTTCAAAAATTCCGGTATTAGGCTGGGTTACCCGGCGTCCCCTGCCCTACCTTCTGGTAGAATTTGAGACTGAAATGCTGTCGGGCAGTGCGAACCACTTCCGGCCTGACTTTCTTTAATTATACTTTAGCCCCAGGAAACTTTTCTTCTTTATAATTAAATCCCTTTTTATTTGGCAAAAATTACACTTAAGGACCCCACCTTTTTGTCTACTTTTCTTTTTGGCCTTAAACTTTTTCATAATTACATCTAAGTCCCTACATTTTCTTTCTTTTGTAATTTAACCCCTTTCCTTGCATAAATAGCCACTATATCTTTAGGGACTTTCACTATTTACCTATAAGTCCTTGATCTTTGACTTATTTGCAGTTTAGTCCCTAAAAACCCTCTGTATGTTTTTAGGACTTCTATTCAAAGGGGTCTGATAGTCTATCTATTTCAGGCTCACTTTCTGAGTCTCTGGGCCTGAAAATTGGGGTATTACAGCGATCACCTGAGATGATCCAAGGTACAATCTATCTCAATGATAATGTTGTGACTGCTCTATTTGATTCGGGTGCAAGTCATTCCTTTATATCTTATGAATGTGCTAAATGCCTAGGCCTTCTGATTAGCAAGTTGCGTTATGATATACAGGTGAAAACTCCTACCAACGCTAGAGTAATTACGCCTGATGCTTGTCTAAATAGTGTTGTGCGTTATGAGCACTGCAGTACTACCCTAGACCTGATCTGTATGCCTTTCCGAGAGATTGATGTCATACTCAGCTTAAATTGGTTATCCTCCAATAATGTGATGTTGGACTGCAGAAATAAGACCCTAGTTCTTGGTCCAAATATCACTGATCGGAGCCCAGAAGTACACTGAACTTCATGACAGAGGCTCAGGCAGAAAAATGTCTACGGAAAGGATGTCAAGGGTATGTGGTATTCTTTTCTGTTCAAATAGAAGTGGAAGAAGGCATCGAGGAGATTCTAGTAGTCAATGAATTTCCTAAAGTCTTTCCAAAGGAGATTCAGGGATTGGCTTCAGAGCGTGAAGTGGAGTTTGCGATCGACGTTATACCTGGAGCTGGACTAGTATCGAAAGCCCCATATAGGATGGATCCTAATGAAATGATGGAGCTGAAGAAGCAAATTGAGGAGCTATTGGAGAAGGGTTTCATACGACCCAGTGTATTGCCATGGGGTACTCCAGTACTATTCGTCAAGAAGAAAGATGGCAGCTTAAGGCTATGCATTGACTACCGGGAATTAAATAAGATTACAGTTAAGAATAAGTATCCTCTCCCCAGAATTGATGACCTGCTAGACCAATTGGCATGAGCGAGCTTATTCTCCAAGATTGACTTGAGATCTGGCTACCATCAACTAAGGGTCAAGCCAGATGATATTCCAAAGACGGCATTCAGAACGCGCTACGGGCATTTTGAGTTCCTTGTGATGCATTTTGGACTAACCAATGCACCTACTATTGTTATGGACTACATGAACCGGATCTTCAGGCCTTATCTAGATCAGTTCGTTGTGGTCTTCATTGATGATATTCTGGTGTACTCCAAATCTCCAGAGGAGCATGAAAGGCATTTGAGGATTATTCTTGGTACCCTTAAAGAAAAGAAGCTCTATGCTAAGCTGAGTAAATGCGAGTTTTGGCTGTCAGAAGTCAAATTTCTCGGCCATGTCATATCCCGAGACGGGGTAGCTGTGGATCCTAGCAAAGTTGAAGCAGTTTTGAGCTGGGAGCAGCCAAGGACAGTGACGGAGATCAGAAGTTTTCTCGGCCTAGCAGGGTACTACAGAAGATTTATTCAAGACTTTTCTCGAATTGCCTTACCACTTACCAAGCTGACCAGAAGGAATCAGCAGTTTAAGTGGGATGAGAAGTGCGAGGCTAGCTTCCAGGAGTTAAAGCAGAGATTAACCATTACTCCCGTGCTGATTATTCCAGACCCAACTCAGACTTATGTAGTCTACATTGATGCTAGCAAGCAGGGGTTGTTATGTGTGTTGATGCAGTAAGGTCGAGTAGTAGCCTACGTGTAACATCCCAATTTTTGGGTCTAGTTGAACTGGGAGGTAGTCTGATATGGGCAGGCTACTAACCCGTAGTCCTATGGTGGTAATCTGATATGGGCAGGCTGCTAACCCGTAGTCCTATGGTGGTAATCTGATATGGGCGGATTATTTACCTGTATTTTGTAGGATCCGAGGGATAAGCTAAGTCCTTCAGGATTTAAAGATGAGTTAAGTCTTTAACCTACATAATCGGGACAGTTCACCTAGGTTCAAAATGAGGAATGGGAGGAATGTCCTAAGTCTTAAGCCTAGGAATTCTGCAGGTAGCTTGATATAGGCTGGCTCCTGTGTAAGATAACCTGATACAGAGGGTTGTCGAGCCTTTCAATTAATGAGGACTCCCGAAGAGTTAAGGGATGAGTTATTGAAAGAGAATTTCTAGAACCTAGGATAAAGGATAAGAAGAAAGTGAGATAAGATAGACCCCAGAATTATGCTAAGATTCTGTGGGGTGAGATATGAAAGAAATGGACACTACTTGTGAGAGAAGTAGAGTTGTCCATGGGAAAGATGTAAAGTGACTTTTGGTCGCGACGAGTAAGTGTCTTGGTCGCGACTTATATTGGCAGAGAGGTTTGGTCGTGACGGATATGTGTGGTGTCGCGACTAATAAGTATATGAGTTTGGTTGCGACTAAAATGTACTGAGGTCGCGACTGAAAAGTGATATGGTCGCGACTAATAGTGGCAGAAAACCTTAGACGCGACTAAAATGTGTTGTGGTCGCGACGGGAAAATGTTGTAGTCGCGACTAGTGTACACAAAGATGTTAGGTCGCGACAAGAGGATGTTGAGGTCGCGACTAGTGACTAAAGTGGCGCTAAGCGTATGGGCCAAGAGTGGTGAAGGTCCAAGAGAGATAGTTACCTAGTTAGAGATAGACCGGAGGCAGGATATCAGATACAGGAAAGGTTATCTGGAGACCATGAGGTGGACTGATAAGGTGTACTCATGGGTCCTGCAAGATGCCACATGGCATTAAAGTAATGATTCAGTAAAGTAAAGATACTCGGTTGGCGTGATAACCGAGGAGGCACGTAAACCGAGGAGGTGATCAGATAAGTCTGGGATTTATCTGGGTGGCATTGGGAAGCGTGCAAGGTCTCTTCCAGTTGCCACATGGCATTAGTCCGCAGAAAGCAGATAAAGCTGAGGGCACGCATTACGAGGCAGGAGACTGGACCGGTGAGTCAGCATGCTGAGGTGTCCCGGGAATTCAAGCATGTGAAAAATATGCTGCTGAGGTGTCCTGGTGAGTTGGCATGATGATGCAGTAAATGAGGAATTAAAGAAAATAGGAAAATCCAGGAAAAACCAGGACCGCAGGATCAGATGGCATGGTAATTACAGAAATGCCATTGGGAAACCTTATAAATACCCCCCTCTCATTCTTGCTTCACGCATGGGTAAGGAAGTGAGAGAGAAAGATTAGAGAGAAGGAGGAGGAAAGGAAGAAAGAAAGGAGAAAGGAAGAAAGGAAGTTCTGGCGGAGCTGGAAGCAGAGTAGGGATAGTAGGGTTCTGCTAAGCTAGCCAGGTAGTAACTAATCCTAGCTTCTATGTAATGGCTTTGTGATTTGATGTGCTATTGTTTGGTTGGATTGTTGTCTTATATGTTATGTCTGAAGCTCTGCTGTAATGCTATGGTCATATGTTATTAAGCATGGAAGCACGCAGCATACTTATCTGTACACAATCACAAGCAAGCACTGTCACACTGCATTACATATATTGTTATGATTGTTGCTACTGAGATTCCCCCGAATCTCATCCCCATCCATAACCCATTACAGGGAGGTTATGCTGAAGTGGATTTTGAGAATCCTAGGAGACGCCGTTATGCTGCCGAAGTAAAGACTGAACATTAGTATATGATAAGTACTGTGTACGTAGTGCTGTCTAAGGAGGCTAGAAGTGAGTGGACCTAGCCGGTTCATCTAGTCTTTCCTGGGTACTACGTAGAATGGTAGTTCTCATGAGGGGATTACCGAATCAGTACAGTTCAGTTCTTTGTACAGATGAAGTGTAGCGGTTATGCTGCCGGAGTTTAGGCAGAAGAAGAGCTAGTATAGCTTCCGCAAGTGTACTCTGAGGGTTGTATGGGAGGATGTTTCACTACGCCTCTCGGCAGTTGAAGCCATATGAAGAAAATTATCCCACTCATGATCTGGAGCTTGCGGCGGTGGTTTATGCCCTGAAGATATGGAGATACTATTTATATGGAGCAACTATAGAGTTATATTGCGACCATAAAAGCCTGAAGTATCTACAAGATCAGAAGGAGCTGAATATGAGGCAACGGCGATGGATGGAATTGTTAAAAGATTATGACTTCCAGATTAAATACCATCCAGGAAAAGCCAATGTGGTAGCTGATGCCCTGAGTAGAAAGGTGGTGTAGGTTGCATACATGATGATCAAGGAGTTGGAATTTATAGAAGATATGCGCGATTGGAGCCCTCTATATCAAATGCAACTGACGGAGAATCCTTTCGGAGGAGTTCATGTCAGAGCTTGCATAGAATATGAGATAAAAGAGGCTTAAAAGCAGGATAAGCTCACAACAATATTCAAATGCAAGCTGGAGAAGGGGAAGACAAGGAATTTCGAGATGTCCCCAGATGGATTACTACAGTTTTGGGGAAGACCCTATATCCCTAATGTTGTGGGATTAAGGGAAAGGATCCTGGAAGAAGCACATAAAAGTCAGTATACTGTACATCCAGGTATGACCAAGATGTACCATGATGTTAAAAGGTTATTTTGGTGGCCTGGATTGAAGAAAGATGTTGTAACTTACGTATCTAAGTGCTTGACCTGCCAGAAAGTGAAAGTTGAACATCAAAAGCCAGCAGGAACATTGCAGTCTCTAGAAATCCCTGAGTGGAAATAGGATGGGATTGCCATGGACTTTGTGGAAGGACTACCCCTGACTCCAAGTAGACATGATGCAGTATGGGTAGTAATTGATCGACTGACAAAGTCAGCACATTTCCTGGCAATCAATAAGAGAGATTCTCTTGAAAAGCTAGCAAAGCTGTATAGAAAGAAGATTGTTAGGCTTCATGGTATCCCGAGCAGCATTGTGTCTGATTGAGACCCTCGATTTACTTCAAATTTCTGGAGGGCTTTACAGGAAGGAATGGGCATTACTCTCAGATTTAGTATAGCTTATCATCCTCAGACAGATGGTCAATCCGAAAGAAGAATACAAATGTTAGAGGATATGCTGAGAGCATGTGCCTTAGATTTCAAAGGAAGCTGGGATATCCATTTACCCCTTATAGAGTTTGCTTATAACAATAGTTATCAGGGCAGTATTCAAATGACACCTTTTGAAGCACTCTATGGACGTAAATGTAGATCCCCCTTATGCTGGCTAAAGTTGAGTGAGAGAAGAATGCTTGGTCCGGATATAGTGGATCAAACTGCAGAACAAGTTGCGATAATTAGAAAATGACTGGTGACGGCTCAAAGCAGACAGAAAAGCTATGCAGATGTCAGAAGGAAGCCGTTGGAGTTTGAAGAAGGAGAACATGTATTCCTTAAGTTAACTCCAACCACGGGAGCCGGACGATCGATTAAAGTGCAGAAGTTGCATCCAAGATACATCGGACTATTCTAGATTCTCTCAAAGATAGGAGTAGTAGCCTACAAGTTGGCTCTTCCTCCGAATTCCAGCCAGATACATGATGTGTTCCATGTTTCCCAATTAAAGAAGTATGTTCTAGATCCATCTCATGTGATTGAGCAAGATGAGGTCGCATTGCGAGATGACTTAACCTATGAGGTTGGACCGGTGCGAATTGCTGATAGAAAAGTCAAGCAGTTGCGGAATAAGCAAATTCCTTTAGTTAAAGTTATCTGGAAAGGCTTGATTGAACAAGAAGCTACATGGGAAACAGAAGAAAAGATGAGAGAGAAGTATCCTGAATTGTTCCTATAGGATAGGTGTAATATAAATTTCGGGGATGAAATTTATTTTAAGGGGGAGAGAAATGTAATATCCTTAATTTTCTGTACTGATTTCTATGTACAGATTAAATGGAATATATGAGTTCTTTTTCAGGAAAAAGATGTGGTCCTTTATGTAAAGAAAAGGATTAAATTGCAAAAGAAAGGAAATGAAAGGACTTAAGTCCAATTATGGAAAGTTTAAGGTTAGGAAAGAAAGGTAGACAAAAATATGGGGTCTTAAAGTGTAATTTTAGCCAAATTTAAGGGACTTAATTGCAAAGATGAAAAGTTCCCTGGGGTTAAAGTATAATTAAAGAAAGTTAGGCCAGAAGTGGTTTAGACTGCCCGACAGCATTTCAGTCCCAGATTTTACCAGAAGATAGGGCAAGTGACGCTGGGTAATCTAGCCTAATACCGGAATTTTTGAAGACTCCAGATAGCCAAAAATGGACTGATCGTCCAAAAGTTATAAAAATTCCTACCGGATACCCTAGATTTTAGATATAAGTAAGAAATTACAGGATGATGCACCCTTATGGGGCGGATGTCAGGAAACTGACAGAATATTGATAGGAGGTCTGTAGAAAAAGTTATTCACGAATTAGCAAATCCAGACGGGAGTATGAGGCCTCCAGGGATCCGATAGGGAGATTTATCGGTATTTAAACTAAGACTGAATGAGGTCAGGTAACAACAGTCAGATGCCCGTTATGACCCAAAGAGCTGCCCAAACACAGTAGGGCAGTGTATCTGACAGAAGGAGCCGGTGTCCGGATATGTGTGTAAACGGTGCATAATAGCTAAAATACTCGGTGAACATGGACAGGGAAGGATTCCTCGAAATGCGTGCCATAAAGGTAATGGACCCAGAAAGGCCCAATAATGGCGCCAACAAAGGCCCAATAAGACTTTTGGACTGATAGGTGGGCCAGTGTCCGGCAGAACCCCGGAAAAGTACGAAATTACGAAAATGCCCCTTTGTAGTACTAAAGGGGTAGCAGGTGTGTGAAGGGCATTTTGGTCATTCTGGATAGACCTAGAGGCCAAGACATATACAGGTGAAGTTAACCAGAGTCAGTATATGCCCTGATGAAGTACAGAAAGGTGTAAAATGACAGTTTTGCCCTTAGGGTTAAGATAATGCATGAAAGGGCACCCAGGGGTATTTTGGTCATTTCACAGGGGATCTGTAATTGAGTTTAGACCCAATATTAAAATGTTAATGATATAAAGGATCCAGATACTAAGTTCAAGGCCAGAAGACATAATATGGGTTTTCAGAAAAATTAGATTCAGAAAACGGTCCAGTTTTCGAGGCGACGGACCGGGCCGGTACCGGATTGGACCGGAAAGCTTCCAGAAGGCTTCTAGCTCCCTGCATTTATGCCATGTGATAAATGTGTGAGGTGAGGTGTCCCATGAGGTGTCCTTGAATCATGTCATGGATGATACAGTAAAAGGAATAAAGAAAAATAGGAAATTCCAGGAAAAACTAGGACCACAAGTTCATAAGGCTTCAAAATTACAAGAATGCCATTGACCAAAACTATAAATACCCCCTAGCTCTTCATTTCCCAAGGCCTAAGGAGCTTTTAGAGAGATAAGGAAGTTCTTGAGAGAGAAAGTGAGAGAAAAGAAAGAAGAAAATAAGTTCTGGTGAAGTTGGAAGCAGTAGAGAAATTCTGAAGTTCTGCTTTTAAGGTAGTAACTAATCCTAACTTTTATCTAATATCTTTGTGAATTGTTGTGCTATTGTTTGGTTTGATTGTTGTCTTATATGTTATGCTTGAAGCTCTATTACAATGCTATGATCATATGTTATTGAATATTGAAGCATGCAGCATACTTATCTGTACATAACCACAAGCAAGCACTGTCACTCTGCATTACATAAATTGTTATGATTGTTGCTACTGAGATTCTTTTGAATCTCATTCCCATATATAACATTACAGGGGAGGTTCTGTCAAAATAAAATTTGGAAATTTTAAGAGGCGCCGTTATGCTGCCGAAATTCTGGCAACAAAGCAGGGACAAAGAAAGGAACTGATACATACTGTGTAAGTAGGTGCTGTCTAAGGAGGCTGGAAGTGAGTGGACCTAGTAGGTTCATCCAGTCTTTCCTGGGTACTTACGTAGAATGGTAGTTCCTACGGGAATTACCGAATCGGTACAAGATCGGTTACTTTCTACAGAATATAGTAGTTATGCTGCCGAATTTTAGACAACAAAAAATGTAATAGAAATATGAGGATGTTAATCATGCACTGATGTATAACAGTTGATTATTTAATAATGATTGTTATCTGGCATGTTTGACTGATATGTGATGTATGTATGCACTAATATGTAAGGTTGGTTGCTGAAAATGACTTTGTGAACAGTAATCTGTGGAGACCTATTGATGTTTGATAAATCATTAAAAATAGTAAATGGTTGAATAAATGTATGATATTTCTATGGTAAATAGTAGACATACTAAGCTTTAATTTGATATATAGAATGCTTCATTTGGATGTGTAACATCCCAATTTTCAGGCCTAGAGATGCAGAGATAGTCTAAGGTTAAAAGGCTACTAGACCCCTTTCTAGCAGAAGTTCCAGAGGAACGTAAAGAGTTTCAGGGACTGAGCTGCGAGTAAGTAAAGGTGCGGGGACTTATGTGTAAACAGTGGAAGTCTCAAGGGGTAAATGGCCATTTGGGGATGATGTAAAGGTCAAAGGTTCAGGTCGCGATGATAAAGACGTTGGTCGCGACGAGAGTGTATTATGGTCGCGACTAATATTGGCAGACAGGCTTGGTCGTGACGGATATGTATGTGGTGTCGCGACTAATTAGTAGAATAAGCTTGGTTGCTACTAAAAAGTGATGTGGTCGCGACGAAAGAATTTTATGGTCGCGACTAAAGGATGTTATGGTCGCGACTAGAGAATGCTGTGGTCGCGACTAATGAACACAGAAGGTGTTAAGTCGCGATGAGATTATGGCTAGGTCGCGACTAGTGACTAAAGTAGTGCCAAGCGTATAGGCCATGAGTTGAGAAGGTCCAAAAGAGATAGTTACCCGGTTAGAGATAGACTGGAGGCAGGAGGCCAGATACAGGAAAGGTTATCTGGAAACCATGAGGTAGAATGATAAGGTATCCTCATGGGACCCATAAGATGCCACATGGCATTAGAGTAGTGATTAGTAACCTTTCAGTGGAGTAAAGTTACTCGGTTGGCACGAAAACTGAGGAAGTGATCAGATAAGTCTGGGATTTATCTGGATAGCATTGGGAAGCGTGCAAGGTCTCTTCCAGTCGCCACATGGCATTAGTCTGGAGAAAGCAGATAAAGCTGAGGGCACGCATTACGAGGCAAGAGACTGGACCGGTGAGTCAGCTGCTGAGGTGTCCAGGGATTTTCAGCATGTGCAAAATGTGACGCTGAGGTGGCATGCTGAGGTGTCCCGGTGATGTCATGCATGATGCAGTAAAAGGAGGAATTAAAGAAAATAGGAAAATCCAGGAAAAAGTAGGACCGCAGGATCAGAGTTCATGGAAACTACGAAAATGCCATTGGAGGAGGTTATAAATACCCCCCCTCCATTTCATTTGGAATTCACGCATGAAGAGGAGAAGGGAGAGAAAGAAGAGATAGAAGGAGAAGGAAAGGAAGAGAGAAAGGAGAAAAGGAAGAAAGGAAGTTCTGGCGGAGCTGGAAGCAGAATAGAGATAGTAGAGTTCTGCTGAGCTAGCCATGTAGTAACTAATCCTAGCTTTTATGTAATGGCTTTGTGATTTGTTGTGCTATTGTTTGGTTAGATTGTTGTCTTATATGTTATGTATGAAGCTCTGCTATAATGCTATGATCATATGTTATTAAGCATGGAAGCACGCAGCATACTTATCTATACACAATCACAAGCAAGCACTGTCACTCTGCATTACATATATTGTTATGATTGTTGCTACTGAGATTCCCCCGAATCTCATCCCTATATATACATAACCCATTACAGGGAGGTTATACTGAAGAGGATTTTAAGAATCCTAAGAGACGCCGTTATGCTGCCGAAGTAAAGACTGAATATCAGTATATGATAAGTATTGTGTACGTAGTGCTATCCAAGGAGGCTAGAAGTGAGTGGACCTAGCCGGTTCATCTAGTCTTTCCTGGGTACTACGTAGAATAGTAGGTCTCATGAGGGGATTACCGAATCAGTACAGTTCAGTTCTTTGTACAGATGAAGCGTAGCGGTTGTGCTGCCGGAGTTTAGGCAGAAAGAGATGTAATAAAGATAGAAAGATTATGTATATGTCTTGTTGTGTATGCCATGCTGTATGACATTATGTTATTCAATGATAAATATTGTTTGGCATATTCAATTTATGTATGTTAAATTAAGAGGGAAATTCGCAGGTCCTGAGGTAGCAGTGTTCTGACCTCAGTTTGACCTAGTAAACGGAGGAGTCTGGCCACGAGATTTGGTGAGCCGGTAGTACACATCTGGGGCATTCCGTGGATAGGTATTAAGCCTCATTTGGATGTGTATAATGAGAGAAACCAATTCTCAAAGTAAAGGTTCAGAATAAGGAACTTAGGAGTAAAAGTTCAATCTCTGGACTTAAGTACAGCTAATATTGCTTCCGCAAGTGTACTCTGAGGAGTATAAAGGAGGATGTTTCAGGATGTATACACGAAAATTATAAATTGTTAAATTTGGGACCAGAATGCTGGATTCAGGAGAAAATTACTGGATGAACAGTAAAGTTGAAACGTTGACCCACGTTGAATTTGTCAAGGAATGGTCAACAAATGATTTTTCCCTGAAATATAATTAAGTTATCTTCATGTATCAATTTGAACCACTTCATTTTGATTTTTCTAGAATTAGTTATGATTTATCAAAGTCAGGTCACTCATCTGGAATTTGCCACAGTAAATAGTACCCGATAAGAATAAAATTCCAGATTAAGAGTTTAGACTTCAATGACCCTGAAAGTGGTTCTAAGTGCTATTGAATGGTCCTTAAGATATATAAAAATAAGGATGTGACAACCAAGATGTACCATGATGTTAAAAGGTTATTTTGGTGGCCTGGATTGAAGAAGGATGTAGTGGCTTATGTGTCCAAGTGCTTTACCTGCCAGAAAGTAAAAATTAAACATCAAAAGCCAGCAGGAACATTGCAGCCTCTAGATATCCCTGAGTGGAAATAGGATGGTATTGCCATGGATTTTGTGGAAGGACTACCCATGACTCTAAGTAAACATGATG
Organism: Leucaena leucocephala; assembly: GCA_037074615.1. Taxonomy (NCBI): domain Eukaryota; kingdom Viridiplantae; phylum Streptophyta; class Magnoliopsida; order Fabales; family Fabaceae; genus Leucaena; species Leucaena leucocephala. The sequence goes on from CM073537.1 coordinate 12,671,480, forward strand.
CGGTATGGGTAGTAGTTGATCGATTGACAAATTCAGCACATTTCCTGGCAATCAATAAAAGAAATTCTCTGGAGAAGCTGGCAAAGTTGTACATAAATGAGATTGTTAGGCTTCATGGTATCCCAAGCAGCATTGTGTCCGATAGAGACCCTCGATTTACTTCTAATTTTTGGAGGGCTTTACAGGAAGAGATGGGCACTACTCTTCGATTTAGTACAGCTTATCATCCTCAGAAGGATGGTCAGTCGGAGAGAATAATCCAAACGCTAGAAGATATGTTGAGAGCATGTGTTTTAGATTTCAAAGGAAGCTGGGATGTCCATCTACCACTTATAGAGTTTGCGTATAATAATAGTTATCAGGCTAGCATCCAGATGGCACCCTTTGAAGTACTCTATGGACATAAATGTAGATCCCCCTTATACTGGCTAGAATTGAGTGAGAGAAGAATGCTTGGTCCTGATCTAGTGGATCAAACTGCAGAGCAGATTGCGGTGATTAGAAAAAGATTGCTGACGGCTCAAAGCAGACAGAAAAGCTATGCAGATGTCAGAAGGAAGCCGTTGGAGTTTGAAGAGGGTGGACATGTATTCCTTAAGTTAACTCCAACTACTGGAGCCAGGCGATCGATCAAAGTGAAGAAATTACATCCAAGATACATCGGACCATTCCAAATTCTCTTAAAGGTGGGGACAGTAGCCTATAGATTAGCTCTTCCTCTAAATCTTAGCCAGATACATGATGTGTTTCATGTTTCCCAATTAAAGAAGTATGTTCTAGATCCATCTCATGTAATTGAGCAAGATGAAGTCGCGCTACGAGATGATCTGACTTATGAGGTTGGACTAGTACGAATCGCTGATCGAAAGGTCAAGCAGTTACGTAATAAGCAAATCCCTCTAGTTAAAGTGATCTGGAAAGGCTTGACTGAGCATGAAGCTACTTGGGAAACAGAAGAAAAGATGAGGGGCAAGTATCCTGAGTTGTTTTCATAGAATATGTATAGTGTAAATTTCGGGGAGGAAATTTATTTTAAGGGGGAGAGAATGTAATATCCCTAATTTTCTGTAATGATTTATATATACAGATTGAATGAAATATACGAATTATTTTTCAGGAAGAAGTTGTGGTTATTTATGTAAAGAAAGGGATTAAATTAAAAAAGAAAGGAAATAAAGGGACTTGATTGCAATTATGGAAAGGTTAAGGTTAAGAAGGAAAAGTAGACAAAAATATGGGGTCCTTAAGTGTAATTTTAGCCAAATAAAGGGACTTAGTTGAAAAGAAGAAAAGTTTCCGGGGCAAAGTGTAATTATGAAAACCTGGACCGGAAATAGGCAAAAATAGTGATCGTACTCCGATCAGCCCTATATTTTACCAGAAGATAGAGCAAGTGACACCGGGTAATCCAGTATAATACAGGAATTTTTCAAGACTCCAGATAGCAAAAATTGATCTGATAGTCTAAAAGTTAAAAAAATTCCTACCGGATATCCTAGATTTCAGATCTAGGTGAGAAATTACAGGATGATGCGTCCTGATGGGGTGGAGGTCAAAAAACTGACAGAATACCGATAGGAGGTCTGTAGGAAAAGTTATTCATAAATTAGAAAATCCAGACGGGAGTGTGAGGCCTCCGGGTATCCGATTGGGAGATTTATCAGTATTTAAAAAGGGACCGAATGAGTTCAGATGACCTCAGTCAGATGACCGTTATAACCCACAGGGATGCCTAAACACAGTAGGCTAGTGTATCTAGTAAAAGGACCCGGTGTCCGGATATGTGTATAAACGGTGTATGTTAGACAAAAGGCTCGATGAACATTGCCTGAGGAAGATTCCTCGTAATACGTGCTATGAAGGTAATGGACCCTGAAAGGCCTAATAAGACTCTTGGACTGATAGGTGGTCCAGTGTCCGGCAGAACCCCAGAAAAGTGCGAAATTATGAAAATACCCCTGTGTAGTACTAAAGGGGTAGCAGGTGTATGAAGGGTATTTTGGTCATTTTGGATAGGCCTAGAGGCCAAGACATATACAGGTGAAGTTAACCAGAGTCAGTATATGCCCTGACAGAGTATAGAAAGGTGTAAAATAACAGTTTTGCCCTTAGGATTAAAATAGTGCATGAAATGGCACCCAGGGGTATTTTGGTCATTTTGCAGGGGATCTGTAATTGATTTTAGACCCAGTATAAAAATTTTAATGATATGAAGGATCCAGATACTAAATTTAAGGTCAAGAGACATAATATGGATTTTCAGAAAAATTAGATTCAGAAAACGGTTCAGTTTTCGAGGCAACAGACCGGGCCGGTACCGGATTGGACTGGAAAGCTTTCAGAAGGCTTCTAGCTCCCTCCAATTTTGCCATGTGAAGAATGTGAGGGGTGAGGTGTCCTTTGAGGTGTCCCCTTGATGATGCAGTAAAGGAATAAAATAAAAATAGGAAATTCCGAAAAAACCAGGACCACAAGTTCATAAGGCTTCAAAATTCCAAGAATGCCACTCATCAAAACTATAAATATCCCCTAGCTCTTCATTCTCGCGGCCAAGAAGCAATTTTAGAGTGATAAGGAAGTTCTTGAGAGAGAAAGTGAGAAAAAGAAAGAAGAAAGGAAGTTCTGGTGAAGTTGGAAGCAGTATAGAAGTTCTGAAGTTCAGCTTTTAAGGTAGTAACTAATCCTAGCTTTTATGTAATGTCTTTGTGAATTGTTGTGCTATTGTTTGGTTTGATTGTTCTATTATATGTTATGCTTGAAGCTCTATTACAATGCTATGATCATATGTTATTGAATATGGAAGCACGCAGCATACTTATCTGTACACAATCACAAGCAGGCACTGTCACTCTGCATTACATATATTGTTATGATTATTACTACTGAGATTCCCTCGAATCTCATCCCAAATAACCCATTACAGGGGAGGCTATGTTGAAGAAAATTTTGGAAATCTTGAAGGACGCCGTTAGGCTGCCGAAATTCTGGCAAAGTGGTAAAGAAAGGAACTGATACGTACTGTGTACGTAGGTACTGTCTAAGGAGGCTGGAAGTGAGTGGACCTAGCAGGTTCATCTAATCTTTCCTGGGTACATACTTAGAATGGTAGTTCTTACGGGAATTACCGAATCGGTACAAGATCGGTTACTTTCTAAAGATGAAGTATAGCCGTTATGCTGCCGAATTTCTGGAGGAAAGGATGTATTAGAAATATGAGAATTTTGTACATGTCCTAATGAACAACAACTATCCTTTAATAAAAAATATTGTTTGGCATGTTCTAAATATCTGATCGGCATGCTTAACTGATATGTGATGGATGTATGCATGTGTATGTAAGAGTGAATGCTGAAAATTGTTTCTGTGAACAGTAAATCCGAGGAGACCTATTGATGTTTGATAAATCATTAAAAATAGTAAATGGATGAATAAATGTCTGAAATTTTTATGGTAAATATTAGACATATTAAGGTTTAATTTGGTATATAATATGACTCGTTTGGATGTCTACACATGGAGTTATAAATTTCCAAAGTTGGAGCTAGAATACTGGATTTAGGACAAAAACGTGGGATGAACAGTAAAATTGAAACATTGACCCACCGTTATTTGGTCAAAGATTGGTCAATGAATGATTTTTCCTTAAATATAATGGAGTCAGCTTTATGTAGCAATTGGAACCACTTCATTTCGATTTTTCTATATTTAATTATGATTTTCCGAAGTCAGGTCACTCATCTGGAATTTACACAGTGAACAGTACCCGAGAAGAGTAAAATTCCAGATTGAGATATTGGACTTCAATGACCTGGAAAGTGGTTCTAAATGCTACCAAATGATCCCTAAAATGTATGAAAATAAGGACGTTTCAATTAGCTACGGATTTGATCTTGAACTCACTCCCAGAAAGTTTTGATCAGTTTGTCAAGAACTACAATATGGAGAAATCTATTTCTAAATTGCATGGGATGCTTAAAACTGCTGAGCCGAGTGTTAAGAAGAAGCCCAGTACAATTCAGAAAGGAAAGGGTATGAAAAAGAAAGGCAAAGGCAAAGGGAAAGGTCATGGCTCATCAGGTAAGACCAAAGAGTCAAGCAAGCCCGAAACCAAGCCTGCACCAAAGAAGGCAAAGCCTCCAAAGGAAGGAGTTTGCTTCTTCTGCAATGAACCGGGTCATTCGAAGAGGAATTGCAAACTCTACCTTGAAGATCTGAAAAAGAACAAGAAGGATAGCTGAAACATCCTTCCTTAGACTCCTCAGAGTACACTTGCGGAAGCCATATTAGCTCGATTATATCTTAACTTAAGCCCAGAAATTAAAATTTCTACTCTTAAGTTCCTTATTCTGAACCTTTAATTTGAGAACTGATTAATCTCATTCTACACATCCAAACAAGGCTTATTACCTATCCATGTAATGCCCCAGATGTGTACCACTGGCTCACCAAGTTTCGTGGCCAAACTCCTTCGTTTACTAGGTCCAACTGAGGTCAGAACACTGCTACCTCAAGACCTGCGAATTTCTCCCTTAATTCCCCATTCACAAATTGAACATGCCAAACAATATTTATTACTGAATAATAGAATGTCATACAACAAAGCATACACCAAATTCTCTTATTTCTATTACATCTACTCCTGTCTAAAATTTGGCAGCATAACTACTACATTCCTTCTGTAGAAAGTAACCGATATTGTACCGATTCGATAATTCCCGTAGGAGCTACCATTCTACGTAAGTACCCAGGAAAGACTGGATGAACCGGCTAGGTCCACTCACTTCCAGCCTCCTTAGACAGCACCTACGTACACAGTACGTATCAGTTCCTTTCTTTGTTCCTTCTTCGTTGCCAGAATTTTGGCAGCCTAACGGCGTCTCTTAAAATTTCCAGATTTTATTTTGACAGAATCTACCCTATAATGTTATTTTTGGGAATGAGATTCAAAAGAATCCCAGTAGCAATAATCATAACAATATATGTAATGCAGAGTGACGGTGCTTGCTTGTGATTGTGTATAGATAAGTATGCTGCGTGCTTCCATATTCAATAACATATGATCATAGCATTGTAATAGAGCTTCAAGCATAACATATAAGACAACAATCCAACCAAACAATAGCACAACAAATCACAAAGACATTACATAAGAGCTAGGATTAGTTACTACCTCAAAAGCAGAACTCCAGAACTTCTATACTGCTTCCAACTCCACCAGAACTTCCTTTCTTTCTTTCTTTCTCCTTCTCTCTCTTCTTTCTCTCTCTTTTCTTGCCAAAAACGTGGGATGCATAAAATGGGAGGGGAAGGGGGTATTTATAGCTTTAATGGATGGCATTTCTGTAATTTTGAAGCCATCTGAACATGTGGTCCTGATTTTTCCTGGATTTTCCTATTTTTCTTTATTCATTTTTACTGCATCATGCATGACATCATCCAGGACACCTCACCGGGATACCTCATCGCCACATTCTTCACATGTCACAATTCCTGGACACCTCATCAGCTGACTCAGCAGTTCAGTCCAATCCAGTACCGGTCCAGAGTCTTGCACCGTAATACGTGTCCTCAACTTTTCTTCTGCCTCTAAGATTACGCCATGTGGCACCTGGAAGGGACCTTTCACGCCTTCCAATGCTATCCAGATAAGTCTCGGACTTTATCTGATCACCTCCTCGGTTATCGTGCTGACCAAGTAACTTTACTTTATTGAAACAACATTAAAATAGTATTTTAATGCCACTTTTTCTCACATATCACTGGGCCTACGTTTTTGGGCTCTAGGTATGTTATCTTGGATCCTGATCAAGCTCAAGTACTCTGATGGCTCGATTCCCAAGAAATAGCCCTTTGTAAATTACCAAAATACCCCTGGGTGCCCTTTCTTGCACTATTTTAACCCTAAGGGTAAAATCGTCATTTTATACCCTTCTGTACTCTGTCAGGGCATATACTGACTCTAAGTAACTTTATCTGTATGTGCCCTGGCTTCTGGGCCTGTCCAGAATGACCAAAATGCCCTCATTCATCTCCTACCCCTTTAGTACAACAAAGGGCATTTTCGTAATTTCGCACTTTTTCGGGGTTCTACCGGACACTAGCCCACCTATCAGTCCAAGGGTCTTACTGGGCCTTTGTTGGCGCCATTATTGGGCATTTCTGGGTCCAATACCTTCATGGCACGCATTACGAGGAATCTTCCCCCGTTAATGTTTATTAAATATTTTATCTATTTTTCACCGTTTATACACATATCCGGACACCGGCTCCTTCTGTCGGATACACTAGCCTGCGGTGTTCAGGCATCCCTGTGAGTCATATCAGTCATCTGACCGAGGTTATCCGAACTCATTCAGTCCCTTTTCAAATACCGATAAATTTCCCTATCGGATACCCGGAGGCCTCACACTCCCGTCTGGATTTTCTAATTTGCGAATAACTTTTTCTACAGGCCTCCTATCGGTATTCTGTCAGTTTTCCGACATCCGCCCCATAAGGACGTATCATCCTGTATTTTCTCATCCAGATCTGAAATCTAGGATATCCGGTAGGAATTTTTATAACTTTTGGACGATCAGTCCATTTCTGGCTATCTAGAGTCTTCAAAAATTCCTGTATTAAGCCAGATTACCGAGCGTCCCTTGCTCTCTCTACCGGTGAAATCTGGGACTGAAATGCTGTCGGACAGTCCAAACCACTTTCGGCCTGACTTTCTTTAATTACACTTTAGCCCCAAGGAACTTTTCTTCTTTTCATTTAAGTCCCTTATTATTTGGCTAAAATTACACTTAAGGACCCCACCTTTTTGTCCTTAAACTTTCCATAATTCTTTCATACTCATAGAGACCTCGTATGCACATTTCACAGTTCAGTGAAATGATCAGCATAATTTTCTCTATTTTCTGGCAAAATATGGTACTCATCGGCTACCAGCCCGATCTTTCCCATAATTACGATTTTGCCCCTACATTCTCTTTCTGGCATCTATTCTCATCTTCTTATCCTTCATCTTAAGTTCTAGAAATTCTCTTTCAATAACTTATCCCCTAAATTCTTCGGGAGTCATCGTTAATTGAAAAGCTCGACAACCCGCCCATATCAGGTTATCTTACACAGGAGCCAGCCCATATCAAGCTTCCTGCAGAATTCCTAGGCTTAAGACTTAGGATATTCCTCACATTCCTCATTTTGAATCTAGGTGAACTATCCCGATTCTGTAGGTTAAAGACTTAACTTATCTTTAAATCCTGAAGGACTTAGCTCATCCCTCGGATTCCTACAAAATATAGGTAAGTAATCCGCCCATATCAGATTACTACCCTGGAACTACGGGTTTAACAGCCTGCCCATATCATACTACTTCCCAGTTCTCCTAGACCCAAAAATCGGGATGTTACAATAGCAGGGCTATCGCTTCAGGTATTTATGTTATAGATATTCATCTCTCTACTTCCACTACATGGGTATTAGATACCGCATGTGGTTCTCATATTTGTACAAATGTGCAGGGCCTAAAGGACAGTAGAAAGCTGAAGAAGGGTGAAGTTGACCTATGAGTTAGAAACAGAGCAAGGGTTGCTACTTTAGTTGTAGGCACTTATGAATTAGTTCTACCCACTGGGCTTTTGTTAGTTTTGAACAATTGCTATTATGTCCCTGCTTTGAGTAGTAATATTGTTTCTCTTTCTTATTTGGATAAGGAAGGCTACACTTCCATTGCTGGGAATAGTAGATGTTCTGTTTATCGTAATGATATTTTCTATACTCATGGTGATTTGCATGTTGATCATTACATATTAAACTTGGAATGACCCAATCATGGAAATATCTATAACATAACCACCAAAAGGGTCAAACCAAACGATTTGAATCCAACATAACTCTGGCACTGTCGTCTGGGCCACGTAAATGAGAAACGCATTTCTAAACTCCATCAAGATGGATTTCTCAACTCATTTGATTTTGAATCATATGATACTTACAAGTCTTGTTTGTTAGGAAAGATGACAAAGTCACCTTTCACTGGGCACAGTGAGAGGGCCACTGATTTGTTAGGCTTCATACATACAGATGTGTGTGGACCGATGAATACAAATGCCAGAAGAGGTTATTCGTACTTCATTACATTCATAGATGATTTCAGTAGATATGGCTACGTCTATCTAATGAAACATAAATCCGAATCTTTTGAAATGTTCAAGATATTTCAAAATGAAGTACAAAACCAGCTTGGTAAAACAATTAAAGCCCTTCGATCTGATCGAGGTGGTGAATATTTGAGCCAAGAGTTCACCGATCATCTTAGGAATTATGGGATAGTCTCACAATTGACTCCTCCAGGAACACCACAATGGAATGGCGTTTCTGAACAGAGGAATCAAATACTATTAGATATGGTTCGATCCATGATGAGTCGAACAAATCTTCCACAGTCTTTTTGGGGCTATGCCTTAGAGACAGCTACGTTCACACTGAATCGTGTTCCATCCAAGGCAATTGAAAAGACTCCGTATGAGATATGGACTGGGAGGAAACCTAGTTTATCTTTTCTCAAGATTTGGGGATGTGAGGTCTATGTTAAGCAACAAGCCTCAGATAAATTAGCGCCCACATCCTCAAAGTGCTTTTTGTGTGATATCCTAAGGAAACCAAGGGATATTATGTCTACAACCCCACTGACAATAAAGTGTTTGTTGTTAGAAATGGTATCTTTCTCGAACGAGAATTTATCTCTCTAAAAGAACCAATGGGAGTAAGGTACACCTCGAAAAATTTCAAGAGCCACAAGACACCACAGAACTAGAGATGGAAAATATAGAAGACTCACAACAAGTTGTTGAGACTCCTCAAGTCACGCAAGGCCCACAGCAATCTAATAGGGCACGACTTCAGCCTCAGAGATATGGATTTCTGATTTCTGACAATCGTGATGTGTTGCTCATTGAGCATAATGAGCCAACTACCTATCGAGAAGCTATAGTAGGACCAAACTCTAAAAAATGGCTAAATGCCATGAAGTCTGAGATACAATCCATGTACGATAATCAGGTATGGACCTTAGTCGACCCGCCTGAAGGTGTAAAAACTGTCGGGTGCAAGTGGGTTTTTAAAGAGAAAACTGACATAGATGACAATGTAAATGTCTTCAAGGCACGACTAGTTGCAAAAGGATTTACTCAAACTCATGGTGTGAACTATGATGAGACCTTTTCTCCAGTTGCAATGGCCAAATCAATCAGAATCCTCCTTGCCATTATAGCATATTATGGCTATGAAATATGGAAGATGGAAGTCAAGACAATCTTCCTTAATGGAAAGCTCCTTGAGGATGTGTATATGACACAACCTGAAGGATTTGTGCGTTCCGAGGACTCTGGTAAGGTGTGCAAGCTTCAAAGGTCTATTTATGGATTGAAGTAAGCATCTCAGAGTTAGAATCATCATTTTGATGAAGTAGTCAAAGAGTTTGGATTTCTTCAAAATATTGATGAACCTTGTGTGTACAAGAAGGTTAGTGGGAGCACAGTTATATTTTTGGTACTCTATGTCGATGACATCCTACTTATTGGGAATGATATTCCTACCTTGCAGATTGTCAAGTCTTGGTTAGGAAAGTCTTTCTCGATGAAAGACTTGGGTGAACCCACCTACATCCTAGGAATTAGGATCTATAGAGATAGATCTAAAAGACTTCTAGGACTCAGTCAAAGCACATATATAGATAAGATATTGCATAGTTTTAGTATGTAAGAATCAAAGAGGGGTTTCATACCCATGTCTCATGGTATTTGAAACATCCTCCCTTAGACTCCTCAGAGTACACTTACGGAAGCGATATTAGCTTGATATATCTTAACTTAAGCCCAGAAATTCAAAATTTCACTCTTAAGTTCCTTATTCTGGACCTTTAATTTGAAAATTAATTTCTCTCGTTCTACACATCCAAACAAGGCTTATTACCTATCCACGTAATGCCCCAGATGTGTATCACTGGCTCACCAAATTTCATAGCCAAACTCCTTCGTTTACTAGGTCAAACTGAGGCCAGAACACTGCTACCTCAGGACCTGCGAATTTCTCCCTTTATTCCCCATTCACAAATTGAACATGCCAAACAACATTTATTATTAAATAATAAAATGTCATACAACAAGGCATACAGCAAATTATCATATTTCTATTACATCTCTTCCTGTCTAAAATCCGGCAGCATAACTGCTACATTCCTTCTGTAGAAAGTAACCGATCTTGTACCGATTCGGTAATTCCCGTAGGAGCTACCATTCTGCGTAAGTACCCAGGAAAGACTGGATGAACCGGCTAGGTCCACTCACTTCCAGCCTCCTTAGACAGCACCTACGTACACAGTACGTATCAGTTCCTTTCTTTGTTCCTTCTTCGTTGCCAGAATTTCGGCAGCCTAACGGCGTCTCTTAAAATTTCCAGATTTTATTTTGACAGAACCTCCCCTGTAATGTTATATATATATGCAATGCAGAGTGACGGTGCTTGCTTGTGATTGTGTATAGATAAGTATGCTGCGTGCTTCCATATTCAATAACATATGATCATAGCATTGTAATAGAGCTTCAAGCATAACATATAAGACAACAATCCAACCAAACAATAGCACAACAAATCACAAAGATATTACATAAGAGCTAGGATTAGTTACTACCTCAAAAGCAGAACTCCAGAACTTCTATACTGCTTCATGCATGACATCATCCAGGACACCTCACCGGGACACCTCATCGCCACATTCTTCACATGTCACAATTCCTGGACACCTCATCAGCTGACTCAGCAGTTCAGTCCAATCCAGTACCGGTCCAGAGTCTTGCACCGTAATACGTGTCCTCAACTTTTCTTCTGCCTCTAAGATTGTGCCATGTGGCACCTGGAAGGGACCTTTCACGCCTTCCAATGCTATCCAGATAAGTCCTGGACTTTATCTGATCACCTCCTCGGTTATCGTGCTGACCAAGTAACTTTACTTTATTGAAACAGCATTAAAATAGGATTTTAATGCCACTTTTTCCCACATACTCCATGGGCTACGTTTTTGGGCTCTAGGTATGTTATCTTGGATCCTGATCAAGCTCAAGTACTCTGATGGCTCGATTCCCAAGAAACATCCCTTGGCAAATTACCAAAATACCCTTGGGTGCCCTTTCTTGCGTTATTTTAACCCTAAGGGTAAAATCGTCATTTCACACCCTTCTGTACTCTGTCAGGGCATATACTGACTCTAAGTAACTTTATCTGTATGTGCCTTGGCTCCTGGGCCTGTCCAGAATGACCTAAATGCCCTCATACATCTACTACCCCTTTAGTACAACACAGGGGCATTTTCGTAATTTCGCACTTTTCCGGGGTTCTGCCGGACACTGGCCCACCTATCAGTCCAAGGGTCTTACTGGGCCTTTGTTGGCGCCATTATTGGGCCTTTCAGGGTCCATTACCCTCATGGCACGCATTACGAGGAATCTTCCCCCGTTAATAATTATTGAATATTTTATCTATTATTCACCGTTTATACACATATCCGGACACCGGCTCCTTCTGTCCGATACACTGGCCTGCGGTGTTCAGGCATCCCTGTGAGTCATATCAGTCATCTGACCGAGGTCATCCGAACTCATTCAGTCCCTTTTTAAATACCGATAAATCTCCCTATCGGATACCCGGAGGCCTCACACTCCCGTCTGGATTTTCTAATTTGCGAATAACTTTTTCTACAGGCCTCCTATCGGTATTCTGTCAGTTTCCTGACATCCGCCCCATAAAGACGCATCATCCTGTATTTTCTCACCTAGATCTGAAATCTAGGATATCCGGTATGAATTTTTATAACTTTTGGACGATCAGTCCATTTCTAGCTATCTGGAGTCTTCAAAAATTCCTGTATTAAGCCAGATTACTGAGCGTCCCTTGCTCTCTCTACCGGTGAAATCTGGGACTGAAATGCTTTCGGACAGTCCAAACCACTTCCGGCCTGACTTTCTTTAATTATACTTTAGCCCCAAGAAACTTTTCTTCTTTTCATTTAAGTCCCTTTTATTTGGCTAAAATTACACTTAAGGACCCCACCTTTTTGTCCTTAAACTTTCCATAATTCTTTCATACTCATAGAGACCTCGTATGAACATTTCACAGTTCAGTGAAATGATCAGCATAATTTTCTCTATTTTCTGGCAAAATATGGTACTCATCGGCTACCAGCCCGATCTTTCCCATAATTACGATTTTGCCCCTACATTCTCTTTCTGGCATCTATTCTCATCTTCTTATCCTTCATCTTAAGTTCTAGAAATTCTCTTTCAATAACTCATCCCTTAAACTCTTCAGGAGTCATCGTTAATTGAAAAGCTCGACAACCCGCCCATATCAGGTTATCTTACACAGGAGCCAGCCCATATCTAGCTTCCTGCAGAATTCCTAGGCTTAAGACTTAGGATATTCCTCACATTCCTCATTTTGAACCTAGGCGAACTGTCCCGATCTCCTAGACCAAAAATCGGGATGTTACAGTATTCACCTCAGTAAGGATTTGAGTCCTAGTACACCTAATCAGCGAGGTTGCATGAGTAAAGTTCCATATGCCTCGGCCATAGGATCTATCATGTACTCCATGTTATGTACTCGACCAGATGTCTCGTTTACCTTAAGTATGACTAGAAGATATCAACAGGACCCCGATGAGGGCCATTGGACTACTGTCAAGAATATCCTTAAGTACTTAAGAAGGACTAAGGACTTATTCTTGGTCTATGGTGGATTGGATGACGAGCTCTGTGTAACTGGTTACACATATGCAAGTTTCCAAACTGACCAAGATGACCAGAAATCATAATTTGGATACATATTTCTCCTGAATAATGGAGCAGTAAGCTAGAAGAGCTCTAAGCATAGCACCGTAGCAGATTCTGCAATGGGAGCTGAGTATATAGCAGCATCTGATGCAGCTAAGGAAGCCGTTTGGATCAGGAAGTTCATTACTAAACTAGGGGTGATACCTACCATCTCAAATCCAATAACCTTGTTCTGTGACAATAGTGGTGACATTGCACAGGCCAAAGAGCCTAGGTCACATCAAAGGACAAAGCATATACTCAGGCGATTTCATCTCATCAGAGAAATCAATGATAGAGGTGATATAAATATGTGCAAGGTAGCAGGAGAAGACAATGTTGCTGATCCTCTAACAAAGCTGCTTGTGCAAGCAAAGCATGAGTGTCATGTTAGGTCAATGGGAATTAGGCAAATTAATGATTGTACCTAGTGTAAGTGGGAGGATGTTGGAATTATGCCCTAGGGGCCAATCATTGTATTTTGAACATTGTTGATTTATGAATTTCTTAATTATGTTATCACATTATTTGCATGTTTACTGTGATGATCATCCTTGGATAACTCATGATCTTATCATAAATATCCCTGGTCGGTCATCTATGAGGGAGCAGAGATGAAATAAGACTAGTATGACTTTCAAGATATATAGAGATATAAATCAAAGTCATAGGCACATGTAAGAGTACAAGGTGTTGGACCGACCTGCTATGAGAGAGCTGTATGGGTTAAGTCATAAGCTTCTCTCATATACAAACCATGTCACTATGCCCTTTGACCTGAGATCATCATGGATTCCTACATGACAAACGCTCAGCTTTGACCTAGTCAAAAGTCACTTTTGACCGAGTGATCATAAAGACTATGTTCTGGCTCAGTATTTTTTCATACGGAGGAATTTGAATGGTCAAGATGGAATTTGTCCCTCACATTCGTAAAGTGATATTACTGGGCCCCTCGATGAGTGAGTCAGAGAAATGTATGGCTATACTGTAATGGAAAGGTAGTTCCATTTCTATAGTCAAACTACTCAGGGATCGAGAAAGTAACAATTAGGAACAGGAGGATCACGTTCTCCATGCCTCATCCATGACCAAAATATCGTGTGATGTAATATCCTTAATTTTCTGTACTGGTTCCTATGTACAGATTAAACGAAATATATGAGCTCTGTTTCAGGAAAGACATGTGGACCTTTATGTAAAGAAAAGGATTAAATTGCAAAAGAAAGGAAATTAAGGGACCTAAATGCAATTATGGAAAGTTTAAAGTTAGGAATGAAATGTAGACAAAAATGTGGGGTATTAAAGTGTAATTTTAGCCAAATTAAGGGACTTAATTATAAAGAAGAAAAAGTTCCCTGGGGCTAAAGTATAATTAAAGAAAATAGGCCAGAAGTGGTTTGCACCGCCCGACAGCATTTCAGTCCCAGATTCTACCAGAAGGTAGGGCAGGTGACGCCGGGTAACCAAGCCTAATACCGGAATTTTTGAAGACTCCAGATAGCCAGAAATGGACTGATCGTCCAAAAGTTATAAAAATTTATACCGGATACCCTAGATTTCAGATATAAGTGGGAAAATACAGGATGATGCGCCTTTATGGGGCGGATGTCGGGAAACTGACAGGATACCGATAGGAGGTCTGTAGGAAAAGTTATTCACAAAATAAAAAATCCAGACGGGAGTGTGAGGCCTCCGGGGATCCGGGTAGGAGATTTATCGGTATTTTTAAAGGGGCTAAATGCGATCGAATGACTTCGGTCAGATGACCGTTATAACCCCCAAGGATGCCTGAACACAGTAGGACACTGTATCTGGGAAAAAGAGCCGGTGTCCGGAAAAGGTATATAATCGGTAAATAATAGTTAAAATATTCAATGAACTGTGTTAAAGGAAGATTCCTCGTAATGCGTGCCATACAGGTAATGGACCCAGGAAGCCCAAAAATGGCGCCATTAGAGGCCCAATAAGACTCTTGGACTGATAGGTGGGCCAGTGTCCAGCAGAACCCCGGAAAAGTGCGAAATTACGAAAATGCCCCTATGTTGTACAAAAAGGGCAGCAGATGAATAAAGGGTATTCTGGTCATTTTTGACAGACCCAGAGGTCAAGACATGTCTAAATAAGGTTGACTAGAGCCAGTATAAGCTTTGACCGAGTCCAGAAAGGTGTGAAATGACGATTTTGCCCTTAGGGTTAAAATAGGACAAGATAGGGCACCAAGGGCATTTTGGTCATTTCGCAGGGGATCTGTAAGTGAGTCTGGACCCACTATTAAAAAGTTAATGATATAAAGGGTCTAGATACTAAATGTGAGGTCAGTAGACATAAAAAGGATCTTCAGAAACATCAGATTCAGAAAACGACACGTTTTTCGAGGCGATAGACCGAGCCGGTACCGGATTGGACCGGAAAGCTTTCAGAACCTCCAAATTTCGTCACATGAAGAATATGGGTGGTGAGGTGTCCTATGAGGTGTCCCATGAGGTGTCCAGGGTGATGCAGAAAAAAAGAATTAAAGAAAATAGGAAATTCCAGGAAAAACCAGGACCACAGGATCATAAGTCTTCCTAATTACAAGATTGCCATTGCTCAACACTATAAATACCCCCACCTAGCCCCTCATTTCGGCATGAGCAAGGAAGAAGGGAAGATAGAAGTTCTTGAGAGAGAAAGTGTGAGAAAGAAAGAAGTAAGGAAGTTCTGGTGAAGTTGGAAGTAGTAGGGAAGTTCTGAAGCACTGCTTTTGAGGTAACAACTAATCCTAGCTCTTATGTAATGTCTTTGTGATGTGTTGTTTTGTTTGGTTGATTGTGGTCCTATATGTTATGCTTGAAGCTCTATTCCAATGCTATGATCATATGTTATTGAATATGGAAGCATGCAGCATACTTATCTGTACACAGTCACAAGCAAGCACCGTCACTCTACATTACATATTTTGTTATGATTATTGTTACTGGGATTCTTTTGAATCTCATTCCCAAACATAACATTACAGGGGAGGTTCTGTCAAAATAAAATTTGGAAATCTTAAGAGACGCCGGTAGGCTGCCGAAATTCCGGCAACGAAGACAGAACAAAGAAAGGAACTGATACGTACTGTGTACGTAGTGCTGTCTAAGGAGGCTGGAAGTGAGTGGACCCAGAAGGTTCATCCAGTCTTTCCTGGGTACTACGTAGAATGGTAGTTCTCATAAGGGAATTACCGAATCGGTACAACATCGGTTACTTTCTAAAGAAGAATTGTAGCAGTTATGCTGCCGGATTTTAGACAGAGAAGGATGTAATAAAATATGAGGGAGTTAATCATGCACTGATATATAACAGTTGATTATTTGATATTAATTGTTATCTGGCCTGTATGACTGATATGTGTTGGTTGTATGCTTGGGTATGTAAAGACTAAATGCTGAAAATAGGCTCAGTGAACAGTAACTCGTGAAGACCCATTCATGTTTGATAAATCATTAAAAATAGTAAATGATTGAATTAATGTACTAAATTTTTAGGGTAAAAAGTAGACATACTAAGATTTAATTTGATATATATAATGTATAATTTGGATGTATACACGAAAAGATATAAATTGTTAAAGTTGGGACCAGAATGCTAGATTTAGGAGAAAGTCATTGGATGAATAGTAATATTGGAACGTTGACCCACGTTAAATTTGTCAAGGATTGGTCAACCAATGATTTTTCCCTGAAATATATTTGAGTTAGCTTCATGTAGCAATTTGAACCACTTCATTTCGATTTTTCTAGAATTAGTTATGAATTTTCAAAATTAGGTCACTCATCTGGAATTTGCCACAGTGAATAGTACTCGATATGAATAAAATTCCAGATTAAGTGTTTAGACTTCAATGCCCTGAAAGTGGTTTAAGTGCTACTGAATGGTCCCTAAGATGTATAAAAATAAGGATGTGGCATTTTGGTATCAGAGCAAAGGATTCTGTCTTAAGAAATGCTCTGAGTAGATGATTTATAGAAAGATATACCATGATAAAGCCGTCATAATTGACACTAAGTTAGTGTTTGCAGGATGGCTAGACATAGATTTGGGTCTGAAACTACAGTAAACCAATGGGAATTAAGACCAGAGGTCTCTAGTTCAGATAGTTCAGAAGAAGAGATAGTAAGCAATGATTCTGACCTCTGGACACCTCCAGTAGCTGGTGATTCTGAGGAGGATAGTTCCTCGGTAGGATCAAACTTTCCAATTGATGATCAGGAGGTGATAATAACAGAAGGCCCTATTCCTGCCATTCCCATAAGTGCGGTACCCTTGAATATAATAGACAGTTCAGGATCCAGCCAAGTACATGTTCAGAGTAATGCGCCAGGTCCTAGTAGGCCCGAAGTGACTCTAGTAGAAATGTATTTGGAGGTTTAATCATAAGAATGGTCCCAGGGAGGAACCTGAGTAGAGAGCAACTTGAGAGCTCGGTAGCATTAGCCCGACAACTATACGAGTTGAGGCAGACCCTGTTTGAAAACATAGATCAAGATTATTCGGTCTACCAGGAGTTTATCACAAGGGTGAAAGCCATATATCAAGCCTGGGATCCAAATGTGTTAACCATGGGGCTTTGGCTAGAAATTATGAATGACGTATTGCCGAAGACTCCTACCTGGAGATCGGAGTTGGACCAGTATTTTGATAGAGAATCATATTGTACCATATCCGACTGGATCTACCTAGTAGGAGAATATATTAGAATGAAGTTTAAGAAAAATTAGAGTAATATTTCTAATGTATAAAAGACTAGAATGGTACTGTGATATGTACATATACTCTGTATGTATATTATGTGTGAAATGAAATGAAAAGGAATTATGTTATTTATCGTATTCCCTTCTGTTTTTAAGTATAACAAAATGGTACGAACGAGGAGAACTATTCCAGCTGAGGAACCCCGAGAGGCTGGAAACCTTAATCAAATGATTCTAGAACGATTAGAACAGCAACAAAAGATTATAGAAGAAATGAGAGCTGCTCAAGCACGAAATGAACAAGAAAGAGATGCTGCCATAGCCGCGGCAGTAGCAGCAGCTGTAAATAATTTAAGACCGCCAGAGCCTTCAGGAGTAACTAGTAGAGAACCTGAAGAAGTACCGCAGCAGGCGGAACAGCCCCAGAGAAGGGTTGAATCAAGGGAGGAGGCAGTTGGCATCCAACAATGGATGGTGCGATTTTGCAAACACAATCCTCCCATATTCGAAGGGACATTTGAAGTACATGTAGCAGAAAATTGGGTCAGCAGATTAGAGAAGATCTTTAAGGTCCTCGACTGCCCGACTGAAACCAAGGCCCAAATGGCCATCTATCAATTGGAAAAGGATGCGGATAGATGGTGGAAGAATACAGAGTTACTTCTCCAAGCAAGAGATATTCCAGTTACCTGGGAAGTATTTCTTGAGCAATTTGATATGATATGATCAATTTGAATTTGAAATTCAAATTGATATGATGTCTCAAATTTGATTTATGAGAATAAATCAAATATAATTCTGTCTTATCTTTATTTTAAATTAAATGAATAGGTAAATTAAATCTGTGAGACGGATTTAATATAAACCATATTTATTTAATTAGTTTCTTATCAAATTATACAATATATGATATTGTATTAATTTTAGAATTAATATAAGATTAATTCTAAAATTCAGCCCAATCAGAACACCGATAGCATCCTATATATTTGACATTAGGGGCTAGGGTTCTAGAGAGACAAAAAGGGTCAAGGAGAGTGCAAAAGGTTTGCAGATAAAAAACGGCCAAAATAGAGACAGTGAGGACGGATTCTTGAGAAAGCCCTAGAGGGACAAGAGGCGCTAGCACGTTGTTCGTGATTGGAACGCTGTTCGTGTGGATACCGGTAAAGGAAACCGATCTGAGTTGTCGACTTCTTGCGATCGAGAAGAGAGCAACAGGTACGACGACGAGTTGTGACTTGTTTACACTTAGGTCACAACCATACAGGGGTCCTGAACGACAGAAAACTCCAGAGATGATAGGTCGCAACTACAGCTCGAATACCGAAGGTAACACTTCTTTCTCCCTGACTTAAATACATTTGGTAGATCTTGGCAGGGAATGGAAAATTTTTTTAAAGTTAATTTTCGCTGCGTGAAACATCCTTACTTACATATGTCTTAGGGACCATTTGGTAGCATTTAGAACCACTTTCAAGGTCATTGAAGTCCAATTCCTCAATCTGGAGTTTTACTCTTATCGGGTACTGTTCACTGTGTAAATTCCAGATGAGTGACCTGACTTCAAAAAATCATAACTAATTCTACAAAAGTCAAAATCAAGTGGTTCAAATTGATAATTGTAGCTAACTCAATTATCTTTCATGAAAAAATAACTAGTTGGCCATTAATTGACCGAGTCAACGTCACAACTTTACTGTTCATCCAACGTTTTTCTCCTAAATCCAGCATTTTGGTCCCAAATTTGATCATTTATATCTCCATGTGTAGACATCCAAATGAGACATTTTATATATAAAATTGAATCTTGGTATGTCTACTATTTACCATAAAAATTTCATATATTTATTCATCCATTTACTATTTTTAACTATTTATTAAACATCATCATGTCCCCACATGTTACTGTTCACAGTGGCAATTTCCAGCACTCAACTTTGCAAACATATGCATACATCCATCATATATCAGTCAAACATGCCAAACAATACTTATTATTAATTAATAAGTTGTTTTACATCTGGGTATGTACAAAATTCTCATACTTCTATTACATCTTTTTTTGCCTAAAATCCGGCAGCATAACCGCTACGCTTCGTCTTCAGAAAGTAACTGATCTTGTACCGATTCGGTAATTCCCGTGAGAACTACCATTCTACGTAAGTACCCAGGAAAGACTGGATGAACCGACTAGGTCCACTCACTTCTAGCCTCCTTAGACAGTACCTACGTACATAGTACGTATCATCTGCTTTCTTTATCTTGTCATAATTTTGGCAGCATAACGGCGTCTTAAAATTCCCAAAATTCACTTTGACATAATCTCCCCTGTAATAGTTATTTATTGGGATGAGATTCGGGGGAATCTCAGTAGCAACAATCATAACAATATATGTAATGCAGAGTGACGGTGCTTGCTTGTGATTGTGTACAGATAAGTATGTTGCGTGCTTCCATACTCAATAACATATGAACATAGCATTGCAGTAGAGCTTCAGGCATAACATATAAGACAACAATCCAACCAAACAATAGCACAACAAATCACAAAGCCATTACATAAAAGCTAGGATTAGTTACTACCTCAAAGGCTTAGCAGAACTTTACTATCTCTATTCTGCTTCCAGCTCCGCCAGAACTTCCTTTCTTTCTTTCTCTCACTTTCTCTCTCTAGGACTTCCTCCTCTCTCTTATTCTTGCTTGGCCGTGGCATATGAAGAGCAAGGGGGTATTTATAGTTTCCTTCAATGGCATTCTTATAATTTTGAAGCCATATGAACTTGTGGTCCTGGATTTTCCGGAATTTCCTATTTTCTTTTATTCCTTTTACTGCATCATGCATGACATCACCTCAAGGCCACCTCATGGGACACCTCATATGTCACATGGAGAAATTGAAATCTCCTGGGACACCTCATCAGCTGACTCAGCAGTTCCAGTCCAATCCAGTACCGGTCCGGTCCGATTTCCCACAAACTGGACTCACCGGCTAAGATTGTGCCACGTGTCCTCAACTTTTTCTTCCTCCTCTATGTTGGCACCATGTGGCATCTTACTGTCACTTGTCACGCCATCCAATGCTATCCAGATAAGTCCAGGACTTTATCTGATTACTCCTCGGTTATCGCTCCGATCGAGTAACTTTACTTTATTGAAACAGCATTAAAATAGTATTTTAATGCCACTTTTTCCCACATATCACTGGGCCTACGTTTTTGGGCTCTGGGAATGTTATCTTGGATCCTGATCAAGCTCAAGTACTCTGATGGCTCGATTCCCAAGAAACATCCCTTGGCAAATTACCAAAATACCCTTGGTGCCCTTTCTTGCACTATCTTAACCCTAAAGGTAAAATCGTAATTTTACACCCTTTTGTACCCTATCAGGGCATATACTGACCCTGGTTAACCTTACCTATGTATGTCTTGGCTCTTGGGCCTGTCCAGAATGACCAAAATACCCTCCATTCGTCTGTTACTCTTTAGTACAACATAGGGGCATTTTAGTAATTTCGCACTTTTCTCGGGTTATGCTAGACACTGGCCCACTTATCAGTCTAAGGGTCTTACTGGGCCTTTGTTGGCGCCATTATTGGGCCTTTCAGGGTCCATTACCCTTATGGCACGCATTACGAGGAATCTTCCCCTAGCCATGTTCCTCGAATATTTTAACTATTATACACCGTTTATATACAACTCCGGACACCGGGTCCTTTTACCAGATACACTAGTTTACTGTGTTCTGGCATTCCTATGGGTCATAACAGTCATCTGACTGAGGTCATCCGAACTCATTCACTCCCGTCTGGATTTTCTAATTTGCGAATAACTTTTTCTACAGACCTCCTATCGGTATTCTGTCAGTTTCCTCACATCCGTCCCATCAGGACGCATCATCCTATATTTTCTCACTTATATCTGAAATCTAGGATATCTGGTAGAAATTTTTATAACTTTTAGACTATCAGATCAATTCTGGCTATCTGGAGTCTTGAAAAATTCCTTTATTAAGCCAGATTACCGAGCATCACTTGCTCTCTCTACTGGTGAAATCTGGGACTGAAATGCTTCTGGGCAGTCCAAACCACTTACCGCCTGACTTTCTTTAATTATACTTTAGCCCCAAGGAACTTTTCTTCTTTTCATTTAAGTCCCTTTTTATTTGGCCAAAATTACACTTAAGGACCCCACATTTTTGTCTACTTTTCCTTTTTAACCTTAGACTTTTCATATTTGCATTTAAGTCCCTTCATTTTGTTTCTTTTGCAATTTAATCCCTTTCTTTGCATAACTGGCCATCATATCCCTAGGGACTTTCACTATTTACATATAAGTCCCTGGACGTTTACTTATTTGCAGTTTAGTCCCTAAAAACTCTCTGTATATTTTTGGGACTTCTGCTCAAAGGGATATATCTATTTCAGGCTACTTTCTAAGTCTCTGGCCTGAAAATTGGGATGTCACATTTCTACCCCCTTAAAATAAATTTCGTCCTCGAAATTTACTTAGTATCTTAGCCAACTATCCTGGATATATCTCCTATGTATATCCTTTCTTGGTTTATGACTAAGGCTTGGGGAATTTATCCTCTTATACTTATGGACAACTCATTACACTTATGAGTAGTATCCATTTCTTTCATACCTTATCCATCAGAATTTTGATGTAATTCTGGGGTCTACATCACACCTCTTATACTTTGCTAATCTCTCAGGAGAAATATTGTTTTTCTGACTTCCTTTCTCCTGATACAAAACCATAGCTCAGATAATTTTGCAACTTTCTTAACTGTTCTCATAACTTCATGCATCTATGCCAAACCTCTGTGGCAATTGCATTCTTTTTATCCCTTCTTAGGGCTTACATATCATTAGGCTACTCTTGCCTTAGCACCTTTTGTGCCACTGGGTTAGGGCTAGGTTACTATTCTTATAGCTCTAGGCCCTAGTATTCTCTTTCATAGAACTACGTTCTATCTTTGCTTTGCCTTAGACCCTCTTCTCTAGGTCTCTCTGGCCTTTTATTACCACTTCCTTTAGATCAGAAAAGAACTCTTCATTATCCACATCATTATCTAGGCCTATAGTTCCTTATAGCTCAGTCGCCCTTACCGCTATGGTTCTTCTTAACCATTCTTAGGGTCGACCTCAGGGAATATTGGAGACTCCGTCTGGGGTAAGAGCAAATACCTTTCCTAGGGATGTTAGCATTCTTTGAAACATCCTTCCTTAGACTCCTCATAGCACACTTGCGGAAGCATTATTAGCTGGTTTATATCTTATCTTAAGCCCAGAAGTTGAACTTTTAACTTTAAGTTCCTTATTCTGAACTTTTACTTTGAGGACTGGTTTATCTCATTGTACATATCCAAATGAGGCTTATTACCTATCCACGGAATGCCCCATATGTGTACAACTGGCTCACCAAATTTTGTGGCCAAACTCTTCCGTTTACTAGGTCAAACTGAGGTCGGAACACTGCTACCTCAGGACCTGTGAATTTCTCTCTTAATTTCTCATACACAAATTGAACATGCCAAACAATATTTATCATTGAATAACAAATGTCATACAATAGAGCATACATAAAATCACATAATCCTTATATTTCTATTACATCTTCTCCTGCCTGAAATCCGGCAGCATAACTGCTAGGCTTCTTCTGTATAAAGATCTGAGCTGTACTCATTCGGTAATTCGCTCATGAGAACTACCATTCTACGTAGTACCCAGGAAAGACTGGATGAACCGGCTAGGCCCACTCACTTCCAGCCTCCTTAGACAGCACATACGTACACAGTACTTATCATATACTGATGTTCAGTCTTAACTTCGGCAGCATAACGGCGTCTCCTAGCATTCTCAAACTTTACTTCGACATAAACTCCCTGTAATGGGTTATATATAGGGATGAGATTCGGGGGAATCTCAGTAGTAATAGTCATAACAATATATGTAATGCAGAGTGACAGTGCTTGCTTGTGATTGTGTACAGATAAGTATGCTGCATGCTTCCATACTTAATAACATATGATCATAGCATTGCAGTAGAACTTCAGACATAACATATAAGACAACAATCCAACCAAACAATAGCACATCAAATCACAAAGCCATTACATAAAAGCTAGGATTAGTTACTACATGGCTAGCTCAGCGGAACTCTACTATCTCTATTCTGCTTCCAGCTCTGCCAGAACTTCCTTCCTTTCTCTCTTCCTTTCCTTCTCCTTCTCTCTCTTCTTTCTCTCTCTTTCTCTTCTCCATGCGTGAAGCAAATGAATGGGGGAGGGGGTATTTATAATTGCCTCCAATGGCAATATCGTAATTTCCATGAACTCTGATCCTGTGGTCCTGGTTTTTCCTGGATTTTCCTATTTTCTTTTATTTCCTTTTACTGCATCATCAGTGCCACCTTAGGGGACACCTCAGCAGCCACCTCATCAGCACATTTTCCACATATCACAATTCTTGGACAACTCATCAGCTGACTCAGCATTCCCAGTCCAATCCAGTACCGGTCCAGTCCGATTTCCCACAAACTGGACTCACCGGCTAAGATTGTGCCATGTGTCCTTAGCTTCATCTGCTTCCTCCAGATCAGTGCCATGTGGCGCCTGGAAGAGACCTTGTACGCCTTCCAATGCTATTCAGATAAGTCTCAGACTTTATCTGATCACCTCCTCGGTTATCGTGCCAACTGAGTAACTTTACTTTACTGAATCATTACTTTAATGCCATATATCATCTTGTGGTCCCATGAGTACACCTTATCAGTCCACCTCATGGTTTCCAGATAACCTTTCCTTTATCTGACTTCCTTCCCCAGTTCTAGCTCTAACCGGGTAACTATCTCTTTTGGACCTTCACAACTCTTGGCCCACTTGATCCATACGGCTAGCACCACTTATAGCCACTAGTCGCGACCTAATCATCATCTTATCGTGACATAACACTTAGGTGTACATTAGTCGCGACCATAACATCTTTTAGTCGCGACCATAATAGTTTTTCGTCGCGACCTCATTACTTTTTAGTCGCAACCAGGCTCATTTTGCCTATTAGTCGCGACACCATGTATATTTCCGTCACGACCAATCCTCTCTGCCAATATTAGTCGAGACCATAATACCTTCTCGTCGCGCCTAGCTCTTTCTGTAACTATTAGTCGCTACCATAATACTCTCTAGTCACGACCAAAATGGTCAGCTCTAAACTCTACAACCTTTGGCCTTTACATCATCCCCAAACGGCCATTCTACCCCTTAGGACTTTCACTGTTTACACATAAGTCCCCATACCTTTGCTTATTTGCAGCTTAGTCCCTGAAAACTCTCTGTGTGTCTCTAGGACTTCTGTTCAAAGGGGTCTGGTAGCCTCTCAATCTTAGGCTATTTCTGCGTCTCTAGGCCTGAAAATTGGGATGTTACATTCTTAGAGCAACCTCTTGCAAAGTGGCCTTTCTTACCACAACTGCTTTGCCCTGCTTGACACTCCCATGTTCCATGGCTCTTTCCACCACATTGACATCTCTGCTCTCCAACCTGATCATTACTTTGATCAGTCCCCTGTCTAAACTATTGCCTTTTTCTCTTGCTATTGGCTTCACAACTTGAGCTACCTCCCAGAGTGCTCTTAGCCAATGCTTTTCTATTCTCTATTCACAGGGAATTCTCTTTTCTGCTTCTCAGGCATACTTCTACAAAACTTTGAATATCAGTACTCAGATTTGGACTTGGACTCCATCTTTGTTAAGGAAAAACTAAGTTCAGTCTGCCTATAATAGAGGCTATCTGAGGAAAACCATTGTAAAATAGTTTCTCTGGGTGAGTTTATCAACTAGTGAAGCTTCCTCACCTTAACTTCGTCTTTAGCATTCATCTTCCCAAAGAGATATTACATTGTACTCATATCTCATGGCTCATTACTTTCCTTAGCTAATTGCGACCTCGGGATCTAACTACGATCAACCGTTAGCCTCTTCAGAATCTAACTGCGACTCTGAAGCTCTTAGGATCTAACTGCGACCCTCTAGAATCTAACTGTGATTCTGTTGTACTGTATATCTCCCGAAGATCTTAAACCAACAGACTAAGTCATAAGGTTAACTGCTTTCACCTGTTGATAACTCAGTAAAAATTTTAAAAATATATTTAGTAGCCTCATATCATTTACCCAGACTTTACTTACTTCCTCTCTTACTCAGGAGTTCCTTCTCATCTTTCAACCTGTGCTCTAACTAAGAGCCATTTGAACTATGCTCTAACTATGAGCATTCTATATTAGATCCAACTCTTATCTGAAGAGTGATCTATACTCATCTGAATCTAGCTCTATCTGAGAGCCACCTATTTCAGATCCAACTCTTATCTTAAGAGTGATCTAGAAACAATCCCTTTACCGTTATCTGTATACCATTTCGCTCAATAGAAATGGCCCTGAGTACTGTATTCACAAGCCTATAGAAATACCTGAGTAACCTCAATCATAATTCATATCTGAATATCATATCATAACTTATCGTCCCATAAACTGAGACTATCTATCATCCTCAATACTATTACATGTCATATGGTATGGGAGCAACATACTTTCTCATAACTTTCTCATCTTATATATGTATTCATATATACTCTACCCTGCATGTACTGCAAAAGGGGAGTATCCATTCATCATAGCATACTCTAACATGCAGGTCATCATTTGACAACTGCAAGGAGATGTAACTATCACAACTTATGGCAACATAAGCCATATCATTATCATAATTTGCTCAACCATCCATCAAACATCGTAATAATCTAAGTAAGCCTCAAAACATATTTTGTTTATCATATTGCCTATCATAACCTGATCATTCATCCTGAAACATCTATCTATTTCACTTAGGCTACCACGCTACCCTCTTACCAGGGTATAGACTCAACCTTCATTACTCTATCTTATATAGGGAATAGGGGAGTCACTTTATCTTTGAAACTGTGGCTACCTTTCTACTATCTCTTAACTTCTTCTATCTATCCGTCAGTCTCAGTCTATTCTTGACCGGACTATGGTTTCTTATTGGCCTTTCTCTTGATCCTTGAGTCGCATAGATCTCATTCATCATCTCTCACTATCACTTATGTTCTCTAAGGTATTATCCCCTAGGTCTACTACTTCTCCATGATGGAATCCCTCTGCTCAGGGACATTTAGCTCTTTATCTATTAACCATCACGTCTTTACCATTAGGCCATGTACTAGGATCATTCCTAGGCAAATCTCATTCTAGCTTTTAGGTCTTCTATTCAGATTAGCTGAATAAAACCCCTGTAACGTATATCTACTCTTAGTTATCACATAGAGGATCTACTTTTACACATTGTCTTAAACTGATCTTTCGTACCTCAGTACCTTTGTACTGTCTGGCTTACCATATGCTATTCCAATCCTTTAATTGATGGACTTCAGCAAGGTTGGTACCTTTATTATCATATGGCCTCTGCTATCTTTGTTGCGACATGAGAACTGCATAGTCGCAGCTCATATGCTCTGCGACTTTTATACGCTACTCATCACGACCTGGCATTTCTGTGTCCTTTAGTCGCGACCTATTTCTCATAACGTCGTGACCTGGACTCCTTTCAGCCATAATATAAGTTTTAACGCTCAAGGGTTTGACTAACCCTAACTATCTTGTATATGTTTTCTCTACTTCCTACTTTTAAAACCTGTAATCATATTCATCCGCATACATAGGCAACACACTAGGTATAGGGTAGCTCAATAGTGTGTGTCACATCCTTATTTTTACATATCTTAAGGACCATTCAGTAGCACTTAGAACCACTTTCAGGGTTATTGAAGTCTAAACTCTTAATCTGGAATTTTATTCATATCGGGTACTGTTCACTATGGCAAATTCCAGATGAGTGACCCGACTTTGAAAATTCATAACTAATTCTAGAAAAATAGAAATGAAGTGGTTCAAATTGATAAATTAAGATAACTTAATTATATTTCAGGTAAAAATCATTGGTTGACTATTCCTTGACAAATTCAACATGGGTCAACGTTTCAACTTTACTGTTCATCCAGTGATTTTCTCCTGAATCCAGCATTCTGGTCCCCACTTTAACAATTTATATCTTTTCATGTATACATCCAAATGGGGCATTATATATATCAAATTAAATCTCAGTATGTCTACTATTTACCATAAAAATATCATATATTTATTCAACCATTTACTATTTTTAATGATTGATCAAACATCAATAGGTCTCCACGGATTACTGTTCACAGAGTCATTTTTCAGCAACTAACCTTACATATTAATGCATACATACATCATATATCAGTCAAACATGCCAGATAACAATCATTACTAAATAATCAATTGTTATACATCAGTGCATGATTAATATCCTCATATTTTTATTACATTTTTTGTTGTCTAAAATCCGGCAGCATAACTGCTACATTCCTTCTGTAGAAAGTAACCGATCTTGTACCGATTCGGTAATTCCCGTAGGAACTACCATTCTACGTAAGTACCCAGGAAAGACTGGATGAACCTGCTAGGTCCACTCACTTCCAGCCTCCTTAGACAGCACCTACGTACACAGTACGTATCAGTTCCTTTCTTTGTTCCTGCTTCGTTGCCAGATTTTCGGCAGCCTACCGGCGTCTTTTAAAATTTCCAAATTTTATTTGACAGAACCTCCCCTGTAATGTTATATATGGGAATGAGATTCAAAAGAATCTCAGTAGCAACAATCATAATAATTTATGTAATGCAGAGTGACAGTGCTTGCTTGTGGTTGTGTACAGATAAGTATGCTGCATGCTTCAATATTCAATAACATATGATCATAGCATTGTAATAGAGCTTCAAGCATAACATATAAGACAACAATCCAACCAAATAATAGCACAACAATTCACAAAGACATTACATAAAAGCTAGGATTAGTTACTACCTTAAAAGCAGAACTTCAGAATTTCTCTACTGCTTCCAACTTCACCAGAACTTCCTTTCTTCCTTCTTTTCTCTCACTTTCTCTCTCAAGCACTTCCTTATCTCTCTAAAAGCTCCTTAGGCCGTGAGAAATGAAGAGCTAGGGGGTTATTTATAGTTTTGGTCAATGTCATTCTTGTAATTTTGAAGCCATATGGACTTGTGGTCCTGGTTTTTTCGGAATTTCCTATTTTCTTTTATTCCTTTTACTGCATCATGCATGACATCACCTCCAAGCCACCTCATGGGACACCTCATATGTCACATGGCGAAATTGCATGCTCCTGGGACACCTCATCTGCTGACTCAGCAGTTCCAGTCCAATCCAGTATCGGTCCGGTCCGATTTCCCACAAATTGGACTCACCGGCTAAGATTATGCCACATATCCTTAACTTTTTCTTTCTCCTCTATGTTGGTGCCATGTGTCATCTTGATGGCACCTGTCACGCCATCCAATGCTATCCAGATAAGTCCAGGACTTTATCTGATCACCTCCTCGATTATCATGCCGACCGGGTAACTTTACTTTATTGAAACAACATTAAAATAGTATTTTAATGCCACTTTTTCCCACATATCACTGGGCCTACGTTTTTGGGCTCTGGAAATGTTATCTTGGATCCTGATCAAGCTCAAGTACTCTGATGGCTCGATTCCCAGGAAACATCCCTTGGCAAATTACCAAAATACCCCTGGGTACCCTTTCTTGCACTATTTTAACCCTAAGGGCAAAACCGTCATTTTACACCTTTCTGTACTTTATCAGAGCATATACTGCCTCTGATTAACTTCATCTGTATATGTCTTGGCCTCTAGGCCTGTCCAGAAAGACCAAAATGCCCTTAACATCTACTACCCCTTTAGTACAACACAGGGGTATTTTTGTAATTTCGTACTTTTCTGGGGTTCTGTTGGACACTGGCCCACCTATCCGTCCATGTATCTTATTGGACCTTTGATGGCGCCATTTTTGGGCCTTTCTGGGTCCAACACCTTCATGGCACGCATTACGAGGAATCCTCCCCTGTCCAGGTTCACCGAATATTTTAGCTTATTATGCACCGTTTACACACATATCCGGACATCGGCTCCTTCTATCAGATACTCTGCCCTACTGTGTCCGGGCACCCATTTAGGTCATAACTGGCATCTGACTGTTGTTACCCGACCTCATTCAGTCTTAGTTTAAATACCGATAAATCTCCCTATCGGATCCCTGGAGGCCTCATACTCCCGTCTGGATTTGCTAATTTGTGAATAACTTTTTCTACAGACCTCCTATAGGTATTCTGTCTGTTTCCTGACATCCGCCCCATAAGGGTGCATCATCCTGTAATTTCTCACTTATATCTGAAATCTAGGGTATTCGGTATGAATTTTTATAACTTTTGGACGATCAATCCATTCTTGGCTATCTGGAGTCTTCAAAAATTCCGGTATTAGGCTGGATTACCCAGCGTCACTTGCCCTACCTACTGGTAGAATATGGGGCTGATCGGAGTACGATCACTATTTTTGCCTATTTCCGATCCAAGTTTTCATAATTATACTTTTGTCCCGGAAACTTTTCTTCTTTTCAACTAAGTCCCTTTATTTGGCTAAAATTACACTTAAGGACCCCACATTTTTGTCTACCTTTCTTTCCTAACCTTAAACTTTCCATAATTGCACTTAAGTCCTTTCATTTCCTTTCTTTTGCAATTTAATCCTTTTCTTTACATAAAAGACCTCATCTTTTTCCTGAAAAAGAACTCATATATTCCATTTAATCTGTACATAGAAATCAGTACAGAAAATTGAGGATATTACATTTCTCTCCCCCTTAAAATAAATTTCGTCCTCGAAATTTATATTACACCTATCCTATCGAAACAATTCAGGATACTTCTCTCTCATCTTTTCTTTTGTTTCCCATGTAGCTTCTTGTTCAGTCAAGCTTTTCCAGATCACTTTAACTAAAGGAATTTGTTTATTCCGCAACTGCTTGACTTTTCTATCAGCAATTCACACCAGTCCAACCTCATAGGTCAAGTCATCTCGCAGTGCGACCTCATCTTGCTCAATCACATGAGACGGATCTGGAACATACTTCTTTAATTGGGAAACATGGAACACATCATGTATCTGGCTGAGATTAGGAGGAAGAGCCAACTTGTAGGCTACTGCTCCTATCTTTGAGAGAATCTGGAATGGTCCGATGTATCTTGGATGCAATTTCTTCACTTTGATCAAACGTCTGGCTCCAGTAGTTGGAGTTAACTTAAGGAATACATGTTCTCCTTCTTCAAACTCCAACGGCTTCCTTCTGACATCTGCATAGCTCTTCTGTCTGCTTTGAGCAGTCATCAATCTTTTTCTAATCACCGCAATCTGCTCTGCGGTTTGATCCACTATATCAGGATCAAGTATTCTTCTCTCGCTCAGCTCTAGCCAGCATAAGGGGGATCTATATTTTCGTCCATAGAGTGCTTCAAAAGGTGCCATCTGAATACTGGCCTGGTAACTATTGTTATAAGCAAACTCTATAAGGGGTAAATTGATATCCCAGCTGCCCTTAAAATCTAAGACACATGCCCTCAGCATATCCTCTAACGTTTGTATTGTTCTTTCAGATTGACCATCTGTCTGAGGATGATAAGCTATACTAAATCTGAGAGTAGTACCCATTTCTTCCTGTAAAGCCCTCCAGAAATTTGAAGTAAATCGAGGGTCTCTATCAGACACAATACTGCTCGGGATACCATGAAGCCTAACGATCTCCTTTATATACAGCTTTGCCAGCTTTTCAAGAGAATCTCTCTTATTGATTGCCAGAAAATGTGCTAACTTTGTCAGTCGATCAATTACTACCCACACTGCATCATGTCTACTTGGAGTCAGGGGTAGTCCTTCCACAAAGTCCATGGCAATCCCATCCCATTTCCACTCAGGGATTTCTAGAGGCTGCAATGTTCCTGCTAGCTTTTGATGTTCAACTTTTACTTTCTGGCATGTCAAGCACTTAGATACGTAAGTTGCAATATCTTTCTTCAATCCAGGCCACCAAAATAACCTTTTAACATCATGGTACATCTTGGTCATACCTGGATGTACAGTATACCGACTTTTATGTGCTTCCTCCAGAATCCTTTCCCTTAATCCCACAACATTAGGGATATAGGGTCTTCCCCGAAACTGTAGTAATCCGTCTGGGGACATCTCAAAATTCCTTGTCTTCCCCTTATCCAGCTTATCTTTGAATATTGCTGCGAGCTTATCCTGCTTTTGAGCCTCTTTT
This sequence comes from Leucaena leucocephala, assembly GCA_037074615.1. Taxonomy (NCBI): domain Eukaryota; kingdom Viridiplantae; phylum Streptophyta; class Magnoliopsida; order Fabales; family Fabaceae; genus Leucaena; species Leucaena leucocephala. The sequence continues at coordinate 12,703,333 of CM073537.1, forward strand.
ATCTCATCTTCTATGCAGGCTCTGACATGAACTCCTCCAAAAGGATTCTCCGTCAGTTGCATTTGATATAGAGGGCTCCAATCGCGCATATCTTCTATTAATTCCAACTCCTTGATCATCATGTATGCAACCTGCACCACCTTTCTACTCAGGGCATCAGCTACCAAATTGGCTTTTCCTGGAAGGTATTTAATCTGGAAGTCATAATCTTTCAACAATTCCATCCATCGCCGTTGCCTCATATTCAGCTCTTTTTGATCCTGTAGATATTTCAGGCTTTTGTGGTCGCAAAACAACTCTATCATTGCTCCATATAAATAGTGCCTCCATATCTTCAGGGCATAAACCACCGCCGCAAGCTCCAGATCATGAGTGGGATAATTTTCTTCATGTGGCTTCAACTGCCGAGAGGCGTAGGCTACTACTCGACCTTGCTGTATCAGCACACATCCCAACCCCAGCTTTCTAGCATAAGTGTAGACTACGTAAGTCTGAGTTGGGTCTGGAATAATCAGCACAGGAGTAGTGGTTAATCTCTGCTTCAACTCTTGGAAGCTAGCCTCGCACTTCTCATCCCACTTAAACTGCTGATTCTTTCTGGTCATCTTGTTAAGTGGTAAGGCAATTTGAGAAAAGTCTTGAATAAATCTTCTGTAGTACCCTGCTAGGCCGAGAAAACTTCTGATCTCCGTCACTGTCCTTGGCTGCTCCCAGCTCAAAACTGCTTCAACTTTGCTAGGATCCAAAGCTACCCCGTCTCAGGATATGACATGACCGAGAAATTTGACTTCTGACAGCCAAAACTCGCATTTACTCAGCTTAGCATAGAGCTTCTTTTCTTTAAGGGTACCAAGAACAATCCTCAATTGCCTTTCATGCTCCTCTGGAGATTTGGAGTTCACCAGAATATCATCAATAAAGACCACAACGAACTGATCTAGATAAGGCCTGAAGATCCGATTCATGTAGTCCATAAAAATAGCAGGTGCATTGGTTAGTCCAAAAGGCATCACCAGAAACTCAAAATGCCCGTAGTGCGTTCTAAATGCCGTCTTTGGAATATCATCTGGCTTGACCCTTAGTTGATGATAGCCAGATCTCAAGTCAATCTTGGAGAATAAGCTCGCTCCTGCCAACTGGTCCAGCAGGTCATCAATTCTGGGTAGAGGATATTTATTCTTAACCGTAAGCTTATTCAATTCCCTGTAGTCAATGCATAGCCTTAAACTGCCATCTTTCTTCTTGACAAATAGTATTGGAGCACCCCATGGCGATACACTGGGTCGTATGAAACCCTTCTCCAATAGCTCCTCAATTTGCTTTTTCAGTTCCATCATTTCATTGGGAGCCATCCTGTACGGGGCTTTTGACACTGGTCCAGCTCCAGGTATAATGTCGATCTCAAACTCCACTTCCCGTTCTGAAGGCAATCCCTGAATTTCCTTTGGAAAGACTTCAGGAAATTCATTGACTACAGGAATCTCCTCGATGCCTTCTTCTACTTCTGTTTGAACAGAAAAGAATACCATATATCCTTGACATCCTTTCCGTAAACATTTTTCTACCTGAGCCTCCGTCATGAAGTTCAGTCGCACTTCTGAGCTCCGATCAGTGGTCTTTGAACCAAGAACCAGGGTCTTGTTTCTGCAGTCCAACATCACATTATTGGAGGATAACCAATTTAAGCCGAGTATGACATCAATCTCTCGGAAAGGCATACAGATCAGGTCTAGGGTGGTACTGCAGTACTCATAACGCATAACACTATTTAGATAGGCATTAGACGTAATTACTCTAGCGTTGGTGGGGGTTTTCACCTGTATATCATAACGCAATTTGCTGATCAGAAGGCCTAGGCATTTAGCACATTCATAAGATATAAAGGAATGACTTGCACCCGAATCAAATAGAGCAGTCACAGCATGATCATTGAGATAGATTGTACCTTGGATCATCTCAGATGATCGCTGTAACATCCCGATTTTTGGTTTAGGAGATCGGGACAGTTCATCTAGGTCCAAGATGAGGAATGTGAGGAATATCCTAAGTCTTAAGCCTAGGAATTCTGCAGGTAGCTTGATATGGGCTGGCTCCTGTGTAAGATAACCTGATATGGGCGGGTTGTCGAGCTTTTCAATTAACGATGACTCCCGAAGAGTTTAGGGGATGAGTTATTGAAAGAGAATTTCTAGAACTTAAGATGAAGGATGAGAAGATGAGTAATAGATGCTAGAAAGAGAATGCAGGGGCAAAATCGTAATTATGGGAAAAGATCGGGCTGGTAGCCGATGAATACCATATTTTGCCAGAAAATAGAGAAAATTATGCTGATCATTTCACTGAACTGTGAAATGTGCATATGAGGTCTCTATGTGTATGAAAGAATTAGAAATATGACCAGGGGTAAAATGGTCATTTTGAAAAAGTGTGCGCGTGAGTGCTTTTTCAGGCCAAAACAGCCCGGTCCGGATAAAATATCTGAAAATACCGGGAGATAGAGAAAAGAATTCCGGATTGAATGAGGAGTCACGGAATTTTGATTTGAGGTCCCGATTTTTCTGTAAAAATTCCTGAAGATGGGAATTTACAGTTATAATCGGTAAAGGAAAAGCAGTTCCGATAGGGATGATCGGACTGTGGCCAGGGGGCCGTATAGTGTTTCTAAGGCCTTTAGTGACACCAGGGAAGGCCCAGGCCCATTAGATCAGTCCAGTGATAAAAGGGGCCGGTGTCCGGGAAAAAGGTGCAAAATGACGAAAATGCCCCTATGTTATAGAACAGCTGAAGAATGAGTAAAGGGTATTTTGGTCATTTGCCTAAGGTTAGACAGTCCAGGGAAGTTATCTGGATAGTTGACCAGGGTCAAAGAATACTCTGGTAAGATGGGAAAAGACAATAATGCCCCTAGACCTAATAAAGTAAAGAGAGAGAGACTAAGGGCATTTTGGTAATTTGCCAAGGGGTGTTTCTTGGGAATCGTGCCATCAGAGTACTTGGGCTGGATCAGAGACCCAAGAGGATATTCCCAGGCCCAAAAACGCAGGCCCAGTGATTCAGGGGGAAAAGTGACATTAAAATAATGATTTAATGACCTTTCAGTAGAGTAAAGTTACTCGGTGGGCACGATAGCCGAGGAGGTGATCAGATAAAGTCCGGGGCTTATCTGGATAGCATTGGGAAGCGTGCAAGGTCTCTTCCAGGCGCCACATGGTATTAGTCTGGAGAAAGCAGATAAAGCTGAGGACACGCTTTACGAGGCAAGAGACTGGACCGGTGAGTCAGCCTGCTGAGTCAGCTGCTGAGGTGTCCAGGAATTTCAGCATGTGGAAAATGTGGCGATGAGTCAGCTGCTGAGGTGTCCTGGATGATGTCATGCATGATGCAGTAAAAAGGAATAAAAGAAAATAGGAAATTCCGGAAAAACCAGGACCACAGGATCAGATGGCTTCAAAATTACAGGAATGCCATTGAAGGAAACTATAAATACCCCCTCCCCTCCCATTTCATGCATCCCACGGTTTTGAGCCTTTTAGAGAGAGGAGGAGGTGCTAGAGAGAGAAAGTGAGAGGAAGAAAGAAAGAAAGGAAGTTCTGGCGGAGCTGGAAGCAGAATAGAGATAGTAGAGCTCTGCTAAGCCTTTGAGGTAGTAACTAATCCTAGCTCTTATGTAATGTCTTTGTGATTTGTTGTGCTATTGTTTGGTTGGATTGTTGTCTTATATGTTATGCTTGAAGCTCTATTACAATGCTATGATCATATGTTATTGAATATGGAAGCACGCAGCATACTTATCTGTACATAATCACAAGCAAGCACCGTCACTCTGCATTACATATATTGTTATGATTATTACTACTGAGATTCCCCCGAATCTCATCCCCCATATATAACCCATTACAGAGAGGTTATGCTGAAGTGGATTTTGAGAATCCTAAGAGACGCCGTTATGCTGCCGAAGTAAAGACTGAACATCAGTATATGATAAGTACTGTGTACGTAGTGCTGTCTAAGGAGGCTAGAAGTGAGTGGACCTAGCCGGTTCATCTAGTCTTTCCTGGGTACTACGTAGGATGGTAGTTCTCATGAGGGGATTACCGAATCAGTACAGTTCAGTTCTTTGTACAGATAAAGTGTAGCGGTTATGCTGCCGGAGTTTAGGCAGAAAGAGATGTAATAGAGATAGTAAGATTATGTATATGTCTTATTGTGTATGCCATGCTGTATGACATTATGTTATTCAATGATAAGTGTTGTTTGGCATATTCAATTTATGTATGGTAAATTAAGGGGAAATTCGCAGGTCCTGAGGCAGCAGTGTTCTGACCTCAGTTTGACCTAGTAAACGGAGGAGTCCAGTCACGAGATTTGGTGAGCCGGTAGTACACATTTGGGGCATTCCGTGGATAGGTAATAAGCCTCATTTGGATGTGTAGAATGAGATTAATTAATTTTCAAATTAAAGGTCCAGAATAAGGAACTTAAGAGTGAAATTTTTAATTTCTGGGCTTAAGTTAAGATATGATCGAGCTAATATCGCTTCCGTAAATGTACTCTGAGGGGTCTAAGGGAGGATGTTTCATTTTGGTATCAGAGCAATAGGTTCTGGCATAAACCAGACAGGATTCTGGCTCAGAGCATAAGATTCTGGCACAGAACAGAAGGTTCTGGCTTAGTGATGCTCTGATGTAGAAAGGCTATTTCCCTCGAGTACATAGAGGTTTAGAAAAGCCCAGTGGAGGTAAAGCTCTTAAATGAGAAAGTGAGATAAGGTAGACCCCAGAATTACGTCAAGATGGGGTAAGATATGAAAGAAATGGACACTACTCACAAGTCCAGTAAGTTGTCCGTAAGCATAAGCAGATAAATAGATGATAAAAGATTGATGAGCTATAATGAGATAGCTAGAATGAGATTTGTCTAGGAATGATCCTAGGACATGGCCTAAGGCTAGAGATGTGATGGGCTGATGTTCCCTAAGAAGAGGGATTCCATCACAGAGAAGTGATAGACCTAGGGTAGAGTACCCTAGAGGATAGAAATGATAGTAAGAGATGATGAATGAGATCCATGCGATTGAAGTTCGCTAGGATCGAGAGAAAGAGATAGAAGAGCATTGGCTAAGAGCACTCTAGGAGGTAGCTTAAGTTGTGAAGCCAATAGCAAGAGAGAGAGGCAATAGTTCAGGTAGGGGACTGATCAAGGTGAGGATCAGGTTGGAGAGCAGAGATGTCAAAGTGGTGAGCCATGGCACATAGGAGTATCGAGCAGGGCAATGCAGTGGTGAGAGAAAGGCCACTCGGCGAGAGTTGCCTACGAATGTTGACATCCCTCGGAAAGGTGTTTGCTACCACAGACAGAGTCTCCAATTTCCCCTGAGGTCGACCCTAAGAATGGTTAAGAGGAACCATAGCTGTAAGGGCGACTGAGTTGTAAGGAACTATATGCCTAGATGATAATATGGACGAAGAGTTCTTTTCTGATCTAGAGAATGTGGTTATTATAATGAGTCATGAGAAATAATTAGTAAGATAATAAATCTGTCTTAGCTCAGTGATGAGGGTGCTGTATGAGGGGTTAGAACATGGATAGCTGTAAGCAACTATAATGAGAGATGTTAGTTGCTAAGAATCCATGTGGAAGGTCTGGGACCAAGCTGTTGCTCCTCTAGACCATCACTGGAGTGCGAATAAGACGGAGAGGGATATCTTACTGGTTATAGATATGACTGCGTTATAAGAATCACATAGCTGTATAGATCAGTAAGAAGTTCTCTTCAGGAAAGATGAGGCATCCCTTAAAATTTCGAGGACGAAATTTTTAAAAGGGGAGGAGAATTGTAACATCCCGATTTTTGGTTTAGGAGATCGGGACAGTTCATCTAGGTCCAAGATGAGGAATGTGAGGAATATCCTAAGTCTTAAGCCTAGGAATTCTGCAGGTAGCTTGATATGGGCTGGCTCCTGTGTAAGATAACCTGATATGGGCGGGTTGTCGAGCTTTTCAATTAACGATGACTCCCGAAGAGTTTAGGGGATGAGTTATTGAAAGAGAATTTCTAGAACTTAAGATGAAGGATGAGAAGATGAGTAATAGATGCTAGAAAGAGAATGCAGGGGCAAAATCGTAATTATGGGAAAGATCGGGCTGGTAGCCGATGAATACCATATTTTGCCAGAAAATAGAGAAAATTATGCTGATCATTTCACTGAACTGTGAAATGTGCATATGAGGTCTCTATGTGTATGAAAGAATTAGAAATATGACCAGGGGTAAAATGGTCATTTTGGAAAAGTGTGCGCGTGAGTGCTTTTTCAGGCCAAAACAGCCCGGTCCGGATAAAATATCTGAAAATACCGGGAGATAGAGAAAAGAATTCCGGATTGAATGAGGAGTCACGGAATTTTGATTTGAGATCCCGATTTTTCTGTAAAAATTCCTGAAGATGGGAATTTACAGTTATAATCGGTAAAGGAAAAGCAGTTCCGATAGGGATGATCGGACTGTGGCCAGGGGGCCGTATAGTGTTTCTAAGGCCTTTAGTGACACCAGGGAAGGCCCAGGCCCATTAGATCAGTCCAGTGATAAAAGGGGCCGGTGTCCGGGAAAAAGGTGCAAAATGACGAAAATGCCCCTATGTTATAGAACAGCTGAAGAATGAGTAAAGGGTATTTTGGTCATTTGCCTAAGGTTAGACAGTCCAGGGAAGTTATCTGGATAGTTGACCAGGGTCAAAGAATACTCTGGTAAGATGGGAAAAGACAATAATGCCCCTAGACCTAATAAAGTAAAGAGAGAGAGACTAAGGGCATTTTGGTAATTTGCCAAGGGGTGTTTCTTGGGAATCGTGCCATCAGAGTACTTGGGCTGGATCAGAGACCCAAGAGGATATTCCCAGGCCCAAAAACGCAGGCCCAGTGATTCAGGGGGAAAAGTGACATTAAAATAATGATTTAATGACCTTTCAGTAGAGTAAAGTTACTTGGTGGGCACGATAGCCGAGGAGGTGATCAGATAAAGTCCGGGGCTTATCTGGATAGCATTGGGAAGCGTGCAAGGTCTCTTCCAGGCGCCACATGGTATTAGTCTGGAGAAAGCAGATAAAGCTGAGGACACGCTTTACGAGGCAAGAGACTGGACCGGTGAGTCAGCCTGCTGAGTCAGCTGCTGAGGTGTCCAGGAATTTCAGCATGTGGAAAATGTGGCGATGAGTCAGCTGCTGAGGTGTCCTGGATGATGTCATGCATGATGCAGTAAAAAGGAATAAAAGAAAATAGGAAATTCCGGAAAAACCAGGACCACAGGATCAGATGGCTTCAAAATTACAGGAATGCCATTGAAGGAAACTATAAATACCCCCTCCCCTCCCATTTCATGCATCCCACGGTTTTGAGCCTTTTAGAGAGAGGAGGAGGTGCTAGAGAGAGAAAGTGAGAGGAAGAAAGAAAGAAAGGAAGTTCTGGCGGAGCTGGAAGCAGAATAGAGATAGTAGAGCTCTGCTAAGCCTTTGAGGTAGTAACTAATCATAGCTCTTATGTAATGTCTTTGTGATTTGTTGTGCTATTGTTTGGTTGGATTGTTGTCTTATATGTTATGCTTGAAGCTCTATTACAATGCTATGATCATATGTTATTGAATATGGAAGCACGCAGCATACTTATCTGTACACAATCACAAGCAAGCACCGTCACTCTGCATTACATATATTGTTATGATTATTACTACTGAGATTCCCCCGAATCTCATCCCCCATATATAACCCATTACAGAGAGGTTATGCTGAAGTGGATTTTGAGAATCCTAAGAGACGCCGTTATGCTGCCCGAAGTAAAGACTGAACATCAGTATATGATAAGTACTGTGTACGTAGTGCTGTCTAAGGAGGCTAGAAGTGAGTGGACCTAGCCGGTTCATCTAGTCTTTCCTGGGTACTACGTAGAATGGTAGTTCTCATGAGGGGATTACCGAATCAGTACAGTTCAGTTCTTTGTACAGATAAAGCGTAGCGGTTATGCTGCCGGAGTTTAGGCAGAAAGAGATGTAATAGAGATAGTAAGATTATGTATATGTCTTGTTGTGTATGCCATGCTGTATGACATTATGTTATTCAATGATAAGTGTTGTTTGGCATATTCAATTTATGTATGGTAAATTAAGGGGAAATTCGCAGGTCCTGAGGCAGCAGTGTTCTGACCTCAGTTTGACTTAGTAAACGGAGGAGTCCAGTCACGAGATTTGGTGAGCCGGTAGTACACATTTGGGGCATTCCGTGGATAGGTAATAAGCCTCATTTGGATGTGTAGAATGAGATTAATTAATTTTCAAATTAAAGGTCCAGAATAAGGAACTTAAGAGTGAAATTTTTAATTTCTGGGCTTAAGTTAAGATATGATCGAGCTAATATCGCTTCCGTAAATGTACTCTGAGGGGTCTAAGGGAGGATGTTTCAATCGCTGAGCATCCTCTCTAGTGAGTGCAAACACTCGTCCTGCAGTCCTTGGCCTTGGATCAGTTATAGCTTGAGGACATTCTCTGGAAAAATGTTCGGGCTTTCCGCAGGTGTAACAAATATTCTGGCCCATTAAACATGGTCTATCACCATGATTCTTTCCACACTTTTCACATACTGGGGCCTTTGAATCCCTATTGTTGGACCTGCCGCGGAAATTTCCTCTATTTGGCTTTTTGTTCTTCCACGGTCGCTTCCTCTTCTTATAGCCGCTCCCACCTGCAGCTTCTTGATTTCGATCGGCCTTGTCAGGGGTCGCCTGATCCCTATTCCTGGATCTGGACAGCATTCGATGATTCATGCTATTTTCTACAATTCGACATGCTTCCACAGCCTTATTAAACTAGTTGTATTGTTGCGGAGTTAACTTCTCCTTTAACGTGGAATTCAATCCCCGAATCATTCTTTCGGTCATCCAGCGCTCGTCATCCACTTGACGTAGATACGTAGAATACTGGGATAGCCGAATGAACTTTGCCAGATATTCGTCAAAAGCTTCTTTTTCTCCTTGTCTCAGTACAAGGAACTCGGCCTCCCTTTCATCTCTGATGGATTGAGGGAAATATTTCTCATAAAACTGCTCAAGAAACACTTCTCAGGTAACTGGAATATCTCTTGCTTGGAGAAGTAACTCTGTATTCTTCCACCATCTATCCGCATCCTTTTCTAATTGATAGATGGCCATTTGGGCCTTGGTTTCAGTTGGGCAGTCGAGGACCTTGAAGATCTTCTCTAATCTACTGACCCAATTTTCTGCTATCTGTACTTCGAATGTCCCTTCGAACACTGGAGGATTGTGTTTACAAAATCGAACCATCCATTGTTGGATTCCTACTGCCTCCTCCCTCGATTCAACCCGTCTCTGGGGCTGAGTTGTCTGCTGTGGTACTCCTTCAGGTTCTCTACTAGTCGCTCCTGAAGGCTCTGGCGGTCTTAAATTACTTACAGCTGCTGCTACTGCTGCGGCTATGGCAGCATCTCTTTCCTGCTCATTTCGTGCCTGAGCAGCTCTCATTTCTTCTATCATCTTTTGTTGTTGCTCTAATCGGTCTAAAATTAGTTGATTAAGATTTCCAGCTTCTTGTGGTTCCTCTGCTGGAATCGTTCTTCTTGTTCGAACCATTTTGTTATGCTCTAACATAAAAAGAAATGCGATAAACAACATTTCTCATTTCATTTCAAACATAGCATACAAGGTACATGACACAGTCATACATATGCTACTGTACTGATCTTTTGTACATTAGAAACATTACCCTAATTTTTCTTAAACTTTATTCTAATATATTTTCCTACCAAGTAGATCCAGTCGGATATAGTATAATATGGTTCTTTATCAAAATATTGATCCAACTCTGATCTCCAGGTAGGAGTAGTCGGCAATACATCATTCATAATTTCTAGCCAAAGCCCCATGGTTAACACGTTTGGATCCCAGGCTTGATATATGGCTTTCACCTTTGTGATGAAATTCTGATAAACCATATAGCCTTGATCTACATCTCTGATCAGGGTCTGCCTCAGCCCATATAGCTGTCGGGCTAATGCTACCGAGCTCTCAAATTGTTCTCTACTCAGGTTCCTCCTGGGATCATTCTTACGCTTAGACTTCCCAAATGTATGTCTACTAGGGTCACTTCGGGCCTACTGGGACTTGGCGCATTACTCTGATCACGTACTTGGCTGGATCCTGAACTGTCTGTTATATTCAAAGGTATCGCACTTATGGGAATGGCAGGAATAGGGCCTTCCATCACCATCACCTCCTGATCATCACTCGAAAAGTTTGATCCTACTGAGAAACTTTCCTCTTCCGAGCCACCAACTACTGGAAGTGTCCAGGGGTCAGAATCATTGCTCACTATCTCCTCTTCTGAACTATCTGAACTAGAGACCTCTGGTCTAAACTCCTATTGGTTTACTATAGTTTCAGACCCGGATCTATGTCTAGCCATCCTGCAACCACTAACTTAGTGTCAATTATGACAGCTTTATCATGATATATCTATCTATAAATCATCTACTCAGAGCATTTCCTAAGCCAGAATCCTTTGCTATGATACCAAAATATTACATCCTTATTTTTACATATCTTAAGGACCATTCAGTAGCACTTAGAACCACTTTCAGGGTTATTGAAGTCTAAACTCTTAATCTGGAATTTTATTCATATCGGGTACTGTTCACTGTGGCAAATTCCAGATGAGTGACCCAACTTTGAAAATTCATAACTAATTCTAGAAAAATCGAAATGAAGTGGTTCAAATTGATACATTAAGATAACTTAATTATATTTCAGGGAAAAATAATTGGTTGACCATTCCTTGACAAATTCAACGTGGGTCAACGTTTTAACTTTACTGTTCATCCAGTGATTTTCTCCTGAATCCAGCATTCTGGTCCCCACTTTAACAATTTATATCTTTTCATGTATACATCCAAATGGGGCATTCTATATATAAAATTAAAGCTTCGTATGTATAATATTTACCATAAAAATATCATATATTTATTCAACCATTTACTATTTTTAATGATTGATCAAACATCAATAGGTCTCCACGGATTACTGTTCACAGAGTCATTTTTCAGCAACTAACCTTACATATTAATGCATACATACATCATATATCAGTCAAACATGCCAGATAACAATCATTATTAAATAATCAACTGTTATACATCAGTGCATGATTAATATCCTCATATTTTTATTACATTTTTCGTTGTCTAAAATCCGGCAGCATAACTGCTACATTCCTTCTGTAGAAAGTAACCGATCTTGTATCGATTCGGTAATTCCCGTAGGAACTACCATTCTACGTAAGTACCCAGGAAAGACTGGATGAATCTGCTAGGTCCACTCACTTCCAGCCTCCTTAGACAGCACCTACGTACACAGTACGTATCAGTTCCTTTCTTTGTTCCTGCTTCGTTGCCAGATTTTTGGAAAAACCTACCGGCGTCTCTTAAAATTTCCAAATTTTATTTTGACAGAACCTCCCCTGTAATGTTATATATGGGAATGAGATTCAAAAGAATATCAGTAGCAACAATCATAACAATTTATGTAATGCAGAGTGACAGTGCTTGCTTGTGGTTGTGTACAGATAAGTATGCTGCATGCTTCAATATTCAATAACATATGATCATAGCATTATAATAGAGCTTCAAGCATAACATATAAGACAACAATCCAACCAAACAATAGCACAACAATTCACAAAGACATTACATAAAAGATAGGATTAGTTACTACCTTAAAAGCAGAATTTCTCTACTGCTTCCAACTTCACCATAACTTCCTTTCTTCTTTCTTTTCTCTCACTTTCTCTCTCAAGCACTGCCTTATCTCTCTAAAAGCTCCTTAGGCCGTAGGAAATGAAGAGCTAGGGGGTATTTATAGTTTTGGTCAATGGAATTCTTGTAATTTTGAAGCCATATGGACTTGTGGTCCTGGTTTTTCCGGAATTTCCTATTTTCTTTTATTCCTTTTACTGCATCATGCATGACATCACCTCTAAGCCACCTCATATGTCACATGGAGAAATTGCAAGCTCCTGGGACACCTCATCAGCTGACTCAGCAGTTCCAGTCTAATCCAGTACCGGTCCGGTCCGATTTCCCACAAACTGGACTCACCCGCTAAGATTGTGCCACGTGTCCTCAACTTTTTCTTCCTCCTCTATGTTGGCGCCATGTGGCATCTTACTGGCACTTGTCACGCTATCCAATGCTATCCAGATAAGTCTAGGACTTTATCTGATCACCTCCTCGATTATCGTGCCGACCGAGTAACTTTACTTTATTGAAACAACATTAAAATAGTATTTTAGTGCCACTTTTTCCCACATATCACTGGGCCTACGTTTTTGGGCTCTGGGAATGTTATATTGGATCCTGATCAAGCTCAAGTACTCTGATCGCTCGATGCCCAAGAAACATCCCTTGGAAAATTACCAAAATACCTTTGGGTGCCCTTTCTTGCACTATCTTAACCCTAAGGGTAAAATCATCATTTTACACCCTTTTGTACCCTGTCAGGGCATATACTGACCCTGGTTAACCTTACCTATGTATGTCTTGGCTCCTAGGCCTTTCCAGAATGACCAAAATGCCCTCCATTCATCTATTACTCTTTAGTACAACATAGGGGCATTTTAGTAATTTTGCACTTTTCCGGGGTTATGCCGGACACTGGCCCACTTATCAGTCCAAGGGTCTTACTGAACCTTTGTTGGCGCCATTATTGGGCCTTTCAGGGTCCATTACCTTCATGGAAAGCATTACGAGGAATCTTCCCCTGGCCATGTTCCTCGAATATTTTAACTATTATACACCATTTATATACATCTCCGGACACCGGGTCCTTTTACCAGATACACTAGTCTACTGTGTTCTGGCATTCCTGTGGGTCATAACAGTCATCTGACTGAGGTAATCCGAACTCATTCAGTCCCTTTTTAAATACCGATAAATCTCCCTATCGGATCCCCGGAGGCCTCACACTCCCGTCTGGATTTTCTAATTTACGAATAACTTTTTCTATAGACCTCCTATCGGTATTCTGTCAGTTTCCTCACATCCGTCCCATCAGGACGCATCATCCTGTATTTTCTCACTTATATATGAAATCTAGGATATCCGGTAGAAATTTTTATAACTTTTAGACTATCAGATCAATTCTGGCTATCTGGAGTCTTGAAAAATTCCTGTATTAAGCCAGATTACCGAGCATCACTTGCTCTCTCTACTGGTGAAATCTGGGACTAAAATTTTTCCAGATAGTCCAAACCACTTCCGGCCTGACTTCCTTTAATTATACTTTAGCCCCAAGGAACTTTTCTTCTTTTCATTTAAGTCCCTTTTGATTTGGCTAAAATTATACTTAAGGACCCCACCTTTTTGTCTACTTTTCCTTTTTAACCTTATACTTTTCATATTTGCACTTATGTCCCTTCATTTTCTTTCTTTTGCAATTTAATCCCTTTCATAACTGGCCATCATATCCCTAGGAACTTTTACTATTTACATATGTCCCTGGACTTTTACTTATTTGTAGTTTAGTCCCTAAAAACCCTCTGTATATTTTTGGGACTTCTGCTCAAAGGGATATATCTATTTCAGGCTACTTTCTAAGTCTCTGGCCTGAAAATTGGGATGTCACACTGCGTGTCTTCCAATCCCCTTCACAGTAGGCCAGGGAGGAGGAGGATCTAGGGTATGAGTTACCCTAGGAGGAGGAGGATCAGCTGGCTAAGCATGAGCTATATTATGCTGAAAGGAACCAAGGCGACTTCGATATAGAGTTCGTAGGTAATAATTATATTTATACAAAAGATTGTTTATATTGAATTCATATGTAATTAAACTTCAAATTACTTAGTTCAAACTCCAGGGCCACAGGTCCGACAGGACACTTACTACTAAAGAGCTATCCATGATCACTAGTGGACGTATGTTGTTGCCTCTAAGTGATTTGATCCAACTGACTAGGGGTAGGGGCCATCTGTGAAGCAAGTACGTATTGGAAATTATGCCCTAGGGGCCAATCATTGTATCATGAACATTGTTGATTTATGAATTTCTTAATTATGTTATCACATTAATTGCATGTTTACTGTGATGACCATCCTTGGATAACTCATGATATTATCCTAAATATCCTTGGTCGGTCATCTATGCGGGAGCAGAGATGAAATAAGACCAGTATGACTTTGAAGATATATAGAGATATAAATCAAAGTCATAGGCACATGTAAGAGTACAGGGTGTTGGACCGACCCGCTGTGAGAGAGCTGCATGGGTTAAGTCATAAGCTTCTCTCATATACAAACCACGTCACTATGCCCTTTGACCTGAGATCATCATGTATTCCTACATGATAAACGCTCAGCTTTGACCTAGTCAAAAGTCACTTTTGACCGAGTGATCATAAAGACTATGTTCTGGCTTGGTGAATTTTTATGCGGAGGAATATGAATGGTCAAGAGAGAATTTGTCCCTCACATTCGTAGAGAGATATTACTAGGCCCCTCGATGAGTGAGTCTGAGAAATATATGGCCACACTGTAATGGAAGGGTAGTTCCATTTCTATAGTCAGACTACTCAAGGATCGAGAAAGTAACGGTTAGGAATAGGAGGATGACGTTCTCCATGCCTCATCCATGACCAAAATATCGAGTGACAAAAGGGACGTGATATGGTTGTATGAAAGGTAACATCGTTCATCGATCCTCATATATTTTGGGTAGTCGTAATGTCTTGCTAGAGACCGCTTACGACTTGTGGGTCAGTATAGTAACTGGCCTACTGCCAACTTCATATAGGCCTACAAGGTCGCACACAAAATAGCCCAACACGAGCTGTGATGTCCAGATTCATTGAATCTAAGACATGTCCAGATTCAATGAATAATCTAGGGTGGTTATATATATTTTATATATATATTATATATAATATAAGAGATATTTGTAATATTTAATTTATAAGAATAAATTAAATCTCTATCACTTTTGAATTTGAATTTAAATTGATATGATCAATTTGAATTTAAAATTCAAATTGTTATGATGTCTCAAATTTGATTTATGAGAATAAATCAAATATAATTCTGTCTTATCTTTATTTTAAATTAAATGAATAGGTAAATTAAATATGTGAGACGGATTTAATATAAACTATATTTATTTAATTAGTTTCTTATCAAATTATGTAATATATGATATTGTATTAATTTCAGAATTAATATAAGATTAATTCTGAAATCCAACCCACACAGAACATCGATAGCATCCTATATATTTGACATTAGGGCTAGGGTTCTAGATGAGACAAAAAGGGGGCAAGGAGAGTACAAAAGGTTTGCAGATAAGAAACGGCCAAAATAGAGACGGTGAGGACGGATTCTTGAGAAAGCCCTAGAGCGACAAGAGGCGCTAGCACGTCTTTCGTGGTTGGAACGCTGTTCGTGTGGATACCGGTAGAGGAAGCCGATCTGAGTTGTCGACTTCTTGCAATCGGGAAGAGAGCACCAGGTACGACGATGAGTCGCGATGTATAGATACTTAGGTCGCGACCATACAGGGGTCCTGAATGTCAGAAATCCTAAAAGAGACGACCGGTCATGACTAGAAGCTGAGGAAGTCGCGACATAAAACTCCAGAGGCGACAGGTCGAGACTTGAAGCTAAGTAGGTCGCGACTAGTGGATATGGAGGTTACAACTACAACTCGAATACCGAAGGTAACACTTCTTTCTCCTTGACTTAAACACATTCGGTAGATCCTGGCAGGGAATGGAAAAATTTTTAAAGTTAATTTCCGCTGCGTGTCTTCCAATTCCCTTCAGTATGTGCGCCTAGCTGATTTACGTGAAGGACTAGAAAAAGGTCGAAGCATGACAGAAGGATGCAACTTGGGAGATGATTAAGGTAAGATATATTTTTTATTTAAAGTAATTAATTAGTTGATTAATTAAATAAATAGATTAATTAATCATTTAATTAATCTTTACTTTCTATATTAATATAGATTTTTAGATAGATTTAATACAGATACTATATATAGATTTAATACATTGAATCTATTTAATGTATATATAGATTTAATGTAGATTATATATAATCTGTATTAAATATACATAATCTATATAATGACTAAAATTTTATCTTTTATTTAATTACAGGGCAAATTTATAGTGCAAGAGGAGCTGAAGGTGAATGCCCTCTAGAGGATAGGGGCAGCATAGAAGTACCAAAGGGATCTGTAGGAGAAGAAAGACGACGAGATAAGGCCATTGTAGGACATTGTAGCGGATGTCCCAATGGAGTCCTGGAGTAAGATTGGGCTCACTATGTCTACTTGAGGATCTTGCCAAAAAAGTAAGTACATTATGATATTAATATTATTGCATTAATTTTAATTTTTTTAGATATTTATTATTATTATTACATTTATTTTAGGCCTCGCCCAGAGGAATATGGGTAGCATGAGGCAGAAGACAATGCGGCATAGGGCTATCTCCAAAAGCTTCACTCTTACCTACGATAAAATAGTAAGTACATTAAAATTATGATTTATACATTGTGTTTGTGCATACAAAATGTAAATAATTACTGTTTCTATTAAATCTACAGAGGGCAAAGCTCTGATAGGAGCGGGGGCTCACGCCTATTTATTGTGAGATGTGGCCTTACCTCTATATGCCACAAGACGATACTTCTCTGCTAGTTGAGGTAGCGAAGATGGCAGTATGTAAATAATTATATTTTTTTAATTAAATAATAATAGGTAGATTAAATATTTAATATTAATTGGTTTATGTTAACTTTGATAGGCCCGCATGGCTTAGTTGGATACCGAGCTGTGGGAGTCACAGGGGTCAGTTTGGATCCCATCACATCATTGTTGGCGGGTCATGACCGACCGCAGCACCCTGGGCGAGTTATAAGGCTCAGTCTTGGGCCTACACTATAATATCCTAATTTTTAGGCCAAGAAACGTAGAATATAGCCTAAAATATGTAGGTTACCAGGCCCTTTTGAGTAGAAGCCCCAAAAATATACAGAAGATTTTTAGGGACTAAAACTGCAAAATAAAGAAAGTACAGGCTTAAATATAAATAATGAAAGTTTCTAGGGCAAGAATGTAAAATTAGAGGCTCTAGAAAAGTCTCTTGGGTATAGAACGAGGAAAGGAAAAGAAAGGACTGAATTATAATAAAGAAAAGTCCTTAAGTACCAAATTAAAATTTCAAAAAGTATAGTGTTGGTCAAATTTGGGGACCAAAGTGTAATTATGACATTTCAAGGGCATAGGTGTAAATTTTAGGAAAAACATAAAAGTTCAGGACCTAAATATCAATTTTGGGAAAGTTCCCAGATTTTAGGAAAAGATAGAGGAGATCTTCCTGAGCTGTTTAAGTAAGAGCAATATTTTTATTTAAGGTCCCGATAAATTGATATGATTTTATAAAATAATTAAATATTTAGAAAATATTTAAAATTAATATTGGATCAGATATCTAATAAAAATTATATATTCATGGACATAAAATTATGCAAAAAAAGATAGGGGATTAGTTTTAAGAAATATCCTAGAAAGTGCAAAATTAAGAAAATGCCCATATGTTATGAAAAGGAATAAAGAATGAATGGAGGGCATTTTAGTCATTTGACCAACATCAAAAGGTCAAAGAGGGTTACAGGAATACTTGACCAGAGTAAAAAAAAAATTTGATGAAGTGTAAAATGACAATAATGCCCTAGGGTTAATATAGTGCAAAATTGTGAATTAAAGGCATCTTAGTCATTTTCTAAAGGACAATAATTAAATTTATACACATTCAAGAATGTCAATGGTAGAAAAATTCTAGATGCTGGATTTAAGATGAAAAAACATATTATAGAATCTAAGAAAAATTATATTCATAAAACAGTCTGATTTTTAAAAAATGAGACTGAGTTGGTATCAAATTAGAATGGATTTATCTCAAGTGGCTTCTTCCCCAAGAAATATGCCACTTCACATGCTTAGGTGTCCCCTTGATGATGTCATTTGGATAATGTCACTTGGACGATGTCATAAGGGTGATATAAGCATGATGTAAGCAAGTAGCAAGAATGAATCTTGGCTATCTACCTCAAATGAATCTTGGCCATTCATTCACCTACTTGAAGCCTATAAGTTACCCCACCCCCTCAATTCATACCACAACCAAGGAGAGAAAAAAAAGGAAATAGAGAGAGAAAAAGAAATATAAAGAGAAAAAAAGGAAGAAAAAGCAGGAGGTCTAACTAAACTAGGAGCAATCTAAAGAGCTTAGGGATTGAGGTAAATAACTAATCCTAGTCCCTACTCTAATAAATTTGATAATTTTTCTTGTGGATCTAATAGTTGGAATTGAGGAACTTCTTTCTCTCTTTATAAGGCTAACCATGAAGAGAAAGGAAGTTAAGGGCTTGTTAGGTTAAGAACTAAGGAAAAACTATGGTATAAAGTAGTGAACTTACCCATCTTGTATGCTTTTTTTTGCTTGGATGTTCAATGTGATGTTTGCTTAGCTTGATTATGTGAAGTATGCATGATTGATTGAAGCTCTATTTCTTTTTATGCCATGGTCATATATTACAAGTAAGGAAAATGGAAGCATGCATATTATTATGCAAACATATAACTGTAAGCACACACATTTGCACCAAGCAATAATCTGCATACATTGTATGGTGCCATTTACTACTGAGATTTCCTCCAGAATCTCACCCTCCCATGACCAACCATAATAGTCTAAATGTGACAGAGGAAGTATGAATGAAGAGGAGCTAAGGAATGGAAAAAGAATAGTAGAGAAAGTATATATTTTAATATATGATATATGAATTGTTAATTATGTAATAAATGATGTACATGTCTATTGATGTATGATGAAATTGTATATGATATTATAGACATGTCTGAGTGAATATGGGAAAGTTTGATTGATAAACATGTCATTCTATTTATCAAAAGTACTAAGCTAACTATAACATGAGTGGAATCTAGCCTAGGTTATTCTTCTCAAGGAGCCCTACTAATGTAGTTAAATTTTCCAATGAATCCAAGAGCCACAAATTATCAAATTAACCAAAAGAATTGATAGAAGAATTATTTGGGAGATTAAGAATTTAAATTCCTAAACTACTATTGATGATTTTAATGTTGATGATGAGGTAATGAATATATGATAAGAGTGTTCCCTAAGATATAGCCCTTAGCCTTCCTAATCCACTAAGAATATGGAGTTAAACCAAATGTAACTGATAAGCCAACAACTTGCTAGCTTCTTGCAATCAGACTCACAACTGTGTAGTTCAAAAGCAAGGTAAAAATCATCCAGATAGAAAAAGTGAATGATGAATTAATCTTTCTACCAATAGACATAACTATGCTCTGTTATAAAATCAATTGAATCAACTATTAAGAATGTCCAACTCAGTTAATCTTGACAGTTCAATTCAAATTGAAAATTTGAAAGAGAAAGTCCAACTTGTTCTAATACAAATTCATCACAGAACTGATCCTATGTAATTCAATGATTAAGTTCAACCATTAATCAAATCAAAGTCTAGAAATTCATATTTAAATACATAACTCGCATAGCTAAATCATTCTCCTAAACTAAAGCAACTGAAAATATGAACTCCCTTTATAGATCATGGACTTGGGCTATGCTAATATCTAAGAGAACCTGGTCAAAATTAGCCACCCATCATTAAGTCAAATCCTGTGGTAAAGGTGAGAGCAGAGGAAGACGTGGAAGAAGCAGAGATTGAATTATGAAATGGAGAAGATAAGGTGCAGAAGCTAGAATGGAGAAGATAGCAGGAGTTACGATGGAGAAAAAAATGGAAAGAGAATGGAATGATTTATGAGATGATGGAATAAACCTGGAGATGATGAGAGAGATAAGACGATTTAGCCAACGAGCCTATGTTTTCTCTGTCTATTTCCCCTTTTCATGTGAATAGATCTACCATGTATATCTGTGTAAATGGTGGATGCCAGCTGTGAAATATAATCCTCGCTCCCTCCAGCACGAGTTGTGTTATACCTTACTTTCCTAAGCTTTATGTTCTCTAAAATAGTACCCTGTTATGTTTAGAAAAGATAGGGGTGAGACTTCGGGGAAAATCTTAGTAGCAAACAGTACTAAACAATGTATACATGAATGCTTGGTATTAATGCTTACTTGTGATTGTGTCAACATGATGTAATGTGTATGCTTCCATGTAACATATGAAATACAATTGTCTAAAGTAATCATAGCACAGAGCTTCAATAATTACATATGAATAACAACAATCAAGCTGTAACATCCCAATTTTCAGGCCTAGAGATGCAGAGATAGCCTAAGATTAGGAGACTGCTAGACCCCTTTTTAGCAGAAGTTCCAGAGGAACGCAAAGAGTTTCAGGGACTGAGCTGCGAGTAAGTAAAGGTACAGGGACTTATGTGTAAACAGTGGAAGTCCCAAGGGGTAAATGGCCATTTGACAATGATGTAAAGGTCAAAGGTTCAAGAGTTGACCAGTTAGGTAGCGATGATAGAGACGTTGGTCGTGATGAGAGTGTATTATGGTCGCGACTAATATTGGCAGAGAGGATTGGTCGTGACGAATATGTATGTGGTGTTGCGACTAATTAGTAGAATAAGCCTGGTTGTGACTAAAAAGTGATGTGGTCGCGACGAAAGACTGTTATGGTCGCGACTAAAGGATATTGCGGTCGCGACTAGATAGTGTTGTGGTCACGACTAATGAACACAGAAGGTGTTAAGTCGCGATGAGATGATGGCTAGGTCGCGACTAGTGGCTAAAGTAGTGCCAAGCGTATGGGCCAAGAGTTATGAAGGTCCAAATGAGATAGTTACCCGGTTAGAGATAGAACTGGGGAAAGAGGTCAGATACAGGAAAGGTTATCTGGAAACCATGAGGTAGACTGATAAGGTATCCTCATGGGACCCACAAGATGCCACATGGCATTAGAGTGGTGATTCTGTGACCTTTCAGTGGTGATTCTGTGACCCATTACAGGTAGGTTATGCTGAAGTGGATTTTGAGAATGCTAAGAGACGCCGTTATGCTGCCGAAGTAAAGACTGAACTTCAGTATATGATAAGTACTGTGTACGTAGTGCTGTCTAAGGAGGCTAGAAGTGAGTGGACCTAGCCGGTTCATCTAGTCTTTCCTGGGTACTACATAGAATGGTAGTTCTTATGAGGGAATTACCGAATCAGTACAGTTCAGTTCTTTGTACAGATGAAGCGTAGGGGTTATGCTGCCGGAGTTTAGGCAGAAAGAGATGTAATAAAGATAGAAAGATTATGTAGATGTCTTGTTGTGTATTCCTTGCTGTATGACATTATGTTATTCAATGATAAATATTGTTTGGCATATTCAATTTATGTATGGTAAATTAAGGGGAAATTCCCAGGTCCTGAGGCAGCAGTGTTCTGACCTCAGTTTGACCTAGTAATCGGAGGAGTCTGGCCACGAGTTTTAGTGAGCCAGTAGTACACATCTGGGGCATTCCGTGGATAGGTAATAAGCCTCATTTGGATGTGTATAATGAGAGAAACCAATTCTCAAAGTAAAGGTTCAGAATAAGGAACTTAGGAGTAAAAGTTCAATCTCTAGACTTAAGTTAAGCCAATATTGCTTCCGCAAGTGTGCTCTGAGGAGTATAAAGGAGGATGTTTCATTTTGGTATCAGAGCAAGAGGTTCTGGCATAGACCAGAAAGGACTCTGGTTCAGAGTATAAGATTCTAGTACAGAACAGAAGGTTCTGGCTCAGTGATGCTCTGATTTAGAAAGAGTATTTTCCCTTGAGTGCGTGAGAATGGCATTGGGTCGCGACTAATATGGTTTTGGGTCACGACGTGTAGCTGAAAGATAGTTTTAGTCACGACGATTAAGTATCTAGGTCGCGACTGTTATTTATAGAGGGATTAGGTCACGACGTGTATGTTCCAAGGTCACGATGGAATATGGCAGAAAGCTGAGGTTGCGACGAGGAAGGTCTTGTGTCGCGACTGAAGAGTTAAGGTTGCGACGTAAGGAGGCCTAGGTCGCGACGAGTTAGGTTTAGGTCGCGACGACAGAAGATTTAAGTCGCGACTAAGGATAGAAATGTTAGGTCATGATGAGTTGAGTATGATGGTCACTGACTAAGGCTCACAAAGGATATGAGTCATGACTATCCAAGACTCAGGTCACGACTAATATGGGTTTAGAAAATTCAACGGAGATATGAGCTCCTAAATGAGATGAGATGTGTTCATGTTTCTTTTTGGAAGGAAAAAGATGGTGAACACAAAAGAAGAACGTAGAGCTTGAGTGGAGAAGCTATGCATAGAGGAAGCTGGCAACTCCAATGAGGTAGACCCTATGCGAGTCATCCGTGCTAGGCAGGATGAGTAGCAAAGGATGATGTAAAGAATAATGATGACGAGTTAAGATGAGCTAGCCAGATAGTTAGTATGAGGTTTGCCTAGGAATGAGCCTAGGACATGACCTAAGGCTAGAGACATGATGGTTAATAGCTAAAGAGCTAATATTTCCTAAGCAGAGGGATTCCATCACGGAGAAGTGATAGATCTAGGGTAGAGTACCCTAGAAAGTAGAAATGATAGTAAGAGATGATGAATGAGATCCATGCGATTGAAGTTCGCTAGGATCAAGAGCAAGAAAGACCGATCAGGAACCACAGTCCGGTCAAGAATAGACTGGGACTAAGAGATAGATAGAAGAAGTAAAGAGATAGTAAAGAGGTAGCCACAGTTGAAAGATAAAGTGACTCCCCTATCCCCTATGTAAGATAAAGTAATGAAGGGTTGAGTCTATACCCTGGTAAGAGGGTAGTGTGGCAGTCGATAAATGTTCAGGATGACTGACCAAGATATGATAGGCAATATGATAAAGAAAATATGTCTTGAGGTTTAGTTAGTCTGATGGATGGTTGAGCAAAGTATGATGATGATATAGCTTATGATGCCATAAGTTATGATAGTTACATCTCCTTGCAGTTGTCATATGATGACATGCATGTTAGAGTATGCCATGATGAATGAATACTCCCCTTTTGCAATATATGCAGGGTAGAGTGTATACGAGATTAAGAAGTTATGAAGAAGTTATGTTGCTTCCATACCATATGACATGTAATGAGATATGTATTGAGGATGATAGATAGTCTCAGTTCATGGGACAATAAGCTATGATATGTAGATATGATTTATGATTGAGGTTACTCAGGTAATTCTGCAGACTTGTGAATACAGTACTCAGAGCCATTTCTGTTGAAAGAGATGGTATACAGAAAGAAAAGCAGATAAGAGTAAAGAAATTGTTTCTAGATCACTCTTCAGATAAGAGTTGGATCTGAAACATATGGCTCTCAGATAGAGCATAGTTCAAATGGCTCGCAGTTAGAGCATAGATTGAAATGAGAAGTTATGATGAGGCCATAGCAGTAGAATGCAATGGCAGGTGGTTAGACCATAATGGCACAAGCCAATGGTAAGCCACAATAAAGTAAGAAAAATGAGAAGGAACTCCTGAGTAAAAGAGGAAGTAAGTAAAGTCTGAGTAAATGATATGAGGCTATAAAATTTTTATGGAGTTATCAACAGGTGGAAGCAGTTAACCTTATAACTTAGTCTGTTGGTTTAAGATCTTCGGGAGATATACAGTACAACAGAATCGCAGTTAGATTCTGGAGGGTCGCAGTTAGATCCTAGCATGGCTCTAGGATCGCAGTTAGATCCTAACAGATTCAGAGTCGCAAGTTAGATTCTGAAGAGGCTAACGGTTGATCGCAGTTAGATCCCGAGGTCGCAATTAGACCTAGCCTAAGGAAAGTAATGAGCCATGAGTTATGAGTACAACGTAGTATCTCTTTGGGAAGATGAATGCCAAAGACGAAGTTAAGGTAAGGAAGCTTCACTGTTGATAAACTCACCCAGAGAAATTGTTTTATAATGATTTTCCTCAGGTAGCCTCTAGTATACAGACTGAACTTAGCTTTCCCTTAAACGAAGATGGAGTCCAAGTTCAAATCTGAGTACTGAGATTCAAAGAAGTTTTGTGGAAGTATGCCTAAGAAGCAGAGAAGAGAATCCTCTGTGTAATGAGAAGCAGAGAAGAAAATCCTCAGTGTAATGAGAACAGAAGAGTATGAGTAGATAGATTCCCCCAGATGAGGGTAAAGAGATTAAAAGGCTAGAGAAGACCTAGAGAAAGAGGTCTAAGGCAAAGCAAAAATAGAACGCAGTTCTATGAGGAAGAGAATGTTAGCCTTATGGTATCTCAACATAAGTTATGAAAGGGTGATATACACCATGAAATAGCCAGAGTTGGTTAGAGATGCTATGATAAAGTATCAAAGGCATGTAATGAGATACACTATGGTAAACATGTAATATGATGCGCACCTAGAGATGTACATTTTATGAACAGACAGAGAGGCTCCCTTTTTGGTAAGGATCATATGTTTAAATGTTATGCTATGAAAGAGAATAGAAAATGAGAGCTTTCACTCCTTGCATGAGATGTCAGGCCATATGTTATGCTAGAACTATGCAAGCTCCGAGTGTTAGAGCTGTGCCTAGTTAGAACAGAAATGCTTGAGCTCCGATGTTAGAGCTTTGCATTCATAAGCAGGTATGCAGTCCTGCAGTATGTTGGCCAGGCATTATGCATAGGTGCTCTTATTTAAGAGTGGGTGCTCTTATTTAGCAGCAAAGTAAAGAAAGAATAGCTGCGTAAGTCCTCTCTCTGTATGAAGTTAAGTGCTAAGAATGATGAGAATATATGATTATATAAAAAGAAAGATGAGATGTTGCAGATATTAAAGCAGTCTGCGAGATATTAAGAGAAGTAATACCAGATAGATGCTAAAAGTATGATGAGTAGTTAGAAGAAATTCCCGAATATAGTAATATTCGAGAGAATTTCATATGAAAGAAATGGACACTACTTATAAGTGCAGTAAGTGATCCATAAGAGAAAAGTAGATTTTAACTCTGATTGAGTTGACCCAGATAAAAGATAAACGTGTTACGAAGAGATGTAAAGTTATGATGAGTACTTTGCCAGATGTTAAGTTAATTTGGCTATGGTACTGATTAAATTTCGAGGACGAAATTTATTTAAAGGGGAGGAGAATTGTAACATCCCAATTTTTAGGCCTAGAGATGCAGAGATAGCCTAAGATTAGGAGACTGCTAGACCCCTTTTTAGCAGAAGTTCCAGAGGAACGCAAAGAGTTTCAGTGACTGAGCTGCGAGTAAGTAAAGGTACAGGGACTTATGTGTAAACAGTGGAAGTCCCAAAGGGTAAATGGCCATTTGGGGATGATGTAAAGGTCAAAGGTTCAAGAGTTGACCAGTTAGGTTGCGATGATAGAGACGTTGGTCGCGACGAGAGTGTATTATGGTCGCGACTAATATTGGCAGAGAGGATTGGTCGTGACGAATATGTATGTGGTGTAGCGACTAATTAGTAGAATAAGCCTGGTTGCGACTAAAAAGTGATGTGGTCGCGACGAAAGACTGTTATGGTCGCGACTAAAGGATGTTGCGGTCGCGACTAGAGAGTGCTGTGGTCACGACTAATGAACACAGAAGGTGTTAAGTCGCGATGAGACGATGGCTAGGTCGCGACTAGTGGCTAAAGTAGTGCCAAGCGTATGGGCCAAGAGTTATGAAGGTCCAAATGAGATAGTTACCCGGTTAGAGATAGAACTGGGGAAAGAGGTCAGATACAGGAAAGGTTATCTGGAAACCATGAGGTAGACTGATAAGGTATCCTCATGGGACCCACAAGATGCCACATGGCATTAGAGTGGTGATTCGGTGACCTTTCAGTAGAGTAAAGTTGCTCGGTTGGCACGAAAATTGAGGAAGTGATCAGATAAGTCCGAGACTTATCTGGATAGCATTGGGAAGTGTGCAAGGTCTCTTCCAGGCGCCACATGGCACTGATCTGAAGGAAGCAGATAAAGCTGAGTACACGTATTACGAGGCAGGACTCTAGACCGGTGAGTCAGCCTGATGAGTCAGGATGCTGAGGTGTCCAGGATTTTCAGCATGTGATAAATATGCTGTTGAGGTGTCCCGATGATGCAGTAAAGGAGGAATTAAGGAAAATAGGAAAAACCAGGACCGCAGGATCAGAGTTCATGGAAATTATGATTGTGCCATTGGGAAACCCTATAAATACCCCCCCTTGCCTTCGTTTCCATTCACGCATGGAGAGGAGAAGGGAGAGAAAGAAGAGAGAGAAGGAGAAGGAAGGAAGAGAGAAAGGAGGAAAGAAAGAAAGGAAGTTCTGGCGGAGCTGGAAGCAGAATAAGGATAGTGGAGTTCTGCTAAGCTAGCCAGGTAGTAACTAATCCTAGCTTTTATGTAATGGATTTGTGATTTGATGTGCTATTGTTTGGTTGGATTGTTGTCTTATATGTTATGTCTGAAGCTCTGCTGTAATGCTATGATCATATGTTATTAAGCATGGAAGCACGCAACATACTTATCTGTACACAATCACAAGCAAGCACTATCACACTGCATTACATATATTGTTATGATTGTTGCTACTGAGATTCCCCCGAATCTCATCCACATACATAACCCATTACAGGGAGGTTATGCTGAAGTGGATTTTGAGAATGCTAAGAGACGCCGTTATGCTGCCGAAGTAAAGACTGAACATCAGTATATGATAAGTACTGTGTACGTAGTGCTGTCTAAGGAGGCTAGAAGTGAGTGGACCTAGCCGGTTTATCTAGTCTTTCCTGGGTACTACGTAGAATGGTAGTTCTTATGAGGGAATTACCGAATCAGTACAGTTCAGTTCTTTATACAGATGAAGCGTAGCGGTTATGCTACCGGAGTTTAGGCAGAAAGAGATGTAATAAAGATAGAAAGATTATGTATATGTCTTGTTGTGTATGCCTTGCTGTATGACATTATGGTATTCAATGATAAATATTGTTTGGCATATTCAATTTATGTATGGTAAATTAAGGGGAAATTCCCAGGTCCTGAGGCAGTAGTGTTCTGACCTCAGTTTGACCTAGTAATCGGAGGAGTCTGGCCACGAGTTTTAGTGAGCCAGTAGTACACATCTGGGGTATTCCGTGGATAGGTAATAAGCCTCATTTGGATGTGTATAATGAGAGAAACCAATTCTCAAAGTAAAGGTTCAGAATAAGGAACTTAGGAGTAAAAGTTCAATCTCTGGACTTAAGTTAAGCCAATATTGCTTCCGCAAGTGTGCTCTGAGGAGTATAAAGGAGGATGTTTCACAAGCCATAACACAATCAACCATACATTCAACACATACAAGTTTAGATAAGTTTACTACTTGATGTGTAGCCTTTCCTTAGTCCTTAACTTTTTCTATGAGATTCCTTCTTTATATAGGTCAGAGCCTATACAGGGCATAACAATAATTTCATTATTACCCTATCTAGAATAGCTTTACTTAACTCAAGCTTATCCTGAGGTAATACCCTTAATCTAACAATCCCCTAACTTTCTTTATATCATAACTAACCTTATCAAGAGAGGGTCATTTCTCTATTCTAACTATTAAATTCATAAGAACAATCCTCTAATTTATTAGAGCAGGAACTAGAATAAATTACTTACCTTATTCTTAAACTTGCCAAGTCCCTAAGCTCCTTGGATTGCTCCTAACTCAGCCATAACTCCTTCTTTTTTTCCTTCATTTCTTTCTCTCTTCCTCTCTCCCTTTCTTCTTCTTCTCCTTGCTGTGGAGTGAATGGAATGGAAAGGGTGGGGTATTTATAGGTGAAGAGAGGTGGAATAGACAGCCTAGATCGAATCACAATGAACATCTCAGATTGCTTAGCTTCCTCAAGAAGCTTTGCCAGCATCATCATGATGACATCATCAAGGGACACCTTACATGCTAGATGGCGCCTTGGTGGGTCCTTTGGGACACCTCACCAGGTGGGTCACACTTCTGGAAACCTCCAGTCCATTCTGTCCAATCCTGTACCAGGTCAATTCAATTTCCTAAAAATCAGACTATTTTCTAAATCTAATTTTTCTGACAATCCGTAATATATATTCTAATCTTAAATCTTGTATATGGATTCTTCTTATCATTAACATTCTTGGACTGGGTATTAACTTAATTACTGATCCCTTAACAAATTACCAAAATGCTTTTGGTTTTTCTTTATTTACTTTAATAATTGTATGGGCATTATTGTCTTTTCACATTTCAACAGAATATTTCCTGACCTTGGTCAACTACTCCATAGCTCTCTTTTTTTTTGGTCAACTACTCTTGTAGCTCTATTTGACCTTTTGACCTGAGTAAAATGACTAAAATGCCATTCACTCATTATTCTATAATATAGGGGTATTTTTGTCATTTTGCATATTTTTTGAATATTTTTGGACACTGGTCTCTTTAACTGATAAACTAATATCATGGGCCTGGGCTTCACTTGGCATCATCATGGGCCTCCTATGATGCTATCTGGGCTCATTCAGTCTCAGCTTGCTTACTGTTTAAGTTTCCCAATCGGATATCAGGCGTTAGCAAACTCCCGTCAAAATTTACTAAAACATGAATACATTTTCCTACAGAACTCCTTTTGGGGTTCCGTCAGTTCCCTGACCTCTAGCTTCACAGAACGCACTTTCCTGTAACTTTTCATTTATATCTGAGGTCCAAAAGGTCTAATAAAATTTTCAAATAACTTTTAGACTATCAGATAAATATTAGCTATCTGAAACTCCAATAAAATTTTTGTATCAGGCTAGATTAACCAGCACAACTTTCTCTATCCACTGATAAAATTTGGGATTGAAATGCTTCTATGCAGTTCTAAGCTTTTTTTGGCTCAACTTTCTATAATGATCATTTTGCCCTTAAAAACTTTTCCTCTTTCCAATTAAGTCCCTTAACTTTTCATAATTATATTTTATGGCCTACATCTTGTGTCTACTTTCCTTTTTGCACCATAGAACTTTTAGACTTTTACTTTAGTCTCTTGCTTTTCCAAAATGACTATTATGCGCCTAGAGACTTCTACTATTTACATTTAAGTCCTTATGCTTTCACTTATTTGTAGTTTAGTCCCTGAAAATCCTTTGTATGTTTCTAGGACTTTCGCTCTTAGTAGCCTATCTATTTTAGGCTACTTTCTGAGTCTCTGGGCCCAAAAATTAGGATATTACATGCTGCTCCCCAACTGAAAATTATTGCCTCCGTAATGAACTGATGAGTTGGCACTTTCTCATTTAAATTCCAACTAATTTCTTCCCATTATGTTACAATAGTTGGTGGTGGTTAGTGATATTTCCCTGCAATGAAAATTTAGAAGAACTAATGATTTGTATAATGAAACATCCTTCCTTTCATATGTCTTAGGGACCATTCAGTAGCATTTAGAACCACTTTCAAGATCATTGAAGTCCAATTCCCCAATCTGGAATTTTACTCTTATCGAGTACTGTTCATTTGAAAATTCCAGATGAGTGACCTGACTTCGAAAAATCATAACTAATTATAGAAAACTCAAAATGAAGTGGTTCCAATTGATAAATTAAGCTAACTCAATTATCTTTCAGGGAAAAATAACACGTTGACCATTCATTGACCAAGTCAACGTCAGTCAACGTGTCAAGTTTACTGTTCATTCGACGCTTTTCTCCCTGAATCTAGCATTCTGGTCCCAACTTTAATAATTTATATCTCCTTGTGTAGACATCCAAATGATACGTTTTATATATCAAATTAAAGCTTGGTATGTATACTATTTACCATAAAAATTTCATACATTTATTCATCCATTTACTATTTTTAATCATTTATCAAACATGACCTTGTCACCATGTGTTACTGTTCACAGTGGTATATTTCAGCATTTCTACTTTGCATACATATGCATACATCCCTCATACATCAGTCAAACATGCCAAACAACAATTATTATTAATTAATAAGTTGTTTTACATCTGGACATGTACATAAATTCTCATATCTCTATTACATTTTTTTCTGCCTAAACTCTGGCAGCATAACCGCTACGCTTCATCTGTACAAAGAACTGAACCGTACTGATTCGGTAATCCCCTCATGAGAACTACCATTCTACGTAGTACCCAGGAAAGACTAGATGAACCGGTTAGGTCCACTCACTTCTAGCCTCCTTAGACAGCACTACGTACACAGTACTTATCATATACTGATGTTCAGTCTTTACTTCGGCAGCATAACGGCGTCTCTTAAAATTCCCAAAATTCATTTCGACATAACCTCCCCTGTAATGGGTTATTTATTGGGATGAGATTCGGGGGAATCTCAGTAGCAACAATCATAACAATATATGTAATGCAGAGTGACAGTGCTTGCTTGTGATTGTGTACAGATAAGTATGCTGCGTGCTTCCATGCTTAATAACATATGATCATAGCATTACAGCAGAGCTTCAGACATAACATATAAGACAACAATCCAACCAAACAATAGCACAATAAATCACAAAGTCATTACATAAAAGCTAGGATTAGTTACTACCTGGCTAGCTTAGCAGAACTCCACTATCCTTATTCTGCTTCCAGCTCCGCCAGAACTTCCTTACTTCTTTTTTCTTCTTTCTCTCTTCCCTTCCTTCTCCTTCTCTCTCTTCTTTCTCTCCCTTCTCCCTTTCATGCGTGAATGCAAGAATGGAATGGAGGGGGGTATTTATAATTGCCTTCAATGGCAATTCTGCAGTTTCTATGAACTTTGATCCTGCGGTCCTGGTTTTTCCTGGATTTTCCTATTTTCTTTAATTCCTCCTTTACTGCATCATGCATGACATCATTGGGACACCTCACCAGGACACCTCAGCGCCACATTTTCCACATGCTAAAATTCCTGGACACCTCAGCAGCTGACTCAGCAGGCTGACTCACCGGTCCAGTGTCCTGCCTCGTAGTACGTGTCCTCAACCTTTTCTTCTGCCTTTATGCTGGCGCCATGTGTCATCTTACTGGCCCCTGTCACGCCTTCCAATGCTATCCAGATAAATCCAGGACTTTATCTGATCACTTCCTCGGTTATCGTGCCAACCGAGTAACTTTACTTTATTTAAACAGCATTAAAATAATATTTTAATGCCACTTTTTCCCACACATTACTGGGCCTACGTTTTTGGGCTCTGGGAATGTTGTCTTGGATCCTGATCAAGCTCAAGTACTCTGATGGCTTGATTCCCAAGAAACAGCCCTTGGCAAATTACCAAAATACCCTTGGGTGCCCTTTCTTGCACTATTTTAACCCTAAGGGTAAAATTGTCATTTTACACCCTTCTGTACTCTGTCAGGGTATATACTGACTCTCAGTAACTTTATCTGTATGTACCTTGGCTCCTGGGCCTGTTCAGAATTACCAAAATGCCCTTCATTCATCTGTTACCCTTTTGTACAACACAGGGGCATTTTCGTAATTTCGCACTTTTCCGGGGTTCTGCCGGACACTGGCCCACCTATCAGTCCAAGGGTCTTACTGGGCCTCTGTTGGCGCCATTATTGGGCCTTTCTGGGTCCAATACCTTCATAGCACGTATTACGAGGAATCTTCCGCCGTTAATAATTGAATATTTTATCTATTTTTCACCGTTTATACACATATCCGGACACCGGCTCCTTCTGTCCGAAACACTAGCCTGCGGTGTTCAGGCATCCCTGTGAGTCATATCAGTCATCTGACTGAGGTCATCCGAACTCATTCAGTCCCTTTTCAAATACCGATAAATCTCCCTATCGGATCCCCGGAGGCCTCACACTCCCGTCTGGATTTTCTAATTTGCGAATAACTTTTTCTACAGGCCTCCTACCGGTATTCTGTCAGTTTCCCGACATCCGCCCCATAAGGACGTATCATCCTGTATTTTCTCACCTAGATCTGAATTCTAGGATATCCGGTATTAATTTTTATAACTTTTGGACGATCAGTCCATTTTTGGCTATCTGGAGTCTTCAAAAATTCCTGTATTAAGCCAGATTACCGAGCGTCACTTGCTCTCTCTACCGGTGAAATCTGGGACTGAAATGCTTTCGGACAGTCCAAACCACTTCCGGCCTGACTTTCTTTAATTACAATTTAGCCCCAGGGAAGTTTTCTTCTTTTCATTTAAGTCCCTTTTTATTTGGCTAAAATTACACTTAAGAACCCCACATTTTTGTCTACTTTCCTTTTTGGCCTTGAAACTTTCCATAATTGCACTTAAGTCCTTTCATTTCCTTTACTAGGTCTAGGGGCATTATTGTCTTTTCATATTTTACCAGAGTATTATCTGGCCCTGGTCAACTATCCAGATACCCCTTCTTGACTGTCTAACCTTAGCCAAATGACCAAAATACCCTTTACTCATTCTTCAGTTATTCTATAACATAAGGGCATTTTCGTCATTTTGCACATTTTCCCGGACACCGGCCCCTCTTACCACTGAACTGATATTATGGGCCTGGGCCTTCCCTGGTGTCACTACGGGCCTTAAACAACACTGTATGGCCTCTAGCCATAGTCCGATCATCTCTATTCGGACTGCCTTTCCTTTACCGATTATAACTGTAAATTCCCATCTTCAGGAATTTTTACAGAAAAATCGGGACCTCAAATCAAAATTCTGTGACTCCTCATTCAATCCGGAATCCTTTTCTCTATCTCCCGGTATTTTCAGATATTTTATCCGGACCGGGCTGTTTTGGCCTGAAAAAGCACTCACGCGCACACTTTTCCAAAATGACCATTTTACCCCTGGTCATATTTCTAATTCTTTCATACACCTAGAGACCTCATATGCACATTTCACAGTTCAGTGAAATGATCAGCATAATTTTCTCTATTTTCTGGCAAAATATGGTACTCATCGGCCACCAATCCGATCTTTCCCATAATTACGATTATGCCCTTGAATTCTCCTTCTGGCATTTCTAGGCCTAAAAATTGGGGTGTTACATCTAATAATGTTCCAATAAATCTCTAGAATTATAACAATTAATTCCCAATTGTTTCAAATTTATATTATTTATTTATTGCTCAAGATAATAGTCTTCCTTCCCAAAATTAACGATAAAACTCTCTTTTAACACACTAAAACCTCTATAAAAATAAGAGTTTATCAACTTCCCCACACTAAGCTTTTGCACTTCGGGAAAAATTATGGATCAAAGTTGAAATTCAAACACATAAGTCCTATAAAGTTTACAAAGCAAAATTCAGCATAAGTACTTACAGTCATCAACCTTTTCCCTTCAATTGACAACAATCAGACTAATCCCAAATTAATTAAAGAATATCACTCATGCAATTAAATCATAGTAAGCAATTAAGTTGAGATTTTCTATCAAGGTATACTGTTTCACTCACTCTCTTATCAGGGTTATTTTCTCTTAATTATCTAGCTTAAGCTTCCTATAGGCTTGTAACCATCCTACATCTCCACCACTTAATGCCACGAGGGTTGTGAATAAAAGGGTCTTTATTAGGGTTGTATTGTTGGAAAGGCTAAATGAAGAAATGGAAATGAGTGTCAATGATTAATAAAATATTGCACATATTCTTCTTTCTTCAAGTTACTTCAATACTCAATCTCAATTCCAATTGCGCAACTGCAGAAAATAGCAAGTCATCATCTAACTTCCTTTCATTCAAGTTGAATTGCACATATTTCTTGTCATCTGGTCTATCTCTTCTTTTTCCTTTGCTTTTCTCTTATTTTTTTTCTCTTTTCCTTTTTTTATCTCTTTTTTTCTTCCGTTCTTTTCTTCCTACTGCCTCTTTCTCTTTTTTTTCTTTCCCTTTTTTTTCAACTTTTGAGCCAGATATCAATAACATTGAGGTTCAAATATTCAACAAATTGTTACAACACTAACAATTATCTCACAGCTAAGGAACTAATAAAGCCATAATATCTTGTACAACATTCATTAATCAAGGATGAAATTTTAAAAGAAAGTGAAGGTCTCAAAGGGTTTAAGCAAAGGATTTAATATTTATATGGGATACTATTTGGTCAAAAGGGTTTTAAAAGAAATGCCTTTATCATATTCACATTTCCAAGAAGCTGTTGTGGTTTTGAATTAAGGATTGAGATAAGTTCTGCAAAGTACCAAAATAAATGATATCTCTCAATATTAAGGAGTATATGTTGGAGGCTCAAAATCCTTCCATCTGGCTTACTCAACCCAATTCACTCAACATGACTAGATTGCAAGAGTTTTGAACAAAATACATGGAACTAATCATTCATGATGCAAAATTTCCAGTAGCCAATCAATGAAACAAGCAACTCACACTCAACAAGCTTTTGTCAAAATTTATAGATATGTGTTCAAAGTTCAATTGAATTCCATGACATACAAATTTTTTAGTAGAAAATCACTTTAGCCGTGACAACAAGGACACCAAGTTATGACCATAAAACACAGAGGGAAATCTTCAGAAAATAGGAGATATTTGGTCGCGACAAAAATTCATAGAGCTAAATAGGCGATGAAGATAAACACAGGAAATGACTAAAAATTATAGATAGATAAATTTTAGGAGATAGGAATTACTGGTCATGACTAATTGTCACACAGAGGAAACTTGACACATTCTCACACATTAGTCATGACAAGAACCTCAGAAGGTCGCAACCAAAAGACACAGAGACGCAACAATTATCTGATTATCATTCACACACTAAATCCATCCTCCTTTACACTTATTTTCTGCATTGTCCTCAATGTGAAAAATTAATGAATAATATGCAGAATACAAGCAGTAAACAACACAGAATTGAACCAAAAGCTGATCCTAATGCATTAAAATAAAATGCCTATCTACCTCTACTGACATAGTCTCCTCCCCCACACTTATGTAAAACATATCAGCTTAAATAGTATAAGAAAAACTTATTAAAATATACTATTATAAGTGGGGAAACAAGGAAGGAGACAACTTGGAATTTAGGGTGGTTGGAAGTTCTCTTTATATAACTTTAGCAAATAGCCATTCACCTTGTAGGTATTGCCATTTTCCTCATCAAACAACTCAATCATTCTAAAATTATGTGCCTTGACTACTGTATAAGGACTATCCCATTTATTTTTCAATTTTCCTAGACCAAAAGTGTATCGTGCTTTAAATTGAAGCACTTTATCACCAACTTGGAAGTTCTTTATTAAAATCGGCTTGTCATGAATAGCTTTAGTCCTTTCCTTATAGATTCTTGAATTCTCATATGCTTCCAATCTTATTTCTTTCAACTCCTGTAATTAAAATAATATTTCTTGTCCAGCTGCCTCTTCACGAGTAGATTAATCTCCACGAGTAAGTGACATGACTTTCCAAACACTATCCTATAAGGAGAAATGCCCAAAGGAGTTCTAAAGGTAGTCCTATAAGCCCATACGGCTTCATCAAGCCTAGCGCTACAATCTTTTCTTGAGGGCTTGACAACTTTCTCAGGTATCTTTTTAATCTACTTATTTGAATTCTCTGCTTCACCATTTGTTTGAGGGTGATAATGTGTAGCAATATTATGTTCCAACCCATACTTTGTGAGTAGTCCACCGAGCAGCTTCTTGCGGAAATGAGTGCCATTATCAGTCATAATAGCTTTAGGCACCCCAAACCGAGAGAAAATATTAGATTTCATGAATCTTGTAATAGTAACAACATCATTCTTCTTTATGGTTATAGCTTTAACCCATGTTGAAAGATAATCCCTGCTAGAAGTATATAAAGATAGAAAAAAAATGGTGGAAATGGTCTCATGAAATCTATTCCCCATGCCTTAAACACCTCACAAAATAGCATGGGTTGTTATGCCATTTTATGCTTCCTGTTTAAGCTTCCAAATCTTTGGCACCTATCACAATTCTTACAAAATTCATGTGCATCCTTGAATAATGTGGGCCAATATAGTCCATCTTCAAGTATCTTTCTTGCTGTCTTAGTTGCACTAAAATGGCCTCCACAATTCATTGAATGACAGCTATAAATAATGCTCTGAACTTTATCACTTGGCACACATC
Organism: Leucaena leucocephala; assembly: GCA_037074615.1. NCBI lineage: Eukaryota > Viridiplantae > Streptophyta > Magnoliopsida > Fabales > Fabaceae > Leucaena > Leucaena leucocephala. Next base: position 12,739,428 of record CM073537.1, read on the forward strand.
TTCTTATCAAATGATCACTGCATATCTTCCACAAAATAGAAGGGTCCCAAATATAGTATTTGGCTTCAGATTTGATCTTGTTACCCCAAAAATGAGACAAAGAAGGGGCAATCTGACCTGTTACAAGATAATTCACAATGTGATAATACCAAGGATCTAAAATAGCAATTGAATTCATTGAACAGTCCCTAAAATCATCACAAATAAGAGTAGAATATGTTACTCCTATTGTGTCCAAAGGTAATCTGCTCAAATGATCAGCAACCATATTTTTAGCTCCTATTTTATCCTTTATCTCAATATCACAACACAATTGAAAATCAAGACCCCAATTGGGTGCAATCAAGATGGGTGGTTATATTAGTCTAGATTTAATATAGTCAAAAGTAACCTTGCATTCATCATTAAAAACAAATTCAGCATCTTTTTGCAACAATTTAGACAATGGACAAGCTATCTTACTAAAATCTTTAATGAACTTTTTATAAAATCCAGCGTGTCCCAAGAATGATCTAAGCTCATTCTTATATAATAGTATTATATAATTAGTTATATAATAGTATTTTCATTCAGGATTCCATATTCATGTAAATTATAGTGTTAGTTGTCCTCAAGAATAGCCTTATTAGAATAAGAGTACTATTATTAAGAGGCTCATTTGACATATCCAAAACATAAAGGTCAGCAAGAAAAACAAGATCCTTAACTTGAACTGAAATGTCTTCTAAGATTCCCTTAGGATTTCTAATACTCTTATTAGCCAATTAAACTAACACACTAGTTGGTTTAATCAAATTCACTCCTAGAGCATGATAAACTGAAATAGGCATCATATTAATAGTAGCACCTAAATCTAATAATGCTCTAGAAATAGTTATCTTACTAATTGTACAAGGGATAGAAAATGTATCTAGATCTTAACACTATGCTAGAAGTTAAGCTTTGAAAAGTATAGAAACATTAGGTCCTACTTGCACCAGTTTTTTAGGTTTGTATCTTCTCTTATGTGTGCAAATGTTCTTCAAATACTTTTCATATTTTGGTACTCTTTGTATCCACTCTAGCATAGGCACATTTACTTCAATCTTGCTAAAAAAAGCAATTACTTCTTTGTTCTATTTCTCCAAGTGTTTCTTGTTACTACTCATGAATACTCTTGGGAAAAGTAAATCCTTTATATTCACTTCTTTCTTAACTGAACTAAAAGTTGTTTCTTGCAGCTTGAGCTCTAAATTTACGGCTAATTATGTTTCTTTAGTTGTGTAATAAAATCCATAGCATTAGGTAGCTCAATTTCTTTACTATTGACTATTCATAACCTTCATAATCTTGTGCAAAATTGAATTGACTTTTTATAAGGTCAAATGTAACTTTTTTCTTTCTAAGGAGTTATGCTTCCTTCTTGCTTTTAAACTCTTGATGCTATTCCTCATTAGACTACTTGAATCAGTTTCTACATCATATTCCTCTTTATTTTTAGCATCTGTAACTTGCTCCCTAACTTGCTTTCCACTTCTCAAACTTATGGCATGCAAAGCTTTTGGGTTAATGGTAGTGTTAGAAGGAAGAGTGACATCATTTTGAGCTCTGAATTAGCTTAAGTTGTCAGACAACTGAGTTACATAACATATTAGAGTTTTTAATTTCCCATTGTTCCATCCTCTTTTCTATTGTTGCCATTCTAGCATTTGATATAGTAGTTTGGCTATTAATTCTATCCACTTTAGAATTTAGATTAGTGATTCCTTTCAAGATTTAAGCCAACTCTCCACTGCCTAAAATGTTAGCTTCTTAGTTAGGTACTAAAGCCCTTGAATCATTTGATTGTTACAGAAATCTAATGTTCTGTCCAGCACCTTGTCCATAAGTATTTTCCTTGTTATCTCCTATTTTCCACCTAAAATTAGGATGATCTCTCTACCCTTTATTATAGGTATTTGAGTAGGGGTCTCTCTTTTAGAATTGATTAGGCCTATTTTGACAAAGAGCTGGGACCTTTTCACATCTAGTTTGACAAACATCAAGAATATGTGTAATTGACCCACAAGAATTACATGAAGGAGCTGCCAATTGATTATAACCACTTATAGGCTGAGAAGAAGAAGGATTCATATAACTGATTCTTGATTCTAAATTGTCAATTTGTGAGGCAAGTTTTTGCATAGTTGAGTTAGAATACCCAAGGTTTACCTCACTAATATCACAATTTTCCCTAGTGTTAAATTGTTGATTATTCCTTGCCAATTTCTCCAAAAGATCCATCCTCTTTAAGGTGGCATGTCTAGGATAGAACCATTGGCTATAACATCAGTAATGTCTTTAGTATGAGGCTTCATACCATCATAGAGATATTAAATCAGCCATTATTAAGGAATTTAGTGATGTGGCACTTTGTCGACATCCCTATGAATCTGGTCTAGTATTCATACATTGATTATCCTCTATTCTGAGTGACATTGTAAATCTCTTTGTTCATTTTTGTAGTTCTTGAGGCTGGAAAATATTTTTCCAAGAAAACCTTCTTTAGTTGATCCCAAGTGAGCATAGAATAATGCTGAGGAAGTGTTCTCAACCATTCTTTTTCTTGGCCTTCAACAGAAAAATGGAATGCAGTCCTCAATAATGAGCTTTTGGTGATCTAAGAGCTGAAAATGTTTGATATAAATCCTATAAATATTGGTGTGGATCATCTCCTACAAGACCACAAATTTTTGGAATCTGATTCAATAATGAGCTTTTGAGTTCAAAAGTAGCAGTCTCGTTGTAATATCCATAAGGGTTATAATCCACAGCAGAATTATTAAGTTCTCTTATGCTTCTTGTTTTAGCACCATTATTAGCATGCATATTAGGAATATTTTCAACCTGCTATTCCATGTGATTTACCCCTACTATTCGTACTTACTTCATTCTCATCCATATTTTCTACATAAAATGATTATCAACTAATTCAAAATCAATTTCACTTGAACCAGCACTTGTTTGTAATTTTCTAAGATTCCTTCAAGTTTAGTTTATTTGCCAATCAATTTGAATTAATGTTTTCTTTGAGCTTCTGGTCATGCAAGTTACATTCAATAATCATGCAGCAGTAATTATTATGCAGAAACTCTAGAAATTGAGAATAAGCAAGTAATGAAGGTATAAAGCACTCAGGTCGCAACTAAAAAGGCCTCTAGTCGTGACTAAAAATATAGAGTAACAATCACTACAAAGATAAACACCAAGTTGTGATTGTTAGTCACAGAGAGCAAATTCTTGAGATTAGGAGTTTTGGTCGCAACCACATAGTAATCCGATCGCAACTAAAAATCACAGAGTACAACTTGATGCAAAATGCTTTTTGGCTGTGACCAAATGTCAATCTGGTTGCAACTAAAATCACAAAGATGTACTAGCAAATATCAATTCATTTTAGTCACGACTAGAAAAGATATAGGTCTTGATGTCTAAACACATAACACTAAATTCACAAAAAATTGAAATTCCTATATATTTTTATATTCTTTTTATGATTTTGTTAGCCCAAAGGATTGCTTAGGAAACCTTAATAAGTAAGGTTCCTTGGTAGCGATGCCATTTTGATAAACATCGTTCTATTTATCAAAAGAAACTAAGATAACCTATAGTAAAGAGAAGCTAACCTAGGTCGATTCATAAGGAGCCAAATGAATTTAGTTCCTAGCAATTCTTTAAGCCACAAATTATCAAATTAACCAAACTAATTGATAGAAGAATTGCTCGAGAGATTCAGAATTTAAATTCCTAAACTACAATTTATGATTTTAATGTTGATGATTAGGTAATAAATCTATGATAAGTGTATTCCCTTGGAGATAGCCCTTAGCTTTCCTAATCTACTAAGAATATAGAGTTAAACCAAATGTAAATGCTAAGCCAACAACTCGCTAGCTTCTTGTAATCAGACTCACAACTGTGTAGTTCAAAAGTAAGGTGAAAATCATCTGGATAGGAAAAGTGAATGATGAATCAATCTTTCTACCAACAGACATAACTATGCTCTATTATAAAATCAATTGAATCAACTATTAAGAATATCCAACTCAGTCAATCTTGATAGTTCAATTCAAATTCAGAATTAGAAAGAGAAAGTCCAACTTGGTCAACAGAAATTCATCACAGAACTGATCCTATGTAATTCAATGCTTAACTTCAACCATTAATCAAATCAAAGTCTAGAAATTCATGTTGAAATACACAAATCGCATAGCTAAATCATTCTCCTAAACTAAAGCAACTAAAAAATATGAACTCCCTTGTGCAGATCATGGACTCGCACTTTGCTAATCTCCAAGAGAACCTGAACAAAATCAGCCATGTATTATTGAGTCAAATCATGTGGTGAAGGTGAAAGCAAAGGAAGCCGTAAAGGAAAACGAGATTGAATTATGAAATGGAGAAGATGAGGTGCAGAAGCTAGAATAGAGAAGATAGAAAGAGTTGTGATGGGAGAAAAAATAGAGAGATAATGGAATGTTTTTGAGATAATAGAATGAATGCAGAGATAATGAGAGAGATCAGATAATTCAGCCAGCGAGCCTATATTTTCTCCGTCTATTTCCCCCTCTTTGTGTGAATGGATCTACCATGTATATCTTTGTGAATGGTGGATGCCAGCTATGAAATGCAATCCTCACTCCCTTAAGCACGTGCTGCTCCCTACCTAAAAATTGTTGCCTCTATAATGAACTGATGAGCTGTCACTTCCTCATTTAAATTCCAACTAATTCTTCCCCATTTTGTTACAATAGTTGTTGGTGGTTAGTGATATTTCCCTGCAATGAAAATTCATAAGAAGTAATGATTTGTCTAATAATGTTCCAATAAACCTCTAGAATTATAACAATTAATTGCCAATTGTTTCAAATTTATATTATTTATTTAATGCTTAAGATAATAGTCTTCCTTCCCAAAATTGATGATAAAACTCTCTTTTAACACACTAAAACCTCTATAAAAATAAAAGTTTATCATTGATGAAGAGTTATCAGCAACAACTGCTGCCATTATTGCTGCGATAGCATTACCTCTTTCTTGATCCTGAAGATCTTGAGTCACTCGGATCTTATCCATTAATTATTGTTGTTGCTCAAGTCTACTAGGATAGCCTTCATAGGGCCTACTCACTTCTTACCCTTATTATGCTGTTCTACGGCTTCTGATCTAACGATTCTACGTGTTGTGACCATCTTGTTCATAGTCTATAATTATACAGAACATAAATTATATATGTATAACAAACCTTCTATTTCATTCACTATCAAAAGCATATATACATACAACAGTACTCATACTTATACAAGCCAAAGTCACATGTCAAGTATATACATATATATCAAAACATATAGGGTACAATCATCATCATAAAATACATATCAAGTACCCTAAGTCATATTCTGATTACAACTCTTGGAAAGACTCGACCCCTAACTTAGGTTATCTTCTAGGGAATGACTAGCCATATGTACTGCTTCACAATATAAATCTATTCCTGTATGTCATATGGAGAGTTGTGCTCGAAGTACTCTGTCAGGCCTATTTGCCATGTCATAGTGAATAGTAATATCTGAGTTACCAATAACTCATACCACTCTTCTAAAGTATAAACTTTATTGAGGCTGATACCCAAGTTATCATAATCAATACAGAGTCTCGATAATGCATCCAGGAAGTCTCTATACATTGCTTAGTCCTGGTTCCAGCTTCTCATTATATGTGTCTGAAGATTCCTCCTCATCCGATAAAAACCAGAGGTTCTCTAAGTCTTCCTATGAATCTTCCTAATAATCAACGTAATAGGCATCTGTGCATACAACTCTAGGGAGGGAATCATCTTGGTTCATTGAAGGTTCAGAGTTTTTCCTATAGATAGTCATAGTTTACTATTGTAAAACTAATTTAAGCAAGTAACTATCTTAACAAAGGAGGGTAATCTAAATGAATTAGAGCAATTTCTAAACTTAAATCTATGCCAAAATCTTTTGCTCTGATACTAAAAATATAACACCTCACTCTCACACAGCTCAAGGACCAAACAGTAGCATCTAGAATCACTTATAAGGTCATCAAAGTCAAATTGCAGAATCTGAAATTCTAGCTCTTGGGGTTACTGCTCATATGGTAAATTCTAGATATGCGACCTAACTTCAAAAAATCATAATTAATTATAGAAAAATCCAATTGAAGTGGTTGAAGTTGTTACACCAAGCTAACTTATGCCTGGGGAAAAATATAAGTCTAGCTAAACTCTTATCCAATTAATACAGTTTAGACGTTGAAAATCATTGTTTATTTGGTTAGTTTTCCCTGTTTCTAGATTTGGTCCACTGACTTTGTAAATTTGTTTTTCCATGTACAAACATCCAAATAAGGCATACTATATATCAATTCAAAGATTAAGATGTCTATAATCAACATACAAAATATCATATATTTATTTGCGTGTTAACTATTTTTCTAGGTAGCTACAAGGTTACTGCCAAAACCTGAACATAGTGCATCTTTCATATTACAAGTTTCAACACAAGTCACATCAACAAAAAGCCATCCAAACACCAAAACATCTTCAATTGGCTTGTCTCATCCATGAGAAGGTCCTACTATGATTTATGTGACATGGGTGATAAACTCATATTTGTATTGATTTTAGTGTGGTTAAAGAGAGTTTTATTATTGATTTATTTCCCCATTTACCAATATGATGAGCAATTTCTTAATAAAATAAAATTGGAATAGTTAGAAATTAATTGAAGAGATTTTAGTGATTAATTGGATAAATAATCTATTAAATTTTCATTATAGGAATGCAATAACCAATCAACAGATTAGATAGGGACAGCTGGACAAGAGAAGATTTAAGCATGTGTTAGATTAAACAAGTGGGCTAATAGAATCATATGCTGGAAAGGAGGTTCTCACTCATGCACATGTTGAGGAAGCACAATGAAGATCTAAATCCATGCAAAATAGATTTACATAGTAATAGTTGGAAGGAGTTACCAACATAAGCAAGTGGGAGAATCACACATGTCATCATATAAAGGAGCACTGTTCATGTACAACATGAAACATCCTTACTTTCATACGTCTTAGGGACCATTTGGTAGCACTTAGAACTACTTTCAAGGTCATTGAAGTCCAATTTCTCAATCTGGAGTTTTACTCTTATCGAGTACTGTTCACTATGAAAATTTTAGATGAGTGACCTGACTTCGAAAAATTATAACTAATTCTAGAAAAATCAAAATGAAGTGGTTCTAATTGCTACTTGAATATAACTCAATTATCTTTTAGGAAAAAATAACCTGTTGACCACTCATTGACCAAGTCAACGTCAGTCAATGTTACAACTTTACTATTCATCCAACGTTTTTCTCCTGAATCCAGCATTCTGGTCCCAACTTTGATAATTTATATCTCCATGTGTAGACGTCAAAATGAGACATTTTATATATCAAATTTAAGATTCGTATGTATACTTTTTACCATAAAAATATCATACATTTATTCATTCATTTATTATTTTTAATTATAGGTCAAACATCACTAAGTCACTACGAGTTAGTGTTCATAGTGGCAAATTTCAGCACTCAACTTTGCAAACATATGCATACATCCATCATGTATCAGTCAAGTATGTCAAACAGTATCTATTATTAAATAATAAGTTTTTATGCATCTGGGTATGTACAAAATTCCCATATTTCTATTACATCTTTTCCTGCCTGAAATCCGGCAGCATAACCGCTACGCTTCATCTTCAGAAAGTAACTGATCTTGTACCGATTCGGTAATTCCCGTGAGAACTACCATTCTACGTAAGTACCTAGGAAAGACTAGATGAACCAGCTAGGTCCTCTCACTTCCAGCCTCCTTGGACAGTACCTACGTACACAGTACGTATCAGCTCCTTTCTCCATTACTGCTATCTTGTCATAATTTCGGCAACATAACGGCATCTCTTAAAATTCTTAAAATTTACTTTGACATAACTTCCCCTGTAATAGGTTATATATATATATAGGGATGAGATTCAGGGGAATCTCAGTAGTAATAATCATAACAATATATGTAATGCAGAGTGACAATGCTTGCTTGTGATTGTGAACAGATAAGTATGATGCGTGCTTCCATACTCAATAACATATGATCATAGCATTGTAGTGGAGCTTCAAGCATAACATATAAGATAACAATCCAACGAAACAATAGCACAACAAATCACAAAGCCATTACATAAAAGCTAGGATTAGTTACTACCTCCAAAGCTTAGCAGAACTCTAGAATCTCTATACTGCTTTTGACTCCGCCAGAACTTCCTTTCTTCTTTCTTTCTCTCACTTTCTCTCTCAAGAACTTCCTTATCTCTCTAATTCTTTCTTGGGGCCTTGATGAATGAAGGCAAAGGGGGATATTTATAGTTTTGATGGATGGCATTTTTATAATTTTCAAGCCCTCTGAACTTGTGGCCACGATTTTTCTGGAATTTCCTATTTTCTTTTATTCTTTTTACTGCATCATCAAGGGACACCTAAGGGGACACCTCATCCTCACATTCTTCACATGGAAAAATTTGGGAGAGCCAAGAAGCCTCTGGAAGATTTCCAGTCCAATCCGGTAACGGCCCTGTCCGATTCCGGCCCTGTCCGATTCCTCGAAAACTGGACTGTTTTCTGAATCTAATTTTTCTAAAAATCCATATTATGTCTTCTGACCTCAAATTTAGTATCTGGGTCCTTTATATCATTAACATTTTTATACTGGGTCTAAACTCAATTACAGATCCCCTGTGAAATGACCAAAATATCCCTGGGTGCCCTTTCTTGCACTATCTTAACCCTAAGGGTAAAATCGTCATTTTACACCTTTCTGTACCCTGTCAGGGCATATACTGACTCTGAGTAACTTTATCTATATGTACCTTGGCTTCTGAGCCTATCCAGAATGACCAAAATGCCCTTCATACATCTATTACCCCTTTAGTACAACACAGGGGCATTTTTGTAATTTCGTACTTTTCCGGGGTTCTGCCGGATACTGGCCCACCTATCAGTCCAAGGGTCTTACTAGGCCTTTGATGGCGCCATTATTGGGCCTCCTAGAGTCCGTTACCTTTATAGCACGTATTACGAGGAATCTTCCCCCGGTAATGTTTATCGAGTGTTTTAGCTATTATACACCGTTTATACACATCTCCGGACACCGGCTCCTTTTATCAGATACACTGGCCTACTATGTCTAGGCATCCATTTGGGTCACAACGGGCATCTGACTGATGTCATCTGAGCCCATTCTGTCTTAATTTGAATACCGATAAATCTCCCTATCGGATATCTGGAGGCCTCACACTCCCGTCTGTATTTACTAATTCGTGAATAACTTTTCCTACAGACCTCCTATCGGTATTCTGTCAGTTTCCTGACATCCACGCCATCAGGACGTATCATCCTGTAATTTCTCACATATATCTGAGATCTAGATATCCGGTAGGAATTTTTATAACTTTTTCATTATCAGATCAATTTTGACTATCTAGAGTCCGGAGAAAATTCCTGTATTAAGCCAGATTACCGAGCATCACTTGCTCTATCTACTGGTGAAATCTGGGACTGAAATACTTTCCGGCAGTCCAAACCACTTTCGGCCTAACTTTCTTTAATTACAATTTAGCCCCCAGAGAACTTTTCTTCTTTTCATTTAAGTCCCTTTTATTTGGCTAAAATTACACTTAAGGACCCCAACTTTTTCTCTACTTTTCCCTTTTGGCTTTACACTTTTCATAATTGCACCTAAGTTCTTACATTCTCTTTCTTTTGCAATTTAATCCCTTTCTTTGCATAAATGGCCATCATATCCCTATGGACTTTCACTATTTATATATAAGTCCCCGGACTTTCACTTATTTGCAGTTTAGTCCCTAAAAACCCTCTGTATGTTTTTGAAACTTCTGCTCAAAGGGGTCTGGTAGTCTCTCTATTTCAAGCTTACTTTCTGAGTCTCTAGGCCTGAAAATTGGGATGTCACACAACACACTGTCACACAGCATCCATTCACTCCAATTCAGATTTGAAGTCACTCATTCCACACTTTTATATATTCACATCATCTGCACATATCAGATCATATCATACGACACACTTCACATGCCTACATACTTCATTCACTGTAGATCTTTTATTCACTTCACACCTCACAACTCTCCATCAGATCCCAAGTCCATCACCCTTCTCTATCTCAAGCCATCTCCATATTCATTCTCCTTTGCAACTTTCCTCTGTTCTAGGCAATAGAACCAGAGGAAAGTTCATTCTGTATCTTCATCTTCTCCTTCTTCTTCCACTATGATTGCTACTGTACCTTCTGTTGCTGTTAAAGTTCTAATGGCAATGCAAGGCTAAGCTGCTGTAGTCTCTTGGAGATTATGCTAAACTAGAATCCTTGAGCTACATAGGGAGTTCTTTGTGTCTTAAGTCATATTTAATTGTATCGAGTTGATGTAGTTATTTTTGGTTTATTGATTTAATTAGAGTTAATAGATGATAAAGGAGTAGGAGAGTTAGATTTCTTATTCCTACATAATTGATCTTTGATTAATTCTCATCATTGCACTAGTTTGACATAGTTGTGATTAATTAGAGTGATTATATAACAGAGTATAATTGTATCTATTTAATTCATCTTCTTTTATCTCTGAGTTGAATGATTCTTAATTCTCTATTCAATGTCTACGAGTTGTAGCTTGATTGAGATTTAGCTGGCAAGTTGTTAGCTAACCTATTCTAATTTAAATGATTAACTCTTGATATTTGTGATAATGAAGACAAGGTAATCTCCAATAGAACACACTTGTAATTGATTCATTTCCTCATCATAAACACTAAAAATCATAAACAGTAGTATAGGGTTTACTTTCACATTTAGTTTAAATACCTCATCACACAATTCATCTAATTAATTTGTTAATTTGTGGCTCATTAGATTAATTAGGTACCTTATCATCCATCTAGGCTCCTTGTGAATCGATCTAGATTAGCCTCCATTTACTATTGGATAGCTTAGTTTTGTTTGATAATTAAAATGACAGTTACTAACGGGAAAGGGGTGAGATTTTGTGATAAATCTCAGTAGCAAATAATACCGCACAATATATACACGATAATGGTTGACGCTAATGTGTGAGCTTATAATGATCATGCTGGGATAATAATATATTTGCATGCTTACATGTCTCTTACTTACAACATACAGTGATAGCATAAAAATAAACAAAGCTTTACTCAATCATACATACTTCACATAATCAAACCAAGCAAACACCACATAAAATATCCCATCAATCAAACATGAGTTAGGTAGGTTCACTACTTATAGGATAACTTTTCTTTACTCTTTTCCTTCTTGCCTTTTAGTCCTCTCTTTTATAAATATCAAAGAATAAACATAGTATAATAATGCACACATTAAAGTCCAATTCAATCAAGTTTCAAACTTAGTTCAATTCCTAAACCGACAAGCCATTTAACTTTCTCTATTTTTGGTTAATTACCTTACTCTTTGAATTAATTTATGCCTCAACTATTTTCCACACAATTTTCCCCAAGGAATCCAAATATAGAGTCAAAGTTGGAAAATTCCAAATCCTTCATTGAATCTGGACAGAAAACGAAAAAGCACAAAGAAGTTGTTCAAAAATTTCACTTTTGACACAATGTCCTTCCAACTCTCGTCCTTTGATCCAGTCCTACACAATTTCTCCTTCTTGACACAATGGAAGCATCAAAATCATCAAAAATATTCTTCCCTATCCAGTTCTTGGTTTGCCTAAAAGGCCCCTCAATGTGGGAAAATAAGGATTACACAATTAATTCAAGATATAATCATCAATCTAAGCTTGTCTAGTTCAATATTACATAGTTCTAACTTTGTTTTTCTCTTTCCTCTTTTCTTTGAAGTTTCAGCCAGCATCATACCAAAAGGAATATCTAAAAATCCAACAATTAAAACCCTAGATTCAAGCTCCTAAATTGAAGTAATGTAAGCTATGATAGATTACTTACCTTAATTCCTAGCTAGCTTGAACCCTAGGTACCTTAGATTGCTCTTGGATTTCTCTTAGTTTGGTTAAGATTTCAAATGGAAAAAGTTTTCCCTTGTGTTCTCTAGTGCCATGGTTTTTTCAAGGAAATGGGGTATTTATAACAAAATTTTAAGGGTTCTAGGACTAATCTACCCCTAAAGTAGCTAATTAGTACATCTCCTTAATCTGGCTCCTAATTGGTTACTTTAATGCTTAATCATTCTTTACCTTCTTTCTTTACATTATTTTTTTAATGAATGGTTTAAAATTCATCTTTAAAATTAAGACATGTGGTGTTTTGGTGGGTCCCATAGGGACACCTCATAGTGTCACCTCATGTTTTTGGAAGCCTATAGATTAATCTAGAGTCATTCAGTCAAATTTCAACCAATCTTGTACGGGGGATTTTCCTAAATTATTATATCTGTTAGAATGGTTGTTTCACCCAAGAGGGGGTGAATTGGGGGATTTTAAAATTGTTGGAAAACTCTAAAAGATATTTGAATGAATTTAAAGAGTAGAGTTTAGAATGATATCACTACAGAAAGAAGTTATTGAAAAGATATTACACAAGTCAATTTATACTGGTTTGGGCCAATCCACTTGACCTATGTCCAGTCTCTCGAGCTTCTCTGAATGTTCCACTATATTCCAAGATCAATTGAGCTCTTGGTGCCTCATTACATTCATGTTAGAATTCTCTCTTACTCCCCCTTATCCCCTTGTAAGGTATGCAATCAATAAGAATCCCTCTTACTCCCCCTTACAAACATAAAGTTATAGACACTCAAGAATCCTCTTGAGCAATTTAGAAAATGATTAATGCATATAAAGCTTTCTCTATATAGTAGATAAAATAATCACTTAAGCTCAACTCTCAAATTCTCTCTCTTCTAAGGATATGTATGCTCTAAACCAAAGGAAGAGAAATAGAGTACAATTGAGACAATCAATAAATATGATCAAAATGCATATTGAGCAATTGTTGTATTGTCATATGTCTCTCTTAACTTCTTTAGCTTTCTCACTTTGGCTTCTTCTTTTTATACTTTATTTGTAACACCTTACTTTCGTACATCTTAGGGACCATTCAATAAAATTTAGAACCACTTACAAGACCATTGAAGTTTAATCTCAAAATTTAAAATTTTCAAGTTCATGGTTACTGTTCATTTGGTAATTTCAGATTTGGAAAAGAACTTCAAAAAATCATAACTAATTCTAGAAAAATTGAAATGAAGTGGTTCAAAATCCTACTCGAAGCTAACATAATTTAATTTAAGGGAAAAATATTTATTGGACCAATTGACTAGTAAAATGAGTTAACTCTGATATCAAAATTTACTGTTCATTTAGTCATAATTTGTGGAAACATATTCTAGTCCTTGAATTTGAAAAATTCATTCTCTTTGTACAAATATCAAAATAAGGCATTTCTGGTATCAAAACGAAGCTTGGCATGTTAAATAAATGTCTCTAAAATTTCATATATTTATTTTATCATTTACTATTTTTATAAACACCTATAACTATACTACTTTTAAGCTTACATTGTACATTACAATCTTAAATACAATCATAACAATTTCATATTTCATCATACTATCCAATCCACAGCTTCTCTTCATGCTTTCTCATCTTCTTTCATCATACATGAACCTGCTGAGATTGGGATTATGTGGAAGGGGTGAGATTTATGGGGAAATCTTAGTAGCAAATGGAAACCATACAATGTATGCAACTATATGCTTGATGTTAATATGTGTGCACTTAATGATCATGCTTGCATAATGATACTTACATGCTTCCATGTTCCTTAATTATAACATGTGGCCATAACATAAAAAGAAATGGAGCATCACTTAATCATAAATGCTTCACATTATCAAAGTAAGCAACCAACTCATAAAATGTCCAAGTAATATAAGCATACAAGTAGGTAAGTTCACTACCTCTTACTCCTTGCTTTCCTTATCCTTTCTCTTTACCTCTTGCTTCTTACTTCTCTTTGATGTGTGGCTACCCTCTTTGAGCACACTAATCAAATCCTAACATAACATTATCATTGATTCATTACAGTCTAACTTCCTTGAACATTGACTTTATTCTACTTAAATAACTTTCCTTAATCTTTATTAATTAGCTTGGTGTTTGAATCTTATTTTGATCCTAATGCTTCCAATACTTGTTTCTCTACTTTTATTTCAAAAAACTTTCTTTTTATTTCAAAAATTCTCATTTTGATCCTAATGCTTCCAATACTTGTTTCTCTACTTTTATCCCGCACAATTTTTTATTTTAAAACCATTGGAAGCATCAAAATCATGAAATTACAATAATTGTTAATGTGTGAATAGTAATGAGAAGACTTCCAAAAATTATAACTTTCAATTCCAATGCTTCAAGGTTCAAAACCTATCCAATCCTACACAAAATCATCATATAAATTCAATGGAGCATTAGATCATTGAAATTCCATCTCCCTCTATCCAAAAGGGTTCACTATAGCAAAGTCAAGAATATCAACTTGATTTAATAACCAATCATCTAAACTAACTTATCTAAACATTAATCATATAGTTCTAGCTTTATTTCCTTCTTCCTTCTTCAACTTAACATTTTGGACAGCATGCATACTTTAGGTTTAATGGAATTTCCAACCACTAAAACCTAGGTTTCATCCTTCCAAAATACTTATAAATAAACTAACAAGGATTACATACCTTAAGCTCTAGCTACCTTAGATCAAAGTGCCTTGAACTTCATCTTGAAATTGCCTTGGAAAGGTTTGAGTTTTGAAATGGCAAGAGGTTCCCCAAGTACTCTAGGATCCAAGGTTTTACACTAAAGGGAGGGGTATTTATAGCCAAAACTTTTGAACCTTGGGTGATAACTGTTGCTTTAATTATCAAATAAAACTAAGCTAACCAATAGTTAAGCGGAGGCTAACCTAGGTCGATTCACAAGGAGCTTAGATAGATGTTAAGGTACCTAATTAATCTATTAAGCCATAAATTAACAAGTTAACAGATAAGTTTCGTGATGATTTGTTTAAACTAAAGACTGAATGTAAAATCCTATGCTATTGTTTCTGATTTTAAGTGATTAAGATGGGGAAATGAATGAATGACAAGTATGTTTCCTTGGAGATTACTTTACCTTCATTATCCATAAAATATCAAGAGTTAATCAGTTGAATTAGAATAGGTTAGCTAACAACTCGCTAGCTAAATCTCAATCAAAGCTACAACTCACAGACATTAATAGAGAATATGAATCATTTAACTCGGAGAAAGTAGAATATGAATTAAACAGAATCACTTCAATTAATCACAGCTATGTTCAACTTGATCAAAGATGAGAATTAATCAAAGGATCATTAATGCAGAAATAAGAAATCCAACTCGATTTCCTACTTCTTTGTCATTTACTTCTCTAATTGCATTAGTAATCATAGAATTAATTACATCAACTCGATACAATCAAAACTGAATTAAGAACACAATGAACTCCCTGTTTAACTCAAAGATTCTGGTTTAGTGTCATCTCCAAGAGAGCACAGCAGCTTAGCCTTGCATTATCTCCTGAACTCCAAAGCAACAGAAAACATAGTAGCAGTCATGATGGAAATGGAAGGAGAAGGTGAAGATGAATTGCAGAACCTTCCTCTGGTTCTATTGACTAGAACAGAGGAAGTTACAAAAGAGAAATAGAGAAAAAGATAAAGGTATGCGTGAAGTGGAACTGGTATATATCAATGGATGAATCAATTAATGATGGATGGAATGGAATGAAGTCAAGTGATACATGAATGTATGGGGTGTGATTGAATAGATCATATATAACAGAGTGTGGGATGTGTGAGCTGTTACTATGTGCTGAATGGAGTGAATGATAGCTAAACTGAATCAGTTATGGCCTAGTCACATGATGCATACATAGATCAGCTGAGATGCAGTATGATGTGTGTGTGAAAGCATGATATGTAGATTCATCCCCTGTATAAATCTAGTGCAACGCACGTGAAGCCTCTCAACTTGCTTCTGTTATCAACTCCCTCATTCAGTAAGTGCGTCTTTGCATGTGATTTCTGTTAGCTCCTTACTGCAATCTGTTAGCCCACTTGTCCATTAGTAGCACATGCGTCTATTCCCTCTTGTCTAGCTGTCCTCTCCTTTAAGTCATTCACTGATTGATTTCTACATTTGAAGTTTGGTGGCGACGGTAGGTACATCAAGTCGCGACTAATATTTACAGAGAATGCTCCTTTTTGCTGATTGATATATGGTCGCGACTTGAGTACATCAGGTATCGACTGAATTTTACAGGGAGGTTGTATTTTGCTGACTGATTGCTCTATTGACCTGAAATGGACATTTAATATATTATTTATCCAATTAAGCACTAAAATCACATCATTTAAATTCCCACTTGTCCAATTTCATATCATTAACTAATTTTGCTCAACATAGTAGTAAATGTAGATAAAATTAATGATGAACTCTCTTTAACATATTAAAAATCAATACAAATATGAGTTTATCATAGGGACAAAAATATCCCTCCTTCAATTAATTATTACAACTCCTTAATCTTGAATCTTATTGGTTGCTTTATTGATTAATTATATTTAATCATCATTAACTTACTTCTTATATTATTTTATTACATTTGAGCACATAGGATAACCTTTCTTCCTTACCCTTGGCTCCATGTGGCCTTAGTATGGGTCCTATAAGACACCTCACATGCTACCTTGCACCTTCTTGAATTTTCTTGAATTCTTATCTTTTAAAAATTTATAAAATTCATATAAAATCCATTTAATCACATGAAAATTTCTTAGACTCCATGGATACTTATATGACGCCATGTTGGGTTTGTCTACTCCCAAACCATAATTTTGGGTATACATCCTAAGGCACTTCCTATATTGATATCCTTAAATTACCCTAATTCATAAGATAAATTCTAAACATCTCTTTTATTGGTTTTGATATTTTTATAAATTCATTCTAATATTAAATAAATTTCTTACAAAGTCTCATAATTTTTAGAGACCTAGAAGTCCTGTTAAAAATTCATACATCTTCTTCAAATCCTGTATCGGGGTCCTTTTTCACATTAAATTTAATAATTAATTCTAAATAACTCCTTTTTTACTTTTGTCAATTTAATAAATTCTTATATTAATTATAAGAATTTATTACCAAATTTTATTTGATTTTGAGGTCTAGAAGATGTTATAATAATTTTCAAACTTTGGAAATTTATATTAATTTATTGGGACTTCACATCAAAATTTCATGTTGTGTTAAACTGAGCAAAATAATTTTCTCTATTTTATGGTAAAATTTGGGGCCAAAATATTTCTGGGCAATTTTGAGCATTTTCTGGCTCAACTTTTCATAATTATATTTTCTCCCTGAACTTTTAAAAATTACACTTTAGGCCCTCAGCTTTTCATAATTATACTTAATGTCCCAAAGCTTATGTCTACTTCTATTTTACACCATGGAACTTTTAAGGTTTTCACTTTAGTTCCTTTTCTTTATACCTTTGTCTAATCATTATCTTTGTTCAATATTTATCATAATAATTCCTTCCAAACCTTTTTCCTCTATCAGCCTCCTATAGATAGGGAAAAATTAGGATGTTACATTATTCTTCATAAATCCATTGAAGTAGCCATTGAGATAGATGTTATTGAATATAGTTTTATTGATGGCGTGTGCATCTGACTCTTTATTGATCTCTTTAGTTAATCTTGTTTTATCCTGTAAATGATCTTAAACATACTTTAGTAATGATATATAATCAATGTAGGCATAAAGCAATTGTTTTCAAATGATTTTAGAATTAGAGATCAAGATATGATAAAGTTTGGTTTAAAGCTCTTTCCGTAAAATGGCTTGACTGATCGAAGAACTTATCGAAGAATACCCTTATTGAAAAGTTTTCGATAAATTGTTGAAGAATTGTGTTTAAAACAATTTACATCTTATCGAGCAATTCTTTGATAATCCTTCATCTTCAGTATCTCATATATATCTCCTATGGATAATTCTAGCCTCGTTTCAAAATTTGTTGTCTTCAGCATAGAATTAATCATATCTGAGTCTAATCTAATTTCCCTTGCCCTCAATTCTGAGATTAAATGACTACTAATTAGTTCACCATTGTCATCAGCTTCATCGAAAACTTTTATATTACACTAAAATCTTCTAACAACTTCAGGGAAATATGAAGGATTTATTCCTAGCCATTTTTCATAATGCTTCATAGGAGTACTTAGATCCAACTTGGTCTTGTCATTGTGCTTTAAATAATCTAGGTCTACAACAATGACAAGATAAAAGTACTTATGTGCATAATCTGCTTTAAGCTTTCCTTTGCCTACTCCTTGATCCAGTTTACCAGAAATAAATAGTAGAGTAGCAAAGTTCAAAGATGAAGACCCAGAATTACCTTAAGGAGTCTTATTCCTTTTCTTTTTGAAGTATGTTGAGAGCTTTGTCGGGTAGGACTTTCTCGTGTGTGCTTCTGAGCCTGTGAAGAACTCTTTTCCTTTGTCACTTTTGACTTAATAGAATCCTCTTTTTCTTTTCCTTTCCCTTTTCCAACCCAACTTTTAGTACTTGTGTTATCGCCATTGTTTGACTGATAAGAGAGTTAATAGTGAAGATTTTATAATGATACGAGAGAAGATTGAGAATTTGGGTTTGAGAGTTATCTTGGAAGGTTGGGGAAATAGATTCATATAAGTTTAATTACTGAGAGGGAGTAATGTTATGAGCTTTTGGGTTGAGAGATTCTGATAGATTTTTCAAAATGGGTTTTGATGAATTGAACAGTAACGGCCATATTTTCAATAAAAAGCTAATAATTTATCGATAAGTCCTTCAATAAGTTTCTTATTCGAAGTGTTTATCGATAAATCTTCAAACAACGGTAAAAAATTATTGAATAGATATTCAATAAGCCATATTATAAAATAGTTGTTCGATAAATAATAACCTTTTTTACATAAATCACACAAGATTTATCGAAGAATCTTTTGAAAAGCATCTTTATCAAATTGTTATTTGATAAAAAAAGCTTCAGTTATTTTTCAAAAATACTTCATTTATTGAATAGTTTTTTTTATAAGTAGCTTTATCGATAAGTTGTTTCATAAGCTTCAAAATTTTTTCACAAATTTTATCGAATAACACTTGGATAAGTATTCTTTTCGAAGAATTTATTGATGAGAAAAATATAGAATACTTTGTAGAGTTTCAAGACAATTCACTCTTATCGAGTACATATTCGATAAATGACTATCAAATAGATTTTCGAAATGATTCAATTCATTAAAACACATGTCTTTTCTTAAGTGTATTGAAGCTTTTATTGATAAGATCCTTAATCGATAACTTCTTTGATAGGTTCATGAAAAATTGTGATAGGTTTTAAGACTCATGAATTAAAACATGATGCATCACAAGAAACTCAAAACAAACAAAAAACATATAGCATAGAACATTATTGAAATAGCTTAAATATATTTTCAATAAATAGAGGGTTAAGAGATGCTTATTTAGTTTTGGCAATATGATAAATTGATCTGTGAAATTCTTTTGCCCTTTTCTCTCATTGTGTTTGAGCATCTTTTGCCAATTGATTTTGCAGCTGTAATATCCCAATTTTCAGGCCCAGAGACTTAGAAAGTAGCCTAAAATAAATAGGCTACCAGACCCCTTTGAGCAGAAGTCTCAGAAATATACAAAGGGTTTTTAGGGACTAAACTATAAATAAGTGAAAGTACAGGGACTTATATGTAAATAGTGAAAGTCCCTAAGGGTATAATGATCATTTTAGAAAAGAAAAGGACTAAAGTGAAAAGTTGAAAAGTTCCATGGTAAGAAATAAAGGTAGAATCAAGTTGTGGGTCATTAAGTATAATTATAAAAAGTTGAGGGACTTAATTGAAAAGAAGAAAAGTTTCCAGGGGTAAAATGGTAATTATAAAAAGTTTAGCCGGAAATGGCTTAGAACAGCCCGAAAGAATTTCAGTCCGAAATTTTACCAGTAGATAGAGGAAATGATGCTGGTTAATCTAGCTTAATATAGAAATTTTATTAGAGTTCCATATAGCTGAAATTTATCTTATAGTTAAAAAGTTATCTAAAATTTTTATCAGATCTCCTAGACCTCAGATATGATTGAAAAGTTACAGGAATGTGCGTCTCGTGAAGCCGAAGGTCAGGAAAATGACAATCTGGAAAGGAGTTCTGTAGAAAAAGTTATTCACTTTTTAGTTAATTTAAACGGGAGTTTGTAAACGCCCGATATCCGATTGAGGAATTAATCGGTAAGCAAACTGGGACTGAATGAGCCCATATGGCGTCACTCAGAGGCCCATAATGACACCAAGGGAGGCCCAAGCCCATGATATCAGTTCAGTGGTAAAAGGGGCCGGTGTCCA
Source organism: Leucaena leucocephala (assembly GCA_037074615.1). Classification (NCBI taxonomy): domain Eukaryota; kingdom Viridiplantae; phylum Streptophyta; class Magnoliopsida; order Fabales; family Fabaceae; genus Leucaena; species Leucaena leucocephala. Next base: position 12,759,992 of record CM073537.1, read on the forward strand.
AAAAAGGTGCAAAATGACAAAAATATCCCTGTGTTATAAAATAGTTAAAGAATAAGTAAAGGGTATTTTGGTCATTTGACTAGGGTTAGACAGTCAAGAAAGGTTATCTAGATAGTTGACCAGGGTCAAAGAATACTCTGGTAAGATGTGAAAAGACAGTAATGCCCCTAGACTCATGAAAGTAAAGAAAGAGGAACCAAGGGCATTTTGGTAATTTGCCAAGGGATGTTTCTTTGGGAATCGAGCCATCAGAGTACTTGAGCTTGATCAGAGACCCAAGATAGCATTCCCAGAGTGCAAAAACGTAGCCCAAGGAATATGTGAATTAAAGTGGCATTAAAATAATATTTTAAAGAGTTTTCAATAAAGTAAGGTTACTCGGTTAATGTGATAACCGGGGAATTGATCAGATAAAGTCCTAAGCTTATCCAGAAGCCATGAGGTGGCATTAAAGGTACCCATAAGGTGCCACATGGCATTAATCTAGAGGGAGAAGAAAAAGATGAGGACACATGGCACGATCTCAGCCGTTGATTCCGGTATAAGACTCTGGAATTCTCTGGAAGCACTGAGTCAGCTGGTGGGGTGTCACCATTGTGCCACCTAAGCATGTGAGATGTCCCATGATGATGTCACTTTTGATAAGTCATCATGGAGGATGATGTCATCATAGTGATGTAAGCAAGGCTTGGTGAGGAAGCTAAGCGATCTAAGCCGTTCATTCTACCTTGCCTCAAGTATAAATACCCCTCACCCCCTCCCATTTCTATTCATGGCAAGCAAGCAAGAAAGGAGAGAAAAGAAGAAAGAGAAAGAGAGAAAGAAAGAGAGGAAGAGAAAGAAAGGAAGAAAAAGAAGTTCTAGTGGAACTAGGAGCAATCCAAGGAGCTTAGGGACTCGGCAAGCTTAGGAATAAGGTAAGTAAGTTATTCTGATCAATGCTCTAATAAATTAGAGGATTGTTCTTATAAATTAGATAGTTAGAATATAGAAATATCTCTCTCTATAAGGTTAGCCGTGGATAGAAAGAAAGTTAGGGGATTGTTAGAATAGGGGTATTACCTCAAGATAAGCCTGAGTAAAGTGGAGTTATGCTGGATAAGATAATAATAAAATATTATTATGCTATGTATAGGCTCTGATCTATGAAAGGTGGAACCTCAAATTAAAGATTAAAGACTAAAGGAAGGGCTACATGCCAGGTAGTAAACTTACCTAAACTTGTATGTGTTGAACGTATGGTTGATTGTGTTATGGCTTGATTGATTGATGTTAATATGTAATTGTTGAAGCTCTGTGCTATGATTACTCTGGCCAATTGTATTTCATATGTTACATGGAAGCATGCATATTACATTAAGCTGACACAATCACAAGCAAGTACTAATACCAATCATTAATGCATATATTATTTAGTATTGTTTGCTACTGAGATTTTCCCCGAAATCTCACCCCTTCCATATTAATCCAATTACAGCAGGTCTTCTCAAGATGGAGGAGATGAGGATTCATGAAGAGAATTTATGAATTATTTATCATGATTGATATGTGATTAATGTATACATATGTATGTAAAGTTGATTGCTGGAATTTGCCACCTTGAACAGTAACTCGTGGTGACGTAGTGATGTTTGATCTGTAATTAGAAATAGTAAATAGTTGAATAAATATATGATATTTTATAGTAAATAATAGACATACAAAGCTTCGATTTTAAATATAGAATTCCTCATTTGAATGTCTACACATAGAGATATAAGTTTTCAAAGTTGGGACCAAAATGCTGGATTCAGGGGAAAATGTTGGATGAACAGTAAATTTGTAGTGTTGACTGATATTGACTTGGTCAATTTGTAGTCAACTACTTATTTTTCCCTGAAATAAAATTAAGTTATCTTCATGTAGCAATTTGAACAACTTCATTCCGATTTTTCTAGAATTAGTTATGATTTTTCGAAGTCAGTCACTCATCTGGAATTTTCACAGTGAACCGTACTCGATAGAGTAAAACTCCAGATTGAGAAATTTGACTTCAATGACCTTGAAAGTGGTTCCAGATGCTACCAAATGGTCCCTAAGGCATATAAAAATTAGGATGTGACAGTAGCTCTAATGCTTCTTTGTTGCAATTCTCAGATTTGATGCACCAGTGTAGTTTAATGAGATATTTCTTTATTCTCTTATAAAAAATAATGAAAAAATTTGCCTTTCCAGGAGAACTGTTAGTATGATCTAATATATTAAATATAATGATTTCTATGTAAGATCATATAAAGATAACTCATCATCAAAACATATTAATTCTTATCATCCAAATGAGTATGACCAAGATTTTCTTCATTGAAAACTATTTTGAAGATAAGTATGCACTTTCAATATGACTTTTCAAAGTATGGACCTTTGTAAAGTTTTAATCTTGTGAAACCATTGAGGATTATCAGATTAGAGAGAAATATCAGTGATAACATATATGGGATTTTCTGTATGAACAAAAGTTGAATAGGATACTAGTATGATAAATGGTTCAAGGATTTTGCTCATTTAATTCCCAAATAATGATTGAACAATGAAGAAAATTTACTCTTTAGTCCAAATGACTCGAGTAGCTAGTATATTTTAGTGAATAAACATGTTAGCATAAGGCTCTAATGTACTAAAATATTTCTCTTCTTAATCATATAACCTTGAACTTTATGTTAAAAGAATGTTTAACTCTTTGGAGGATAAGAAATTCAAACATTTGATAGTCTGCCAATAGATATGGAATATATTTGAAATTTTATATAGATGTATTAATCTCCAATATTGAAGCCCTCATTAGTCAAAAACAAATTTTTCAACTCATGTGCATGCATTTACTGCATTCAAAAAGTTTAATACAGAGCACGAGTTTCAACTTTATTTTTCTAAATTATGGATATGCATGTTTATAGATCAAGATCAATTTATAAATTAAAGTTCATGAAGCATTATTTTGAAAGCATAAGTATATAGAAAACATTAATGCACAATTTAGTTTATAATCCATTTAGCATTCTTGAAAATCATATTTAAAATATTAACATATTGATCACTTAAAGGAATGCAATAAGGAACAAGCAATCGTTAATCTAATATAGAATTCAATTAATCACAGTAATGAGATAAGGATTAGATTTCACCATGTTTTTCTCTTGTCCTTGTGACAATTCCCTTGATTTTGGTGAATTGATATCATCCGTTTCTTCATCAACAAAATTCAAGTTTTGTTGGTTCATCTTCTTCAATATTTAGATTATCTCTCTTTATAGCCATCAATCTTGAGATGAACCTTAGTAATCAAATTTTCTACAAAACAATTGAACCTATTTTCTTTCCAGGTATCCATCTTTGTTTGGATCCTTTAGAGGTTAGTTTGTAGGAACTAGAATATAGTTCACATACTCAGAGTGAATATAATTAATTCAGAATGGTTAAGCATGTTTACTTTTATGCATATAGAAGATATATTTATTTTTAGAAACATGTATAAATAAAGAACTAAACTACTGAATATTGCCTTTTACTCTTTTACAAAATATTTATAAGTTAAATTTTCTCAGGAGTATATAAAAAAATTTAGAATTTAGTTGCAATGGTCATTCATAAGGATGAAAACGTAAACCTTAAAGAATTGTTAAACATAATAATATAGGAGGTTTACCATTGCACCTTTACCTTTTTGTGGAAAAAAGATTGCCTTTGTATACCCATTGCAACTTTGGATTTCTTCTGACATATGCTTGCAATGGTTTCTTAATAGATGTAAACTCTGAGGCTTGAGGGATTCTTCTTCTTCTATTCTCCTCAAGATAATTAAATGAAACAGTATGATAATCTATTCTTGAGGTAGAACGTACTCCTTGGGCCTTTCTCCATTGCTTTTTATAAATTGATTTTGAAATTGATGCAATGGATTCTCCATGAGTTTTCCTATATGATATGACTTTCATTGATGCATGAGGAACTCTTGGATACCCCTGAATGTTATCCTATACATTTGAAATACTAGAGGGGCATTTTAGTGCCCATTTAACTTTGGGTCCTTGAACGTTAACTTTGGACCTTGATTGTCCTTTAGAAACACAAACAAATTTATTCCACACATTACAATTTCTTTTAATATAACATATATGAGAAATATGACCTTATTTTTCACAATAATTGCAAATATCATAATGCTTTTCATTAAGATCTTTGCAAATATTGTGTTGGTGTAATGGAAGCAATATGTGATCATTGTGCAACATTTCTTTCTTCTTAATAAATTTCTTAGTGATATCAATTCAGAATGTAAAACATTTTTACTTTTCAAAATAGAATCAATGATTGGCCGAAAGATCATATCATGAAAATTTTTGAAATAATTTTTCTTAAATTCATGAGAGGGATTAAAATTGTTTACTATTGATGCTTTTTGAGCTCTTCTTAAGTCTTTTCTACCTCTTGTTCCTTTATGTTAATATGAAGATGTTCTATGATTTCTCCTTTTTCAGTGCTATCTTCTATTTGTTCATCAAGAGTAGATTTATAACTTTTAGATACTGATGAACTATCAACACTATAAGCTTCAAAGCAAATGTTAGAGGAATAGAAAGAATCAAGAGTATTGAAAATATTTCTAACATTAGAGCAATATTTGATTTTCAAATAATCACCTTCAGAAAAAGCATTATATATAATTTCATTGTATTAAGCTTCAAGGAAAATAATTTCTTTTCATTTTCATTCCCATCGTTTCTTGGCTTAAAAACAAAATCATTTTAAAGGATTTCCTCATATCAAAATCAAAAGTTTTCCAAAATATAGTCATCCAACCTTTCCAATACAAAAACTTAAAATTTTCTAAAACAGGAGGAATAATGATATCAAAACCTTCAAGCTATAAATACAAGGAGAATTGAATGTTGGAGTTAAGAAGCGTAACTAGTTATGAAAAATATTTATCACGCATTTAATCTTATTCTCTGAGTGTTTAGTGCTTATACTCTGTTATCCTCTATTTTCACTTAGCGTGAACAAAGAGTTTATCTGAGAGAGAATTCATTGTACTTTAGTGATTATCATATCTTCTCTATGAGAAAGACTTGTCAATTATCTATTTTCGTTTTCAGTTGCTTAAGAGTATGGGACTCTTGAGTGGTGTGTGACCTTACGGGCTGTAAGGGGGAGTGAGAGGGAATTCTCATGATGATTATACTGAGGCACTAAGAGCCAGTTTAATCTTAGAAGATATAAAGAAAAATCTCAAAGGAAATTCTAAGATTGGATGTAGGCTAAGTGGTTAGGTAAAGCCAGGATAAATCTCTTGTCTCAACTTCTTTCTTCCATTACTCTCAGTGATATTATTCTTAACTCATCTATTTCTTTTTCAAAGAGTTTTTAAATTTTTAAGAATCACCTAATTCACCCCCTTTTAGGTATAGCTATTATTCTAATACTTGGTATTGGAGTAGGTTTCTTGTAAAATGACTTACTAGTCTCAAGAGCAATATATGGTAGGATTTGGTGATAACATGCTACTCGAAGGAAGTTGTACCACAAAAACTCCAGGATTCAATGGAGAAAATTTCACCTTTTGAAAAATGAGGATGAAAACATATATAAAGGCTTCAGAGTACAGTTTGTGGGATGTCATCCAAGAAGGCAACTATATATGTTCATACGAAAGTAGTTGAAGGGAGAAAAGTTTTAAAAGATGATTGTACTCAATGATAAAGCTGTCAACATTATAACATGTGGTCTTAGTCAAAAGGAGTACTTTAGAATGTCCAGCTTAGAAACTACTAATAAGATATGGGAAGCACTAGAAATTGCCCATGAAGGAATGTCTGGAGTTAAGCAGAGTATAATCAATACTCTTACCATAAAGTTTAAATTTTTCCAGATGAACCTGGGAGACAGCATTAGAGAAATGGAGGTCAGATTTTCTCATTTAATGAATCATCTCATCGCTCTTGGCAAAAGCTATAGTCAAAAGGATCAAGTAAGAAAGATCTTAGATGGGCTTACCAGAGATTGGGATCTAAAGGTGATAGCAATTAAAGAATCAAAAGGAGACTCGATGAGGCCAGTTGCTGCACTTTTTGGAAGTCTATCAAAATTTGAAGGCAAGCAAAAATATAAGAAAGATCTTAAAGAAAAGCATCGAAAAGGAATTGCTTTGAAGGATCAAGAGAGTGATGAAGAATATGAGCTCAAAGATGAAGAAATGGGACTTCTGGTTAGATAATTATGGAAGTTCAATAAAAATAGAGCCAGAAGGAAAATTCAATCCAAGTGGAATTTTCTGAAAACATCAACATCGGCGCCTCGAGATTAAATTATATGCTTTGAATGGAAGAAGCTAGGTGAAACATCCTACTTTTAACCTCTTAAAGTAAGCATTTGGAAGCATATTTGATTAGCGGAAGTGTCACATCCTTACTTTTCTTACGTCTTAGGAACCATTTGGTAGCATCTGGAATCACTTTTAAGGTCATTGAAGTCCAATTTCCCAATCTGGAGTTTTACTCTATCGAGTACTGTTCACTGTGTAAATTTTAGACAAGTGATATGGCTTCAAAAAATTATAACTGATTCTAGAAAACTCAAAACAAAGTGGTTCAAATTTCTAAATGAAGCTAACTTAATCCTCTTTCAAGAAAAAATAACTTGTTGACCATGCATTGACCAAGTTAACGTCAGTCAATGCTACAATTTTACTGTTCATCCAACGTTTTCCCCCTGAAACTAGCATTTTGGTCCCAACTTTGAAAAATTGTATCTCCATGTGTAGACATTCAAATAAGGCGTTCTATATATCAAATAGAATATTTGTATTTCTACTATTTACTGTAAAAATATCATACATTTATTCAACCATTTACTATTTTTAATTACAAATTAAAAGCCACTGCCTCACGACGAATTATTGTTCATGGTGGCAAATTCCAGCAACCAACTTTACATACATATGTATAACATACATCAATCATATATCAATCATGATAAATAATTATTAACTTCTCTTCATGTACTTTATCTCCTCCATCTTGAGAAGACCTGCTGTAATTGGATTGATATGGAAGGGGTGAGATTTCGGGGGAAATCTCAGTAGCAAACGGTACTAAACAATTATGTATCAATGATTGGTATTAATGATTGCTTGTGGTTGTGTCAACATAATGTAATGTGCATGCTTCCATGTAACATATAAAATACAATTGGCCAAGGTAATCATAGCACAGAGCTTCAACAATTACATATTAACATCAATCTATCAAGCCATAACACAATCAACACATACAAGTTTAGGTAAGTTTACTACCTGGCATGCAACCTTTTCTTTAGTCATTAGCTTATACTTTAAAGTTCCTTATTTTCATAGGTCAGAGCCTATACATAGCATAATAATATTTCATTATTATTTTATCCTGTATAACTCTACCTAATTTAGGTTTATCCTGAGATAATACCCCTATTCTGACAATCCCCTAACTTTCTTTCTATCCATGGCTAACCTTATAGAGAGAGATATTTTTCTATTCTAACTATTAAATTCGTAAGAGCAATCCTCTAATTTATTAGAGCAAGAACTAGAATAACTTACTTACCTTATTCCTAAGCTTGCCGAGTCCTTAAGTGTAATATACCTAATTTTCTATACTGATTTGTATGTACAGTTTGTACGTAATATATGTGAGATTTTTTAAGAAAAATGTGGCCATTTATGTAAAGAAAGGGATTGAATGAAAAATGAAGAAAATGCAAGGACTTAAGTGAAATTATAAGAGTTTTAAGGCCAAAAGGGAAAGTAGACAAAAATGTGGGGTCTTTAAGTGTAATTTTAGCCAAATGTGAGGATATAAGTATAATTTATGAAAAGTCAAGGGACAAAAGTGTAATTATGAAGAATTTGGACCAAAACAGGCCAAAAATGGATGGAGTCATATCAGATCCAAATTTTACCAGTAGATGGAGAAAATTATTTTGGTTAGTTTGACGCTTAACCGAATTTTGATTTGAGGTCCCAAAAAATTGATATGAATTTTTGAAGTCAGATAAAATTATTATAGTATTTTTTGGATCTCAGAATCAGATGATATTTTATAGTAAATTCCTATAATTAATATATGAATTTATAAAATAGACAGGATCAGGAAAGGAATCCTGTAGAATTTTTAATGGAATTTACAGTGGAATAAAATACCCGATAAATATCGCCGGGAGAGATTTTCTAGGGATTCATGCTATAAAAGTAGTAAACCCTAAAAAGGCCCAAAAATGGGATCATGATGGCCCAATAAAATAATTGGACTGATAGGTGGGCTAGTGTCCCGAGGAACCTCGAAAAAACGCAAAATTACAAAAATACCCCTATGTCCTACTAAGGGAGAAATAGATGAATGGAGGGCATTTTGGACAGGTCAAAATGCCAAGGCATGTACAAGAAGGGTTGGACAGAGTCAGTATATGCTCTGATAAGGTACAAAGAGGTGTAAAATGACGATTATGCCCTTAGGGTTAAAGTAGTACAAGAAAGGGCACCAAGGGTATTTTAGTCATTTTCCAAGGTATCTGTAATTGAGTTTAAACCCAGTATAAGAATGTAAATGATAGAAAGAATCCGGATACTGGCTTTAAGGTCAGAAAACATATTATGGAATCTCAGAAAAATTAGATTCAGAAAACAGTCCGATTTTCGGGAAATCGGACCGAGCCGGTACCGGATTGGACTAAAATTTTTCTAGGAGCTTCCCACCATGAGAATGGCGCCAGGTGTCCTAAGAGGTGTCCCTATTGATGATGTCATGGTGGTGATGCTATAATTATTAAAGAAAAGAAAATCCAAGATTAAATCTAAGCCCTTAGATCAAATAGTGTACAAAGTGATCTTGGCCTTCCATTTTCTCCAAATTTTTCTATAAATATCCCCCAATTTCAGACTATTTTGGTGAAGCCAAGAACCTTGGGGAAACTCTTGCAAAATTACCACTCAAGCTTGGAGGAAGCAAGCACCTTGAAGAAACTAGTAAGGTAAGTTGTCCCCTTGATCCTAGACTATGTTCTAGCAAGTTTGTTCTTAGTTTTAAGAGGTTTTTGGGACATATTCCTCTTGATGGTGCTACTGTACATTCTGTTTTGATGTGAAAGGAAGATGAGTTTTATGTTATAGATAGTTTAGATAAACTTAAACAAGCTATAATCAAGTGGTAATAGCTTGGAAATTCAAGTATGCTTGTGAATCAAAGATTGTGTTCTGTTCTGGTACTATACGAATAACTGTTCATATGTTTTGAATGGAAAATTGTGTGGGGATATAGTAGAGAAACCAATGTTGGAAGCATTGGAATCAAAATGAGAATTTTTGAAAACAAGAGAGGTGTTTTCGGTTCTGTACAGTAGCATGGGATGCAATTTGATTTTGGAGAATCTGAATGAATATTTGGATTCTACATGAAAAATTATGTGGAAATGAACCATGAGAATTTGTTTTAGAAAGATGGAAGCATAAGTCATAAATTAAAGAAAGAATGGAACCTAGTTGAAACCCTAGTCTTGGAATTGTGTTGAAAGTAAATTGTAACTTGATGTTACTTTGTAATGGCTAGGTTTTGACATTTGTGAGAAGGAAGGATCAATCCAAGAAAGGAATAGCAAACACACCTAAGAGGTAGCAAGAATACCTAACCATAATCTTATGTTTATTTGATTGTATGTTTGCTTGTTATGTATGATTCTTGGTTGAGCTTGAGATGATTTTATGATGATGATGATGAGATATGAATGATTGCAACTCCTTACAATGAATGTCATGACAATATGCATGTTATAGGTTGCTTATGCATGTTCATGAAGTAGCTCCCATGTCATTATAACATGTTAAACATTTAATCAAGCATGCATGTTATTAAAGTTTGTATGACTTGCTATTGAGATTTCCATGAAATATCATTCTTTCCATATATATAACCATGCTCTAGGTGCTGGATCTTCTCAAGGTAAAAGGTTAAATGTGGATGGTTAATTTGTATATGACTTAAAGTTGGGTACTTAGCTTGAGGAGATGATATTTTGATGTGCATGACAATACTAAGAATCCAGTCTGAGGTAGTGACACTTCCGACGTTAGTTTTTATAAGTTATTCAACGTATTTTCATGTAAAATTTGGCATGAACATAATTAGGATCTATAGATTTAAATGGAAACCAAGAATGCCTCAATTGGTTAAGAATTTGAATTGTTATGATTTTTCAAAGTCGAGATTAAAATCTGGATCAAGATAAAATGAGTACCCAGAGGCACTGAGGTTCATGCGCGAATTTCAAATAGTAAATGAATGAGTTTTTCCACAAAATTTTATGAGATTAAAGTAAACATATGGAGATTTAAATCCATATGTAACACGACTCATTTGGATAAGTATACAAGAATAAATGAAATTTTGAAGATAAGGCACAGAAACTGGAACTTTCAGGTTTACCAAATGAACAATATTTTTCAACGAATAAACTGATTTCATTTGGACAAGGAAACCTCAATTTCATATTTTCCCTTAAAAGTTTAATGAAAGAAATTTTATTATAACTTGGAACCGCCTCATTTTGATTTTTCTAGATTTAATTATGAATTTCCAAAGTTCATGATGTATTCTGGATTTACCAAATGAATAGTACCATGAACAGACCCGTTGACCTAATTCTTGGAAATTCATGTTTTTAAGCTAAAATGGTGTTCCATTGGTCTAATATACTTCCTAATGAGTATATGGAAAGATGAAATTAAGGATACGACATTAAGCTCCTTAGATTGCTCCTATCTCAGCCAGAACTCCTTCTTTCTCTTCCTTTCTTTCTTTCTCTCTTTCTCTTTCTCTCTCTTCTTTTCTCGTCTCTTCTTGGTTCTTGCCGTGAGTGTGTGGAATGGAAGGGGGTGAGGGGTATTTATAGGTTAAATTTCTTTTTCCTTGATGGGTACCTTTCATGCCACCTCATGGCTTCCGGATAAGTCTCAAGCTTTACCTGATCAATTTCCAGTTATCACTTCAACCGAGTAACTTTACTTTATTGAAAAGTCACTAAAATATCATTTTAATGCCACTTTAACCCAAATATTCCTTGGGCTACGTTTTTAGACTCTTGGAATGTCATCTTGGGTCTCTGATCAAGCTCAAGTGCTCTGATGGCTCAATTCCCAAGAAACATCCCTTGGAAAATTACCAAAATGCCCTTGGTTCCTCTTTATTTATTTTAATGATTCTAGGGGCATTATTGTCTTTTCACACCTTAACAGATTATTCCCTGACCCTGGTCAACTATCCAGATAACCTTCCTTGACTTTCTAACCTTATTCAAATGATCAAAATACCCTTCACTCATTCTTTAATTATTTTATAACATAGGGGTATTTTCGGCATTTCGCACATTTTCTGCATATTTCTGGACACTGGCCCCTTTTACCCGATAAACTGATATCATGGGCCTGGGCCTCCCTTGGCATCATTATGGGCCTCTATGTGACATCATCTGGGCTCATTCAGTCCCAGTTTGCTTACCGAGTAACTTTCTAATCGGATATCGGATGTTCACGAACTCCCATCAAAATTCACTAAAAAGTGAATAAATTTTCTTACAGATATCCTTTTGGGACTCTGTCAGTTCCCTGACCTCTATCTTTACAGGACGCACATTCCTGTAACTTTTCACTTATATCTGAGGTCCAGGAGATCTGATAAAAATTTCAGATAACTTTCAGACTATCAGATAAATATCAGCTATCTGAAACTCCAATAAAATTTCTGTAATAAGCTAGAATAACCAGCATCATTTTCTCTATCTACTGATGAAATTTGGGACTGAAATTCTTCCGGACAGTTCTAGGCCACTTCCGGCTCAACTTTCTATAATTATCAATTTGCCCCTAGAAACTTTTCTTTTTTTCAATTAAGTCCCTCAACTTTTCATAATTATACTTAATGGCCCACAACTTGTGTCTACTTTTATTTTTGCACCATGAAGCTTTTAAACTTTCAGTTTAGTCCATTTCTTTTCTAAAATGACCATTATACCCCTAGGAACTTTTACTATTTACACATAAGTCCCTGTAATTTCACTTATTTGCAGTTTAGTCCCTAAAAATCCTCTATATGTTTCTGGGACTTCTGCTCAAAGGGGTCTGGTAGCCTATCTATTTCAGGCTACTTTCTGAGTCTTTGGGCTTGAAAATTGGAATATTACAGGAAGCATTACTTTGGCCCAAAAATAAAAAAAAAATAATTTGGTCATCGGGTACTATTCATCATTATTGATAGTCCAATCTTGAAAAATCATAGCTAAATCTAGAAAAATATTATGGAGATGCTCTAAATTTCTATTTTAAGCAAATTCATTGCTCTTTAATAGGGGTGTTCATAAAGCCCACGGCCCGGTATATGAAACATCCTTACTTTCGTATGTCTTAGGGACCATTTCGTAGCATTTAGAACCACTTTCAAGGTCATTGAAGTCCAGTTTCTCAATCTGGAGTTTTACTCTTATCGAGTACTGTTCACTATGAAAATTCCAGATGAGTGACCTGACTTCAAAAAATCATAACTAATTCTGGAAAAATCAAAATGAAGTGGTTCCAATTGATACTTAAAGGTAACTCAATTATCTTTCAGGAAAAAATAACTAGTTGTCCATTCATTGACCGAGTCAACGTCAGTCAGTGTCACAACTTTACTGTTCATCCAACATTTTTCTCCTGAATCCAGCATTCTGGTCCCAACTTTGATAATTCATATCTTCACGTGTAGACATCCAAATTAGACGTTTTATATATAAAATTAAAGATTGGTATGTCTACTATTTACCATAAAAATTTCATACATTTATTCATCCATTTACTATTTTTAATCATTTATCAAACATGATTAGATCACCACGTGTTACTATTCACAATGGTAAATTTCAGCATTTCTACTTTGCATACATATGCATACATCCATCATATATCAGTTAAACATGCCAAACAATATCTTTATTAAATAATAAGTCATTATACATCAGGGCATGTACGAAATCCTCATATTTCTATTACATCATTTTCTGCCTAAAATTCGGCAGCATAACCGCTACGCTTCATCTTCAGAAAGTAACTGATCTTGTACCGATTCGGTAATTCCTGTGAGAACTACCATTCTACATAAGTACCCAGGAAAGACTGGATGAACCGGCTAGGTCCACTCACTTCCAGCCTCCTTAGACAGTACCTACGTACACAGTACGTATCAGCTGCTCTCTTTATCTTGTCATAATTTCGGCAGCATAACGGCGTCTCTTAAAATTCCCAAAATTCACTTTGACATAATCTCCCCTGTAATGGTTTGTTGGGATGAGATTCAGGGGAATCTCAGTAGCAACAATCATAACAATATATGTAATGTAGAGTGACAGTGCTTGCTTGTGATTGTGTACAGATAAGTATGCCGCATGCTTCCATGCTTAATAACATATGATCGTAGCAATATAGCAGAGCTTCAGACATAACATATAAGACAACAATCCAACCAAACAATAGCACAACAAATCACAAAGCCATTACATAAAAGCTAGGATTAGTTACTACCTCAAGAGCTTAGCAGAGCTCTACTATCTCTATACTGCTTCCAGCTCCGCCAGAACTTCCTTTCTTTCTTTCTTACTTTCACTTTCTCTCTCTAGCACTTCCCCCTCTCTCTTAAAGGCTCCTTGGCCGTGGCATATGAATTAATAGGGGGTATTTATAGTTTTGGTCAATGGCATCCTTGTAATTTTGAAGCCATCTGATCCTGTGGTCCTGGTTTTTCCGGAATTTCCTATTTTTCTTTATTCCTTTTACTGCATCATGCATGACATCATCTCAAAGCCACCTCATGGGACACCTCATCATGCATATTTCTCACATGGCGAAATTGCAAGCTTCTTGGACACCTCATCAGTTGACTCAGCAGTTCCAGTCCAATCCAGTACCGGTCCGGTCCGATTTCCCACAAACTAGACTCACCGGCTAAGATTGTGTCACATGTCCTTAACTTTTCTTCTCCCTCTAAGATGATGCCATGTGGCATCTGGAAGGGACCCTTCACGCCTTCCAATGCTATCCAGATAAGTCCAGGACTTTATCTGATCACCTCCTCAGTTATCGTGCCGATCGAGTAACTTTACTTTATTGAAACAGCATTAAAATAGTATTTTAATGCCACTTTTTCCCACATACTTCATGGGCTACATTTCTGGGCCTTGGAATATTATCTTGGGTCTCTGATCAAGCTCAAGTACTCTGATGGCTCGATTCCCAAGAAATAGCCCTTAGCAAATTACCAAAATGCCCTTGGGTGCCCTTTCTTGCACTATTTTAACCCTAAGGGTAAAATCATCATTTTACACCCTTCTGTACTCTGTCAGGGCATATACTGACTCTAAGTAACTTTATCTGTATGTGCCTTAGCTCCTGGGCCTGTCCAGAATGACCAAAATACCCTCCATTCCTCTATTACCCTTTAATACAACACAGGGGCATTTTCGTAATTTAGCACTTTTCCGGGGTTCTGCCGGACACTGGCCCACCTATCAGTCCAAGTGTCTTATTGGGCCTTTGATGGCGCCATTATTGGGCCTTTCAGGGTCCATTACCTTTATGGCACGCATTACGAGGAATCCTCCCTTTCAATGATTATTGAATATTTTACCTATTATTCACCGTTTATACACATATCCGGACACTGGCTCCTTCTGTCCGATACACTGGCTTGCGGTGTTCAGGAATCCCTCTGAGTCATATCAATCATCTGACTGAGGTCATCCGAACTCATTCAGTCCCTTTTCAAATACCGATAAATCTCCCTATCGGATCCCCGGAGGCCTCACACTCTCGTCTGTATTTACTGATTCTTGAATAACTTTTTCTACAGGCCTCCTATCGGTATTCTGTCAGTTTCCTGACATCCGTCCCATAAGGACGCATCATCCTGTATTTTCTCACTTAGATCTGAAATCTAGGATATCCGGTAGGAATTTTTATAACTTTTAGACTATCAGATCAATTCTGGCTATCTGGAGTCTTGAAAAATTCCTGTATTAAGCCAGATTACTGAGCATCACTTGCTCTCTCTACTGGTGAAATTTGGGACTGAAATGCTTTCGGGCAGTCCAAACCATTTTCGGCCTGACTTTCTTTAATTACAATTTAGCCCCAAGGAACTTTTCTTCTTTTCATTTAAGTCCCTTTTTATTTGGCTAAAACTACACTTAAAGACCCCATATTTTTGTCTACTTTTCCTTTTTGGCTTTAAACTTTCCATAATTGCACTTAAGTCCTTCCATTTCCTTTCTTTACTTTACTAGGTCTAGGGGCATTATTATCTTTTCATATCTTACCAGAGTATTCTCTGGCCCTGGTCAACTATCCAGATACCCTTTCTTGACTGTCTAACTTTAGCCAAATGACCAAAATACCCTTTACTCGTTCTTCAGTTATTCTATAACATAAGGGCATTTTCGTCATTTTGCACCTTTTTCCCGGACACCGGCCCCTCTTACCCCTGAACTGATATTATGGGCTTGGGCCTTCCCTGGTGTCACTGTGGGCCTTAACAACCACTATATGGCCTCTGGCCACAGTCCGATCATCTATATTCGGACTGCCTTTCCTTTACCGATTATAACTGTAAATTCCCATCTTCAGGAATTTTTACAGAAAAATCGGGACCTCAAATCAAAATTCTGTGCTGCGTCATTCAACCCGGAATCCTTTTCTCTATCTCCTGGTATTTTCAGATATTTTATCTGGACCGGACTATTTTTGCCTGAAAGTATGCTCCCGCACACACTTTTAAAAAATGACCATTTTACCCTTGGTCATATTTCTAATTCTTTTATACACATAAAGACCTCATATGCACATTTCACAGTTCAGTGAAATGATCAGCATAATTTTCTCTATTTTCTGGCAAAATATGGTACTCATCGGCTACCAGCCCGATCTTTCCCATAATTACGATTATGCCCTTGAATTCTCTTTCTGGCATCTCTAGGCCCAAAAATTGGGGTGTTACAGTATACCCACCTGAGCCCGTGAAAAAAAAAGCCCTGCCCAGCCCCGATAAATATAGGGCAGGGCTGGGCATCGGGCTGTAAAATGCAACCCATGCTTTTTTTGGGCTGGACACCGGGCAGGGGGTTGCCCTGCCCTGCCCATGAGCACCCTTTTTTATTTTTTTACTTTTCTCCCTAGATGCTACACTTGGAAGGGAGAATATGATAGTTATTGGTGACTAAAGGGTCATTTTAGAAATATAAGTAGTTAAGTACGTAAGTTACGTCTTTTAATATTTATAACTATATTGATTTTTTTTTTAATTTTACTAATCATAATATGATTACATTACAAATTATAATTATTTATTTTATTTTTTTTAGATACTTCATACTTGTCAACATTTGGGAAATTGATGTAAAGTTGTAATTACAAACTACTTAGACTTCAAGGCTTTTTTTATATGGAATAAATTTTAAGACTTTAATTATTATCTTTTTTTACCTTATTTTTAGTGGATTATAGATATTATTTAACTCTTGAAGACATATGAATATGATATTATTTTTTAAATTTATAATTGCAGATTTTTTCCACAATATGAACATGGCATCACAACTTGCGCATGCCCAGCCCAAAATGGTTAGGGCTTTTACTGGGCAGGGCAGGGCATCGAGCTGCAAAATATAACTCATACTTTTTTCGGGCATTGCACTGGGCAGGGGGTTACCCTGCCCAGCCCTGCCTATGAACACCCCTACTCTTTAAGGGAAAAATATAAATCTGGACATTTGTCTACCCATTCAATACAGCTAAATCATTACTTTTTACTATATCATATAGTCATTTATGGAATTTCCAGATTCTGACCCTTAATTTTGGAAATTCATTTCTCTTGACTTACACATCCAAATAAGGCATGTTACCTATGAATTTAAATATTAGGATGTGTACTACATTCTCATAAAATTTTTTGGCTTAATTCACCCATTTACTAGGTTAAACTGGAGATAAAATAAGACTACTCCATGACATACGTTTTTATCATTCCAACTGCTTCTTTTAATTATCATAAATTATTCTAGCATTCATAAACCATCAACTTGATTTCCTATACAATCATGTACCTCATGTAAATGTACCATAATTGTTTCATACATTTTTATCACTTAAATAATCACTTTACATAGCATTTTCATACATGGGAAATTTATATAACATGTGCTAGAACATTAGTTTGTCTACTTTCCTATTCCATTCTTTGGCTCCTTCATTGAGCATAAGTCTTCCATCATAATTGACTTATTATGGTTGGTTATGAGAGGGTGAGATTATGGGAAATCTCAGTAGCAAACATTACCACTTATATATTAAAGATTGATGCTAATGCATGATATGTCATTTTACTTAAACTTTCTTTAAATTAGTGACATGCCATCATGCTTTATACTTTGTATAAAAATGCATGGCCATGGGAAGCATGTTATACACATCATTTTCAACATCATTTATCATGTCACAACATCATTCAATCATCATATACATGTCAACACATAAGCATACCTTACTAAGCACATAAAGGGGTAAGTTAATTACCTTGTACATAAACTTTCTCCCTTGTTCTTGCACTTGCTCACTTGGCAAATCAAGGGTTAGAATTACTTTGAGCCCTCTTTGATCTAATGACTAAGATTGCACCTTGAATCTTGACTTGCCCATAAAGCCAAATTATGACATCATCCATCAAATCACTTCAGGCCATGTGTGGCATCTTCTAAAGGAGTAAGTGCTGCTTGAAAAAATCTAGTCCAATCCGGTACCAGCCCAATCAGATTTCCTTAAAACTAAACTATTTTATAACTCTAATTTTTGTAACACTCTAGAATATGTGTTCTATCATTAAATGCAATGTCTTGATTTTTTCCTACCATTGATATTCTTGGACTGGGTATAAATTTAATTATTGTCCCTTAGAAAATGACCAAAATGCTCTTGGTTCACAATTGTGCACTATATTACCTAGGGGCATTATCGTTATTTTACACTTCATCAAAATATTGTATGACTCAGGTCAAGTATTCCTATGGCCCTCTTTAACCTATTGACCTTGGTCAAATGACTAAAATATCCTCCATTCATCTCTTATTTATTTTTATAACATAATGCATACTCGTTATTTTGTATTTTTAGGATATTTCTTGATACTAGTCCCCTATCTTCTTTTTCCACAATAACCCTTTGATGAAAGGGCCTTCTTAAGTATTCTTCGATAAATTCTGTTGATTTATTTAACAACTTATCAGCAAGTATACTTATCAAAGAGCTATTCGATAAATAATTTACTTATTTATTTTTATTTCTTAATATTGATCCCCTATCTTCTTATTTATTTTCTGAAGAGCTTATCGATAAGATAACAGTTATTTGAGAAAAATATGACCGTTATTGTTCAGTTCAATGAATATTTTCTCAAAAAAACTCTCTCTCTGTTAACCCAGAAAACCTTAACTATTTATGTAACCTCCCATCTAAAATTAACTCCTTTCATAACCTTTCCCAACATTCAAAAACTTATTCCTCTATAAGAACCTTAGATTTCTTCATCTCATCATCTCTGCTCTGATAAATAATGGCAAGAATTAAGGTTTCAGGAGTTGGGAAAGAAAAATAAAAGGGAAAACAATAGGAAACTTCATCTAAGCCTACGTAAAAATCAAAACAAAAGGACACGTCTCCTGCTACTATACAAGATCCACAAGAACATGTGAAGGAAAGTACTTTAAAACAAAGTTCCAGACAAGTCTTGAAGAGAAAAAGACATCAACTGGCTGATGTTCCTGAGGAATTAGACCACACACACAGAGATGAGAATCTTGAACCAGTGATATAGAAAATAGCACAATCTACTAGAGTCTCGAGTAAAAAAAAGAAAACTGGAAAGAAGAGAACTATGTCTCAAGACATATCAGGGTCTCCCTCTCTATCTCTCTCTACATTTCCTTCTTCCAACCCTCTTTAAACCAATCATCTTCCCTTTCAACCTATAAAATTAGCCTTACTAACAGGAAATTTAAATAAAGGGGTAGACAAGTAGAAGTTAAAAGCCAAATATGCCTATAGGGATTTTTGCCCGGTATTAGTGTTTGATCTTGATTATTTGAAATATAACCATCTCCTGAATACCGTAGATTATTGTAACATTAAAGTATTTGATGAGTCCTGGGACGATGAGAAACTGATGAGTAGTTATCTGACTATAAAATTTTGGGGGGAAAGAATTAAAATAGACTACAATATCAAAAACCATCTCCTGAATACCCTATATTTTGAGTCTAAACCTGAGCCATCGATGAGAGAGGTATATCAGATCCTGATATTGATGGATACTTTTTCTGGTGACTTAAAATTTGTACTGAATGATATGTGTGATTATCATAGAATAATCCACTATATTTATTCCAGAAGTATGGTGAACAAGTCTAGAAGCTTTATCTACATGACACAATAAGACTATGTGTTGCTGTAAAAAATTATCAGTGGAGAAAAGATCAATATAGGAGCTCTAGTCTATGGAGAAATGAGGAGCTTCTTCTTCTCAAAAATTATAAAACCTTACTTTCGTATGTCTTATGGGCCATTCAATAGCATTTAGAACCACTTAAACATCCATTGAAGTTCAATTACAAAATCTAAAATTTCACTCTTCCCGGGTACTGTTCATATGGTAATTCTAGATTAAGCAACAAACTTCAAAAAATCATAATTAATTATAGAAAAATTGGAATGAAGTGATCAGTATAGTTTAATCGTCAGACATCTTTATTCATTTGGTCATATTTTTTGGAAAAGAGTTTCTAGTCCATAAATTTGAAAAATTTGCTCCCTTTGTATAGACGTTGGAATAAGGAGTTCTTAGTGTCAAAACGAAGCTTGACATGTTAACTATGTCTTGGAAAAATATAATACATTTATTCAATCATTAACTATTTTTCTTTCAATTACACATAATGTCATCAAATCTAAATACATAACATCTTTACATATTACATTCATAACAATTTCATACATTAAGCATACTATCCAATCCCTAACTCCTTCTTATGAAAATTCATCACCTTTCATATTTGGAAACCTATTGGGATTGGGGTGACATGGAGAGGGTGAGATTTATGAAGAAATCTCAGTAGCAAATGGTATTAAACAATATATGCATTACTACTAATATTTGTGCTTGGTTGTGATTGTGTCAACATAATGTAATGAGCATGCTACCATGTTTTATATGAAATAAAATTACCCAAAGTAAACATAGAAATAGAGCATCTATCAAATACATATATGCCATAACAATTCACATAGCCATAGAACCATAACACATGACATTCAACACATACAAGTCTAGGTTAGTTTACTACCTTACATTCTTGACTTTCCTTTACTTTATCTTTGCCTCTTGATTCTCACTTCTTCTTGATGTGTGGCTACCCTCTTTGCGTACACAATTCAAATCCTAACATCACATTATCATCCACTCATCATGAACTAACCCAATTAACATTCAAGAGTATTAAGCTTGGTTGTTAATCAAGGTAACTTTTCCTAATTTCTTCTAATTAGCTTGGCCTTTAAATCAATTGATGTCTTGACTTTACTCTACACAATTTGGCCTTCTAAATCCATTTATGAACTCAGAATTTCCAAATTCCTGTAGTTGTACACTGTTCTGGACAGAATCAAAACATGTCCACTTTGTTTCCAAAAATTCTTATTTTGATTAATCCTTCCAATACTTGTTTCTCTACTTTATTTCACACAATTTTTCATTTTAAAACAATTGGAAACATCAAAATCATGAAATTTCAATCACTGCTCATGCGTGTGAATAGCAATAGAGAGGGTTTCCAAAATTATATCTTTCAATTCTAATACTTCTAAGCTTCCAAACCTATCTAATCCTACATAAAATAGTGCAAGCCAAAAGGTCTCATCCATGGAAAAGTCAAGAGTATCAACTTGAGTCAATAACCAATCATCTAACAAACTTGTTTAAGCACTAATTACATAGTTCTAGCTTTATTTTCTTCTTCCTCCTTAAATTTAACATTTTGGACAGCATGTATACTCTAGGTTTAATGGAATTTCCAATCACTAACTTAGGTTTGATCTCCTATTGAATTTTCCTTCGAATGGTTGAGTTTTCATTTTACAAGAGGTTCTATTTGGTTCCTCAAGATCATCACGGTTTTGGCTTGTTAAGGGGGGTATTTATAGCAATTTTTCAAGGGTCTTGAGACCATTTTACCCCTCCTTTTATTGCATCAAAAATCAATCAAACCCAAAACCCATTTTACTTTCACTCAGGTTTTCAATGATTTTGTCATCCAATTTGCTAGGATCCCAATAAAAAGGGCTCATTGAGAAGAACGATAGGGTTGTGTCGTATACTATATTATTGGGTGCGATTGTTATTATTTTGATGGATAAAATGATGACAAATTGACCTATCAGTACTATATTCATAAGCTTGTAGAAATACCTGAGTAACCCTAGTCATACTATAAATAACTGTCCTACTTGCTGGGACTATATGTTATTCTGGATACTTTCTATTACTACCTTATTTCAGGTTTCTCATCTAACTAAATTTTATCGTCTGATCTCAAACTCTTATCTCTATTCCTTAACTCTAATCTTGGTCCTAATTTCCATCCTAACTTTGGGGATTAACTGGGCTAACAATCTCATTTACCACTTTTCTATTGCTTTATCATTACCAAGTTAAATTATCTAATTGCATGTTGTATGGTATGAGAGCAATATAACTTTCAATTATATAACTGGGCATGTATACTCTAACATGCATAATGTGCAAGGAGATGCAATCATTTAAGCATACTCTAACATACGTGTCATCATATGACAACTACAAGGAGATGCAACTATTTATCATAACTTATGGCAACATAGGCCATATCATCACATAATTTACTCAACCATCAATATACGCACACAATAATTAAACAATTAACTAGGAAAATTTTAAAGCATTCTTTTCCTTTGTCACATTATCTACCAGATCCTAATCATTTATTTAGGAACTTGAGATAACTACTTATCTGATTTAGGCTACCATGTTACCCTCTGACTAGGGTATAGACTCAACCCTTCACTACACTATCTAACTCTTGATCATTACTCTTTCTTAAATAGGGGAGTCTCTTTATCTTTTAAACTGTGGCTACCTTTCGCTCTCTAGATATCATACACTTCTTACGTGAGCGGATCAATCTTTGTCTCTATGGAGTAACTTCTGTATATCTCTACTATCTCTTAACCTCTTCTATTTATATATCTATCTCAGTTTGTTCTTGACCAAACTGTGGTTCCTTCTGGTCTTTTTCCTAATCCTGGTGAACTTGAGTCGCATGGATCTGATTCATCATCTACTACTATTACTTTTGCTCTCTGGGGTGTTCTACCTTAGGTCTTCTATGTTACTGTTTCTTCGTGATGGGGTTCCTCTATTTTAGGAACATTAGCTCTCTATATATTAACCATCATGTTAGTTCTAGGCAGTTAGGCTAGATCACCCAAGGGGGTAAATTGGGTGTTTGACAGATTTTAAAAACTTTTCGCAACTCTTTTGAAATATGATTAGTAAAATAAATCAACTAGAAACTTTGATTAGAAATTAGAAATAAGTTACTAAAAATTAAAGAGTTAAAGAAGAAATAAATTGCAAACTAGATTTATCCTGGTTCGGTCCTTCCTCAACCTATATCCAGTTCTCAGTTCCCCACTAAAAAAGTTTAATCCCCTATAACCAAGATTATAACACGCTCTTCGTAGACTTTACAAGTTTAATTTTCATAGCAAATTGAGAACCACCTCAATCAATTTTTATAGCTAATTGAGAACCACCTCAATCCTGAGGTTACATCATACTTCTAGTGGAAACACTCCCCTTAATCAGATATGAGCATAACCCAACCTTGAATCCCCTGATTCCAAGGTTTGCTCTCTGATAAGAAAAATAATGGAGGTATATCAAGACATTGTTGTACATGACAATTTTTCTCTCTCAAGATATGATGATGATAAGTAATGAAGAATAGAGAGTTGGAGGCTTTCTTAGTCTATCGATATTTTAGCATTATGATGATGCATTATTAGCTCTCCTTTTTTTCTTCTTGAATGCTCTCTTATTTATAGATAAAGTTGTGCCTTTAACCGTTGATCATAATCTATTTCTCTGTTGAGTTTTTACTTTTCCGTTGAGAATATACTGTTGGAATAGCTGTTGAAACTTCTGACACAAAGTACCTTTTTACAGTTAAAAATCTGTTGGCTTTAATCTTTGTATAATCTCAACATGTCTTTAGATACCTTGAATGAAGTTTGACTCAATAAAGAGAAGTTAAGGTAATAATCATTCAGTAATTGACTTTCTTCCATCTTCTGATTATCTTTGAGTTCAGGAACAATGATCATCTTTCAGTTTTTATAACTTTCTCTATTTAACTCCAAACATAGCAAATGACCTATCTCTAGAAAGATCTCTATGTCTATTTTCAAATGAATCAAGTTTTACTCCAAAATTCATTATATACATAAAGATATGATCAATTTAGTTAGTAGAGGTCATGGTCAAAGTTTTGTATATCTCCCTCATATGAGACTCTTTAGTGATGAAATTGGTTTCATTAAACCACATACTGAGTCTAGTTTTATATGAATAAAGTTTCACCTCAATTGAATAAGTATAGCTTGAGATGTGATCAAAATACTCAACCTATATCAAAGCAGAGCATAACAATGTATTGAAAAATGAAGAATTAATGGATTAATATAGCAAAACTGGTATATTTGAGTTGTTTTATTGATGATCATCTTCTCTCTTTGCTATTCCTTCACTCCTTTGTTTACTCAATCAAAGTTCAGTTAATTCCTTGATTCTTGAACTTGATTAGTCGAATTCATAGTCAACTAAGTCCTTCTTTTTCCAATGCCTTCCTCATAGTTCCTTCATATTAATTAGAGAGAGAGAAGCAATTAGTTTCAACATAAACAGAGAAATATCATTGAAATAGATGAAATTAATTGAACAATTAATCAATTAATATAAGTTAATCAAATTACTAGTCGATTAATGTCTCTTGAAGAATTGAATCATAAATTTTTTCAAAACAGATTAATCGAATAGTTAATCTATTAATATAAATTGATCGATTAATTGATTTATATTTGAATTTCACAAAAATGATGTTTCCCTGATTAATCGAACAGTTAACATATTAATATAAAATAATCGATTAACCAATTGATTAATTGACTTATGAATTCAATTCCAGAAGGTAAGCTCTCGATATTAATCAAACATTTAATTAATTAATGGTCACTCATTAATCGATAACTAATTGATTGATTGATTTTCCTTTGTAAAACAACTTGCTACCTTTAAATTAATCGAATGACCAATCGATTACTTATCATTAATTGATTAACCAATTGATTAATTTGACTAACTTCTTCTTTTAACAACATTTAAGCACGAAAACACTTTTTAAATCTCTTTTTGACAATGTTTGAATACATAAAGAAATCTATCAAATTGTTTTTCCAAAATCACCATTTGTCAAAGTATACTATTAATCAAACTATGGTATAGACCATCTTGACTGTATGAAACGAAAATATTTTATTATCTTTAATACAATGTTAGCATTACTAAAAAACTTTTTGCTATTTGTCATCATCAAAATAACTTTCCAACAATCTCCCCCTTTTTTATAATAAATCCTTAATGAAAAATAATATTTTTTACATCATGTCTGTTCTATTTTCTCCCCTATTTGTCATCAGTAAAAAGTTTGAAGGATATCAAATGTGATATTCAGTACTCTCCCTTTTACAGGTAATGTTTTATCCTTCCTACTTAAAGTGATGTAAATATAAGAGATAAAGCAAAGTATGAGAAATATAGGAGAAAAAATATGGTATGATGCAATACTTATAAATAAACAAAGAAGATTTAGAGATGCTCATTTGATTTCAGCATAATGTTATAGCGATCTTTGAATTCAAAATGATTTTAAAATATTTCTTACATGAGAATGGTTAGCATCTTTCATAAACCTTTCCAACTAAGATGTTTTCTAGTTTAATCATGGAAGGAATTATATTTATAACACATCATAATGAATTGACAATGAATGCGTATGAGTTATCTTGGAAAATAAGCTTTAAGATGTGAATGTAAAGCTTCCCTCAATCTATGCAAGATATAATAGAATAAAGTTGAGAACTTCCCCTTAATTATATAGTTGTCTGAAGCTTTGAAGAAGAGAGATTAATTACAAAGAAAAATAACATCTAAAATATATTCAATATGAATTAATTGATTAGATGTTCAATTAATTAACATTAATCTAATACTCAATTGTTAATTTCAAGATAAATAACTTTGAAAGCATCTTTAAATATGATCAATCGATTAGTTGTTCGATTAATTTCATAAATGGAACTTTTAATCTATTAATTTGATATATAAGCACACACATGATCATTTAAACATTTTTTAATCAATTAAGTGTTGGATTAATCACATTTAATCAAACTGTTAATCAATTAACTCTTTAAAAAAATGAAATCGTTGATGGATGAGAATGCAAACCTTTTTCTGAGAAACAATACTTCCTTTGAATCAAAAAATTAAACTTTGATAACATGTTTAAAAACTTGTTAAAAAACTTATGAAGTTATTAAATTAAAAAAAATATCAGATAGCCTCATGCTGAACATCAGATTTATGTGGGTACGTGTTAGCCAAATGCTGGATTTTAAGAGCAAAATTCATGTGGAAAAGTGTTAACCAAAAAACTTTGCATGATGATGATTCAAAGACTTTTCTCATACTCAAATATTGGGTTTTTGAAAATGAACTACAACCCGTTAGTCCAAATGACTCTCGTGTTAAATCAATTTTCTAGCTAAGAATGCAAGTCATTCCATTGAAATGATTTTCACATTTTTCATGCTTGGAATAACTTATCTAGTAGGAATGTGCATATAAAGCATAAGGCTTTTATGTATTGTTATCTTTCTATGAAGATGGGCTTGAAACTTGTATAGATTATTAATTCGTTAGAACGAATAAAAAGTCTAACTCATTAGATAGGAGGACTCTGAAGTTCAAGCATAGAATGGCACATTAAGATCAAATGATTATCGTGTTAAATCAGTTCTTAGTGATGCTTGCAATGGTCTCTCAGCGGATGTAGACTTTGATGCTCGAGAAATCCTCCTTATCTTGTTCTCCTCAAGATAATTGTATGGTACATTATGATAGCCCATTTCTAAGGTAGAATGTGCTTCTTGGGCCATTCTCCTTTGCTTCTTAAAAATTGACTTTTGAAGCCGCAACAATAGATTCTCCTTGAGTTCTCTCAGATGATATGAATTTCACTGATGTATGAGAATTTCTTGGAAGCCCTTTTTTCTTTATACCATGTCCATTCTTCTTATAGATATTCTACACATTTGAAACTCTGGAAGGACATTTTGGTATCAATTTAACTTTGGGTCCTTGAATTTGTAACACCTTACTTTCATACATCATAAGGACCATTCGGAAGCATTTAGATCTACTTACATGATCATTGAAGTTTATTAGCTAAATCTAGAATTTCACTCTTCACGAGGTATTGTTTATATGGCAATTTCTAGATTTGGCGATGAACTTTGAAAAATCATAATTATTTCTAGAAAAGTTGAAATGAAACGGTTCAAAAAGCTACACAAAGCTAACATCTTGAACTTTAAAGGAAAAATACTTACTCAGACCAATTGATTAGTTAACTGAGTCAACTCTGATGTCAAAGTGTACTGTTCATCTGGTCAAGAATTCTTAAAACAGACTATAGTCCCTGGCTTTGAAAAATTTTGTTCTCTTTGTACAGACATCGAAATAAGGCATACATGGTGTCAAAACAAAGCTTGACATATTAACTAAATGTCTATAACATTTATCATACTTTATTCTATCATTTACTATTTTTCATTATATCATGAACATTGCTGCTGAAGCTAATCATATAACATTATTACATACAACAACTCATACATTCATCAAATAACATTTATACTATCCAATCCCTAACTTCTCTTTGTAACATCCTTACTTCTGTACGTCTTAGAGACCATTCGGTAGCATTTAGAACCACTTACATGACCTTTGAAGCCCATTAGCTAAATCTGGAATCTTTACTCTTGGCGAGTTCCTGTTCATATGGTATTCCAAATTTGGCAATGAATTTAAAAAAATCATAATTAATTCTAGAAACATCATAATGAGGAGGTTCAATATTCTAATCGAAGCTAACATCTTGAAATTTAATGAAAAAATAATTTTCTGACCAAATGCTTAGCCAATTGATATAGTTTATTCGTCAAAATTTACTGTTCATTTGGTCAAAAATTCTAAAAATAAATTCTGTCCTCATTTTTGGAAATTTCGTTCTCTTTGTACAAACATCTAAATAAGGTGTTCTTGGTGTCAAAATGAAGCTTGACATGTTATCTAAATATATGTAAAATTTCATACATTAATTCCATCATTTACTATTTTTCATTACATCATGAACATTGTTGCTTAAACTGGTTATATTGCATCATTACTTGTAACAATTCTTCACATAACATCATATAACATTTACATTTACCAATCCCTAACTCCTCCTCATGCTTCTTCATCCTCTTTCATAATTCATAAACCTATTGGGATTGGGATTATATTCAGGAAGTGAGATTTTTGGGGAAATCTCAGTAGCAAACGGTACTAAACAATGCATGTATTAATGTAAATACTTGTGCTTGCTTGTGAAAGTGTTAACATGTGTAATGTGAATGCTTCAATGTATCATATGAAATACAATTGGCCAAGGTAATCATAGAAATAGAGCTTCAATTATGTACACATAAGCACACAACTCAACAAAGCCATAGCACAATCAAGCATAATATTAAATACATACAAGTTTAGGGTAAGTTTACTACCTCATATACTTGACTTTCTTTCGCTTTAACTTTTCTCTTTCTTCTTACTTCTCGTTGATGTGTGGCTACCTCTTTTGAGCACACCAATAAATCTTAACATCACATAATCATCCATTCATTACCATCTAACTCTCTTGAACATTAAACTTACTTTAACTAACATAACTTCCTTTAATCTTTACCAATTGACTTGGCCTTTGAATCAATTGATGTCTTGACCTTACCATACACAATTTCATCTTTTTAATCCATTTATGAGCTTAGAATCATGAAATTCCAGCTCCCATGTAATGTTCGGGCATATTTGAAAAATATACATAATTCTTCCAAAAATTCTCATTTTGATTCCAATGTTTCCTATACTTGTTTCTCTACTTTATCCCACACAATTTTTCATTTTAAAACCATTGGAAGTATCAAAATCATGAAAATCCAATCACTGTTCATACGAGTGAACAGTAACAGAGAGGAATTCCAAGAATTTCAACTTTCAATTTCAATGCTTCCAAGTTTCAAAACCTATCCAATCCTACACAAAATCATCATATAAATTCAATGGAAGCATTAGATCATTGAAATTCCATCTCCTTCTAACATGAACAGTGCAGACTGAAAGGTCTCTTCCTTGGCAAAGTGAAGAATATTAACTTGATTCAACAACCAATCATCTAACTAGCTTGTTTAAGCTTCAATCCCATAACTCTAACTTTAATTTCTTCTTTCTCCTTTTATCTAAGGTTTTGGACAGCATATACACCTTGGAGAAAGCTCAACTTTCTTGTATGAAAACCCTAAGTTCAAGCTCCCAAATCAAAGAAAAATAAGTTAGGATAGATTACTTACCTTTAATCTCTAGCTTGCTTGAACTTTGGACCTTGGATTCTTTTTTGTCTTGGCTTGAGTTTTCAATTGGACATAGCTTCCCCAAAGGGTTCTTGCTTCACAGTTTTGAGCAGAAATAATGGGGGTATTTATAGAAAATCTCATTGAAAATGAAAGGCCAAGATCACTTTGTGCACTATTTGATCTAATGGCTCACAAAATTCTCATATTTCTATTACATCTTTTCCTGCCTGAATTTCGGCAGTATAACCGCTAGGCTTCATCTGTGCAAAGAACTGAACCATACTGATTCGGTAATTCTCTCATGAGAACTACCATTCTACGTAAGTACCCAGGAAAGACTGGATAAATCGGCTAGGTCCACTCACTTCCAGCCTCCTTAGACAGCACCTACGTACACAGTACTTATCATATTCTGATGTTCAGTATTAAATTCGGCAGCATAACGGCGTCTCTCAAAATTCTTAGAATTCATTTCAACATAATTTCCCTGTAATGGGTTAGATATGGGCAATGAGATTCGGGGGAATCTCAGTAGTAAATAATCATAACAATATATGTAATGCAGTGTGACAGTGCTTGCTTGTGATTGTGTACAGATAAGTATGCTGTATGCTTCCATACTCAATAACATATGATCATAGCATTGCAGTAGAGCTTCAGACATAACATATAAGACAACAATCTAACCAAACAATAGCACATCCAATCACAAAGCCATTACATAAAAGCTAGGATTAGTTACTACCTCAAAAGCTTAGCAGAACTCTACTATCTCTATACTGCTTCCAGCTCTGCCAGAACTTCCTTTCTTCTTTCTTTCTCCTTCTCTCTCTTCTTTCTCTCTGTTTCTTGCCCAAAACCGTGATGCAAATGAATGGGGAGGGGTATTTATAGTTTCCTTCGATGGCATTTTCGTAATTTTGAAGCCTTATGAACTTGTGGTCCTGGTTTTTCCTGGAATTTCCTATTTTCTTTTATTCCTTTTTACTGCATCATCCAGGACACCTCAGCGGACACCTCAGCAGCACATTTCTCACATGTCTAAATCCCGGGACACCTCATCAGCTGACTCAGCCTGCTGACTCACCGGTCCAGAGTCTTGCACCGTAATACGTGTCCTTAGCTTTATCTGCTTCCTTTAGATCAGTGCCATGTGGCGACAAGGTGGGTCCCTTCACGCCATCCAATGCTATCCAGATAAGTTCAAGACTCTATCTGATCACCTCCTTGGTTATACTTTACTTTACTGAGAAGTCATTAAATCATTATTTTAATGTCACTTTTCCCCCTGAATCACTGGGCCTGCATTTTTGGGCCTGAGAATATCATCTTGGGTTTCTGATCCAGCCCAAGTACTCTGATGGCATGATTCCCAAGAAACACCCCTTGGCAAATTCCAAAATGCCCTTAGTCTCTCTTTCTTTACTTTATTAGGTCTAGGGGCATTATTATCTTTTTCCATCTTACCAGAGTATTCTTTGACCCTGGTCAACTATCCAGATAACTTCCCTGGACTGTCTAACCTTAGGCAAATGACCAAAATACCCTTTACTCATACTTCAGCTTTTTTATAACATAGGGGCATTTTTGTCATTTCGCACCTTTTTCCCGGACACCGGCCCCTTTTACCACTGAACTGCTATTATGGGCCTGGGCCTTAGAAAACACTGTATGGCCTCTGGCCATAGTCCGATCATCTCTATTCAGACTGCTTTTCCTTTACCGATTATAACTGTAAATTCCCATCTTCAGGAGTTTTTACAGAAAAATCGGGACCTCAAATCAAAATTCTGTGTTGCGTCATTCAACCCGGAATCCTTTTCTCTATCTCTCGGTATTTTCAGATATTTAATCCGGACCGGGCTATTTTTGCCTGAAAGTAGCTCTCGCGCACACTTTTCAAAAATGACCATTTTACCCTTGGTCACATTTCTAATTCTTTCATACACATAAAGACCTCATATGCACATTTCACAGTTCAGTGAAATGATCAGCATAATTTTCTCTATTTTCTCGCAAAATATGGTACTCATCGGCTACCAGCCCGATCTTTCCCAAAATTACGATTTTGCCCCTGCATTCTCTTTCTGGCATTTATTCTCATCTTCTTATCCTTCATCTTAAGTTCTAGAAATTCTCTTTCAATAACTCATCCCTTAAACTCTTCGGGAGTCATCGTTACTTGAAAGGCTTGACAACCTGCCCATATCAGGTTATCTTGCACAGGAGCCAGCCCATATCAAGCTACCTGCAGAATTCCTAGGCTTAAGACTTAGGATATTCCTCACATTCCTCATTTTGAACCTAGGTGAACTGTCCCGATTCTGTAGGTTAAACACTTAACTCATCTTTAAATCCTGAAGGACTTAGCTCATCCCTCGGATTCCTACAAAATACAGGTAAGTGATCCACCCATATCAGATTACTACCCTGGGACTACGGGTTTAGCAGCCTACCCATATCAGACTACTTTCCAGTTCTCTTAGACCAAAAATCGGGATGTTACACAGATCCCTTGGCAAATTACCAAAGCGCCCCTTGGATCTTCTTTATTTACTTTAATATCTCAAGGGCATTATCGTCTTTTCACACCTCATCAGAGTATTCCCTGACCTTGGTCAACTATTCTGGGAACTCTACTTGACTGTCTAACCTTAGTCAAATGACCAAAATGCCCTTCGTCTATCTCTAGCTCAATGACACAACATAGTGGCATACTCAGTGGCATTTTTGTAATTTTATATTTTTTCGGGCCTTTATTAGCCCTGGTCCAAATACTTTTCTAAAAATATTATTGGACCTATAAGGCACCATTTTGGGCCTTCTACATGATCCACAGCCTTTATGGGCTCAACTCCCGAGAAATTATCTCGAAGCGTATTTATCGGGTGTTTTAATCCACTGTAAATTCCATAATAACTTCTACAGAACTCCTTTTTTAGTTCTGTCAATTTTATAAATTCTCATATTAATTATAAGAATTTACTGCCAAATTTCATCTAATTAGGACGTCCAGAGGTTATTGTATTAATTTTTCTTTCTTTAAAAATTCATATCAATTTTTCAGGACCTCAAATCAAAATTCTGTGGTGCGTCAAACTAATCAGAATAATTTTCTCTATTTACTGGGGAAATTTGGGACTGAACTGATTCCGGGCATTTTTGGGTATTTTCTGGTTCAACTATCTCATAATTACCCTTTTGCCCTAAAACTTTTGAAAATTACACTTTAAGCCCTCAACTTTTCATAATTACACTTAATGGCCCAAAGTTTTGTCTACTTTACATTTTGCGACATGGAACTTTTATACCTTTTAATTTAGTACCTCTTCTTTAAACCTTCATCTAATGATTATTTTTTTCTCTATTCATCATCATAATCATTTCCAAACCTCTTTCCTCTATCAGTATTATACTGATAGGGAAAAATTAGGATGTGACACTCTTCATGCTTCTTCATCTTCTTTCATCATTCATGAACCTACTGGGATTGGGATTACCTGGATGGGTGAGATTTTTGGGGATATCTCAGTAGGAAATGGTACTAAATAATGCATGCATCAATGTAAATACTTGTGCTTACTTGTGAAAGTGTTAACATTGTATAATGTACATGCTTCCATATAACATATGAAATACAATTGGCCAAAGTAATCATAGAAACAAAGCTTCAATCATATACACATATGCAACATAATTCAACATAGCCATAGCACAACTAAGCATAACATCCAATACATACAAGTTTAGAATAGTCTACTAGCTTACATGCTTGACTTTCCTTTACTTTATCTTTGCCTCTTACTTCTTACTTCTCCTTGATGTGTGGCTACCCTCTTTGAGTACACTAATCAATCCTAACATCACATTATCATTCATTCATTATAATCTAACTTCTCTTCAACATTAAGCTTACTTAACTAAAATAACTTTCCTTAATCTTTACTAATCGACTTGGTCTTTAAATCAATTGATGTATTGACTTAACCCTACACAATTTGGCCTTTTGAATCCATTTATGAACTCAAAATTCCTAAATTCCAGAAGCTATATACTGTTTATGTGTGTGAACAGTAACAGAGAAGACTTAAAACTTACAACTTTCAATTCCAATGCTTCCATGGTTCTAAACCCATACAAAATCATCATATAAATTCAATGGAAGCATTAGATCATTGAAATTCAATTTCCCTCTGTCCAGAATTGCCTTGGCCAAAAAGCCTCAACCATGATAAAGTCAAGAATATCAACTTGATTCAATAACCAATCATCTAAACTACGTATCTAACATTAATCACATGGTTCTAACTTTCACTTCTTGTTTCTTATTTCATCTAGGGTTTTGGACAACATATATAACCTAGAGAAATCTCATTTTTCTTCCATGAAAACCTTAAGATGAAGTCCCCAAACTGAAGAAAAATAAGTTAGGATAGATTACTTACCTTAATCCTTAGCTAGCTTGAACTTTGGTACCTTGAAGCCCCTAAATTAATTACTGAACCCTTGGAAAATTACCACCAAAGTGTCTTTTGTTCTTCTTTATTTACTTTAATAACTTTAGGGACATTATCATCTTTTGAAATGTCACCAGAGTATTCCCTGACCTTGGTCAACTTTTTTGAAAACCCTTCTTGACCATTCGACCTTGGTCAAATAACCAAAATGCCCTTCCTTCATCGCTTGCTAAATGGCATAACATAATAGCATTTTCGTAATTTTTTTATTTTCTAGGCTCTTTATTAACACTGGCCCACATACCTATATAAAAATATCATTAGGCCTATGAGGTGCCATTATGGGCCTTTTACTTGATCCCTGCCTTCATGGGCTTAACTCCCAAGAAATTCCACCGAAAAATATTTATCGAGTGTTTTATTCTACTGTAAATTCTATTATAAACTCTACATAACTCCTTTTTAAGTTCTATCAGCTTCATAAATTCTCATATTAATTATGGAAATTTTCTTCCAAATTTCATCTGACTAGTAAAACCAGAAGGTCCTATAATAATCTTCAGACTTTCAAAATTTATATCAATTATTTGGGTCCTCATATCAAAATTCTAAAAAGTATGCTTGACCCAATTTTTATTCTCTATTTACTGGTAAAATTTGGGAATAAAATATTTTCAGTTCTGGGCCTTTTCTAGCTCAACTTTTCATAATTACCATTTTCCCTTAAACTTTTGAAAATTACACTTTAGGCCTTCAACTTTTCATAATTACATATGTCTACTTTCATTTTACACCATGAAACTTTTAGTATTTTCACTTTAGTCCCTCTTCTTTATACCTTTGTCTAATAATTATCTTTTCTCACAATCCCTTCCAAACCTCTTTCCTCTATTAGCATTATACAGATAGGAAAAAATTGGGATGTGATATTTCTACCCCCTTAAAATAAATTTCTTCCTCAAAATTTAATTAGTACCTTATTCAAATTATCTTAGATATATCTCCTCTTTATATCATCTTCTACTTTATGACTAAGGCTTGGAGTATCTATATACTCATACTTATGGACAACTCATTATATTGAACTTATGAGTAGTGTCCATTTCTTTCGTATTGAACCCTCTTAAACTTACTATACTCTGGGGTGCCCGTCAACTACTCATCATACTTTTTACTACACTTATCTTATCACTTATCTTAGTATCTAGTGGAGTTTTCTTAACATCCCCAAAGCTTCATCTCCCTTTTCATATCATCATATTAGTTGCTCTTATCATCTTTAATAATTCAACATAGTACAGAGAGAGAACTTATGCAATTATTCTTTCTTTACTTTATTTTTTAGTAGAACCCCATACTTTAAAATGTACAATGCCCACCCAACATATTGCAGGTCTATATAACTTCTTAAGAATGCATAGCTCTAATATTAGAGCTTAAGCATTTCTTCATTTATTATACACAGCTCTAACATCTGGAGCTTTAGCACATTTTCATAAATACAACATAGTATATGGCATTTAATACAAGAATTATAAGCTCTTACTCACTGCTACCTTAATATCATTTTATTCAATCATTCTATCCCTCCTAGAGGGAGCCTCTCTATCTATTTACAAAATTAGCTACAAAGCTACTTCTTACTATGCTTCTCAATATACATTTCTCATTTTGTACCATATTACATGTTTCTCATAGTTTATCTTATTCCGTGCTTCTTAAGCTGTATCATGATGTATCTTTCGTATCTAGATATATCATGACGTATCTTATCTTATCATGACATATCTCATCTTATCATAATTCTAACATTCTCTTTAACTTGTAATTTTGTCAGTTTTTGAAAAGAATTTTCTAAGGAAGATCTTGCTCTTAAACCTTTCTAACTTTCTCCTAACATAAAATTGTAATCTAAATTTTTCCTTTCAAATCCACTCTATTTGGACTTGACATAAGGGTTTTAATCCCTTACCTTTCATAACTCTTTCTAATTTTTTCATAATTCTTTCTGTCATTTTACATAACTTTGTGCATCTATACCAAACCTCTGTGGCATGTGCACACTTTCTCATCACTTCTCAGGGATCACCCATCATTGGGCTACTCTTGCCTGAGCACTCTTAACTGAAAAGTTTCGATGAAAATCTGAAGCACTGGTGCTAACAGGCTCTTACCCTAGTATTTTACTATCTTAGACCCTTCTCATACTGTTTCTCTTAGGTTTATCTTACTCTTATTCTCATTATCTTTAGCCTCATTTTAGGGATCTCTCTATTCTTACTTGATCTCTTCTCATATCTCATGAGACATTCTTCTTCTCTTCCTTAGGTATTTATCTACAAACTTATAAATACCTGATACTCAAGATTGGAAACTTTAACTTTGTTAACTTTAATTCCTTCTTCATTAAGAAGATTATGAGTTTAGTCTATAATAATAAGGCTATATGAAATTAACATCATGGGTACTCTCTCAGTTAACCAACTTGTGAGGCTTTCTTACCTTAACCTAGTTCTTGGTAATCGTCTTTATAAAGAAATATTATACTTATGGCTCACTCCTTTCCTTTCCTTAGGCTAGGTTTACTGTGACCAGATCTACTAAGATCAACCGTAAGCCTCTTCAAGATCTAACTGTAACCCTAGAATTCTATTTTCTGTGAGCTATGCTAGGATCTAGCCGTGATCCTCCAGAATCCTCTATGGTTCTATTGTACTGTATCATCATCTCTATAAGACCTAAAACTAACAGACTAAGTTACAAGGTTAGCCACTGCAACTTAATTGGTAACTCAACTGATAATTCCTCAACTTTCATAACTTTGCTATACACAGTATTAAAAAGAACTATACATGCTCTATCATGCACATAACTGTTATAATTTGTACATCTCATCTGGTGGTCCCGAATCTAACATGAGATGCACTGTCCACTTTCCTAACTCTATCTCCAAATTTATCATAAGAGCAATC
This sequence comes from Leucaena leucocephala, assembly GCA_037074615.1. Classification (NCBI taxonomy): domain Eukaryota; kingdom Viridiplantae; phylum Streptophyta; class Magnoliopsida; order Fabales; family Fabaceae; genus Leucaena; species Leucaena leucocephala. The sequence goes on from CM073537.1 coordinate 12,796,378, forward strand.
TAGCTCCATTATGAGCACATTAACTTTCATCACATAGATACTGCTCTTTCTCAGAGTTGCTTTATCTTTTATAACATCCCTAATTTCTGTACTAAGTTGTATGTACAGATTGAATAAAATATATGAGATGTTTAGGAAAATATGTGGCCATATTTATGTAAAGAAAAGGATTAATTGGAAGAAGAAGAAAGTCTAAGGGCCAAAGTGTAAAATTATGAAAATACCACTATGATGCCCTAAGAAACTAGAAGTAAATGGAGGGCATTTTGGTCATTTCACACAATGGATGGATATCAGAGGAAATTTAGTAGTAAATTATTATAATTAATATGAGAATTTATGGAGTTGACAGAAGTCAAAAATGAGTCCTGTAGAATTAATTATGGAATTTACGGTGAAAAAGGACACCGATAAAGGGTTAAAGGAAACATATGTAATTTTTAACAGGACTTCTGGGTCTCAGAAAATTATGAAACTTTTTAGAGAATTCATCTTATATTATAATGAATTTCTAAAAATTTTAGAACAATTAAAAGAGGTGTTTAGCATTTATGCTAAGATCAGGTTAATTTACGGATATCGGTATGAGGAAAGTACATTGGGATTTGGGCCAATTATCTATTGGACCTAAAAGAGGCCCAATATTTTTGTCATAGGACAGCCCAATAAGTCCCAAAAGTTATCTTGGAGCCCAAGTCCAATAATGAATAATTTATGGATTTTTGAAAAGAAAGAAAAAGAGAATAAAGTAAGAATTAGGTGTTGCACATGGTGGGACCTACAAGAACTTCAAAATGGCACCCAAAAAGAGGAAGGGTTAGGTGTACCAAGTAAGGCCATGCTAGTGATGTCATGGTGGTAAGGTCTTGAGTGAAAAGTGAAAAGATATTCCAAGATCAAACCTTTAACCATTAGATCAAATAGTTTCCAAAGTGATCTTGGCCTTCAAATGGCACATGACTTTTGCTATAAATACCCCCCTTTCCATTCATTCTTCACACCCAAGAGCTCCTTTGGAGAGAGAAGTGAGTTCTAGAGAAAGAAATTGGAAGAAAGCAAGGAAGAAGCAAGGGTCTTGAAGGAGCAAGTAAGGTAAGTTGTCTCCTTGCTTCTACCTTTTTTTCTTATGGTTTGTGCTCGAGTTTAAGTGATTTTTGAGGCCTAAATCTTGGGGAGATGCTGCTGGAATTTTTGTGTATATGTGAAAGGAATATAAGTTTTAAGTCATAGATAGTTCAGACAAGCTTAAACAAGTTAGTTACATGCTTGGTTGTGAAGTAAGTTGATGTTCTTGACTTTACCATTTCGGGTTACACTGTTCATGATAGAAGGAAATGGAATTTCAATGATTTAATGCTTTCATTGAGTTTATATGATGATTTTGTGTAGGATTGGAAAGGTTTTGAACCTTGGAAACCATTGGAATTAAAGGTCATAATGTTGAAAATTCCTCACGGTACTGTTCACTCGCGTGAACAGTGATTTGAATTTCATGATTTTGATGCTTCCAATGGTCTTAAAATGAGATTTTGTGTGGGGGAAAAGTGGAGGAACAAGTATGGGAAGCATTGGAATCAAAATGAGAATTTTTGGAAGATTTATGTATGCTTTTCCAAATCTGTACAGAACAGTGTATTCTTGCTGGAATTTGGTTATTTTGAGTTCATAAATGGATTCAAAAGGTGAAATTATGTAGGATAAGGTCAAGACATCAATTGGTTCAAAGGCCAAGTTAATTGGCAAAGATTAAAGAAAGTTATGTTAGTTAAAGCAAGTTAAAGGTTCAAGAGAGGTAGTCTTGAGTAGTGTTTGAGTTCATGGTCCTAATGGATTATGTAATGAATATGAATGTATTTAGGACCTTGAAACCTCTAAGAAGGTGTTGGGGAATGATTGACCAAAAAGCTTCATGATTGGAAAGTTTGGGAAGCAAGTGCAAGCATAAGAAAGAAAGCTTAAATCCAAGGTAGTGGAGTTACCCTAAACTTGTATGTATGTAATGTATGCTTGATTGTGCTATGGCTTGGTTGAATTGTGTGTATATGGTAGATGATTGAAGCTATGTTATTTTATGATTTCTTTGGCCAATTGTATTTCATATGATACATGGAAGCATGCTCATCACACTATGATAACACTTTCACAAGCAAGCACAAGTCTTTACATTAATACATGCATTGTTTGGTATTGTTTGCTACTGAGATTCCCCCGAATCTCACCCCCCATAACCATGATCTAGGTGCTGGAACATCACAAGGAAGGAGGTAATTTTGGATGTATGAATGGTGTATGACTTGGAAAGCATGCCTTTAATTTATGTGATGATATACTGGTATGTATAATGAATTTACTCACTGGATCCGAGATGAGGTGGATCACTTGAAATTTGGCATGAACATAGCTAAGATCCAGATCTTTAATTGGACACCAAGAACTCCTCATTTGGTTAAGAACTCGAATTGTTATGATTTTTCAAATTCGGGAGTTAAAATCTGGAATAAGATAATGCGACTACGTAGAGGCAGTGAGGTTCCTGCGCTAATTTCATATAGTAAATGAATGATTTTTTCCATAAAATTTTATGAGATTAAAGTACACATTCTGAGATTTAAATCCATAGGTAATTAGACTCAATTGGATAAGTATACAAGGAGAAATGAATTTTTGAAAATGGGGCAAAGAAACTGGAACTTCCAGATTTACCAAATGAACAGTAAAGTTCAACAAATAAACTGATTTGATCTGGACAAGGAAACCTCATTTTGATATTTTTCTATCAAATTTGAATGAAATATATTTCATTATAAATTGGAATCACCTCAAAATGATTTTTCTAGATTTGATTATGAATTTTCAAAGTTTAGGCTGTAATCTGGAATTACCCAGTGAATAGTGACAGTGAACAGTACCCCTAAGCCCAACTCTTGGAAATTAATGTTTTTAAGTTTAAGAGGTATTCCAATAATCTAAGATAATTCCAATTGAGTATATGTAAGGTTAAGGTTAAGGTCAATATTTAAGGTTAACATTTAAAGATGTGTACTAGAAAAAAATGCCGATGTGCTGGTAGACTATACAGAGTACTATGTACGTAGGTGCTGTCTAAGGAGGCTAGAAGTGAGTGGACCTAACTGGTTCATCTAGTCTTTCTTGGGTACTTACGTAGAATGGTAGTTCTCATGGGGAATTACCGAATCAGTACAGTTATTTTCTACCAGAATTTTCGACAAGAGAGATATACTCCAGTTGAGAGTGCTATAGCAAGAGTACTCTGAGAGATATAAAGAAGGATATTTCATCTTTCATAACTGTATCTCATTTAACCTCATGTTCATGGTACATCATTCATGTATCTCATCCCTACTTAAGGGATATGTCTTGAGTACCTTGTAATCATATGTCTATAAGTATACCACTAACTTTAGAAAATAATATCAATTATCTGGGGCCTCATATCAAAATTCTGAAAAATATGCCTGGCCTAATTTCTATTCTCTATTTACTAATAAAATTTGGGAATAAAATATTTATGGGCAGTTTTAGACCTTTTTTGGTTCAACTTTTTATAATTACCATTTTACCCCTAAACTTTAGAAAAATTAAACTTTATGCCATCAACTTTTCATAATTATATTTAATGGCCCAAAGCTTATATCTACTTCCATTTTACACCATGGAAGTTTTAGAGTTTTCACTTTAGTCCCTCATCTTTATACCTTTGTCTAATCGTTATCTTTCCTCATAATCCCTTCTAAACCTCTTTCCTCTATCAGTATTATACAAATAAGAAAAATTTGGGATGTGATAGAATGCTAGTATTAGACCTTGATTGTCCTTTAGGTACCCAATCAAGTTTATTTCTCACATTAGAATTTCTTCTGATATATCAAGTGTGAGAAATATAACCTGTTTTACCACAATAATTGCAAAAAATAGAATGACGCTTATCATTGATATCTTTCCAAGTATTATGTTGGTCCAGTGGAAACAAAGCATAAATATTAAGCAAAATTTCTTGCTTCCTATCATATTTTCCAGTGATATCATTGAAATGTAAAATATTTTTGCTTTTCAAAATAGAATCAATGATTGGTTGAAAAATCATATCATAAAAATTTTTGAAATCATTTTTCACAAATTCATAAGAAGGATTCAAATTATTTACTAATGAGGTATTTTGAGCTATGGATGATGATTCATCATATTCGTATACATTGCACTTCTTGACTCTCTTCTTCCTCTTGTTATTCTGTGTTGGTTGATTCATAGAAGTTTGTTTAGATTTCTCCTTCAATGGTCTCTATGTCTGTTTGTTCATTGTTAGTAGATATCGAATGTTCAGGTACTGATGAACTATCAACACAATGAGCTTCAACATGATTGTTAGAGGAATAAATATAATCAAGAACATTGAAAATACATCTAACATTAGAGCAATGTTTGACTTTCAAATAATCAATTTTAGACAAAGCATTGTATAAAATTTTTATTGCTATAAGGTTTAGCAAAAATAGTTTCTTTTTATTTTCATTACAATCATTTCTTGGTTTAAAATCAAATTCATTTGAAAGGATTTTCCTCATATCAAAATCAAGAGTTTTTAAGAATATGGTCTTCTGACCTTTCCAATACAAAAACTCATAATTTTCTAAAACAGGAGGAATGGTAAAATCAAAACCTTCAGAAAAAGCATTTCACCGACAAATCCAGACAAGATCTTTTCATTTAAGACTATTAGATCCTTTAAACAAGTGACCTGCTCTAATACCAAATGTTAGTTCCAGGAAATTAGGCTGGCCTACCTAAAAGGGGGTGAATTGGGTGTTTGACAGATTTTTAAAACTTTTCACAACTCTTTTGAAATATAATCAGTGAAATAAATCAATTTGAAAACATTGATCAGAAATTAGAAATAAGTTACTAGAAATTAAAGAGTTAAAGAAGAAATAAATTGCACACTAGATTTATCATGGTTTAGTCCTTCCTTGACCTAAATCTAGTCCTCAGCTCCCCATTGAGATCTTTTAATCCACTATAACCAAGATTACAATAGGCTTTTGGTAGCATTTACAAGTTCAATTTTCACGGCTAATTGAGAACCCCCAATCCTGAGGTTACATCACACTTCCAATGGCAACACTCCCCCTTAATCAGATACGAGTATAACCCAATATTGAATCCTCTGGTTCCAGGGTTTGCTCTCATATAAGAAAAAAATGGAGGTATATCAATCTCTCTCAGATAGAGTGAATAAAACATTGTTATACATTACAATTTTTCTCTCTCAATATATGATGATGATAAATAATGAAGAACAGAGAGTTAGAGGCTTTCTAAGTCTAAAGATATTTTGGCATTATGATGATGCATTCTTAGCTCTCCTTTTTTTTCTTCTTGAATGCTCTCTTATTTATAGATGAAGTTGAGCTTTTGACTGTTGGAATAATTTATTTCTCTGTTGAACATTTCTTCTTCTATTGAGAATATGACCCTTAAAACTAGCCATTGAAACTTCTAATACAAAGTGCCTTTTTACCATTGAGAGTCCATTGGCTTTAATATTTATCTATTCTCATAATGTCTTTAGATACCTTGAATGAAGTTTGACATAATCAAGAGAAGTTCTGGTAATAATTGTTTAGCACTTAACTTTCTTCCATCTTCTGATTATCTTTGAGTTCAAGAACACTGGTCATCTTTCAATTTTCATAACTTCCTCTATTTAACTGAAAGCTCTATATGTCTACTTTCCAATGAACCAAGTTTGACTCCAAAATTCATTGTAGACAGAAAGATATAATCAATTTAGTGAGTAGAGATCATGGTCAAAGTGGTAATCCTATATTCCATATTGTAAATGATATATCTCCCTCATATGAGACTCTTCGGTGATACAATTAGTGTCATTGGACCGTATTCTGAGTCTAGCTTCATATGAACTAAGTTTTACCTCAATCGGATAAGTATATCTTGAGATATGGTCAAAATACTCAACCTATGTCGAAGTAGAGCAGAACAACGTACTGAAAAGTAAAGAATTAATTGATTAATTCAGTAAAATTGGTATATTTGAGTTGTTTTATTGATCATTATCTTCTCCCTTTCCTATTCCTTCACATCCTTTGTTTACTCGATAAGAGTTTGGTTAATTCCTTGATTCTTGAACTTGATTAGTGAAATTCATAGTCAATTAATTCCTTCTTCTTCCAATCCCTTCTTCACAGTTCCTTCATATTAATCAGAGAGAGAGAAGCAATTAGCTTCAATAGAAACTGAGAAATATTATTGATATATATGAAGTTAATCAAACAATTAATCGATTAATATAAGTTGATCGAATTCCTAGTCAATTAATGTCTCTGGAAGAATTGAATCATAAATCTTTTCAAAATAGATTAATCGAACAGTTTATCTGTTAATATAAATTAATTGATTAATTAGTTTATATTTGAATTTCATAAAATTGATGCTTCACTGATTAATCGAACAGTTAACAGATTAATATAAACCAATCGATTAATAGCAATATCTTTGTTTAAGAGAAAATATGTTTTCAACATATTAATCGATTAATTGACTTATGAATTCAATTCTAGAAGGCAAGCTCTCGATATTAATCGAACACTTAATCCATTAATGGTTACTCATTAATCAATTAATTGATTTTCTTTGTAAAACAACTTGTTGCCTTTACATTAATCGAATGAACAATCGATTACTTATCATTAATTGATTAACTTGACTAACTTCTTCTTTTAACAACAATTAAGCACAGAAACACTTTTTAAATCTCCTTTTGACAATGTTTGAGTACATAAAGAAAAATATTATAATATCCCAATTTTTAGGCCCAGAGACTGAGGAAAATATTCTTGGTGGCGCTCATCCCTTATGGACTGAGGAAAATACTTGTCGTAGAATTGTTCGAGGAAGATCTCCTATGTAAGAGGGGTATTCTTTGCTTACAGAATAATCTCTGTATTTCTCCACTACTAGTCAGCATATTTTTCTAACTTATATATAGCCATTTGTGCCTTTTGCTCTGAAGGACAATTGAGAACCTTAAACATTTTCTTTAAATGATTCACCCAATCCTCTACAGTTTAAACATCAAAGACTACCTCAAATGCGGGTAGATTGTGCCTGTAGAATCTTTATATCCATGGCTGTATACTTTCCTACTCTACTGTATACCCCTGTTGTCTATCCAATCTAGTTCCAGTCTGTCCTTGCCCAGACCATGGTTCCTCGACCACTCCTTCTTATGTTCATCGTATATTAGCCATAGCATTGTCACTGCTGTTGCTACAACAATATCTCTTTCATGATCCTGACACGCTTGTGTCCCTTGGATTTCATCCATTACCCATTGCTATTACTCTAGCCTATTTGTAATAATTTGCATAGGGTCTACTTGGTTGCTAGTCCTATTATTATGGGGCTCTATAACTTGAGGTCTAACTGTTCTACGAGTGTTAACCATTGTCTCTATTCCTTTAGTCTATATTTGAGAAAACACAATCAAATGTATGTATAATAACTTTCATCTATTCATTATCAAACGTATATACATACAGTAGAACAATATTCATGCATATTAACAAACCATATTCACATATCACATACATACATATGCAAGCCATAGCCAATTGTCTCCTATAAAACATATAGAGTAGATCATCATCATATAATATACATAAAGCAACCTAGGTCTCATTTACCTATACTCCTAAGCAAGTATTGACCTTCTAACTCAGGTCCTCTTTTTAGGAAGAACTAGGCACATATATTGCTTTATGCTGTGGATCCATTCCTAGATATTGCTTAGAGGGTTGTGCTCAATGTACTCTCTGAAACTTGACTGCCATATCATTGTGTATGGAAGTATCTGACTCGCCATAAGCTCATCACACTCTGGTATAGCGTATACTCGGTCAAGATTAGTATCTAAACTTTCATAGCGAAAGTAAAGTCTTGACAATGTATCCAAAAAATCCAGATATACTGTCTAGCCATGATTATGGCTTCTGTCTAGTCCATTACCCAAGTCTAACAGTTCTCTCTCTATTGCTTTCTTGATTGCCATCCAGTCATCAACACATTCCTCCTGATGAAAGAAATGTTCCCCCAGCCTCGCCCTACTTGGTCCTACTTGCTCAGCTTCAGGAACATAGAACGTCAGAAGTAATGACCTACTTGGACTAGGGATGCCAAACTGAAGTAAGCCAACAAAACCATATGGACTAGGGTTTGGATAATAAGGTGGTGACACTACTAGATACCATGGTTGGAACTCTGGGTATAAGCAAACCCAATCTAAGAAATAATAATTTATCTAAAATAAACTCCTCTAGACATATTGGTTTAGGATATGGATTACCATACTCATCTACTAGAATTGTAGAAGGAACACTATAATCTGGCTGAGGATAAATATGACTTAACATCATTAAGAGAAGATACAGAAATAGGTACTATATCAACTGGCTCTTCAAACTGCATGTTCGAGCCTTTGGAAGACTGTCTGGATCCTACTAACATTGGCTGTTTGTTATGGAAGGATTCCTCTTCTGATAAAATATCTGTAAGATCTGGGTCTTCCTCACCTACTTCCTTAAGAAAGAAAACACCTTGGTTTATTGAGGGAATGGAGTTCTGCCTAGAAACAACCATTATCTATCCCTGTAAAAACTAGCTTAAATAAATATTCACTTATCTGATATAGGTAAACTATTTAAATCAGAGCAGTTTCTAACCTAAATATGGGCAAGAACCTCTTGCTCTAATACCAAAAATGTAACACCTTACTTTCTTATTCCAAACAAGTGATTCGACTTCAAAAATTCATAACTAATTCTAGAAAAATCAAAATGAAGTGGTTCAAGTTTCTATACGAAGCTAACATAAGTCTCTTTAAATTTAAAATATGAATCTGACCAAAATCCAGACCAATTAATACAGTATTGATGTGGAAATTTACTGTTCATTTGGTCATCTTCATAGTTTCCAGATTTGGTTCTCTAACTTTGAAAAAATTGTTCTATTTGTATAAATACCGGAATAAGGCATTCTTTGTATCAAAACGAAGTTCAAATGTCTATTATTATACTATAAAGTCTTATATATTTACTCAAAGGTTAACTATTTTTCCTAAATCTCAACAAAACATAACCAAAACTAAAATAAGTACTTAATATACACATTACATATTTCCATAAAAAGTCTCATGCCCAACAAAGTATCTATGCATCAAAACTTCTTCATTCTCCTTCCTTGCTTCCATAAGATGGTCATGCTGTGATGTTTGTATAATGGAAAGGGTGAGATTTCGGGGGAAATCTCAGTAGCAAACAGAAACAAAATAGTGTATGCAACTCAATGCTTGATGTTAATATGTGTGTGCTTAATAATCATGCTTGCATAATGATATCTTTACATGCTTCCATGTTCCTTGAATTATAACATATGGACATAGCATAAAAAGAAATAGAGCATAAAAAGAAATAGAGCATCATTCAATCATACATGCTTCACATAATCAAAGTATACATCCAACACATAAAACATCCAAGCAAGTAAAGCATACAAGTTAGGTAAGTTTACTACTTTGGCATAGCTCTCCCTTAACCTTTTCTTTCTTGGTATTTTTGTCTCCTCTTTCATAAATGTCAAAGCCTAATCATGGTAGAGTAATACACTTATTACAATCCATACCAATTCAGTTTTGAACTTAACTCAATAATTTAGTTTCATTTTCTGAAACTCATAAACCCCTAACTTTCTTTATTTGTGGTTAATTGTTTTGTCTTTTAAATTAATTTGTGCCTTGACCATATCCCAAACAATTTTGCCCAAGGAATCCAAATATGGATTTAGAATTGTAAAATTCCATGTTTCCTTCAGGTCTGAACAGAAACAGAAATAGCACCTATAATTTTCCAAAAATTTCTCTTTTCAATTCCAATGCTTCCAAGTCTTTGATCTTACTTAATCCTACACAATTTTGCATTTTAATCCCATTGGAAACATCAAAATCATGAAATTCTAGTCACTGTTCATACGCATGAATAGTAACAGAGAAGGTTTCAAATTCTCCCTTTTTTAATTTCAATGTTTCCAAGTTTCCAATCTTCTTCTTTCAGTTCTGTCCTAGGCCGAAAGTCAAATGAATTGGGATTTCAAGGATTATACAATTAATTCAAGCAATAGCCAATAAGCCAATTAATTCAAGCAATAGCTTATCTAGGTTAATATTTAATAGTTCTAACTTGTTTTTCATCTTTCTTGATTTCTGTCCAGATTTGGACAGCATGCTTCTTTGAGGATTATTCCAAAATTCAACTATTAAATCCCTAGTTTCAATCTCCCAAATTGAGGTAAAATAAGTTAGGATAAATTACTTACCTTGCTTGATCACTAGGTACCTTGAATGCCTCTTGGAATGCTTTAGATTAGGTTGAGTTTTGAAATGGCAAGAACTTCCCCAAGCTTCTTGAAACATCCTCCCTTAGACCCCTTAGAGTACATTTGTGGAAGCTAGATAGCTCGATTATACCTTATCTCAAGCCCAGAAATTTAAAATTTTACTCTTAAGTTCCTTATTCTGGACCTTTAATTTGAAAATTAATTTATCTCGTTCTACACATCCAAATGAGGCTTATTACCTATCCACGTAATACCCCAGACGTGTACCACTGGCTCACCAAATTTTGTGGCCAAATTCCTCCGTTTACTAGGTCAAACTGAGGTCAAAACACTGCTACCTCAGAACCTGCGAATTTCTCTCTCATAATTTCTCATACACAAATTTAATATGCCAAACAATATTTATTATTAAATAATAAATTGTCATACAATAGGGCATACACAAAATCCTCATATTTCTATTACATCTTTTCCTGCCTGAAATTCGGCAGTATAACGGCTAGGCTTCATCTTTGAAAGTAACTGATCTTGTACTGATTCGGTAATTCCCGTGAGAATTACCATTCTACGTAAGTACCCAGGAAAGACTGGATGAACCTGCTAGGTCCACTCACTTTCAGCCTCTTTAGACAGTACCTACGTACACAGTACGTATCAACTCCTTTCTTTATTACCATAATTTTGGCAGCAAAACGGCGTCTCTTAAAATTTCCAAAATTCACTTCAACATAATCTCCTTGTAATGGGTTAGACATGGGGAATGAGATTCAGGGGAATCTCAGTAGTAAATAATCATAACAATATATGTAATGCAGTGTGACAGTGCTTGCTTGTGATTGTGTACAGATAAGTATGCTGCGTGCTTCCATACTCAATAACATATGATCACAGCATTGCAGTAGAGCTTCAGACATAACATACAAGACAACAATCCAACCAAACAATAGCACATCAAATCACAAAGTCATTACATAAAAGCTAGGATTAGTTACTACCTCAAAAGCTTAGCAGAACTCTAGAATCTCTATACTGCTTCCAACTCTGCCAGAACTTCCTTTCTTTGTTTCTTCCTTTCTCTCTTTCTCCTTTTCTCTCTTCTTTATCTCTCTTTCTCTTGCAAAACCATGAAGACAAATGAATGGGGGAGGGGGTATTTATAGTTTCCACCGATGGCACTTCCGTAATTCTCAAGAACTCTGAACTTGTGGCCACCGTTTTTTCTGGAATTTCTTATTCTCTTTATTCCCTTTACTGCATCATCATGACATCATCCAAGGGACACCTCATGGGACACCTAATCTATCACATGGCTCAAATGAGGGCTCCTGGGACACCTCACTAGTTGACTCAGCGTTTCCAGACAGTTCTAGAGTCTTGCACCGGAATCAACAGCTGAGATCGTGCCATGTGTCCTCAGCTTTTTCCTCTTCCTCTATGTTGGCTGAAACATCCTTCATTAAACCCTTCAGAGTACACTTATGGAAGCAATCTTAACTTTATTATATCTCTCTTGCCGGAAATTCTGGCAGAAAATAACTGTACTGATTCGGTAATTCCCCATGAGAACTACCATTCTACGTAAGTACCCAGAAAAGACTAGATGAACCGGCTAGGTCCACTCACTTCCAGCCTCCTTAGACAGCACCTACGTACACAGTACTCTGTATAGTCTACCAGCACAACGGCATTTTTTAGTAAATATTTTTAAATCTTAACCTTAAAAAAACCTTGACCTTCAATTTTGAACTTAAACCTTAACCTTACTTATACTCAATTGGAACTATTTTAGAACATTGGAATACCTCTTAACCTCAAAAATATGAATTTCCAAGAGTTGGGCTTACGGGTACTGTTCACTGCCGCTATTCACTGTGTAATTCCATATTACAACCTGAACTTTGGAAATTCATAACTAAATCTAGAAAAATCGTTTTGAGGTGATTCCAATTTCTAATGAAATATATTTCATTTAAATTTGATAGAAAAACATGAAAATGAGGTTTCCTTGTCCAGATCAAATCAGTTTATTCGTTGAACTTTACTGTACATTTGGTAAATCTGGAAATTCCAGTTTCCTTGCCCCATTTTCAAAAATTCATTTCTCCTTGTATACTTATCCAATTGAGTTTAATTACCTATGGATTTAAATCCCCATATGTTTACTTTAAGCTCACAAAATTTCGTGGAAAAACTCATTCATTTACTATATGAAATTAGCGCATGAACCTCACTGCCTCTGAGTAGTCGTTTTATCTTAATCCAGATTTCAACTCCTGACTTTGAAAAATCATAACAATTCGAGTTCTTAAACAAATGAGGCGTTCTTGGTGTCCATTTAAAGCTCTATATCTTATATATGTTCATGCCAAATTTCATATGAAAAATCATCATATAAGTCATCTAAACTATCATTGGAAATACACTACCTCAAATCGGATTTATGAGCAGCATGCATCATACAAACCAAAACATCATCTTGTAATTAAAGTGCACACTCTTTAAGTTATGTACAGTCATCCATCAACATTTACCCTCTTGCCTTGAGAAGATCCAGCACCTAGAGCATAGTTATGGGGGTGAGATTCGGGGGAATCTCAATAGCAAGTAATACAAACTATAAGGTTATGCATGTTTGATTAAATGCCTAACATGTTATCATGCAATGGGAGCTAATTCATGCTTATACATAAGCAAACTCTAACATGCATATTGTCATGACATATATTGCAAGGAGTGGCACATACTCAATAGCACATCATCATCATCATAAACATCATCACATAATATTCCATGCTCAACCAAACCTTTATGCATAACAAGTAAGCAAATCAATCAAAGCACATAAGTTTATAGTTAGGTATTCTTGCTACCTCTTGTAGATCCTTGTTCCTTTTTCTTCTTGTAATGGTCTTTCCTTGCCACAAATGTCAAAACCTAGGCATTACAAGATAATTACCAAATTATAACTCCATTCCCAACAAAATCTAAGCCTAGTTTCAATAAGCTCCCTTTTTCCAAAAATTCCCATTTTGGTTCCAATGCTTCCCATTCTTGTTCCTCCACTTTACCCCCACACAAAATCTCATTTTAAGACCATTGGAAGCATCAAAATTATGAAATTCAAATCACTGTTCACGCGAGTGAACAGTACCGTGAGGAATTTTCAACATTATAACCTTTAATTCCAATGGTTTCCAAGGTTCAAAACCTTTCCAATCCTACACAAAATCATCATATAAACTCAATGGAAGCATTAAATCATTGAAATTCCATTTCCTTCTATCATGAACAGTGCATGAACAGTGTAAGCCGAAATGGTAAAGTGAAGAACATCAACTTACTTCACAACCAAGCATGTAACTAGCTTGTTTAACTATCTATGACCTAAAGCTCATATTCCTTTCACATATACACAAAAATTCCAGCAACATTTCCCCAAGCTTTAAGCCTCAAAAATCACTTAAACTCAAGCACAAACCATAAGAACAAAAGGTAGAAGCAAGGAGACAACTTACCTTACTTGCTCCTTCAAGACCCTTGCTTCTTCCTTGCTTTCTTCCACTTTCTTTCTCTAGAACTCACTTCTCTTTCTAAAGGAGCTCTTGGGTGTGAAGAATGAATGGAAAGGGGGGTATTTATAGCAAAAGTCATGTGCCATTTGAAGGCCAAGATCACTTTGGAAACTATTTGATCTAATGGTTAAAGGTTTGATCTTGGAATGTCTTTTCACTTTTCACTCAAGACCTTACCACCATGACATCACTAGCATGGCCTCCCTTGGTACACCTAACCCTTCCTCTTTTTGGGTGCCATTTTTAAGCCCTTGTGGGTCCCACCATGTGCAATACCTAATTCTTACTTTATTCTCTTTTTCTTTCTTTTCAAAAATCTATAAATTATTTATTATTGGACTTGGGCTCCAAGATAACTTTTGGGCCTTAATGGGCTGGCCTAGGACGAAATGTTGGGCCTCTTATAGGTCCAATAGCTAATTGGCACAAATCCCAATGTACTTTCCTTATACCGATATCCTTAAATTACCCTGATCTTAGCATAAATGCTAAACACCTCTTTTAATTGTTCTAACATTTTTAGAAATTCATTCTAATATAAAATAAATTCTCAACAAAGTTTCATAATTTTCTGAGACCCAGAAGTCCTGTTAAAAATTACATATGTTTCCTTTAACCCTTTATCGGTGTCCTTTTTCACCGTAAATTCCATAATTAATTCTACAGGACTCCTTTTTGACTTCTGTCAACTCCATAAATTCTCATATTAATTATAATAATTTGCTATCAAATTTTCTCTGATATCCATCTATTGTGTGAAATGACCAAAATGCCCTCCATTTACTTCTGGTTTCTTAGGGCATCACAGTGGCATTTTCGTAATTTTGCACTTTGGCTCTTAGACTTTCTTCTTCTTCCAATTAATCCTTTTCTTTACATAATTATGGCCACATCTTTTCCTAAACATCTCATATATTTTATTCAATCTGTACATACAACTTAGTACAGAAATTAGGGATGTTACATTGGCGCCATGTGGCATCTTGCTGGCACCTTTCACGCCATCCAATGCTATCCAGATAAGTCCAGAACTTTATCTGATCACCTCCTTGGTTATCGTGCCGACCGAGTAACTCTACTTTGTTGAAAAGTCACTAAAACATTATTTTAATGCCACTTTTTTCCACATATATGCTGGGCTACGTTTTGAGGCCTTGGAATACCATCTTGGGTCTCTGATCCAGCCCAAGTACTCTGATGGCTCGATTCCCAAGAAATATCCCTTGGTAAATTACTAAAATGCCCTTGGTTCCTCTTTATTTACTTTAACGAGTCTAGGGTCATTATTGTCTTTTCATATCTTATCAGAGTATTCTCTGACCCTGGTCAACTATCCAGATACCCTTTCTTGACTGTCTCACCTTAGCCAAATGACCAAAATACCCTTTTCTCATTCTTTCACTATTTTATAACATAAAGGCATTTTCGTCATTTTACACCTTTTTCCCGGACACCGGCCCTTTTTACCACTGAACTGGTATCATGGGCTTGAGCCTTCCCTGGTGTCACTATAGGCTTTAAAAATACTATATGGTCTCTGGCCGCAGTCCGATCATCTCTATTCGGACTACTTTTTATTTACCGATTATAACTGTAAATTCCCATCTTCAGGAATTTTTACACAAAAATCGGGACCTCAAATCAAAATTTCGTGACTCCTCATTTAACCCGGAATCCTTTTCTCTATCTCCCGATATTTTCAGATATTTAATCCGAACTGGGCTGTTTTGGCCTGAAAGTACGCTCGAGCGCATAACTTTTCAAAATGACCATTTTACCCTTGGTCACATCTCTAATTCTTACATACTCATAGAGACCTCATATGCACATTTCACAGTTCAGTGAAATGATCAGTATAATTTTCTCTATTTTCTGGCAAAATATGGTACTCATCGGCTACCTGCCCGATCTTTTCCATAATTACGATTATGCCCCTGAACTCTCTTTCTGGCATCTTTACTTATCTTCTTATCCTTTATCTTATGTTCTAGAAATTGTCTTTCAACAACTCATCCCCTGAACTTTTCGGGAGTCATTGTAAATTGAAAGGCTCGACAACCTGCCCATATCAGGTTATCTTACTCAAGAGCCAGCCCATATCTAGCTACCTGCAGAATTCCAAGGCTTAAGACTTAGGATATTCCTTACATTCCTCTTTTTGAACCTAGGTGAACTGTCCCTATTTTGTAGGTCAAAGACTTAACTCATCTTTAAATCCTGAGGAACTTAGCTCATCCCTCGGATTCCTACAAAATATAGGTAAGTGATCTGCCTATATCAGATTACTACCCTGAGACTACGGGTTTAGCAGCTTGCCCATATCAGACTACCTCCCAGTTCTCCTAGATCTAAAAATTGGAATGTTACACTTCTTGGCTCTACTACGTTTTACAAAGGGAAGGGAGGGGTATTTGTAGAGTAATTTTTGGCACCTTAGGACTAATCTACCCTTACATTTCCTAATTATTACAATGGCTTAAACTTAATTCTCATTGGTTGGATTTTAGATTAATTAATCTTAATCATCATTAGACTATTTATTATAATATTTTAGTGCAATGAGGCATATGTGATCATTCATTTCTCTTGCTATGCTTGACATGTGGCACAAAACTTCCTCCTTTCTCTTTTTTTCTTTTTTTTATAAAAATATCTTAAAAATTCATTTGGCCACAAGACTATTCCATATCATCTTGGGCTGCTGTAAAATGTAACTTGGGCCCTAAATTGAGTCCATTTCCCAATTGGCTCAATTCCCAAGACACATCCTATACTGATATCCTTAAATTCTCCTAATTTTTGAAATAAATTCTATAAAATTCTTTAAGGGTTCTAAATTTTTTAGAAATTTATTATAATATAAAATAAATTTCCTACAAAGTCTCACAATTTTTTGAGACTCATAAGTCCTGATAAAAATTTTCTACATTCCCTTTAACCTTTTATCAGTGTCCAATTTCACAATAAATTTCTTAATTAATTATACATGACTCCTTTTTTGCTTTTGTGAGAGCAATTTGGGACTAAAATGCTTTCAGACAGCTTTTGGCCTTTTCTGGCTCAACTTTCCATAATTACCATTTTGCCCCTAAACTTTTGAAAATTACACTTTAGGTCCTTAATTTTTTATAATTACACTTAATGGCCCAAAGCTTATGTCTACTTCTATTTTGCACCATGGAACTCTTAAAGTTTTCACTTTAGTCTCTTTCTTTTCCAAAATGACCATTATGTCCTTGAAACTTTTATTATTTACAATTTAGTCCCTAAACTTTCACTAAATTGTAATTTAGCCCATTTTTCTTTGGCTTAAAACTTATCCTAATCATTATCTTTTCTTCTAATTACCATCAAAATCCCTTCACTCTTTCCTCTATCAGTCTTATACAAATAGGAAAAATTTGGTATATTATAGATAAAGCCTTAAATAAAATTGAAAATGACTCGGTGAATTTTGTGAAGGCATTTATCCAAGTATTTATCGATAAGAATAATAATCGATAAAACCTTCAAGCAAGAATAGTGATGGCAAAACTTATTTTAAGAGAATTTATCAAAATCCTATTTGATAAATAGGTTTATCGAGAAGATCTTTGATAAATAAAGTATTTCAAATAAAGAAGGGCCTATCAATTTATCGATAAGTTGTTTGATAAATATAAAGTCTGTGAAGTTTTTCTAAGACTCAATTTATCAAAGAACTCTTCAATAAGAATGAGAAAATTTCATTACAGACTCACTGAACTTAGACACTATTTAAAAAAGATATTTGAAATAATATATCAATAAGTTATTCAATAAGATTGTTTTTCAAATAATCCTTCGATAAATTAAATATAGTAAATTTAAATGAAGTCTACTTTAGTTATAATATTTACCAATAAGCTATTCAGATATACCATTTATCAATAAGAGGTTCAACTATTTTATAAAGGATTTTATTCAAATCTTATTGAAGACCTCTTCGATAAAATATCTTATCGATGAACTCTCCAATAAATGCTGATAGATTTTAAATGATTTTCAAAATAAGATTTTGATACAAGAATTTAAACATAGTGTAATTATTTCTATATGCTTCTTATCATTATCTACTCCACTCACAACATCTACCTAGCATGTTTATGTCACATATTCAAATAGAGAAGTTGTGGCTAAAAGGTTAACCGTCAAAGCAATGCATTTAACGCTACTACCTACTGCTGCCAACCGCCAAGGGCTTTGTCTCCGCTTCACTCAAATGGTTAATGTGTCTAACTAATAACTTGAGAGCTAAAGCTATAAATACAAGGTTGCCAACCACCAACAGCTTTGTCTCCGCTTCACTCAAATGCTTAATGTGTCTAACTAATAACTTGAGAGCTAAAGCTATAAATACAAGGTGAATTGAATTATGGAGTTAATAAGCGTAACTACCTATGAAAAACATTTATCACTATTCAATCTTATTCTCTGAGTGTTCAAAGCTTATACTCTATTTTCCTCATTTTTAACTTAGCGTGAATAGAGAGTTTATTTGAGAGAGAATTCATTGTACTTCAGAGATTATCATATCTTCTCTGTGAGAGAGACTTGAAATTCTATATTTTCATTTTTAGTTTCTCAAGAGTATGGGACTCTTGAGTGGTGTGTAACCTTAAGGGTTGTAAAGAGGAGTGAGAGAGAATTCACACGGTGATTGTACTAAGGCGCCAATAGCCTATGTAATATTGGAAGATATAGTGAAAAATCGCGAGGGAATTCTATGGACTAGACGTAAGCCAAGTGGTTATGCTGAACCAAGATAAATCTCCTGTGTCAACCAATTTTTAAATTTTTAACAATCACCCAATTCACCACCTCCTGGGTGTAGCTGCAATTCTAACAAAATATAATTTCACGACAGTTTTAAATAAAAGAGCCATGAAAAATATTTTAAAACAGGATTTATTTATGAATATGCCACCGCCTCTTTTTTACGGCATTTTTTCTTTTAACTGCCATGAGTTAACACTGTGACAAGTTTTTTCTAGTAGTGTTGGGGCATAAATGCTATGAAATAAAACTTTCAGCACATATTAGATAAAAAACTTATAGTTGCTGGGTGCTCCTTCGTGGAAACTACTTGGACATTTTAGAACCTTAACCCTATCAAAAACTAAACCACCAAAAATGGCTAAATTCCAAATAAAAAAACCCAAAGCCTAAGAAATACGACTAACACATAGCTTAACCCTAAGTCACAACCAGATGGACTCTATCACTTTAACTGCCACCGCGGGAAAAGTGAAGGACCACCATAAATCATGTCCAAAGCAATAGATAAGGGTACAAAGAACCTTCCTAATAGTCCCATCCCTTTTTGACAATCCATTTGCTACCATAAGAGAAAACTCACCATTATGCCAATGTCATCACATAGGCAAAAGCATTGCAACCTACAATGATAACACATAATTTTGGTGAGACTCCAACTATTGTCATCAAACTTTTCCCTACCCCAAGCCATTAGATTTGAGTAGAAAACCTATATTCAGTAACTAACCAGACCAGATTGGAGAAAATGGATTTAAGAAGCATACTATATTTGGGTCAACTCTAAGATAGTAATGAACCTTTTGAGTCATTGACCCACCAGTCAATTTCTGTCCATGATGGCATCGCCGTCAATTTTAAGCATATTCTTATTTTTCTCTTTTCCATACTACCATTAGCAACAATCCCATCTCAAATTTGGCCCTCATTCCTTTAATCGTTACTGTGCCACATATCTAGGCGACAAACACTATAGAAGAAGAAATGACGACCTCCTTGTTAGACTCTATGTTTTGATGATGACAAATAATTTTGATGTTGACATTCCAAATTTTGATCTTCATAGCTTATTCTTTGATAAGCTTATTGATAAGGGTGTGTATCGATAAGCCCTTTGATAAATAAGAATAATATTATAGTGTGAAATTTGTTTTACAAAAGGTATTTATCAAAGTATTGATCGATAAAGACTTTGATAAAGGCATTAATTGATAAGTAGAAAACTTAGTTTGTGAAAAATTATGAAATATGTTTTATAGAAGAAATTTTTCGTAGCATTGATCGAGAAAGGCATTTATCGATAAAGACTTCATTAAAGATATAAGTAGAAAATTTAGTTTATGAAACATGGTGAAGTCTTTTTACATTTATTGAAGCATTTATCAATAAACACTTTAATAAACATTTTGATAAATAAAGAAGAATCAGTTTTAAAATGAACCTCTACTGATAAACAATTTTGTTGATTTTAAAAAGTGATCTTATGACTTGTCTTGAAAAATAATCTTATAAAATCTTATTTTGAAATATATTATATAACATTTGAGATAAGATTAGAAAAATCAAACAAATTGCTATGGTTAGATCTCTCCTATTTAGTTTCTCTGCAAGTATCTCACACAGATAAAAAAATAGAAGCCAAACAAAGTTGGTCTCTGCAAATAATTCCTTGTATTCCTGAAGACCTAATAGCCCATATATATAATTACTTATAGAGGGATTTTTGATATTTTTTTGAAATAAATCAAAATTACTAAAACTGAATTGATCTCCACTAACCCCACTTCATGCTACCCCACTACATGCTACGTGGGCAACCCACTTATTCCTCAACTACAGCTAGAACGGGAAATACTAAAATTAATAAACTAGAGGTTTCTTGCTAAAATTTCTCTTGCACGTTTGTGTTTCCTTGAATAAGTCCTTAGAGGCTTTGACGGGATACTATCAATACTGCCCTCCCAAAAAAATGACTTGTCCTAAAGGCAAAAAGATGAGAATTGGTTAGAAAGTAAGTCATAATCTTCCTAGGTAGAGTCTTCAACTGGTCAAGATTGCCATTGTACTAGTAATTCTAGACTGCCCACTTTGTTCCAATGGTGTTGTAAAATTTTAGATGGAGTAAGGAGGAGCTCCACGTCAGAGAAGAGGGTTAGTGGTGCAGTTAAAACTCCTTGAAGTTTCCCTATAGCGGGTCGAAGTAGAGAGACATGAAAGACTGAATGTATTTTTGCCTCAGGAGGGAGCTCCAATTCATAAGAGACTTGGCCAATCTTTTGGAGCACTTTATAGGGCCCAAAAAATTGAAGAGAGAGTTTGTCAAAGTGTCGTTTAGCCAGTGTTTTTTGACGATAAGGTTGCAAACGTAACCAAACCAAATCTCCCGGGGAGAATTTAAATCCCACCTCTTTTGATCTGCTTGTATTTTCATTCTATCTTGGGCCTTTGCCAAATTCTGTTGTAACAGTTTGATCATTGCATCACGTAACTCTAGTTGCTCTTCTAATTCTGCTACCATGGTTTCATTTTTGACATAGGGGATAAACGGTGGAGGTTCCCGGCCATATACGATCCTGAAGGGGTAGTATTAGTAGAGACATGGAAGCTGGTGTTAAAAGAGTATTCCGCCCAACAAAGGAATGTACTCCATAATCTAGCTTGATCAAAAGTAAAGCAGCATAAGTACATTTCCAGGCAGCGGTTTACCACCTCAGTTTGTCCATCTGATTGTGGATGATATGCTGTGCTCATATGTAGACGTGTTTGGATGATTCTAAAATGCTCTTGCCAAAATTCGCTAAGAAACAGCGGGTCTCGGTCGGAGACTATTGACCTGGGAAGGCCGTGCAATTTAACTACGTCCCTACATAATAGTTTAGCTACTGTCTTTGCTGAATAAGGATGGGATAAGGGCAGGAAATGACAATATTTGCTGAGGCGGTCCACCACGACTAATATGACATCGAACCCTTTTGATTTTGGGAGGTCAGATATGAAATCCATTGAAATGTCTTCCCAAATTCGGGCTAGAATAGGTAGCGGCTGCAAGAGTCCTACCGGGGCTAACGTTTGATATTTGTTTTGTTGGCAAGTATAGCACTGTTGGATATATTGTTTGACATCTTTTTTCATTCCACGCCAGTATAGTTGTGTATTCAGTCTCTTTAGAGTTTTAAGAAAACCACCATGTCCTTTCGAGGGGGTAGAGTGTGCCTCCTCAATTAATTTAGCCTTGAGTGATGAGAGGAATAACTAGCCAGGTATTCTAGTATAATTTGCCCTATACCACCAAAAAACTTGGAAACAATTCTGCCTTCTCTTGTACCCCTTCAATGATTTTTCTAGTTTCTGCATCTTCCAATAGTGCTTGGGGTAGCTGTAATAATTCATCCGCCATTGGAATTGTGAGTTGGTAAAGATCTGCATATTGTGGCCTTAGAGAGAGTGAGTCAGCTGCTGTGTTATTCTTCCCTGACTTGTAAGAGATTGAAAAGTCAAAAGGAAGCAATTTGATTAAGAGGCACTGTTGGGCAAGTGAAACATCCTTACTTTCGTACGTCTTAGAGACCATTTGGTATATTTAGAACCACTTACATGACATTTGAAGTCCATTAACTAAATCTGGAATTTTTACTCTTAGCGAGTTACTGTTCATATGGTATTCCAGATTGTGCGATGAAATTTAAAAAATCATAATTAATTATAGAAAAATTGAAATGAAGTGGTTCAAAATTATACTCGAAGATAACATCTTAAAATTTAATGAAAAAATAATTTTCTGACCAAATGCTTAGCCAATTGATACAGTTTATTCGTTAAAGTTTACTGTTCATTTGGTCAAAAATTCTGTAAACAGATTCTGGTCCCCATCTTTGGAAAATTGGTTCTCTTGGTATAGACATCAAAATAAGGAATTCTTGTGTCAAAACGAAGCTTAACATGTTGATTAAATGTCTGTAAAATTTTATATATTTATTCTATCATTTACTATTTTTCAACATTGTTGCTTAAACTAGCCATACAACATCATTACTTGCAAGAATTCTTTACATGACATCATATAACATTTACATTGACTAATCCCTAACTCTTCTTCATGCTTCTTCATCCTCTTTCCTCATTCATAAACCTGTTGGGATTGGAATTACATGGATGGGATGAGATTTCTGGGGAAATCTAAGTAGCTAACAATACTAAACAATACATATATTAATGTAATTGCTTGTGGTTGCTTGTGAAAGTGTTCCCATAGTGTAATGAGCATGCTTCCATGTATCATATGAAATACAATTGGCTAAAGTAATCATAGAAATAGATCTTCAATCATCTACACATATACACACAATTTAACAAAGCCATAGCACAATCAAGCATAACATTCAATACATACAAGTTTAGGGTAAGTTTACTACCTTATTGCTTTACTTCCTTTTACTTTAATTTTGCTTCTTCCTTCTTACTTTTTCTTGATGTGTGGCTGCCTCCTTTTGAGTCCACAATCAAATCCTAACATCACATAATCATTCATTTAATACAATCTAACTTCTCTTGAACATTAACTTACTTTAACTAACATAACTTCCTTTAATCTTTACCAATTGACTTGGCCTTTGAATCAATTGATGTCTTGACCTTACTCTACACAATTTCATCTTTTGAATCCATTTATCAGTTTAGAATCATGAAATTCTAGCTCCCATGCACTGTTCTGGACAGATTTGCAAAACATACACAATTCTTCCAAAAATTCTCATTTTGATTCCAATGCTTCCCATACTTGTTTCTCTACTTTATCCTACACAATTTTTCATTTTAAAATCATTGGAATCATCAAAATCATGAAATTCAAACCACTATTCATGTGAGTGAACAGTAACTGAAAAGAACTTCAAACATTACAACTTTCAATTCCAATGTCCAAAACCTATCCAATCTTACACAAAATCATCATATAAATTCAATGGAAGCATTAGATCACTGAAATTTCATCTCCTTCTATCATGAACAGTGCATGAACAATGTAAACCGAATTATTTCATCCATGGCAAAGTCAAGAATATCAATTTGATTCAACAACCAATCATCTAACTAGCTTGTTTAAGCTTTAATCTCATAACTCTAACTTTAATTTCTTCTTTCTCCTTTCATCTAAAGTTTTGGACAGCATATTCACCTTAGAGAAAACTCAACTTTCTTCCATGAAAACCCTAAATTCAAGCTCCCAAATCAAATGAAAATAAGCTAGGATAGATTGCTTACCTTTAATCTCTAGCTTGCTTGAACTTTGGACTTTGAATTCTTCTTTGTCTTGGCTTGAGTTTTCATTTTTCCATAGTTTCCCCAAGGGTTCCATGAGCTACGGTTTTGAATTAGAATTTGGGGGTATTTATAGAAAATTTCATGAAAAATGGATGGCTAATATCACTTTATGCACTATTTGATCTAATGGCTCACATTTAATCTTGAATTTAACTTTTCTAAAAAGAATAATTATGACATCATCAAGGGATACCTCATAGCCCATGTGACGAAATTGTGAAGGGAGGAAGCTTCTGGAAAAATTCTAGTCCAATCCGGTACCAGCTCAGTCCGATTTCTCAAAAACCGGACTATTTTCTGAATCTAATTTTTCTAAGATTCTATAATATGTTTTCTGACCTTAAATCCAATATCCGAATTCTTCCTACCATTGAAATTCTTGTACTGGGTCTAAACTTAATTACAGATCCCTTGGCAAATTACCAAAATACCCTTGGTGCATTTTCTTGCACTATATTAACCCTAAAGGTATAATTATATTTCACACCTCTTTATACCTTATCAGGGCATATACTGACTCTGGTAATGATTCCTGTACTCCTCTTGGAATTTTTGGCCTGTCCAAAATGACCAAAATGCCTTCCATTCATCTCTTGTTCATTATTATAACTTAGGGGCATTTTCATAATTTCACATTTTTTCGGGGTTCCTCTAGACACTGGCCCACATAACTGTCTAGTTACCTTATTGGGCCTTTGTGATGCCATTTTTGGCCTTTATATGGTCCCTTACCTTTATGGCACAAATTCCGAGAAACCTCTCCCGAAGGTATTTATCGGGTATTTTATTACACTGTAAATTCTATAAAAAATTCTACAGGATTCCTTTTCTGATCCTGTCAATTTTATAAATTCTCATATTAATTATAAGAATTTACTATAAAGCTTCATCTGATTCTAAGGTCCAAAGAATACTGTAATAATTTCTCCTAACTTCAGAAATTTATATTAATTTTTCGGGACCTCAAATCGAAATTATGTGTTGCGTCAAACTAACCGAAATAATTTTCTCTAACTACTGGTAAAATTTGGGACTGAACTGATTCCGGGCATTTTTGGGCCTTTTTCGGCTCAACTTTCTCATAATTACACTTTTGCCCTTAAACTTTTGATAAATTACATTTAGGTCCTTAAACTTTTGAAAATTACACTTTAGGCCCTCAACATTTCATAATTACACTTAATGGCCCAAAGTTTATGTCTACTTTACATTTTGAACTATGGAACTTTTATACTTTTTAATTTAGTCCCTCTTCTTTAAACCTTCATCTAATCATTCTTTTCTTTTCCATTCATCATCACAATCCTTTCTAAACCTCTTTCCTCTATCAGTATTATACAGATAGGAAAAAATTAGGATATGATAGCAGGAGTGGTCGTGTGTTGATCAAGCAAGAATTGTAGACTGTAATGATCGGTCTGCACAAAAAAATGGTGGCACAGGAGGTAATGACGCCATTTTTGTAGAGAGAGTACTAAGGCAAGTAGTTCTCTACCATAAGCTGACTTGTACCAATTTGAAAAATAGAAACCTTTACTAAAATAGGCAATAGGGTGCCCATTTTGCATTAGAATAGCACATATGCCTTCCATTGACGCATCGCATTCTACTATGAAAGGAATTTGGAAATTTGGCAAGTGTAGGACAGGAGTGGTGGTTAGAGCAATTTTCAACCTTTCAAAAGCCTCGTGTGCTCTTGCAGTCCACATGAAAGCATCTTTCTTTGTTAGATCTGTTAATGGTCGGGCAAGGATACCATAGTCCTTCACAAACCTCCTATAGTACCTTGTGAGCCCCAAGAATCCCCTTAATTCTTTAACAGAAGTTGGGATAGGCCAGTGATCAACGTCATGAATCTTCTCATGCATCACTTCTACTCCATGTGCAATCACAATATACCCCAAATAATTGATACGGGTCTGGCCAAATGCGCGCTTCTTTGCATTTAAGTAAAAAGATTGTTGTTGTAGTAGCTGGAAAAAAACCTGAAAGTGGTCTAAATGGATTACAGCGTCAGCACTGTATATTAGAATGTCATCAAAAAATACAAGAACAAATTTTCACAAATATGGACGAAACAACTCATTCATTGTTGATTGGAAAGTGGCCGGTGAATTAGTAAGGCCAAAAGGCATTACTACAAACTCATAATGTCCCGAATGGGTGCAAAATGCAATTTTATGCACGTATAAAGGAAGCACACGAATCTGGTGGTACCCGGAACATAGGTCCAGTTTAGAAAAATACACAGCCCCATGCAATTCATCTAGTAGTTCATCAATGTTGGGAATTGGAAACTTATCTGGAACGGTGATTTTGTTGAGGCGGCGGTAGTCAACACACAACCTCCAAGAACTGTCCTTCTTGCTCACTAATAATACTGGACTGGCGAAAGGACTAGAGCTAGTTCGGATAAATCCATGTTCTAGTAGGCCTGTAATCTGTAACTCAATTTCATCCTTTTGATAGTGAGGATACCTGTACGGCCTTAAATTAGGTGGTACAGATTCTGGTAACAATAGGATGGTGTGGTAGAGCCCACGGTGAGGAGGTAATGTCTGTGGCTCTGTAAACACCTCCTAAAATTTTTGACAAATAGATTCCACCTCAATTGCTTTAGGTCTCCCTGATGGTAGTTCTGAATCAGATTGCATGCTCTGAAATTCAATAGGTGTGCTGTTCTATGGACTAAGTCCCTGAATCTTGTATCTCTTCCCACTGACCCAGAAAATCATAAACATTTCACTCCAGTTGGCTTGAATTGTATTCAATGAAGCTAACCACTGAATTCCCAGTACCAAGTATGTTCTTTTTAAAGGAAAGGGAAAAATCATTGGGTAATCAGCAATTCAGAAATTTGTACCTTGATCTTCTCACAGACTTGGTTGCATCTTACTGTCCTGTCGTCCGCTATTTGAACCTCAAAGAAGGGAGTAACTTTCGTTGGTAATTGGAGTTTGTTAAAAATCTCTTCTGAAATGAAGTTATGAGTTGACCCACTATCCACCAAAATAATCACCTGTTGCCCAAGCATTTTCCCCTTCAATCTCATAGTAGAAGCCGAAGACCTACCCTAGATAGCATTGAAGGAGATTTTAGCCATGTGGGCCTCTACCTCTTCTCCCTCCATTTCTGGTTCGAAGTTTTCTAAAGTGACATTATCACCGTCGACGTCCAACAGTGAAAAAGTTGATGTGTTACAGCAATGGCCTGGTCGGAAAGGGGCTCCACATCTGAAATAGAGACCTTTTTCGAGTTGCTGCTTGGTAGCGTCCCAGCTGTGTTGCTTCGTCGATCCCATTACTATCTGATGCGTGTTCATGTGAGAGAAGGCTGAAGGACCTGTGACTGAAAGTGTTCTGCCTTGGGAAAATGCTGGGCCAGATTGAATGTTACTACTAGACCGATTTGGGCTTTTGAAGGAAGCCATTCTAGATCCACGACCCGAGGCCAGCGACTTCTATAACTCAATAGCGAGACTTGATGCTCGGTACACAGTCCTTAATTTGTGCAGGCGGACCTCTGCTCTCAGTTCTACTCACAGTCCGTTCAAGAACACTCCTAGCAAACAGTGTTCCGGCCAGTTCATTACCCGAGCCACCCTCCTCGCCTATTCCTGTTGATACTCCACCACACTCCCGGTCTATTTGATGCTGCACAAGAACTCGTCGGGATTCAGTAATTCTGGAGGTCCATAATGTTCATTCAACATCTTGACTAATTCTTCCTAATACAGTAATGTTCTTTCAGAATTTATCCAGGAAAATAGATCAAGTACATCCCCTTCCAGGTACATAGCTGCAATTTCTACTTTGTCGTCCTTCGGTGTTCGGTAATAGCGAAAGAATTTTTCTACCTTTAGCATCCAACCTCGCGAGTCACCACCATTGAATGTGGAAAATTCAAGTTTCGCAAAAGGGTGTTCTGTTTCTCTAGTAAGTCTCGCCTTCCTCCTCATATTCTTCTCCCCAGTGCCTCACCTTCTTCTTCGCTGAACTGGTTCTTGATTGTATTTCCAGATTCGCCACTTTATCCCTCAGTTCTTCCAACATGTCGAGTTTGGCTGCAATGACCACAAGGGGGTCCCCACCCGAGGTGTGAACGCCTCCCTGGTTCGCATTAACGTCCGTGTTAGCGGCAGTAGCAAATTAGCATGTTTCCACCATCTGGCTCTGATGCCAAATTGCTATGGTCAGATCTCTCCTATTTAGTTTCTCTGCAAGTATCTCACACAGACAAAAAAAAAAATAGAAGCCAAATAGAGTTGGTCTCTGCAAATAATTCCTTGTATTCTTGAAGGCCTAATAGCCCATATATATAATTACTTACAGATGAATTTTTGGTATTTTTCTTAAATAAACTAAAATTACTAAAACTGAACTGATCTCCACTAACCCCACTTCATGCTACCCTACTACATGCAACGTGGGCAACCCACTTATTCCTCAACTATAGCTAGAACAGGAAATGCTGAAATTAAAAAACAGAAATTAATAAATTAGAGGTTTGTTGCTGAAATTTCTCTTGCACGTTTGTGTTTCTTTGAATAAGTCCTTAGAGGCTTTGACGGGATACTATCAAAAAGTTTGAAAGATTATTGTCCTTCAATGACAGGCATTTATCGAATAACTATTCGATAAATCTATGTATCAATGAACACTTTAATAAATTGGCTATTATGGTAAAGTTTTGAAAAGAGTTTTCTCGATTAGTATTTCGATGAGTCCGAACTAAGCCTTTGTTATCAAAAGGTTATGTTCTGAAAAAGATTTAGATAAGGATGATTATAGAAGTATTATTCAATAATAATCAATCTAGTTCAACACAAAATATTTGATATTCATCAAAACTCTTTTCGATAAGGTATTTTTTTGATAAACACTTCGATAAATTCAATTGTTCTTCAAAAAGATTTTTAAACCAAACTTGGACAGACTTTGATTTTTCAATCCAAAATATTATAAATTAATTAATCTAAGCTTAAACTCTTTCTATGTTAGTTATACAACATATTTCTAGATCAATTATAGGTAGAAACAAGATCAAATAAACAAATTCATAAAAAAGTGAAATTTGTTATAATGATGTGTCAGCAACCAACTGCTCTATTCTACAACGGCTATCTAACGATATTCAAATGACTCAACTATAAAAGAAGTTAGAGTAAATGCTGAAGTCAAGAATCTCAAAGAAGCTCAACAAACATGAAAGAACAATGTTATTGAAGCATGCTTTACTATGTTCATTGTACTCTATTTTACTCTATTTCTTATTTTATAAACAGAGCATTTCATACTGAGAGACCTTGTTTATTATCTTCACTCTATGAGAGAGAACGATAGAAATATTTATTCATTATTTGAAATACTCAAGAGTGGGATTGTAACCTTACGGGAAGTAAAGGTGAGTGAGGAGGCAATCTCTTGTACTAGGGCACAAAGAGCCCGGTGAATCTTAGAAGATAGTAGAATACTCAAAGGAGTCTGAGAACTAGATGTAGGTCAAGTGATTATACTGAACCAGTATAAATTGTCTATGCGCAATATCTCACTTATCTACTTCCTTCATCTTCCTTCATCAGTGATATTTTTCTAAACTCAACTTTGTATTTTTACTTAAGTTTTTAAAACTTTCAATTTCATCCAATTCAACCCCCTCTTAGGTGAAATAGTTGTCCTAACACTCCTCTTTGGCCTACACCAAAGAGAAGTGTTGAAAAACCCAATGGTAACAGTCAGAAGAGGAGCGAAAGAAGGCTATCATCGGTGGAGAATAGGGAGAGATATCTTAGTTTATAAAGCACTGGCTTTTGAAATCGAATATTATTCACAATGCCTCCAAGAACTTCGCACATCTATAATCTATAGTTTAAACAGTTTCAAGGCACAAATTTCATTTACGTGGGAAAGATCCCCTTACAAGAATAAATTGGATACATTAACAATGTAAAGTTCCATGCAAAAAACTTGACAGACAATAACGCAACAACGATTTCACTAGTTCAAAATCGTCAGGCAGAATGAATAATCAAAGAAAATTGTAGAATGCCCAGGACAATAAGAATCAAACAAATGACCATATCTAATAGAAAATAGCCTTTACTTGGCGTTTTTATCACCTTAACACAATTTTTTTTATTTGGGTGAATGGGTTTCTTTAATAAAATGTACATCCTCAGTTCCAACCAGAGGTGTCAGAAGCTTCTTCTCTTGCTCATCATCTATTTCTGCTGAGTTACGAGGAGTAGCGGTCGAAAGAGACTCTGCTGCATCATCTTCTACAAGTGTTCACCGAGAAGGGCAGATCATGAAGGTTGCATATGAATAGTTAATGGCAATGTGAATACAAATACGACAATTTTAGTTTGCAAAAGCATGGAAAAATAAAATATAAGCACCTGAACACTCGTGGTATTCAGGGAGCTGTTTAACAGTGGTTTCTTGAAGGCTTTCAGGAAGTAGACAGCTGCACAGTGCGCCTGAAATTTTGATCAAAAGGTCGCAGTTATGGTTCTCCATTGTTTTCATAACAATATGACTGTGTACTCCCCAAGCATAGGGAGAATATAACTTAGAAGTATAGAATAAAACCACAAGTTATGCTCACATTACAAAATGACAATTTATTTTCCGAAGGAACAACTTAAATTGATATTTTGTAACAAAAAAATTTCTCCTTTGAACAAAACTTTATGAGTATACATGACCGGGAATGAAGTTGTCACCAAGATATTTGCACTAAAATTAACTAAAAATTTTAATTAAAAACGACAGTTTATTTTCGCTAGAGACAAGATTGACTAGAATTTGATATTTCAACAGGATTTCAATTTTTAGCAGGCCGTATCTCTGAAAGATCCTAAATTTCATAAATGTCTCTGACCACCTAAAAGCACAAAAAAGCTGCAAAGACTGTCTGTTTTTTTACCATCCAAATGTTGTCTGAATCATCAGAAAAATTCATAAGAGAAATATTGAGGACGAAGATATAAAGAGAAATGGAAAAGTAAGATTCTGCATAAATTTCTTAACAGTTTTACCTAACTTTGCAAGCCGATTCACCCAACATGGGATCCGTTTTCCTGTTAATCTGTATGAGACATCATCTGTAAAGTGATTGCAATTCTTAGAGATAAGGTGGTAGGTGTCTCCATGGTAATCGGAAGACAAGTTTTCAAGAAATGTCCGGAATTCAGAAGGATGCATATTTATTTGGCCCAAGGTGACTGAACATCTAAATGTAAATCCTGGGCATTTCCTTGGCTCCACTTCAAAAACTCCACTAGCAGGGAAGTCATGCGCTCCGTATCCATATTCCTTGCCATGTACTGTATATTATATAAAGAAAATAGCTTCTTCACATCTTCAACATTTAATAGTAATAATATCTTTTACAAGGAACATAATCATAATTAGAACAACACTAATCAAACAAATGTTGGCAACAACTGGCCATAATTGCAATACTGGCTGCATTGAGTTCAACAAAAAGGGGTGTTTGATGGAACATACACTGAAAATGATATTAAAGTGATATAATTCTAGCAGTGTAGATCTAACCAGATTCTACATAGTAAATGGCAAAGGAACACCCCACTCCTCTAAAATTTGAGAGGTTAGAGTCCCAAACAACACTCACTCACTCAGAATCTGCCTAATCTCTTGGAATCCTCACACCCCAAATATATACAAATAACAACTCTCTCTCTCTCTCTCTCTCTCTCTCTCTCTCTCTCGCGTACACTCACACACATCATGTCTAAGCCCAATAGTTAGTTACCAACTCATCCCATTGATTGTGGATCCAACATATCTGTGCCCCTGAAGTGTAACCTCGCCCTAAAGGTGAGAATTAGAAGCAAGTACCCTAGGCTTCTTCCCATTAGACACCTCTTGAATCAGGAGCATTAGTCTCCTTCAAATCATTATTGGTGGTAAATTATCCTTCAAATCAACATCAAAATCTACAATGTTCTTAATATTCCAAGAGCTATCCCAAGTTGATTCTACACTTATTAATCGTATGTTACCCTCTATTTGACTTAGAATGCATAACCTTTTCCTTTTCCACACAAATCTATTTCATCAACAATTCCCCCTCCACGTTCATCTTTAGCCATTATAAGAAAATAAAGAATTGTTGGTTGTTGCTTCCTACCCCTAATATTTGTCTAACACGCTGAATCATGTTCTAGAGTGAACCCGATCGCCTCTTTGTTGCTTGACAGGAAACAGGTAATTGAGAGAAATTCCCTGCGTTAGTTGACTCTCAGTTGTGCATCAAAAATCTTCTTCTGGTGGTCTTAAGATGGTATAGACGAAATATTTGGGCCACCGATGAGCATTGAGTTGAATTACCTTG
This sequence comes from Leucaena leucocephala, assembly GCA_037074615.1. Taxonomy (NCBI): domain Eukaryota; kingdom Viridiplantae; phylum Streptophyta; class Magnoliopsida; order Fabales; family Fabaceae; genus Leucaena; species Leucaena leucocephala. The sequence goes on from CM073537.1 coordinate 12,828,849, forward strand.
AGTAACCTAAAGTTGGATAGACCTAATGCTATTAGGGATCGGTGATAACAAATAAGACCCACAAAACTTCCTTTTCAGAAGTTCTTTGGGCTTCTAGCCTATCTAGCTTCCCTAACCCAGTAAGTGATCCAACTATTTGGTTGCCTTCCCTCCTTTTTCCACCTCTTCTGCTTTTGATACCTATAGTATGTGCCCTGGCTCTATTAGCTTGCAACAAATACTACACCTTCATGAAAAAATTGCTCCCGTATTTCCCTAGAGGCGGTTTCAGCTTTCAATGGACCCTATATATATGCATCTACATCTATTCTTTTAGGTTGCTTGCAAATAGTGTTGTAATGACAAAGTTGGCTACTAATGCATTCTCTTTTATGACCATTCTAGTGTTGTCATCATGCCTCAAACATTTCCCTACTAATCTCTTTCGCACTCAATCTTGCAAGTCTTTCCTAAGAAATTTCTCTTCTCTCCTTCACATTCCTACATGTCACGCCTTATGCAATACTTAGTTTGTTGCTGGGTCCAGAAGCCTTAGGTTCAACAGTTTCAATCAAGCCACTTAAACTCATACATTCAGTATGCAATTGTGCTTAGTTACTGCAATCATGCACGTTACGCTATACCTCAAACTAGAATAAAAAACATGTGTCATCATAGGCATATATCGCCCTAAGCTATACAAAAAAAGTATATTAATTAGATAGTATATCTAAACAGCAAGAGGGTCCTATAAGAGCCACCAATCCTATCATCATCCGCCACGTGCAAAAAAAAAATGTAGAACAAAAAATGGTAAGTGCTCACTTAGCAAGAATAAAAAGTAAATCTGCATTAAGAATTAAAGTATACTCTACAAAATCTTAATAACCAACAAGAGGAGAATCTCCAATTGAATTAAAGGAATTCTTTTATTTCCAGTTTTGCCTAACTTATGAAACTGCTAGGGTATTTATAGAGAGAAATTACAACAACACTAAAATCTAAAATTTCCTAAAATAAACTTTAGAAACATAATTGAACGTTGGTGGACCTATAGCAATCATATTGGTCCATATTTAGCTACTGACTCTTAAAAGAATTAAAAATAAAAATATTCCAACAATTAATAATAAAATATGACTAATTCATCCTAACAGAATCATATTCAGTTGTTTTCCTCTTCTTCTGCATCTGGTAGGTCCTTAAAGGGTGGTTATGCTAACTTGGACTCATATCATTACTCCCCTCTAGAAAAATGACCTGTCCTCAAGTCAAAATTGAGGAAATTGTGTAGCATTTAGATCATAAACTTCCCAAGTCATGTCTTTTAGTGGTCTATCTTCCCATTGGATTAAAAGTTCTACTTTAGTATCAGTAGTCCAGCGGTGGTTTAACACCTTTAATGGAAAGCATCAACTCCATACTATAAAACAATGGGAATGCAGCAGGATTAGTTGATGGCTTTTGACTGAATACAGGGCAAAGGTGGAAAACATTAAAAATGAGACTATTTTGGAACCTTGAGGGAGTTCCAATTCATAAGCCACCTGCACCATGCGCCTAATAACCTTGTAAGGGCCAAAAAATGCTGTAAAAATCCTAAAATATCTGAAATAAACTTTAGAAACAGAATTGAATGTTGGTGGACCCGTAACAATCATATTGGTCCACTTATTCAACAACTGACTCTTAAAAGGTTTAAAAATAAAACATTCCAGCAACTAATAACAAAATACAACTAATTCAGCCTAACAGAATCAGATTCATTCATTTGCCTCTTCTTTCGCCTTCGCTAGGTCCTTAAGGGGTGGTTATGTTGACTTAGACTCTTACAAAAAACATTTTTAGTTACATAATTCTTCAACAAAGCAAGAAGAAACCAAGTTTAGACAAAGCAAACTCTCTCTCTCTCTCTCTCTAACACACAGTTAGCACAAATCTTGATCCAAACAATCCTGACACTATTGATATGGAGTTTTGGTATCAAGTTCCTGACAAGTAAAATTTTATTAATCATATGGATATAATTAGAACCACAATACTCAAAGAAATGTGGCAGCAACAACTGACTGAATCCACAAAGTTGACAACATCAAGTTTGAAACAAAATAAAGAGCAAGAGTTTGAATAGGGGCGTTTAAATTTAGATGCATTCTATTTGTGACTGTAATTGTGCCAACTCCACACATACGGATCCAATATAAATGAGGCCTATTTCTCTCTTCAAATCTTTACTAAAGAAAAATCATGCCATAGAAGTCAAATATTAAAAATATTGTCTCACTGAACAAAAATAAAGATAACAATAAAAATGAAATTCACCTATTGAATAATGCAAAGGATAGCCAATGAAGCATATATTCAAAGAAATTCCTCGAACACAAAAATAATCATTGTCTAAGCAGCTTTAAAAAGGAAAAAAAGAGGAATTTATAAATGGTGTGAGAATTATACAGCCATTTCCCTTATTCATAACAACTTAGGCAGGAGGAATCATTTGGTAAATGAAAATGAATTAAGAGAAAAAGAAACAAAAAAATAATTTTATAATTTGAAATTTTTTTGTCTCTCTAAAAATGAGAAAAGAAAAGCAAAGTTAATATAAAATCATTATAACAAATATTACATATCTCAATTTTATGTACAACATATAAAGAATGCTGTTTAATGATTGTTACTAGTTGAGGTTGTGAATCACTTATACAAATATGTGCAATCTACCTAGCCGAGGAAGAAAATTTCAGCATCCCATTATTCACTAATAAGTATGCAACGATGTTAACTTTCCACTACACCTCTAGTTGTATGGATCAGTAACGACCATCCCAGGAATAGGATAATAACACAATATGTAATATGTAATATTCTTATAGTCTTCTTCTCTATGGCATTCAATTTACATTCCAGAAAACAAAACATAAATTTAATTTGAATGTGAAGATAGCTGCATTATGAAAGTTACATACAGACTATACTTAACCAACTAAAAAACCCGGTCCTCAGTAGTGCAAGAAATAATACTGCATTGATATTCTAAACAGTTTAACCAAGCTTGGCCATCCCTTCCATCAGTATTCCAGTCTAGAAATGAAATTGAGAAGAACTGTACTACACAGAAATGCATATCCTCCCTTACCACCAGATAAAAAGAAAACAAAACAAAAAAATAATAATAAAAAAAAATAGTGTTTCCAAAATGAGTGAAAATCTGCTGGAAACCCAGTTACAACATAAAATTAAAATATTGCGAAATAAGTAAATAAGAAACGAATACATCGCTAAGGCAGATCATGCACACCCATATGAAATAGTTGAAAATGTTAGAGACAGAATTGAATCTAATAATTGTATAATAGAAGACAAACGTTGCTAACCTTCAATGCCAGAGTGATAAATTCCGAATCCAAACCAATACAAGTAATTGTTTATAGGGGTGAGATCGTACACATTCAACACAAGGAGGGTCGTGTGCACTTCTCCGACTTTGCCATCACCTTTAGATGTCGAATTATAGCAGATCGTTGTTCCCATTCCCACCGATACCCTATGAATTTAGGGAAAACTTGCCAAAACGATGAGGGATTCTTTTCCAACTCATTCCAACAAGAAAATATTTTTGAACCTTAAAGATCCATCTCTTGCCAGAGACAAAGAAACATTTCAGACTTTGAAGTTTAAACTAACTTGATTGGGGAACAACTAAACCAAATCGATTGGGAAGGCAAATAAGAAAAATACTTCTTTAATGGGGATAAACGACCGATGGCAATAATTGTGACAACGTTTTGGTTCACGAGACGCAGTTAGCAAACCAAAATGTAGTTTCCTAACTGAAAAACAAACATGACATGGGAAAAAATTGAAATGACATTTTCCCTCAAAACCACATTACGTGAAAAGCATTAAGGGAAAATTACTACAAAGTCTTGAAGAAGTAATGAAATCATAAAAAAATCTCATGAAATAATTAAATAATTCTAAAGTCCTTAGAGACTTGGTTAAGAGATTTTAAGTGTGCAATTACCAAGTTTCTCTTATTAATTAAAAAGAAATAAAGGACAAAGAGGGTCTATTTATGTGCTCATCTTCGTCATTACCATTATTCTAGTTGAGCCTCTTTTCTTCATTGTCTCTGCATTTTTTAAGGTTCGCAACGTCCATCTCCTCTCCTACCTAGGATATGAAAAAGTTTGTATCTTGGCATGAACTTCTACTACATTTGGGAGTGTGTGTATGTAGGATATCGTTCGAGAGTGGAATAGAGCTTGAGGCTTCGACTTATTTGTGAACCATCCACACTAAACCAGTTACATGTAAAGCTTGTGTGGAATGTGTGCCGTCTTGATCATTTAACTTGGGGTTTCATCATGTGTGGCTAGGATAATGAATTGCTTCTTTATTTCTAGGTATATTGTGGATGGCTTACTTTGTTTTGGCATGGTTAACTCAGAATGAATGAATATATATAGTGCAAGGTTTTGAGATGACAAAATGTGTTGTTAATACCTACAGGTTGACATATGGAACACCTTATTTTCCCTATATCTCAGGGACTAAACGGTAGTATCTAGAATCACTTATAATGTCATTGAAGTCAAATAGCACAATCTAGAATTTTGTTCTCTCGGGCACTGTTCATTGTGCAAATTTCAAACATGCGACCAGACTTTGAAACACCATAATTCATTTTAGAAAAATCAAAACGAAGTGCTTCAAGTTGCTACATGAAGAGAACTTATGCCTCTTTAAGGAAAAAATACAAGACTTAAAAAACTCTTTGATTCGTTAAAGTTTATGATTCATTTGGTTAGTTTTCCTTGTTTCCATATTTAGTCCCCTGACTTTGGAAAGTTGTTTCTTTGCGTGTGGATATCCAATTAAGATGTTTTATATATCGAATCAAAGCTTAAGATATCTAATATCATAATGTAAAATATCATACATTTAGTTGAACATGTACTATTTTTCCATGGCAGACACAACTTGTCGCAAAAAGATGAACATTGTATTTCTTTTTATGTTACAACATTTATAACATAACCATGATAATAAACTACATCATTCTTCTCTTCACTTAGCTTCATCTCCACCTTATTAAGTCCTTGCTATGCTTGGTGGGAAATGGAGGGGGTGAGATTTGTGAGAAAATCTGAGTAGCAAACGGTACCACAAACAATATATACAAGTATATTTTAGTGTTAAACATGCTTACTTACTATGATCATGTTAACATAAAGATATATACATGTTTCCATGCTTCTTACTTATAACATATGGCCATAGCATAAAAAGAAATATAGCTTCCTCAATCATACATGCTTCACATAATCAAGTCAGGCCAACAGCACATCAACAACACTCAAGCAACAAGCATACAAGTTGAGGTATAAGTTCACTACCTTTAGATAGCTTTCCTTAACCTTTTCTTTCTTTTACCTTTTAGTCTTATTTTCCATAAATGAAAAGCCTAACATAACATAATAATATATTCATCACATTCAGTCTAAACAAATCCCAAACTTGGTTTAGGTTCAATACACTTTTCCTTGACCGACAAACCCCTATCTTTCTCTATTTTTGATTAATTATCTTGCCCTTTGAATTAATTTGTTCATTGACTGTTTCCCATATAATTTTTCCCAAGAAATCAAAATATGAGGTCATAATTGGAAAATTCCAACTCCTCCCTTGAATTTTGGATAGAACATAACTGAAATGCATAAGGGATTTTCTAAAAATTCCACTTTTGATTTTAATGTTTCCAACTCTTGTCCCTTGGCTCAATCTATACAATTTCACCTTCTAGACTCAATAGAACCATCAAAATCATAAAAAAAAAATCTCCCCTATCCAATTTCAGTTCAGGCTGAAAGGCCCTCAAAACAGGGAAATCAAGGATTACACAATTAATCCAAAGTATAACCACTAGTCTAGGTTTGCTTAGGTTAAGATTTCATGATTCTAATTTCAATTTCTTCCTCCCTCATTTATGACAAGTTTTGGCAGCCAAAAGGGAAAATGAATTCCCAAAGTTCTCTCCATTAAAATCCTCAAGATCAAGCTCCTAAGTTGCAAAAATAAAAGCTATGATCAATCACTTACCATGATATCCCTTATAAGCTTGATCACTTAGACTCTTGTTCTTGCTTTTTCTTTAGGTTTGAGTGAAAATTTTGGCATAATCTTCCCATGGCCTTGGCTGCATAAAACTGAAGGGAATTGAGGGTCATTTATAGCCAATTTCTAGGGTTCCAAGGACTAATATTGTAACACCTTACTTTCATACGTCTTAGGGACCATTTAGTAGCATTTATAACCACTTAAACATCCATTGAAGTTCAATTATAAAATCTAGAATTTTTAATCTTTATGGATACTATTCATATGGTAATTCCAGATTAAGTGATGAATTTTGAAAAATCATAATTAATTTTAGAAAAATTGAAATGAAGTGGTTCAAAAGGATACACGAAGCTAACATACTAAAATTTAAAGGAAAAATAAGTCTCAGACCAAATGATCAGCCAATCATTACAGTTTAATCTTCAAACATTACTATTTATTTTGTCAAAAATTAAGGAAAATAGTTTGTAGTCCCTAACTTTGAAAAATTCATTGTCTTTGTATTGACGTCGGAATAAGGCATTCTTGGTGTCAAAACGAAGCTTGACATGTTAACTAAATTTATGTAAAATTTCATATATTTATTCTAACGATGACTATTTTTAATTACATCTCAAATGTCACTGCCTCCTTTCGAGTTACTGTTCACAGTGACAAGTTTCAACACATAACTTTACATACATAAACATATAAGTCATGCAACTAATTCTTAATTCTTCTTCATTCATCTTCATCTTCTTCTTGATGTGAAACTCTTGCTATGATTGGGATATGGAGGGGGCGAGATTTATGGGAAAATCTCAGTAGCAAATGGGACTAAACAATATATACTTCAATGTAAATGCTTGTGCTTGCTTGTGATTGTGTTAATATTGTGTACGGTGCATGCTTCCATGTAACATATAAATACAATTGACCAAAGTAATAATAGAAATAGAGCTTCAGTCATATACACATATGCAACACAATTCAACAAAGCCATAGACAACTAAGCATAACATCCATCACACACAAGTTTAGGATAGTTCACTACCTCATACTCCTTGCCTTCCTTATCCTTTTCCTTTACCTCTTGCTTCCTACTTCTCTTTCATGTGTGACTTCTCTCTTTAAGCACACAAACCAAATCCTAACATTGCATTACCATTACCTCATTATAATTCAACTTCCTTAAATATTGAACTTTGTCTACTAAAATAACTTTCTTTAATCTTTGTTAATTAGCTTGGTCTTTGAATCAATTGATGTCTTTGATAAGTTTTGTAAAGACTCAGTTTATGAAAAGATTGTATAAAAGGATTTATCGAAGCATTGATTCAATAGAGTATTTATCGATAAAATCTTTGATCAATCATATCTGATTATCAAAAGCAGTTATTCTGCTTTTAAAGACTTATTTATTGAAGAACTATTCGATAAGGAGATTTATCAAATAACTCTTCGATAAATAAGAGAAGAATTTCAAAAGCACTTATAGATGATCTTCTACATATTTTGCTATTTGCCTTTGATAGAATACTATTCTATATGTTTAAACATGATTTAGAAAAACTTATGATTAGATAATAGAAAGGTTTACAGGTTTAAAATCTGATCATTTGAGAATGTTTTAAGTTTATTGTGATCACTGAGCTTCTATTATGATAAATGATCTTTACAAGTGATCTAATTGTTTACTTTCAATTTGATTTTTGAAATATTTAGTTACAAATTTATAAGATCAATTGGAAGAAAGAAAAGATGAAGTATTTCAAATTCAAATCACTGTAATCTTGATTTTCTTTATTTTATTAGTGATTTGATTATTTGAAATATTTTGATGATGATTCAGTGCTTATAATATTAATTTATCTATTTGAATCATCTATGGTTTAATTAGTCTTGAATTTATGGGGAAAAGATTATTCATGAAAGATTCTCAGGATAATTCAATATGCTCTTATCAATAAAATATCAATCAGATTATTTGTCTCCATTAAGCTTGAACTGAATTATCTTGAATTATCTGATAGGTCTGTGAATATATTTGTCAAGCTTATAAAATATTTGAATTTGATTGAATGAATGATCTTCATGAATTTATAGCCTGATCTCAAATGATGGAAAATTATATGCTATGATTTGCTCTAATTGTTGACATACTTAATAATTAATGAATGATCTTATGATCTTGTGAATTTGCCCTGTTGTGCTAAATGATAATCTTGATCTGAGTTAGTAAAAGGTCTTATGAATGTCTGTTTCCATATATGCATTAGTTGTGAAAGGATTAAATGATCAAAGACTATGAAAGTCTGTTTGAAAAGAATATTATTAAGCATTTATCAATAAACTATTCAAAGAGCATATTTATCGAAGAATACTTCGATAAGTAACATATTGTGAAATATATCAATAAGTTTGAAAGCATATGTTTGAAATAATATTTTTCAAAGAGTTTATCGATAAGGACATTTATCAAAGAACTATTCGATAAATCATTATCTATCTATTTACAATTTCTTGAAAATTTATCGAAGTATTTTTTGATAAGGTTGATTATTATAGAATTGCTCGATAAGATTTTAACTATTTTAAATGTAATTCTTCAGCAATTTATTGAAGACCTTTTCGATAAGGGTGTTCTTTAATAAGCTCTTCGATATGTAAAGCTATTTTATGAAAAGTGTTTTAGAACATACTTTATCAGATTTTGACCTTTAATACTAAATCATTTGGAAATACTTACTACACTGATTATATATCTAAGCATGTTTCAAGAGTATTTACAAGTTGAATCAAGATTAATAAAGATATCAACTAAAGAGCCAAATTATCCACTTCAGCAATAATGACTATATTCAACAATGGTGTAACATCCTTACTTTTGTACGTCTTAGGGACCATTCGGTAGCATTTAGAACTACTTACATAACCCTTGAAGTCCATTAGCTAAATCTGAAATTTTTACTCTTAGCGAGTTACTGTTCATATGGTATTCCAGATTAGGCGATGAATTAAAAAAATCATAATTAATTCTAAAAAAATTAAAATGAAGTGGTTCAAAATTCTACTTGAAGCTAACATATTGAAGTTTAAGAGAAAAATAAGTTCCTGACCAAATTATTATCCAATTAATACAGTTTAATCATTAAATATTATTGTTCATTTGGTCAAAATTCTAAAAACAGATTCTGGTCCCAGACTTTGAAAAATTCATTCTCTTTGTATAGACATCGAAATAAGGCGTTCTTGGTGTTAAAATTAAGCTTGACATGTTAACTAAATGTCTATAAAATTTCATATATTTATCTCATCATTTACTATTTTCCATTACATCATGACCATCACTGCTTAGATTGGTCATATAGCAACATTACATATAACAATTCTTCACATAACCTCATATAACATTTACATCAACCAATCCTGAAACATCCTCCTTTAAACATCTCAGAGTACACTTATGGAAGTAATCTTGACTTTATTATATCTCTCTTTGCCAAAAATCCTGATAGAAGATAACTGTACTGATTCAGTAATTCCCCATGAGAACTACCATTCTACGTAAGTACCCAGGAAAGACTGGATGAACCGGCTAGGTCCACTCACTTCCAGCCTCCTTAGACAGCACTTACGTACACAGTACTTTGTATAGTCTACCAGCACAACGGCATTTTCTAGAAAATATCTTTGAATCTTAACCTTAACCTTAACCTCAAAAACATGAATTTTCCATTAATTGTTCCAGAACACATAACCAATCTCTTTGGCCTTTCATACATTCATATACATTATGGGGTTATGCCATAATTATTTGATATATTTATTTCATCATTTACTATTATACCTCTTCATCATGAACATTGTTGCTCAACTTGTCATATAACAACATTACATGCAACAATTCGCACATTTATTACATAATATTCAAAGCTTCCAATTCCCAACCTCTCTTCATGCCTCTTTATCTTCTTTACTCATTCGTAAACCTGTGGGTTTGGGATTACATGGATGGGGTGAGATTTCTGGGGAAATCTCAGTAGCAAACGGTACTAAATAATGCATGCATTAAAGTAATTACTTGTGCTTGCTTGTGAAAGTGTAAACATTGTGTAATGTGCATGCTTCCATGTAACATATGAAATACAATTGGCCAAGGTAATCATAGAAACAGAGCTTCAATCATATACACATATGCACACAATTCAACAAAGTCATAGCACAATCAAGCATAACATTCAATACATAGTTTAGGGTAAGTTTACTACCTTATTGCTTTACTTCTTTCCACTTTAACTTTGCTTCTTCCATCTTACTTTTCCTTGCTATGTGGCTGCCCTCTTTTGAGCACACCAAGCAAATCCTAACATCACATTACCATCCAACCATTACAATCTAACTTCTCTTGAACACTAAACTTACTTTAAGTAACATAACATCCTTTAATCTTTACCAATTGACTTGACCTTTAAATCAATTGATGTCTTGACCTTACCCTACACAATTTGGCCCTTTGAATCCATTTATGAACTCAAAATAACCAAATTCCAGCAAATATGCACTGTTCCGGACAGATTTGAAAAACATGCATAATTCTTTCAAAAATTCTCATTTTGATTCCAATGCTTCCCATACTTGTTCCTCCACTTTTCCCCCACACAAAATCTCATTTTAAGACCATTGGAAGCATCAAAATCATGAAATTCAAATCACTGTTCATGCGAGTGAACAGTAACCAAGAGGAATTTTCAACATAACCTTTAATTCCAATGGTTTCCAAGGTTCAAAACCTTTCCAATCCTACACAAAATCATCATATAAACTCAATGGAAGCATTAAATCATTGAAATTCCATTTCCTTCTATCATGAACAGTGCATGAACAGTGCACCCCGAAATGGTAAAGTCAAGAACATCAACTTACTTCACAACCAAGCATGTAACTAACTTGTTTAAGCTTGTCTAAACTATCTATGACATAAAACTCATGTTCCTCTCACATATACATAGAAATTCCAGCAGCATTTCCCCAATATTTAAGCCTCAAAAATCACTTAAACTCAAGCACAAACCATAAGAACAAAAGGTAGAAGTAAGGAGACAACTTACCTTACTTGCTCCTTCAAGACCCTTGCTTCTTCCTTGCTTTCTTCCACTTTCTTTCTCTAGAACTCACTTCTCTTTCTAAAGGAGCTCTTGGGTGTGAAGAATGAATGGAAAAGGGGGGTATTTATAGCAAAAGTCATGTGCCATTTGAAGGCCAAGATCACTTTGGAAACTATTTGATCTAATGGTTAAAGGTTTGATCTTGGAATGTCTTTTCACTTTTCACTCAAGACCTTACCACCATGACATCACTAGCATGGCCTCCCTTGGTACACCTAACCATTCCTCTTTTTGGGTGCCATTCTTGTGTCCTTGTGGGTCCCACCATGTGCAACACCTAATTCTTACTTTATTCTCTTTTTCTTTCTTTTCAAAAATCCATAAATTATTTATTATTTGGACTTGGGCTCCAAGATAACTTTTGGGCCTTATTGGGCTGGCCTAGGACGAAATGTTGGGCCTCTTTTAGGTCCAATAGCTAACTGGCCCAAATCCCAATGTACTTTCCTCATACCGATATTCGTAAATTACCCTGATCCTAGCATAAATGCTAAACACCTCTTTTAATTGTTCTAACATTTTTAGAAATTCATTCTAATATAAAATGAATTCTCTACAAAGTTTCATAATTTTTTGAGACCCATAAGTCCTGTTAAAAATTACATATGTTTCCTTTAACCCTTTATCGGTGTCCTTTTTCACCGTAAATTCCATAATTAATTCTACAGGACTCCTTTTTGACTTCTGTCAACTCCATAAATTCTCATATTAATTATAGTAATTTACTATCAAATTTCCTCTGATATCCATCCATTGTGTGAAATGACCAAAATGCCCTCCATTTACTTCTGGTTTCTTAGGGCATCACAGTGGCATTTTCGTAATTTTGCACTTTGGCTCTTAGACTTTCTTCCTCTTCCAATTAATCCTTTTCTTTACATAAATATGGCCACATCTTTTTCTAAACATCTCATATATTTTATTCAATCTGTACATACAACTTAGTACAGAAATTAGGGATGTTACATTTCTCTCCCCCTTAAAATAAATTTCGTCCTCGAAATTTACTTAGTACCTTAGTCAACAATCTTAAATATACATCCTCTTTAAGTCTCTTTCGGCTTTACGACTAAGAATCGGGGTATCCATATCCTATCTTTTATCTTATTATCTAGCGGAGTACTTTCAATATCCGCTTCATGTCCTTGCTGTCATTACTCTTTTTGTATGAGTCAACTTAATTGGAGTTTATTTCTACTTCATCACGGCACTTGATCTTGTGCTATGCATCCATTTGCTTATGGATAACTCCTTGTACTAGACTTGAGAGTAGTGTCCATTTCTTTCATATCAAACTCTCTCGAATATTATTGTATTCGGGAGTTTCACTCATTCATCATACTTTCTAACACTTATCCCTTATTACTTCTCTTAGCATCTCGCAGAATTCTTTAACATCCACAAAGCTTCATCCTTTTTTCGTATAGAAACTCTTATAACTCTATTGTTGCTCTTATCATCTTTAATGATTCAACATCATACAGAGAGAGGACTTATGCAGTTATTCTTTTCTTTACTTTACTGCTAAGTAGGAGCATATACTCTAACATGCATAATGCCTGGCCAATATCTTGTAGGACTGTATACTTGCTCCTAAATGCAAAGCTCTAACATTCTCTTATGACTTTATCAGCCTCTCAGGAGAGTATTGCTCTTTTGCTTCTCGTTCTCCTGAACAAAGTCATAATTTAAATCTTTCATTTCAAATCCACTCTTATTTGGACTTGGCAGAAGGGTTTTAATCCTTTAATGTTCATAACCTTTCTAACTTTTCATAACTTTGTTTATCATTCATCATATATATGCCAAACTTCTATGTCATTTACACTCTTTCATATCTTACCCCTTAACATCTTGGTGTAGCTATGGGGTCTATCTTACTTTAACTTTTGAAAATTACACTTTAGGCCCTCAACTTTTCATAATTACACTTAATGGCCCAAAGCTTTTGTCTACTTTCATTTTTCCACCATAAAACTTTTAGACTTTTCATTTTAGTCCCTCTTCTTTATACCTTTGTCTAATCATCATTTTTCCTCTCTATTCATCATTACAATCTTTTCTAAAACTCTTTCCTCTATCAGTCTTATACAGATAGAAAAAAGTTAGGATATGACATTTCTACCCCCCTTAAAATAAATTTTGTCCTCAAAATTTACTGGGTACCTTAGTCAACTATCACATGTATATCTGCTCTCTATACTCTTTTCTGTTTTATGACGAAGGTTTAGGGGATAATCTCTTATTTTCTATCTTGACAACTAGCGGAGTGCTTTTAATATCCGCTTCATGTCTTTGCTGTCATTACTCTGCATTTCTGAATCCACTCAATCAGAGTTGAACTTCTACTTCATTTTGTTACTTGCTTACTTGCTTTGCATCTATTCGCTCATGGAGAACTCATTATCCTTGACTTGTAAGCAATTTCTGTAACATCCTTACTTTTGTACGTCTTAGGGACCATTCGGTAGCATTTAGAACCACTTACAAGATTCGGTAGCATTTAGAACCACTTACAAGACTTTGGAAGTCCATTAGCTAAATCTGGAATTGTTACTCTAGGTGAGTTACTGTTCATATGGTATTCCAGATTAGGTGATGAACTTTGAAAAGTCATAATTAATTCCAAAGAAATCGAAATGAAGTGGTTCAAAATTTTACTCGAAGATAACATCTTGAAGTTTAAGGGAAAAATAATTCATGACCAAATGCTTAGCCAATTGATACAGTTTATTCGTTAAAGTTTACTGTTCATTTGGTCAAAAATTTTGAAAACAGATTATGGTCCACGTCTTTAAAATATTGGTTCTCTTTGTACTGACATCGAAATAAGGTGTTGTTGGTGTCAAAACGAAGCTTGACATGTTAATTAAATGTCTGCAAAATTTCATACATTTATTCCATCGTTTGCTATTTTTCATTACATCACAAACATTATTGCTTAAACTAAGCATACATCATCATTATTTGCAAGACTTCTTTACATAACATCATATAACATGTACATTGACCAATCCCTAACTCCTCTTCATGCTTTTTCATCCTCTTTACTCATTCATAAACCTGTGGGTCTGGGATTACATGGATGGGGTGAGATTTCTGGGAAAATCTCAGTAGCAAACAATACCAAACAATGCATGTATTAATATAATTGCTTGTGCTTGCTTGTGAAAGTGTTACCATAGTGTAATGAGCATGCTTCCATGTATCATATGAAATACAATTGGCCAAGGCAATCCTAGAAACAGAGCTTCCATCATGTACACATATGCACACAATTTAACAAAGCCATAGCACAAACAAGCATAACATTCAATACATACAAGTTTAGGGTAAGTTTACTACCTCATATATTTGACTTTCTTTCACTTCAACTTTGCTCTTTCTTCTTACTTATCCTTGATGTGTGGCTGCCTCTTTAGAGTCCTCAATCACACCCTATCATCACTTAATCATCTATTCATTACAATCTAACTTCCCTTGAACATTAAGCTTACTTAACTACATTAACTTCCTTTAATCTTTACCAATTGACTTGGCCTTTGAATCAATTGATGTCTTGACCTTACCCTACACAATTTGGCCTTTTGAATCCATTTATGAACTCAAAATAACCAAATTCTAGCAACTATGCACTGTTCTGGACAGAATTTGCAAAGCACACATAATTCTTCCAAAAATTTCCATCTTAATTTCATTGCTTCCCATACTTGTTTATCTACTTTACCCCACACAACTTTTCATTTTAAAACCATTGGAAGCATCAAAATCATGAAATTCAAATCACTGTTCATACGAGTGAACAGTAATAGAGAAGAATTCCAAATATTACAACTTTTAATTCCAATGCTTCCAAGGTTCAAAACCTATCCAATCCTACATAAAATCATCATATAAACTCAATGGAAGCATTAGATCATTGAAATTCCATCTCCTTCTATCATGAACATTGCAAACTAAAATATTTCCACCATGGCAAAGTCAAGAACATCAACTTGATTCAACAACAAATCATCTAACTAGCTTGTTTAAGCTTTAATCACATAACTCTAACTTTAATTTCTTCTTTCTCCTTTCATCTAAGGTTTTGGGCAGCATAAATACCTTAGAGAAAACTCAACTTTCTTCCATGAAAACCCTAAGTTCAAGCTCCCAAATCAAAGAAAAATACGCTAGGATAGATTGCTTACCTTTAATATCTAGCTTGCTTGAACTTTGGCCTTTGAATTCTTCTTTGTCTTGGCTTGAGTTTTCATTTTGCAAGAGGTTCCCTAAGGGTTCTTGTGCTCACGGTTTTGAGTAGAATTGGTGGGGTATTTATAGGCAAATTCCATGGAAAATGAATGGCCAAGATCATTTTGTGCACTATTTGATCTAATGGCTTAGATTTAATCATGGATTTTCTTTTCTTTAATAATTATGACATCACCTGCATGACATCATCAAAAGGGACACCTCAACATGCACATGGAGAAATTGAAGGGAGAAGAATTCTCTGGAAAAATTCTAGTCCATTCCGGTACCGGCCTGGTCCGATTCCCCGAAAACCAGACTGTTTTCTGAATCTAATTTTTCTGAGGTTCCATAATATGTGTTCTAACCTTAAATCCAGTATCCAGATTCTTTCTACCATTGACATTCTTATATTAGGTTTAAACTTAATTGCAGATGCCTTGAAAAATGACCAAAATACCCTTGGTGCCCTTTCTTGCACTATATTAACCCTAGGGGCATAATCATCATTTTACACCTTTCTGTACCTTGTCAGGGCATATACTGACTTTGACTAACCCTTACTGTACCTGCCTTGGCTTTTTGGTCTATCCAAAATGGCCAACATGCCCTCCATTCATCTATTGCTCCTTAGGGCAACACAGGGGTATTTTCGTAATTTCGCACTTTTCTAGGGTTCCTCCGGACCTTGGCCCACCTATCAGTCCAATGATCTTATCGGGCCTTCTTGACACCACTTGTTCTTTTGGGCCTCTGCATTAAGTCATCTGAGCTCATTTAGTCCCAGTTTATTTACTGCTAAATCTCCCTATCGGATCCCAAGAGCTCACAAACTCCCGTCTAAATTCACTAAAAAGTGAATAACTTTTCCTACAGAACTCCTTTCAGGATTATGTCAGTTTCCTGACCTCCGGCTTCATAGGACGCATCATCCTGTAACTTTTCACTTATATATGAGGTCTAGGAGATCTGATAAAAATTTTAGATAACTTTTAGACTATCAGATAAATTTAAGCTATCTGAAACTCTAATAAAATTCCTGTATTAGGCCAGAGTAATCGGCATCATTTTCTCCATCTACTGATAAAATTTGGGACTGAAATACTTTTGAGCAGTCTAAACCACTTTCGGCTCAACTTTCTTTAATTACCATTTGGCCCCTAGAAACTTTTCTTCTTTTCAATTAAGTCTCTCAAATTTGGCTAAAATTATACTTAAAGACCCCACATTTTTGTCTACTTTCTCTTTTGGCCTTAAAACTTTTATAATTTCACTTAAGTCCTTGCATTTTTATCCTTTTTCAATTCAATCCCTTTCTTTACATAAATGGCCACATTTTTCTTAGAAAATCTCACATATATTACGTACAAATTGTACATACTATTCAGTACAGAAAATTAGGGATATTACAGTTTTCATTTTTTCTATATCAAACTCTCTCGAATATTTCTGTAATCGGAAGTTTCTATCAACTACTCATCATACTTTCTATCACTTATCTCTTATTACTTATCTTAGGCAGAGTTCCTTAACATCTGCAAAGCTTCATATGTCTTTTCGTATAATCATATTTCTTTTCTTAGAAACTCTTATCACTCTATTGTTGCTCTTATCATCTTTAATAATTTAGCATCATACAGAGAAAGGACTTATACAGCTATTCTTTTCTTTACTTTACTGCTAAGTAGAAGAACATACTCTAACATGCATAATGCCTGGCCAACGTGTTGCAGGACTGCATACTTGCTCATGAATGCAAAGCTCTAACATCGGAGCTCAAGCATTCCCTTTCTTAATATGCATAGCTCTAAGACTCAGAGCTTGTACAGCTCTAACATTCGGAGCTTTAGCATATTTTACAAACGTAACATAATGCCTAGCATTTCATGCAAGGAGTGAAAGCTCTCACTTACTATTCTATCCGTAACATAACATTTAAACATCTTATACCTACAAAAGGGAGCCTCTCTATCTGTCGATAGAATTAGCTACAAAGCCACTTCGTATTATACTTCTCAACACATATTTCTCATTATGTATCTCATTACATACTTCTCATGCTGTATCATGGCATATCTTGCCAAATCTGGCTGTATTATGACATGTCTTATCATGACTTGAGATACCATAAGTCTAACATTCTTTTTAACTTATAACTTTTTGAGGAAGATCTTGCTCTTAAGTTTTTCTAACTTCCTCTTGACATAAATCTGTAATCTGAATCTTTCCTTTCAAATCCACTCTATTTGGACTTGACATAAGGGTTCTAATCCCTTACCGTTCATAACCCCTTTCTAACTTTTTATAACTCTTTTTATCATTTTACTTAACTTTATGCATCTATGCCAAACTTCTGTGGCATTTACACCTCTTCTCATTACTTCCCAGGGATATCACCCATCATTAGGCTACTCTTTACTTGAACACCTTTCAATCAATCGTCATACTAGGTTAGGGCTAGGTTACTCTTTACACAGTTCTAAGCCCTAGAATTTTCTTTCTCATATAACCATGTTCTATCTATACTCTACATTAGACTCTCTTCTCTAGGTCTCTCTAGCCTTTTAATTTCTTTATCCTCATCTGGAGGATCTATCTGTTCATACTTCTCTATTCTTAAAATATATGGGGTTATCTTCTCTATTCCTCAGGCATACTTCTACAAAACTTTGAATATCAGCACTCAGATTTTAACTTGGACTCCGTATTCATTTAAGGGGAAACTAAGTTCAGTCTGTATATAATAGAGGCTATATGAGGAAAACCATTATAAATAATTTTTCTGGATGATTTAATCAACTAGTGAAGCTTCCCTTAACTTTAACTTCATCTTTGGTAATCATCTTCCCAGAGAGATACTACATTATACTTATATCTTCATGGCTCATTACTTTCCTTAGGTTAGGTCTAACTGTAATCTCAGGATCTAACTTTGATCAACCGTTGGCCTCTTCAAAATCTAACTGCGACTCTGAAGCTGTTAGGATCTAACTGCGATCCTGGAGCCATGCTAGGATCTAACTGTGACCCTCTAGAATCTAACTGTGATTATGTTGTACTGTATCATAATCTCTGAGAGATCTTAAACTAACAGACTAAGTTATAAGGTTAACTGCTTCCACTTGTTGATAACTCAATCAATAAAAAAAATTTAAAAAAATATTACATTCAGTAGCCCACATTATTTACTAAGACTTTACTTTCTCTCTTACTCAGGAGTTCCTTCTCATCTTTCTTACTCTGTTGTGGCTTACCATGGGCTGTTGCCTTGTGCAATCATGGTCTAACCACCTGCTATTGCATTTTGTTGCTATGGCTATATAATAACTTCTCATTTCAATCTATGCTCTAACTACGAGCAATCTGTATCTGAACTGAGCTATTATCTAAAAAGCAATCTGTATCAGATCTAACTCTTATTTGAAGAGTGATCTAAAAACAATCTCTTTACTATTATTTGTTGTTCTTTCTGTATACCATTCCTTTTAATAGAAATGTCCCTGAGTACTGCATTCACAAGTTTGCAGAAATACTTGAGTAACCTCAATTATATCATATCTGAATATCATATCATAACTTATTGTCCTATTAACTGAGACTGTCTATCATCCTCAATACATTCCTTATTGCATGTCATATGGTATGGGAGCAATATAACTTTCTCATAACTTCCTCATCTCATATATACTCTTTCCTACATGTACTGAAAAAGGGCAGTATTCATTCATCACAGTATCCTCTAGCATGCATTCATTACAGGACAACTGCAAGGATATGTAACTATTCATCATAACTTATGGCAATATAAGCCATATCATCATCATAATTTGCTCAACTATCCACCGCATATTGCAATAAACTAAGTAAACCTCAAAACATTATTTCCTTTATCACATTATCTGTTAGATCCTGATCATTCATTCAAGAACCTGAAACATCTATCTATCTCACTTACGCAGCCACGCTACCCTCTTACCAGGGTATAGACTCAACCTTTCATTACTTTATCTTATATAGGGAATAGACGAGTCATTTTATCTTTTAAACTGTGGCTACTCTCTACTATCTCTTAACTTCTTCTGTCGATCTATCAGTCCTAGTATGTTCTTGATCGAACTGTGGTTCCTTTTTGATCTTTTTCTTGATCCTGACTATTTGAGTACATGGATCTCATCCATCATCTAGCACTATTACTTTTGCTCTCTAGGGTACTTTACCCTAGGTCTGCTAAGCTACTATTCCAATAAATACCCTAACTTAACAAAGTATTTATTACTTAGAGTTAGGGTCTGGGGATTATCCTATTTAATGCCAAAAACTTCTGCTCTGATACCAAAATGTAACATCCTTACTTTCGTATGTCTTAGGGACTATTTAGAAGCATTTAAAACTACTTACATGACCCTTGAAGTCTATTAGCTAAATCTGAAATTTTTACTCTTAGTGAGTTACTGTTCATATGGTATTCTAGATTAGGTGACGAACTTCAAACAATCATAATTAATTCTAAAAAAATCAAAATGAAGTGGTTCAAAATTCTACTCGAAGCTAACATATTGAAAATTAAGGGAAAAATAAGTTCCTGACCAAATTATTAGGCAATTAATATAGTTTAATCGTTACATATTACTGTTCATTTGGTCAAAATTCTGAAAATATATTCTGGTCCCTGACTTTGAAAAATTCATTGTCTTTGTACAAGACATCGAAATAAGGCGTTCTTAGTGTCAAAATGAAGCTTGATATGTTAACTAAATGTCTATAAAATTTTATACATTTATCTCATCATTTACTATTTTCCATTACATCATGACCATCACTGCTCAGATTGGTCATATAGCAACATTACAGATAACAATTCTTGACATAACCTCATATAACATTTACATTAACCAATACTAACTCCTCTTCATGCTTCTTCATCCTCTTTCATCATTCATAAACATGTTGGGATTAGGATTACATGGAGAGGTGAGATTTCTGGGAAAAACTCAGTAGCAAACAGTACTAAACAATGCATGTATTAATGTAAATACTTGTGCTTTCTTGTGAAAGTGTTAACATTGTGTAATGTGCATGCTTCAATGTATCATATGAAATATAATTGGCCAAAGTAATCATATAAGTAGAGCTTCAATCATATACACATATGCAACACAATTAAACATAGCCATAGCACAACCAAGCATTCATTTAATACATACAAGTTTAGGATAAGTTTACTACCTTTATCTCCTTCTTCCTCCTTTAACTTAAGATTTGGACAGCAAGTATACCCTATGTTTAATAGAATTTTCAACCACTAAAACCTAGATTTTACCCTTCCAAAACACATAAAATAACCTAAGAAGGATTGCTTACCTTAGGTACTTGCTTGGGTAGCTTCTCCTTGATCTTATTTTGAGTTCTTTCTTCATTTTGGCATGGTTTCCCCAAGGGTACTCTAGGTACACGAAATTGTGAAGACAAGGTGGGGTATTTATAGCCAAAACTTTGGCACCTTGGGTCCATAATGTCCTCACTTTTTCTAATTATTACAATAGCTTAATCTTGAATTTGATTGATTAGTTTTGGATTAATTAACCTTAATCATCATTAGGTTAATTCTTATATTATTTTATTGCATTTTAGAACATGGAATAACCTTCCTTTCTTCTTCTTGGTTCCAAGTGTAAAGCTTGTGGGACCCACCATGTGCAAAACCCTAATTCTCCTTTATCCTTTTTTTTATTTTTCAAAAATTCATAAATTATTCATTATTGGACTTGGACTCTAAGACAACTTTTGGGACTTACTGGGCTTCCCTAGGACAAAATCTTGAGCCTCTTTTAGGTCTAATAGCTAATTGGCACAAATCGCAATGTACTTCCCTTATATCGATATCCTTAAAATTAGCCTGATCTTGAAATAAATGATAAACACCCCTTTTAATGGTTATAAAATTTTTATAAATTCATTATAATATAAAATGAATTCTCTGCAAAGTTTCATGATTTTCTAAAACCCAGAAGTCCTGATAAAAATTCTTTACATTTTCTCGAAACCCCTTTATCGGTGTTCGATTTCACTTTAAATTCTATAATTAATTCTACAAGACTCCTTTTTGACTTCTGTCAGTTTTATAAATCCTTATATTATTTATAACAATTTACTACCAAATTTCAACCAATTCTGAGGTCCAAAAAATATTGTACTAATTCCTCAATCTTCAAAAAATTTTATCAATTAATCGGGACCTCAAATCAAAATTCTATGTCGCGTTAAACTGATCAGATTAATTTTTCTATCTTCTGTGAAAATTTGATACTAAACTATTTTCGGCATTTTTGGGCCTTTTCTGGCTCAACTTTACATATTACCAATTTGCCCCTGAACTTTTAAAAATTACACTTTAGGCCCTCAATTTTTCATAATTATACTTAATGGCCCAAAGCTTTTGTCTACTTTCATTTTTGCACCAAAAACTCTTAGACTTTTTATTTTAGTCCCTCTTCTATATACCTTTGTCTAATCATCATTTTTCCTCTCTATTCATCATCACAATCTTTTCCAAACCTCTTTCCTTTATCAGTCTTATACAGATAGAAAAAAGTTAGGATAGGACAAACGGCATCTCAATGGCTACTTCAATGGATTTTTGAAGAACAAGGTATAAAAGAAAAAGAAGTCAAAATGAGAAAGAAGAAGAACTTGGGAGACTTTACAAGAGATGCTTACAATGCACTATGATCATATATAGTGATAGTCTCTGTTACACTCTGTTTCTCATCTTTTAGTTCAGAGCATGTCATATTCTTAGAATAGAGAAACATGAAAGCTTGAGCTTAAGGGTGTATCAAAATTTACTTTATTAAGAGAGAGATTTATGATTGTATTAATCACTTTTCTAAATTTCTCAAGTAGGATTCTTGAGTGTTGTAACCTTGGGGGAGTAAGGGGAAGTGAGAGGGATTCTCATTGGTGTTAACCTTATGAGTTGTAAGGGGGAGTGAGAGGGAATTCTCACTTGAATATACTAAGGCAGAAGAACCCAATGACTCTTGGAGTATAATGGAACACTCAGAGGTGCTCTAGGACTGGACGTAGGTGAAAAGGATTAGACCAAACCAGTATAAATTGACCTGTGCAATCCTTCTTCTTCAACTTCTTAATTTGATGATATCATTCATAACTCTTCACTTTAAATTTTATTCAAATATTTTTAGTTTTCAAAATTTTCAAAGTATAAAATCACCCAATTTACCCCTTTTAGGTGATACAGCTAGGTTTAACATTTGGTATCATAGCAAGGTCACTTAATAAAGGATCTAACAATCTCAAGTGCAAAGATCATGGCTGTATTTTATTGTGAATTCTTTTTGAAGATTTTGATATCACTATTCCCCTTGTTTTAGAAAATTCTGAGTTTTTGTATTTGAAAGGTCGGATGACCATATTTTTCAAATTCTCGATTGTGATATGAGAAAAATTCTTTCAAATGATTTTGAGTTTAAACCAAGAAAGGATTAGAGTAAAAATAAAAAGAAATTATTTTCTTTGAATCTTAGAGTAATGAAAATTTTATACAATGTTTTATCTGATAATCAAATTTTGCTCTAATGTTAGAGTCATTTTTAAAACTTTGATTCTATTTATTCCTCTAAATATCATACCGAAGTTAGTGTTGACAATTTATCATTAGTAATTGAAAGTTGCAAATTAAAATAACCTTTATGTCCGATATCGCCTTGGGGTTACTTCAAAAATTTAAACCAAGGATTGCGTATAGTGCAACCTCGGGTCGTTCTCTTTGAGGAGCCAAAAATCAAATTGGATTCCTAAGTAACTAAATGCAATGCAACCTAAACTAGAAAATTGGGTTTGATTTGATTGACTAACAAATAAATGCAATGAATTGAAAATAAATTTAAATAAATATTTTTGGTATTTTTAATTTAAAGAAAATGTTAATGAATGATAACAAGTGAACGGAATGAAAGAGAAAGAGATTAATAATAATGAAATCAATCCTCTATTTCAATAACGCAGGCAATCATAGCTTCAACAGATATGGGAGTTCTAAAAATGAATTAAGAATTATAATTAAGCTTTTAATCCAACAACCGAGCCACCTCGAATTGTCCCAAAATATTTTCCAAAATCCTAGTTTATTAACTGCCACCAGAATAATAAACTAAGATTAAAGATGTTAAAATCCAATGCTCAATTATAACTCAATAATTCATAGAAATAGGATTAAAGCCAGCAAGAGATACAATGATCCAATAACTCAAGCCACCTTGAATTATCACAAAATATTCACAATAATTTCAATACCATGTCTGACCCAGATCAAAGTAAATAAAATTAAAGTTAATTAAAGAACAATATCAATTGCCAAACAATAATTCAGTTACAGTAATCCTCAAAAATATAAATTATTATAAGCATTCCCAATAATTATAAAATTATCCTAAGACCTAGGAATCACAAAATAATTAATGGATGAAGATTAGAGTAACTTAAACTCCCCTTTAGATTCCAAACTCATGCCCTTGCTACTGATTAGGAGGATCAGGACGTTTAGCCACGCAATACCATCTCTGATGCTAACACCAACGAGTTTGAGATCTTGATCATGGATTTGGAGATGGATGAGGTCGCTGCACTTTCAATGTCACTGCACTATTGCTCCCTATGTGAGATGCAGATGATGGCGACGTGAATGGGTGATGAAGGTGTCAAGTCCACGGAGGTGCTACTATTCTGGTTCACTGTCTGGTGCACTTGGGTATTGTTGAATGGATCTCTAGCTTCACCCTCGTGTGCGTGTGGAATCTCGCGGCCTCTCTGCTTCTCCTCTGCATGTGTTTATGCTTCTACCTGTGGCGTCTGTGAATTGTTCTCTACGGTAGCGTGGGTGTTATGGAAGGCGCTGAGGTTTGTGAATGGGATGGAAGGTTTGAGGGTGATGTCGCCGCGTGCTCTCCTTTCTGGTTTTGCGTGTGTGTGTTCTCCGCGGCATGTGAAAGGAATGGAAGGTTGAAGGTGTGTGCGGCGTTCTTTTCTTCTCAGCATGCATGGCTTTTTAAAGCCATTGAATAGGACAAAATCTAATGGGCTAAACCGCAAGGTTTGGCCCATGGGTCCTTATTTGCAATTTATGAATCTATGGTCCTTTGTTATCATTTGTAAATTCTGATTTCTCCTAAATTCCTGAAATATAAAATCATAATAATATAATACCTTTTATTCTAAAAATAATTATTTAGGAGAAATAATAGAAATATGACAATTATGCCCCTATTAAACACTAATTTATTATAAAGTTCAATAATTCAATTGATGCACAAATAATATAATTAAGGCCCAAAATAATGACAAAAACCCACTAAAATGATATGAATAAATATATAAAAATATGGGTTTGTCACAAATCTGCAACTGATGAACTAACGAAAGATGATGCTAATAAAGAAGGAGAAATCACAGAACATCTTCATGTCAACACAAAGGAACAAGAGGAAGAAAAGACTCAAGAAGAGCTCAATGCATATGAATCTGATGAATCATCATTCAGAGCTCAAAAATCATTAATGGTAAACAATTTCAATCCCTCTTGTAAATTTATGAAAAATGATTTCAAAAGTTTTCATGATATGATTTTTCAACCAATCATTTATGCTATTTCAAAAAGTAAAAATATTTTTCAATCTAATGATATGAATAAGGAATTTCTTAGGAAGAATTTTTTTTGCACAATAATTATAAATTGCTTTCACTAGACTAACACAATTTGTGCAAATATTCCTCTAAAGTACACTACTATAATGTCTGCAATTATTATGGTAAATAAGATCACATTTCTTACACATGCTTTATTAAAATAAATGCTAATGTGAGAAATCTTGTTTAGGTTCCTAAAGGACAATCAAGATCCAAAACTAATGATCAAGGACCCAAAGTCAAATTGGTACCGAAATGTCCTTCCAGTGTTTCAAATGTACATGATAGCATTAAAAAGAATGGACATAGTACAAAGAGAAAAGGGCATCCAAGAGTTCCCCATGAATCAGTGGAAGCTACATCATTAAGGAGAACTCATGGAAATTCCATTACTGCTACTACTAAAGTAAATTATAAGAAACAACGGAGAAAAACCCAAGAAGTAAGTTCTACCTCAAGAATGGACTATCATACTGTACAATTCAATTATCTTGAGAAGAACCAAAGAAGAGGAAGGATCCATCAAGCCTTAGAGTCTATATCAATTAAGAAACCATTGCAAGCATTTGTTGTCAGAAGAAATCAAAAGATACAATGGGTACGCAAAGACAATCATTCTTTCACATAAGGTAAAGGTACAACTGCATCATCATATTTATATCTTTGAGGTTTATAACTGTATCCTTAGGAATGAACATTGCAACTGATTTCCAAAATCTTTTTATATACTCCTATGGAAACTTGTAACACCTTACTTTTGTATGTCTTAGGGACCATTATATAGAATTTAGAACCACTTTTCTGATTATTGAAGTTCAATTTCAAAATCTAAAAATTTCCAACTCATGGGGTACTGTTCATTTGTATTTCCAGATTAAGCGACAAGCTTCAAAAAATCATAACTAATTCAAGAAAAATAAAAATAAAGTAGTTAAAAAGACTACACGAATATATCATAATAAAATTTGAAGAAAAAATATGTATCATACCAATTGCTCAGCCAATCAGTACAGTATTGGTGTCAAATATCACTGTTTATTTTGTCAAAATTCTAGAAAACAGTTTTTGGTGTCTCACTTTGAAAAATGCGTTCTCCTTGTATAGACATCAAAATAAGTCATTCTTGGTGTCAAAACGAAGCTTGACATCTTAACTAAGTGCTGATAAAATATTGTACATTTATTTAATCATTTACTATTTTTCTTAGGCAGATACAAATTACTATCAGAAACTGAATATCTTTCATTCATACATTACATAAGTGATAACATAACATAAATTACAATCAATCATGTTATCTATCCCCTAACTCATCTTCTTGCATCATCATCTTCTACCATCTTTAAAGAACCTGCTAGTGTTGGGGTGACATGGAGGGGTAGAAATCTCAATAGCAAACGAATACCATACAATGTATGCAACTATATGCTTGATGTTAATATGTGTATACTTAATGATCATGCTTGCATAATGATAACTTTACATGCTTCCATGTTTCCATAATTATAACATATGGCCATAGCATAAAAAGAAATAAAGTATTACTCAATCAAACATGCTTCACATAATCAAAGTAAGCATTTGACAATAAAACATCTAAGTCATATAAGCATACAAGTAGGTAACTTCACTACCTCTATTCCTTGCTCTTTCTTTAACTTTTCTTTTGTCACTTCTTCTTGATATGTGTCCGCCTTCTTTGAGCACACAATCAAAGCCTAAACATCATATAATCATTCATCTATCATACTCCAATTCAACTAATATTCAAGAGTATTGAACTTGATTACTAATTAGGATACCATTTCCTCATTTTTATTAATTAGCTTGGTCTTTGAATTAATTGATGTCTTGACTTTACCCTACACAATTTAGCCTTCTAAATCCATTTATGAGCTTATACTTATGAAATTTCAGCTCCTTTATGCAACTCTGGATAGAACTGAAAAGAAGTGTTATTTTTTTCAAAAATTTCTATTTTGATTCCAATGCTTTCAATACTTGTTTCTCTACTTAATCCCACACAAATTTTCATTTTAAATCCATTGAAAACATCAAAATTATAAAATTCTCATAATTGTTCATGCATTGAGTAGTAATAGAAAGGATTTTCAAGATTTTCCTTTTCAATTCCAACATTTTCAAGGTTCCAATTTTATTCAATCCTACACAAAATCATCTAAATTCAATGGAAGCATTAGATCATTGAAATTTCACTTCCTTTTATCCAGAACAGTCCTAGGCTGAATAGCCTCATAAATAGCAAAGTCAAGAATATCAATTTAATCCAATTACTAACTATCTAAACTAGTTTATCTAAGTATTTTTTACATGGTTCTAACTTCATTTTCTTCTTCCTTCTTTACTTAAGCATGTCGGCCAGCACATGATCTAAGGAAATAATTCATTTTCCAACCACTAAACCTAGTTTTTATCCTTCCAAAATATACATAAATAAACTATGAAGGATTATATAACTTAAGCTCTAGCTACCTTGGATCAAAGCCCCTTGAAAATTCTCCTTGAATTGCCTTGGAATAGATTAAGTTTTAAAATTGTAAGAGGTTCCCCTTGGTACCATTCACTCACAGTTTTTAACCTTATGGGGGGTATTTATAGCCAAATTTTTGGCACCTTGGGTCCATAATATCCCTACTTTTTTAATAACTACAATGCTTTAATCCTGATCCTTATTGGTTCACTTTAGGATTAATTACACTTAACCATCATTAACTGATTTTTTATATTATTTTAATATAATTTAGCACATGGCATAACCCTTTCCTTTTGCATTTTGCGCTATGTGGCATTAGTGTGGGTCCCACAAGGACACCTCACATGCTACCTAAGCTTATCTCTTAAATTTCTTGAATTTCTTTCTTTTTAAAATTCATAAATTATCCAAAGACTAACTTATGCTCCAAGACACTAACTTGGGCTTCCTCTTGATGCCATTTGGGCCTCTTGTTGAGTCCAATTGCCAATTTGCACAAATCACAAGGCACTTCCATTATACCAATATTATTAAATAACACTAATTTTTGTGATAAATTTTGTACATTTATTTTAAGGGTTATTACAATTTTAGAAATCCATTCTAGTATTAAATGAATTTCTTGCAAAGTGTCATAATTTTTTGAGAATCAAAAGCCTTATTAAAAATTCTATACGTTTTCTTTAAATCCTTTGTCGATGTCTTATTTCACCTTAAATTTTTTAATTAATTTTACAGAACTCCTTTTTGAGTTCTATTAATTTCATAAATTATTATATTAATTATAAGAATTTATTGTAAATTTTTATTTGATTCTGAGGTCCAGAAGATACTATACTAATTTCTTTACTTCATAAATTAATATCAATTTATCGAGACCTTAAATTAAAATTCTGAGAGATATTTTTGGTCCAAATTCTATCATCTATTTACTGGTCAAATTTGGGACCATAACATTTGTAATATCCCTAATTTCTGTATTGATTTGTATATACAGATTGAATGGAATATATGAGTTATTTTTCAGGAAAAAAGATGTGGTTATTTATGTAAAGAAAGGGATTAAATTGAAAAAGAAAGGAAATGAAAGGACTTAATTGCAATTATGGAAAGTCTAAGGCTAGGAAGGAGAGGTAGACAACAATGTGGGGTCTTAAAGTGTAATTTTAGCCAAATTTAATGGACTTAAGTGCAAAGAAGAAAAGTTCCCTGGGGCCAAAGTATAATTAAAAAAAATTAGGCCATAAGTGGTTTAGACTGCCCGAAAGCATTTCAGTCCCAGATTTCACCAGTAGATAGAGCAAGTGACGCTGGGTAATCCAGCTTAATACAGGAATTTTTCATGACTCCAGATAGCTAAAATTGATCAGATAGTCTAAAAGTATAAAAAATTCCTGCCGGATATCCTAGATTTCAGATATAAGTGAGAAATTACAGGATGATGCGTCCTGATGGGGCGGATCCCAAGAAACTGACAGAATACCGATAGGAGGTCTGTAGAAAAAATTATTCACAAATTAACAAATACAGACGGGATTGTGAGGCCTCCAGGGATCCGATTAAGAGATTTATCAGTATTTAAATAGGGACTGAATGAGTTCAGATGACCTCAGTCAGATGACTGTTATGACCCACAGGGATGCCTAAAAACAGTAGGCCAGTGTATCTGATAAAAGGAGCCGGTGTCCGGAGATGTGTATAAACGGTGTATAATAGCTAGAACACTTGATGAACAATGTCGGGGGAAGATTCCTCGTAATACGTGCCATAAAGGTAATAGACCCTATGAGGACCAATAATGGTGCCATCAAAGGCCCAGTAAGACCCTTGGACTGATAGGTGGGCCAGTGTCCAGCAGAATCCCGAAAAAGTACGAAATTACTAAAATGCTCCTGTGTTGTACTAAAGAGTAATAGATGAATGGAGGGAATTTTGGTCATTCTGGATAGGCCCATAAGCCAAGACATACACAGGTAAGGTTAACCAGAGTCAGTATATGCCCTGACGGGGTACAGAAAGGTATAAAATGATGATTTTACCCTTAGGGTTAAGATAGTATAAGAAAGGGCACCCAGGGGTATTTTGGTCATTTCATAGGGGATCTGTAATTGAGTTTAGACCCAGTATAAAAATGTTAGTGATATAAAGGACCTAGATACTAAATTTAAAGTCAGAAGACATAGTATGGATTTTCAGGAAAATTAGATTTAGAAAACAGTCCAGTTTTAGAGGAAACGGACCGGGCCAGTACCGGATGGGACTGGAATTTCTCCAGAGGCTTCTTGGCCCTTTAATTTCGCCATGTGAAGAATGTGAGGGATGAGGTGTCCCATGAGGTGTCCCTGGGATGATGCAGTAAAAGGAATAAAGAAAAATAGAAAATTCCAGAAAAACGGTAGCCACAAGCTCAGAGTTCTTGGAAATTACGGAAATGCCATCCCTCAAAACTATAAATACCCCCCCTTTGCCATTCATTATCATGGACAAGAGCAAGATTAAGAGAGATAAGGAGGTTCTAGAGAGAGAAAGTGAGAGGAAGAAAAGAAGAAAGGAAGTTCTGGAGTGTGGGAAGCAGTACAGAGATTCTAGAGTTCTGCTAAGTTTTTGAGGTAGTAACTAATCCTAGCTTTTATGTAATATCTTTGTGATTGGTTGTGCTATTGTTTGGTTAGATTGTTGTCTTATATGTTATGCTTGAAGCTCTATTACAATGCTATGATCATATGTTATTGAGTATGGAAGCACGCAGCATACTTATCTGTACACAATCACAAGCAAGCACTGTCACTCTGTATTACATATATTGTTATGATTATTACTACTGAGATTCCCCCGAATCTCATCCCAATAAATAACCCATTACAGGGGAGGTTATGCCGAAGTAAATTTTGGGAATTTTAAGAGACGCCGTTATGCTGCCGAAATTATGACAAAATTGCAATAGTAAAGAAAGGAGCTGATACGTACTGTGTACGTAGGTACTGTCTAAGGAGGCTAGAAGTGAGTGGACCTAGCCGGTTCATCCAGTCTTTCCTGGGTACTTACGTGGAATGGTAGTTCTCACAGGAATTACCGAATCGGTACAAGATCAGTTACTTTCTAAAGACGAAGCGTAGCGGTTATGCTGCCGGATTTCAGGCAGGAAAGATGTAATAGAAATATGAGAATTTTGTACATATTCTGATGTATCACAACTTATTATTTAATACTGGGTATTGTTTGGCATGTTTGACTGATATGTGATGGATGTGTGCATATGTATGCAAAATTGAGTGCTGGAATTTAACACTATGAACAGTAAACGTGCTGACATGATGATGTTTGATCCATAATTAAAAATAGTAAATGAATGAATAAATGTATGATATTTTTATGGTAAATAGTAGACATATTAATCTTCGATTTGATACATAGAATGCCTCATTTGGATATCTACATATGGAGATATAAATTATCAAAGTTGGGACCAGAATGCTGGATTCAGGGGAAAACGCTGGATGAACAGTAAAATTGTACGTTGACCTATGTTGGATTGGTCAAAGAATGGTCAATGAGTGATTTTTACCTAAAAGATAATTGAGTTAGCTTCATGTAGCAATTTGAACAACTTCATTTTGATTTTTCTAGAATTAATATGATGTTTCGAATTCAGGTCACTCCACTGGAATTTACACAGTGAACAGTACTCCATAAGAGTAAAACTCCAGATTGGGAAATTGGACTTCAATAACCTTGAAAGTGGTTCTAAATGCTACCAAATGATCCTAAAACGTACGAAAGTAAGAACGTTTCATTTTGGTATCAGAGCAAAGGATTCTGGTTTAGGAAATGCTCTGAGTAGATGATTTATAGATAGAGATACCATGATAAAGTTATCATAATTGACATTAAGTTAGTTCTTGCAGGATGGCTAGATATAGATCCGAATCCAAAACCACGGTGAACCAATGGGATCCTGGACCAGAGGTCTCTAGTTCGGATAGTTTGAAAGAGGAGATAATGAACAATGATTCTGATCCTTGGATACCTCCAGTAGTTAGTGACTCTGAAGTGGACAGTTCCTCAGTAGGATCAAACCTTATGATTGAGATGGTGATAGAAGGTCCTATTCCTGTTGTTCCAATAAATGCGGTACCCCAGAGTAGAGCATATATTAGGATGGAGACAGGTCAGGAAGGTGTAGTAGGATATGTTTCAGACATTCCAGGATCCAGAGTGACACTGGTAGAGATATCTTTGGGAGATCTGATCATAGGAATGGTACCAGGGAGAAACCTGAGTGGAGAACAATTTGAGAGATCAGTAGTGTTAGCACGACAGCTGTATGAGCTGAGACAGACCTTGGTCAGAGATGTAGATCAAGATTATATGGTTTATTAGGATTTTATCACAAGGGTAAAAGCGATATATCAAGCCTGGGATCCAAATGTGTTGACCCTGAGGCTTTGGCTAGAGATTATGGATGACGTGTTGCCAACTACCCCTACCTGGAGAACAGAGTTGGAGCAATACTTTGATGAAGAACCATATTGTACCATATACGAATGGATTTACCTGGTAGGAGAGTTTATTAGAATAAAGTTTAAGAAGGACTAGGGCATGTTAGAAAGGGTAATGTTCTCAATGTATGTATGTGATGTATAAAAGGCTAGTATGGTAGTGTATGTATGACTGTGACATATACGCATACCCTGTATGTATACTATGTTTGGAATGAAATGAGAATTATGTTATTTATCGCATTCTCTTCTCATTATAGTATAACAAAATGGTTCAAACGAGAAGAACTATTCCAGCAGAGGAACCACGAGAGGCTGGAAATCTTAATCAAATAATTTTAGAACGATTAGAACAACAACAAAAGATGATTGAGGAGATGCGGGCAGCTCAGGCACACAATGAGCGGGAGAGAGATACTGCCATAGCTGCAGCAGTAGCAGAAGCAGTAAGCAACCTGAGACCACATGAGCCTTCAGGAACGGTTGGTAGAGAGCGGGAGAGAGTACAACAGTAGCCGGTACAGCCCCAGAGACGGGTTGATCCGAGAGAGGATATAGCTAGCATCTAACAATGGATGATCAGGTTCTGCAAGTACAATCTTCCAGTGTTTGAAGGAACGTTCGAGGTGCAGATAGCTGAGGATTGGATTAGCCGACTAGAAAAGATCTTCAAGGTTCTTGATTGCCTGACGGAAACCAAAGCTCAAATGGCCATCTATCAGTTAGAAAAAGATGCTGACAGGTGGTGGAAGAACACAGAATTACTCTTGCAAGCAAGAGATATTCCGATTACCTGGGAAGTGTTTCTTGAGCAATTTTATGAGAAATATTTCCCTCAGTCAGTCAAAGATGAAAGAGAGGCGGAATTCCTTGTACTGAGACAAGGAGAGAAAGAATCTTTTGATGAATATCTTGCTATGTTTATCCGACTATCTCAATATTCCACTTATCTGTGCCAAGTGGATGATGAATGCTGGATGACAGAAAGGATGATTCGAGGGTTGAACTCCATGCTAAAGGAGAAGTTAACTCCTTAACAATACAGCCAGTTTAATAAGGCCGTGGAGGCATGCGGTATTGTCGAGAATAGCATGAATCACCGAATGCTATTCAGTCAAGAAACAGGGATCAGGCAACTCCTGACAAAGCCGGTCGAAACCAAGAAGCTGTAAGTGGTAGCGGCTACAGGAAAAGAAAGCGACCACGGCAGAACAGGAGACCAAATAGAGGAAATCTCCATGGAAGGTCCAATAACAGAGATTCAAAGGCCCGAGCATGTGACAAGTGTGGAAAGAATCATGGTGATAGACCATGTTTAATGGGCCAGAATGTTTGTTATACCTGCGGAAAGCCCGGACATTTTTCCCGAGAATGCCCTCAAGCTATAACAAATCCAAGGCCAAGGACACCAGGACGAGTGTTTGCACTCACCAGGGAGGACGCTCAGTGATCACCTGAGATGATCCAAGGTACAATCTATCTCAATGATCATGCTGTGACTGCTCTATTTGATTCGGGTACAAGTTATTCCTTTATTTCCTATGAATGTGCTAAATGCCTAGGCCTTCTGATTAGCAAGTTGCGTTATGATATACATCTAAAAACTCCCACCAATGCTAGGGTAGTTACATCTAATGCTTGTTTGAATAGTATTGTGCGTTATGAGCACTACTGTACCACCCTAGACTTGATATGTATGCCTTTTTGGGAGATCGATGTCATACTTAGTTTGAATTGGTTAGCCTCCAATAATGCAATGTTGAACTGCAAGAACAAGACTCTAGTTCTTGGTCCAAAGGTTACTGATCTGAGTTCGGAAGTAAGATTGAATTTCATAACGGAGGCTCAGGCAGATAAATGTTTGCGAAAAGGAGGTCAAGGATATATGGTATTCTTTTCTATTCAAGCAGAAGTGGAAGAAGGAATTGATGAGATTCCAGTAGTCAATGAATTTCCTGAAGTCTTTCCGAAGGAGATTTAGGGATTGCCTTCAGAACGGGAAGTAGAGTTTGCGATTGACATTGTCCCTAGAGCTGGACCAGTGTCTAAAGCCCCATACCGAATGGCTCCTAATGAAATGATGGAACTGAAGAAGCAAATTGAGGAACTATTGGAGAAGGGTTTCATAAGATCCAGTGTATCACCATGGGGTGCTCCAGTGCTATTTGTCAAGAAGAAGGATGGTAGCCTAAGGCTATGCATTGACTACCGGGAGTTGAATAAGATTACGGTCAAGAATAAGTACCCTCTCCCAAGAATTGATGACCTATTAGACTAATTGGCAGGAGCAAGCTTATTCTCTAAGATTGATTTGAGATCTGGCTATCATCAGCTTAGGGTGAAGTCAGATGATATTTCAAAGACTGCGTTTAGGACACGTTACAGACATTTCGAATTTCTTGTGATGCCTTTTGGGCTAACGAATGCACCTGCTATTTTCATGGATTACATGAACCGGATCTTCAGGCCTTACTTAGATCAGTTTGTTGTGGTCTTCATTGATGATATCCTGGTATACTCCAAATCTGCAGAGGAGCATGAAAGGCACTTGAGAATTGTTCTTAGTACCCTTAAAGAAAAGCAGCTCTATGCTAAGCTAAGTAAGTGCGAGTTTTGGCTTTCAGACGTCAAATTTCTCGGTCATGTTATATCCCGAGAAGGGGTAGCTGTGGATCCTTGCAAAGTTGAAGTAGTTTTGAGCTGGGAGCAGCCGAGGACAGTGACAGAGATCAGAAGTTTTCTTGGCTTAGCAGGGTACTATAGAAGATTTATTCAAGACTTTTCTCGAGTTGCCTTGCCACTTACCAAGCTTACCAGAAAGAATCAGCAGTTTAAGTGGGATGAGAAGTATGAGGCTAGCTTCCAAGAGTTGAAGCAGAGATTAACCACTACTCCCGTGCTGATTATTCCAGACCCAACTCAGACTTATGTAGTCTACAATGATGCTAGTAAGCAGGGGTTAGGATGTATGTTGATGCAGTAAGGTAGAGTAGTAGCCTATGCCTCTCGGCAGTTGAAGCCACATGAAGAGAATTATCCCACTCACGATCTGGAGCTTGCGGCGGTGGTTTATGCCCTGAAGATATGGAGACATTATTTATATGGAGCAACTATAGAGTTGTATTGCGACCACAAAAGCCTGAAGTATCTTCAGGATCAGAAAGAGCTGAACATGAGGCAATGGCGATGGATGGAATTGCTAAAAGATTATGACTTTCAAATTAAATACCATCCAGGAAAAGCCAATGTGGTAGCTGATGCTCTAAGTAGAAAAGTGGTGCAGGTGACACACATGATGATCAAAGAGTTGAAATTGGTAGAAGATATGCGAGATTGGAGCCCTCTATATCAAATGCAACTGACAGAGAGTCCTTATGGAGGAGTTCATGTCAAAGCTTGTATAGAAGATGAGATAAAAGAGACTCAACAGCAGGATAAGCTCGCAACAATATTCAAAGATAAGCTGGAGAGAGGAAGAACAGGAATTTTGAGATTTCCCCAGATGGATTGTTACAGTTCAGGGGAAGGCCCTATATCCCTAATGCTATGGGATTAAGAGAAAAGATTCTGGAGGAAGCACATAAAAGCCAGTATATAGTACATCCAGGTATGACCAAGATGTACCATGATGTTAAAAGGTTGTTTTGGTGGCCTGGATTAAAGAAGGATGTAGTGGCTTATGTATCCAAGTGCTTGACCTGCCAGAAAGTAAAAATTGAACAACAAAAGCCAGCGGGAACATTATAGCCTCTAGATATCCCTGAGTGGAATGGGATGGTATTGCCATGGACTTTGTGGAAGGACTACCCATGACTCCGAGTAAACATGATGCAGTATGGGTAGTAATTGATCGATTAACAAAGTCAGCACATTTCCTGGCAATCAATAAAAGGGATTCTCTAGAGAAGCTGGCAAAGTTGTATATAAAGGAGATTGTTAGGCTTCATGGTATCCCAAGCAGCATTGTGTCCGATAGAGACCCTCAATTTACTTCTAATTTTTGGAGGGCTTTACAGGAAGAAATGGGCACTACTCTCCTATTTAGTACAGCCTATCATCCTCAGATGGATGGCCAGTCGGAGAGAACAATCCAAACGCTAGAAGATATGTTAAGAGCCTATGTTTTAGATTTCAAAGGCAGCTGGGATATCCATCTACCACTCATAGAGTTTACATATAATAATAGTTATCAGACTAGCATTCAGATGGCACCTTTTGAAGCTCTATATGGACGTAAATGTAGATCCCCCTTATGCTAGCTAGAGTTGAGCGAGAGAAGAATGCTTGGTCCTGATATAGTGGATCAAACTGCAGAACAGATTGTGATGATTAGAAAACGGTTGTTGATGGCTCAAAGTAGACAGAAAAGCTATGCAGATGTCAGAAGGAAGCCTTTGGAGTTTGAAGAAGGAAAGCATGTATTCCTTAAGTTAACTCCAACTACGGGGGCCGGACGATCGATCAAAGTAAAGAAGTTACATCCAAGATACATTGGACCATTCCAAATTTTCTCAAAGATAGGGACAGTAGCCTATAGGTTAGATCTTCCTCCAAATCTCAGCCAGATACATGATGTGTTTCATGTTTCCCAATTAAAGAAGTATGTTCCAGATCCATCTCATGTGATTGAGCAAGATGAAGTCGCATTGCGAGATGATCTGACCTATGAGGTTGGACCGGTACGAATTACTGATCGAAAGGTCAAGCAGTTACGTAATAAGCAAATTCCTCTAGTAAAAGTGATCTGGAAAGGTTTGACTGAACATGAAGCTACATGGGAAACAGAAGAAAAGATGAGGGGGAAGTATCCTGAGTTATTTCCATAGGATGTATATAGTGTAATTTTCGAGGATAAAATTTATTTTAATGGGGAGAGAAATGTAATATCCTTAATTTTCTGTACTGATTTGTATATACAGATTGAATGGAATATATGAGTTATTTTTCAGGAAAAAGATGTGGTTATTTATGTAAAGAAAGGGATTAAATTGAAAAAGAAAGGAAATGAAAGGACTTAATTGCAATTATGGAAAGTCTAAAGCTGGGAAGGAAAGGTAGACAACAATGTGGGGTCTTAAAGTGTAATTTTAGCCAAATTTAATGGACTTAAGTGCAAAGAAGAAAAGTTCCCTGGGGCCAAAGTATAATTAAAAAAAATTAGGCCATAAGTGGTTTAGACTGCCCGAAAGCATTTCAGTCCCAGATTTCACCAGTAGATAGAGCAAGTGACGCTGGGTAATCCAGCTTAATACAGGAATTTTTCATGACTCCAGATAGCTAAAATTGATCAGATAGTCTAAAAGTATAAAAAATTCCTGCCGGATATCCTAGATTTCAGATATAAGTGAGAAATTACAGGATGATACGTCCTGATGGGGCGGATCCCAAGAAACTGACAGAATACCGATAGGAGGTCTGTAGAAAAAATTATTCACAAATTAACAAATACAGACGGGAGTGTGAGGCCTCCAGGCATCCGATTAAGAGATTTATCTGTATTTAAATAGGGACTGAATGAGTTCAGATGACCTCAGTCAGATGACTGTTATGACCCACAGGGATGCCTAAACACAGTAGGCCAGTGTATCTGATAAAAGGAGCCGGTGTCCGGAGATGTGTATAAACGGTGTATAATAGCTAGAACACTTTATGAACATTGCCGGGGGAAGATTCCTCGTAATATGTGCCATAAATGTAATGGACCCTATGAGGCCCAATAATGGCGCCATCAAAGGCCCAGTAAGACCCTTGGACTGATAAGTGGGCCAGTGTCCAGCAGAATCCTGTGTTGTACTAAAGAGTAATAGATGAATGGAGGGCATTTTGGTCATTCTGGACAGGCCCAGAAGCCAAGACATACACAGGTAAGGTTAACCAGAGTCAGTATATGCCCTAACGGGGTACAGAAAGGTATAAAATAACGATTTTACCCTTAGGGTTAAGATAGTATAAGAAAGGGCACCCAGGGGTATTTTGGTCATTTCATAGGGGATCTGTAATTGAGTTTAGACCCAGTATAAAAATGTTAATGATATAAAGGACCTAGATACTAAATTTAAAGTCAGAAGACATAGTATGGATTTTCAGGAAAATTAGATTTAGAAAATAGTCCAGTTTTAGAGGAAACGGACCGGGCCTGTACCGGATGGGACTGGAATTTCTCCAGAGGCTTCTTGGCCCTTTAATTTCGCCATGTGAAGAATGTGAGGGATGAGGTGTCCCATGAGGTGTCCCTGGGATGATGCAGTAAAAGGAATAAAGAAAAATAGAAAATTCCAGAAAAACGGTAGCCACAAGCTCAGAGTTCTTGGAAATTACTGAAATGCCATCCCTCAAAACTATAAATACCCCCCTTTGCCATTCATTCTCATGGACAAGAGCAAGATTAATAGAGATAAGGAGGTTCTAGAGAGAGAAAATGAGAGGAAGAAAAGAAGAAAGGAAGTTCTGACGGTGTGGGAAGCAGTACAGAGATTCTAGAGTTCTGCTAAGTTTTTGAGGTAGTAACTAATCCTAGCTTTTATGTAATATCTTTGTGATTGGTTGTGCTATTGTTTGGTTAGATTGTTGTCTTATATGTTATGCTTGAAGCTCTATTACAATGCTATGATCATATGTTATTGAGTATGGAAGCACGCAGCATACTTATCTGTACACAATCACAAGCAAGCACTGTCACTCTGCATTACATATATTGTTATGATTATTACTACTGAGATTCCCCCGAATCTCATCCCAATAAATAACCCATTACAGGGGAGGTTATGCCGAAGTAAATTTTGGGAATTTTAAGAGACGCCGTTATGCTGCCGAAATTATGACAAAATTGCAATAGTAAAGAAAGGAGCTGATACGTACTGTGTACGTAGGTACTGTCTAAGGAGGCTAGAAGTGAGTGGACCTAGCCGGTTCATCCAGTCTTTCCTGGGTACTTACGTGGAATGGTAGTTCTCACAGGAATTACCGAATCGGTACAAGATCAGTTACTTTCTAAAGACGAAGCGTAGCGGTTATGCTGCCGGATTTCAGGCAGGAAAGATGTAATAGAAATATGAGAATTTTGTACATATTCTGATGTATCACAACTTATTATTTAATACTGGGTATTGTTTGGCATGTTTGACTGATATGTGATGGATGTGTGCATATGTATGCAAAATTGAGTGCTGGAATTTAACACTATGAACAGTAAACGTGCTGACATGATGATGTTTGATCCATAATTAAAAATAGTAAATGAATGAATAAATGTATGATATTTTTATGGTAAATAGTAGACATATTAATCTTCGATTTGATACATAGAATGCCTCATTTGGATATCTACATATGGAGATATAAATTATCAAAGTTGGGACCAGAATGCTGGATTCAGGGGAAAACGCTGGATGAACAGTAAAATTGTACGTTGACCTACGTTGGATTGGTCAAAGAATGGTCAATGAGTGATTTTTACCTAAAAGATAATTGAGTTAGCTTCATGTAGAAATTTGAACCACTTCATTTCGATTTTTCTAGAATTAATATGATGTTTCGAATTCAGGTCACTCCACTGGAATTTATACAGTGAACAGTACTCGATAAGAGTAAAACTCCAGATTGGGAAATTGGACTTCAATAACCTTGAAAGTGGTTCTAAATGCTACCAAATGATCCTAAAACGTACGAAAGTAAGGACGTTTCAACATTTCTGGGCAATTTTTTGCCTTTTCTGATTCAAATTTCCATAATTACACATTTGCCCTTGAATTTGGGAAAATTGCACTTTAGTCTATGAAATTGCTAAATTCTATTTTAGTCCCTTTCTCCCAAATTTTAAATTCTAATTTGGTACCTGAAATCTCAAAACTCTACTTTGGTCCTTAAACTTTTCACTATTTGAAATTTAGTCCCTGAATTTTTACTATTTATAGTTTAGTCCCTGAACTTTAACTATTTGTATTTTAGTCCCTCTAGCTTTATAACTTTATACATTCTCTCTTTCTTTGACTTAAACTTATGAAAATGTGGGATATTACAAAACTTAACTGATAGGCATTATATACAAAGGAGAAAGAATCAATGTTCAGTTGTTCAGCTCTTTGTGCATATATAACTTAAAAGGAAAATATCTCTTTTATGTATAAAGATACATTTATCTCATTCTGCTCAAATGTTCTAAATTGTCCGTACATGTGAATTTTATTCTTTTGCTACAAACTAACTAATGATGGATCCAAGTATCATATCCTAATTTTTCCTTATCTGTATAATACTGATAGAGGAAAGAGGTTTAGAAAGGATTATGATGATGAGTAGAAAAGAAAAAAATGATTAGATGAAGGTTTAAAGAAGAGGGACTAAATTGAAAAGTATAAAAGTTCCATGGTGAAAAATGTAAAGTAGACATAACTTTGGGCCATTAAGTGTAATTATAAAAAGTTGAGGGCCTAAAGTGTAATTTTCAAAAGTTTAAAGGACCTAAATGTAATTTAAGAAAAGTTCAAGGGGCAAAAGTGTAATTATGAAGAAATTGAGCCGGAAAATGCCTAAAAATGGCCCAAAACAGATCAGTCCCAAATTTTACCAGTAGATAGAGAAAATTATTCCGGTTAGTTTGACGCAACACAGAATTTCGATTTGAGGTCCTAAAAAATTGATATAAATTTCTGAAGTTAGGAAACATTATTGCAGTATGCTTTGGACCTCAGAATCAGATGAAACCTTACAGTAAATTCCTATAATCAATATGAGAATTTATAAAATTGACAGGATCAGAAAAGGAATCCTGTAGAATTTTTAATGGAATTTACAGTAGAATAAAATACCTGATAAATACCTTCGGGAGAGAATTCTTGGGATTTATGCCATAACGGTAGTGGACCTATACAAAGGCCCAAAATGGCGTCCCAGAGGCCCAATAAGGTACTTGAGCAGTATGTGGGCCAGTGTCCAGAGGAACCCCGAAAAAATATGAAATTACGAAAATGCCCATGTGTTATAATAATGTGCAAGAGATGAATGGAGGGCATTTTGGTCATTCTGGATAGGCCAAAATACCAAGGCAAGTACAGGAATGATTCCTCAGAGTTAGTATATGCCCTGATAAGGTATAAAGAGGTGTGAAATGACAATTATGCCCTGATAAGGTTAATATAGAGCAAGGAAGGACACCAGGGGTATTTTGGTCATTTGCCAAGGGTTCTGTAATTAAGTTTGGACCCAGTACAAGAATAATAATGGTAGGAAGAATCTGGATACTGGATTTAATGTCAGAATGCATATTATGGAATCTTCGAAAAATTAGATTCAGAAAACAGTCTGGTTTTTAGGAAATCGGACGAGCCGATACCGGATTAGACTGGAATTTTTCTAGATGCTTCCTCCCTTTATAATTTTGTCACATGGGCTATGAGGTGTCACTTGATGATGTCATGGATGATGTCATAATTGGCTTGGTGGGCAAGACAAGATTCATTGCAATCTTGGCCATTAGATCAAATAGTGCACAAAGTAATCTTGGCCATCCATTTTCCATTGAATTTTTCTATAAATCCCCCCAAAATCTGATGGAAAACCGTAGCTCATGAGAACCTTGGGGAAACTATGGCAAAATGAAAACTCAAGCCAAGACAAAGAAGAATCCAAAGACCAAAATTCAAGCAAGCTAGAGGTTAAAGGTAAGCAATCTATCCTAGCTTATTTTCCTTTGTTTTGAGAGTAACTTAGGGTTTTTATGGAAGAAAGTTGAGTTTTATCTAAGGGCAATATGCTATCCAAAACCTTAGATGAAAGGAGAAAGAAGAAATTAAAGTTAGAGTTATATGATACTTAGGGTTTAAACAAGCTAGTTAGGTGATTGGTTGTTGAATCAAGTTGATATTCTTGACTTTGCCATGAATGAAATAATTCGGATTGCACTGTTCATGCACTGTTCATGATGGAAGGATATGGAATTTCAATGATCTAATGCTTCCATTGAATTTATATGATGATTTTGTGTAGGAATGGATAGGTTTTGAATCTTGGAAACATTGGAATTGGAAGTTGTAATTTTTGGAATTGCTCTCTATTACTGTTCACTCACATGAATAGTGATTGGAATTTCATGATTTTGATGATTCCAATGGTTTTAAAATGAAAAGTTGTGTGGGATAAAGTAGAGAAACAAGTATGGGAAGCATTGGAATCAAAATGAGAATTTTTGAAAGAATTGTGTATGCTTTTCCAAATCTGTACAAAACAGTGCATAGGAGCTGGAATTTCATGATTTTAAGTGTTGGAAATTGTGCCCTAGGGGCCAATCATTGTCTTATAAATATTATTCTTTTATGAATTTCTTAATTATGTTATCACATTATTTGCATGTTTACTGTGATAACCATCCTTGGATAATTCATGATCTTATCCTAAATGTCCCTGGTCGGTCATCTATGCGGGAGCAGAGATGAAATAAGACAAGTATGACTTTGAAGATATATAGAGATATAAATCAAAGTCATAGGCACATGTAAGAGTACAGGGGTTGGACCGACCCGCTATGAGAGAGCTGCATGGGTTAAGTCATAAGCTTCTCTCATATACAAGCTATGTCACTATGCTCTTTGACCTGAGATCATCATGGATTCCTACATGACAAACGCTCAGTTTTGACCTAGTCAAACGTCACTTTTGACTGAGTGATCATAAAGGCTATGTTTGGTCTCAGTGGTTTTTCATGCGGAGGAATGTGAATGGTCAAGATGGAATTTAACCCTCATATTCGTAGAGAGATATTACTGGGCCCCTCATGAGTGAGTCTGAGAAATGTATGGCCATACTGTAATGGAAAGGGTAGTTCCATTACTATAGTCAGACTACTCAGGGATCGAGAAAGTAACGATCAGGAATAGGAGGATGGCGTTCACCATGCCTCATCCATGACCGAAATATCGTGTGACAAAAGGGACGTGATATGGTTGTACGCAAGGTAGCATCGTTCATCGATCCTCATATGTTTTGGGTAGTCGTAATGTCTTGCTAGAGGCCACTTACTACTTGTGGGTTAGTATAGTAACTGGCCCACTGCCAACTTCATATGGGCCTACAGGGTCGCACACAAAATAGCCCAACTCGAGCTGTGATGTCCAGGTTTATTGAATCTAAGACATTCTTGATTAAATGAAAAATCTAGGGTGGATATATATTATATATATAAATTAGTTTATATATTATATATAATATAAGAGATATTTGCAATATTTAATTTATAAGGATAAATTAAATCTCGATCACTTTTGAATTTGAATTTAAATGGATATGATCTATTTTAATTTGAAATTCAAATTGATAAGATATCTCAAATTTGATTTATGAGAATAAATCAAATATAATTCCGTCTTATCTTTATTAAATAAATAGGTGATTTAAATCTGTGGGACAGATTTATTAAAAACCATATTTATTTAATTAGTTTCTTATCAAATTATGCAATATATGATATTGTATTAATTTTAGAATTAATATAAGATTAATTCTGAAGCCCAGCCAAATTAGGAGCCCGATAGCATCCTATATATTTGACATTAGGAGCTAGGGTTATATACACAACACACAAGAGAAAAGGGGGCAAGGAGAGTGCAAAAGGTTTGCAGATAAGAAACTGCCGGAATAGAGATGGTGAGGACGGAATCTTGAGAAAACCCTAGAGGGACAAGAGGCGCTAGCACGTCGTTTGTGGTTGGAACGCTATTCGTGTGGATACCGGTAGAGGAAGCCGATCTGAGTTGTCGACTTCTTACGAACGAGAAAGGAGCACCAGGTACGACGAGGTCGTGACCAGTTGACACAGAGGTCGCGACTAAATTGGCATCTGAACGTCAGAAATCCAAAAAGAGACTACAGGTCGCAACTAGAAGCAGAGGAAGTCGCGATTGCGAACTCCAGAGACGACAGGTCGCGACTAGAAGCTGATTAGGTCGCGACTGCAAACTCCATAGGCGACAGGTCGTGACAAGAAGCTGATGAGGTTGCGACTGAAAACTC
Organism: Leucaena leucocephala; assembly: GCA_037074615.1. Taxonomy (NCBI): domain Eukaryota; kingdom Viridiplantae; phylum Streptophyta; class Magnoliopsida; order Fabales; family Fabaceae; genus Leucaena; species Leucaena leucocephala. The sequence continues at coordinate 12,873,032 of CM073537.1, forward strand.
CAGAGGCGAAGAGTCGCGACTAGTGGACACTGAGGTCACGACCACAGCTTGAATACCGAAGGTAACACTTTTTTCTCCTTGACTTAAACATATTCCGCTGCGTGTCTTCTAATTCCCTACACTAAGCTCATAAATGGATTTAAAAAGGTGAAATTATGTAGGGTAAGGTCAAGACATCAATTGATTCAAAGGTTAAGTCTTTTAGTAAAGATTAAAGAAATTTATGTTAGTTAAAGTAAGTTAAATGTTCAAGAGGGATAGTCTTGAATAATGCTTGAGTTCATGGTCCTAATGAATTATGTGATGAATATGAATGTGTTTAGGACCTTGAAATATACAAGAAGATGTTGAGAAGTGGTTGACCGAAAGGTTTCATGGTTGGAAAGCTCAGGGAGCAAGTGCAAGAATAAGGAAGAAAGCTTAAGTTCAGGTAGTGGACTTACCTCTTTATGTGCTTGATGTGGTATGCTTATATGTTGATATGTATATGATGATTGAATAATGTTGTGACATGATGCATGATGTTGAATATGTTATGAATAACATGTTTCCATGGCCATGCATTTTATACAAAGCTTATAGCATGATAGTATGTCACTAAATGAAGAAAATTTAATGAAATTACATATCATGTATTAGCATCCATCTTGCATATTTAAGTGGTAATGTTTGCTACTGAGATTCCCTAGAATCTCACCCTCCCACAACCAACCAATTTAGGTCAAGCATGATGGAAAAATGTATTCATGGAGAAGAGCTAAAGAATGGAAGAAAGAAAGTGGACAATTTGGTACTTTAACCTATGATGTATGGTTTTTCCTAATTATGTAAAGTGTCTATTTATGTAATGGAAATGTATGAAATAATTATAGAATATGTCCATGATGTATATGAATGTATGAGAGACCAAAGAGATGGTTTATGTATGTTGGAACAATTATGGAGAATTAAAGAAAGGAAACTGAAATGGTAAAATGTAGGTCCTAAAGCAGTTGTGTTGTGGCTTCAGTTTGACCTAGCAAATGAAAGAATTAACTCACAAAATTTTATGAGCTTAAAGTACACATATGGATGTTTAAATCCATATGTAATACGTCTGATTTGGATAAGGTAACAAAGAGAACAAATTTTCCAAAGATGGGGACCAAAATCTGTTTTCAGGATTTTTGACCAAACGAACAGTAAATTTTGACGAATAAACTATATCAATTGGCTAGGCATTTGGTCAGAAAATTATTTTTCCATTAAATTTCATGATGTTAGGTTCGAGTATAATTTTGAACCACCTCATTCTGATGTTTCTAGAATTAATTATGATTTTTCAAAGTTTGTTGCCCAATCTGGAATACCATATAAACAGTAACTCGCCAAGAGTAAAAATTCCAGATTTAGCTAATGGACTTCAAAGGTCACCTAAGTGGTTCTAAATGCTACCAAATGGTCCCTAAGACGTATGAGAGTAAGGATGTTTGACCAATCAAAGTTGGATACCGAAAAAGAAAATCAGTTCAATTATTTTGTACAAAATCCGATTAACAAGGTTCGTCTCAAAATTTGTGGCTACAAAGAAAGATAACTTAAATCTTGATGAAGATGAACTAGAGAAGCTTATAATTTGGTGCAGAAGAAAAATTCAATATCAATTTACCAAAATCAAGTGAATTGCCACAAGGACAAGAGAAAAATGTGATAAAATCTAATCCTTATCCCTTTATGTTGCTTAGTTAAATTCGGCATTATATTAATGATTGATTGTTCCTTATTGCAATCCTTTATCAGTCAACATTGTTTTCATATTGCTAAATGAATTGTACATAACATATTTTTCAAACATTTTTAGATATTGTTTTATGAATTTCAGTTCATAGATTAATTTCAATTTATAAATGTGCATATTTTCAAATTTTTGCATTAAATATCCTAACTTTACAAAATGCATGAAAATGATTTGAAAATTTTCTTTTGAAACATATGGGAATCAGTATTGGAGATCAATACAAGTGTATGGAAACTTCAAAAGGCTCCAAATCCATTTGCTAGAGTCATCTTAGACTATATACTATCATTTGCTTGAATTATTTATCCTCCAACGAGTTTAACATCCTTCTGTTTAACAAAATTCATGAAGTTCAAGCTTACTTATTTAGAAAAAGAATTATTCCATAATATCATAGTCTTATGCTTAAAATGTTTATTCACTGGAATAAATATGCTACTCTGGTCATTGGACTAAAGAGTTAATGTGCTTTATTGTTCATCTATCATATGTAAAATAAGCAAAGTCTTTGTTGAGCTTTCATTCTTGATAAACTTTGGTCCTAGGAAATTTCTAAACATGTTAACATTGTTGTTGTTCAACATGTTATCCAATAATTTTAATATGTTTCTCCAATTAACTGATTCTTCATATGTTTATGAAATCAATTTTTCAAAGGTTCATATTTGAAAAATAACATTTAAATTGTATATTTGTTTTTAAATGAAGTGTTATCTTTCAAGATAGACTCTTTCTAAGAAAATGAGAGCTTTGTATCTATGTATAATATTTTACAAGCTCAATCCTTTAGCATAGTCATCTGCTTTCACTGAGGATTAATATGTTTTGATGATGAGTTATCTTTATTTGATCTAACATATATATGAAAATTATTATCTATATGATCATACTAACCATTTTCATAAAAAGAAAGGATTTGTTTTCATAACAGGAGAATAAAGAAATTTCTCAATGGATTATACTACTATATCAATTTTGAGTTATGATACAATGATCATGTTGGAAATTGTGCCCTAGGGGCCAATCATTGTATCATGTTATCATATTATTTGCATGTTTACTATGATGACAATCCTTGGATAACTAGTGATTTTATCCTAAATGTCCCTGGTCAGTCATCTATCCAGGAACAGAGATGAAATAAGACCAGTATGACTTTGAAGATATATAGAGATATAAATCAAAGTCATAAGCACATGTAAGAGTACAGGGTGTTGGACCGACCCGCTATGAGAGAGCTGCATGGGTTAAGTCATAAGTTTCTCTCATATACAAGCCATGTCACTATGCCCTTTGACCTGAGATCATCATGGATTCCTACATGACAAACGCTCAGCTTTGACCTAGTCAAAAGTCACTTTTGACCGAGTGATCATAAAGGCTATGCTCGGGCTTAGTGGTTTTTCATGCGGAGGAATGTGAATGGTCAAGATGGAATTTGTCCCTCACATTCGTAGAGAGATATTACTGGGCCCCTCGATGAGTGAGTCTGAGAAATGTATGGCCATACTGGAATGGAAGGGTAGTTCCATTTCTATATTCAGACTACTCAGGGATCGAGAAAGTAATGGTCAGGAATAGGAGGATGACGTTCTCCATGCCTCATCCTTGACCGAAATATCGTGTGACAAAAGGGACGTGATATGGTTGTATGAAAGGTTACATCGTTTAACGATCCTCATATGTTTTGGGTAGTCGTAATGCCTTGCTAGAGACCGCTTACGACTTGTGGGTCAGTATAGTAACTGGCCTACTGCCAACTTCATATGGGCCTACAGGGTCGCACACAAAACAGCCCAATGCGAGCTATGATGTCCAGATTCATTGAATCTAAGAGATGTCTAGATTCAATGAATAATCTAGGGTGGATATATATTTTATATATATATATAAATTAGTTTATATATATATTATATATATAATATAAGAGATATTTGTAAGATTTAATTTATAAGGATAAATTAAATCTCTATCATTTTTGAATTTGAATTTAAATGGATATGATCTATTTGAATTTGAAATTCAAATTGATAAGATATCTCAAATTTGATTTATGAGAATAAATCAAATATAATTCTGTCTTTTAAATTAAATAAATAGGTGAATTAAATCTGTGGGACGGATTTAATATAAACCATATTTATTTAATCAGTTTCTTATTAAATTATGCAATATATGATATTGTATTAATTCAGAATTAATATAAGATTAATTCTGAAGCCCGGCCCTATTAGAAGCCCGATAGCTTCCTATATATTTGACATTAGGAGCTAGGGTTCCAAACACAATAGATCTCTTCACACACATTCAGTCGTGAGAAAAGGGGGCAGGGAGAGTGCAAAAGGTTTGCAGATAAGAAACTGCCGAAATAGAGACGGTGAGTACGGAATCTCCAGAAAGCCCTAGAGGGACAAGAGGCGCTAGCACGTCGTTCGCAATTGGAACGCTGTTCGTGTGGATACCGGTAGAGGAAGCCGATCTGAGCTGTCGACTTCTACAATACGACCAAACACGAAGCAAGGTCGCGACCAGAACACGCTGAGGTCGCGACCATACGGGCATCTGAACGTCAGAAATCCGAAAAGAAGAGGAAGGTTGCGACGAGAAGCAGAGTAGGTCGCGACTAACAACTCCAGAGGCGACAGGTCGCGACTAAAAGCTGAGGAGGTCGCGACTGAAAGTTCCAGAGGCGAGGAGTCGCGACTAGTAGACACTGAGGTCGCGACCAAAGCTTGAAACCGAAGGTAACACTTCTTTCTCCTTGACTTAAACACATTCGGTAGATCCTGGCTGGGAATGGAAAAATTTTTAAAGTTAATTTCCGCTGCGTGCCTTCCAATTCCCTTCAGATCACTGGAGTTACAGAGTTACAAAGTTCAAATTGGCAACAAGGTAAAAAGATCATCATTCATACCAATACAAAAGACGCTCAAGAGAGTAAGGAAAATAATTCAAAACAAAATGAGCATTTCTAAACCCTCTCTTTATATTTGAATATTTCTAAGCTATCTTGATAATAATGTTCTCATGCTATATGTGTTTATGTGATTTGTACTTAAAAGTTTTTCAAACTATCATTCAATTTGTTCTAAAGTCATGATAAAGGTCGATAAAAGCTTCGATAAACATAAGATAGTATCTGAACTAAATCTTTTCAAAAATCTATTTGATAAAGTCATTTATCGAATACGTATCGATAAGAATGAATTTTTTTTGTTGCTTTTCATAGATTAATTATTCGATAAGAACACTTATCCAAATATTATTTGATAAAATATGTGAAAAAGTTTTGCAGTTTATCGAACAATTTATGGATAATTTTTTGCTTTAACTTTTTAGTTTTTGTTGTTTTTATTGCATTGCATTCTCCATTTTTCTTTTTCAAAGTTTTTATAAATCACTCTCTGTGTTATTAATAGCGACCTGAGTACATTTGAGTCTTGACTAGTTGACACTTTTTGCTGTAAAACTTCTATGTTTAATTCTGATTGCTTGCCTAGCATTTCTTTATTGTTTCTGAGTTGCATGCATAAAAGAAATGGACCATTAGTGCCTTTTGAACCTGAAATTAAGAGGGAACTTAGGAAACTAAGGAGAGAATTTAGAGAAGAGGCGAGGTCATCAGAATCTAACATGGCTGAGATAAATCATAATAGGCATAACAGACAAGGAGAAAATGAAATACCAATAAATGTAGAAGATACTAGAAGTGTGAGGGAAATAAACTATTCGCATGTGAATTATGATCCTTATGGTTTCTATAATGAAGAAGCTAATTTTGAAATTAAAGGAGCCTTGATTGCAGTCTTACCTAAATTTTATGATTTTACAGGAGAATACCCACATCGCCACTTACAAACCATGCATATGATCTGCTCTTCGATGAGTCTCTAATGACTGCATTGGACGACGTCTTAAGGAGATGTTTCTATTTCACTATGGAAGGGAAGGCTAAGGAGTGGTTATATAATATGCCAACTCATTTTTTAACTCTTACATGGGATCAGCTGAAGTCAACATATCTAGAGCAGTTCTTCCCAGCCTCAAAGACTACTCAGATGAAAAAGGAGATTACAAATATCCTGCAACAGGATGGAGAGTCATTACATGAATATTGGACAAGATTTATCAATTTGTTGGCTCAATGTCCCCATCATAATATCAAGAAGGCTGATTTAGTAGACATTTTCTTTGATGGTCTACTGCCGCACAACAAGGTATCCTTGAATACAGTAGCAAATAGGTCTTTGAGAGATAAAACTCCACAAGCAAGTTGGGAGTTATTCTAGAAAATGGCTAATGAAGACCATCAGACTGAAGATCCAAGGAGAATGCCCACATCATCTTTGGGAAGTTCAAATGAGATCTTAGCAGAAATAGCATCTCTAGGAAATCGAATGGAAAAGAGGATAAATTTAATTGAAAGAGAGCTGCATTCTATGAAGCAAGTCCATGCAGTAGGAACCTCACAAGCACTAGTTACAGGATGTGAGTCATGCGGTTTAATGATAGATGCTACAAGTACATGTGATAGATAGTATAAAGAAGTAGCATCAATGTATCAAGGGAGAGACCACCAATACTAGAAGAGAGACCCATACTCCAACACATACAATCTTGGCTGGAGAGACCACCCAAATTTTAGGTGGGGTTGGGAAAAATAGGCCAAACCAATTCCAAGGAGGTGGTGCTTCCTCAAGCAACTACCAAGGTAATGCAAGGTCTATGCTTCCAACTCAACCTAATACTTTAGTGGCATCAAGACCAGATGAGACTTCTCAATTATTGAAGAGTATAGCAGCACAAATGAACAATATGGATGGTAGAATTATCAACATAGATAACAAACTCAAAGAGAATGACAGTCAATTCTCCTCCATAGCTTCAATTCTTTAAATTATGTAGATAATTAATGCAGATGTGCACAGGAAACTTGAGGAGTTAAGTTCCAAGAATGTAGATATTACCAGTCATTTAACTCAAGTTTCCAATACAGTGAGTGACATCCAAACAAAGAGTAGTGGCAGCATTCCTTCAAACACTATCATAAATTCGAAGGTTCTGAATGCCATATCACTCAGAAGTGGAAAACAAAGTGCATTTTAAGGAAGATGATGCACCAAAGGAGGATGTGGAAGATTTTGAAGTTGAAAATTCATCATCATCACAAATGAAGATTGGGAAATTAGAAAGTCTTAAAGAACAACAGCTTATGATTAAGAAGGTAACCCAATAAGAGAACTCATAAGCACAAGAGGAACTACAAGAGAAGCAAGAAAAAAAGTGACCGTGCAAAGTTTAGCATACAAAGGAAAGCAAACTAAGGAGAAAACGGAGTCTACGAGTCTCTTTGTGATATGGTTTATCAGTTTTAGGAACATTAGCTCTTTGTCTATTTTCCATCACGTCTTTAGGAAAATCTTGGTCTCATACTTCTAAGCTTTTTGTTAAGGAAAGATTAACCTGACGAAATCTTTTACAACATAGATAAACTCCTAACTATCTTAAAGAGGATCTACTTCTAATCGCCTTCTTAACCTGATCTGTGTCATAGCGCCTCGTACATCTGGATTGCCTACACCCCATACTAAACCTCTAGCTGTTAAACTTTAGCGAGATTCACACCTTCATTCTCATCGTTATTGTAATGTCTTGTCTCTGCTTCTAGGGAATTTAGGTTCATGGAACGATTCTGTTTCATTCTCCTAAGTTACCTTGAACTAACTCCCATAGCTTAGCTTCCTTGACCTTAGATTGGTCAACTTATGATTTTGTCAGTGAAGAAAATTGCTTCTCGAATGCTATCCTCTCAGTCCAGCCACATCGTGTTAAGAAACACGAGACCCTGGAGGTACTAGCTGACTAAGTCCAGTCTACCATTGCTTTGTCCATTAAACTAGCTTGCTGTGACTAACATCCTCTGTGTTACGTCATTGTGTCTAACTCACTTAGTACATTGCGAATATATTATTTTGTGCTCTTCTGTCGCTGCCAGAGTTCTGACTCGTTGTGGCTAAAGTTCTCTGTTATTCATTTGTTGTGACTAAAGCAATTGCTTGTCACGACTTAAACATATTCTTTCCCTAAACATTCCCTTTCTAAGGTTCCTTATCTTAATCCTACTTTAAGCAATAAACTAATCATAGGGAGGGGATCTTCTTGGTTCACTTAATATTCATACTTAAGTGGTTTTGACTATCTCATTTAATACCGTATCCTTAACATAATGTTATTTAGGTTCAGATTCTGGGAATTATTATATCTGATATCAGAAACTTTATTCTGATACAAAAAATATAACACCTTACTTTCGTACATCTTAGGGACCATTCAGTAGCATTTAGAACCACTTAAACATCCATTGAAGTTCAATTACAAAATCTAGAATTTTCAAGCTTCACGGGTATTATTCATATGATAATTTCATATTAAGCAACAAACCTCAAAAAATGATAATTAATTATAAAAAAATCAAAATGAAGTGGTGTAAAAAGATACTCGAATCTAACATACTAAATTTTAAGGGAAAAATAAGTCTCAGACCAAATGATCAGCCAATCAGTACAGTTAAATCGTAAAAAATCACTGTTCATTTGGTCCTCAATTTTCAAAAAAATATTCTCTTTGTATTGATGTCGGAATAAGGTGTTCTTTGTGTTAAAATGAAGCTTGACATGTTAACTAAGTCTTGGTGAAATTTTATACATTTATTCAATCATTAACTATATTTATTATAACAACAATTGTACTGATTTTAAGCATACAACACATATGACATAACAATAAATTATAATTAATCAAGCCATCTATTCCCCTAACTTCTCTTCTTGCATCTTCATCTTCTTCCACCTTTGAAGAACTTGTTGGTGTTGAGGTGACATAGAGGGGGTGAGAGGGGAAATCTCAGTAGCAAACAAAAACTATACAATGTATGAAACTATATGCTTGATGTTAATATGTGTGCACTTAATGATCATGCTTGCATAATGATATCTTACATGCTTCTATGTCCCTTAATTATAACATATGGCCATAACATAAAAGAAACATAGCATCACTTAATCATACATGCTTCATATAATCAAAGTAAATAAACATCACATACAACATCCAAGCAACATAAGCATACAAGTAGATAAGTTCATTACCTTGTAATAGCTTTCTTTCCATATCCTTTCTCTTTACCTCTTGCTTATCATTACTCTTTTCCTTCCATCATGGTCTTTAATTTGTGTTCCTCTATACCACATTAATCAAGGCCTAATAAAGCATAACATCATACTTATTACAATCCATTTCTAAGACAACATAGCTTACTCACTAATCCTTAACCAATTAAGTCTCTATCTTTCTCTAATTTTTTATTAATCGGTTTGGCCTTTGAATTAATTTGTATCTTGACTTTACCCTACACAATTTTTCCTTTTAAATCCATTTATGAGCTTAGAATTATAAAATTTTAGCTCCTTTATGCACTTATAGATAGAACAAAATATGTCATCTTTATTTCTAAAAAATCTCATTTTGATTCTAATGCTTCCAATACTTGTTTCTCTACTTTATCTGAAACATCCTCCCTTATACCCCTCATAGTACACTTATGGAAGCGATATTAGCTTGATTATATCTTAACTTAAGCCCAAAAATTAAAATTTCACTCTTAAGTTCCTTATTCTGAACCTTTACTTTGGGTACTGATTAATCTCATTCTACACATCCAAATGATGCTTATTACCTATCCACTTAATTCCCCAGATGTGTACTACTGGCTCACCAAATTTTGTGGCTGAATTCCTTCATTTACTAGGTCAAACTGAGGTCAAAATACTGCTACCTCAAGACCTGCGAATTTCTCTCTCTTAATTTCTCACACAAATTGAACATCCCAAACAATATTTATTATTAAATAATAAATTGTCATACAACAGAGCATTCATAAAAATCCTCGTAACTCTATTACATCTTTCCCTGCCAGAAATTCGGCAGTATAACCGCTAGGCTTCATCTTTACAAAGTAACTCATCTTGTACTGATTCGGTAATTCCCGTGAGAACTACCATTCTACGTAAGTACCCAGGAAAGACTGGATGAACTGGCTAGGTCCACTCACTTCCAGCCTCCTTAGACAGTACCTACGTACACAGTACATATCAGCTCCTTTCTTCACTACTACCATCTTGTCATAATTTCGGCAGCATAACGGCGTCTCTTAAAATTCTCAAAATTCACTTCAACATAACCTCCCTGTAATGGGTTAGACATGGGGAATGAGATTCGGGGAAATCTCAGTAGTAATAATCATAACAATATATGTAATGCAGTGTGATAGTGCTTGCTTGTGATTGTGTACAGATAAGTATGCCGCGTGCTTCCATACTTAATAACATATGATCATAGCATTATAGCAGAGCTTCAAACATAACATATAAGACAACAATCAAACCAAACAATAGCACATCAAACCACAAAGTCATTACATAAAAGTTAGGGTTAGTTACTACCTGGCTAGCTTAGCAGAACTCTAGAATCTCTATACTGCTTCCAGCTTCGCCAGAACTTCCTTTCTTTCTTTCTTCCTTTCTCTCTTTCTTTCTTTCTCCTTCTCTCTCTTCTTTCTCTTGCAAAACCATGGGATGATGAAAATGGGAGGGGGAGGGGTATTTATACTTTTCATGGATTGCATTCTTATAATTCTTAAGAACTCTGAACTTGTGGCCACCATTTTTTCTACAATTTCCTATTTTCTTTTCCATTTATGATATCATCACCATGACATCATCCAAGGGACACCTCATGGGCTAGGTGGCGCAATAGTGGGGCTCACAGGATACCTCACCAGTTGACTCAGCGCTTCCAGAAAATTCCAGAGTCTTGCTCTGGAATACACGGCTGAGATTGTGCCACGTGTCCTCAGCTTTTTCTTCTTCCTCTATGTTGGCGCCATGTGGCGTCTTGCTGGCACCTTTCACGCCATCTAATGCTATCCAGATAAGTCCAGAACTTTATCCGATACCTCCCCGGTCATCACGACAACCGAATAACTTTATTGAAAATTCACTAAAATATTATTTTAATGCCATTTTTTCTTACATTGTTCATGGGCTACGTTTTTGGGCTTTGGAATGTCATCTTGGATCTCTGATCAAGCTCAAGTACTCTGATGGCTCGATTCCCAAGAAACATCTCTTGGTAAATTACCAAAATGCCCTTGGCTCCTCTTTATTTACTTTAACGAGTCTAGGGGCATTATTATCTTTTCATATCTTACCAGAGTATTCTCTGACCCTGGTCAACTATCCAGACACCCTTTCTTGACTGTCTCACCTTAGCCAAATGACCAAAATACCCTTTTCTCATTCTTTCACTATTTTATAACATAAGGGCATTTTCGTCATTTTACACTTTTTTCGGGACACCGACTCCTTTTATCAGATAAACTGACATACTGAGTCTAGGCATCCCTTTGGGTCATAACAGGCATCAGAACGATGTTATCTGAGCTCATTTAGTCTCAGTTTGAATACCGATAAATCTCTCAATCGGATACCCGGAGGTCACACACTCCGTCTGAATTTACTAATTTATGAATAACTTTTTCTACCAATCTCCTTTCGGTATTCTGTCAGTTCCTTGACATCCTCCTTATCAGAACGCATTATCCTGTAATTTTTCACTTATATCTGAAGTCTAGGATATCCGATAATAATTTTTATAACTTTTTCATTATCAGATAAATTTTGGCTATCTGGAGTCCTAATAAAATTCCTGTATTAAGCTGGATTATCCAGCATCATTTCCTCTATCTACCAGTGAAATTTGGGACTGAAATGCTGCCGGCCGGGCAATTCTAAGCCACTTCTGGCTCAACTTTCCATAATTACCATTTTGCCCCTGGAAATTTTTCTTCTTTTCAATTAAGTCCCTTAACTTTCCATAATTCTTACATACTCATAGAGACCTCATATGCATATTTCACAGTTCAGTGAAATGATCAGCATAATTTTTGCTATTTTATGGTAAAGTTCGGTACTCATCGGCTACCAGCCCGATCTTTCCTATAATTACGATTATGCCCCTGAATTTTCTTTCTGGCATCTTTACTTATCTTATCCTTCATCTTAAGTTCTCAAAATTCTCTTTGAACAACTCATTCCCTGAACTCTTCGGGAGTCATTATTAATTGAAAGGTTATACAACCCGCCCATATCAGGTTATCTTACTCAGGAGCCAGCCCATATCTAGCTACCCGCAGAATTCTAAGGCTTAAGACTTAGGATATTCCTTACATTCCTCTTTTTGAACCTAGGTGAATTGTCCCTATTTTGTAGGTCAAAGATTTAACTCATCTTTAAATCCTGAGGAACTTAGCTCATCCCTCGGATTCCTACAAAATATAAGTAAATGATCTGCCCATATCAGATTACTACCCTGGGACTACGGGTTTAATAGCCTGCCTATACCAGACTACCTCCCAGTTCTCCTAGACCCAAAAATTGGGATGTTAACACAAACTTTCATTTTAAAACCATTGAAAATATCAAAAGCATGAAATTTATATCACTGTTCATACGTATGAGCAGTAACAGAGAGGGTTTTGAAATTCCCTTTTCCAATTCCAATGCTTCCAAAGTTCCAATTTTATTCAATCATATACAAAATCATCATTTGAATTCAATGGAAGCATTAGATTATTGAACTTCATTCTTCTTGGTTCTGTACAGTAGGTGGCAGAATGGTCCTCTTGATAAGTAAAGCCAAAATTACAAATTAGTTCTATAACCGATCATCCAATCTAACTTATCTAAGTGTTAATTACATAGTTCTAGCTTTAATTTCTTCTTCCCCCTAAATTTCCAGATTTTGGACAGCAAGCATACCATGGGGAAATCTCATTTTTCTTCCCTTAAATCCTTAGGTTCAAGCCTCCTAATTAAAGGAAAATAAGTTAGGATCAATAACTTACCTTGATCCCTTGTAAGATTGATCACTTAAGCTCCTTGGTCTTGCTTTTTCTTTAGGTTTGAGTGAAAATTTTAGCATAGTTTCCCCATGGTCCTTAGGAGCGAGAAATTCAAAAGAATGAAGGGGGTATTTATAGCCAAATTTTGACACTCTTGGGACTAAATTATCCCTCATTTTCCTAATTATACATAGCCTTTAATCTTGCATCTTATTGGTTGATTAATTCCTTAATCACTATTAACTTAATTCTTACATTATTTTAATAAATTGAAGCACATGACCAAACTCTTCTTCCTTGTTCTTGGCTTCCATGTGGAACCTTGCACATGGTGTGGGTCCCACCAAGGACACCTCACATGCCACCTTACATTATCTCTTGATTTTTCTTGATTTTTTTCTTTAAAAATACATCAAAATATCCTAGAAAATTTATTTGGCCACATGATTAATTCCTTAACTTCTTGGGCCTGCACATAATGCCATTTTGGGCCTAAATTGGGTCCAACTTAATATTTGGCACATATCCCAATGCACTTACCATTATTTCTTATACCAACATTCTTAAATAACCCTTATTTTTAAAATAAATTTTATACACCTCTTTTAATTGTTATAATATTTTTATAAATTTATTCTAATATAAAATAAATTTCTTGCAAAATTGCATTTAAATCATTGAACTTGTTATTATTTATAATTTAGTCCCTGGACTTTCACTATTACAGTTTAGTCCCTAAACTTTCATTAAATTGCAGTTTAGCCCATTTGGCTTTATTACTTTATACCTTCTTTCTTTATTTGACTTAAACCTTATCCAATCATTATATTTCTTTTTGTTTATCATTACAATCCCTTCCAAACTTCTGTATTCTATCAGTCTTATACAGATAGAAAAAAATTGGGATGTGACACTTGATTGTTTCTGGTGGGATGTGTAGATGGAGATGTTGATTGAGAGATTGGGAGGGAGTGTTTCTTTCTTTGTTTTCTTTTTTTGAGTTAGGGATATTTTGGTATTTTCATGTTGTAATACACGAAGTTTATGTTGTTTTATAAGTTGTGGCATTTTTATTCTAGTTTTAAAAGTTTATAGATATTTTTATACCTTCAAAAAGTTATGGTGTTAGATTTACTTTTAGTGAAACTTTATGGGCATTTTTGTACCTTTACCTATAAACAAATGAAGATAAGTTTTTCTATGCATTCTTAAAGATGAGTATTGAGATAGTGAGTTTTATAATAGAGGAATCCCATTTAAGTTCTACTTAAGAAAATTTATCCCTATACTATCTCATAGATAATTAAATCATTGACAAATCCCATGAGACCTTAGAAGAAGAGATTCCAATTATAAAATGACCATCTTGCCTTCTTTCATTAAAACATGACAAATGGAATGGCATAAATGACAACTTTATATATTGTAATAGACACAAGTCAAGAAGTAACGAATGACAACTTATATAATTTACAACTAATATTCTAAGAGAAATAGAGTTGTCATTTATTATTGATTGACTTGTCAATTGAAGTACATAAAGTTATTAATTGCCTCATTCATTAAAAATGACAAGTGAAATGACACAAATAATATTTTATGTACTACAATTAACAAGTCAGGTGTAACAAATGATAATTCATATAATCTGCACTTAATATTTTGAGAGAAATAGAGTTGTCATCTTTTATCATTTATTGTCAATTACAATACAAAAAGTTATCATTTGTGACATACCACTTGTCATTTTTTAATGAATAATGGTAAGATAGTTATTTCACAATTAAAATCTCTCCCCTAAGGGACTTATCAATGATTTGATGATTCTATAAGATTTTATAAGGATAAATTCTCTTAAGTGAGACTTGAAAAAGATTCTCCCAAAATAATATACATTCAAAAGTCACTATTCCTCATATAATATAAATATTATTATTCAATAAGACTAACTTAAATAATGAAATTATATAAAATGAAATTTCACTGATAAATATTTCATAAATATTAATGATAAATTAATTTACATGATATTTAAAAAAGGCTTTGGAAATAATTAAAGATGATATAAGTTAACTACAAGTTCAATTAAATTCTTACTCTGTACTAAAAGTAAAATATTATAATAAATAATTTATTAATATAATTAGATTATAAAAATTAAGTCATTATTTATTAGTTTCCAAAAAAATAATAAAACATATTTTGATTAAAAATTAAAATTACAAATTATTTTATGAAATCTGAGATATTTCAAAATATCATAAAATATATATTTAAAATAAAGAATAAAATATATTTTGATGAATGAAAATAGGAAAAATTATTATATTATACCATTTGAATTTCAAAATTCCAAAAAAAAGTTACTCTAATATCACAAATCCTAAATTAGTACTCACTCATCAAAATGAAATATGCAAAATGAAACAAAAAATTATCATGAAGCAATCTCTCCTATTTTACAATAAAGATTTTATTAGGTCGCTCACAACGTACAAACTAAGAAATAGAGAAGAAATCGAAAGCAAGTATATTAGGAATAAAGTGACAAACGACTTGCATCCGACACTTGATACAAATTGAATGAATTAGAAAATGAGAATGAGGAAAGAACTTAATACTAAGAGTTGAAAGAAAGCTCATTCCTTGGATAAATGGTTAGTTCCTTCCTTAATAGTAGAGCCACTTTGGTTCTGAATTTTTTAGATTTACTTGTATTTGGTGTAGAGATTTTGGGAAAATGAGATCGCGCTCCATATCTCTAATTCTGACGGGCTAGGAGTATCTTTTTTTTTTTTTAGTTGCCTATCCGGTTTACCGGAACTTTGCCCCGACTACATCCGGATCCGACGGGGATTTTCTGCGTACGCCAAGGCTCAAACTCGTGACCTCGCTTAATCTATACCGAACCGCTTACCACTCGGACTAACCCCGTTGGTGGCTAGGAGTATCTTTATCATAATGGCATGCGACTAAGTCCAATTTGGGCCAGTCAGGTGGAGTAATTCATATTGGGCCACCATTATTAAGGGAACTCATATTTGGGCCAATGCAAATGTTAACTGGGGCCCATGCAATATTAATTGGGCCCTTAGTTTCTATTCAACAACAATGGAAAGAATATAAATATAAACTTGTATAAAAAATATATAAATATAAACCGCGAGTGGGTCCCTGCTGGTAAAATATGGAAAGAGAAAAATTTGAACAATAAGCCTACTATTAATAAGTCCAAGTCCAAGCTTTTTGTTCGTTGGGCCAGACCATCTGATGCTTTTGCACAGGCTAGTAAGATACATTTCTTTAATCTCCCCTAAGCCATTTCAAGCGATGTACAAAGAAAGCAATAGTAAGCCAATGGAAGAGGAGGGCATTTCAATAGGTATTTTATTAAATGGAAAAAAAAGATCCAGGAATCTAATAACGATCTTCAAGACATGTTCTTTTTTTTTTTGGTATACTCTTCAAGACATGTTGGTCGAGAGCAATATGGAAGAAAGTCAACCGGCATCTCTAAATATCTCTATGGGGACTATAAGCAAAGAATCCCCAGTTATAGGTGTCCAATGAATTTTCTTTTTTGGAGTTGTAGGGGTATGGGGTCAAGACCTCTGCCGGTTTGATTAAAGAACTTCGTAGACTGTACTCTTTTGACTTTGTTAGCTTTGTTTAAGACTGAATCCAATGGTGATCAAGCATGAATAAGATGCCAAAGTTTGGGTTTTGAGAAATGTGATGTTGTTAATGCTATCGGCTTGAGAGGAGGTATTAGGAAGGCTTGAGATGAAGTGGTTTTGAGTTTAAAATTTTTGAATAAATCTGATCAGTTTATCCATGTTCTGGTTGAGAAAGGCATTGAGAAACTCTTCATCACCTCAATTTATGCTAGGCCTAACACGATTATACGGAGACAATTACGGAGTAATCTTGTAGATATTTATCCTGATGAGACTTGGCCTTGGATTATAGGTGGGGATTTCAATGTAACTCTTTTTCCATCATGAGCGTCATTCAAACGCTATTCAGACGACCTCGGTGGATAAATATTTTCTTTCATGTTTCAAGTTATTGAATCTTAATGACATGGGGGTGCAATGAACCTTTCTTTACTTGGATGCGATAGGGTTGTGAGAGCCGATCGGGTTTTGGTGAACAACCGGTTTCTTGATTCTCTTCTGGATGCGTCAGTGAAACATTTACCTTGGTTCAAGTTTGATTATCGCCTAATTCTCCTTAACACCTCTTTGAAATGGCCTCGATATCGTATGGAGCAACCCTTCCGATTTGTAGCCTCTTGGGTTCTGTATAATGATTTTCCTAGGATGGTCAAATAAGCTTGGAATCCCAATGTGAATTGGCAAGATATTGTTGAGAAGTTTATAGCGGCAGTAGGACGGTAGAGTTTCGAAGTGTATGGTCATTTAGGTAGGTAGAGGAGCCAGCTTATGGGTAGATTTGACAGGATCAATAAAAGCATAAATAAGTTTGTTACGTCATCCAATCTTGAACAACTTCAACGGATACTTTGCTTGGAGTTCGAAGAGGTTCTTATTCTGGAAAAACACTAAACATTTCCATGCGAGAGCTAATGGTAGACGGAGGAGGAACAAAATTGAGGCAAACTGATGATGTAATGGGTGGATGACCCGAAAAATATTAAATACGTTGCAACTGATTTTTTCATCAATTTGTTCAAAGAAGATGGTCATGGTTTGAGTCTCGAGCCTCATGGTTTATCCTTTCCTTCTCTGGATTCTTCGGTGACGAGCTAGCTTGGGAGATCCATTTCGAGTAAGGATATCAAAGCGACGACCTTCGATATCTTGGAAATTGTGCCATAGGGGCTAATCATTGTCTTATAAACATTATTGTTTTATGAATTTCTTAATTATGTTATCATATTATTTGCATGTTTACTATAATGACCATCCTTGGATAACTCATGATCTTATCCTAAATGTCCCTGGTCTGTCATCTATGCGGGAGCAGAGATGAAATAAGACCAGTATGGCTTTGAAGATATATAGAGATATAAATCAAAGTCATAGGCACATGTAAGAGTACAGGGTGTTGGACCGACCCGCTATGAGAGAGCTGCATGGGTTAATTCATAAGCTTCTCTCATATACAAACCATGTCACTATGCCCTTTGACCTGAGATCATCATGGATTCCTACATGACAAACGCTCAGCTTTGACCTAGTCAAAAGTCACTTTTGACCGAGTGATCATAAAGGCTATGTTCGGGCTTAGTGGTTTTTCATGCGGAGGAATGTGAATGGTCAAGATGGAATTTGTCCCTCACATTCGTAGAGAGATATTACTGGACCCCTCGATGAGTGAGTCTGAGAAATGTATGGGCATACTGTAATGGAAAGGTAGTTCCATTTCTATAGTCAGACTACTCAGGGATTGAGAAAGTAACGGTCAGAAACAGGAGGATGACGTTCTCCGTGCCTCATCCATGACTGAAATATCATGTGATAAAAGGGACATGATATGGTTGTATGAAAAGTTACATCGTTTATCGATCCTTATATGACTTGGGTAGTCGTAATGTCTTGCTAGAGACCGCTTACGACTTGTGGGTCAGTATAATAACTGGCCCACTGCCAACTTCATTTGGGCCTACAGGGTCGCACACAAAATAGTATAACTCGAGCTGTGATGTCCATATTCATTGAATCTAAGACATGTCTTGATTCAATGAATAATCTAGGATGGATTTATATATTTTATATATATATAAATTTGTATATATATATATATTATATATAATATAAGAAATATTTGCAAGATTTAATTTATAAGGATAAATTAAATCTCTATCACTTTTGAATTTGAATTTGAATTTAAATTGATATGATCTATTTAAATTTGAAATTTAAATTGATAAGATATCTCAAATTTGATTTATGAGAATAAATCAAATATAATTCCGTCTTATCTTTATTTTAAATTAAATAAATAGGTGAATTAAATCTATGAGACAGATTTAATATAAACCATATTTATTTAATTAGTTTCTTATCAAATTATGCAGTATATGATATTGTATTAATTTTAGAATTAATATAAGATTAATTCTGAAACCCGGCCCAATAAGAAACCCGATAGTATCCTATATATTTGACATTAGGGGCTAGGGTTCTACACACAAGAAACAAGAGAAAAAAAGGGTAAGGAGAGTGCAAAAGGTTTGCAGATAAGAAACTGCCAAAATAGAGACGGTGAGGACGGAATCTTGAGAAAGCCCTAGAGGGACAAGAGGCGCTAGCACGTCGTTCGTGGTTAGAACGCTATTCGTGTGGATACCGGTAGAGGAAGCCGATCTGAGTTGTCGACTTCTTGCGATCGAGAAAAGAGCACCAGGTACGACGAAGTCGAGACCAGTTGACACATAGGTCGCGACTAAATAGGCATCTGAACGTCAGAAATCCGAAAAGAGATGACAGGTCGCGACTAGAAGCAGAGGAAGTCGCGACTGACAACTCTAGAGCTACAGGTCGTGACTAGTAGCTTGGGAGGTCGCGACTGAAAACTCCAGAAGCGAAGAGTCTCGACTAGTGGATACTGAGGTCGCGACTGCAGCTCGAATACCAAAGGTAACACTTCTTTCTCCTTGACTTAAACACATTCGGTGGATCCTGGCAGGGAATGGAAAAATTTTTAAAGTTAATTTTCACTGTGTGTCTTCCAATTCCTTTCACGATATGGGTGCATTGACATCTCCTAGCCAAAATGGTTTGAATGGTCTATTCTTATAGAATCCATGGGACATTTTGGGGCGTTCAATTGTCGGAGTTGTGAAGCTCAGTTTTAAGGACCCTAGCAGCATCAAGTTTTTAAATCACACTTTCATTATGCTTATACCGAAAAAGGAGTACCCAGAAACTATTTAGGGACTTTCATCATATTAGTCTTTGTAATGTTATTTATAAAACCATTACTAAAGTTATATCTAATCGTTTGAAATCTTGCTTGTCATGTAACATTACAATTTTCAGGCCCAGAGACTCAGAAAGTAGCCTCAAATAGATAAGTTATCAAACCCCTTTGAGCAGAAGTTCCAGAAACATACAGAGGGTTTTTAGAGACTAAACTGTAAATAAGTGAAAGTACAAGGACTTGTATGTAAATAGTGAAAGTCCCTAGGGGCATAATGGTCATTTTAGAAAAGAAATGGACTAAAGTGAAAGTCTAAAAGTTTCATGGTGCAAAGATGCAAGTAGACACAAGTTGTGGGCCATTAAGTGTAATTATGAAAAGTTAAGGGACTTAATTGAAAAGAAGAAAAGTTTTCAGGGGCAAAATGGTAATTATAGAAAGTTGAGCCGGAAGTGGCTTAGAACTGTCCGGAAGCATTTCAGTCCCAAATTTCATCAGTAGATAGAGGAAATGATGCTAGTTAATCTAGCTTAATATAGGAATTTTATCAGAGTTTCAGATAGCTGAAATTTATTTGATAGTCAGAAAGTTATCTGAAATTTTTATCAGATCTCCTGGACCTCAGATATGAGTGAAAAGTTGTAGGAATATGCGTCCTATGAAGCTGGAGGTCAGGGAACTAACAGAATCCCGAAAGGAGTTCTGTAGAAAAAGTTATTCATTTTCTAGTGAATTTAGACGGGAGTTCGTGAATACCCGATAAAGGCTGCATGCCAGGTAGTGGACTTACCCATTCTTATATGCTTGATGTATATGCTTGTGTGTTAATATGATTATGATATGTGATGATTATGATATATGCTTTGCCCTTTATGAGCTTATGATTATGCATAATAGTGATAGGCATGGACCATGATAATATGCAAATGGAAGCTAAAGATGGATAAAGAAACATATGTCATGCACTTGCATTCATCTTGTATACATTGAATGGTACCGTTTGCTACTGAAATTTCCCTCGAAATCTTACCCCTATCTTTTCCAAACATAACAGGGTACTGGTTTGGAGAAGATGAAGTTAGGAAAGCGAGGATGTGACATGTCACAGGTAATCTCGCCGAACCATTGTAGCTTTGCGCCTCAGCGGAATAGCCCTAAAAATATTATTGTGGCACAAGAGGTCATCCACTCTATGAAGAACATAATAGATGAAAACCCATCAGGCTAGGTAAGAAGCGAACATGGAGCTTGTTAAACAGTGCCTTGATACATTCTGCCAAGTCTCGAGCCATAAAGTAAATGCTCACAAAACAAGAGTCTACTTCTCCAAGAATATCAACCAAACTAGATCCTCTCAACTGAGTGAAGAGTTCAGCTTCTCCAGTACTATTAACCTTGTCAAGTACCTAGGTGTTCTGTTGCATCATGATTGAGTGTATTCTGAGATGTAAATTTTATCATTGACAAGTGATAAGATATAAATTGTATATGGTTTCTTTGATATTTTCAAGATTTTTGTGACATTTTTACTATTTATTGTGTGCCTGTAATTATACTTTTATGGTAATATATGATTGTGAATGCAATGTGCTTATTAAAGGGTAAAATAGTCAATTAGCTCTTCCAAACTATATATATTTAGTTCTTTAATTAGCTTGGCTTTTACAATGAGTTTTGATTTTTATTTTGCAATTGTTTTGGAAGAGACTCAAGGACCCGATGTGAAGCAGAGAAGGAATCACAAGACAAAGAGGACCTAAATCGTAAAAGTCAGCTTCTATGATGTTTAGTCGCGACTTCAAAGTCTATTGGTCACGACCTATTTTTCTTCTAGGAGGTTCTCTGTGTTCTCAGGTCACAACCTAAATATGGATTTGGTCGCGACTAAAATAGCCAATTAGTGAAGCTATGCATTTTCATTTAGGTTACTTTGCAATAAAGACAAGGGTGAGGAGCCAAATGTCGGGGACTAGATATTTTGCCATATTTGACCAAGTTGAACATGCTCTCATTCTCTCAACAATCTTCAATCAAATCTTCTATTTTTCTTGATCTTTTCACATATTTTTCCAATTATACACCGATTAATCCATCTTGACCACCTTTCTCCTTTACCTTTCTATCATCTTTTTTTGCAAATCTCATGGCATCAATTCTATATAGCGATTGCAACACAATAGGAGCTACGAGAGGCTAAATGTAACACCATACTTTCATATGTATTAGGACCATTCAGTATCATTTAGAACCACTTACATGACATTTGAAGTCTATTAGCAAAATCTGGAATTTCACTCCATGAGTTACTGCTCATATGGTATATCCATATTTGGAGATGAACTTTAAAAAATCATAATTAATTCTAGAAAAGTCAAAATGAAGCATTTCAAAAAGCTACATGAACCTAACATCTTGAACTTTAAAGGAAAAATATTTTCTCAAACCATTGACCATTCAACTAAGTCAACCCAGACATTAAATTTTACTGTTCATTTGGTCAGAATTTCTGGAAACAGATTCTGGTCCTTGACTTTGGAAAATTTGTTCTCTTTGTGCAAATATCAAAATAAGGCATTCTTGGTGTCAAAACGTAACTTGACATGTTAACTAAATGTCTGTAAAACTTCATACACTTTTCATCATTTACTATTTTTCATTACATCATAAACATCATTGCTCAAACTGATTATTACATGCAACAATTCATACATTCATCATATAACATTTATGTTATCCAATCCCTAACTTCTCTTCATGCTTCCTCATCTTCTTTCATCATACATGAACCTATTGGGATTGGGATTACATGGATGGGGTGAGATTTTTGGGGAAATCTTAGTAGCAAACAATATTAAACAATGTATGCATCTATATAAATACGTGTGATTGCTTGTAAAAGTGTTAACATTGTGTAATGTGCATGCTTGCGTGAAACATATGAAATACAATTGGCTAAAGTAATCATAGAAACAGTGCTCCAATCACATACATATATGCAACATAATTCAACATAGTCATAGCACAACTAAGCATAACATCCAATCAATATATACAAGTTTAGGATAGTTTACTCATTTATTGCTTTACTTTCTTTTATTCTTTTCCTTGACCTCTTTCCTTGCAAAGTGGCTGCCTTCTTGAGTTCACAAAACAAAGTCTAAACATCACATATTCATTCATTCGTTGTCATCCATTTCAATTGATACATAAGGACATTGAACTTAACTTTAATTAATTAACCTCTATCTTTATTAATTTATGGTTAATTGTCTTATCCTTTGAATTAATCTGTACCTTGACTTTACCCTACACAATTTTACCTTTTGAATCCATTTATGAACTTAGAATCATGAAATTATAATCATTGTTCATGCGTGTGAACAGTAATAGAGGAGACTTTGCAAATTATAACTTCTAATTCCAATGCTTCCAAGGTTCCAAACCTATTCAATCCTACACAAAACTATCATATAAATACAATGGAAGTATTATATCAATGAAATTCCATCCCCCTCTGTCCATAACAACCTTGGTCAAAAAGCCTCAACTATGATAAAGTGAATAATATCAACTTGATTCAATAAACAATCATCTGAACTAATTTATCTAACATTAATCACATGGTTCTAATTTTAACTTCTTCTTTCTTCTTTCATCTAGGGTTTTGGACAGCATATATACCCTATAGAAATCTCATTTTTCTTCCATAAAACCTCTAAGTTTAAGCCCCCAAATTAAAGGAAAATAAGCTAGGATAGATTACTTACCTTAATATCTAGCTAGCTTGAACTTTGGTACTTTGAATCTCTCTTGTCTTGGCTTGGTTTTCATTTGAGCAGCACCTCCCCAATGCTTCTTGTTCTTGGCACAAGGATGAAGGGAAGGGAGGGTATTTATAGACTTGAAGCAAGACAAATGGATGGCTAGGATCACTTTGTGGACTATTTGATCAAATGGCTCATATTCACTCTTGCACCAAGTTTGCCCTATAAGCCAAAAGGTGACATCATCAAGGGACACCCCATGCTCCATGTGGAGAAATTCCAAGGGAAGAAACATCTAGAATAATTATAGTTCAATCCAGTACAGGCTCAGTCCAATCTCTCAAAAACCAGACTGTTTTCTAACTCTACTTTTTTTTGAGATTCCATAATATGTTTTTCGATCTCAAATCTAGTATCTAGATTTCTCCTACCATTGACATTCTTGAACTGAGTCTAAACTTAATTACTGATCCCTTGACAAATTACCAAAATGCCCTTGGTTCTTTATTTACTTTAATAACTCTAGGAATATTATCGTCTTTTCAAACATCATCAAAGTATTCCTTGACCCTGGTCAACTATTCAGTTTTTAACCTTGGTCAAATGATCAAAATGCCCTCCATCTATCTCTTGCTCAATGGTATAATATGTGGCATTTCATAACGGCATTTTTGTAATTTTATATTTTTCAAAGTCTTTATTAACACTAGCCCACATACCTATCTGAAAAATATTATTGGGCCAATGAGGTGCCATTTTGGGCCTTCTACTTGGTCTCCTACCTTTATGGGCTAAACTCCCAAGAAATTCCCATGAAAAGTATTTATCGAGTATTTTATTTTACTGTAAATTTCATCATAAATTCTACATAACTCCTTTTTGAGTTCTGTCAGTTTCATAAATTCTCATATTAATTATAATAATTTATTGTAATATTTCATCTAATTATGAGGTCTACAAGATACTGTACCAATTTCTTAGACTTTAAAAATTCACATCAATTTATTGAGACCTCAAATCAAGATTTCATGTTACGTTAAACTGATCGGAATAACTTTCTCTATTTATTGGCAAAATCTGGGCCCAAACCATTTCTAGTCAGTTTTGGGCCTTTTCTGACTCAACTTTCTATAATTACCATTTTGCCCATAAACTTTTGAAAATTACACTTTAGGCCCTCAACTTTTTTATAATTACACTTAATGGCCCATAACTTGTGTCTACTTTCATCTTGCACCATAGAACTTTTAGGGTTTTCAATTTAGTCCCTTTCTTTTTCAAAATGACCATTATGCCCTTGGGACTTTTCTAAAATTATGATTTTACCCTTGCATGGACTTTAACATAATAAATCATCCATTTGAAATCTTTATCTCAACCTTAGGCCCCTAACTAACCTTTTTTCTCTTTCTATGCCTAGGAGACTCTTCTGAAATCTCTAACTTATTTATATATTTGCCCTAAATAACTTTCTCTATTTACAATTTAGTCCCTAAACTTTCATTATTTGCAGTTTAGTCCCTAAACATTATATGTATACTTCTGGGACTTCTGCTTAAAGGAATTGGTAGCCTACCTATTTTAGGCTACATACTGGGCTTCTAGGCCTAAAAGTCAGGATATGACACTAGATTTTTAGCCTCTTGGTGATGCACAACATATCTTGAGCTCACGAACTATAATAGGGAGTTATTCTATCTTAATCTGTACTCATTTCATGTTTTGGGATTTCTAGATTTAGGAATTTTATTATATGTATGAGGATTGAATGTTGATTGATTATTCTTATATTATATACTTGTAATTGATCTGGATGATGTGATTATTGATTTGCATATATATATATATATCAGTTTGATTTCTAGTTAGTTGTTTGATTATTAGTGATTATTAGTAATTAAATCAATTTATTAGAGTCTTTATCTACCGATTGGTAGTTAATAGAGGGTATTTGTATTATCCAATTCAGTCTACACACTAAGTGGTTTTAAACAGTAAATTAAGGAGTTTTAATTCAACTTTGATAAAAGGGAGTTTGAACTTAGTAATAAATTGGACTTGATCAATTGATTGAGGTTTTATATAAAACTTAGTAATTTCATAACTCTCATTTCAAATCAAGAGCAATGATAGCTATGTTTTCATCATCAAGAGTCTTTCCTATCATATTTCTTTCAAAATCCAAACTATTTTTCCACTAATAAAAAATACAAAAATAGTTACTCTTACTACACTTTTATTTCTTTTACACCAATGTTTAAACCAAACCAAGAACCCATATTTTTCCTCAAGTTTTCAATGAAATTGTTCACCAATTGTTAGGATTCCACTTGAAAGGCTCCTTGAGAAAAATGATAGGGTTGTGCCTTATACTACATTATTAGGTTCAATTTTTATTTTGAAAGTTGGGATCGCAACAATCTTTAGACTTTTTAATATCGCTGTTGCCAAGGAGCCAGTTGAATGGTTCCTTAGAAATTGGTTGTTGATTGCATTGTTAGCCTGAGTCATTCTTTTCAATTGAGTTTTAGTTTTTTATTCTTTTCATTGCATAGCATAAAAAGTTTCAAAAATAGAAACAAATATCTTATTTTTTGTCACTTTAGCATTTGCATCATTGCATAGTATTATACATTTTTCCAAGTTTCTATGAAATTGCTCTCTTTATTTTGGTGTTGCGACCAATTCTTTGTTTAGTCATGACCTAATTGTTTTACTGAAGTACTTAATTACTCTTGTGATTTTTAGTTGCGACCTTGAGAATTTTTTGTCACGACTAGTTTGAGAGTTTTACTCTCTGTAAATTTAGTCACGACCATTTGCATCATGTTTTGCGACCTGAAATCTATTTTCAAGAGTTTTACTCTCTGTGATCAGGAGTCATGACCTAAACACTTTTTTGTTATGACCAGATTGATTTTTCTGCTCTGAAACTTCTATGTCTAATTTAGTTGCTTGCTTAATTGTTCCTAATTGTTTATGTGTTGCATGCATAGAAAAACTAAACCTTTAGTGCCTTTTGATCCTAAAATTGAGAGGAAACTTAAGAAACTAAGAAGAGAATTTAGAGAACAAGGAACTAGTAAAGTTGTAGCTGAAGAAGAGGTGAGATCAATAGAATCTAGTTCATCCTCTAGTGTCTCGGGATCTGAAATTTGACTTAGTGTGTGTTTGGCACTTAGATTTCAGAATTAATTTTGGGCAAAACCTAGGTTTGGGGAAATTTTACACAAACAACCATTTTTGTTCAAAATCTCAGTTTGGGATAAACCATGGTTTCAGAAAAGCTTGTCAAAATAGCTTTTGGAAGAGTAAAACAGCTTATGGACTATCCAATTACTACTTTACCCTTACTTTTTCTTACACTATCTCTCCTCTCTCTTCTATCTTTTCCAATATCTCTCATCTTTCCTTTCTACCCTCTCTCCTCTCTCCTCTCTTCTCTATACCCTTTCTCCTCTTTTCTCTCTACCCTCTCTCCTCTCTCTTCTCTCTTCTCAACCCAATCTCATCTCTTCTCCATTCCTCACCCTCTCTCCTCTCTCCTCTCTCCTCCTTTTAATAAAATCATACATTTTTTAGTAATTTACCTTCCTAAAAAGTCATTTTGAAAATAACTATCCAAACACTTATTTTTTTAAAATCACTTTTTCCCAAAATCTATTCTTCCCAAAATCTATTCTCCAGAATCTATTCTTCCCATAATCTATTCTCAAAAGCTAATCCAAACGGGCCCTTAATTTGGAGATTCCATTAGAGATTTCTAATATGGCTGAGATTAATCCTAATGGGCATAATAGATAGGGAGAAAATGAAATGCCTAATAATGTAGAAGATAATAGAAATGTTAGGGAAATAATCATTCACATGTGAATTATAATCCTTACGATTTTTACACTGATGAGGCTAATTTTAAAATTAAAGGAGCTTAGATTGTAACTTTACTTAAATTTCATGATTTTGCAGGGGAATGTCCACATCGATACTTACAACGCACATGATTTGTTCTTCGATGAAGCCTCCAATGACTACATTAGATGACGTCTTAAGGACGTGTTTCCACTTCACTTTGGAAGGGAAGGCTAAGGAGTAGTTATATAATCTGCCAAATCATTTCTCTACTCTTACATGGGATCAGTTGAAGATAACATTTTTAGAACTATTCTTCCTGGCCTCTAAGACCACTCGAATGAAGAAAGAGATTATAAATATTCTACAACAGGATGGAGAGTCACTACATGAATATTGGACAAGATTTATAAGTTTGCTAGCTCGATGTCCATACCACAACATTACCAAGACTGATTTAGTAGACATATTCTTTGACAATTTACTTCCTCGTAATAAAGTATCCTTGAATGCAGTAGCAAATAGTTCTTTAAGAGATAAAACTCCATAAGCAAGTTGGTAGTTATTCCAGAAAATGGATAATGAAGACAATCAGACCGAGGATCCAAGGAGAATGCCATATCATCTTTGGGTAACTCCAAGGAGATTTTATCAGGAATAGCAGCTTTAGGCAACTGAATGGAGAAGAGAATGAACCTACTTGAAAGGGAGCTACATTCTATAAAGTAAGTACATGTAGTGGGAACTTCACAAGTATTAGTTACAGGATGTGAGTCAAGCAGTTCAATGATGCATGCTACAAGTACATGTGATAGATAATATGAAGAAGTAGCAGCAATGTATCAAGGGAGAGATAATCAGTACTAGAAGAGAGATCCTTATTCAAATACATATAACCCTGGTTTGAGGCACCACCTAAATTTTAGGTAGAAAAGTAGTGAAAATAGGCTAAACCAATTCTAAGTGGTGGTGCTTCTTCAAGAAACTATCAAAGTAATGCAAGGCCTATTGTTCCTACTCAACCTAATACTTTAGTAGCATCAAGACCAGATGAAATATCTCAATTATTGAAAAGTATGGCTGCATAAATAAACAATATGGATGGTAGAGTGACCCATATAGACAACAAACTAAAATAGAATGATGGTCAATTCACCTCCATAGCTTCAATTCTTCAAAGTATACAAAAAGATAATGCAAATGTGCAGAGGAAACTTGGGGAGTTAAGTTCTAAGAATACTAATATTACTAGTCATCTAACTTAAGTCTCCAATACTGCGAGTGATATCCAAATAAAGAGTAGTAGCTACATACCTTCGAATACTATTATTAATCTGAAGGCTCTTAATGTTATTTCATTAAAGAGTAGTAGAAAGGTTCATTTCAATGAAGATGATGTACCCAAGGAAGATATAGAAGACCTTGAAGTTGAAAATTCATCACTGTCACTGATGAAAATTGGAAAATCAGAGAGTGTTAAAGAGCAATAGTTCATGACAAAGAAACCAAGCCAAGAGGAAAATTCACAAGCATAAGAAGAAGTGCAAGAGATTCAATAAGAGGAAGAGATAATACAATGTCCATCTTACAAGGGAAAACAAATTGAGGAGAATGCAGAGTCGAGCAAATAAGGAGCCTCTATGCCTACAGGTAAGGAGGTAAGTATAAACGATCTCCTTTTTCCTAAAGCCTATTTTATTGGAAAGAAAAATATTATCCCTGAGTTTGCAAAAGATGCTTATACTCTATTCAATAAATTAAAAATAAATATCCCTATAGTTGAATTTCTTGAGAGGAATTCTAAGTATGCTAAATTTTTGAAAGAGTTGTATGCTGAGAAGAAAAAGTTTAGGCCTCTTAAGAGAATTTTGGTGAGTGCTAATGTGTGATATCTTTTTAAGGCTGAATTATCGGTTAAGTGCCAAGACCTAGGATCTTACACTATCCCATGCATAATAAAGAAGGTTCATATAAAGGGAGCGTTATTAGATCTAGGGATTGCCATCAATGTAATACCTTGGACAGTATACTTAGCCTTAGGTGTTAATAATCTTAAAGGCACAAGTGTAGTGGTCCAATTAGTTGTTAGATCAATTAGGTATCCCAAGGGAATTCTTAAGGATATTTTAGAGCAAGTCAAAGACTTAGTTTTCTCAACTAATTTTTATGTTCTAGATATGTCCAATGAGCTAGTAAATGAGAGCACTTTGATCCTAGGCAGTCTTTTCCTCAAAATTTCTAGACAATCATTAGTATGAAGCATAGTTCTATTACAATAGAAGTTAGGGAACATGTAGTCGCTTTTAATATTAAAGAAGCTATGAAATATCCTTTTGACAATTCTACTTTTGTTAGGTTAAATGCTATTGATTTTGTTGTTGAAGTGACTCAAAATTAGCATGAATTTAGTTTTCATGATGGGTATGATTCGGTGTTGTATAAATTTCATAATTCCTATGAAGCATCTTAGGAGCATGTTGATTCAAATTCATCCTTGAGTGCCTATGATGATTATTTTGTATCTCTTTCTTCTGTTTATTTTTTCTCATTTTCTTGTGGAAGCAATGCACCATGTTTCAATTTCCTAGATATAAATAGCATGCTTTCAGTTTCTCAAGATTTTTCATTCTTATCAAATTTTGATTCTACTTCATCATTTGCTAGTGATATTGCTTTTGGAAAGGAATTGTTGAGAGACTTTATAGGATTACAAGATATTTTGAATGTTGGAAATGGAATAAATACTAAAGGGTCGAGCTTATGTGATCCCAAGTCGCGACTTGATGATCTTCAAGTCGTGACTGAATATCAACCTCTTGAGGGGAAGAGCCTCTGTATAATGAGTCATGATTGGATGATTATTTGGTCGTGCCTAAAAAGTAGAATGACCAGAGGAGAAGACTCTGTGTATCCATTCGCGACCAAAAGATGTACAAGTTGTGACTACAAAATCCAAAGATACTCTTTGTGAACTTGAGTCGCGACTTGGAATCTCAGATACAAGCGAACCTCAAGTTTCTTCAGTTCCACAATCCAATATTTTGGTTAAAGGACCAACATATTCTAACTCTACTTTTCCTTACTCGCATTCTAAAATTTCAAGTCATACCTTAAGGTTTCTAAATGACTTGATCTTTAATAATGATGTAGGTATAAAGGACAATAAACCTAAGTACATTGTAGCTATAGACCAACTTGAGCAGGTTGCAAAGCTTGAAGAAATTAATAGCAAAATGGAGAATCTGAATGAGCTGGACATGAGTAGCCTCCAGGAATCTACAAAGGGGAGTATTTCTAATTTCACTGATTCCCATAATCTGATTCTTTCTATTGTTCAACCCCCAGAATTAGAATTAAAAGATTTACCCTCTAACCTTAAGTATGCTTACATTGAGCCGGACTCAAAGTTGCCAGTTATCATTTCTAGTTCTTTTACTATAAGTGAAGAGTTTAGGTTATTAAACATTCTTAGGAAGAATAGAGAGGCTTTGGGTTGGTAATTGGAAGACATAAAAGAGATAAATGCTACTGTTTGTACTCATAGGATTTTGTTAAATGAAGATTCCAAACCGATTAAACAACCCCAACAGAGATTAAACCCCTTGATCTCTGACGTTGTTAGGAAAGAAATTGGTAAATTGCTTAAGGCAGGGATCATTTATGTTATTTAAGATAATGAATGGATATCTCCTGTTCATGTAGTTCCCAAAAAGAGTGGAATCACAGAAGTAAAGAATGAACATAATGAATTGATACCTATTAAAGTAAAAAATTCATAGAGGGTCTGTATTGATCATAGGAAGTTGAATGACTCTACTAGGAAAGACCATTTTTCTTTGTCTTTTATTGATCAAATGCTAGAGAGATTAGCAGGGAAAAGTCACTATTATTTCTTAGATGGGCATTCAGGATATTTTCAGATTCCAATGGATCCGAAGGACCAAGAAAAGACTACATTCACATGTCCTTTTGGTACATATGCCTATAAAAGAATGACATTTGGTTTGTGTAATGCTCTTGGGACATTTTAGCATTGTATACTTTCTATATTTGCTGATTTTATTTAAAAAAATGCATGGATGTGTTCATAAATGATTTTTACCAGTGTCTAGAGAGTCTTGATCAAATCCTTGCTAGATGCATTGAGAAAAAATTGGTTTTGAACTTTGAAAAATATCATTTCATGGTTGATCATGGAATATTACTTGGACATCTTATATCTAGCAAAAGAATTAAGGTGGATAAATAAAAAATTGAAGTAATTTCCTAGTTGCCCTACCCCACAACTTTAAAAGAACTACGATATTTTTGGGGGCACGTTGGATTTTATAGAAGATTTATCAAAGATTTTAGCGATATTAATTTGCCACTCTTAAAGCTTCTTCAAAAAGAAATTGATTTTGTTTTTTCTATTGAATATAAAGAGGCTTTTGAAAATTTAAAGGATAGGTTAATTTCTCCACCTATTCTAACTTCACCAAATTGGGATCTTCCTTTTGAACTATCATGTGATGCTTTCAATTATGCTGTGGGAGCTATGTTTGCTCAAAAGGAAGGTAATTTATCTAAGGTGATTTCCTATGCCTCAAAAACTCTTATTGCTACTCAAATTAGTTACACCACTACTGAGAAAAAATTGTTTGCAATTGTAGTGGCTTTAGATAAATTTAGAGCATATCTCATTAATTCTAAAGTTATTGTTTACACAGATCATGCAGCAATCAAGTATTTATTCTGTAAACCTTAATCTAAGCCAAGACTTCTACAATGGATGTTATTGCTTCAAGAGTTTGACATGAAAGTGAAGGATCATGCTAGAAATATAAACCATGTTGCAAATCATCTGAGTAGATGCCAATAGAGATAAGGGGAGTACTTAGTTCTGATCTTATTTGTGATTCTTTCCCTGATTAATCTCTTTATGTGGTTGCTATTGTAGAATGTTGGTATGTGCATTTGGTTAATTCTCTCAAAACTGACCTAATCCTATCTCATTTATCTAAATTTCAAGCACAAAAGCTCAAGAGTAAGTCTAAATACTACATTTGGGATAACCCCTATCTATGAAAAATATGTTCAGATAAAATATTAAGAATATGTGTCCCTGATAAAGATCACAACCCAATTTTAGAAGCTTGTCATTCTTGGGTTTGTGGGGGTCATTTAGGGGAAAAAAGAATACACGAAGAGTTTTTGAATCTGGTTTTTATTGGCCCTCTCTATTTAAGGATTCTTTTGAGTTTTGTAAAGTATGTGATGGGTGTCAAAGATTTGGGGGAATTAGTAAGCGTCATGAGATGCCGTAACAGCCTATATTGTTTTCTGAGGTTTTTGGTGTATGGGGAATAGATTTTATGGGACATTTTTCACCTTTAGTTGGATTTCATTATATCTTATTGACTGTAGATTAGTTGTCTAGGTGGGTAGAGGCTATTTCTACAAGACTAGATGATGCCCAGACGGTCTATAAAATTTCTAAGGTCTCACATCTTTAGTAGATTTGGAGTATCAAAGGCATTAATTAGTGATCAAGGTACCTATTTTGGCAATAAGTTGATCAATCACTTATTGGCAAAATATGGTGTAACTCAAAGTCTCAACCTTATACCACCATCAAACCAATGGCCTAGCTGAGGTTTCTAATAGGGAAATAAAGCATATTATAGAAAAGATTGTTAAGCCATCCAATAAAGATTGGAAGTTAAGATTGGATGATGCTTTATGGGCTTACATAACAGTTTTTAAAACACCTCTAGGCATGTCCCCTTATAGGATGATTTTTGGAAAAGCTTGTCACATGCCTGTTGAACTAAAATATTTTGGGCAGTGAAAGCTTACAATAAGGACCTTACAGAAGCCAGTTCAAAAGGGTTGTTGTAGCTCCAAGAGCTGGAAGAGATCGAATTAGATGCTTACAGTAGCTTTGAGATTTATAAGCTCAGGATAAAATTAATTCATGATGCTCATATTTTGAGGAAGAGGTTTAAGGACGGTGACAAAGTGTTAAGATACCAAGCTCGGTTCAAGTTCGAACATGTCAAATTCAAAACTAGCTAGGATAACCCTTACACAATTGTTAAAGTTCATGACTTCGGGATGATTAAGTTGAAAGAGGAGGCGAAGGGCAAAGTCTTTCAAGAAAATGGCCACCTCTTAAAACTTTATGATGAGTCTAATTTACCTCCATGAGGCCAGGTTGTCCCTTTCTTATCTCTCTTACCTTTTGTATGCTTTTCTATTGGGATGTTATGTTTCGTATGTTGTTTGATGAGTTGGAAATGGATGATTAAGTATAAATAGTGCTTATTTTTTATTTATTTTTGTTTGAATAAAATTCCTCTGTTGTCCATTTGTTGACTACTTATTGTTGGTTGTAACATCCTTAATTTCATCCTTACATATACTCAATTGGAAGTATCTTAGATCATTGGAACACCATTTTAGCTTAAAAACATGAATTCCCAAGAGTTAAGTCATCGGGTACTGCTCCCGGCACTATTTATTTGGTAAATTCAGATTACACCATGAACTTTGGAAATTCATAATTAAATATAAAAAAATCTAAATAAGGTGGTTCCAATTTATAATGAAATCTCTTTCATGAAAATTTGAAGGAAAAATATGAAATTGACGTTTCCTTGTCCAAATGAAATCAGTTTAATTGTTGAAAAACACTGTTCATTTGGTAACTTTGGAAGTTCCAGTTTCTGTGCCTTATTTTCAAAAATTCATTTCTCTTTGTATAGTTGTCCAAATGAGGTGTATTACATATGGATTTAAATCTCCATATGTTTATTTTAAACTCATAAAATCTCGTGGAAAAATTCGTTCATTTGCTATTTGAAATTCGTACTGAAACCTCACTGCCTCTAGACACTCGTTTTATCTTAATCCAGATTTTAGTCCTGAATTTGAAAAATCATAAAACTTCAAATTTTTATCCAATTGAGGCATTCTTGGTGTCCAATTAAATATATGGATCTTATCTATTTTCATACCAAATTTTATGTGAAAACTCGTCGGATAAGTCACTTAAACTATCGCTCGAAGTACACTACCTCGGATCGGATTTGTGAGTAGCATACATCATACACCCCAAAACATCAACTTGTAAGTAAAGTGCACACTCTTTAAATTATATACAGTCATCCATCTACATCTACTCTCTTACCTTGAGAAGATCCAGTACCTAGAGCATGGTTATTTATATGGAATGAATAAGATTTCATGGAAATCTCAATAGCAAGTCATACAAACTAGCTATAAGGTTATGCATGCTTGATTAAATGCCTAACATGTTATCATGCAATGGGAGCTAATTCATGAATATACATAAATAAACTCTAACATGCATATTGTCATGACATAAGTTGCAAGGAGTTGCACATATTCATAACTCATCATAATCATCATCACATAACACATTATGCTCAACCAAACTTCATGCATAACAAGCAAGAATATTAATCAAACAACATAAGTTTATAGTTAAGTATTCTTGCTACCTCTTATGTATCTTTGCCAATTCCTTCTTGAATTGATCCTTCCTTCCCACAAATGTCAAAACCTAGGAATAACAAAGCAATTACCAAGTTACAACTCAATTCTAATCCAATCTCAATACTAGGGTTCCATTAAACCCCTTTCTTTCTCTAATTTGTGACTTATGCTTACATCTTTCTAAACTAAACTCTCATGGTTCATTTCCACATAATTTTTCATGTAGAATCCAATTATGCATTCAAAAATTCCAGAATCCAATTGTATCTCATGCTGCTGTACAGAACCGAAAAGTGGCCTATGTTTTTCTAAAAATTCTCATTTTGATTCCAATGCTTCCAATACTTGTTTCCCTACTATAACCCCACATAATTTTCCATTTTAAACTCATTGGAAGCATCAAAACCATGAAATTCTAACATATGAACAGTGATTGCTTACTGTACAGAACAGAACATGATCTTGGATTCACAAACATACTTGATTCCTAAGCCATTACCACTTGATTCTAGCTTGTTTAAGCTTGTCTAAACTATCCATAACATAAAACTCATGTTCTTTTCACACATACACAGAAATTTCAGCAGCACCTCCACAAGATTTAGGCCTCAAAAACCACTTAAAACCAAGGGCAAATCTACTAGAACATAGTCTAGGATCAAGGGAACTAATTACCTTGATAGTTCCTCCAAGGTACTTGCTTCCTTTTGGCTTGAGTGAAAATTTTGCAAGAGGTTCCCTAGGGTTGTCATGCATGCCGAATCAAGTCTGAATTTGGGGGGTATTTATAGTCAAACTTGAGTGGAAATGAAAGGTCAAGATCATTTTGTACACTATTTGATCTAAAGGCCAAGATTTAATCTTGGATTTTCTTTTCTTTTTCATTTATGACATCATCTTGATGACATCATCCAAGGGAAACCTCATGGGACACCTAATCACTCACATGGAAAAATTGAAGAGCCAAAAAGCCTCTGAAAAATTTTCAGTCCAATCCGGTACCGGTCCGATTTCCCAAAAACCGGACTGTTTTATGAATCTAATTTTTCTGAGATTCCATAATATATTTTCTGACCTTAAATCCAATATCCGGATTCTTTTTATCATAGAAATTCTTATACTGGGTCTGAACTTAATTACAGATCCCTTGCGAAATGACCAAAATACCCTTGGTGTCCTTTCTTGCACTATATTAACCCTAAGGGTAAAATCGTCATTTCACACCTCTTTGAACCATATCAGAGCATATACTAACTCTGACTAACTGTTCCTATGTATGTCTTGGCATTTTGGCCTATCCAAAATGACCAAAATGCCCTCCATTCATCTATTACTCCTTAAGAAAACACAGGGGCATTTTTATAATTTCGCACTTTTCCGGGGTCCCCCTGTACACTGGCCCGCCTATCAGTCCAAGTGTCTTATTGGGCCTTGGTTGGCGTCATTTTTGGGCCTTTATAGGGTCCACCACCTTTATGGCACGAATCCTGAGAAATCTCTTCCGACGATATTCATCGGGTATTTTTGCCATTATACACCGTTCTACACCTTTCCGGACACTGACTCCTTTTATCAGATAAACTGATATACTGAGTCTAGACATCCCTTTGGGTCATAACAGGCATCTGACTGATGTCATCTAAGCTTATTCAGTCCCAATTTGAATACCGATAAATCTCTCAATCGGATACCCGGAGATCACAAACTCCCATCTGAATTTACTAATAAGTGAATAACTTTTTCTACAGACCTCCTTTCGGTATTCTGTCAGTTCCCTGACCTCAGTCTCTGCAGGACGTGTAATCCTGTAATCCTTTCACGTATATTTGAGGTCCAGGAGATCCGATAATAATTTTTATAACTTTTTCATTATCAGATAAATTTAAGCTATCTGGAACCCTGATAAAATTTCCATATTAAGCCAGATTAACATGCATCTTTTCCTCTATCTACTGATGAAATCTGGGACTGAAATAATTTCGGTCAGTCCAAACCACTTCTGGCATAACTTTCTAGAAACTTTTCTTCTTTTCAATTAAGTCCCTTAAATTTGGCTAAAATTACACTTAAAGATCCCACATTTTTGTATACCTTTCTTTTTGGCCTTAAAACCTTTTATAACTTCACTTAAGTCCTTGCATTTTCTTCCTTTTGCAATTTAATCCCTTTCTTTGCATAAATGGCCACCAATTTTCCAGAAAATCTCACATATATTATGTACAAACTGTACATACTATCCAGTACAAAAAATTAGGGATATTACATTGGTTGTCTTTATCACCTACACACTCAATTGCATGTTATAGCTTATCCATCTTGTCATCTTTGCTTTTCTCAAATTGCTTTGTATGATTGGAATGCGACTATGTGCTTTACTGTGAAATTTGTCTATGTGCTTCACTGTGAAATTTGTATTGAGTTATGTGTTAGTTTGTTGGGTAAGATTTAGGGTGATTTGGGGGAGTTAGAAAGAGTTTTGAGTACATTAGAGAGTGATTGTGTACATTTGTCATGACTATATATAATATAGTAGCGACTAATGTGGTTCTGAGAAAAAATTGAGCTCTCTGTATTTTTTAGTCGCTACTTTAGTCAACTTAGGTCACAACTATAATCCATTCCTATAAACTGACCTCTCTGTGTATTTTAGTCATGACCTATACCTTTTATGGTTGCGAACTCAATAACATATTCAACTATGCATTTTGAGCATCAGACCTTTTAAACTCCATTGGCCTACCATACCCCACAACCATAGTCGTGCGTAACCTCCTCTTTCAGTTTTACCTTGCTGCATGCGCTGCACTTCTCTGTTTATTCTTTCCTTCTTGGTGCACCATTATTTTGCTTCCTCTGCCTCTTCATTCTCTTTCCTCTTGCTAAAGCTTTCTCCTTTATGCTCTCAAGGATTGCTTCTTCTATTTTTATGCCCTAGCAGTTTGCATTTCCTCCTTGCCAAAAGTTTAAAGCTTACCAATCTTTTGCTACATTGATTCAAGGTAGTTATCTATTCCCTCTTGGTTTTCCTTTAGTTTTCTTATCTCTTTTACGTAGTTTCTAAGTTTTCTTTAGTTTGTTTTTTAGGGACATTTGGGAACTTGGAAATGATAGTGTAGTGGGTAAGTGAAATTTTTAGGGTTCATATTTATCTAGGCTAAAATTTTTGTCTAGTCGCGACCTGAGAATCATTTAGTCACTACTAGACATCTCAAACTAGTATTTTTGAACTAATTTTGTAAAAGTCAGTCAATGTCACATCAATCTTAGTGAGAGGGATTTTTCAAGGGTAGAGGAAATCTTTGTATTGATTAGTTGTTTGTTTGATATGCTTGCTTAGATGGCTCGTACAAAGAATCCCAAATTCAACAAGAGATCCTACTTAAGAGGCCCTACAAACAGAAAATGGCTAAAGAAATTTTTAATACAAGAGGCATAGTTTAAGAAAAGGAATTCTCAGCCACTGATCAAGTGGAATTTTATAAATTAGCTATAGGCTAGGTGTAACATTTTGATTTTTGGGTCTAGGAGAATTGTGAGGTAGTCTGATATGGGCAGGCTGCTAAATTCGTAGTCCTAGAATAGTAATCTGATATGGGCAGATCACTTACCTATATTTTATAGGAATATGAGGAATAACCTAAGTCCCTCAGGATTTAAAGATGAGTTAAGTCTTTAACCTACAAAATAGGGACAATTCACCTAGGTTCAAAAAGAGGAATGTAAGGAATATCATAAGTCTTAAGCCTAGGAATTCTATAGGTAGCTAGATATGGGCTGGCTCCTGAGTAAGATAACCTGATATGGGCGGGTTGTCGAGCCTTTCAATTAACAATGACTACCGAAGAGTTCAGGGGATGAGTTGTTGAAAGAGAATTTTG
The DNA here is from genome assembly GCA_037074615.1 of Leucaena leucocephala. Lineage (NCBI taxonomy): Eukaryota > Viridiplantae > Streptophyta > Magnoliopsida > Fabales > Fabaceae > Leucaena > Leucaena leucocephala. The sequence continues at coordinate 12,911,648 of CM073537.1, forward strand.
AGAACTTAAGATGAAGGATAAGAAGCTAAATAAAGATGTCAGAAAGAGAGTATAGAGACCTATATGTAAATATGTGAAAGTCCCAAGGGGTAGAATGGCCTTTTTGGGAAATGTGAAGGTCAAAGATTACAGAGTTAAGAGTTGACCAGTTTGGTCGTGACGAGAAAGTAGTGTGGTCGCGACTAAGTTTTACAGAAAAGTCTAGACGCGACTGGAAGATGTGTGGGTTGCAACTATTAGACAAGATGAGTCTGGTTGCGACTAAAGAGTTATGAGGTCACGACTAAATGATGTTGAGGTCGCGACTAATGAACACAGAGGCATTAAGTTGCGACGGAAGTATAGTTAGGTCGCTACTATGGAATATAAAAGATGTTAAGGCGTATGGAATCAAGTGGGCCAAGAGTTATGAAGGGCCAAGGGAGATTGAAATGATATTTTAATGAAGTATAGTTACCCGGTTGGAGATAGAACTGAGAAAAGGATCAGATAAAGTAAAGGTTATCCAGAACGATGAGGTGGCTTGAAAAGGTGTCCTCATGGGACCCCCAAGATGCCACATGGCATTGAGTTAGTGGAAAGAGAAAAAGTAGAAAAAGGTAAGGGACACGTGGCACGATCTCAGCCGCTCATTCCAGGAAGAGACTTTGGAATTCCCTGGAAGCGTTGCATCAACATACGAGGTGTCCCAAGGGCGCCACCTAGACGTGTGAGGTGTCCCTAGGATGATGTCATAAGTGATGAGTCATTAGGAATGGTGATGTCATCATGATGATGCAGGCAAAGCTTCTTGAGGAAGTAAGCGATTTGAGCCATTCATCGTGATTCGATCTGGACCATCCATTCTACTTTGCCTCCACTATAAATAGAGGCACTCTCTTTCCCTGTCAGAAGGGCTTTGCAGAAAGTAGCACTCTCCAAAAGTCTTGCCAGCATTCTTGTGGCTACCAGGTGATACAGGAACAACAAATAGCCCATCCCTTTCTGCTTTTTTAATTGTAGCCAGTCCCATTTTTTCAGCCATACAAGCAGTAACCTAAATCAGAACAAAGTACATTGAACTTTTATGCATATCATCCATCTATTTTGAAAGATTTGGTTACAATAAGCAATTCAAGGAAAATAGTAGTCGCTCACCATTATTAATGTTAGAAATTATGCCCTAGGGGCCAATCATTGTCTTATAAATATTATTATTTTATGAATTTTTTAATTATATTATCACATTATTTGCATGTTCACTGTGATGATCATCCTTGGATAACTCATGATCTTATTCTAAATGTCCCTGGTCGGTCATCTATGCGGGAGCAGAGATGAAATAAGACCAGTATGGCTTTGAAGATATATAGAGATATAAATCAAAGTCATAGGCACATGTAAGAGTACAAGGTGTTGGACTGACCCGCTATGAGAGAGTTGCATGGGTTAAGTCATAAGCTTCTCTCATATATAAGCCATATCACTATGCCCTTTGACCTGAAATCATCATGGATTCCTACATGACAAACGCTCAGCTTTGACCTAGTCAAAAGTCACTTTTGATCTAGTGATCATAAAGGCTATGTTCGGGCTCAGTAGTCTTTCATGCGGAGGAATGTGAATGGTCAAGATAGAATTTGTCCCTCACATTCGTAGAGAGATATTACTGGACCCCTCGATGAGTGAGTCTGAGAAATGTATGGCCATACTGTAATGGAAAGGTAGTTCCATTTCTATAGTCAGACTACTCAGGAATCGAGAAAGTAACGTCAGGAACAGGAGGATGACGTTCTCCATGCCTCATCCATGACCGAAATATCGTGTGACAAAAGGGACATGATGTGGTTGTATGAAAGGTTACATCGTTTATGGATCCTCATATGATTTGGGTAGTCGTAATGTCTTGCTAGAGACTGCTTACGACTTGTGGGTCAGTAAAGTAACTGGCCCACTGCCAACTTTATATGGGCATATAGGGTCGCACACAAAATAGCCCAACACGAGCTATGATGTCCAGGTTCATTGAATCTAAGACATGTCTTGATTCAATGAATAATCTAGGGTGGATTTATATATTTATATATATATAAATTCGTATATATATATTATATATAATATAAGAGATATTTGCAAGATTTAATTTATAAGGATAAATTAAATCTCTATCATTTTTTAATTTGAATTTAAATTGATATGATCTATTTGAATTTGAAATTTAAATTGATAAGATATCTCAAATTTAATTTATGAGAATAAATCAAATATAATTCCGTCTTATCTTTATTTTAAATTAAATAAATAGGTGAATTAAATCTGTAAGACGGATTTAATATAAACCATATTTATTTAATTAGTTTCTTTTCAAATTATGCAATATATGATATTGTATTAATTTCAAAATTAATATAAGATTAATTCTGAAGCCCGACCCAATAAGAAGCCCGATAGCATCCTATATATTTGATATTAGGGGTTAGGGTTTTACACACGAGACAAAATGGGCAAGGAGAGTGCAAAAGGTTTGCAGATAAGAAACTGCCAAAATAGAGACGGTGAGGACGGATTCTTGAGAAAGCCCTAGAGGGACAAGAGGCGCTAGCACGTCGTTCGTGGTTGGAACACTATTCGTGTGGATACCGGTAGAGGAAGCTGATCTGAGTTGTCGACTTCTTGCGATCGAGAAAAAAGCACCAGGTACGACGAAGTCGCGACCAGTTGACACAAAGGTCGTGACTAAATAGGCATCTGAACGTCAAAAATCCAAAAAGAGGCTACAGGTTGCGACTAGTAGCAGAGGAGGTTGCGACTGAAAACTCTATAGATGACAGGTCGTGACTAGAAGCTGAGGAGGTCGCGACTGAAAACTCCAGAGGCGAAGAGTCGCGACTAGTGGATATTGAGGTCGCGACTGAAGCTCGAATACCGAAGGTAACACTTCTTTCTCCTTGACTTAAACACATTCAGTAGATCCTGGCAGGGAATGGAAAAATTTTTAAAATTAATTTCCGCTGCGTGTCTTCCAATTCCCTTCAATTAATAGGCCACCCAATGAAGGCAATGAAAACTTCTTGAGGAAAAATTCATATGCACTGCCCTCTGATTCATCTGACCAAGATAAGGAAGAATAAAAGGAAAGCCTTTGTGATGGTTCACCTGGTAGAAATTTTTGTATCTCTCTTGTTGTCATCTCGATCTCACCCCTATGAATAAAACTGAGTAATTAAATTAAAGCAAAATAAAGCATGACACGACATCTACACTATATTAACAGGTAACATGACCCATCATTAAAATATAAGGAGCTAGACTATATAAATTAAAAAACAATATTTATTCTATATACCGTGTAAAAGTTAAAACAAGAAGAAATGCTTACAAGAGGCACACGGATAGCTTGAAGAGACCAAATGGGGTAAGAAAGTGGGAAAAGAAGGTGAAATAGCAAGGTAGAATAATAAAATGGACTAAGTGAGGACTCACTTTATCTTATTATAAAATTTGTTATGTAATAACTACACATACACCATATTAGATTATGCTAGTGTATACAATATTACGTGGTTACCCAACCATTAACAATCAACATAACACACATAATATTATATGATCATTTTTTTCAAACTATTATCACTACAAAAAAATTAATTTTCAGCGGCGACTTTTGTCGCCGCTGAAAGGTAAAAAGTCGCGGCTCAAAACATTTAGCGGCGACATTTTGTCGCCGCCATGTCGCCGCCTATAAGACTGTCGCCTATTCCCATTAGCGGCGACAATATTTTGTCGCCGCTGAAAGTCCAAAATCAGCGGCGACACAGTGTCGCAGCTGGAAGTCCAAAATCAGCGGCAACACAGTGTCGCCGCTGGAAGTCCACAATCAGCGGCGACACAGTGTCGCCGCTGGAAGTCCACAATCAGCGGCGACACAGTGTCGCCGCTGGAAGTCCCTAATCAGCGGCGACACACTGTCGCCGCTGAAAGTCCATAATCAGCGGCGACACACTGTCGCCGCTGAAAGTTCACAATCAGCGGCGACATAGTGTCACCGCTGAAAGTCAAATAACTAATTTTTTTATTAATTTATTTATTTCTTTATATTATTTATTTCTTAATTATTTATTTAATTTTTTTAATATGTAATTTTTGTGACAAAAAAAAATATAATTTAATAACAAATAATAAATGATAAATAACTAAATAAATCAGAATCCAATAATATTGATAAATATAAAATATCAAATTAGTTTAGTTACGAACATAAATTTATATAGAAGGATCAATACTATGACTAGAAGAAGTAGGCACATGTTGTTGCCCCTTCTGCATCAAGGCAGCAAATTGAGCTTGTATCTTTTGCTCCATTTGTTCCATTAGTCTTTGCTCGAATTGCATACTCTCTTGGTGCATCTTTTCACGCTCTTCTTCCATCTTTGCACGCTATTCTTCCATCTTTGTACGCTCAGCCTCCATTTTTTCTCTTTCCTCTTCAAATTTTTTATCAAACTCTTCCTGTAATTGGGCACACACACTCTCAACAACTGAAGTATCTGTAGATTGAGGGCAATTTCTCTTCCTTGAAGGCTCCGCTCCATACCCTTTCCCTCTTACATACCCTGACCTCTCACCAAGAACTGTCGCCAATATTTCTTCTCACGTCATTCGAGCATCACTCTTTAAATCTTGATCTTGTCGTTGAGAAAGCTCGTACATACGACTCTATAATAAAAACATTTAAAACTATTAAATTAAACATAAAACTAAATCAAACTAAAATATTAAACAATACGTACATGAAGCTGTTCAGAGTGTGCGTCAGCCTATACTACTTGTCCATCTAATGTCTTCCTAGTATGCGTTATCTCCCACAGCTGGTCAGGAGGAATAGGTTGTCCAGTAGTAGGATCTCTCTATAAAATAATAACATATAAGAAAATACAAAGAATATATTTTACAATAAAAAAAGATTGAAAATTTAAATTATAGAAGTGATAGATTGAACTTACTGTAGCATACTCAATCTCTGCAAATGATCGAGGACCACAGGTATGTTTAGTCATTTGTTTTTCTCGATTTATTGTGTTTCTTGCACTTTTATTCTACAACAAAATATAGTAAGTAATAAGAATTTAATAATTGAAATAAAAAATATAACTTATTTAGAAAGATAGTAAGATACCTTAAACATGTCAGACTTAAAGTATATTAATAACCACTCCCAATCTTGAAAACTAATAGTTTGAGGAGGATCAGCCAACCTATCCTCATCAGTCTCATATTTCTTGTAATGAGAGTGCAGATTGTTCTTCCAATTTCTGAATGCATTTTGTAAAATAATTGATATAGCAGTATGAAATTTTTCTTCAGTAATTGCATCAGCAGGTTCAAATTTATCCTGAAACAAATAATCGTAAACATTCGATACAATGAAATAAATAAACTAAAAAAAGTATAAAAAGTTGACATAAATAATACCTTTATTTTTAAAATCATATCAGGACCATATTTTTCAAAAACATTCTTCCAGCTACCTCCACCATCCCTGAAAGAGACTGTGGTTCTAAGAGTTAAACCACAATAATTAGAAAAGTCTCTTACTTCTGCACCGATTGCTCTTGACATGGAATCTAAAAATTTGACTCGAATCTTTGCTCCTTGTGCAGTCCTCAAATTAACGTTAATAGACTTATAAACTCCTCTGCCCTTGTTGCTTGCAGTAGAAGAACCTATCATTAAAATTTAATTGCAACAATTAAATGTTATATGCGATGTAAATCAATTATTATAAATTTGAAACAAACTTACCTGCACTACTATTTTGAGTATGGGGAGTAGTAGGAGAGTTGATAGGCATTTCCTCAAATTGTTGTTGCATGGATAGCAGTGAAATAACAGGTCTTGATTGAGGTGTAGAGCATGTACCTCGACTATTTGTGTTGTCATTAGATGTAACAGAAATACCTTTCCCACCTCGACCTCTCTTTAATGCTGACATATCCTACAAAAATATACATTCCATTTAAGAAATATCAATCAATCAAACGAGAATCAATGTAGATATTAATAAAATGTACCATATCAAGTAATTTCATTCAATTGAATCTTCCGTCACACTATCACTTAAACTAATGTCTTCTGATTCATCTGTTTCTTCTATTTCAGTTTCTATTTCACTTTCTTCTTCAGTATCGCTATCAAAGTCATCAAGAAGATCCTCTTCATCACTAAATCCAGTATTAATGGCACTACTTGTATGTATTTGTGATGGTTCTCCTTGAGCTAAGGGCTGTGCTTGTCCATCTTCTCCGTATAAGTTAATGATAACATCATCAAGTTGTCTAGGACTTGCATTGTAAACATTTAAGTCGACCACCAACTGTTGATAAGGTTCTGTGTCAACCATAGGATCATGGACACCACTGTCATCAATATCACTGTCAGCTGGTACATTAAACAAGTCGCGTGGGTTTGTTTTGACAACAACGAGCCAACCGGGTGCAACAATGTCATCCACATAGAAAACTTGCTCAGCTTGAGATGCTAGAATAAATGGTTCATCTGTTTGTAATGAATATCGCGTGTTGATACTTATGAACCCGTACTTATCAACCTTATATCCTTTATCATAATGAGCAACATCCCACCAATGGCACTTAAACAAATATACTTTTCGGTTGCCTATGTAAGACAACTTATAAATATCCTCTAACACACCATAATATTCTTTGTCAGCATTAGTGTCATCACCCTTAGCCAAGATACCGCTGTTTTGAGTTTTTTTTCCTGTTGCACGGTCTTTTGTGTGAAAACGAAATCCATTGCCTATGAACATGGAATAACGATTCACAATCGTCAATGGGCCAACTGATAAACTTACGAGTTCATCGCTAACATGGCTCTATGCAGATAATGATGTCACCTTTGAGGACAAAAGTCATGTGTTAGCTAAATTTCATATAAATGTAATTGCTAAAAATACTAAAGCTGAAAATGGTACAACTTACTCGTGAACGAAACCATTGAGGAAACTCATATTGGCTTTGCTCACTCCTTGCTCCATGGGCTTCAAGCTCTGTTGTATATTCCCTACAAATTTTCGTAGCAATAAGAAAAAATGACATTATGACAACTAAATTTTCTCTTTAAGTCAGGCAACTTACTCCATAAATGGCCAAACTTCTTCACAATTTTGTAGCACATACATTCTTGCTTGACAGTATTCTTCATAGGGAAGAGAGATTGACTCGCAATGTCCCCTAGCTTGACCATTTTTCTTAAATATTGTCAACTCAAGGTTGATATCATCATTGGTATCATCATTCCTACGTGGCATATTAAATTTTGTAGGAAAATCTTTCAAATATCTTGAGCAGAACGTGAGACTTTCATCTGCCAAGTATCCTTCTGCAATTGATCCTTCAGGCCGAGCTTTGTTACGAACATACGATTTTAGTGTCCGCAAATACCTAATGCATTAAAATTAGTTAACCTTGCATAATTATGAATTATAAATACACAATGATATTGACGCATGTTACCTTTCTATTGGATACATCCAACGATATTGAACTGGTCCAGCAACTTTTGCCTCCCCTGCCAAGTATAGTGGCAAGTGAACCATCACATCAAAAAAAGCAGGTGGGAAGACCGTCTCCAACTTGTATAATGTCAAAATTATCTGACTTGGAAGTTTGTCAAGTAGTTCACACGTCAAAGACTTCGAACAAAGATTTTTGAAAAATCTTCCCAACTCTATAATTGGTTCACACACTTTAGAAGGTAATAACCCACGTATTGCAATTGGAAATATCTCTTGCAACAACACATGGTGATCATGACACTTCAAACCAAACAACTTTCGCTCCTGAATGTTGACACATCTTGAAATATTAGATGAAAATGCATCAGGGACTTTTAAGTTAGCCAGGAACTGTAAACAGGACTGTTTATTGTCAGGGGACAATGTGTAAGGAGCAAGAGGAATAGAAATACTATTACCATCTTCAACTGGGTGCATATCACTCCTAATACCCAAGTCCATCAAGTCGTATCTACTTTTAATTGTATCCTTCGTCTTTCCAACCAAATCCATCACCGTGCACACAATGTTATGAGAAACATTTCTTTCTATATGCATCACATCAAGATTATGTCGTATTAGCAAGTTCTTCCAATAAGGCAATTGAAAAAAAATACTTTTTTTCCTCCAATTGTAAGCATAATTATGTGTACGACGCTTTCGCTTTGTACCCTTCCCAAATGACACATCACCCAAGTGTTCTAGTTGCGTAAGTACTTCATCTCCGGTCAATGGAACTGGTGGATCCATATGCTCTTCCTTACCGTCAAATGATACCTTATTTTTACGCCATGGGTGATTTTGTGGAAGAAAGCGCCTATGGCCCATGTAAGACAACTTGCTCCTTATCGAAGTACAATGCGTGTCCTTGTGACAACATGGACATGCAAGTTTACCTTTGGTTGACCACCCTGAAAGGTTTCCATATGCGGGAAAATCATTTATAGTCCACAAGATTGTTGCATGCATGATAAAATTTGATTCAGAATATGCATCATATGTCTGTACCCCTACCTCCCACAATTGTTTCAGCTCCTCAATCATTGGTTGGAGGTAAACATCTATATCATCACCTGGACACTTTGGACCAGGAATAAGAAGTGTCATCATGAAGTACGGGCTTTTCATACAAAACCATGGTGGCAAGTTATACGGCAGCAACACAACAGGCCATATACTATGATTAGCACTCATATTCCCAAAAGGTTGAAATCCATCACTCGCTAAACCCAATCGAACGCTTCTTGGATCAACAGAGAAGTTTGGGTATTGGTGGTCAAAGTGTTTCCAAGCTAAAGAATCAACTGGATGTCTCAGTACATCATCATTTGAGTGTTTCTCCTTATGCCACCTCATTTCTTTAGCTGTATCTCTTGACATATAAAGTCTTTGTAGCCTAGGTGATATGGGAAAATGCCTCAAGACTTTATGTGGAACCTTCTTCCCTTTCTGTTTGTTTAACTTCCATCTAGGCATCTGACACTTAGGACATGATTCTGCATTTGTGTGCTCTCCCCAATACAGTATGCAATCATTCTCACAAGCATCAATTTTATGGTAATGTAAACCTAGATCGCGAATTATCTTCTTAGCTTCATAGAATGAGTCTGGCACTAAAGCCCCTTCTGGGAGAACTTCTTTTAACAAGCCCAACAACACATCCATAGATTTATTACTCCAATGGTTAAGGCACTTCACTTGAAGCAACTTTACAATAAAAGAAAGTTTAGACATCTTCACACAACCTGGATAAAGTGCAGTTTCAGCATCTTTTAATAAGTCAAAGAACCTTCTAGCCTGAACATTGGGCTCCTCCCTCTCATTGTCGCTAGTATTGCTATAATCCACACATGGAACTCCATATGCATCACAAACCATCCTGACAAAGTTTTCGTTATCAGTATCTTCACGTAGGTCATGACTGGAAGTTCCACAATCTGCCTTAAATGTTCTAATTTCCCCATGCAACTCTCACACGTTGTAACTATCCCAGAAACCCTTGCTCAATAAGTCTGTCCTAACATCTCTTCTTGCTTTAAATATAACATTCATACATCTTTTACAAGGGCAAAGTATTTGATTTACCACGCCAGGTTGACTGAATGCCCATTCCAGAAAAGCATCCATTCCTCTAATATATGCTAAGTTACCTCTATCTTTAATATGTAGCCAACTTTTATCCATTTATATTCCCTAAAAATTTCAAATTTCAAATCAGATTAAAAGGGTGACATAAAAGGGTCTAACCTAGTACTGGAGAGTAATGGAACACATAACAGTGAAAGTGAACAACTTTTGTGGCATGCAAACAATATTATATGTAAACAAACTATAATTAAGCACCTGCATTCATGACAACCAAAGCAACACAAAAAAGAGTTTAAACTTTTCTACAACAACAATTATGAAAAGCCATTACTGCTATTTATGATGTCTCTCTTTCCCTTACACACAACTCCCTACTACTTCTCATTCAGGGGAAAGGGAAAAAAACACAAGAAGAACATAGTTTAAAGAAACCATTTACTCATTATCTTTATTACTACTTCTCAATGGAATCATTGGAACTAAAGCAACCAAAGAAGCTTCGTTGTTGGACAAAACCAGTCTGCAGAATGCAGATGTGACAAATAGGTATGGAGAGAGGGATCAGAAAATTTAGACACAAAAATTGCGGACACTGAGCTGACAACTAAACATTTATTCAGTGGAAACCAACATCTTTCACAGTTGAGACGGATTACGGGACGGATTATGGGATTTTGAACTGAATGAAAAAAGCAAGGCAGAAGGATACACTTAGAGGCACAAGTCCAATAGCTTCGTTCTTAACACAACTTAAGAGAGATCAATGAAAGAAAATTTAGAAGGCACGCAAGAACAGAATTGCAACAAACAAAAGCTCCCCTCTTCGGCAAAACCATTCAGAAATGTGACACAGCATACAGCAACCAAATTTGGAGATTAAAGCTTCATTTCACATTTTTAAGCTTCATTGAGTACTTAATCTGAGATTTAATCCCAAAAACCCCAAATTTTAACATGTACAAACCCTAAAATGCATCGGCACAGTAAAGCTACATCCAACCCCACCGTGCGATTTTGGTTCGATTTGAACTCAGAAAAGTCAAATACTTACTCATTTTCACTCAATCAACCAAAAGCTACTCAAAATCTTCACTTCAATCGGTGACCCACCCCACAATCGAAAGAAAACAGACGAGACCACTTGAAGACGAACTCGGAGAACTCACCTCCGATGGCCGACGACGTCACAAGCTGGATCTTCGACCTCCAGTCACTCCTCCAACGTCACAATCCTCTGGTCCTTCCCTCGTGCTCTCTGTCTCACTCCCGCTCTCGATGCTTTCGCGTGTTCTCTGAAGCAGGACAGTCGGTGAGAAATGAAGAAGAGAAGGGAACCTACACGATATTAAAACGTATCAGCGGCGACAAAATAAAGTCGCCGCTGAAACATCTTTAAGCGGCGACAAAATAAAGTCACCTCTGAAACATCTTTAAGCGGCGACAAAATAAAGTCGCCGCTGAAACATCTTTAAGCGGCGACTACATCTTGTCGCCTCTAAAAGTGACTTTTAGCAGCGATTTTCTTGTCGCCGCTGAAAGTCTAACTTTAACCTAATAATTTTTACAAATAATCCTCTTAAAATATTAATCATATTTTTCCTCCAATACCTTCTTCAACTCATTATAGAATTTTTCTAAAATTTTTTGGGTAAATAATAATCTCTAACTATTTTTCTTTAATTTTTTAAATAAATAAGTCTTTAATTCCCTAAAAATAAGTATGAAATCATTTGGGTCTATTTTGGAAAAATTAACTCTTTCATAACTCTTATGCCCCCAAAATACTTATTGTATATATTTTTCTTAACTCAAAAATATTTTCAATGATTATTTTTTTCCTTTATTATTTTTCTAAAATTTCACTTTTGAGACTTTTTAATTACAGAAAAATATTCTTAAACTTAATAATACCTTACAAATATTTTTTATACAAGTTATGATGTTATATAAAATGTAGTAATATAAGAATGTGTAACAGTAACTAAAAATATATATACGCTCCTTTTGTATGTATATTATTTATCCTTATCTCTCACATACACATCTACCTCTCTCTATCTCCTCCCCCATATTATGTATAAAACACACATATTCACTCTCACTCTCACTCTCATTGACCCACATTTACAATATCTCTCTCATAGATATATCCTTGTCTCATTTACTTCTTTTTACAAGCATCATATTATTATTTGTATAAATCTTTCTTTACTATAATAACATTTGAAATTCTTTGTTTTATTATATAAAATTCACATTATTCAGTAATTTAAGTTTATCTATTATATAGTTATTTGAAATAAATTCAAATGGGAAAAAATTGTATAACTATTTTTAGGGGAGACAAACTATCTAATACATTAATGCCACTTAAAATTATAAATTTTGAACATCAGCGGCGACTTAGATTTATCGCCGCTGAAAGTCAAACTTTCCGCGGCGACTTTGATTTGTCACCGCTGAAAGGTACACTTTCAGCGGCGACATTGATTTGTCGCCGCTGAAGGTCAAACTTTCATGTCGCCGCTGAAAGTTTGACTTTCAGCGGCGACGAAAATTTGTCGCCGCTGAAAGTAGGATTTGAACCTAGTAATTTTTACAAATAATCCTCTTAAAATATTAATCATATTTTTCCTCCAATAGCTTCTTCAACTCATTATAGAATTTTTATAAAATTTTCTGAGCAAATAATAACCTCGAACTATTTTTCTTCAATTTTGAAATAAAATAAGTCTTTAATTCCCGAAAAATAGGTATGAAATCATTTCGGTCTGTTTTAGGAAAATAAACTTTTTCAGAACTCCTATGCCCCCAAAATACTTATTTTATATATTTTTCTTAACCCAAAAATATTTTTAATGATTATTCTTTTGTTCATTATTTTTCTAAAATTTTACTTTTGAGACTTTTAATTGTCAGAAAAATATTCTTAAACTCAACAATACCTTACAAATTTTTTTTATATAAGTTTGGATGTTATATAAAATATAGTAATATAGAGCATATGTAACAGTAACTAAAAATATATATACGGTCATATTTTACGTATATTATTTCTCCTTATCTCTCACACTCACATCTCCCTCTCTCTATCTCCTCCCCACATTATCTCTAACACATACATATAGATGATGAACTCACATTGAAACATATGTATAATATTTTTCTCATGAATATATCTCTATTTCATCTCCTCTTTTCAAATGCATGACATTAAAAGTGGAAGTTGCAGAAATGAGGAGGTTGAGAAAGTCAGGACTTTCAGCGGCGACTAACTTGTCGCCGCTGAAAGTCCTACTTTCAGCGGCGACTTTTCTGTCGCCGCTGAAAAGTCGTCGCCAAATGTATATTTTTTTGTAGTGTATCATGAAGAGCCCTACATAGTAATATATGTACCCAAAAGGTTCATATAAGACAAATTATATGGAAATTGACCGTTGATAAGAATGCATTGATAAAGGCATCGATAATAATTATCATTAATTTCGATCATCTTCAATTCCAGCAAAAAAAATACATAGAAAGTAAAAGCACACGTTGAGAAAAAACAAATACATGTGTTCATAAATGCTAGTTTTTCCATTAGTCACTTTCCAAGTAAAAACAAATACGGGTGTTCAGCTCCAACATGGAAAGCATTCAAGCAAACCTAAACTTCGACAAGAACCACTTGGAAAGTAGCTTGCTTCATCTTATATTTCCAATGATACACCCTGTCCGATTTTAAATATGTTTTTTATAATGAAATGAAATGTCTTTATTAATTACTTGATTGTATAATGTGAACAAATACAAGTAAAGTAACGGGAAGCGAAGTATAGGAGAACGAATTGACAGGTGAAATGGTTTGCGAAGTTAACAAATAAGTTAAACCAAAATAGATAGTAATAGTTTGAAGCCCTTCTATTTGAATCTGTTCAATGAAGAAGTAATAGATACAGGATGGATTGATACAAAACAAGGCTGGGAGTAGTTAAAAAATGAGGCATTGGCACGGGTTGGTAGAAGAATTAGTAAAGAGGAGGTTTAGTCTGCCTTTTTCCAAATGGGTGGTCTTAAACCTCCTGGAAAAGATGGTTTTTCCATTGAGAATGGGTCCAAGGGGCACGGCTTGTAATGTTGTGGAAATTTTGGTGCTGTGTCTGGTCAAAAAAATCAATGCCTAAAAACCAATTATATATTTCTCAAAAATTACAGAAAGAAGAGTGTAGAATGAGATTTGTGATCTCACAGGATTCGAGTTTGGAATGGAAGGGGCCTAGGAGGATTCAAGTTTTTCTTTTGGTAGCTATGCATAATAGATTGTTAACAGCTAAAATGAGAAGCAGGTTAATAGGTGGTAACACTTTATGTCAGAAATGTTGCAAAGAAATCTCTAAGCAACATTTCTTACATAAAAGTATATATTAATAATTAATATCTCTACAAAATAGAAAATGGATCAATAATACTTACATATAAGTTATGAGCAGTCTTACTTTATCGAATTATTGGAGTGAAAGACAGAAATATAATTAAGATAAAATATTATAGAATGCCTTTGGTTTCTCAAGACCTCGCCCTAAGCTTGTCCTACCTATAAACTCACACAAGTAGAATATTCCAGTGATAATGATTTACTAGGGATGGTATAGAAATTAAAGAAGACAGAATACAAGCTTCTCTCAAAAATGGGTCATATGACCATGCGTTAAAAAACACCAGGTGCAAGCAGGTGTACATTATCTAGACTATATATTATAAATATGGGGTCCACACCCATATATGAGGTTGTGCATATCAGAGGCATTTTGTTAACAAAAAAAATAAAAACTAAAAAAATTATATATTGCTTGTTTATCATGCATATGTATAAATAAAATTAGTGAATTTCCAAGTTGAAAATGCCATCATATAAATTTTGTTTAAAACGTTCAAGTGTATTAAGTAAAATTATATATAATATGGGATATCATATTAAATTATTTAGACATAAAAATAGTAATTTTGGATAGATAAAGTTAAGAGAAACTAGAAATAAATATGTATTAGGTGCTATAAAATATTATACTCATTTTGAGTGGCACGAGTATCAGGAGCTGCGAGGCTCTGTTTAGCTTCAGTAGCTGGTAGCTCAATCTGTAGAAAAGGAAAAGAAAACAAAATTTAGTGAAAAACTCATTTTGTACACTTTATATTTCATGTCCTATTTAAGGTCGATCATTTTTGCGCACATGCACACACATTTTGTACACCATTATGATCATCTTTCTTTCTCTCTACTACATATTTTAGAACATTTGACAGTTATTTTTTTTCCATATTTAACGATTTCTAAACATCAAGTAAGAATTCATCTTTTAAGGTTTGACGTCATATTAAACTGTTAAATATGGGGTCAAATATTTGACAATTAAACTCACACAAATGTCAAGTATTAAGCTCGTGTTTTACATGTGAGTTTAGGGTTTAGGCTTACTTGTCAATTTTGGCTAAATAACTATTAAATATGTATAGATACTTGCTGGTTAAATAATTTAAACTTAAAAAAAACATACTTTCCAATTGTCAAAAACAGCACAGCTTATAGAAAGAAACACAAATGATAATGACAAGTGACAACAACAGAATTAGCACAACAAATTCCTCAATCTACACCATTTTTTTCAAAATTGAGTTGTTCATAATCCAAAACCAATGTAATTAGTATCATCTAAGTCTAAGCAAATGAAGTAGTGGCCCAAAAAAACAATATCAAATTTGGCCAAGTACCTTTAAACAAAATGCCTAAACATATAACAAGAACTGTATGCAAATTAAATGGCTATTTTCACACGTATAGCTTAGGATGAACTCACTATTGATTTAAGTGTTGATTCAAACCACTGATAGTAAATGGTGGTAGACAACTCTTCGACAATGTCTTCCATATGAGAACGAGAATATTCTGTGAAATATGTGTCTTTGAAGTACTATATGCAAAAGATTAAAAATCAAATCAAATTAGATATATGTAGCTAATCTAAACTTTTAAAATGTATAAAGTAAAGTTTGAATACTATACATTATCAAGAGTTGTATTAGAGTAGTGGATGATTATTTCTTTGATAAATTTCATAACGCAGTACACACAATCTGAGCTTTGATTTGGTTGTTGTGGGCACTATAAAAAAACCAAATATACATTAGTCAATGATATAATAACTATAGTTGTTTAATTCAAAAGTTAATAGTAAATACCTTTACTTCCTTCCATTTGTAATCAAAGGGACATGTGAGATTTGCATCTCTCCAGTACATCGCCAAAGCTCTAGAAAGAATGTAAAAAAAAAATTAAAGTTGATGACAAAAATTATATGTAAACAACAAATTAAATATATGCACAAAACTTAATCAATTTACATATTGAATAGATCCTTCATCTTTGGTCAGTTGTTCACTTTCTCATTAACAAGCTCAACAAGTATCTTGATGTCATAAAGATAGATCTAAAGTTATTTATCATATCTCTACTTTATCTTCTAGCTCTGATACCAACTTGGGGAGCTCCCTGAGAGGACTGAAGAGAAAGGATAAAATAAAATGGAAAAAAAAAGTAGAGCACTGAAAGGACCAGTTAATGTATTACTGAAATAAAAATATATGCAGAGGGGGTGCTCTGGAATGAACTAAAAGGCGATAGAATCAGATAACCTTATTCCGTTCAAGCCTTATTTTGGCAAACTTGGCCATATTTTAAAATATTGTAATTGTTTAGCATCAGAGCTAAACATTTGATTGATTATCATATATTGTGGTAAATAACTTAAAAAAACTTAAGTGAGATGTGGTAAATAACCTCTTGGCCAACTAAGTAAATAACTTATCCCCCAATTTGGGTGAAGTAGAGATGTGGAAAATAATTTTAGATTTTTTTTATGACATCAAGATACTTGTTGAGCTTGTTAATATGATTCGATTGTCATATATCGATAGCATCAGGCTCTGATACCATTAGGCTGAGCGTAAGATGGTTGCACTCAGTTTAATGGTATTAGAGCCTTATGTTGGGGGTTCAATTCTAGGGTGGGTGAAAAGAAAAGGAAAGGAGGGAAAAGTATTATGGCTCTATTTTTCCTGGGGGCACGTGTCACCCCTACCCTCATGTGAGCCTATGATGAACGATTTTTGTGCTATAAGATTGAGTATGCGCCTCAACTACTAATGTGTGGTCCAAACCCACATATGATGATGTGCATATTGGAGCCATTTTTTTAAAAAAAAATTAAAACTAAAACTAAAACGTATATAATATTATATTATCGGTTTATCGTAGATACGTATAAATGAAGTTAATGAGTTTATTTTTAAAAAATATATATCATAATAATATGTTCTCTCCCTCTATTTAAAAAAAATAGTAATAATTTTTATTATCTTAGTGGCCTTTGTCGTTGAATTGCCCCTAACCATTTTAGTTTTTACACACAATATTTTCTAATAAGTGAGTGAATGACCTGTGAGGGAAAAAGGACATCCTTCATTTTAATGGCTGGCTTTAACTTTCTCCTAATAAAGCTTAGTGATTTATAATATGAACTAAAACTTGAAAAAAGAGTCATGTTCCAAACTTCCAATCATTGAGTACATATTGATATCTCTTCAAAATATAAAATCATTAAATCATATTTGATTATAAGTTATGAGCAGTCTAGTTTTATGGAATGATTGGAGTGAAAGACTGAACTATACGAAATTGCTTTTGATTTATCGCTGGATCTCACCCTAAGTTGGTCTGCCTATAAGCTCATACAAGTAGGCTATTCCATTGACAATGATTTGCTCAGGATGATAGAAGAAAGGTGAAGGACAAATTGGTAATTGGCCATAAAGTTCGCTGGGATAGGGTACAAAAAAAGGAGTAAACAATGAAGAGACATAAATACTTTAATTAATATATGGGACTCTGTAATATTATTTTAATATGTGAACCAACTACATTTCAAAAAATTAAACTAAATTTTTTTCTAGTTAGGCCCAGACTTCCCCAAATGCTTACTTGAGCTTAATCATAAACCCACCCTAAACACAACATATGTTAATGGTTCTTTTAACATAAGAAAAAAATAAAATCTATAAGGTTTGTTTGGGGAACTTGCTTATGTAAGTTTAAATTTCAATAAGGCTTATTTTTATGTAAGCAATAGTGCAAAATTTTTATATTCCTTTCAGAATCTTCTACTTATGTGAAAAAATCCTATTTAAAAGAGAGAGAACATTTTTTTGAGATCTAAAGAAGAGTTCAACTGTTTGTATTTACCATCATATTTTTAATGAAAAAGTTTAATAGCAAAGACATAAGAAACTATATGAGATTGACACTAATAGTAAAATAACTGTGTGTTTGGAGGTTAACAACACCCTTAAGCATAAAAGACAAACAATGTAAAGCTGGAGAAGAGATCATACATGAAAATACCACAAAACAAAAAAAAAGGTTTCTCAAACAAACATCATGCAAGAAGAGAAATGAACTATTACCCTGCCAAAAGGAATGAAGCTGTGCTATTTATTAGGAGGCTCTATTTTTCAGAGAGAGAAACCAACATGAGAGAGAGAGAGAGAAAGGATAACTATATCTATAAAAAATATAGCACATAAAGAGTAACAGCTTACATGAAGCAATCCTAGCTAGCTGCTTCATAGTTTCATGTATATATTTATAAAAGCAAACTATACAGAAATAGTGCAGATTATGTGAGTTTAAATGTCTATAAGGCTTACTTTTATGTAAGCAGAAATGATGAAGGGGAGAAGCAGAACTCACCTGAAAGCTAGTAGCTAGCAGAGCACTAAATGATATGTAGAAGTTGAAAGAAGCAGCTCCCACCTTAGAGTTAAGGGTTAGTGCTTCAACATCAAGCTTCTGATAAGTAGAAAAAAAGAGAAAATGAAGAAGAAGATACACGGTGGTGACAGCTTGGTGGCAAGAAAGAGAATGAAGGAGAAGAGGGAAGAGTGAAGGCGGAGTGTGAATGAGGAAGAGGGTAAATGTGGTGGTATCTGTTGGAAATCGTGCCCTAGGGGCCAATCATTGTCTTATGAACATTATTGATTTATGAATTTATTAATTGAGTTATCATATTATTTGCATGTTTACTATGATGACCATCCTTGGATAATTCATGATATTATCCTAAATGTCCCTGGTCGATCATCTATGTGGGAGCACAGATGAAATAAGACCAGTATGACTTTGAAGATGTATAGAGATATAAATCAAAGTCATAAGCACATGTAAGAGTACAGGGTGTTGGACCGACCCGCTATGAGAGAACTGCATGGGTAACGTCATAAGCTTCTCTCATATACAAACCATGTCAATATGCCCTTTGACCTGAGATCATCATGGATTCCTACATGACAAAACGCTCAGCTTTGACCTAGTCAAAAGTCACTTTTGACCGAGTGATCATAAAGACTATGTTTGGGCTTAGTGGTTTTTCATGCGGAGGAATGTGAATGGTCAAGATGGAATTTGTCCCTCACATTCGTGGAGAGATATTACTGGGCCCCTCGATGAGTGAGTCTGAGAAATGTATGGCCATACTGTAATGGAAAGGTAGTTCCATTTCTATAGTCAGACTACTCAGGGATCGAGAAAGTAACGGTCGGGAATAGGAGGATGACATTATCCATGCCTCATCCATGACCAAAATATCGCGTGACAGAAGGGACATGATATGGTTGTATAAAAGGTTACATCGTTTATCGATCCTCATATGATTTGGGTAGTTGTTATGTCTTGCTAGAGACCGCTTGCGACTTGTGGGCTAGTATAGCAAATGGCCCACTGCCAACTTCATATGGGCCTACAGGGTCGCACACAAAATAGCCCAACACGAGCTATGATGTCCAGATTCATTGAATCTAAGACATGTCCAGATTCAATGAAAGATCCAGGTGAATGTATATATATATTTATTTATATTTATATTCGTATATATATAAATTCGTATATATATATATTATATATATGAGATATATGAGATTTAATTTATAAGGATAAATTAAATCCCTATCACGTTTGAAATTCGAAATTCAAATTGATAGGATATCTCATATAAGAGATATTTATAAGATTTAATTTATAAGGATAAATTAAATCTCTATCACGTTTGAAATTCGAAATTCAAATTGATAGGATATCTCATATAAGAGATATTTATAAGATTTAATTTATAAGGATAAATTAAATCTCTATCACGTTTGAAATTCGAAATTTAAATTGATAGGATATCTCAAATTTGATTTATGGGAATAAATCAAATATAACTCAGTCTCATCTTTATTTAAAGTTAAATAAATAAGTAATTAAATCTGTGGGACGGATTTAATATTATTTTATTTAATTAGTTTCTTATAAAATTATACAATATATGATATTGTATCAATTCGGAATTAATATAAGATTAACTCCAAAATCCAATTAGGTCAGGTGGAAAAACGCATAGCATCCTCTATATCTGATTGGAGGAGCTACGTTTGAAAATAACATAGAACACAAAAGGCCGAACGGAATCTGCAAAAGGTTTGCAGACAAGAAACTGCCGAAATAGAGACGGAGACTTGTGAAAGCCTTGGAGGGACAGGAGACGCTAGCACGTCGTTCGTGGTTGGAACGCTGTTCGTGTGGATACCAGTAGAGGAAGCCGACCTGAGGCGTCGACTTCTTGTGATCGGAAAGAGACCACCGTCCGCGGAGAGAATCTGTGAAGGTCGCTGAGGAACACTCCGTCGATTTCTTGCGATCAGAAAGAGATCACCACCCACGTAGAGAAGCTGTGAAATTCGCTGAGCAACACTAAGGGTAAGGATTCTTTCCACTTGACTTAAACACATACGGCAGATCCTGGCAAGGAATGGAAAATTTTTAAAGTTTATTTCCGCTGCGTGTCTTCCAATTCCTTCCAGTGGTATCAGAGCCATGCCGTTTTGTGTTTAAGTTAGGCTTGATTTGTGATTTATATGATATATGTTATTAGTAGCCGATCATATAATAAGCGTTGTATGTGTGACATATATGGAATCCTTGTTGTGTATGACATAAAAGGAATCTAAAAGGAAATTGAAATCGGTGGTGATGCTTTTTGATTTGATCAATCCGCATAGATGGGGTCTAAGAAAACCGAATTCGAATTTGTGATTATTTGTGAAAACCGAATTCAGATTCGTGATTATTTATGAAACAAAAACAAAAAAAAATTTCTTCCGGGGCGCTGCCCTAGAGACCCCGCCCGCTAACCGGCTAGCGGGACAGCCGCCCGCTAACCGGCTAGCGGGACCGCCGTAGCTACCTGTTCGTAGCGCATCATAACCGTAACATATGTTACTTTGTAAATGTTTTTTGCCCTTCGATTAGATCTGAATATTGATTCTTGAATGTTTGGGTATGGTGAACAATATGGCTCTAGATTACAAGTGTTGTAATTTTTAAAAATACGGCCTGCGTGTCGTGCCTTCCTCTATATACTCTCAATGTACCTTCTCCTCTCATCTCACTCCCCTCGAATGTTAAAAGAGGTTTCTATATGTAATTTCTCTTTTCTTACTAGAGAGCTCCTCTCATTGGCTTGAGGGGACTTAGGATAGGTGAGCCATATTGTATCACGTTTGAATTATGCATCTTATGATTAGATCAGCACATGCATATTACTTGTATGAGATACGAACTGAGAAACATGCGTTTTATAAACCAGATAGTTAAATTAGGCCCTCTAAAAGAAATCTTAAGTCATAATGCTGTCAATTTATGAACACTTGTCAAAACCTTGATCGCTCAATTGTGGACTCCACCAAAGTGGGTGCTTTTGAGTTATCTTGGGGAGATAAGCAAAGAGTAATGGTGCTACTCTCATAGGTTCATTATTGTTTGACTTAATTGAGATTAACAAAACGGTTTTGGATCTCAAGGCATTAGATGGGATTAGAACATGCCAGATCATATGATGACAGGATCCCATGAATATCTAAGAGTTACATTTGATGTAATTGGTAAAGGTGTTACCTACCTAAATAACTTAATTTAAGTGTCCTGCCAAAGCGGACTTAAGTTTGAGCCAAATATGGATCTTAGCCCACTAACTATTGCATTGAGGGTTGTTTATTTAGTGGGAGATTACTAATTACATTGCATATTTTAATTGTAGAATCATGACGACTAGTAATACTGCTACATTATCGCTGCGATCTGTCCTTGAGAAGGACAAACTCAATGGGACAAACTTTCTTGACTGGTTTAGGAACTTGAGAATTGTTCTCAAGCAGGAAAGAAAGGCGCATGTCCTAGATCAACCCATTCCTGAGGAGCCAGCCGCCAATGCTCCTAGAGCTCAGAGAGATGCTTATATGAAGCATAAGGAAGACTCTGTCGATGTGGGATGCTTGATGCTAGCCACCATGGTTCCGGAGCTCCAAAGAGATCTGGAACACATGGAGGCTTATGAGATGATTGTGCATCTCAAGGAAATGTTCCAGCAACAGGCAAGGCAAGAGAGGTATGAGACCACTAAGGCCTTACATTCCTGCAAGATGGCTGAAGGTGCATCAGTCAGTGCTCATGTCTTAAAGATGAAAGGGTACATTGATCACCTTGAACGGCTTGGATTTCCCATGAGCCAGGAGTTAGCTACAGATTTGATCTTAAACTCACTCCCGGAAAGTTATGACCAGTTTGTTATGAACTACAACATGAACAACATGGAGAAATCTATTTCTGAACTGCATGGGATGCTTAAAACTGCTGAGCCGAGTCTTAAGAAGAAACCCAGTAGTGTTTTGATGGTTCAGAAAGGAAAGGGTACGAAAAAGAAAGGCAAAGGCAAGGGGAAGGGTCATGGCTCATCAGGTAAGACCAAAGAGTCAGGCAAGCCCGAAACCAAGCCTGCACCAAAGAAGGCAAAGCCTCCGAAGGAAGGAGTCTGCTTCTTCTGCAATGAACCGGGTCATTGGAAGAGGAATTGCAAACTCTACCTCGAAGATCTGAAAAAGAACAAGAAGGATAGCGGGGCTATCGCTTCAGGTATTTATGTTATAGACATTCATCTTTCTACTTCCACCTCATGGGTATTAGATACTGCATGTGGTTCTCACATTTGTACGAATGTGCAGGGACTAAAGGACAGTAGGAAGCTGAAAAGGGGTGAAGTTGACCTACGAGTTGGAAACAGAGCAAGGGTTGCTGCGTTAGCTGTAGGCACTTATGAATTAGTTCTGCCCACTGGGCTTTTGTTAGTTTTGAACAATTGCTATTATGTTCCTGCTTTAAGTAGTAACATTGTTTCACTTTCTTATTTGGATAAGGAAGGTTTCACTTCCATTGCTGGGAATAGTAGATGTTCTATTTATCGTAATGATGTTTTCTATGCTCATGGTGATTTGCATGTTGATCATTACATATTAAATTTGGAACAACCCAATCATGGAAATATCTATAACATAACCGCCAAAAGGGTCAAACCAAACGATTTGAATCCCACATACCTCTGGCACTGTCGTCTGGGCCACATAAATGAGAAACGCATTTCCAAACTCCATCAAGATGGATTTCTAAACTCATTTGATTTTGAATCATATGACACTTGCGAGTCTTGCTTGTTAGGAAAGATGACAAAGTCACCTTTCACTGGGCACAGTGAGAGGGCCACTGATTTATTGGGCCTCATACATACAGATGTGTGTGGACCGATGAACACAAATGCCAGAGGAGGTTATTCGTACTTCATAACATTCATAGATGATTTCAGCAGATATGGGTACATCTATCTAATGAAACATAAATCTGAATCTTTTGAAAAGTTCAAGATATTTCAAAATGAAGTACAAAACCAGCTTGGCAAAACAATTAAAGCCCTTCGATCTGATCGGGGTGGTGAATATTTGAGCCAAGAGTTCATAGATCATCTTAGGAATTGTGGGACACTCTCACAATTGACTCCTCCAGGGACACCACAATGGAATGGCGTTTCTGAACGGAGAAATCGAACACTATTAGATATGGTTCGATCCATGATGAGTCGAACAGATCTTCCACCCTCTTTTTGGGGCTATGCCCTAGAAACAGCTGCGTTCACACTAAATCGTGTTCCATCTAAGGCAATCGAAAAGACTCCGTATGAGATATGGACTGGGAGGACGCCTAGTTTATCTTTCCTCAAGATTTGGGGATGCGAGGTCTATGTTAAGCAACAAGCCTCAGACAAATTAGCGCCCAAATCCTCAAAATGCCTTTTTGTGGGATATCCTAAGGAAACCAAGGGATATTACGTCTACAACCCTGCTGATAACAAAGTGTTTGTTGTCAGAAATGGTACCTTTCTTGAACGAGAATTTATCTCTAAAAGAACCAGTGGGAGTAAGGTACAACTCGAAGAAGTTCGAGAGCTACAAGACACCACAGAACTGCAGATGGAAAATAGAGAAGACTCACAACAAGTTGTTGAGACTCCTCAAGTCACGCAAGGTCCACGAAAGTCTAATAGGACACGACTTCAGCCTCAGAGATATGGATTTCTGATTTCTGATAGTCGTGATGTGTTGCTCATTGAGCATAATGAGCCGACTACCTATCGAGAAGCTATAGTGGGACCAAACTCCGAAAAATGGCTTAGTGCCATGAAGTCTGAGATGCAATCCATGTACGACAATCAGGTTTGGACCTTAGTCGACCCGCCTGAAGGTGTAAAAACCGTCGGGTGCAAGTGGGTTTTCAAAGAGAAAACTGACATGGATGGCAATGTAAATGTCTTCAAGGCACGACTGGTTGCAAAAGGTTTTACTCAAACTCATGGTGTGGACTATGATGAGACCTTTTCCCCAGTAGCAATGGCCAAATCAATCAGAATCCTCTTTGCTATTGCAGCATATTATGACTATGAAATATGGCAGATGGACGTCAAGACAGCCTTCCTTAATGGAAAGCTCCTTGAGGACGTGTACATGACACAACCTGAAGGGTTTGTGCGTTCCGAGGACTCTGGTAAAGTGTGCAAGCTTCAAAGGTCCATTTATGGACTAAAGCAAGCCTCTCGGAGTTGGAATCATCGTTTTGATGAAGTAATCAAAGAGTTTGGATTTCTTCAAAACATTGATGAACCTTGTGTGTACAAGAAGGTTAGTGGGAGCACAGTTGTGTTTTTAGTACTCTATGTCGATGACATCCTACTTATTGGGAATGACATTCCTACCTTGCAGATTGTCAAGTCTTGGTTAGGAAAGTCTTTCTCGATGAAAGACTTGGGTGAAGCCACCTACATCCTAGGAATCAGGATCTATAGAGATAGATCTAAAAGACTTCTAGGACTCAGTCAGAGTACATACATAGACAAAATACTGCATAGGTTCAGTATGCACGAATCAAAGAGGGGTTTCATACCCATGTCTCATGGTACTCACCTCAGCAAAGATCTGTGTCCTAGTACATCTGATCAGCGAGGTCGCATGAGTAAGGTTCCATATGCCTCGGCCATAGGATCTATCATGTACGCCATGTTATGTACTCGACCGGATGTCTCGTTTGCCTTAAGTATGACTAGCAGATACCAACAGGACCCTGGTGAGGGCCATTGGACTGCTGTCAAGAATATCCTTAAGTACTTAAGAAGGACTAAGGACTTATTCTTGGTCTATGGTGGATTGGATGATGAGCTCTGTGTAACTGGTTACACAGATGCGAGTTTCCAAACTGACCAGGACGACCAAAAATCGCAGTCTGGATACATATTCCTCCTCAATAATGGAGCAGTAAGCTGGAAGAGCTCTAAGCAGGGCACTGTAGCAGATTCTGCAACGGAAGCTGAGTATATAGCAGCATCTGATGCAGCTAAGGAAGCCGTTTGGATCAGGAAGTTCATCACAGAACTAGGGGTGATACCTACCATCTCAGATCCAATAACTTTGCTCTGTGACAATAGCGGTGCTATTGCACAGGCCAAAGAGCCTAGGTCACATCAAAGGACCAAGCATATACTCAGGCGGTTTCATCTCATCAGAGAAATCAACGATAGAGGTGATATAAAAATATGCAAAGTAGCAGGAGAAGATAATGTTGCTGATCCTCTAACAAAGCCGCTTGTGCAGGCAAAGCATGAGCGTCATGTTAGGTCAATGGGAATTAGTCAAATTAATGATTGTACCTAGTGCAAGTGGGAGGTTGTTGGAAATCGTGCCCTAGGGGCCAATCATTGTCTTATGAACATTATTGATTTATGAATTTATTAATTGAGTTATCATATTATTTGCATGTTTACTATGATGACCATCCTTGGATAATTCATGATATTATCCTAAATGTCCCTGGTCGATCATCTATGTGGGAGCACAGATGAAATAAGACCAGTATGACTTTGAAGATGTATAGAGATATAAATCAAAGTCATAAGCACATGTAAGAGTACAGGGTGTTGGACCGACCCGCTATGAGAGAACTGCATGGGTAACGTCATAAGCTTCTCTCATATACAAACCATGTCAATATGCCCTTTGACCTGAGATCATCATGGATTCCTACATGACAAAACGCTCAGCTTTGACCTAGTCAAAAGTCACTTTTGACCGAGTGATCATAAAGACTATGTTTGGGCTTAGTGGTTTTTCATGCGGAGGAATGTGAATGGTCAAGATGGAATTTGTCCCTCACATTCGTGGAGAGATATTACTGGGCCCCTCGATGAGTGAGTCTGAGAAATGTATGGCCATACTGTAATGGAAAGGTAGTTCCATTTCTATAGTCAGACTACTCAGGGATCGAGAAAGTAACGGTCGGGAATAGGAGGATGACATTATCCATGCCTCATCCATGACCAAAATATCGCGTGACAGAAGGGACATGATATGGTTGTATAAAAGGTTACATCGTTTATCGATCCTCATATGATTTGGGTAGTTGTTATGTCTTGCTAGAGACCGCTTGCGACTTGTGGGCTAGTATAGCAAATGGCCCACTGCCAACTTCATATGGGCCTACAGGGTCGCACACAAAATAGCCCAACACGAGCTATGATGTCCAGATTCATTGAATCTAAGACATGTCCAGATTCAATGAAAGATCCAGGTGAATGTATATATATATTTATTTATATTTATATTCGTATATATATAAATTCGTATATATATATATTATATATATGAGATATATGAGATTTAATTTATAAGGATAAATTAAATCCCTATCACGTTTGAAATTCGAAATTCAAATTGATAGGATATCTCATATAAGAGATATTTATAAGATTTAATTTATAAGGATAAATTAAATCTCTATCACGTTTGAAATTCGAAATTCAAATTGATAGGATATCTCATATAAGAGATATTTATAAGATTTAATTTATAAGGATAAATTAAATCTCTATCACGTTTGAAATTCGAAATTTAAATTGATAGGATATCTCAAATTTGATTTATGGGAATAAATCAAATATAACTCAGTCTCATCTTTATTTAAAGTTAAATAAATAAGTAATTAAATCTGTGGGACGGATTTAATATTATTTTATTTAATTAGTTTCTTATAAAATTATACAATATATGATATTGTATCAATTCGGAATTAATATAAGATTAACTCCAAAATCCAATTAGGTCAGGTGGAAAAACGCATAGCATCCTCTATATCTGATTGGAGGAGCTACGTTTGAAAATAACATAGAACACAAAAGGCCGAACGGAATCTGCAAAAGGTTTGCAGACAAGAAACTGCCGAAATAGAGACGGAGACTTGTGAAAGCCTTGGAGGGACAGGAGACGCTAGCACGTCGTTCGTGGTTGGAACGCTGTTCGTGTGGATACCAGTAGAGGAAGCCGACCTGAGGCGTCGACTTCTTGTGATCGGAAAGAGACCACCGTCCGCGGAGAGAATCTGTGAAGGTCGCTGAGGAACACTCCGTCGATTTCTTGCGATCAGAAAGAGATCACCACCCACGTAGAGAAGCTGTGAAATTCGCTGAGCAACACTAAGGGTAAGGATTCTTTCCACTTGACTTAAACACATACGGCAGATCCTGGCAAGGAATGGAAAATTTTTAAAGTTTATTTCCGCTGCGTGTCTTCCAATTCCTTCCAGTATCCCAAGAGGAAGAGGAAATAGCAGGGACTAAAGTGAAATTTTGGGGGAGAAAGGGTGAGGATGTTGGGTCCACATCCATATATTATTATTTTGAAGAAAAAAAATGAAGAGATTTTGAGATACTAGGTATCACAAAAAGGAGGCCTGGACACGTGGCAGAGGAAAAGATGAGTAATTCAGATGCCCAAATGAAAATAAGATATTATATTGCCATTCAAGTTAAAAGATTCCTGAAATTATTTTTTCTTTTATTTTGTAAGGCTTATGGTTTGAAGTTGACACCAGCTTAATATATATTATAGTCCAGAGGGTACATGCCTCAAAGCTTCATATGATTATAAGAAAAATTAAGAAAGTAGTCTCCAACAACATGATCAAAGTGACTATAGAATTAAGTGCAATAACATATTATGACGTATTAGAACTTCTCATCACCATAAATTTCTCATCATAAGGATGCATTGGACTTGTTTGACCCACTAAAATAAAGGGATAAGAATCATTTATGCCTTGGAAATTACCACGTAGGAATAGTGAGTATCAGAAGTATTTTCTAGAGCGGTGTCATTCTGGAAGTGACAAAATCAGAGTAATGTCGCTTTGCCCTAACAAATCTAAATAGTCAACCTTTGTTGATCCAATTATGATGAGGTAGCATGCCCACGGGCCATCCACCTCACTTAAACTCAATAACAAATCCTAACTCTCTTCTGTGTCTGAATCCCTCTTAGGCAAAAAATAATCTTTTCTCCAAACAATGAAACCCTAGCCTCTTCCCTCTATATTCCTTCTTCTCCAAACTCAATCTCTAGTCTTTGTTGACTTTGACATTGTTTTCTCTCACCTTTCCACCTTTGTCGACGGTCTCATCTCTATCGTCATTAACTCCAATGAACCTCCTCCATCAGATTCATCTCTGCTGCAACTCCCGATTGCTGTCAAACCCCCTTCGCTGTTTCAATTTGAAGCTCCACCTCTAAATCTGAATGAACCGAAGAAAGTGACTGATAAATAGAAGATGGCGAGGGGAAATTCTGATAACGATCAAGGACAGTGAGGTAATGGTGGAGAGATCTTTGGACTTTTGATCTTTATCTCTATCGATCTCTCCCTCTCACTCCCTCCGAAGATTTTTCACCCCAGATCTAATTCTCCTTTGCTCATCTTTGATAGTTGTTGGAGATTTGTAGACTTGTTTTACTTTTGCTCATATTTGATTTTAATTTTCTAGTTTGATTTGTTTTTTTTTTTGTTGATTATTCACGGATTCCGATGATGATGATGAAGGGGGAGAGGTTTTTTTATATTGGTTCTTTTCTTGTTGATATGGTTTTGTTGTTATTTTTGTCAATTGGTCATAAATTCATGGATGATGATGATGAAGGGGGAGTTTTTTTTCCAGATTAATTAATTATTTATTCGTTAATTGTTGATGATAATGATAGAGATGAGAGGTTTGTTCTAGTTTTCTTTTTCAGTGAGGAGGATGATGATGCTAGAGATAAGAGGTAGTTCTAGTTTTTTTTTAGTGAGGAGGATGATGATGATGATGTAGATGACAGGTTTGTTCTAGGTTTTTTTAGTGAGGAGGAGGAGGATATGATGATGTTGTATGATGACATGGCGTGATATATGACACTATATCATATGTGGTAAAGTTAACTTAGCATAATGGGTCAACTGTTTAGATATATTAGATGAAGGTAACATTGTTTCAATTTTATCACTTTTAGGTGACATTGCTCCAAAAAGAACTTCCTAGTCCTCACAATTCTTACGTGGCAACTTCCAGAGTAAAAATCACCCTTATCCCTAAAATAAAATATAGCGACAAATAAATTTTAAATTTTAAAAATTCTTTTTGTATTCTTTTTCTAAAAATAAAAAAAAACATTAATTATTATAAATATTATTTGTAAAACACCACAACACGAGGGGTCCTTAGATAAGGCCAATAATATGGGGAATAATAATAATAATACAATATTGAGTGGCTTCAAGCATCAGGACAAAATATATTGCGTGTGCATGTAACGTATTTGTAATTAAATTTACATAAAAAAAAGAGCACAAACATATATATGGTTTGATCAACTGACACCACAATAGTATAAGATATATATATATATATATATATATATATATTTGGGTACATGTATCCCAGATAAAAGCCTTGCAACTTCACATAGCCACATAGAGGAGAACAAGAATATAAGGTAATATGAATATATTTCAGTACTAAATTGTATTAGTTATTTCTAACAAATTGACACATATTAATAAAATTAATTAATTAAAAAAATTCAAGTGATTTCTAATATTATCTATTTTAATTAAAATAAACTCTAACATTAAATTAATTTTTACTTTCTTTTATTACTTTTATTAAATTAAATAAGATCGTAATATAGGTTGATAGGCAATAAAAAAAATGCTTACTCTGATTGTAGTTTTATTTATAAAGCGGAAAGATAATATCTTTTTTTCTCATTTATAAGTCACATTATTTTATCCTTCATTTTATTTACTATTGTATTAACTTTATATTTTTAAAATAGAGTATATATTATTAAATAGGAATAAAATTGATAACAGTATTAAAACACTAAAATTAATAATTAATATTTTTGTAGGTTTAAGCCTTGCATTGGAGTCATGATGAATGAAGAGAAAAGTGAAATACTAGGTCAGTAGAAGAGGCTGCATATTGGATGCGGTTGTGCATGTCCGATCAAGAAACACTTTTTAAAAAACTTAATAATAATCAGTCACTTTTTTGGGATCAAGGGAGACCAAAAAGCATTGTGGTGAGATGAGAAGATGTACGTGTCATATTTCAAATAAGGTTCTACAATTTCATATAGCAGATAAAACATAAGTACTCAAATGCTCCAAATAGAAATAACAATTAATTTTTAATAAATAGAGAAAATAATTCTAGTTCAAGCGTTACATGATCACCATGTCCAATATATTTTAATGTATTATTTTGAGATATAAAAGACAGCATAATGTTTTTATACAAAATCATAAATATTTTAATTAGTTAATTAATGTGCTTCATAGAATAGTTTAATTTGTGAACAAACACACTTCAAGAGAAACTAAATTAAATTAAATTTTGTGTATTTAGACCTAAACATCTTCAAATTATTGCTTAAACTTATTAACATTAGACACCCTAAGAAAAAAAAAACACACACACACACACACACATAAATATACACATGTGTACATATAATGTTTTTCAAATAAATCCATTTATTTGTACATGAAAGAAACTCTCAGACTGTATAAGAGCTTTAAAAAATCACAATTTTATAGGATTTCCGTGTTTAATTTAAACTTCCAACAAAACAAAACTTGGTTCTATGTTTTTTATTTATTGTACAATAAAAAAAATTGTAAAGAGAGAAAAAAACAAGAAGAAGGACGTTCACTGCATTTTCCCACTCCATATATTCTCTTCCTTTCTTCTCTAAATATAATGTGTTATTTTGTTCACTAATGAAAATGTGGATGATAATTAGCAAATGAAGGTTGAAAATTGTAAAAAAGTCATACACATCAATTCAATGTTTAAACTATAATTATATATATATTTATAATGATGGGTACGTGCCAAAAAAGTGTGGAAAAAAAAGGTTGAAGCAGCTTTTCAATTATACAACATAATAGTGGCTAGTCCACTATCAACTTTTGATCCTTAATCTTGGAGCTCTTGTTTTTTCCTCGTTGTTTACAAGTGAAAGAAAGAAAGAAAGAAACGTTCAGGGCAATCATTAATATATATATATAATTTAGGAAGTAGTCTCCAGCAATATAATCAAAATGGCCATTGAGCATCAAAAACACAAAAAAAAGCAAGAAAAAAAAACAAGGAGAATTAAGTGCATGAAATGTTGTCTGAGATAAGAAATAGGGTTCAGAGGACATGAAATAATACGTCACATTCAATCATCTCTCTCTATATATATATGAGTGGGAAGAAGTGAATGGTTATGGAATTAAATTTGTGGGAAACGTTTATATATATGATTCTGTGTGTGTTTGTATTGTTGCTTCTAAGATTCCCTCCCTCCCTCTCTCTTTGATTCCCTTTCTTTCTTTCTTTTTTTCCTGTACTCTAAGCCTCAATATATTATGTATCGCTCTATTTTCCCCTATTCAATCATTGTCGTTCATGCTAAATTCTCTCCTTTTTATTTAAAAGAGTTAACAACTTAATATGAATCCTGCACTATTATTTTCTAAATAGTATTTAATATCCTAAATTAATTTATACTTCATCCAATTAAATAATTTTTTATTGGCACCTAATTTCCTAAAATACTTTTGGTGCAATTTTTTCCTTGAAATATTTTTCTCCAAAGTGTTATTAAAAAAATATTTTAGGGTGCATGATATAACTTAAACCTACTTAAAATAATATTTTCTCCAATTCTAAATTTAGAAACTAGCTAGTTAAAAAATTTACTTTATTTTTAACTTTTGTCTATCAATTTTATAAATTTTTTTAAAATTATTCTTGTTCATTACATATGTTAAGGGTGTTTAAATTATTAAAAATAATATTTTAAAAAAATAACACATATTTTATTATAAATAATTAATTTAATTAATTTTTTTATTTTTATAGACTAGTTATTTAGTTCATATGTTAAGGTGTGGGGAAGTAGTAGTTTATATATATATATATATGTGTGTGTGTGTGTGTGTGTTAAGTTGTGGGGAAGTAGTAGTTTATATATATATATATATAAAAGGGTGTCTAATGAATGATATGTGGTTTTTGTAGTAACAAAATCCACCATATCAAATATATACGAGTGGAAATGTATAGGTGAGATGGGAGATGCTTAAGAAGTTTGACCAACTGGGAACTGGCACGATAATGATAGAAACAGAAAATGGCAGAGAGAGAGAGAGAGATTTTCGGTATGTCTATCTTTCTCTCTCTTTATCAGAGAAAATTTCTCTCTCTCTCTCTATCTCTCTACGAAATTTGTCCGTATCGTCGCATGGTACGGTGACCACCTGCACTCACTCTCGCTCACACGGCAACACACCCCCACGCTTTTTTTCACCCTCTTCTTTCAAACTATCTCCCTTTTTTTTTTAAATATCTATCTCTGGTAAAAAATTAATTTTATCATCTTAAAATCTTGATTGGAAAAAATTCATAAAGTAAAAATATTATGATTTATTTTTTATGT
The DNA here is from genome assembly GCA_037074615.1 of Leucaena leucocephala. Classification (NCBI taxonomy): domain Eukaryota; kingdom Viridiplantae; phylum Streptophyta; class Magnoliopsida; order Fabales; family Fabaceae; genus Leucaena; species Leucaena leucocephala. The sequence continues at coordinate 12,944,589 of CM073537.1, forward strand.
TTGGTAAGAAATTAATTTTATCTTCAAAAAGATGAGTACCCAAAGCTCATTAGATATGAACTAAAAAGATCTAATATGAACGGTTTATATTTATTTTTTTAATCGATATTTTTTAAATAAAATTAATTTTTTTAAAGAAAATCATAGTTAAGAATTTTAAATCCATGCCCATTGAAATATTTAAAAAAAGTAAATATGACAAAAATAATCAAATTCAATAAAGGTAAAAATAATCATTTTCAAAAAAGAATCACGCAAGGAACATAAGAGGGAACCGAGGAAAATGTTTGAAAAATGTCAAAAAAAGGTAAGAATGAGAGCTACCTGTCAAAATTTGGAGCCTTATATATATATATATATAAAGATGTCAACGTAGCATAATAGAATGCTGGGCTTCTTGCGAAATAATGGGGATTGTAAGGCTACGTTTGGTAGGCAACAACAGTTTTTGATGGATTGAGATTAGAATTGATATGAGATTAAGAGTAAGAGTGGGAGTGAGAGTTACAATAGATTTTTAAAATTATATTTGATAGGAAGTAATAATTGAAAGGAATGAATTTATTAATTTTATTTTATAATTAATAATAAAAGATAAAAATACCATAGTATCCTTGTCCTATTCAACGCTTCATCAGATCAAATTGAGAGAGTACACCAGACGCTGGCCCCCACAACGTCGCTGTATCTGCGACTAAAGCCATTGACAGAGTCCTTCTGCTTCCCCTTCGTTTTTTCTTTCCATCCCTCCTTGCTTCCTCTAGGTCATTGTGCTTGGCCGTTCGCACCTCCAACCGCGGCCGTCGGGTCTACCATATTCATCCCAGGTTCTATTGTCTTACCATTCTTTCTATCTTTTCTTCTCCTAATTTTCCAAATTAGTTTCTCCGTAGAGCTCTGAGAATAGTGATAAAAAATGAATGTGTTATTTTTTCATTTGTACGGACTAATCTTATACTGAGCTTGTTCCTCTTTTCTTTACTTTGTTTTTTGGGTAATATGAATTGTTTGCTCTTTACTATATGGAATCAGAGTGTTGTTTTGGAACTTGGACGAAATATGTTCATTATTTACTCTGTATAAGTTCCTATTCAGTTATGTTCATGAATCAGTTACTGAATTAGATTACAGAGATCCTCGAGGGATTTGGTCGATTTGGCTTAACAGGTGCTGGCCCCCACAACGTGAAATAGCAGTGCTCTACTTTCCCGTGTTTGGAATACATGCGAAAGTGAAGAAGGAGAAGAAGAAATATAGGATTGAAATGGGAATGATTTTTGTACAGGGATTGAAATATAGGATAGGATAGCAGGGTGATTTTTTGTCTTTGTTCCTTGGTTTTTTGTACAGGGATGGAATGGGTGAGAGAAAATAAGATTGAAAGGGAATGATTTTTGCAGTTCATTTGTAGCATAACTTCTGAGTTGATGATTACATCTTTTTTTATTCAACAAAGTGTTGTTCAGTACAACTATAAGTATAATATTAAACCTGTGATCTTGGCCAAGTACCTTTAAACAAAATGCCTAAACATATACCAATAGGGGTTGGTCCGAGTGGTAAGCGGCTCGGTATCGCTTAAGCGAGATCTCGAGTTCGAGTCCTGGCGTATGCAGAAAATTCCCGTTGGGAGACTCACCCACCATAGCCAGGTGCGCGATGCGGGTCGGATCCGGATGTAGTCGGGGCAAAGCTCTGGTGAACCGGGTGGGCAACAAAAAAAAAAAAAAAAGAACATGATCAATGTCTTGATATGGATCCAACTGATTAAATATGCTAAGAAATCAGATTAGATGTATTGATTCAACTGTACTGATTTGCATTCTTTGCATAACAAAGACCACTTTATATTCTCTGCACAATTTACATTCTCTGCACACGTTACATTTCTCTTCCCTTTAACGCTCTTCATCTCACCGGGGCTCCCCTCTACACTTCTATTTCTATCACTATGGATACTTGATATATAAAATCACTGGCTATATACATAATAGCAGAAGAGGATAAACAACACAAGTAAATATATTTAACATATATTGAAATCAACTAAAGGACAATTTTGTTTTGATTAAAAATTGGAAATGATAAGCTCAAAAGAGTTGCATAACATAGTCAAGAAAGTTGGAAATGATAAGCTCAAAAGAGTTGCATAACATAGTCAAGAAAGCTAGAAATGATAAGCTCAAAAGGGCCTTAATCTAATCAACCCTGTAATAGCCTATGCTATGATATGGCAAACTACATCTGCCTTTACCTCTTGAGGCAGTTTGAAGAATCCAATCAGCATGCTTTCATCAGAAATCATCTTCACATATACAGAAAGGCGTTCTTAATGTGAAAGTCCATCAACTCATCATACAGAGACTCCTTCATCCCATCTATTCGCTTCTCTCGTTCAACCTTGTCAACATGCATTCAAAGCAGCTGACTTGCATCTCTAATCCCTTAAGATAAGCCATTAGCAACTTTCTCAAGACCAATTAGTAACACCTCATCACGATCAATACTTTTGCTCTTGCACTTCTTGGATTTTGAAGTAGCCTCAGATGAAGTGTTATTAGTTTCAGTGTTTTTTTGTGGATTATTCTCTGGTGTTGAGCGGTTTCCATGTGAGACATCCATGTCAACCAAATGGTTTGTATTATTGTCATTTATCTCTTCAATGACATCGTCACAAGTTTGCGCTTCCTTCCTAGTTGCTCTATCCTTCCCAAAGACATCATACAACTCATTATAATAAGGGAATGACTTGTTCCTAAACTTTAAAGCATCCTTGTTCACCTACAAAAGATAATTAAGTTCCCATCTTGTGAGCAAACACCTAACACATTTGTCGTGATCTCCTTTCCTATTTCGGTATCTAGCCTTATCGATGAAAGGAACTCTCAACTTAATGTGAGTTCCATCCAATGCACCTAAACATCGCTGTAACAAAAAAAAAATAATACAAATTACAAAATTAAAAACTTTTCACATGTTAGTAAAAAGTAATAATGAATAAATGACATATATATACCTTGAACCACTTCCACTTATCATCAGTTGAGTCTTCTGGCACAAGTTCTGGTTTCTTCCACAACATATCTCTAAGTCTCATCATGCTATTAAGTACAACGTTGAAATACCTACTAAAAGTTTCTCCATATCTACTAAAATTATATTGTCTGACTCTATTCTTCACATGATGTGCTAATATGTGTAAAAATATTGCAACTTGCTCATCTATAAGTATATTCTTACTATGTCTAAGACCACCTATAAATTTAGCATGCAACACAACTTATCAAATATTCTCCTATTCATTCTAAATAGGTTGTAACATGCTACATCATTGCTATATACCAGTCTCCTCAAATAAGATCTTTTAGCAACAAAATTCATCTTGTAAGGAATGTGTCTTATTCGTCATCTTCTTACTACGATAGTCATACATTGACATATAAAACTTGAATTGCCTCAGCCATGATCACCCACAAAAGCAACAAACGTAACAGTTCTTTATTTTCTTCATATAGTGACATAACTGTGTAACCAATTATAATTATATACAACTATAAGTATTCTCTAACTTCAACTAAATCAAAATATAGGAAGCAATAACAATAAATCAAAAGAAACAGTTTATTCAAGTAACTCCCATGTGACAATAAGCATTGAACAAAGTAAATTTTTCTACTGGTATTTCCCCCATTTTCTAAATGAAATAATATATTAAAATTTTGAAGGAGATGTGATATGAAACAAAAAAATCTCTCTCAAAAAAGTGGTATAATGTAAAAAGGAGAGAGTATTTTTATTATTCTTTCTCATTCAAATGCACATCATACATTTCGTTTATTTTTTGTTTTGATTATTCAAATTCATTGGCCTCCAAAGGAAGTTCGTTGTCATTAATGTCCGAATATTACTTTGTTTGCAATGATATTTTTCTCGTTGGCAAGATCAGTCCAATTTTAGAAGAAAAGCCAACATGCCATTTATAACTATTTGCATAGACATTAAAATAAAGCCAACAAGATTCAATATTTTGTAAACAGAGGAAAGAATTTTGTAAATGAATTATCCCAATTAGCCAAATCTCAAAAACCAACCATTCTGCAGCAGCAAATTTCTAATGTCGGACTTCATAGCTTTGGGCTTTTCCTGGCATTTCACTCAGAAAAACAAAATATTGATGCTTAACCAATTTTTGTCCATGCAACTGTATTTAGTTTCAATAAAAACAAATCAGTCTAGACCGCCATCAACAAGAATCGGAATATTAAATTTCATCCATTTCTTTGTTCTATAACTAAATTTTAACTCAGTAAACAAACAAGTGGAGAACGTATTCTCGATCATGGGCTCCGATAAATACACAAGAAGTTAATAAATGAGCAAGACTTTCCGATTAAAGAATGAAGCACACCATCGCAAATCAACAGATCGTTTCCACGCACCAAGAAATGAAGAAAGCACACCATCGCAAATCAACATAGCCGAGCCACGCACCAAGAAATGAAGACTACTATAAACAAAAATTAATTTCTAGCTAAAACTTCCAAAACTTAAATAAAGAACAACGAGCAAACCTGTCGAAGGGAAGCAAAAGTAAGTGAGTGATGTTGTCACAGGTAGCAGCGTTCTTCTCCCTTAGCGCGATGAAGACATAGTGGCATCCTTACGAGAAGACGACAATGAAGGAGACCCAAGTATAAATCTAGGGCAAAGTTACTTTTGTCTAAATATCAATATAAACAGGGACATTTTTGTCTTGCTCAATCTATATGGTATTGCTCAATCCCATAGTTTACCAAATACTATATACCAAATAGTCTAATTAGTTCATTCTTTATCTCTGTGCCAGTATGTCCCTATTACTGTGTACCAAACATAGCCTAAAGGTTGGAGGGGTATAAGGATAAGAAAAATTTCTCTCAATCCAAGGAAGAGCGATTTGTCTAAACATGTGGGTAAAGAGAATATTATACCTATATAAGTGGGTGGGCCCCATAGAGTTGGAGAATTTGAAAGAAAAAAGAAGACTGATCCACACAAAGCCTTTAATGCAAAACAAATGTTTAGATATTGTGGTTAATGGGGATGTGAAATAAGTGGCCACAGAGGTGGTTATTACTATTATTATTATTATTATATTAAGTCTAATTTGTTTATATTTATTAAATTTATTTTTCTAATCAAATCTTATCATATGATTTTTTTTTAATATTAAAATCTATATTAATTGAGAGAATCGAGAGATAGGCTAACGATATAAAATTATAAATAGGACTCTATTTATATCAAAAATTTATGCTGTGGGCTAAAAAAACTCGTTGGCATTAATTAGTCTTTCTTTCTATTCAATTATTCATCCATTTTTAAATGACATATTAGAAAATTTAAGAACTATATCTTAACATATTAATTATATTTTTTAATAGACAAAATTTAGGTCCATTTGCTTATATTCATTGAGCCCAATTCTTCAATCAAATCTTATCATATAGATTTTTTTAATAATAAAAATTTACATAGATAAAATTTTAAAATTATTTTTTTACCATCATTAATATTACAAATCACATATGTGGGAAAGTATTTTATAATTAATTATTTATTATTATTATAAATTATTAATGAGTTTAGAAATTTTAAATATCATAAAATCAGTTAATAAGATTACTGATTAATTATTATAATAGGATTTAAAATTTTTCAAAAATTAAAATAAAATTATTAATTACAGCTTATAGATAAGAAAAATTTAATCAAATCGATCTAAACTTATTTTTAATTGAATTAGGTATTACAAGATTTTAAAAATATAATTAATTATTATTGATAGTTGATGATAATTGATTAAATCATTTAAATAAATGAATCAAAATTTAGTCCTAATTTATTTATTGATTCAATTATAATTTGACCCAGTGAACTTACGGTAATTGATTAAAGTCTAATTATTTGTACATATAATAATACATATACAGATATACTAAGACCATCCATGCGGTATATTAGGGGTGGTAATATGGGTTAAGTTCGCGGGCCTAACTTGCCAAAAATTGGCTGGTTGGGTTGCAATATTTGCAACCCATTTGGATGCGGGTATTTTTGACCGGCACCCGCGCGGGCTAACCCGCCGGATTGGCGGGGTTGCCCATTTTTTTTACTTTATTTTTTATTATTTATATTGCACATTTGTACTTTACTAATTTGAGAATCTTAGCCAAACAAGGGATATTACACTTAATTTATATTAATTTTATCTCATTGAGTCATTTCTTTATATATATTCATTTTATTTTATTATTATTTTTTTTATGATAGATTTATCTATGGATAGTGACAAAGTTGACTAAATAAATATTTTGACAACTTCAATCATGATTTGAATCCAATTAATATTGACATATGTAATTTTTTTAAAAAAAACTTAGCATATAGCCATATAAATATAAAAAAAATCTGGCTTGTTGGCGGGCTAACCCACCACAGCGGGCTCGGGTTGGTATTACACCAATCCGCCTCCACCCTAACCCGCGGCAGGCTAACACATATTCGGCGAGTTGGCCCACGTTACCACCTCTACCTTACCTCCATCAACATATATAGCAACATATATTCCTCATAACTAGAGGTGTCGTGGGACTGACTTGTTTGATACAATAAAATAAAACATAACACTCTTTCTGTTATAAATATAAAAACTATTTAAAAATTAATTTTAATTCTAAATATATAAAACATCACTTAATTTGTCAAATTTATTATTTTTTTTAAAAAAATTACTTAACTTATAAACGAGTATAATCTAATATTACAAGAAAGATATTTTATGAAAATCATGTCACATTTATTATAATTAAATAATTTATCTAATTTTCTTAATATATTTTAATTAATTAAATAACTCTTATATTAAATATGAGAGGATAGAGAAAATAACTTTTAAAGATCAAAAATGATTTTCTATTCATTTTATGAAAATAAAAATATTAATTATTAAAAAAATATTAAAAACATTACTAGAAAATATTTTAAAATAATGAGTGTTACTAAAAAAATATTTTAAGGTATTGAACTACAACTTAGTTTATGATACCTATAGAAAAAATAATTCAGAAAGAAAGCTGAATGTAATTTAACCCTATTTTAAAATGTAATAATTTTAAAATTATAAAAAATAATGTAAAAGTTTATATTTGTTCACTACATTTTATATGTCAACTCTATGTTAAAAATTTGAATAAAAATAATATTTTCACGCTTGTTTCTACCAAGACAGATTTTTTTTTATTGCCCACCTGGTTTACTGGAATTTTGCCTCGACTACATCCGGATCCGACCCGTGTCGCGCACCTGGCTATGGTGGGTGAGTCTCCCAACGGAGATTTTCTGCGTATGCCAAGGCTCGAACTCGAGACCTCGCTTAAGTGATACCGAGCCGCTTACCCCTCGGACTAACTCCCGTTGGTACCAAAACAGAAAATTGAAGCTGATCAAGAAGATAAGGAGGTAAAACTGAAGGTTACTTTGAATATGGAAATATGAGAAAAGACAGCAGACCAAAAAGCCATTTCTTATCATATACAAGGATCCTGCAACTTCACATAACAAAAGATGGGTTCTTATATGCTACAAGTGGAATATCCTAGACCAACCTCCAACTCCATTTCTGGATTCTGAAAACGTGACTTTCATTTCTTAGTATTTTTATGTCTATTCCATATGTCAATGCAGACTATGTAGTCTATCTAATCGTTAGTTTTGTTTTGTCTCTATTAAAAGATGATCCTTTTGTTGGTAAAAGAGCATAAGGCAAATTTATTGTTTATGCTATCCTAAATGAAAATAATAATAAGCATAAATGTGTAAATTTATTTATAAACTTTTATTCAATGTGAGTATGTCATCACAAACATATTTAGAGTGTAAAAATACTATTAAATATTTAAAATTAGTGCAAAAATAATAAATCTATTAAAATAGGTTAACATCAATTACTTTTTATAGTAGAGCCCATACTATTTTTATAAAAGTATAAAAATGCCCCCAACTTAAAATGATAAAGGTATAAAAGTACCCATAAATGTTATGAATATTTAAAATGGAGATAAAAGTACTAAAATACCCCAACTAAAAAAAAATATATATATATACATGGCCAATATATTTTATAAAAATTATTCTGATATATTTGTTAAATTTATTTTTAAATTAGAGTTAATATAATTTTTAGTCCCTCAATTTTATTCTTATTTTAATTTTGATCTCAACTTTTAAACCGTAGATTTTAGTTTTTTAAATTTAAACCATTTAAGATGATTAGTTCTTCTATTGTTAACAGTGTTCAACTTATCCTTGTGACACTAATACCATTTAAAATGCTTATTTGGCATGCTGAATGGGCAATCCATGCGAAAAAAAATTAGTGTATTATGACCTAGATATTTTAATAAAAAAAAAGAACATTCTAACTCTCCACTTTCCTTTTTTTTTTTTCTTCCCCTCTCCTCTCTGTTATCTTCTTCTGGGTTGAGTTTTTACCAGAACCCTAAACCCTTGATCAGAAAAAAGTTCAGATGCAAGGCTTGGTGGTTTTTCAACAGTGATTTTGGTTACGACACCGTGCTTTTAAACTTTTGCGGATACCTAGTTCTTTTTGTTGGAAATTGGAATATTAAGATTTTCTACCAAAAGCCTTTCTAGCACGATTTTACTGCTACTTAGTTTGTTGAAGAATGGAAGGTGAAGCAAACCCAGATTCTCTTCGACATTTGGTGAAATAATGAGAAAGGAAAAGCTGAAAAAGAAGTAAAATAGGCAAATCTGGATCTCTGTTTCAGTCAAAAAAAATGGTGGAAGGAAGAATGAGGAGAGATAAAACAAATCTGATGACGGATAATGAGAGAGAAAAGGGAAAATGAATCGGGACGAGAGTCAAATGGAAAAAAAAGAAGAGACGTGTGATAAAAGTGGAAAGAGAAAACAAAATTTTTGAATATAAAGACAATAACATTATTGAACAACAATGTCAGAACGAATCTAAAGAGAAAATAAAATAGGCCTAAAATAAACTAACTTAAATTCCTAGGTATTATTTAGTTGGAGAGTTTTAAAAGGGAGGATAGAAGTGAGGAGATATAAGTGTATTTAGTTAAAAAAAATAAAAAAAAGGAGATTGTTATGAATATTAGAATATAGATGTCCATCTCCATCTCCCTCCACCTCTTCAGATTCCCTAGGTCATTATTCCTTCATTAATTACTAGACTCTTCATTACTCCTCAATTAATTACTAGACTCTTCATTACTCCTCCATTAATTATTAGACTCTTCATCTTCAACTTCTATGCCTATAAATAGGGCATGCCATTTGTGTTGTAAGGAAGAAGAAAGAATAGAATATATACTACTCTCATTTTCTTGTCTCCATCTTTTCTCTCTTTCTAATCTTATTGCTAGTTTTATAACACGTTATCAGCACGACCGCTCTAGCCAACTGATATTATTGTAAGATCTATCATTGGAAGGTGAGTTTCTATATCACTCTTATGTTGAATTGTAGTTTCATATTTGATTATTTTCTAATTACTCAACCTTCTTAACCTAAATCTCCATTTTCAACTTTTGTTATATTTTATGATAATATCATCATGTCGAATCTTACAAAACTTGAGTTTGTGGCTCTTGACATTACTGGAAAGAATTATCTATTCTGGATACTAGATGCATTTACTTGATTCTTCCAAAAGCTCGTTATGACTGGATGCATTTACGTCTACAAGATTTTAAATCAGTCAGTGAATATAATTCTGCACTATTTAGAATTAGTTCTCAACTGAAACTATGTGGAGAGAAAATTACTTATGATGACATGTTAGAAAGAACATTCTCCATATTTCATGCATCCAATGTGCTCTTGCAATAATAATATCGTGAAAAAGGTTTCAAAAAGTATTCTGAACTGATTTCTTGCCTTTTGGTGGCTGAACAAAATAATGAGCTTTTAATGAGGAATCATGAATCCCGTCCAACTGGCTCTACTGCATTCCCAAAAGTGAATGTAGTAACAAATAAATAATCCCGTGGTCAGGGATATGGACGTGGACGTGGACGCGGCCGTAGCTATATACGAGGCCGTGGTCAATGTGGTCGTGATCGTGATTCCCACTCAAGGTGGGCAAACAATGATGATAACCACAAAAAGGAAACTAGTGGGAATGATAATTATATTGAAAATTTATGTCATCCTTATGGTGAAAAAGGTCATTGGGCTGGTACTTGTCGTACACCAAGACATTTGGTTGAATTATACCAAGAATCGCTCAAAGGAAAAATAAAAATAAAGGCAAAAGAAACAAATTTTGTTGGGGAAGAAAGCGATTCTGATTATGGCAACATGGATGTGACTCATTTAGATATTGCTGATTTCTTTGCCGATCCTAACGAAATAATTGATCACCTAATTGGTGATGGGAGTGTCCAAAAAAAATAAGCTAAACTTTTATGATTATGTGTGTTTTCTTTTTGCTATAATGAAGTGATTTTCTTTTATGATTATATTTGCTAATATATTTTTATTATAGTCATATGTGTTATTTTCTTATATATTGTTTTGGAAGTATAAAGATGATTAAGGGGTTTGGAAGAGCTAATATATTGTTACCTGGAGGAACACAATTATACATTGATAGTGCATTTTATTCCTCCAAATCTAACAGGAATTTTTTGAGTTTCAAGGATATCCGCAGAAATGGATACCATATTGAAACAACAAATAGAGAAAACCAGGAATATCTCGTTATCACAGATATGATTTCTGGTAAAAAATGCACACTGAAAAAGTTCCCTGCTCTTTCTTCTGGAATGTACTACACATTTATTAGTACAATTGAAACACATGCTATTGCAAACCAGAAGTTTGCAAGTGAGAATAAATTTAATAGTTGGCATGACCGGTTAGGCCATCGTGGGATAATAATGATGCGAAGAATAATTGAGAATTCATGTGGACATTCGTTGAGAAGAGAATCAATTCCACAATCCCATATTTTCTCATGTGCTGCATGTTCTGAAGGAAAACTAATTATTAGATCATCATCGATAAAAAATAGAAAGTGAGTCTCTCACTTTTCTAGAACGTATACAGGGAGATATTTGTGGGCTGATACACCCACCATGTGGACCATTTAGATATTTTATGGTTCTAATTGATGCATCAACAAAATGGTCACATGTTTGCTTATTATCTTCTCGTAACCTGGCGTTTACGAGACTACTTCCTCAACTAATTAGATTGAGAGCATATTTTTCAGATTATCCTATTAAAAAAATACGTCTAGATAATGCTAGTGAATTTACTTCACAAGCTTTCAATGAGTATTGTATATCTCTGGGAATCGATGTTGAACATCCTGTAGCACATGTTCATACACAAAATGGCCTTGCAGAATCATTAATTAAACGTTTGCAGTTGATTGCAAGACCATTGCTTATGAAATCAAATATCCCAATATATACTTGGGGACATGCAATTGTACATGCAGCGATGTTAATTCGCATCAGGCCAACTAGTTATCTTAAGGTCTCCCCTTTACAAATGGTTTTTGGTCAGGAACCAAATATTTCCCATATAAGGACTTTTGAATGTGCGGTATATGTTCCGATTGCTCCACCACAACGTACTAAAATGGATCCTCAAAGAAGGATGGGAATATATGTTGGATATGAATCTCCTTCTATAATAAAATATTTAGAGCCAACAACAGGAGATTTATTTACGTCTCGATTTGCTGATTGTCATTTTGACGAATCAAATTTTCCAACATTAGGGGGAGAAAATAAACAGTTGGAAAATAAAGTTAGTTGGAATGAATTATCATTATCTCATCTTGATCCTCGTACAAAACAATGTGAGCTAGAAGTTCAAAAGATAATTCATTTACAGAGTTTAGCTAATCAATTGCCAGACGCATTCACTGACCACAAGAAAGTGACCAAGTCACATGTTCCAGCTGCGAATGCTCTTATCAGAATTGATGTCCCTATTGGACAATCTAATGGATCAAAAGCACGCTTGAAGCGTGGCAGACCCATCGATTCCAAAGATAAAAATCCTCGAAAAAGAAAAGGAGCTATAAATATAGATGGTCAGGTCGAGGATATTCAACAAAATTTAGTGACTCCAGAAGAGTCATTTGACAACACTAATGTCTCAATTTCGAGAGACATTCAGGTACCTGAAATATATGAAAATAATGAGATTTCAATAAATTATGTTGTCAATAGAATACGATGGGATTGAGATAAAGTCAACGTTGACGATATTTTTGCATATAATGTAGCGCTTGATGTAATAAATGATGATGAGGATCATGAACCAAGATCTATTAGCGAATGCAAACAAAGAGATGATTGGTCAAAATGGAAAGACGCAATTGAGGCTGAATTAAAATCATTAGAAAAACGAAAAGTTTTTGGCCCTGTGGTTCTTACACCTGAAGATGTAAAACCAGTTGGATATAAATGGGTTTTTATGAGAAAACGAAATGAAAATGGTGAAGTAGTAAGATATAAAGCACGGCTTGTTGATTTACACAAAGACCTGCTATTGATTTTATAGAAACATACTCACCAGTGGTGGATGCAACTACTTTTCGATATCTAATTAGTCTGGCAGTAAAAGAAGGCCTCGATTTGCGTCTAATGGATGTTGTTACAGCCTATTTGTATGGCTTACTTGACAATGACATTTATATGAGTCTCCCTGATGGATTTGAGTTACCAAACATATATAATTCAAGTTCTCGAGAACGATACTCAATTAAGTTAAATAAGTCTTTATATGGATTAAAGCAATCAGGGCGTATGTCCATGCATTTTTATAAAAAGATCTAGAAATGAATTTGCTATAATTGCTATTTATGTCGATGACATAAATATTATTGGAACTCCTGAAGAGATTTCCAAAGCAGTGAATTGCTTAAAGAAAAAGTTTAAAATGAAGGACCTGGGAAGAACAAAATTTTTCCTTGGACTACAAATTGAACATCTGAAAAATGGGATCTTCGTGTGTCAAGAAACTTACACGAGAAAAGTATTAAAACGTTTTTATATGGATAAATCACATCCATTATGCACTCCGATGATTGTAAGATCTCTGGAGAAAGATAAAGATCCTTTTAGACCTCAAGAAGGTGATGAAGAATTACTTGGCCCAGAAGTGCCTTATCTTAGTGCAATTGGTGCGCTTATGTATCTTGCTAGTCACGCACGACCAGATATATCATTTGCTGTTAACTTATTAGCAAGATATAGTTCTTCACCAACACGAAGACATTGGAATAGGGTTAAGCACATTCTTCGTTACTTGAATGGTACTATGGATATGGGATTATTTTATTCAAATGAACATAAGACTGACTTTGTCGGATATGCTGATGCTGGATTTCAGTCTGATCCACATGTTGGTAGATCGCAAACAGGCTATTTGTTCACATGTAATGGTGCAGCTATTTCATGGCGATCAATGAAACAAACCATATCAGCCACATCATCTAATCATGCAGAAATAATAGAGATACATGAAGCAAGTCGAGAATGTGTATGGTTAAGATTGATAATACATCATATACGTATTACTTGTGGATTGTCATCTAGTAAAATGATCCCAACAGTTCTATATGAAGATAATACTGCATGTATTACCCAACTAAAAGAAGGGTACATCAAAGGAGACAGGACAAAACATATTTCTCCAAAATTCTTTTTCACACATGATCTTCAAAAGAATGGTGAGATTAATATCCAGCAAATTCGGTCTAAAGAAAATCAAGCAGATTTATTCACCAAGTCACTTCCAGCAACAATATTTGAGAAGCTCATACATGATATCGGATTTCGCAGATTCAGAGATATCAATTGATGCTACAAAAAGGGGGAGTCGATACACGCTGTACTCTTTTTCCCTTGTCTGAGGTTTTGTCCCACTGGGTTTTCCTAGCAAGGTTTTTAATGAGGCAGCTCTGTAAGTGTATCAATTAATTGTATACTCTTTTTCTTTTACTAGGTTTTTATCCCACAGGGTTTTTCCTAATTAAAATTTTTTAATGAGGCACATTATTAAAGAATTGACATCTAAGGGGGAGTGTTATGAATATTAGAATATAGATGTCCATCTCCATCTCCATCTCCCTCCACCTCTTCAGATTCCCTAGGTCATTATTCCTTCATTAATTACTAGACTCTTCATTACTCCTCCATTAATTACTAGACTCTTCATTACTCCTCCATTAATTACTAGACTCTTCATCTTCAACTTCTATGCCTATAAATAGGGCATGCCATTTGTGTTGTAAGGAAGAAGAAAGAATAGAATATATACTACTCTCATTTTCTTGTCTCCATCTTTTCTCTCTTTCTAATCTTATTGCTAGTTTTATAACAGAGATAATTTTTTTTATCTTTATGTGCTCATCTTCCCTCTAAAAGTAGGAGTTTTGAGGGGAGAGAATTCATCTATTATTAACAAAATTATTATTTATATTTTTTTAATATTCTAATTGTATTCTCGTGAGCTAATTTTTTTTTTATTCTCTTCACGTATGATTTTTACTTTGATTGATAAAGCCTAATAAATATAATAAATTATTTATATATTATATTAATATATATAATAATTATAAAATTATTGAGAGACAATATTAAAATTTTATCATATTTTTATTTTTCTAATTTTATTATATATATAAATGAGATGAAAAAATTTTGAGATTCATAAATTAAGAAATAAAAAGTTTGATATGAATATTATAAATAAAGAATAAATAAATTTAAATAAAAAGAAAAAGGTATATTTATCAACTTTTAATTAACTTCCTTCCTTTACCCTTCTAAACTAAATAAAAAATATCATCTCTCATCCCCTACCTTTACACCTATAACTTCCCATACCCTTCCTTATTTTCCCTTACATTAACCTAATATATCCTCCCCTGCCAAATAAAGCCTTAAGCAAAAGAGTTGAATAGTACGTAGGAGGTTCACTCAGCACCATATGTCTGGGCTTGCCTCGGGAGCCTTCTTGGCAAGAATATCCACACATCGAAGAGCTTCCCTGTGTGCATGTATGACCTCAAGATTCCAAGAAAAGATCAACATTGGTCTAATTTCACTGATAATGTCACTCAACGGGTGTAAAGAAACACCATTACCTAATAACAAATGTAGAGCTTATGCAGACTTTTGAGTATAACTTAATTCTGCTAAACCCATTATCATTACACAGTTGTAGCCCTTCCCTGATCACCAGGAGTTCCGCAGCAACCCTGAAATTGAACCCCAGTTTTCATTGGAACACCACAATCCAGCGTCCTGTACAGTCTTGAACAAGTCCACCACAAGCCGCTTGTAGCTGATTAAGTGACCCATCAACATCAATCCAGACGTAGTCAGTAGGAGGAGCACACCACTTCATCTCAGTCAGGCACTTTTAACACCCACCATCAGTTGATAAATGCACCTATGAACTAAGGTTTGGTAATGTTCAACACTACCATCAAACACTCTCCTGCATCTATTTTTCCACAAGAGCCTACACATCAGTCCAAAGATCCGCATCCAAGACCATTTGGCGAACTTTGTACCACCTGAATTATGCTTCATGTTCTACTTCAACCAGTCCTGCAAATTGCCATGAAAAAATACAGAATGATAAATTGGGTTAATAATAGATATCCACACACTGTTTACAATCTCACAATCCCTCAAAACATGAAGCAATGTTTCCTAAAAGCACTCAAACAAGAACTCTGCACTCTCACCACATCCTCTTTCTTTGTGTTCTAAGGTTATTTGTAGGAATTCTCTCATGGAATAATTGCCACATGAAGAACTTTGCTCTTTCAGGAATCTGGCCACTGCCATAATTGCTGCCAGGGAGAATCATTAGAGGTCCAATTGTGATTGTAGAATATTCTATAAGTAGACCGAACACTGAAGTTTCCATCCCAAGAGCTTCTCTAGAAAAATAAATTATTCCCAACCAAGTTGGGGGGCGACATCATCTTGATTTTCTCCACAACCCATTCAGCTAAGAACATCCTCCATTTATCCAAAATTTCAATTTCTAGTTGAGGAAACAAAATAGTTCACGGTTCGGGATCAATAAGCTGAAAATTCTTCTCCACATAATTCATTAATGGTTTATTAAAGGGTGTTCAAGGGTCCCGCTAAGCACTAGTGTTCGACCTACTCCGAAGTTTACGCCCAATTCCTTTGCATAAGATATCCCAAACCTTAGTAATGCCACGCCAGACAGCAGATTGGAAGGTTCTTTGTGGACTGTAGGAGGTCTCCCTCCCCACATCTATACTTGCTACGCAGACACCTAACCTAAAGAGCTTGAGGTTTTGTAATAAGACCCTAACACAATTTTATGCTAAATGCAATATTTTGGCAAATTAGATCTTCTGTACCAAGCCCACCCTCTTTCCGCTCTCTTTTGATCACATCCCATGCAATAAGATGCATCTTGCAACTATCCTGCTCAACTGATCAATATCATATAACACTCCTTTAGGGATTAGAAGAGTCTGCATCTGATAGTAAGGAAGAGACGACAGGACTAATTTAATGAGCATCATTCTGAAGGGAATTGGAAGACACGCAGCGGAATTAACTTTAAATATTTTCCATTCCCTGCCTAGATCTACCGAGTGTGTTTAAGTCAAGGAGTGAGAAGTGTTACCTTCAGTATTCGAATTATGGTCGCGACCTCAGTATTTTCTCGTTGCGACCTGTCATCTCTGGAGTTTTCAGTCGCGACGTCCTCAGCTTCTCATCGCGACCTGTCGTCTCTGGAGTTGTCAGTCTCGACCTCCTCAGCTTCTAGTCTCGACCTGTCGTCTCTGGAGTTGTCAGTCGCGACCTCCTCAGCTTCTAGTCGTGACCTGTCGTCTCTGGAGTTGTCAGTCGCGACCTCCTCAGCTTCTAGTCGCGACTGGAAGTCTCTTTTCGATCTTCCGACGTTCAAGATGCCTGGTAGTCTCTTTTCGATCGCGAGAAGTCGACGACTCAGATCGGCTTCCTCTACCGGTATCCACACGAACAGCATTTCAATCACAAACGACGTGCTAGCGCCTCTTGTCCTTCTATGGCTTTCTCAAGAATCCGTCCTCACCGTCTCTATTTTGGTCGTTTCTTATCTGCAAACCTTTTGCACTCTCCTTGTCAGTTGTCAAGAACCCTAGCCCCTAATGTCAAATATATAGGATACTATCGGTGTTCTAACTGAGTTGAATTTCAGAATTAATCTTATTAATTCTAAAATTAATACAATATCATATATTGCATAATTTGATAAGAAATTAATTAAATAAATATGGTTTATATTAAATCCGTCCCACAGATTTAATTTACATATTTATTTAATTTAAAATAAAGATAAGACAGAATTATATTTGATTTATTCTCATAAATCAAATTTGAGATATCATATCAATTTGAATTTCAAATTCAAAAGTGATAGAGATTTAATTTATCCTTATAAATTAAATCTTATAAATATCTCTTATATTATATAATATGTATATACGAATTTATATATATATATAAATATATATACACGTCCACCCTAGATTATTCATTGAATCTGTACATGTCTTAGATTTAATGAATCTGTACATGTCTTAGATTCAATGAATCTGGACATCATAGCTCGTGTTGGGTTATTTTGTGTTCGACCCTGTAGGCCCATATGAAGTTGGCAGTGGGCCAGTTACTATACAGACCCACAAGTCGTGAGCGGTCTCTAGCAAGACAGCAACCCAAATCATATGAGGATTGATGAACGATGTAACCTTTCATACAACCATATCACGTCCCTTTTGTCACACGATATTTTGGTCATAGATGAGACATAGAGAACTTCATCCTCCTGTTCCCGACCGTTACTTTCTCGATCCTTGAGTAGTCTGATTATAGAAATGGAGTTACCTTTCCATTACAGTATGGCCATACATTTCTCAGACTCACTCATTGAGGGGCCTAGTAATATCTCTCTACGAATGTGAGGGACAAATTCCATCTTCACATTCCTCCGCATGAAAAATCACTAAGCCCGAACATAGTCTTTATGATCACTCGATCAAAAGTGACTTTTGACTAGGTCAAAGCTGAGCGTTTGTCATGTAGGAATCCATGATGTTCTCAGGTCAAAGGGAATAGTGACATGGTTTGTATATGAAAGAGCTTATGACTTAACCCATGCAGCTCTCTCATAGCGGGTCGGTCTAACACCTTGTACTTTTACATGTGCCTATGACTTTGATTTATATGTCTATACATCTTCAAAGTCATACTGGTCTTATTTCATCTCTGCTCCCACATAGATGATCGACCAGGGACATTTAGGATACGATCATGAGTTATCCAAGAATGGTCATTATATTAAACATGCAAATAATGTGATAACACAATTAAGAAATTCATAAATCAACAATATTCAAAATACAATGATTGGCCCCTATGGCACAATTTCCAACATATTCTACCCGTCATACTGAGAAAACACCCTTTCCACTAGACAATTTGTATTTGACTCTCTGAATAAAGGGGAAAAGGTTGCCTATTGCTCTCTTGTGTAGTAGGGGAACCCTAAGATACCTGTTCAACTTCATAAGGCTGACTCCTAATCTCCTACTAAGCTCATAAGCACGATTAAAATGAACATTTTTAGATGTAAAAACTTTTGACTTTTGTAGGATAATTATGTCTTGAGATACTACAAAAGAGCTAGATAATATCCCTTATCCTCTCCATTTGGTCTTCTGAAGCTTCACTAAAGAGGAATAGGTCATCTGCAAAGAACATATGAGACAGACCTGGACCCCTTCTACTGAGTTTTAGAGGTTTCCATCGACCAGCATCGACTTCATGAAGGATAAGCTGGCCTAGTCTTTTCATGCAAATGCCAAAAATGTAGGGACTTAACGGATCACCTTGCTGACCCCTCTAGAAGGGAGGAATTGTTCTAATGGGGATCCATTCCACAACACCCTTATTGAAGCTGAAGAGATACATTGCATGATAAAATAGATGAAGTCATCCTAGAGCCCTAAGCAGCGAAGACTAAAATCATTGAAACCCCAATCAAGCCTATCGTATACCTTTTCCATGTCCAATTTGATAGCCATATAACCCTTACTACCTCTTTTATTCCTCATGGTATGGATGGCTTCTTGAGCAAGAATGATGTTGTCACATCCTTGTCTCCCGCTAATAAAGCTGCACTGGTAAGGTTGGATAACGTAATCCACAACCCTCTTCAATCTATTTTCAAGAACTTTACTCAGGATTTTGAAGTAGACATTGCACAGAGAGATCGGTCTGAAGTCTTTCATCGTTGTTGGGTGTTCAACTTTCAGAAGCAAGACAATACCAGTTTGATTCAACTCCTTAACTTGAGATGGATAAGAAAAAGCAAGAGAAATCCAACCATAGATTTAGGACCCACCACATTCCATTGGGATTGGGAAAAATGAGGGTTCAAACCATCCAGTCTTGTATCTTTGAAAGCTCCCATCTCAAAGGCAGCATTCTCTATCTCAATCGAATAAACCTCCCCTTGGATAGAAAGCAATTGAGAATCGTTTAAATTGGGAAAACTGACCAGCCAATCAGAAATAGGTATAACACTATTATCCTTAGCGTAAACATTCCTAAAGAAGTCACTGGACATGTTTTTGAGAGATTCTAATCTGACGCCCAGTTCCCATGCTCATCTTGAAGAGCTTCGATTTTGCTTTTTTCCTTTTAATCATTGTAAAAGCATGAAAAAACTTGGTGTTTCTATTCCAAAACTTCATCCAGTTTCATCTCGACTTTTGAAATCACAACAGTTCTTCCTGATTAATCACCTTAGTATAATCCTGCCAAAGCTTTTTTTTCCAGTTTTAACAAGCAAGCATGGTAATTAGAAGTCTTGGCTCTGTTAATACCCTCAAGTCTTCTAAGTAATTCATGTTTCTCTCTCGGCATATTTCCAAAAATTCGTGAGTTCCAATCAGTAGCTACTTTCTCAAACACTTCTACTTTATTCCACTGTTTCTCATGCCAAGAGGAACTCACTAACTCAGAAAATCCATCGTGCAAACACCAAGAAGCTTGATACTTAAAACAATGCTTACGAGCTTTTCCCATCCCCTTATCGCCACTAGCAACCACCACCACACGTAATCCAATTTGAAGCATAACTTAGTAAAATGCCTTGAAATGAGGGTGTGTCAACTCCCACTCTAGATTGCAAAAAACCCAATCAATGTGCTCCTTAACATCATTACTCTCCCAGGTAAATTTATCACCCACCACTGGCACCTTCAACAATTCGCAATCATTCACACAAGAGCAGAAATGTGAGATGCTTTGATGGTTTGGAGGGGCACCCCCTGCTTTGTCCGAAGGATCAATATATGAATTGAAATTACCCAAAACAAGCCAAGGGCCCACAACAGACGCCGCCACTACTCTGAGCATCTTGTAAAGCTCCATTCTTTTATTCACTGAAGTCTCACCATATACAAAGGTAGTATAAACAAAATCCGCAAGGTTTTATCCGTGATACGGCAATGTAACAATTTGGTATTAGAGGCAAGATATTCCGTAGCAGTCTCACATTCATTCTAAAGAACCCATAATCCTTTTGCAAGACCTGTCGCCTCAACTCTGGCCCAATTGCTAAACCCCAAAGCTCTGACCGCCGTATCAGCTCTATCACCACTAATACGAGTTTCAAACGAGCACATAACCTGGATATCATACTTGTGTACCACATCGTTCAAGAAGAAATAATAATAAAACAAACAATAAATTTGGGTGAATGAACAGGGGAAGAAAGAAATCACTTATGTGGTAGGATAATTTCTTTCTCAAATCTCCCGTCCCTCTGCCAGCTTCCATCGAAGGTCTATTCTGAACCACAATTTGAGTCGTAACTTCATGCTCTTGGTCCTCCCCAACCCCAAAACCTTTGGGATGCCTTTCATCCTTCTGAGTTTCTTGGGTCAACTCTGATGATGCCAAATTCAGATTTAGCTGCAGGATGTTCCTCTCGGATCTAAGTTGAATTTCCTTATATAAGTATTTTGTAAATCTTGTTTTACTACGGTAGTAGGTTCAGAGCTATCCGGACTTTTTTTTTTTGTCCACGGGTTGACCGGAATTTTATCTTGATTATATCCAGATCCGACTTACGTGGTGCACCTGACTATGATGAGTGAGTCTCCTAACGGGAATTTTCTGCATACGCCAAGGCTCGAAGTCGAGACTTCACTTAAGCGATACCGAGTTGCTTACCACTCAGACCAACCCCATTAGTTATCCGGACTTCCACTATTATGACTTGTTTGTGTAAAATTTCCCCAAACCTAGATTTTGCCCAAATTTTTTTTTTGGTTGCCCACCTGATTCACCTGAGCTTTGCCCTGATTACATCTGGATCCGACCCGCGTCGCACACTTGGCTATGGTGGGTGAGTCTTCGAACGGGAATTTTCTGTATACATCAAAGCTCGAACTCGAGACCTCGCTTAAGCGATACCGAGCTACTTACTACTCGAACTAACCCCTGTTGATATATATATTTTTTTTTGTTGCCCACCCGGTTTACCGGAGCTTTGCCCCGACTACATCCGGATCCGACCCGCGTCGCGCACCTGGCTATGGTGGGTGAGTCTCCCAACGAGGATTTTCTGCGTACGCCAAGGCTCAAACTCGAGACCTAACTTAAGCGATACCGAGCCGCTTATCACTCGGACCAACCCCCGTTGGTCCCCTGTTGATATTTTTATCCAAAATTAATTCTCCAACCTAACTTCTAAACACACACTAACAACACAATGTTTATATTGCCCTGCTACTTTATGATCCGCCCTCAACTTTGGGCCACTAAGTTGTAGCCCATTTCCAATATTAGCATCATCAACTTACTGGGCCTTCTTTTTTCCAGAAGTTGCTCCTTCAGCACACTAGGCCGTCTTTTGTTGCATTAGATCCATAGGCTTAACAACCAACGTTTGGTAAGATTGATAAGCGACTGGATATCATTTAAATAAGATCTCGAATTCGAACCTTAGTATATACAGAAAATTTCTGTTGGGAGACTCACCCACTATAGCTAGATGCGCGATACGAGTCGGATCCGGATATAGTCGGGGTAAAATTCCGGTAGAGCAGATGGGCAATCAAAAAAAATCCATATGCTTAACATTTTCCTTTCCTTTTTGCCGCAGAGATGAGTTTTCGGCTTTGGGTGGTTTTAGGTTTCCCTTTTGCCCTTTTTCCTTCCACCAAATCAAGTTTTCTCTGAGATGCGCCCCTTTCCTCCTATATAACAATCGCCTTTCCAAACCTTTCATTTTCATCTGCTAACTCGTTGCTGTCCATAGCCTGACCACTTGGGCTTCTTCCTTCCTCGTACATTTTTGCAAGGGCTACAAAGTTTGAGAGAGAGCTTTTGTTCACTACCTTCTTCTCTGACTTGACATTATACCCGTTACCCTCATAATTTCTTTTGTTCCCATATTTCCTCAGATTTTGAGCTCGCGTTGATCGACCCACAAACATCCAAGGACCAAACTCGTCCCCTTTAGTCAGAAGTAACTTCTCCGGTGACATACACGATGGTGTTGGGGTTGAATTTCTGGTCGTGCTAGACTAAGCTCTTGCACTGCACTTCCAAGGGCAAGCATCCTGACGGGGTCCATACCACCGACATGCAAAACAAATAAGGTTCAAACCTTCATATTCCACATTGAACAACGCTAAAATCAGAATAATCCTTGGCACTAACTTCTTTTGGAGATCAATGTCGACACAGATTTTGGCGTATCTCACACGTTTCATTTTATTCTTGTTATCAATATTCGTTAGCTAAGGTATGCATATCCACTTTTATTGTCTTCCCTATCATGTCTCCAAGCCTCCATATATACTTCTGGTAATAACAATGGAGAGGGATATTTGGTATTCTTACCCATGTAGCAATTATGCCCAGAGAATTGTGGAACGGGTCAAAGTAGGGTGACTATCTTTGAACTAAGACGCTGTGCTGGGCTACAACCCAGGTGCCCTCGAATAAGATCTTATATTGGTGACCCCAGTTCTTCTCATCATTGAAACGAACCATGTAATAGTTATTTGGTAAATTAACAAGGTCATAGTTGCTAAAACCCCATATACGATTTAGTTGTTCCTTTAATTTATGGAAGTTAAGTCTGGCTCCAAGTATTTTAATTATCATAGTATTATTCCACAGCTTATACCCCTCATTAAACTCCTCATGAGATAAAGGCATGACTGGGTAGACATTCGTAAGCTTCCTAATATCTTCAGATGGTTCTGGCAATCTCCACTCTTTATCTAGCAAATCCGAGATTAGCAGATCATCCTCCATATCAGACGAGCCATACGCACCCAGTTGAAGCCCGTTCCTTTAAAACCCACGAGTGAGTCTTTGTAGGAAAAGGGTTTCGACCCAAGTCTTGACTCGTTCGGTCTTTCTTGAATCAGTTCTTCATAGGCACAATTCTCTACATCAACCATTTTATCTGACATGATAGCATCCTCCTTCGCCTCCTTCTTTAATTTCTTTTCTCGAACAACCAATGCAGTATCCTCCGACAGACGATCCGGTGGTACTTTTTGAATAGCAAACTCTTCCATCGAAAGCAAAGATTGTGACACGAATCCCGAAAGAGAAACATTCAAAAGAGGTTTATTGGAAAATGGGAGGGAGAGAAATTGAGAGCCAGAATTATTTTCATAAAATATTTTAAATTAAAATGAAATTGTTATTGTTTGATTTATTCAGGATGCCAAATCAGCATCTAAATCGCAACAATAATGGGAAGATTGATGGCCTCAAATGGTTTAAAGTTAAACAATTAAACCTATAGTTCAAAAGTTGACGACTACAATTAAACTGAGGATAAATATAAAGGACCAAAAATTATATTAACATATTAAATTAAATTAATCTTGTATCATGGCCACCTTAATTATTGTTTTTTCAAGACAAAAAGATAATATGTTCATCAATAATTATTTTTTATTGATTTATAATCTATACTAAAAATTTAATTTCTTAAAAAAGTTTGAAAAATTAAAATAGAAAATTTAAGTGTGTTAACTTTTCAAATTAATTGGATATCTTCCTTAGTTGGCCGCGTTTTCAAATTAGTTTCTTTTTTTAGGTACCCACCAGAACAAGAACAAACTATGGAAGATGATTTGGCAATAGGTACCGTAGAAGAATCTTTTATGTGGCTTTTTTCCCATAGTAGAGCTCACACGATATAACTTCGAGCACAAAGAGGCATCACTGATTCAGCAGAATGCCCATTTGCTCAAATGCCATTGATAGATGGAAGTCAGTACTCTCACCCTCAGCATGGACTACCTTCTGTTCACTTGAAGGTGAGGAATGCGTCAAATGGAACCTTGAGTAAGACATTGGTTGGTTTGCAATTCACCAAGAAGATTCGTTGGCCTGTTTGGCTACATTTGTTGGGATATATGGATATCTAGATGTAACAAGACTTCTAGAACTCATGAGTCAGAGGACGAGGTCAATGCTCACTCCAATGTTTTCAGAGCTTGCCTAGAACAAGATATACTCTGGGATATAGTCTCTGCTATCAGTACTCTCTTGACACTAGGGAAACCACACATGTAACCACTGCAGGTTTTACTAGACTTCAAGTGGATGGATCTGTTTTGGAAGATGGAAAGAGTGGATGCGGAGTTGTTATTCGGGGATCAACAGGGATGCTAGAATTTTGGATTCTACTGCAAGACGCCAAGAGTTCCCCCAACCATTGCTAAGCTGATTGAAATCATTCATGGCCTTTACCTCTGCTGGTCTAAAGTTCTTAGGAAAATTGATATTAACACTGATTGTATTTAAGCAATTAACTTACTCACGAGAGGATGTGAGAACTCTCACCCTTTCTGAGATATAGTCCAAGAGTCTAGATTATTACCTTTACATAGAGATTCGTAGGTTTTAATTATATATGAAGGGAGTAAAACTCCCTTGCTGCCTAGGTAGCTAATTAAAGGCATAGCAATTTTTGCATCCTTGTTCACCCTCCACCTATATCGACTTTAGGGGCAGGTGGTGAAGGATAAGTTGTAGGTTTTTTTGTTTTCATTTGTAATTCTCTTTTGAGTTTATAGTATACAATTTTACACACAAAAACATGTGTACTACATATAATGTCCTTTCAATAAATGGCAAAAAGAACTAAGGAAATTTTAGGTTGTTACATGTATACACTACAAAAAAACCTCATTTTGTAGTGGTTACAAAGCACTACAATAAAATATACACTTTTAACGATTTCAAGACAAAACCGTTGTAAAGTTGCAGTGCTTTGACTGAACCTCATTTTGTGTTGGTATTTTGTAGCGGTTTCATGGTAGTCAACCTCTACAATCTTGGCGCTAAATTTGTTGTGGTTTTCTGATAGAAACTACTAGAGGATGTGAAAGGTCATGACATTTTGTGGAGGTTACTATAATCGTGATAAACTTCGATACAAATTTATAACAGTTTCCTAGAGAACCGTAAGAAAGTGCCATGGTGCATGCCACATGTTACAAATTTCTAGCGGTTTGGAGACAACCACTAGAAATAGGGGGTGCTTTTTGTAGCGGTTGTCCCTAATCGCTACAAACCGCACAGCTATTAAACTGTCCCTTCAGTTTTTCACTTTTGGCAAGGTTGAGAAACAAAGCCCAACTTAAATTATTTTCTCAGATCCAACTCTACATCCAAGTACGAATAATTATTTATATACTTATTTATATTTTAGTATGATTGTATAATTAGTTTAATGATTAAATTTATATATTTATTTATAATTTAATTAAAATGCATTGTTGACTTTGATGTTAATTAATTATATTATTGTAATTAATTAAATAGTTTGTTTATTTAATTAATCTTATTGTTGTCATTATTTGATTATGATTTAATTTAGAAATATTTTATTTATTATTTTCTATAATTATATTATTTCATCTGATCAGAATTTTTTCTCGTCAGCCTGACAAAGAATCGATGGATCCTAATAGACCATCCTAGAACATTGATGATCAGGCAGGGCCGTCTAAACACCCACGGGATGAGCGAACCTTCAGCATTGAAGACTTGATATAAGGGAAGATTTCACTTTCAACTTCATAGGGGTGGTTCCAAGGATATTTCGAATGCGGAGGAGGGGAGTAAGGGGAACATGGAACAGTAGAATGAGTAGCCCCAATAGGTTTATGGGCCTCATCTTAGTTGGCATCTGACCTGCCAAGTTGTTGAGGTCATAGGTAAGTATTTTATTTCATTATTTAAATTTTGGAACAATTTAATTTATATAATAATTAAATGTTGTTCAGATAAGTATTTTTAAATTATTTTAATTTCATATAATTTCAATTAATTTCTCAATTAAATTTGTAGACGGTAATAGGAACAGGACTATAAGGAGGCTGAACAAAAAGGTCTCCTTTCTGGAGGCTAGTCTCCGTGTTGTAGTGCAACTTAAGTTTATACAACTAGTCTAGGATGATGGCCAACTCTTGAACAAATTCCTACGTCTAATAATTAAGCAGTACACTCAGTTTGCCATAGATGCTCCTGACTAACGGGATATACAAGCACAAGCAATGCATGATGCTTGGAAATTTGTCAAGTTATTGAATTGATAATTAACCTTTATATTCGATTTTTTTTATATAAATTAAATAATGACGTGATTAAATGTTTATAATTAATTTTCTATTGACTTACAAGATAAATTTGCTATCGGCGAGGAGATAAGGTATATGCCCTAAGAAGAATGGGGGAAGCTTGGAAGAATGATAGGAGCCTTCTGTTTAACAATAAGAGAGGTGACAGGATGAGGACAAACCCTTAGACACAGGAGGACGTGCCTAATGGCATCCTTCCTTAAGATTGGGCAAATTTTGTCTTGTTTAGGATGTCGCTTGAGCAGGGGGTACGAATCTATTGCATTAATTATGATACTTTTATAATTTGATTAATTCTATTCAATTTTTGTTCCAAAAAATTGCTCAGAGAAACATTCCAAGCACCAGTCAGCACACTACGAGCCATACGACAGGCTCTGTCTCATTTGCTATCGTATATGATGAGATTGTAAGTGCATAGTTTAATTTTATTAACCAATGTCTTTTTACATAAATTTTATCTGCGATTATAATTTGTTGTGTTAACAATTTGCTCAGCAAAGGAAGACCCGACAAGAGGAAGACCCAACAAGAGGAAGGATACATATCGTCTTTGGGGCAAATGTGCCCTCAACTTCAGAGGCATCGAGATGGCACCCCTGCATTAGGGGAGGTTAAAGAAATTGTTGTAATAGTTCATTAATTAAATTGTTAATGTTAATATTTTCATACTAATATTGAAATTTTAATTTAAATAAAAAGTTTTGACTGGCGCGGATGACTCATACTGAGGCGGAGCTCCGGAGTCTCAGGGGTCTGCCCTAGATCCCACCACCTCACTAAGGGTAGGGCATGACCGGTGTCACATCCCATACTTTTAAGGCTAGAGGAGTTGCATTAACATTATTGATACAATATATGTGATATTGACACAATATCACAATTAACATTCTAAGTATACTCCTATTCTAAACAAAAGATTAATTAGTTAAGTTAGAGTCTGGGAATTATTCTATCTGATGCCATAAACTTTGCTCCGCTACCAAAAATATAACACCTTACTTTCACATTTTTTAGGGACTATTTAGTAGCATTTAGAACTACTTATAAGTCCATTGAAGTTCATTTTCAAAATCTAAAAAATTCCAACTCACGGGTACTATTCATGTAGTATTTCCAGATTAAGCAACGAACTTCAAAAAATCATAATTAATTATAGAAAAATAGAAATAAAGTGGTTCAAAAGGATACTCGAAGATAACATAATTTAGTTTAAGGGGAAAATAATTTTAAGACCAACTGATCAGTCAACTAATATAGTTCTTCCGTCAAATTTCACTGTTCATTTGATCAAAAAATTTGAAAACAGATTTTGGTCCTTAACTTTGAAAAAATTATTTTCTTTGACAGATATCGAAATAAAGCGTTCTTAGTGTCAAAACGAAGCTTGGCATGTTAACTAACTACTGCAAAAAATATCATATATTTATTACATCATTAAATATTTTTAATTACAGACAAAATATCATAACTTAAAACTATTTATTGTTCAAGTGCATAATTTTAACAACTAACTTTACATGCATTCATTTCAAAAATTGTCCATAATATAACCATACAAGCAAACTACATCATCATCTATCATTCTTATTCTCTCATGCTTGTGGTTCTTGCTGATTGGAGATATAAATTGGGATGAGATTTCTGGGAAAATCTCAGTAGTAAACAGTACTAAATAATGTATACATCAATGCTTGGTATTTGTGCTTGTTTGTGATTGTGTTAACATAATGTATTGGGCATGCTTCCATGTAACATATGAAATACAATTAGCTAAAGTAATCATAGTACAGAGCTTTAACAATTACATATGAACAACATCAATCAATGAAGCCATAACACAATCAACTATACAATCAACACATAAAAATTTAGGTAAGTTTACTACCTTGATACTTTACTTTTCTTTATCTTCTTTCGTGTCACCTTTCCTTGATATAAGGTTGTCTTCTTGATCACATAAATCAAATCCTAAATATTGCATATCCATATATGCATCACAATCTCATTTCAATTAAATTTTAGAAACATTAAACTTGTTTAACTAACTAACCCCTAACTTTCTTTATTTGTGGTTAATTATCTTATCATTTGAACTAACTTGTGTCTTAACTTAATCCTACATGATTTTACCTTTTAAATCTTTTTATGAGGTTAGAATTACAAAATTCCAGCTCCTTCACACCTTGCTGTACAGAACCAAAAGAGTGCACATAATTTTTTCAAAAAATTTTATTTTGATTCCAATGCTTCCAATACTTGTTTTTCTACTTAATCTCACACAATTTTTCATTTTAAAATCATTGGAAGCATCAAAATCATGAAATTCAAAACTGTACATGCACATGAACAGTAACAGAAAGGGTTTAAAAATCCCATCTTTCAATTCCAATGCTTCCAATGCTCCAAACTTATTCAATCCTGTAGAAAATTATCATTTGAATTCAATGGAAGTATTAGATAATTGAAAATCCCACTCTTCCAATCCAAAACAGCATTGGCCAAAAGTCTTCTTCAATGTGCAAAGCAAGGAATTTCAATTTAATTCCATAACTAACCATTCAAACTAACTTGTCTAAATGTTAATTTCATAGTTCTAGCTTAATCTTCCTTTTCTTCCTTTATTGTATCATTTTGGGCTGCAAGGGATCCAAGGGAGAAATGAAGTTTCTAACCATTAAAACCTAAGTTTTTTTCTTCCAAAACACTTATAAATAAATTAGGAAGGATTACGTACCTTAAACCCTAGCTATCTTGGATCAAAGTGCCTTAGATCTCCCTTGATTCAAACTTGAATAGGTTGATATTTTGGTTGACAAGAGTTTCCCCTAATGGTCCAAGAGCATCACAGTTTTGGGAAGGAAATGAGGCGTATTTATAGCAAATTTTCAAGGGTCTTGAGATTAAAATATCCTCCCTTTTTCTAATAATTACGTAGCCTTAATCTTGAACTTGATTGGTTAGTTTTGATTAATTAATCTTAATCACAATTACTTTAATTCTTACATTATTTTATTATATTTTATCTCATGGGATAATGCTTCCTTCATGCTCTTGGTGCCATGTGGTGGATGTGTGGGTCCCATAATGACACCTCACATGTCAATACATGCTTTTCGATAATTCTCCTTATTATTTTTTTCATAAAAATAGAATAAAATCCCATTTTACCTCTAACACCTCCTCAGCAACTTGGGACATCATATGACGCTATCTTGGGCTTGTCTAGGTCTAAACTAGGGCTGATAATTTGGGTTCGGCCCGCGGGCCCAACCCGCCAACCCGCCAAAAAATGGTGGGTTGGGTTGCAAATATTGCAACCCACTTTGATGCGGGTCTTTTTGACCCGCACCCGCCAAGCCCGCACTCGCGGCGGGCTAACCCGCCGGGTTGGCGGGTTAGCCCGCTTTTTTTTTTTTAACTTTTTTTTTACTTTTTTTTATTATTTATATTACACATTTATACTTTACTAATTTGAGAGCCTTAGTTAAACAAGAGACATTATACTTAATTTATATTAACTTTATCTCATTGAGTCATTTCTTTATATATATTTCTTTTATTTTATTATTATTTTCTTTATGATAGATTTATCTATAGATAGTGACAAAATTGACTAAATAAATATTTTGACGATTTAAGACATGATTCGAATCTAATTAATATTGACATATGTAATTTTTTTTTTAAAAAAAGTTGAAAAAAAATTAAAAAATTAAAAAAAAAAAAAAGCTGGCGGGTTGGCGGGCAAGCCCGCCAACCAGCCATGGCGGTCTTGGGTTGGGGTTTCCCCAACCCGCGGCGGGCCAACCCATTTTCGGCGGGTTGGCCCGCATTACCACCCCTAGTCTAAACTATTAATTTGACACAATTCCAAAGACACCTCCTATTATTTCCTATACCGATATCCTTAAATTATCCTAATTTTTGAAATAAATTTTATAAAATTATTTTATGGATTATGAAATTTTTAGAAATTTATTCTAATATAAAATGAATTTCTTCAAAAGTCTCATAATTTTTTGAGATGCAGAAGTCCTAATAAAAATTCATACGTTTTCTTTAAATCCTTTATCGGTATCTTATTTCACCTTAAATTCTCTAATTAATTCTATATACCTCCTTTTTTACTTCTGTTAATTTCATAAATTCTTATATTAATTATAAAAATTTACTACAACATTTTATCTTATTCTGAGATCCAACATATACTATACTAATTTTTAGACTTCTAAAATTAATATAAATTTATCGGGACCTTAAATCAAAATTATGAGAAATATGTCTGACCCAAATTCTATCCTCTATTTATTGGTAAAAGTTGGGAGCAAAATATTTTTGGGCAATTTTAGGCCTTTTCTGGCTCAACTTTTCATAATTACACTTTTGCCCCTAAAAAGTTTTATACTTTTCACTTAGGTCCATTTTCATTTCTACATTCCTTAATACTTTTAATCTTTGCAATTTAGCCACTTTCTTTATAAGTTTGTCTACTTATTATCTTTTCTCTCTATTTATCATCACAATCCTGTACAAATCTCTTTCCTCTATCAGTCTTATATAGATAGGGAAAAATTGGGATGTGATAGTTGGCATAAAATAGAAGTAGTTCCCTAATTTTGGCATAATGCTTATTTACATAATGATTTTATATGTTGAGATTATTGTTGATGTAACTTACTATTAGGATTTCTTTGAAATCTAACTCCTCCAATTGAATAATTATTTAGGATCTAATGAAGCAAGGGGCAAGAGCACCATGAGGGAGAATTAATATATTTTGTTATGGCATTTTGAAACATAATGATGTATGTATATATTTATAACAATATGTAAGGCTTATATGAGGCAGTCACCTTGGTAATATGTTTTGATTAAGTTAATGTTGGAATCTGACAATGAAACTTTACATGATTAAAGTACACATAATGAGATTTGAATGCATAGGTAAAACACTTAAATTGGAGTTGTGTACAATTTATGGTATTTTTTAAAGTTAGAGTTGGAAATCTAGAAGTTCTAGAATCAAGCAAATAAATAGTAAAGTTCAATAAATAAATTGTATGCATTGGCAAGAAATAACTCTAGTTTCATTTTTTCCCCTTAAATAAATATAAAAGAGCTTTCAATAGTACTTGGAACAATTGGGTTTCATTTTTTCTATAATTATTTATGACTTTTCAAAGTTTGGCATATATTCTAGAATTACCAAATAAATAATAACCCGAGAAATTAAAATATATAGATTTGGTTCCTTTAATATTGGGCCTTTCATAATGGTTCCAATGGATATAATTTAACCATAATATGGTATAAAACTAAGGTATAACAGTCGACCCAAGCACCCCAGCCAGGTTTTGGGTGTTGACCTAAGTTCGCTGTCAGGCTTGGGTCGTGCTAATAGTTCGCAGGTGAGGACCTCCCAATCAGTAGTTGCAACCAATCAAACCAGCTTAGAAGTAAGGCGACCAAGTAATACATTGGTCAAAGAGCTTCGAGAGGAGGTCACTAGAGAAGTGGTGGCTAAGATAAAGGAGCGCGATCTCAAGGTCCAGTAAGATCTCAATGACTAGAGAAACGACTTGCAGAGTGCGCTAGAGAGAGCCCTTTCACAGATTCTTGGTGCCAGCATACCAGTAATTCCAGAGATTCATTTGGTCGAGGAGGACAATGATTCGTAGCATCCCTGATTGTTTGTTGAACTTGTTGTACACTTTAAAGTTGATTGTTTATTTGGAGATTATTTAAGTTGGTTGTTTCTCTAAATTTTTTAGAATTTGGAGGTTTACTTTAGTGTTAGTTTATTAAAATTTTATAAATATTATTAGATTATTTTAGTTACATAATCTTGTATTTTTATATAATTTTCCACAAGATTTGCAATAAAATTTAATTCAAATATTAAAATTTTATTGTAATGGTGGAATTTTGTAGCAGTTACTGAACCGTTACAAAATTTAGACCGTTGTGGAAAAAATTCCCTCCAAACTTTGTAGGGGTTATATAACCACTACAAAATCCTGACCGTTGTGAATTTTGAAATTCAAAATTACTCTACATTTTGTAGCTATTATATAACCATTATAAACTTTTGACTGTAACACTTTGCATCAACTGCTACAAATTATTTGGCTGTTATTTCTACCCCTTTTTAAGACAACAAAACTTGGAAAAGTTTATTTTAACTTCTATTTGAGGTTCTCTCTGAAGTGTTATCATGCTCTAAGCTATATCAGTGATGGACAGGACATGGATTAGGTTGCCTTGTACGTCTCTGCGATATTTGGCTGGAATGAACTCTTTCTTACATTTCACTTTTATTAATGTGAATGTAAATAGTAAGATTCTTTGTCTATGTCCTAAATATAATTTCGATAAGTGGCAACCACGAGGTGTTATTTTTTACCATTTAATATTGAAGCCGTTACCACAAAATTATACTTTTTGGTGTTTCCATGGGGAACAACATGATATGATTATTGAGTCGAACCCTATAATTTCACAAATAGGAGTTTGAGCAGAGTAGTGTGATCCCGTTAATGTTGTTGTGCGCGAATCTTTTGGAATGCATGAAAGTATTCTAAGTTATCCTTCTTGATAAAACTCTATCATATAAGATGCTTGTGCGGTATCACAGATAAAACGATGTCAATACTGTTGGAATTATTGGCATATGCTTTCCCCCAAGATGAATTCTCACCATCTTTTTATGATACAAAGAAGATTATTAACAAATTTATCTTGAACTACAAGAAAATTGATACATGCCCAAATGATTATATGTTGTATTGGGGAAATGATGCAAATATGGATATTTTTAAGCGATGTAAGACATCTAAGTACAAGTCTATATGGAAGAGGAAGAAGTAGAAGAAGAAACATTATTAGGTACTATTTATTTGAATGTATTATTTTTTTTATTTTCCTCTTTATACAAAAATTAAAAAATTTCTTAACAAATTGAATTGTTATGTACTTTCCTTTGAAGTCACGATGCAAAATATTAGACAATTGACACTTCAAATATGTTTTGACATAGCTTAGTTTTCGATAAGCTTATCAATAAGCCGTCCAATAAATAAGAACGACATTCAGTTGTAAAATATATTTTACAAAAGGAATTTATCGAAGTATTTATCGATGAAGGCATTTATAGATAAAAATTTGAAAACATAACAAGAAAACTTATTTTGTGAAAGTTGCTTCTAAAAGGCATTTATAGATAAGGGTGTTTATCGATAAGCTCTTTAATAAATTAGAACATAATCATTATAAAATCAATTTTAGAATGTTATTTGTCAAAATATTAATCGATAAGGTAGTTTATCGATACACACTTCAATAAATAGAGAAGATTCAGTTTTAAACCAAGTTTCTGAAACCGTTAAGCGATTTTGAGAATTTGTAATTACTTAAAGAATGATCTTATGATTGCTTTGAAAAATGATCTTATAAATCTTTATTTGAAATATATTACATAGCATTTGAGTTAAAATTATAAGAATTAAAGAAAGTTTCAAAGTCAGGCCATTGTTCTTGAATAACAGGCATTTATCGAATAGTTATTCGATAAGTCTATTTATAAAATAACACTTTGCTAAATTACTTATTTTGGTTTATGAAATGAATATTATGAAAAGACTTTTCTCTATAAGAATTTCGATAAGCTTGAACCAAGGCTTTGTTATTAAAATTTTATTTTTTGAAAGATTTTCGATAAGGCTGATTATCGAAGTATTATTGATTAGAGCTGTTTTGTTTGAATACAAATTGTTTGATATTTATCAAAACTCTTTTTGATAAGGCTACTTTTCAATAAACACTTCGATAAATCTAACTGTTCTTCGAAAATATTTTTAAACCAGACTTTTGATGTTTCAATCCAAAATATTGGAGATTAAGTGATATACATTTAAACTCTTTTTATATCATTTATACAACATATTTCAAGTTCAATTGCAGGCAAAAATATGATCAAATGAAGAAATTCATCAAAAAGCAAATATCTATTAGAATACATTAAATGCTTTAACCGTCAGCAACAAACAGCTCTATTCTTCAATGGCTACTGCAATGAGTCTAATGACTATTCAAATGGCTCAACTATAAAAGAAGCCACAGTAAATACTGAAGTGAAGACAACACGAAAGAACAACGGACAACATTATTAAAGCATTCATTACTATATTCATTGCTACTATGTTTTACTCTATTTTTCATTCTCTGAACAGAGCATTTTTACCTTTGAAAGAGAAACTTAGAGAGCTTGACTTCAGTGTTTATCATTATCCCTTTACTTGAGAAAGAGCTAGAAATTGTTATTCTTTATCTGAGATAGTTAAGAGTGGGACTTTTGAGTAGAAGTGTAACCTTACAGGAAGTAAAAAGGAGTGAGAGAGGCAATCTCTTGTTAATATATTGAGGCACCAATAGCCCAGCGAATCTTGGAGAATAGTGGAATACTCAAAAAAATTTTGAGGATTGAATGTAGGCCAAGTGGTTGGGCTAAACCAGTATAAATTGTCTGTGTGCATCTTCTATTTTATCCTCTTCTCTCATCGGTCATATCTTTTTGAAATCAACAATTGTTTTACAATTTAAATTTAAAATTTTTAATATCACCCAATTCACTCCCTCTTAGGTGAGACTACCTTTCTAACACAAAGAAAATATATATGTCATCAAAAATGGCTAAGCACATGAGGTTGCAAGTATTGGAGCAGAATCTAGATGGCTAGTTAAGACACCCACGAGATTCGGAGCATGGAAGGCAATCGACACAGAATTTCCATATTTTCCTGGCATCCTAGAAAATTCCATCTTATGTTGACAACCGATGATTTCTATTCGCTCTGCAAGTAATAAAGTGATAAAAAAAGTATCATCCCCATAAGGATTTGGTTCCAAAACCTAGCAAATATTGATTATTTCACTTTCTCTTAATTTGAGCGACACAAATTAAATATCAAGAGTAAAGGGAAGCTATGAAATAAACCTAACCCAAAATTAGAAATTAATATAAACAAGTGATTCTTGGACTTCAAGGACAAAATGGGACTTAGGATTATTCATCCACCTGTATTTCAAAAGCACTCAATCAAATCCCCACAATATTTGCATTTTAATGATAGATTAAGCTAGCCAAGGACACTAATTTCCCCATAAGTGCTTTTTCAAGTCTCCAAATAGGTGTTTAGCTCAATTAATTCCTTAATCTCTTAATCAATTAATTGAACCCCAATTTTCATCACAAATCCTATATGACTATGTGAGGTCATTGAGTATATCTCTATCTCATTAACAAAGCCATCCATTAAACTCACAAACTTCAAGTTCTCACATGATTAAACTCAAGTTCTACACTCAACCTAACTTTCTCAAGCATCAATCAAGTGAACTTAACAATCTCATTAGTGGCCAATCAACAATAACCATTAACAATAAAGAAAAATAAACTTAATCGTAACATTAATCACAAATATAAAGAGAAAATGAGTACTTAATTCATACAAAGGGTCAAAATAATACTAGAATTAAAAGTTTAGCTACACATGTTCAAGAAACCCATGAGACAATATATATACATCAGCATAAACATTGAACAAAATGAAAGGAAAAGAGAATGGAGAAGAATAATCAAGAAGAGAAGTCTTCACCAAAATCCATGCCCTAGCACCCTAAAGAGCTCCCAAGTTACCCAAGAAGTGAAGAATAATGGACAAGGTGGAAGATGGGAAGAATATAAACCCTAGGTAAAGTGCTGTCATCAAAACACATAGCTTCAGTAATTGTCGTTGGCTTTAGCCAAGAATTCTTTTGGTTATAGCCAACTGTACTCAATTTTGTATTGGCTGCGACCAAGAAATTGGTTGACTGAGGCCAAGACCTCCCTGACTTGTCTTTGGCTGAGACCAAAGAACTTGTTGGCTAAAGCCAACCCTTCTCTTTTTAATGTTTCATATTAGCAGCAAGTAAAATTTTTTTCTTGAAGGAAAATGTACACAAATAAAAAGCTAAAGACAATATTAATCCAAACGATTTCAGTTAAAAGTAGTGATAATTGATAGATATTAACGCTCCCAATATCACTTAATTTCTCTTATCAACTGATAGGGCAATATACACAATGATTTGGAAGATTAATGCTACCCTATATAAACACTTGCCTTGACCCACTAACAATCCTTCCAAGATAGGTTTCTATCAGCCTACAAAAATTGAGACAATGAATTTAAAAATAAAAGTTATTATTTGAATGTCAAAGTCAGTTGTACTCAAATGCTTTCTACTATGAGTGTTTGGGAGGGCAGTAAGGATTAAGGATAAGGTAATCTCAACATACCTTTCCTACAAATAGCATTGGAATCAAGAAAGAAGGAATTGTTAACACCAACCCAACATGCAAATACTCTAACTCTGTGAAGCGCTGGCGGTTATCAACACTTTTTTGCATTAGATGAACATATAAACATACAAGTAAAATGTTAAGACTCCAATATTTTGATGATGACAATTGATTGAGAAAATATTTCAAAAAGAAACTTGAATTTGATATAAGGATTTATTGATAAGGTGATTGCTTGATAAGCTCTTTGATAAATAAGAAAGAACTTTTAAAGGAAATCTAATTTTTGAAAAAATTTATTGACGACTTATTTGATAAGGGTTCTTATCGATAAAGACTTTGATAAATCAATATGAACTTAGCTTTAACAAAAGGTTTGAGCCACTTCTTAGAACTGGAATTGTTTGAAGACTTATTCAATAAGATGAGGTTGGAGAAGAGTTTGATGACTTATTCGATAAGTATGACCAGATTGAATTTTGAAAAGAGTTTTATAAAAGCTTGTATCGAAGTATTGATCGATTAATATATTTATAGATAAATACTTCGATCAATAAACTCTATTTTTAAAAGAAGACATTCTGATCTTAAAGACTCATTTATTGAAGAACTATTCAATAAGGGGATTTATCGAAGAACACTTCGATAAATAGAGAAAATCTCTGTTTTTATCAAAAGCACTAAACTAACTCAAGATTTTACATATAACTTGATACTTGCTTTTGATAAGATGATTATCTTGTTGGTTTCTTCTCAAAATAATTTATAATAACTTGTGATAACAAAATCAAAGAAAGAGAGATTTGAATTAAGCAATTTCCAATCTTATCCATATTGCTGAAGCACTGATTTTGATAAATGTTTTTGACAATAATTTATGTGAATTATCTTCTTCTCAAATGATCTGTGAAAACTTGAGTTACATATTATATAAGATCAAAATTTAGGAAAGAAAGATTTAAAAGTTGTTTTCACTTTATAAATGATTTTGATGATGTTTGATTATAATGTTGTTAATGATCTATATTTTAAGAAAGATTATTCATAAAAAAAGAAAATATGATTCCCTGCACTTATAAATTCAAGAAGCTTATTTCTTAAAGAGCTATTTGATCAAGCTGTATATCAAAATACTCTTCGATAAAAAGGAAACTCAGTTTGTGGATTCTGAATTTGCTTGAATGATTCTATGAAAAGTCCTTATAAGCAGATTTATTTTGATGTGCTAAATTATGATCTTGTGATTTGATCTGAATTGATGAATTATCTTTTGATTACTTGTTTTCAAATATATTTCATGATTTGAGAAAATATGAAAGTATGTTTGAAAAGTTTGAAAGAATGTTCTTCAATATTTATCAATAAACTATTCAATAAGCCTATTTATCAAAGAACAATTTTAAGGTTTTATGAAATATTATGAAATATATCGATAAGTCTGAAATAATATGTCTGAAAAGAATATTTCACGATAAGCTTTTCGAAAAGAATGTTATCAAAGTTCTATTCAATAAATCCAGAACTATATGAATTAAATTCATTGTAGATTTATCGAAGTTCTTTTTGATAAAATTGATTATCGAAGTCCTATTCAATAAATCTAAGATCTATTTTAAAGGAATTTATTTGACATTTATTGAAGTCCTTTTCGATAAGGAACCTCTTTGATAAACACTTTGATAAGTAAGACTAATCTACGAAAAGATTTTTAAACCAAATTTTAATAGAATTTTATCTAAATTATTTAGAAATAATTGCTATATATTTATACTGATTATATATCTTCTCTAAAGCATGTTTCAAGATCATTTGCAGATTAAAAGAAGAAAATGATCAAAGAGCAAAAAGTCAGATTGTATATGTCAGCAATAACAGATATATTCTTCAACAGCTATTCCAACGGCTATATAACATATTTATGAAGAACTCAACAATAAAAAGAAGATGAAGCCAGGGAGAGAAAGCTAAGGAAGTTGAACAACGAAAGAAGAGACGAGAAAAGTTCAACAATGCACTTCGATCATATTTAGTGAAATCATGATAGAGTCTCTGTTTCACTCTGTTTTTTTCTTTGGTATAGAGCATACTATATTCTTGAAAGAGAGAAACGTAGATAGTGTTACTTAAGTGATTATCACAATTCCTCTAGTTCAGAGTGTTAGTTCCACGAGATAGGTCGAATCATCCAAGAGGGGGGTGAATTTAGTGAACGACGACTTATCAAAAATCTTTTTCATCTCTTTAAAAACTTTTGAGTAAAACAATGTAATTTGAAAAGCTTGGCAGAAAAATAAATTACTGGAAATCAAAGAGTTTAGAAAGAAGAGTTTGCATAAATAATTTATCCTGGTTCGACCTTTCCTTGACCTACATCCATTCCTCAACTTTCCACTGAGATTTTCCAATCCACTATAAATACCAAGATTACAATGGGCTCTTGGTAGCCTTTACAACCTCAATTTTAACGGATAATTGAGAACCACCTTAAACTTGAGGTTACACCATACTCGAAGGCAACACTCCCCCTTAGACTAATACGAGTAATTCCCAACCTTGAATTTCCTGATTCTAAGGTTGTGCTCTCAGATGAAATTAAGAATTAAGGGTATAACTAACTCTCAAATAGAGTGTATGAATAGACATTGTAGCTCACTGTAATTTTTCTCTCAAAAGAATAATACATAAGTAATGGAGAGATGAATGACTCATGAAGTTTTGGCTCTTTCATGACTTGTATTAATCTCATTGATAATTCATTGTCTTCATTAGTCGCCAACCTCATAACTTTGAATGCTCTTATATTTATAGTTGATATTGTAACCGTTGAACATTGTTTCTGTTGAGGTTTCCATCAGTTGAGTTTTCTATCCATTAGAAATATGAACGTTCAACTAGCCGTTATAGCGTTGAGATTTTTTGTCTTTTTGTCATTGAAAGTCTGTTGGCTTTGCTCTTGGTCTGATATATGATTTAGCTTTGATCTTAACGAAATCTGAACTCTTTGATATTAATCCTATACACACTTCAAAATTTAATCGTTAATATATAAATACGTGAAGTGAGGATTTGATAAAATAAATTGAAACTCGAATACAATGATTCACTGCAAGAATGAGATGGGAACAATGTATGCTTAATCAAATGAATCAATGTTTGATAACCCAATTAATGATCAAGAGTATAAATTCAATTTAGTTGTGACCATTTTAAAATCATATAGAAATTCTGCTTGTTTTCAAAGATTATTCTACATTAATCGATTACCTAATCAATTCATTGGAATTAGCGTGTAAAATAGAAAACAGAGTATCATAGTGATTGACATAATTATGCATATATGATGTAATATTATTGAAGACAATTTGTTCAAGAGATTTGTCATGAAGAATGTTGAGAATTATCGGCAAGCTGTCACATTTATTAATTATATGAAGTAGAAAATAAGTTTGTAGCTTAAAATAGAGATATTTTTGAAGTTTCTAAAATTTTTGAAGTTAATCGAACTCTTAATCAATTAATGTGTCTAAAGGATTTGAAATAGAAAAGATTTTAACATAAATTAATCGAACAGTTAATCTGTTAATGTAAATTAATCGATTAATCAATCAATTAATTGGTTTATATTTGAATTTAACAAAACTGAAACTTCACTGCTTAATCAAACAGTTAACAGATTAATATAAATTAATCGATTAATAGCAATATCTTTGTTCAAGAGAAAATCTTTTTTCAATATATTAATCGATTAACTAGTCGACTAATTTTAATTAATCGATTAATCAATTGGCTCATTAACTTTCTTTTAGAAGGCCAGCTCTCGACATTAATGGATTAATTATCTCCAATTAATCGATTAACTAATCGATTAATTGATTTTCTTTTTAAAATAAAAGGCTGCATTTTTAATTAATCTAACATTCAATCGATTAATTAACTAATCGATTAATGATCAATAATCAATTAACTAATCAATTAATACTCAATAATCAAATAACTAATCGATTAACTTCTTCTTTTAACTTCATTTGATTCCAAAATCATTTTCATTCCTTCAAAAATAATTTTTCACAACATTAATCAACTTCATTTTCTTTTCTTTTTAAACTTCATTCCACAAAAATATTTCCATTGCTTTAAAGATTTTAACTCAATTATTTTTCTTTTATCATCATCAAAATATTCAATCTAACAGAGAGATATTTGTAAAACAACATTTCATTTTTTGAGTTTCTCAGTAGTGGTTCTCCTGAGTAGTTATCACCTTACAGGTTGTAAGAAGGAGTGAGAGAGATTCTCACTGGTATTATTTTATAGGTTGTAAGAGGGAGAAAGTGGAATCTCACGTTGATATACTAAGGCGCCAAGAGCCCGGTTAATCTTTGAAGATAGTGGAACACTCAAAGGATATCATTCTATACTATATTCCTTATTTTATTTTAATATTCTTAGAGTTTTTCAAAAAATTTAAAATCACTCAATTCACCCCTTAATGGGTGATACAGTTAGAATCAATATTTGGTATCAGAGTTGGTCACTTATTTAAAATATATAACTATCTCAAGTGCAAAGATCATGGTTAGATTTGATTGTGAAATATTTTCTAAAGGTTTTGATATAATCATTCCTCCTATTTTAAAAAATTCTAAATTTCTGGATTAGAAAGGTCAGATGACTATATTTTTAAAAACTCTTGATTATGGTATAGGAAAATCTTTTCAAATGATATTGATTTCAAACCAAGAAAGGATCAGAATGAAAATTAAAAGACACTATTTTCTTTGAACCTTAGAGCAATAAAAGTTTTACACAATACTTTATCTGATAATGATTATCAGAAAATAAATTTTGCCCTAATGTCAGAGATACTTTTATAACTCTTGACTTTATCTATTCCTCTGATAATTATGTTGAAATTGACAGTGTTGATAGTTCATCTAAAACTAAAAATTGCAAATGTACTACTGATGAACAAATGGAAGATGATGCTAAAGGAGAAATCACATAACATCTCTATGAAATGATCAACACGAGGGAACAAGAGGAAGAGGAGAATCAAGAAGAGCTCAATATATATGAATCTGCTGAATCTTTATTCAGAGCTTAAAATAAATCAATGGTAAACAGTTTCAATCCCTCTTATAAGGTTAAGAAAAATTATTTAAAAAATTTTCATGAAATGATTTTTCAACCAACTATTGATGCTGTTTCAAAAAGCAAAAATATTTTACATTCTAAATATGATGATGTCGACAATAGGAAGAAAGAAATTTTGCACAATGATTATAGATTACTTGCACTAGATTGACATAATA
Organism: Leucaena leucocephala; assembly: GCA_037074615.1. Lineage (NCBI taxonomy): Eukaryota > Viridiplantae > Streptophyta > Magnoliopsida > Fabales > Fabaceae > Leucaena > Leucaena leucocephala. The sequence continues at coordinate 12,987,034 of CM073537.1, forward strand.
CTTGCAAAGATATCAATGATAAGCATATCATCCTATTATTTACAATTATTGTGAAAAACAAGGTCATATTTCTCACACATGTCATTTTATAAGAAATTTCAATGGGATAAATAAATATATTTAGGTTCCTAAAGGACAATCAAAGTCTAAAACTAACGCTCAAGGACCCAAAGCTAAATAGGTACCGAAACGTCCTCTTAGTGCTTCAAATGTGCAGTATAACATTAAGAGGAATTGACACAGTACATGAAAAAAGGAGCAATCAAGTGTTTCTAGCATATCAGTAAAAGCCACATCACTTATGAGAACTCATGGAGAATCTATTGCTACAACATCGAAGTTAATTTATAAGAAGCAATGGAGAAAGGCCCAAGGAGTACGTTTTGCCTCAAGAATGGACAATCACAGTGTACATTTAATTATCTTGAGGAGAACAGAGCAAGGAGGATCTCCAAGCATCAAAGTTTATATTTGTTGAGAGACCATTGCAAGCAGATGTTAAAAAGAAATTCAAAGATGCAATGGGTACGTAAAGGCAATCATTCTTCCAGATAAGGTAAACGTACAATGGTAAATCTCCTGCATTATCATGTTTTCATAATTCTTTAAGGTTTATATCTATATTCTTAGGAATGAACATTGCAACTGGTTTTAAATTTTATACTCCTGTGAAAACTTAACTGATAAATATTTTATAAAGGACAAAAATGCAATGTTCAGTAGCCCAATTCTTTGTGCACACTAAATTAAAAAAAATATCTTTTATGCATAAAGCCATATTTATTTCAGTATGCTCATTTGCTCTAAATTGTTCATATTTTTTGAGCATCTGAATTATGATTCTGATTCCTACAAACTAACCATTGATGGATCCAAGTGAAATTGGATACTAGAGAAGAAAACTAGTTCTATGTTTTGTAGGAAATTTGTTCGAAGAAGTTCATTTCAAGATCTGTGGCTATAGAGAAATAATTTAAATATTGATAATGATGAACTGGTGAAGCATGAATTTTGGTGATGAAGAAAAATTCAACATCTATCACCTAAATCAAGCTAATTGTCACAAGGACAAGAAGAAACATAGTGAAATCTAATCCTTACCTCTTTACTATGCTTAATTGAATTTTGGATTAGGGTAATGAATACTTGTTCCTTGTTGAACCTCTTTAGCAATCAACTTTTCAATACGGAAAAATATTTCTAAATTTCTAAAAGGACTATAAAATTTGTGCATACTTGTGTTTTCAAATCTTGTTTTATGAATTTCAATTCATAAATTGATTGTACATTTATAAATGTGCATATTAATTACTTTAAAGATAAATGTAAATTTCAACTCCTATATCAAATATTTTGGTTGCATTAAATGTATACAAATGATTTTAAAAATATTTGTTTTAGAAATGTTGGCATCAGAATTAATTGGAGAATAATATGTTTATTTAGAAATTTTAAAAATTCTCTAAAACCATTTGCCAAAGTGATCATCTTATTTGTACTATCAAGTGATTAAACTTTTTATCCTCCAATGAGTTAAACATTCTTTTGTTTAATAAAGTTAATCATCTCTATGAAGTTCAAGCCTATTTGTTCAGAAAGAGAAATATTCCAGTACTTCAAAGCCTTATACTTAAAGTATTTATTCGCTGGAATATACCATCTACTCTGGTTATTTGGACTAACGAGTTAATATGCTTCATTGTTAAAAAATCATGAGCAAAGTCTTTAAGCCTTCACTAAGCTAATTCCTTATCCAATGACTTTGCTTCTAGATTTGTTAACATTGCTATTTTGATTTTAGAAAATTATCTTTCTCCAATCTGATGACCTCCAATATTTTTACAAAATTAATTTTCAAATGCCTATATTTTTTTTAAAAAAATTACATTGAATTTGGTTTCTTTAAAAAGAGAAACATTATTCTTCAAAATAGACACCTTTCAAAGAAGAACATATTGTTATTTATATGTGCATATCATCTTACAAGTTCATTGATGTAACATGTCGTTAGCGCTCAAATTATTTACTACAATCTCTATATAGTATAGAGGTCAACTTAGGTCGTATTCTCTACGTTGAGTCAATAAGTGGTTTAACTCTAGATTAGACTAAGTGTGAGAAGGAAGAGTAGTATAATAGACATTAATTAATAATTTTTAGAAAATAAAAGGATATAATAACAAAAAAAAGTAATAGTATAAAAAGATATCACCAGTAAGATAATGCTCCCAAGGATTAATGCATGGCTATGATCGTTCAATAATATATTGAAGTTATAATAATTATATATGCTAAGACTCTATCATGTAAAACCCTAAACAACTGTCATGATCATAATCAAACAATCCATAATTATACCTAGATCTAGCATACAATTGTATCAATAGTAATTAGTGAAGATCCACTTAGCATGTGATAATAAATTATTTGTTCCCCTAACATGGATATTCAACTGAAAACTCTATAACTAAACATGTGAACCCAATATGAAGAATTATAAGAGCAAACCAAATATATCAAATAAAGAATATCAAATCATAAATTGAAATAATAAATCACAAGAGTTAGATCATAAAAGTGTCTCAATCGAAACCCTAGGTCTAACATATACAAATCTCAAAATCTAAATCTAGTAAATCATAAATTTGTATAAAAGAAAAGATCAAAATATAAAATTGTTCAACTCCTAACTCTAAAGCATAGGAACTCAAGCCACTGTATCTCTCCTTAAGAAATTATAAGGAAAGGGATGGAATTGTGGAAAAGCTGAAGAAGATAATTGTGGTGGTGGTGATTGGTGTATTCAATAGAGGAGCATTGAGGTCCTTTATATAGCTTTTGGGAGTGAGTTATGTTAAGTGCCTGTTTGGGTCCACGTTCCAGAATAGATTCTGGGACAAAACCTCGGTTTGAAAAATTTTTACACAAACAGCAATTTTTGTTGAGAATTGATTTTGGACAAAACCTCGGTTTGAAACCTAGGTTTTGAATAAGCTACTGAAAATAGCTTTTTCTTTGAAACCTAGGTTTTAGATTATCCAATTACTATTATACCCTTACTTTTTCTTACACCCTCTCTCCTCTCTTTTCTCTATTATCTCTCATCTCTCTTCTCTTATCTCTCTTTTTCTCTTTACTCTCTCCTCTCTCTTTTTCTCTCTCCTCTCTCCTCTCTACACTCTCTTCTCTCTCCTCTTTCTTCTCTATCATCTTTCATCTCTCTTACTTTTAATCATATCATACCCTTTTTAGTAATTTACCAATATAAAAAGTGATTCTACTACTAATCATCCAAACATCTTTATTCCCAAAATCTATTTTTCCCAAAATCTATTCTACCCAGAATCTATTCTCCAGAATCTATTCTCCCCAGAATCTATTGTCCAAAAGCTAATCCAAACACACCCTAATGTGAGTCTTTTTATTGATTGACTCTCTAAAAAATAATGATAATCTCTATTTATCTTTAGTATCATTTCAAGCTGTCATCTTTTCCAATATCTACAAAGATAATCTTTTTTAACTCAAATATCCTATAAACAATGAAATAACAAGTAATAGGATAAAAGAGATAAATTAATTAATAAGAAAATAGGAAAATATAACACATTTATCTATGATCTTTTAATTAAATTTAAATGTTAGATATTAAGGAATTATCTTTGAATTAATTCAAATGATATTGAATTAATATAATATAACATAATACTAATATAATATTATATTATACTATATTATATTAAAGAAATGAATTAATATAATAAAATATAATATTAATATAATATAATATTATTGGAGGTATTTTCATTTTCTCTAATTAGATATTATAATTTTCTCCTTCAATTTGGCAATTCATCAATGAACCTTCCTTATATAATATAATTGTGTATTAGTTGATGTGTGTCATAGTCATCATTTATTTATTTTCCCAATTTTCTGAAATATAAAAAAGCAAAATCCCTTCATGCAAATCAATCTAATCAAGAGAAATTATAAAATCAATAAAAACACAAGAAAATAATATTTTTAATCATTTAATTCATATAATCAATTAAACCACAAAATAACCACAACTACTACAATAATGCCTATTAAACATGATAAATTCCCTAAAAGAGATATGAAATTGATAAAAAAAAAAGGGATTCATCAAATTCTCCCACACTTAAACCTTTGCACTCCTTGGCAAAGCTTTGGAAAACATCCTGATAAACAATAGAAAATAAGTAGAGGAGTTAATTAAGTTTGATAGAAGAGTAATAATACAATCAATCAAATCCTTCAAGTCAGCGATAGTCACATAATAACAAATGCAATATGATCAATCTCTATGAACACAGTTAAGACAAAGGAACATGGTAGAAGAGAGTACACTCAGTGATATATCTATTTCACTCATCTCACCTTTTATTGGGGGGTTTTCCCTCAAACCTGCATATACTAGCCCCTACCATAAGCTTGTAAAAGTTCTAAGTCCCTATCGTCAGTTACATGTTCATTCTTCAATCAAGAAGACTTTATAAGTTTATAATGTTGGAAATAGGCCTTGTGGAATGGAATATGAATGATGGAAAGTACTATATGCATGCAATAATGAGCATGAATTCATGTCATAAGAGATGTAGAGGTGGTAATTGTGCTAATAAAAGCTGATAATGGTGCCTTATTCATTTCTTTTCTTTTCTTTTTTATTAATTTTCTTTTCTTTGCTTTCTCATTTTTTTCCTTGTATTTTTCTTGCACTATCTTTGTTTCCTTTTCCTTTCCCTTTTTTTTGTGCAATATGCTTTTCCTCTATTTTTTGGCACCTTGTATATAAAAGATGTAGCACAACATCCTAATAATAATGACATGAATAAAAAATTTATTTTGAAAAGATGTTTATGCATATATGACTTTCTATAAAAATAATGATAAAAGAAAAGTGATGGGCTCAAAGGGGTGACTACGGATATAATATGTATAATAGCTTGTGTTTAGGATAAAGGGGTTTATAATATAATGGCCTCAATCATTTTAAAGAGTTGCACATGAGTTAGATAGCAGATAAGAGAACTATGACAAGTTTTGAAGAGTAACTAGTGTAGGAGGTACTCACTCAATTTAGGAATTTAAGGCTGAGAATCCTTTCAATAGGGTTATCTCTCTTCATTGCTGTTCACAAAACCTCACTGAAGACTTCAACTATTCTCAATACATTATATTACCTGTTTCTAGGATAACTCTTAGTATATTGACTAACTAAACTATCACAATCAATAATGGACTTGAAATATTCATACATGTATCAGTGTAATCAAGATGATATTTTAATTTAAAATAGGAGTGTTCAGAAGCATAAGTGTGAAATTTTTTTAAAAACCAGGTATTTTTAAGAGCTCAATCAAACAATCAATTAAATTCATTCTCTCCCCCACACTTAAACCAAGCATTGTCCTCAATGCAGCATTAAAGCATATAATAAAGGGAGAAGGGAAGATGGTTAAAGAGTCATGTGCTAAGAGAGGATATTTTATTCAAAGAAAAACTAACCTAAAACTAAGAAATAATTAAAATGCAACCTATTCTAGGAAATTATTAAAAGACATAAAGCACTAAATATATCTTTTACTGCTGGAACTGTCCCTCCCCCATATTTATCTCAAACAATAAAGCTCAAAATATATAGAAGTAAAAGATAAGGAAAGAGGCAACCTAGTGCCTTTATGCCGCTTGATGCTCTTGAAATTGAAATTCTCATCTGTGATGAGGAACATGCTCTTATGTAAGTATACCTTCTCTACACAGTTTCTCTAATTGTTTAGGGTAGTAGCTGGGGGTCAATTTGTGGAGGCGCCACAAGATAGTGAGTATGGTGATCACTATACAATTCTCCTAAGTGAGATACCTACAAGATATTCAATAAACCACAAGCAGCACCTTTTCCAACTCCTAGTATGGGACAAGAATCAAAATACTTGAAGCCATGGAAAGCCTTCAAGCGTGTAAGGTTAATAATCAAGACACCAGATATGAGAACTCTATAAGATATATAAGAACATAAGTATTTCTCACATCCAGTAAAATCTATAAAACTCCATTAAGTAAGAGTCTTGACTTCAACATGAGAAATTGGAATATAATCATCAATGATTATTTCTTTATAGGGTGGCAAATCACATGATAATATTTTATCCTTATCAATACCCTCATTTTCATCCTCCTGGATGGTAGGCATAACATTAATAGGTACTCCTTGATCTAATAAAGCCTTATTAATATGTATTTTCCAAATAGTGCAAGGAATTGTAAAAGCCCCTGGATCTGGCATTTAATAGGAAGTTGAGGTTTGAAGAGGGCATAAATATTAGAAGAAACTTGGACTCTTTCATTTGGTCTAAACTTACATTTATGGGTACACAGGTCATTGATGAATTTGACAACTCTAGGCATGCCTTTAAGTAATTCTAACAATGGAACATTCACCTCAAGTTTTCTAAACAAGCCATAAATCTCCTTATCATGTTCCTTATTAGCAGTCCTTATATTCATGGCATAAGATTTAGGGAAATGAATAATTACCTCTTTACTGATGGTTGGGAAAGTCTCTACTTGAGAAGCCTAATCTTTCTTGAGTAGTTCTTTCTCTTTCAAACTTTCTGATTGCTTAGGTATTTCAGGAATATCTTCAGTAACGTCCTCTACACCTTTAGTGGTGTGTTCATGGATATTTTCAGTAGCATCTTCAGTGAAACCTTCAGTAGTGTTTGCCACTTCATTTTCTAAGAAGCCCACCTTTTTTTCCCCTTTCAGTGTGATGGAATTTAAGGACTTAGGATTGATGAAAATGTTGGAGCGGATGGTCTCTATGTTCTTTGCTTGTTGTTCATTTATAGAGTTAGCCAATTGAGTCACATAAGTTAGCCAATTCATTTATAGAGTTAGCTAATTCAGTAATTGTTCAAAATCAGAGTAAGTAGGCAGTAGTCTAGTATTCTTGCTCCTAGTCATGCACAAGAAAGAAAACAAGTGCAGATAAAAGTAGAATAAAATAATAAAAAATCATAATAAGTAATCAAGAATTAAGGGAATTGATTCCCCTGTAATGGCGCCAAAATTTGATGTCACCAGTCGTTAGCGCTCAAATTATTTACTAACTTAATCTATATATAGTATAGAGGTCAACTTAAGTCGTATTCTTTACATAGAGTCAATGCAAGGCTTAACTCTAGATCAGACTAAGTGTGAGAAGGAAGAGTAATATAAGAGAAATTAATTAATAATTTTTAGAAAATAAAAGGACATAATAACAAAAAAATAAATAAAAGCAATAGTATTAAAGGATATCACCAGTAAGATAAACGCTCCCAAGGATTGATGTATGGCTATCATCGTTCAATAATAGATTGGAGTTATAATAATTATATAAGCTAAGTCCATATCATGCATAACCCAGACAACCGTCATGATTATAATCAAACAATCTACAATTATACCTAGATCTAGCATACAATTGTATCAGGAGTGACTAGTGAAGATCTACTTAGCATGTGATAAATTAAACAATAAATTATTTGCTCCCCTAAAATGGATATTCAACCGAAAACTCTATAACTAAACATGTGAATCCAACATGAATAATTATAAGAGCAACCCAAATATATCAAATAAAGAATACCAAATCATAAATTGAAATAATAAATCACAAAAGTTAGATCACAAAGATGTCTCAATCGAAACCCTAGGTCTAATATATACAAATCTCAAAACCTAAATCTAGTAAATCATAAATTTGAATAAAAGAGAAGATCAAAATATAAAATTGTTCAACTTATAACTCTAAAGCACAGGAACTCAAGCCTACATCTCTCCTTAAGAACTTAGAAGGAAAGGGATGAAATTGTGAAAAACATGAAGAAGATGATTGTGTTGGTGGTGATTGGTGTGTTCAATGGAGCCTTGAGGTCCTTTATATAGCTTTTGGGAGTGAATCATGTTGATATGGGTCTCGTTATTGATTAACTCTCTAAAAGATAATGATAATCTCCATTTATCTTTAGTATCATTCCAAGCTGTTATCTTTTCCAATATCTCTAGAGATAATCTTTTTTTAGCTCAAATATCCTATAAACAATGAAATAACAAGTAATAGGATAAAAGAGATAAACTAATTAATAAGAAAATAGGAAAAGATAATACATTTATATATTATTCTTTGATTAAATTCAAATGTTAGATATTGAGAAATTATCTTTGAATTAATTCAAATGATATTGAATTAATACAATACAATACAATACAATATAATATAATATAACTTAATATTAAAGGAATGAATTAATATAATAAGATATATTGTTATTAGAGGTATTTTAATTTTCTCTAATTAGATATTATAATTTCGTCATTCAATTTGGCAATTCTTCAATTAACCTTCCATATATAATATAATTGTGTAGTAGTTGATGTAAGTCCTAGTCATCATTTATTTATTTTCCCAATTTCCTGAAATACATAAAAGAAAAATACCTTCATGCAAGTCAATTTAATTAAGAGAAATAATAAAATAATAAAAATACAAGAAAATGATATTTTTAATCATTTAATTCATATAATCAATTAAAGCATAAAATAACCATAAATACTACAATAATGCCTATTAAACATGATAAATTCCCTAAAATTGATATGAAATAATATGATAAAATAGAGATTCATCACTCATCTCTACTCATCTGCATTCATTGTCAATTAATATATTTTGAGGATAAGTCATTGTATGGTTTTATATAGAAATTATTCCATATATATATTTGACCATACTAACCATTCTCCCAGAAGGAAAGAATTTACATTCATGATAGGAGAATGAAGAAATTACTCAAATGAACTACACACTCAAGATATATGAAGATTGTAGAGACAAGTAAGCATTAAAGCTACATAGTTCAGTTGGAAATAAACTAAAGAGGATCATCATCCACGCCAATACAAAAGATGCTCAAACACAATGAGAGAGGAAGGCAAAGAACTTCATGGATCAATTCATCATATTGCCAAAACTAAATGAGCAGTTATAAAACCTTTCTCTTTATATGGAGAATATATTTGAGCTATCTTAATGATAATGCTTTCATCCATTATGTATCTATGTGATCTTGTCAAAAATTTATTTTGATGCATTATGCTTTTAACTGAAAAATATAAGATATTGTTCTTGAAATTCAAGGTTTTAAAATTATCATATAAATTTGTGAAGGGAGACATGAATTTATCGAAGATGTTATCGATAAAGGGTCTTATCGATAAAGGCTTTGATAAAACATATTATATTTGATATTTAATGAACTAAATCTTGCGAACATGTCTTCAATAAGAATGAATTGATTTTGTGATTCTGTGAAATATTATAACTGAAATTTATCGAACATCTTATCGATAAGCTAATCGATGACTTAATTTATTTTGTGAAGTATTCTATGTTGTTTTCATCGATAAATTCTTTGATAAGAACACTTATCCAAATTTTATTCCATAAAATATGTGAAAAAGTATTGAAAGTTATTGAACAACTTATCGATAATGATACTTATTGAAAAGCTATTCGATAAATTAAGTATTTCTGATAAAACAATTGATTTCTTGATCAAAGAACACTTCGATGAGGATGCTTATCCAAGGACTTTTCTATAAATTTTGTGTGATTTGATTGAAAAATGTAGTTATTTATTGAACAATTCATCAATAAAGGGACTTATCAAAGAGTTATTAGATAAATTTCTTACTGTTTTATAAAAATTTATCAATAAACACTTCAAATAAGGTAGTTATCGAAGACCTTATTGATAAATTATTTGTTATTTAAGGAAAATATTACCGTTACTGCTCAGTTCATCGAAACCCTCTTCAAAAAATCATTCATTCTTTCTGAACCCATAAACTCAAATCTATTTCCATACTTTCATCTATTCAATTAAACTACTCAAAAACACTTTCCCCAACATTCCATTAACAAATCTTTCCTCATAAACCTCAAATTTCAACTCACCCTCTTCGTCTACACTAAGGCCACTGTTCATTAGTTTCATCTCTCAATGGCAAAAACCAAAGTAGCTGAGATTAGTCTAGAAAAGTCTAAGGGAAAGAAAAAGGCCGGTTCTTCAAGCTCCAAATTCAAGCCAAAAGTAAGGAAGGATAAGAGCCCACCAAGAGGCCAAGTTACTTCAATTCTAGTAGCACAAGTTCAAGCATCTATACAGGAGACATCAAGCCTAGTCAGACAAAGTGCACGGCAAGCCTTGAAAAGGAGAAGGCATTTCTGTTGACTGTATCTAAAGAATCTGAGCCTGATGATACATACTCCGATGAGAATCCTAATCATAGGGTACATTCAAATACTCACACTACTATTGCTTCCACTAGTAAAAGAAGGAGACAAGGTACCCCTGAACCATCTCCCATTTCACCTATTTCTACTCCCTCATTCATGCCTACTCCATCATGCCTTTTTAGCATTACTCACTGGAAATCTAGACAGAGGAGTAGATAAAGGGATATATAAGGCTGAATATGCAGAGAATCAAGTTAAATGATAAAATCCAATTAGATCTCTTCAAACCCATAAAGTACTAGCATTAGCCTTTCCTATTGTCCTGAAGTGGTATGGATATTCTTCTACAATATGAAAGTTTTTGAGGAAGAAAATGGAGAAGGGGAGATAATGAGGAGTTATATGACCACTTAGTTAAGGGGAGAGAGATAAAATTAGAATCTAAGATCATCAATTTTCTGCTGAAAATGACAAAGCATGATAAGAGTTCTGATTTGTCTATAAGAGATACCTACAAGATCCTTATGCTTGATGATAACTTCTTTGAAGATCTCAAGTTTGTACTAAAGGATATGTGTTATTATTATAGGATAACCAACTATATATACTCGAGGAAAATGGTCAATAAATATGGGAGCTTTACATATATGACTCAGAAGGATTATTCTGATCAGTTTAACGCAACACAGAATTTTGATTTGAGGTCCCCATGAATTGACATAAATTTTTAAAGTTTGAAAAAATTAGTACAGTATCTTCAGGACCTCAGAATCAGATAAAATTTTATAGTAAATTTTTATAATTAATATAAGAATTTATGAAACTAATAGAACTCAAAAAGGAGTTATGTAGAATTTATTATGGAATATATAGTAGAATAAAACACCTGATAAATACTTTCCAGGAGAATTTATTGGGAATTATGCCATAAAGGTATTAGACCCATTTAAAGGCCCAAGTTAGCATCCCATAGGCCCATTAAGATACTTGAACAGTTATGTGGGCCAGTGTCCAAAGAAACCCTGAAAAATATAAAATTGAGAAAATGCCCCTGTGTTGCAATACTTAACAAGAGATTAGTGGAGGGTATTTTAGTCATTTTGGATAGGTCAAAAATGCCAAGGTGGGTACAAGGATGAATAATCAGAGTTAGTATATGCCCTGATAAGATATAAAGAGGTGTAAAATGACAATCATACCCTTAAAGCTAATATAGTATAAGATAGTGAACTAAAGGTATTTCATTTATTTTTCAAGGGATGGTAAGCAGATAAATACCCAGTCGAACTATGTCAATGGTAGGGAAAATCTAGATACTAGATTTAAGGTTAGAAAACATATTATGGAATCTCAAAAAACTTAGAGTTATAAAATAATTTGGTTTTTGTGAAATCGACTGGATCAGTGTTTCTCTATTTGTTAAGCCAAACACAGCCCTATATGATGTCATGGATGATGTCATTCTAAAGCTTTTAGGGCAAGCTTGATGGAAGCTAAAATATGGACCATTAGATCAAATAGTAACCAAAGTAATATTGACCTTTCATTTTCACCTAAACTTTTCTATAAATCCCCCCATTTCTCTTCTCATTCACGCACACACAAGGGAGCTATGGGGAGGTATTGCCAAAATAAAATCCAAGCAAGAAGATGAAGCAATAGTCAATCAAGTAAATATTCAAGGTAATTTCTTCCTCCTACCTTTGTATTATGTTGTAGGAAGATTTCTCTTGGATTTGGATGGTTGAAACACCATCTTTCTCTCCATCTTGGCTGCTGGACATGATCTGGAATTAAAGAGGAAATATGAATTTTGAGTCATGGAATGTTTATATAAGCTTAAACAAGCTAGAATTAAGTAGTTTGAGCTTAGGAAATAATGTAATCTTGGAATTATAATCTTGAGACCCTTTTATCACTGTTCATACTCTTAGGCAGGAGTTAGAATTTTATAATGTTGATGCTTCCAATGGTTTTAAAATGAAAAATTGTGTGGGATAAAGTAGAGAAACAAGTATTGGAAGCATTGAAATTAAAATGATAATTTTTAGAATTTATAAAGGTGTTGTACGGTTCTGGACAGATTTCATAGGAGGAGTTTTATTTTCATAATTCCAAGATCATATTTGAATTCCTTGGACAAAATTATATAGGATTGTTCTAAGAAAATAATTATTACAAAGCTAAACCACTAACTCTAAGAATTAAGTTAAGAGTTAGAGGTTTTAAGAATGTTAGTGTGCATGGATTATGTAATGGCTCTAATGAGTTGTATACACAATGTAATTATTTTTAGGGCCATGATATGTCAAAGAAAATGAGTTAAAGAGGATGATCAAGCAACCAATGTTCGGTTGAAAACTTAGGGAGCAAGTGCAAGAACAAGAGAAAAGCTTAAGTTCAAGGTAGTGGACTTACATTTTTATGTGCTTGATGTGGTATGCTTATGTGTTGACATGTATATAATGATTGAATGATGTTGTGACATGATAAATGATGTTGAATATGTTATGAATAACATGTTCCCATGGTCATGCATTTTTATACAAAGCATATAGCATGATGACATGTCAATAATTAAAGAAAGTTTAAGAAAATTACATATCATGCATTAGCATCCATCTTATATATTTAAGTGGTAATATTTGCTACTAAGATTCCCCAGAATCTCACCCTCCCACAACCAACCAATTTAGGTCAAGCATGATGGAAAATGTATGCATGGAGAAGAGCTAAAGAATGGAAGAAAGAAAGTGAACAATTTATGATTTCCTAACTCTAGCCTATGATGTATAGTCCTTTCTAGTTATGTAAAGTGTCTATTTATGTGATAAAATATATAAAATAATTATGGCATATGTTCATGATGTATATGAATTTATGAGGGGCCAAATAGCTGGTTTATGCATGCTGGAACAATTATTGGGAATTAAATAAAGGAAACTAAAATGGTAAACATATAGGTCCTGAAGTAGTCTTGTTGTGGCTTAAGTTTGACCTAGAAAATGAAAGAATTATTTCACAAGATTTTATGATCATGTAGTACACATAAATAGATTTAAATTCATAGGTAACACGTGTCGTTTGGATGTGTATATCAAGAGTAATGAATTTCCAAAGTTACAAGATAGAATCTAGAATTTCCAAAATTTGCCATATAAACAGTAAAAAATAATGATTTAACTGTATTTATTGGCAAAGTAAATGTCCATATTTATATTTTTTTTTCCTTTAAGAGCCATGAAATAGCTTTAAGTATAAATTTGGATCACCTCCGTACAAGTTTTCTATAATTAGTTATGAATTTTTAAAGTTAGACTATCAATATGAAATTTATCAAATGACCAGTACCCGAGAAGTAAGTTTTAGAATTTTAATTTTTGGGCTAAAGTAATACTTCTGCTAATCAAATACGCTTTCGAATACGTACTTTGAGAGGTTAAAAGTAGGATATTTTATTTTTACCCTCCCATAACCAACCATAATAGGTTATTTATGATGGAAGAATCATGCTTGATACATGAGCTAAGGAATGGAAGAGAAGAAGTAGACAAGTAATGGCATGTCATGTATATTATCCTTTTTATGTAATGTTATGTAATATGCTATTATATGTAAAGAGAAATGTATGAAATAATTATGACATAACCCCATGATGTATATGAATATATGAGAGGCCAAAGAGATGGTTTATGCATGCTAGAAAAATTATCGAGAATTAAAGAAAGAAAACTGAAATAGTAAAACGTAGGTCTTGAAGCAATTTTGTTGTGGCTTCAGTTTGACCTATCAAATGAAAGAATTAATTAACAAAATTTTATAAACAATTATTACACATCTAGAGCTTTAAATTCATAGGTAATACGCCTCATTTGGATGTGAAATAAATTTCTAAAGTTACGAGACAAAATCTAAAATTTCTAGAATTTGCTATATGAATAGTAAAAAAGTAACAATTTAATTGTATTGATTCGCAAGGTAAAAGTAAATATTTATATTTTTTCCTTAAAGAGATATTAAATAGCTTCAATTAGAAATTTAAAGTAACTCCATACGATTTTTCTAGAATTAGTTATGAATTTTCAAAGTTGGACTGTCAATCTGAAAATTACCTAACGAACAATACCTGAGAAGTAAGTTTTCAAATTTTAATTTTTGGGCAAATTCTGCTAGTTAAATACGCTTTTGAATACGTACTCTGAGAGGTTAAAAATAGGATGTTTTAATGAGCCACAATAATTAGTGGGGAGAAGGTTAACATATGGGTCCTGATTTATAGTGAGCTGAGAAATTTCTATTTCTCAAAGTCCAAAACCACACCTCTTACTTAACTTTAGCTGGTCTCATTCTTCTTACCATGTAATAATATTGATCACTTGAAGAAGGGTGAGAAGGAGATAAAGATACCCAGACTTGGTGCTGAACAGATCCATATGATGAGGATCTTACTTCCCTTGGTTGCTGGTGGTAAGAAAGTTCAAAGAGGGAAGCAACATGTGCAGATAGATGAGGCTCAATCCTCAGTAGGACCAACTTAAACCTCATTCGCACAAGCTGCCATTCATCATCTTGTACAACAGAAGCAAAAAGGCTATGGGAAGACCCAGACTATGATTATCAACCTAAGAAAGATAGTGGACTTACAGAGACAGGCCATCAGTGTTCTTGGTGAAGAGGTATTTCAACTAAAGCTAAAGATGAAGACTTCCAACATAGTGTTCACTGTTGAATATCTTTTGGGTGACACACCAACAGCTCATGTTACAGCTAATCCAACCTCTGATCCTATAACTCAATGAACTGAGGTTCCACAGACTTCTGAGCCTAGTCCATCTGAACCAGCTCCTCCTACTTCCATTGAACCCTCTATTCCTAATCCTCCTACTGCACCAGCTGAGCAAACCATTGAGAAAACCCCTGAACAATTCTCTCAACCAAACCAATCCTCTAAACCCAAGCAAGAGAACCAACCAGGTTCTTCCTTATTTGACTCCAGTTTTGAATGATGTCAAAAAAAGGGTACTGATAAGAAGAGTCAAATGTTCTTTTTGTATTAAGTTAAGCAATTGTATTCAAATCTTTATAATTCAATAAAAATTGCTTCTGTGTTCTTTGCGTGTGCTTACTAATATGCATATCTATCTTTTAATTGATAGTGCTTATTTTAATTAAAATTCAGAGTTTTTCATGTATCTCAATTAAGTTTTGGCATCAGCAAAAAGGGAGAAAAGTGTTAAGACTCCAATGTTATGATGACAATTAATTGAGAAAAGATTTCAAAAAGTTGAATCTAATAGAGGATTTATTAATAAGGTTATCGATAATGTGAATGCTTGATAAGCTCTTCAATCAATGAGAAAGAACTTTTGAAGAAATTTTTTTTTTTTGAAAAGCATTTATCGAGAACTTATTTGATAAGGGTTCTTATTGATAAAGACTTCGATAAATCAATATGAACTTAGCTTTAACAAAAAGTCTAAGTCAATACTTAGAATTGAAATTGTTCGAAGACTTATTTGATAAGATGAGTTTCGAAAAGAGTTTGGAAAAGAGTTCAAATACTTATTCGATAAGTATGACCAGAATGAGTTTAGAAAAGAGTTTTATAAAAGCTTTTATTAAAGTATTGATCGATCAATATATTCATCAATAAAGACTTCGATCAATAAACTCTGTTTTAAAAAGAAGACATTCTGATTTCAAAAACTCATTTAACGAATAGCTATTCAATAAGGGGATTTATCGAAAAATACTTCGATAAATAGAGAAAACGTCTGATTTTATCAAAAGCACTGAACTGATACAAGATTTTGCGTATAACTTGCTACTTGTTTTTTATAAGTTGATTATCTTGTTTGTTTCTCCTCAAAATAATTTATAAAAACTTGTTTAAACAAAATCAGAGAAAGAGAGATTTGAAGTCTACTTATCATTAAGAAATTTCCAATCTTACCCAAATTGCTGGAGCACTAATTTTGATAAATGTTTTTGACAATGATTTATTTGAATTATCTTCTTCTAAAATGATATGTGAAAACTTGAGTTACAAAAGAATGTTTATCAAAGTTATATTCTATAAATCCAGAACTATATAAATTAAATTCATTTAATATTTATCAAAGCTCTTTTTGATAAAACTGATTATCGAAATCCTATTTGATAAATCTAAGAACTGTTTTAAAGGAATTCATTTGAGATTTATTGAAGTCCTTTTCGATAAGGAACCTCTTCAATAAACACTTTGATAAGTAGGACTCATCTGAGAAGATATTTTTAAACCAAATTATGACATAATTTAATCTAAATCATTTGGAAATAGTTGATATGTACTTATACTGATTATATATCTTCTCTAAAGTATGTTTCAAGATCATTTACAGATCAAATGAAGAAATTGATCAAAGAGCAAAAGGTCAGACTGCATACGTCAGCAATAACAGATATATTCTTCAATAGCTACTCCAACAGCTATCTAACGAATTTATGAAGAACTCAATTATAAAAAGAAGATGAAGCCAAGGAGAGAAAGTTGAGTAAGTTGAACGATGAAAGAAGAGACAAGAAAAGCTTAACAATACACTTCGATTATATTTAGTGAAATTATGATAGTCTCTGTTTCATTCTGTTTCTTCTCTTTGGTATAGAGCATACTATATTCTTAAAAGAAAGAAACTTAGATAATGTGTACTTAAGTGATTATCACAATTTCTCTAGTTGAGAGAGATATTTGTAAAACTACATTTCATTTATGAGTTGCTCAACAGTGGTTATCCTGTTTAGTTATCACCTTACGGTTGTAAGGGAGTGAGAGGGATTCTCACTAGTATTATCTTACGGGTTGTAAAAAGAAGTAAGTGAAATCTCACGTTGATGTATTAAGGCGCCAAAAGCCCAGCTAATCTTGAAAGATATTAGAACACTCAGAGGGGCTCTAGGGATTAGACGTAGGCCAAATGAATTGAGCTGAACCACTATAAATCATCTCTATACAATATTTCTTCATCATCTTCCCTCATTGGTGATATCATTCTGTACTCTATTCCTTGATTTTATTTTAATATTCTTAGAGTTTTTCAAAATTTTTAAATTTACCCAATTCACCTCTTCTCTTCTCCTCTTAGGTGATATAGCCTGAATCAACGTAAAATTGTTTCTCGTTAAAAATAAATTAAGCAAAAGAAGTAATTATGCTAAGAAAAAGCAGAAGCATTTCGTCAAAAAAGGTATCTCAGGTCATTCTACACTTGACGGCCCCACCAAAACAAGAAACTGTAATACCATGTTCATGAACTACAAATGAAGTAATTCAAATAAGATTGCCTAAAAATAGCCCAAGAAGTGATTATTAAAATAACCAGAGATTCTTTGGATAAATCAGATTACAGGGAGCACAATTGTCAATGATGGTGTCAACACAGGTCATGAGCGTAAAATGACAGTGAAGTAGAAATTCGACAGCCCAGATGAACTAGTATTTTACATGAATCCACGCGTTTATTGTTAACGATGCATTGTTAAACAAAAGGAGATTTGAAATAAGGAAACCTCGTATAGATTAAAGGGAACGACAATTTCGAGACACAGAGTAAGCCAGATGGGAGTTTAGAAAAGGAAAAACAGCTCGCCCCATCGTTTGCTCGAATTAGGAACAAGCCACAAACTCGGCGAAGCAAAAGTTGCTTTTGGGGAACCTGCACATTTGCCAAATACAGTTCCAACAAGTTGATCAAGTTCTAGGACTAAAAACTGAAATATGAATAGCTCGAATCTTCAAAAGTACAGCTAGAAATGGCATTACCGCCCATTCTGTTATCCCGATCTGAGTTTACCGGTGATCGGAGTGAGGCTTAGTCTGAGAGAGAGTCATACTATGAAGAACCCTGAGGCTTCGATGCGGATTCCCGTGACAGTGACATACTTGCTGGCCAAATAAATAAAGATATAATTCCGTTTTTGCCCATATGCATGTGAGTCTTTACGGACATGGAAATATAAAGTAAAAGCGGGTATAAATTCAACTGTTAAATAAATTACTTTTTATTTAATATTAATTCATTTTATTCATTTATATATATATTGATGATGAGAGAAATCTTTACATAAATATCAACTATGTTTAATTAAAATATAACAGTCCAGCTAATAATTTATATAAAAATTCATGACTTATTTTATTTTTAAAAAAATAAATATTTTAATTAAAAAAAATAAAATCTTATTTAAAATAAATTAAGAGATTTATTTTTTTAAAAAAATAAAATATAATATGATTGGTTTCATGAGTAATCAACCAATTAAAATTAAAATATAATAAGTTGCATTTTGATTGAATTGACTTCAGATTCTATATAACATCTTTAGATCATATAAATATTTTTCTGACGATGAAGATTGATATTGATTAAGCCATATTTTTCTTACGAAGAGCAATTGAAAAAGAGTGCCAATTGCCGACACGAATTAAATACTTGATATGGCTAGTGACTCATGTGGTAAATCAGTGTTACTGGATTGTTACAGAATTTTATAAAGATGGCTTAAGAGGAGAGTGGGAGGCATACCTTGGAACACCCTATCTGGGACAGTGTGCTGGAACTTGTGGAAACCACGCAATGAGCAGAGAGGCGAAGGGGCTCGTGGTTATGCAAAATAAGCCAAGGAGATGGAGACAGGTGGGTGAAACCAAAAAAAGAAGAGAAGAAGCAAATGTTACGAACAGCAGAAACAAAAATGAGAACAGAAACGGAAATCAAACCAGTACTATGCTACCTTTGCTAAGATTTCTTCCTCCATTTCTTCGATCTCTCTCCTTATTCAATATCCTCCTTTGATGCTGCTCTCGCCGAAACAGTTTTTGATATTTTCTCCTTCGCCAACCTCCTCTAATTCCCCAATCTATTCTGCTCGCAAGCCCTAATTCCTTCAGACCCCAAATGCTAAGCTATTTCCTTTTTTGTTTAAAAATACGGTCACTGTGGCAAAAAAAAAAACAGTGGAAAAGACGCTAATAAATTTGGATTTGAAAGCAAGTATTTAAGAAGGGGAAAAAGAGAAAAATACTATATGAAATTAAAAATTTAAAATAAAATAATAAATTTAAAAAATAACATATTAGTCATAAGTATTAATCTATTTTTTTTAAATTTTAAAAAAATGATTAAATTATCTTTCTTCTTTTTTTCCTTCTCTCTCTTCCCTCTTCCTTACATATCAGTTTTTTTTCTTTTCTTCCTTCTCTCTCTTCCCTCTTCCTTCTCTCTTAGCGTCTACGAACAGAAGCAGCACGAGACAAAGGCAGAACAACAGTGACGCGAGGAGAAGATAACAGTGACAATAGCACAGAAGCATATCACTACTCAACTATGTTCCTCCACTTCCTCGACTTCCTCGCTTCGAGTGGAGCCACTGCTTTGGGTCCTTCAAGGCGAGGAGAAGAGAACAACGATGATGGCACAGAAGCATATCTTATCTCGGCCATGTTCCTCATCAACTTTGACGCTCTCCCTAACAACACCGTGCAGGCACTGCTGTCATCATTGGACTTGGACCAACTCTCTGACGGATCATCTTCTTTCGTCTTCTACACTTCTCTCAGAGATTTTCTCCCATCCGCCACTCCACCACCTTCGGTCTCTGTCTCTAGACCCGACATCTCCATTTGCAATCGCCTCGTTAAGCAAGCTGCTTGGGCTTACCTCTAGCCAATGTCTTCTTCCCCTACTAGCTCATCCTCCCTCCAGCTTCCTTCATTTAATTTCTTCTTTCTTTTAACCAAATGGAATTTTTATTGCTGATGGTGTAAAGAATCACGACCTGGAGCCAATAAAATATACACTTTATTGAAATAGATGGGAGAAGTATTTTTACACGCACAGTACTTCCTATCTATTTATAACATCCACTTCTACCATACACACGTGACCTCCAACATGTAAATCTACCTGAATTTATTTACAACAATAATAATAATTATTTACAATTCATTGGTTTAACACTCCCCCTCAAGTTTGTGACTATAAATATCTATAGTCCCTAACTTGTACAAAAATCTACTATTATCTTCTCTCCCAAGGGCTTTAGTCAACATATCAGCTTGCTGTTCTTTACTCTTCACATGCTTAAGCTCAATCACACCCTCCTGAAGTTTTTCTCGCACAAAGTGACAATCCACTTCTATATGCTTTGTGCGCTCATGAAACACAGGGTTTGTTGCAATGTATATGGCTGATTGACTGTCACAAAATACCTGAACAGGTTCTAAACCATGTACATCTAAATCTTTCAACATCCTTGAGATCCACACAACTTCTGATACAGCTTGGCTCAAAGCTCTATATTCTGCCTCTGCTGAAGACTTTGAAACGGTGGACTGTTTCTTCGACTTCCAGCACAACAAAGATCCGGCTAACTTTACTAAATAACCTGTTACAGATCTTCGAGTATCTGGACATGTCCCCCAATCAGAATCAACAAAGCACTCCAACTGAGTAGCCTGTCCTGCTGCTAACAATATCCCAAGGCCTGGTTGATTTTTAAGATATCTAACCACCCTTACTGCTGCATTGTAATGGGATCTCCTCGGCTCATTCATAAATTGACTAAGCCCCTGCACAACAAAACACAAATCAGGTCTGGTCATACATAAATAAGACAACCTTCCTATCAATCTCCTGTATGTAGCCGGCTGAGGTAATAAAGGATCATCAGTTTCTTTCTTCGGTTTTGCTGTCAATCTAATGTTTTTCTCCATCGGTACTGTAAGAGGTTTTGCTGCAGACAATCCCATGTCAGAAATAATATCCAAAGCATACTTTCTTTGATTAAGTACTATACCTTTATTTGACCTTGCTACCTCTATCCCAAGAAAATATTTAAGTTCTCCTAGATCCTTTATCTTAAATTTATTATGCAGAAACTGCTTTACCTCATTGATTTTATCAGACCTATTTCCAGTAATAATCAAATCATCAACATAAGCTAATACCAAGGTAATTTCAGATTCAGATTTCCTAACAAATAGAGAATAATCATACTTACTCTGTTCAAAACCTGCTTCTAATAATGCTTTAGTGAGCTTAATATTCCATTGCCGTGAAGCTTGTTTGAGTCCATATAGGGATTTTGTCAATCTGCAGACTTTATTGTCTGTCAAATTCTCAAAACCCTGTGGTATATGCATATATACTTCCTCATCCAAGTCACCTTGAAGGAAAGCATTGTGCACATCCATTTGAAACAAAACCCAATCATTCTTAACAGCAAGAGTAAGCACAATTCTAATTGTGACCATTTTAACCACAGGAGAAAATGTCTCAAAATAATCTATTCCCTCTTGTTGATTATATCCCTTAGCAACCAACCTAGCTTTAAATCTATCAATGTTCCCAGTGGAATCATATTTTACCTTGAAGACCCATTTACACCCAATTGGTGTTTTACCTTTTGGGAGATCAACCAACTCCCATGTACCATTCTCTTCCAAAGCTTGTATCTCTTTCTGCATTGCATCAATCCATCTTGGATCTTGAGCAGCCTCTTGAAAGCTACATGGCTCAATAATGCTATCAACTTTGGATAGAAAACTTTTATAATCAGCAGATATATTTGAATAACATAAATGTGATTCTAAAGGATATTTTACCTTCCTTTTACCTGTGGTTGTTACACATGCATATCCAAACAAAACTTTCTTGGAATCTCTCATTATGCAATGATAATCCTGCATCCATGCCGGAGGTCTTCTTTCACGCATTGTTCTGCCACCACCTGAATGCTGAAAGCTTACCTCACCTTGTAATGGTTGATCAATGGGATCTTGTGATATCTTAATTGGTGGTGCGGTAGACTCATCATATTTGAATGAGTCTAGGGTAAATGGATCAATCATGAAATCCCCATTATCTCCCCCTTGATTGATGCATATGGAGTCTCGAAAAGGGAATTTAGATTCAACGAAGATAACATGGCGATTAACACACATGGAGGAAGTGTGAATATTATATAATAAAAATCCTTTTTGAGTATCTAAATATCCCATAAACACACATGGATCTGATCGGGGACCAAATTTATCAGAATTATGCAGGTTAGTAGCATATGCAAGACAACCAAAAACTTTAATCATAGACAAATCTGGTTGGCTACCGTACAAAAGTTCATATGGAGTCTTAAAGTCTAAAATGCGAGATGGAGTCCTATTGATGAGAAAAGTGGCAGCGGTAATGCACTCACCCCAAAAAGTTAAGGGTACCCCAGACTGAAAGAAAAGACATCTAGCAACATCTAAAAGGTGTCGATGTTTCCGTTCAACTATGCCATTCTGCTGGGGAGTATATGGACACGTGGTTTCATGTATGACCCCTCTATTAGTCAAATAAGACTTCAAAGCATGATTGACAAATTCAACGCCATTGTCAGTACGCAATTTCTTGATGGAAGCAGAGAATTGATTAGAGGCGAAAGCAAAGAAATTCTTTAAATGTGAAGCAACATCACTTTTATTCATCATTAAAAATGTCCATGTATATCGTGAAAAGTCATCAACAATGGTAAGAAAATAACGATGACCTTTATATGTGGGTTTTCTATAAGGCCCCCAAACATCAACATGGAGTAATTCAAAGCAATGACTAGTCCTAGAAGTGCTGTTAGCAAAAGGCAAGCGAGTTTGCTTAGAACGAGAGCATATATCACACGTATTATGATGAACAACAGGAACCTCAATCTTAATCAGATCTAGATGTTTCAATATATCTATAGGTGCATGTCCTAGCCTCTTATGCCAAATGTCTTGAGGAAAATTGAGAGGGGCGTGCTGTTCAGCATGCATAACATTGTCAGTCATCTTATGTGCAGTTATTACATACAAGCCAGAATCCTTTCTACCAATCATTCTTCCCTTCCCATTTAAGGTTTCCTGCAAAAGGCAACATTCAGGATGAAAGGACACTATGCAATGCATGTCAGCGGTTAGACGGGATACAGAAATAAGGTTAAAGCAGCAACCAGGAGCAAAATAAACATTTTTAAGGACAATTCCATGTCCAACACATACTGTGCCAGTGTGTGTGACTACCATTGTATCCCCATTTGGCATTGTAATTCTCCTAGGGGGCCCTACATACTTATGAACACTGTCAAGCATATCAATACTGCGGGCAACATGACATGTTGCTCCGGAATCAATAATCCAGTCAGTCTTTAATGAAAAATTCGGTATAGCATTTATGATACCTGAGACATGTTCATCAATGTAATCACTAGTAGAACTGACAACAGCATCAGGTGACTTCTTACTCAAGATTTGAACTATCTGGTCGTACTGTGCTTGGGAGATGGCTCCATGTTTGGAGAGGGCAGCAACTGCTGATTGGTGTGTTGGGGAAGCAGCGGTGGAGCTTTCACACTGAGTGACTTGATTAATGGTAGCATCTGGTAGTCGCTTTCCTCTAAAGTTGGGAGGGAAACCAACTAAATGATAGCAAGTTTCCCTCCTGTGGCCCTTCCGATGGCAATGAGCACATTCATCTTGGCTTCTTCCTCGACCACGTCCTCTCCCTTGTCTCCCACCTCGAGTAGTCATGGCAGACCCTTCCAATGGGTGAGTAAGTGATTGGGAAGAAATTTCTCTCTGTGACTCATCTTGGGAAACTAAGGAAAAGGCCTGATTAAGGGACGGGAGAGGTTTCTGGAGGAGGATCTGTGTCCTGGCATGATCAAAATTATCATTCAGCCCAAGAAGAAACTGCAGAAGCCGTTGTTGTTGAAGGGATTGAGAATACTGTTGAGTGGATGAGCATTGGCATGATGGTGGGGGAACTAGGCAGTCATACTCATCCCATAAATCCCTTAACTTTGTGTAGTAGAGTGCAACACTCATGGGCCCTTGAGTTTGAGAGAAAATTGATTTATGTAAAGAGAAAATTCTAGTACCATCTGTCTTCTGAAATCGTTCTTTCAGGTCATCCCAAACGAGCTGAGCACTGGAGGAAAATACTAGCCCGGTGGAAATGTGCCTGTCAACAGAATTGATGAGCCAAGAAAGGACGATGGAATTACAACGATCCCATATATTCTGTAACTCAGGTGGCTGCTGTTCACGGGGACATGTTCCATCGATGAATCCCAGCTTGTTTCTTCCATGGAGGGCTAATCGCATAGATCTACTCCAAATCTCATAGTTCTCGGGTCCACGAAGGGGCTGTGGAACAAGGGTAGCCACCTGAGTATCCGACGGATGCAGATAGAGTGGATGGGAGAAATCGATGGTTTGTGCCAATTGATCATGTTTTGCCATTATTCAAGTTTCTGGAACCGACTAAGCAGATGAAAGAAAATCCAAAAGATGAACAGGAACAATAAAAAGATGGGACCTGGTATGCAGAATGATTCTTGCAACGGTCGATGGTCGTGACTGAAGAAAAGGGCGCCAGAAAACAAGAATCTCGTTTGTGGCAAGATTTCTTGTTTCAACTGGGACTGGTTTGGCAGAACAGAAGCGATTACCGACAATCAACCCTCAGAATCGCTCTCACAGACTTGACGAAATCACTCCACGATTTCAGTAGTGCTCACACGTGGATCTGGCGTCCCACTTGTTGAAGACTCGATGAACGCTTGTGACGCAAACAGAAGTGGCAAAAGACGCTACTGGAAGTTTTAACAGTCTTTACGGAGCATACCGAGTCGCTTTGCAGGGAAGCTTCATTCTGCTATCTTGACTTTCTTGGGGAGCTGCAGCGACGGAAGGACTTCACTCCGCGAAGCCTCTTGCAGCGATCTTGATGGAACTCCAACAAAGAACTTCTGGCGGCAATCTTTTGACAAAAGCCCTAACGGAGAGCTTTCCCGCAGCAACTACTGTCAATGAAAGAAGTTCCCCAAGTGAAACTTCTAGCGACTATCTTGGCGGAAATCCTAACGCAGGCCTGACATCAACCACAACAATCTCATTAGGTTGAAACCCACTTGGGTGTATGAGGCAATGGATCTCTATAGGAAAGGCAGGCCCAAAAACAAATTTGGCTCTGGTACCATGTAAAGAATCACGACCTGGAGCCAATAAAATATACACTTTATTGAAATAGATGGGAGAAGTATTTTTACACGCACAGTACTTCCTATCTATTTATAACATCCACTTCTACCATACACACGTGACCTCCAACATGTAAATCTACCTGAATTTATTTACAACAATAATAATAATTATTTACAATTCATTGGTTTAACAGATGGTTTTGATGGAGAGAGAGTGGATTTATTTTCAAGGGTGGCTTGTAATTGATTAAAGAATTTGTAGGTTTTGCCTTCAGGTTTACTACTTCTTTGGTTCTATTGAGGATATTAATTCTTCTTCTCTGGAATCATTTTCTGTCAGCATGTAATGTAATTGCTATCATAGGCAATATGATTTTTGGTAAATTCAATATGTAAAGTGGTAAATATCTTTAAAACTATTGTTAGTAATAAAAGCTATGATTGAAGGTTATTGGCTTTACTTATTTACAAAAGTTATAAATGCCATTACACAAGAGTAATTAACCCAAATAATTATTTGTAACTAAATTGTTAAACAGATTAGTAAATGTCTTATTTAATATGGTCAAAATCATTACAAAAGTTGTAAGTCCCATTAGACGAGTAGTAATTGACCCAAGTAATCACTTGCAATCAAGTTGTTCAATGGAGTAGTAAATGTCTTATCTAATATGGTCAAAATTATTATAAAAGTTGTAAATTCCATTATACTAGTAGTAATAGATCCCAATAGTTATTTGCAACTAAATTGTTAAATGGAGTAGTAAATATATTCACTACGATGATAAAAATCGTTACAAAAGTTATAAATCCCATTACACGAGTAGTAGTTGACCCTATTAATTATCTGCAACTAAGTTATTAAATATAATAGTAAATATCTTCACTACAGTGGTACAAATCATTAAAAATTTTATAAATCCCATTACACGAGTAGTAATTAATCATAGTAATTACTTGCAACTAAATTATTAAATAGAGTAGTAAATATCTTAACTACAGTAGTCAAAGTTATTACAGAAGTTATAAATTCCATATACAGGGAGAGTGGCCATTTTCAGGGGCAATTTCATCCTTTTGCCAAAATTTTGAAAGGACAAATCGGTATTTATGATCAATTTGTCCTTTTACAAATTCATATACCCTATTTTGAATTTTGAATTTTAAAAGGTATTTTTTGTCTTTTTCCCTTTAAGAAGACAATATACAAATTTATATGAACAGTAGCTAGTTTTTCTTTTTCTCAATCTTTTTTAATTTATACATTTTAATTAAAAATTAA
This sequence comes from Leucaena leucocephala, assembly GCA_037074615.1. NCBI lineage: Eukaryota > Viridiplantae > Streptophyta > Magnoliopsida > Fabales > Fabaceae > Leucaena > Leucaena leucocephala. The sequence continues at coordinate 13,013,664 of CM073537.1, forward strand.
TATATCATCATTTAATTGTATAGTCATCATTAAATTTGTTGACGCAATAAAATTAGAGAACCAAACATATACATACATTAGGATAAAATTAAAAAGAACATTGGATGAAAATAAGTACGATGAAATTATATTTTGTATGCAATAAAAAATTTACTAAATTATCTTTAGTAAAATACTTGCCCAATTCTTAATATATAAATTACTTAATTAAGTTTGCAAATAAAAAAGAGTCAACCAAAAAATTAGACAAAAAAATGAATAAATATAGTTTTAAACAAAATGAACAAAATAACCCTCACTCTAATCAAGTTTTTAGATTTATTCTACATATATATATATATATATATATATATATATATATACACATAGAATATTCTTGTCAATATTTAGAGTGAGTTTAGATTAGAGGTGGTATAAGTGACTTTTTTTAATCTAACTTTCGCAAACGTAAAATAAGAAAAAAGTTGAATAGTATAATATGATTTATTTTTGGATAATTTTTTGTAAAAAAATTATTTTAACAAATTAAACTTGTTTAGATAACTAAGCGAAAAGTTTAGAGGTAAATGACTGAAAAAACATGAAGTTTATTAAATAATACATATTTATGTTATATGTATATAATGTAATAATTCTATGAAAAATATTAAAATTAAAATTATAAAAATAAAATAATATTATTAACATACTTATTTAAATTTTACAATTTTATTTTTTAAAAGAATAATATTACATCATCAACCCAATGTGGTATCTATCTTCCTTCTCTCACAATATCCCTTCTCTCTCCACGGTTCAAAAGCAGCAGCGATGGAAAAGTAATCAAAGATTTCTTAAGTTCAATTGGGTTTTTTGTGGTGAAGCACTTTTTTTACATCGCAATCCCAAACATCACCAATTGTAAATTGACCTAACTCCACTTTTGAGCATTGGATCGTGCAATTGAAGCCTCAAACGCTCTCTCAAACACATATAATGCTGAAGAGATTGATTTGTTGTAGCTTAGTAGTGGAGGCAAACGAAGAATCAAACTCAGTTTCAATTTCTGAGATGCATAGTATAGGAAAATAGGCTAGTCTACCCTTAGTGTATTAGGTCTAGACCTATATATGTGTATATGGGCTAAAGTAGAAATACCCAAAGAGTTGGGTCATCAGTGTGAATATCCTATGATCTTCAAATTGATGGAGGGAACAGTTATGAGGTAACCACCCCTCTCCTCCATTATCTGAACATGCGTAAAAAGGGGAGAAAGTATGAAAAAAATTGTTTTCACATAACAGAAAGAGCTATGTATTAGGGGTACTGCATATAGTAGTATGCTCTTCTCTCGGGCAACAACTCTCTATTTTCTACTCTTGTGTGCTTTTGTTGTGTACTAAGTCTGAGCCAGGTTCTTATTGTTATGATTATTTCCATTGTATGAATCTGTCTCTGCAAGTTTTTCACTATTAGTTCATATTATAGAAGTAAGAGGGTGAAAAACTGCACCCTACGGTTATAACAATTTTTTCGTTTCTATAAATAGCCATTTTAGCCTCTAAAATCCGTACCATTGAGAAGAGCTCGCGAAATCAATGAGAATAGACTCCAAGAACGTCAAAAACAGACGTCGGAGGATAGAGTTATGAAGGAGAAAAGTTTCGGGTAAAATTGGGTAACCTGAAAACCTCTGATTTAGGCTTCAAAAATAGTCCCATTATGTAGAGCTCACGAAAAAGATGGAAAATGACTCCAAAAATGTCAAAAATGGACGTCAGAAGGCGGAGTTATAGAGGAGACGGACCCGCCCACCTTTGTAAAATGGGTCGTCATGACTCAGCTGGAGGTTGAAGATGACCTCCAGCTGAAATGATGATGTCGTTTTGGCGTCTCATACAAAAAAAATTAGTTGCTTCCACTCCCTAAGAGTCATGGACGAAACGTAAGCTGGATCTAACCATCCTTAAACCATGGGGGTCAGCCGCGTATATCCATGATGATTCCCTTAAGTATAGGAAGTAGGGTCCTAGAGGAAAGAAGTGTGTATTTATAAGGTACTCTAAACAGTTCAAATGATACGTTTTTATAAGTGAAAATGAAGATGGAACAGTGATTGAAATAGAATCAAGAGATGCCACATTCATTGAGAGGGAATTTCCGGTAGGGGAGATGTTGACTGCACTGTATCTCTTTGTGAGACTCAGGAACAGAATAGTGCTGAACAAATTGACAGACCAGAATTCTCTAGGTATGTCAATCTGAGTGGGAGCTAAGAAATGTCAACATAAGACCAAGACAAAAAAAAGGTAAGCAAGTAGCTCCGGTCAGAAGGAGCAACAGGGAAAGTGTTCTAAAGATACGCTTTCAAAGAAGAAGAAGCACACTTAGTTACTCCAGAAGGGGATGATGAACCCCATTCTATTCATGAAACCTTGGCAGGTCCTGCTAAGGAGGAATGAAAGAAAGCAATGGAAGAAGAAATAGACTCAATGATACTAAGTCTAGGAGTTAGTTGATCTTCCAAAAGGGCACAAAGCCATTGGGAACAATTGGGTTCTCAAAATTAAGAGAAAGATGGATGGATCAATTGACAAATATAAGGCTCGATTAGAAGGAAAGGGATATACACAACAGGAAGGGATAGATTATAAGGATACTTTTTTACCTGTTGTGCGCTTTAACTTGATAAGACTTATTCTGGCAATAGTAAGCGGTTTAAACATGGAGTTACATCATATGGATGTAAAAACCGCATTCCTGAATGGTGATCTAGATGAAGAAATCTACATGGAACAACCATCAGATTTCATCAAGAAAGGAATAGACAATAAGGTCTTTAAACTCAAAAGGTTCATTTATGGACTGAAGCAATCATCCAGACAGTGGTATTTGAGATTTTATAAAGCGATAACCTCATATAACTTTCAGATGATACAGGGAGACCACTGCGTCTATATTAAGCAATTTAAAGATAATTTTGTTATATTATCCTTATATGTAAATGATATATTATTGGTCGAAAATAATCTAGATTCAGTAGCAGCTATTAAAGAATGGTTCTGATCGAACTTTGAAATAAAGGACATGGGTGAAGTATAATACATACTTAGAGTTAAGATCCAAAGATATCGCTCAAGAAGGATCCTTTCTCTTTCATAAGAGAGTTATATCAAGAAAAAACTTGAGCGAGTCAATATGAATGACTACAATCCTATGGATATCCCTGTAGCTATCGGAGTAGCCTTAAGTCCTATTATATGTCCCAGAAAAAGATGGAAAGAGTTCCATATGCTAGTACAGTTGGTAATCTAATATATACAATGGTGTGTACAAGATCAGATATTTGTTATGCAGTAGGGCTGGTAAGCAGATTTCAGTCTAATCCCAATGAGAAATACTAGAAGATAATGAAAATGATCTTGAGATACTTGCAAGCCACAGCTTATGCACTGTGTTATGAGGGAAGTAATCTATGCCTAATGGGATACTAGATCGACTTCGGGTCATACCTTCTTGCTGAATAATGACGCCATATATTGGAGTGGCAAGAAGTAAACGTGCATTGCCTTTCACTTTATGGAAAATGAGTTTGTGGCATGCATTGCAGTAGTGCAAGATGTTTTGTGGCTAAAAAGATTTATAGAACACCTTGGATTTAGAAATGAGAGTACCAATCCGGAGATAGTGCACTGTGGCAATACTGCTGCTATAACCTACACTAAAGACCCCAAATATCATAGCAAGATTAAGCATATTGACATCAAGTGCAATTTTGTGAGGGATTGTATAATACAGAAAATTGTTACCATGCTATATATTTTCACCAAATGTATGGTAGCAGATCCCCTAACAAAGCCAATAGGCAAAGAAGTATTTGAGAGATATGTAAAAGCTCTTGATATGTATGAAATGTGAAATACAAACCTTATGTAATGCTTTTAGATTATGGAATTATGTTGTTCATCATTACTTGATGTGTCTGTGTAAGAATATATAATGTCCAGTAGATCGTATAGGTAACCACCTTTGACGCTTAGGTAGAGTGTGCAAAGAAGAGATATTTGTGTTCACCAATAAATCGGTAAAGAGTGCTGATATGGTAGAGAAGAAACATAAACTATATGTCGCCTCGACTAAAGTGTGACAAGTCGAGATGATATTCGTATACATGAAATTGGATCGAACCATGGAAACCCACTTTCATGATGCTTGTAGCCAGATAACAAATCCTTCAACGTCGATATCATAGAAATGAAGTTGAAGAATTTGGGTTTAGATACTAAAAGTGTCTAGACTTAAATTTGTATGGTGTTTATAATAGATCCAAAATGATGTACGCTCTTAAAGTATAAGAGTAACACCATAGCATGTGATTCATGCCACATGTGCTAGAAGAACTGCAAAAAGGAAGCAAGTGAAAGATCCCTGTTTCATTGCTGTGTGAGCCCCAGGAAGGAACGGTCCTTCCATTGGGGTCATTTGACTTTGACAATATCACGGAGGTATGATTCAACAACTGCTATTTTAGCATATATCCTGTGATCATGATAGATACGATCTAAGGAATTACGCTAGGAAAGCGGTTGATCCATATCGAAGTGATATATGGGCGAAAAGAAGATTACCTACAATATACATACGTATGCTAGTATCTGTGACATGTCTCTTATGATATTGCGTTTTCATAAGTGTGGACACTAGGCTTACAAGAAAGGCAATCTGAGTCAAGTTTGATTTGAGGGGGATTAGATTGGCCATAGAAAATTGTATATTGGTAAATCTAGGACATCTGAGGCATATTATTAAACTCAAGCTATACGAATGAAATGTTGTCTTGTACTGGTCCTATAAAAGGAATTTATAGTACAGGCACCTAGATGAAGACGTCATGCCCATGTCGTCATGGCAAAGCACTTAGTATAAAAAAAAGGAAAAGAGAGCTCAGAACCCATGATCCATAACCCACCAAGTGTGAGTGAGAAATATAAAAAAATAGGCCGATCCATCCTTGGTGTATTAGGCTTAGACACATATATGTGTATATGGGCTTAAATAGAAATAACTAAAGAGTTGGGCCATCAGTATGAATATCCTAGGATATTCAAACTGATAGAGGGAATGGTTATGAGGTAACTACCCCTCTCCCCTATTATCTGAACATGCGTGAATAGGGGAGAAAACATGAAAAAAAACCATTGTTTTCACATAACATAAAGAGCTATGCGTGAAGGGGCTATGCATATAGTAGCCTACTCTCTTCTCTTGGACAACGACTCTCTCTTCTCCTCTTTTGTGTGCCTTTATTGTGTACTAGAGACCCGAATCTAATAACAATATCAGGTTATCGTGTGGATACTTGAAGTAAGTGAACCGACGACATATATGCCAAATTCTTACACATAGAGATTCTTTTAAAAACAAAAATTGGCAAGAATATTTTGATAAATTAATAATATATGCATATACAATATAAAATAAAGGGTTAAAATATAATTTTACCGTAAAATTTTTTACTCAAAAACGCTGGCTAAGTTTACAAAATATAGCTGTCGCCCACACCATTATAAATGTTAACTGTTTGTTGACTAATTAGGTTGAGGTGCCTCTGCACGTAGGATAATATGCCACATAATACTCCACTTATTGTGCCACGTGAGTACCATCCTCTTTCCCTTCCCACCTTCAACCCCTCCTCCACCAATATCGCCATCGCCTTTTACAGGAATCGCATATGCTGCTTTTCGTTATCGGCCAAAAAAGGAATCGCAAATGAAGCTTTGAGAGACCTATTTATCATCTACCGTACCTCCGCCATCGCCACCTCTTGCTTCCGTCGTCGCCATTTCCTTCTTCGAAGATTTGTCGACCCACAAAAGACAAATCGCTATAACATTCATATTTTGGTAACAGTGGTTGTGGGTCAGGATGAGGGAACGACGGGGAGGAAGGAAAGGAGGTGAAAAATCGCGTCTCCTCGAAGCAATTTCAGGTTTTGAGATCTGATTGAAATATCTTCTTCCTCTCATCGATGGGTTCAAGCTTGCTCTTATTTCTTCTTTCTCAGCTTCTCACGATTTCCGGGTTTTCTATCTGTTTTAACAATTTTATGATTTATGGGTTGCAAATCTGATGACCGTAAGGCATCGCGGGTTCTGATAATTTTTGTTTTTGGGTTTTCCTTCCTTTGTGTATCCATATTCAGATCTCTCCGATTTATTGATTACGATTTTTGTCCGCAAAGCATTATGGTGAAGTGGCTTCTTGGCTTCAATGCCCCATCATCGTCATCATCATTCAGAAACCCCCTTTCGATTATTTTACTCTTTTACTTTGGAAATCCTCTCTTGATGGATGCAGACTGAATTTCAAGAATCAAACACCAATTAATTTTTGAATTGAGAAAATTGATTGCGAACCTGTTTCTAGATTTCAACATTCAAGACCGTTTTGCTGGTTTGATTTGTTTTTGGGGGGGGTGTAATTTCAGTTGCATTATTATAAGTTCACGTGGATTGTGTTTTCTTCAACTTGGATTTCAAAATTCCTTTGCTTTGAGTTTCTTCTGGGTTCAAACACCCCGGTTGATGTTTGGTGGAGATGATGCCAAATAGGTGCGGTGATGTGGGTTGAGTGTTTAGGATTTCTTTTTGGGGACATTGTTTTAGGAATTTTTTAAGAGCATTTTTGTCACTTTATTCAATGAGCTCCCTATGAAATCAACCCTAGCCACATGGCTTGCCAACTCTGCATTTTTTGGTCAATTTTTTTTCATTTAAAAGTCAAATATTACTCTAAATTTTTTTTTTAATAACAAAAAATCTTGAGTGAAAATTTTTAAAATAAAATTAAATTATACTTTAATCTTAAAATAAAATATTTTGATTCTATCTCAATAACAAACATATCCTTAAATTCTATTTTTATTTTTATTTTTATAAAAATTATCCATAATATAAAATAGCGTGTAACAATTATACTCTAAAACACATTGTTAGGATGATATCAAAATAAAGTGTTAAAATATTAATAAATTATTTATTGAGATAGTATATGATTTTACTTTTTTTTTAAAAAATATATAAATTTAAATTTTAAGAAGCGTCCTTATTGATAGAACATCAAAATTTTGTATGGTCTAATTTTCGAAATGAATTATACCTTTAATAAAATAAGAATGTAGTACAAAAATATGAAAATCAACATGATAAATGTAAGGTTTCCAATTGTAAGTTTAAAAGTCTAAAAATTAGTCTAAATTAAATAAACTACTAAACTCTTTTGAGCATAAGTTTTAAAAATATCCTAGAATATAAAATAATTTTAAAGGATTAAATTATAAACTAAAAATTTGTCTGAGGCTAAATTATTAATGCTGTTAAAGACTCTAGGAAAGTCTCAGCCAAGAATGAGAAATGAAAGTATTTATGAGCTAAAGGTTACATCAGAGATTTCAATGATATAATTTTTAAAATTAAACCAAGTTGAGATTTAAGCTAATAGAAGTAAATATGAAAAGCATGCCTAAAAATCCTAATAAAATATAAAATGAGGTACTAAGGGCTAAGGCAATTTGAGGTTGAAAATAACAAAATTACCTCCAGAGTGAATTTTAAAGAATTTTTAGAATTTTGACTAATTAAGAGATATATAACAAAATTTAATTATTTGAAATACAAGGAGGCCTCAAATAATTTTATGAAATTTGGGATTAGTTATTTGATGAATTATATACATTTATAAAATTGGGTTTTTCCCTAAAATTAGAAAGTTAGTTTTAAAAATATTTAAAGCCTATTTGTGTCAAAAATGGGCATCTTTCGAAGAAATTTAAAAAGAAGTACTTCTAAGAGGATTTTTAGCTTGAGAAAAAATTAGAGAATTTTCCTGTAATAAAAGAAACTTATGAAGCAAAGGGACAAATTTTAGGACTAAGGAATTGTCAAAAAGTATTTGGTCGAATTTATAAATAAATGAAGTTATTTGATATTGTTAAAATTATGTTTGGTTCAATTATAAAAATAATAAATTAGATTAATTTAATAAAATGTAGATAAAAATAAGAGATATAAGTAAAAGAAAAGAAAAGATATTTTTTATTTAGTTTAAGAGGAAATATAAAAAAAATTATTATAAATTAATAAATGTACTGTTATAATTTTATATAATTTTTTTATTATTATTTTATCTTGGTTAATTTTTTTTATTTTTCATCAGAGAAGCTTCACGTCGCCTGTGAGTGAGGGAAGAGAGAGAGACAAAGAGAGAGAGAGAGCTTCATCTACATCTGAGATTGCTTTGCTAACATATTGTGATTACCAGTATGAGATAGTTTTTGAATGAAGAGAATGATAGGTGGACAAAAATTTCTGAAATGGGTTATTCCTCTTGTTGCGATATTACACAGAGTTGTGTCTCTGAACTACGCCTCTGCAGCCTGCGACTTCAGTTTTCTTGATGGAAACAGGAATTATAACTATACCTTGACTTCTCCCGTGCGGGACTTCCCCCACGGCGTTCGCAGTGAAGATGGGTACGCCTTCCGCCCTTTACATACTTTTTTCCTGATATGGGCGAAATCCTCGATTTATGCTATCCAACATATGTTTCTTTGCGACAGTAGAAGTAAGATTGGAGGAGCGTCACTGAAGGTAAGGGGAAGGCCGGTGGTAGTGCCATCATTCGCTGGAAGTGAGGGAGAGGGCGAGCGTCGCGGAAGATAAGGTGAGGATAGCACTGAAATATTAAAAAATTATCAAGATAATTTTATCATAAAGACTCAGTTTTTAACCTCTCCAAAGATTCTAATTTTAGAGGGATAAAAGATTTTAGAAAAATAAAAAAGCGAGAGAGTTAAAAAAAATCTTTTTCTTTTATTTTTTTTAAATTAAACACTCAAATCTGCTCACCTTCCTTATCTTTTTCTCTAAAAGTTTCAACTAAACAATACCTAAAGAGTAAACAAAATTTGAAGATACCCCTCTTTTCACATGGTTTAATTATGAAGTCATGTGAATACATTTATGAAGAGAAGAAATTAGAGAAATTTATGACGAGACTGATAAGACAAATGTTTAAGGCATCTAAATAATAAAACTTAAAAATTTACTCGATACAGTACCTTTTTTTGTAGCATGATTAGTAAAATAGGTCAGATTGTCAAGGAAGCTATTATTTTCTCTTCCTCTCTAAAATGACGCCACCTAAAGTGATTTTCTTTAGAAGGCAACGTGAAGAAATTCAAGAATAAAATAATGAGCTGAACTTAAAATGATTATTCTATTTGATTTATGGAATTCAGATTACTTTTAAATTTAGCAAGTTTGAGGGCAAAGAGTGGACTTGAAACCACAGTTAAATAGAGTTAATATTTTAAGTATTATAAATACCCATCCTCCCTCCCATCTTGGGGTGCAATTTGGCAGCATGAAAAAGAAGGAGGAAAACAAAATTTCAAAGAGAACAAGGAGAGGAAGAAGAAGGAAGTGAAGGAAAGGAACCTTAAACAAATCAAATATCAACCTAAGGAAAGGAACCTTCAAAAAATTAGTTGTTAATGTTGTTGTTGCTTAAGTAGTTAAGTTTATTTATAGATTTTAATGAGTTTTAGAAACATGAAACTTTAAAAAACTTTACTTTCTAAATTTATAAAAGGGCGTGAAAGAAATGAATTGAAGTTAGATTAATACCTAGGAGGTGTTAAAGAGTTAAAATTAAGTGATTGATGGAAGAATAATTAAAAAATCTAATTATTAGACTCCATATTTTTATGATGATAAATAGTTAAACTTTGATTTTGAGTTTATATAGCTAATTTTTTTATAAATTTATCGATAAAAGTATTTGTCGATAAGCCTTTCAATAAATAAAAATAAAATTTATTTTATAAATGATATTTAAAAAAGTATTGAACGATAAGATAATTTATCGATAAGTATTTCAATAAATAAATTAGTTAAATGATATTTGAGTTTGTGAAATTTTTTTATTTGAATTAATTAAGTTTAGAAAAACTTTCTAAAAAAATAATGTTATAAAAGTTTAGATATCTTATTTTTAAATTAATAATGTATTATGAATTTAAATGAAGTTAAACTCTATTCTAATCAAAATAGATTTTAAAGGATATAGTTTATCAAAAAGTATCTTAACTCAAAAGTTTATTGATAAGTTATTTAAAAAATTTATTGATCGATAAATATACTATTAAAAAAATATTTATCATAATATTATTTTATGACTATTATAAATAAAATTATTCGTAAAAAAATAATAATAATATTTTTATAAATAAATTTTATTTTAAAATATTTTTTACGATGATTTTGATAATAAATGTTGCGAAAGATATTGTTAATGATGATTATGTAAAACAATTGCTGTTAAAAATATTACACTGGAAAATCGAGAGAGCAGTGATCGCCACGAGTGGGAAGTTCCAGTTGAAAAGACAAAGGGAAGGCTTTGCAGTTTTAATTAATGAAAAAGAAGTAGCTGACATAAGTACATAATGTGTTGCAGTAGAAGCTTTGCCTTTGACTTTTGAGCCCAGCATATTCTACCATATATTTACTACACTATATTTATTATAAATAAATCTTAAAATATATATGAAATTTGAAGAAGAAGCCCATAGCAGAAATATATTGGTTCCTTCATTGTAGAGTAATTTTTTGCCAGATTTATTATAGAGTATTACATAATTGTATATATCTATATTTTAATAACAATTTTTAAAAAATTGTCGTTTTAAGAGAAAAACAACGAGGATATGCACACACACACAAAAAAAACTTACATATGCAAGAGAACTCCTACAAAATCGTGATGAAAAGTGAAATAAAGAAGTCTTACATTTGTTATCCAAGTTGAGAGAGATACACTGGAAAATAGAGATAGCAGTGAGCACTGACGAGTGGGGAGTCCAGTTGAAAAGACAAAGGGAAGGCTTTGTATTTTGAACTAATGAAAAAAAAGGAGAAGCTGACATAAGTAGATAATGTGTTGCAGTAGCTTGTTTTTTGTTTTATTTTCCAAAGCTTTGCTTTTTTTGAGCCTGCACATTCTCCCATATATATTCTACCCTATATTTATTATAAATAAATCTTAAAATATAGATAAAATTTGAAAAAGAGGCCAATAGCATAAATCTATTGGTTCCTTCATTATAGCGTAATTTTTTTGCTAAATTTATTATATAGTACTACATAGTAGTATTTTAATAGTAATTTTTAAAAAACTAATTGTTAAAAGTAATTTAAATAATTTTTAACAACGATTTTTCATAAAATTGTCTTTACAAATTTTTTAAAATTTTAACCTAACCTGATTATAGTTTTATTTTTATTTTTTTATAACCATTTGTGGTTCCGTTTCTCTACCTCACAATGACAAATTTGTACGAAGGTCATTTTCTGGCGTTTTCTCCTATTTTTAGTGTCTATTTCTGTTGTTAACATAGTTCTCCGTCATCTCTATCATTATCCTCTGTCATGAAAATTGTAAGTCACTGTTTAATTTTGTCATTTGCTCATTTTTTTACTTTTTCGATTGTTGGTTATTTATAAACTATAATGCATCATATGGGCTATCATCCTTATTTTAAAGACTTATAAGTTTTCTTTTCCATTCGCTATCTTTCTCTTCACTCATTCAACCTCGCACTCGTTTGAATTTTTCTTCACCGTCTTGTCATGAGGAGCTTGACGAGCTTCAATAGCAAAAGCTTTCTAGATCTTCAATTTTTTTTTACCAGATCTACAACTTCTTCTCTATATCTGATCCAATACTTTTAGTGAGGTTGATCGGGGTGGTAGATTGACCTTATTGGAAGGAGTTTGAAGAACTTAAATGGACGAAGCTTTTGAATCTTCAGTTTCTTAACTATATATTTGATTTCTTTTCTTTAGATATGGTCTGATGCTTTACATGAGTGTGGTCGAGGTGACTAATGATAGGTGTAGGCTGAGGAAAGCAAAAAAAATTCTAGCTTTCCACGGTGGTTTTAGCTAATACTGCTGTGGAAAGGAAGCAATTAATTTCATTAATTGTTTCACCTTTCATGGAGGTTTTAGCATAAAACAGCCATGAAAGGTTACCTTTAACGGCGGTTACAAACTGTCATTATAATATAGACTTATAACAGCAGTGAAATTCAAGCCGCTCCTAAAATCGTCGCGAAAGGCCACTTTTAATAGCCGTTAAAAGCCTTTTTTTAGTAATGACACTTCGATAAGATTACCTATTCTGTTTCAAACATTTCTTTGTTTTGGAAAGGAAAGAAAAAGCTTTTATCGAATAATACTTTGAAAAGACCTCTGTTCGATAAACATTTCGATAAACCTGAGTCCAAGCCTTTATATCTTAATCTTTATTTTTCGAAGGACGCTTCGATATTGTTGGTTTTTGAAGTACTATTCCATTAGACACTGCTAGAAAATAGGTTTTCTAAACTAGTTAAAAATGGGCTTTTACACCGGACCTTGGTCCGTGTAGAAACAACCCGTGTAGAAAGTCTCATATTCTACACCGATTGTATACGACCGATCTAGAAAATCAGCTTTTTAAACAGGTTATTCCATACAACCGGTTTAAAAAGTAATGTAAAAATAAAAAAAATCTAGAATTGAAAAACTCTAGGTTCATATCAGAGAAGCTTTTAAACTAGTTTTTGTTGGAAATTGTGCCCTAGGGGCCAATCATTGTATCAGGTTATCACATTATTTGCATGTTTACTGTGATGACCATCCTTGGATAACTCATGATCTTATCCTAAATGTCCCTGGTCGGTCATCTATGTGGGAGCAGAGATGAAATAAGACCAGTATGACTTTGAAGATATATAGAGATATAAATCAAAGTCATAAGCACATGTAAGAGTACAGGGTATTGGACCGACCCGTAATGAGAGAGCTGCATGGGTCAAGTCATAAGCTTCTCTCATATACAAGCCATGTCACTATGCCCTTTGACCTGAGATCATCATGGATTCCTACATGACAAACGCTCAGCTTTGACCTAGTCAAAAGTCACTTTTGACCGAGTGATCATAAAGGCTATGCTCGGGCTTAGTGATTTTTCATGCGGAGGAATGTGAATGGTCAAGATGGAATTTGTCCCTCACATTCGTAGAGAGATATTACTGGGCCCCTCGATGAGTGAGTCTGAGAAATGTATGGCCATACTGGAATGGAAGGGTAGTTCCATTTCTATATTCAGACTACTCAGGGATCGAGAAAGTAATGGTCAGGAATAGGAGGATGACGTTCTCCATGCCTCATCCTTGACCGAAATATCATGTGACAAAAGGGACGTGATATGGTTGTATGAAAGGTTACATCGTTTATCGATCCTCATATGTTTTGGGTAGTCGTAATGCCTTGCTAGAGACCGCTTACGACTTGTGGGTCAGTATAGTAACTGGGCCACTGCCAACTTCATATGGGCCTACAGGGTCGCACACAAAACAGCCCAATGCGAGCTATGATGTCCAGATTCATTGAATCTAAGAGATGTCTAGATTCAATGAATGATCTAGGGTGGATATATATTTTATATATATATAAATCAGTATATATATATTATATATAATATAAGAGATATTTGTAAGATTTAATTTATAAGGATAAATTAAATCTCTATCACTTTTGAATTTGAATTTAAATGGATATGATCTATTTGAATTTGAAATTCAAATTGATAAGATATCTCAAATTTGATTTATGAGAATAAATCAAATATAATTCTGTCTTATCTTTATTTTAAATTAAATAAATAGGTGAATTAAATCTGTGGGACGGATTTAATATAAACCATATTTATTTAATCAGTTTCTTATTAAATTATGCAATATATGATATTGTATTAATTCAGAATTAATATAAGATTAATTCTGAAGCCCGGCCCTATTAGAAGCCCGATAGCTTCCTATATATTTGACATTAGGAGCTAGGGTTCAACACAAAATATAGATCTCTACACACACATTCAGACGTGAGAAGAGGGGGCAGGGAGAGTGCAAAAGGTTTGCACATAAGAAACTGCCGAGATAGAGACGGTGAGGACGGAATCTCTAGAAAGCCCTAGAGGGACAAGAGGCGCTAGCACGTCGTTCGCGATTGGAACGCTGCTCGTGTGGATACCGGTAGAGGAAGCCGATCTGAGCTGTCGACTTCTACGATACGGCCAGACACGAAGAAAGGTCGCGACCAAAACATACTTAGGTCGCGACCATAAGGGCATCTGAACGTCAGAAATCCGAAAAGAAGAGAAAGGTCGCGACGAGAAGCAGAGTAGGTCGCGACTAAAAACTCCAGAGGCGACAGGTCGCGACTAGAAGATGAGGAGGTCGCGACTGAAAGTTCCAGAGGCGAGGAGTCGCGACTAGTGGACACTGAGGTCGCGACCAAAGCTCGAAATCGAAGGTAACACTTCTTTCTCCTTGACTTAAACACATTCGGTAGATCCTGGCTGGGAATGGAAAAAATTTTTAAAGTTAATTTCCGCTGCGTGTCTTCCAATTCCCTTCAGTGATATCAGAGCCATGCCGTTTTGTGTTTAAGTTAGGTTTGATTGTTGATACATGTGATGTATGTTAGACTTCTTAGCTGATTATATGATAACATGCGAGATATGTAAGACATATATGGAATCCCTTTATGTATGACATATACGGAATCTAAAAGGAAACTGAAATCGGTGGTGTATGTTAATTGATTTGATCAATTAATATTGATGGAGTCTAAGGAAATAGAATTAAGATTCTTGATCAAAAAATTTCCATTGGGGCGCTGCCCCACACCCCGCCCGCTAACCGGCTAGCGGGACCGCCATGGCTATCTAATCGTAGCGCAACATAATCGTAATATGTACTGACTTTCCTAATATATGAATGTTTTGAAACATTTATTACCCTTCAAATAGTATGAATTTTGATTCTTGAATGTTTGGGTATGGTGAACAATATGGCTCTAGATTACAAGTGTTGTAATTTTTCTAAATACGGCCTGCGTGTCGTGCCTTCCTCTAATGACTCTCGTTGTACATTCTCTTCTCATCTCACTCCCCTCGAATGTTAAAATGAGGTTTTCTTATGTACTTTTCCTATTCTAATTAGAGAGCTCCTCTCATTGGCTTGAGGGGACTTAGGATAGGTGAGCCATATTGTATCATGTTTAAGATTATGCATCTTTTGATTAGATCACTGCATGTATGTTTTATATGCATAATACTTGTATGAGATACAACCGCGATACATGCATCTTATAAACCAGATAATTAATTAAACCCTCTAAAAGAAATCTTAAGTCATATGCCGTCAATTAATGAACACTTGTCAAAACCTCGATCGCTCATTTGTAGGTCCACCAAAGTGGGTGCATTTGAGTTATCTTGGGGAGATAAGCAAGAGTAATGGTGCTACTCTTATGTTTGTTATTGTTTGACTTAATTGAGATTATCAAAACGGTTTTGGGTTTCAAGGCATTAGATGGGATTAAAACATGCCGGATCATATGATGATGGAATCCCATAAATATCTAAGAGTTACATTTGATGTAATTGATAAAGTTGTTACCTACCTAAATAACTTAAAGTTGAGCGTCCTGCCAAAGCGGACTCAAGTTTAAGCCAAATATGGATCTTAGCCCACTAATTATTATATTGAGGGTTGTTTTATTCAGTGGGAGATTGCTAATTAAATTGCATATTTTAATTGTAGAATCATGACGACTAGTAATACTGCTACATTATCGTTGCGATCTGTCCTTGAGAAGGACAAACTCAATGGGACAAACTTTCTTGACTGGTTCAGGAACTTGAGAATTGTTCTCAAGCAGGAAAGAAAGGTATATGTCCTAGATCAACCCATTCCTGAGGAGCCAGCAGCCAATGCTCCTAGAGCTCAGAGAGATTCTTATGCGAAGCATAAGGAAGACTCTGTTGATGTGGGATGCTTGATGCTTGCCACTATGGTTCCGGAGCTTCAAAGAGATCTGGAACACATGGAGGCTTATGAGATGATTGTGCATCTTAAGGAAATGTTCCAGCAACAGGCAAGGCAAGAGAGGTATGAGACCACTAAGGCCTTACATTCCTGCAGGATGGCTGAAGGTGCATCAGTGAGTACTCATGTCTTAAAGATGAAAGGGTACATAGATCACCTTGAGAGGCTTGGATTTCCCATAAGTCAGGAGTTAGCTATAGATTTGATCTTGAACTCACTCCCGGAAAGTTATGACCAGTTTGTCATGAACTACAACATGAACAACATGGAGAAATCTATTTCTGAACTGCATGGGATGCTTAAAACTGCTGAGCCGACTGTTAAGAAAAGCCCAGTACTGTTTTGATGGTTCAGAAAGGAAAGGGTATGAAAAGGAAAGGCAAGGGCAAGGGGAAGGGTCATGGCTCATCTGGTAAGACCAAAGAGTCAGGCAAGCCCGAAATCAAGCCTGCACCAAAGAAGGCAAAGCCTCCAAAGGAAGGAGTTTGCTTCTTCTGCAATGAACCGGGTCATTGGAAGAGGAATTGCAAACTCTACCTTGAAGATCTGAGAAAGAACAAGAAGGATAGCGGGGCTATCGCTTCAGGTATTTATGTTATAGACATTCATCTCTCTACTTCCACTACATGGGTATTAGATACTGCATGTGGTTCTCACATTTGTACAAATGTGCAGGGCCTAAAGGACAGTAGAAAGCTGAAGAAGGGCGAAGTTGACCTACGAGTTGGAAATAGAGCAAAGGTTGCTGCTCTAGCTGTAGGCACTTATGAATTAGTTATGCCCACTGGGCTTTTATTAGTTTTGAACAATTGCTATTATGTTCCTGCTTTGAGTAGTAACATTGTTTCTCTTTCTTATTTGGATAAGGAAGGTTACACTTCCATTTCTGGGAATGGTAAATGTTCCATTTATCGTAATGATATTTTCTATGCTCATGGTGATTTGCATGTTGATCATTACATATTAAACTTGGAACAACCCAATCATGGAAATATCTATAACATAACCGCCAAAAGGATCAAACCAAATGATTTGAATCCGACGTACCTCTGGCACTGTCGTCTAGGCCACATAAATGAGAAACGCATTTCTAAACTCCATCAAGATGGATTTCTCAACTCATTTGATTTTGAATCATATGATACTTGCGAATCTTGTTTGTTAGGAAAGATGACAAAGTCGCCTTTCACTGGGCACAGTGATAGGGCCACTGATTTGTTGGGCCTCATACATACAGATGTGTGTGGACCGATGAATACAAATGCCAGAAGAGGTTATTCGTACTTCATTACATTCATAGATGATTTCAGTAGATATGGCTACGTCTATCTAATGAAACATAAATCCGAATCTTTTGAAATGTTCAAGATATTTCAAAATGAAGTACAAAACCAGCTTGGTAAAACAATTAAAGCCCTTCGATCTGATCGAGGTGGTGAATATTTGAGCCAAGAGTTTATCGATCATCTTAGGAATTGTGGAATAGTCTCACAATTGACTCCTCCAGGAACACCACAATGGAATGGGGTTTCTGAACGGAGGAATCGAACACTATTGGATATGGTTCGATCCATGATGAGTCGAACAGATCTTCCACCATCCTTTTGGGGCCACGCCCTAGAGACAGCTGCGTTCACACTGAATCGTGTTTCATCTAAGGCAGTTGAAAAGACTCCGTATGAGATATGGACTGGGAGGAAACCTAGTTTGTCTTTTCTCAAGATTTGGGGATGTGAGGTCTATGTTAAGCAACAAGCCTCAGATAAGTTAGCGCCCAAATCTTCAAAGTGCCTTTTTGTGGGATATCCTAAGGAAACCAAGGGATATTATGTCTACAACCCCACTGATAACAAAGTGTTTGTTGTCAGAAATGGTATCTTTCTAGAACGAGAATTTATCTCTAAAAGAACCACTGGGAGCAAGGTACACCTCGAAGAAGTTCGAGAGCCACAAGACGCCACAGAACTAGAGATGGAAAGTAGAGAAGACTCACAAGAAGTTGTTGAGACTCCTCAAGTCACGCAAGGCCCAAGGCGATCTAATAGGGCACGACTTCAGCCTCAGAGATATGGATTTCTGATTTCTGATAGTCGTGATGTGTTGCTCATTGAGCATAATGAGCCCACTACCTATCAAGAAGCTATAGTGGGACCAAACTCTGAAAAATGGCTTAATGCCATGAAGTCTGAGATGCAATCCATGTACGACAATAAGGTATGGACCTTAGTCGACCCGCCTGAAGGTGTAAAAACCGTCGGGTGCAAGTGGGTTTTTAAAGAGAAAATCGACATGGATGGCAATGTAAATGTCTTCAAGGCACGACTGGTTGCAAAAGGATTTACTTAAACTCATGGTGTGGACTATGATGAGACCTTTTCCCCAGTTGCAATGGCCAAATCAATCAGAATCCTCCTTGCCATTGCAGCATATTATGACTATGAAATATGGCAGATGGACGTCAAGACAGCCTTCCTTAATGGAAAGCTCCTTGAGGATGTGTACATGACACAACCTGAAGGTTTTGTGCGTTCTGAGGACTCTGGTAAGGTGTGCAAGCTTCAAAGGTCCATTTATGGATTGAAGCAAGCATCTCGGAGTTGGAATCATCGTTTTGATGAAGTAGTCAAAGAGTTTGGATTTCTTCAAAACATTGATGAACCTTGTGTGTACAAAAAGGTTAGTGGGAGCACAGTTGTGTTTTTGGTACTCTATGTCGATGACATCCTACTCATTGGGAATGACATTCCTACCTGCAGATTGTCAAGTCTTGGTTAGGAAAATCTTTCTCGATGAAAGACTTGGGTGAAGCCACCTACATCCTAGGAATTAGGATCTATAGAGATAGATCTAAAAGGCTTCTAGGACTGAGTCAGAGCACATATATAGACAAGATACTGCATAGGTTCAGTATGCAGGAATCAAAAAGGGGTTTCATACCCATGTCTCATGTCGCATGAGTAAGATTCCATATGCCTCGGCCATAGGATCTATCATGTACGCCATGTTATGTACTCGACCGGATGTCTCGTTTGCCTTAAGTATGACTAGCAGATATCAACAGGACCCTGGTGAGGGCCATTGGACTGCTGTCAAGAATATCCTTAAGTACTTAAGAAGGACTAAGGACTTATTCTTGGTCTATGGTGGATTGGAAGATGAGCTCTATGTAACTGGTTACACAGATGCAAGTTTCCAAACTGACCAGGATGACCAGAAATCACAATCTGGATACATATTCCTCCTGAATAATGGAGCAGTAAGCTGGAAGAGCTCTAAGCAGAGCACTGTAGCAGATTCTGCAACGGAAGCTGAGTACATAGCAGCATCTGATGCAGCTAAGGAGGCCGTTTAGATCAGGAAGTTCATTACAGAACTAGGGGTGGTACCTACCATCTCAGATCCAATAACTTTGTTCTGTGACAATAGTGGTGCCATTGCACAGGCCAAAGAGCCTAGGTCACATCAAAGGACCAAGCATATACTCAGGCGATTTCATCTCATCAGAGAAATCAATGATAGAGGTGATATAAAAATATGCAAGGTAACAGGAGAAGACAATGATGCCGATCCTCTAACAAAACCGCTTGTCCAGGCAAAACATGAGCGTCATGTTAGGTCAATAGGATTGAGACAAATTAATGATTGTTCCTAGTGCAAGTGGAAGGATGTTGGAAATTGTGCCCTAGGGGCCAATCATTGTATCAGGTTATCACATTATTTGCATGTTTACTGTGATGACCATCCTTGGATAACTCATGATCTTATCCTAAATGTCCCTGGTCGGTCATCTATGTGGGAGCAGAGATGAAATAAGACCAGTATGACTTTGAAGATATATAGAGATATAAATCAAAGTCATAAGCACATGTAAGAGTACAGGGTGTTGGACCGACCCGCAATGAGAGAGCTGCATGGGTCAAGTCATAAGCTTCTCTCATATACAAGCCATGTCACTATGCCCTTTGACCTGAGATCATCATGGATTCCTACATGACAAACGCTCAGCTTTGACCTAGTCAAAAGTCACTTTTGACCGAGTGATCATAAAGGCTATGCTCGGGCTTAGTGGTTTTTCATGCGGAGGAATGTGAATGGTCAAGATGGAATTTGTCCCTCACATTCGTAGAGAGATATTACTGGGCCCCTCGATGAGTGAGTCTGAGAAATGTATGGCCATATTGGAATGGAAGGGTAGTTCTATTTCTATATTCAGACTACTCAGGGATCGAGAAAGTAATGGTCAGGAATAGGAGGATGACGTTCTCCATGCCTCATCCTTGACCGAAATATCATGTGACAAAAGGGACGTGATATGGTTGTATGAAAGGTTACATCGTTTATCGATCCTCATATGTTTTGGGTAGTCGTAATGCCTTGCTAGAGACCGCTTACGACTTGTGGGTCAGTATAGTAACTGGGCCACTGCCAACTTCATATGGGCCTACAGGGTCGCACACAAAACAGCCCAATGCGAGCTATGATGTCCAGATTCATTGAATCTAAGAGATGTCTAGATTCAATGAATGATCTAGGGTGGATATATATTTTATATATATATAAATCAGTATATATATATTATATATAATATAAGAGATATTTGTAAGATTTAATTTATAAGGATAAATTAAATCTCTATCACTTTTGAATTTGAATTTAAATGGATATGATCTATTTGAATTTGAAATTCAAATTGATAAGATATCTCAAATTTGATTTATGAGAATAAATCAAATATAATTCTGTCTTATCTTTATTTTAAATTAAATAAATAGGTGAATTAAATCTGTGGGACGGATTTAATATAAACCATATTTATTTAATCAGTTTCTTATTAAATTATGCAATATATGATATTGTATTAATTCAGAATTAATATAAGATTAATTCTGAAGCCCGGCCCTATTAGAAGCCCGATAGCTTCCTATATATTTGACATTAGGAGCTAGGGTTCAACACAAAATATAGATCTCTACACACACATTCAGACGTGAGAAGAGGGGGCAGGGAGAGTGCAAAAGGTTTGCACATAAGAAACTGCCGAGATAGAGACGGTGAGGACGGAATCTCTAGAAAGCCCTAGAGGGACAAGAGGCGCTAGCACGTCGTTCGCGATTGGAACGCTGCTCGTGTGGATACCGGTAGAGGAAGCCGATCTGAGCTGTCGACTTCTACGATACGGCCAGACACGAAGAAAGGTCGCGACCAAAACATACTTAGGTCGCGACCATACGGGCATCTGAACATCAAAAATCCGAAAAGAAGAGGAAGGTCGCGACGAGAAGCAGAGTAGGTCGCGACTAAAAACTCCAGAGGCGACAGGTCGCGACTAGAAGATGAGGAGGTCGCGACTGAAAGTTCCAGAGGCGAGGAGTCGCGACTAGTGGACACTGAGGTCGCGACCAAAGCTCGAAACCGAAGGTAACACTTCTTTCTCCTTGACTTAAACACATTCGGTAGATCCTGGATGGGAATGGAAAAAAATTTTAAAGTTAATTTCCGCTGCGTGTCTTCCAATTCCCTTCAGTTTTCTCATTAAAGCACCAAAATTCTTTCTTTCTTCGTCACAAATCTGAAGGAGGAGGAGAGTGATGAAGAAGAATAGGTACTTGTAAAACGTAAGCATAGAACAAAAAAGAGGAAGAAAGAAAAAGTCAGATAACCCATAAATAAAAGAAACAAAAACTCAGATATATACACAGAAACAAAAAACCCATAAACACTGTCACCCAATTGAAGACATCACAAAAATATCATCACAATTCCTTCGGGTTACCTACTCAAAAGCAAATAGAAATATATTTAAATAGAACCCAGAAATAAATGAAATAAAAACCCAAATATATATACAGAAACGAAAACTTAGAAACGTCGTCACCTAATTGAAGATATCACAGAAATGCCGTCACAATTCTTTCGATTTACCTAGTCAAAAGTGAATAGAAATATATTTAAACAAAACTTAGAAAGAAATAAACAAAAAAATAGACACCCACTATCGCAGATATGTGCCTTCTTCTTTGGCAAGCTTTAGAGGCGAGAACGATAGACTTCAACCATAGAGAACGACGAGCATAGGTATGGGTCATCGTATATCTAGGTCTTTTTCTTCGACAAACTTTAGACAGTATGTTACGAAGGCGGAGCTTCCTATCACCATGTGTTCTCCCTTGTCTGGTTTTCTCCATGGACGAAGATGTGATTTGTGAAGATAGGGAAGCGTAAAAAATTAAGGCTTTTTATTAGATTTTTAATAGTAAGGACATTCTACACCGGATGCCATTTCATCAGGTGTAGAATATTTCATCTTTTACACCAGTCACGTGTATATTAAGTGTAAATATTTCACCTTTATTTACAAAAATACCACCGCTAATCTTTTTAACACCGGTCACGAGTACATCAGGTGTAAATATTTTACCCTTATTTACAAAAAATACCACCGCTCATTTCTTTTATATCGGTCACGTGTACATCAGGTGTAAATATTTTACCCTTATTTATAAAAATATCACCGGTCATTTTTTAAACCGTTTTCGTGAGAATTGATTTAAAAATGGAGTTTTCGAAAGTCTATTTTATAGTAGTAAGAGTTATTTTGTTTTAAATCAGCCATTTATCAATAAGGCAACTTCTCGAAAATCCATATTGTTTTTCATCAAATGCAAAATTGATATTCAACCTTTATTTTTAAAATTCAATCCCAAGTTTTATGAACTAATTTGCCGTTGTTTAAATTCTTGTTATATCATTTATACAATATATTACAAGATTATTTGTAGGCAAAATGAGGATCAAATGTAGAATTCTTCAAAAATCAGTTTGTGTTAGAATATCATTAAATGCATCCAACTGTTACAGCCTTCAACGACTCAATTTTTCAATGGCTACTTCAATGAGTCTAATGGCTACTCAACGAACTGATTTTTAGACTCAACTATGAAAGAAGCCACAGTAAATGCAACATAATGAACATCACTGAGCATTAATTATCGAAAAACTTTGAATTTATCCTCATTCAATACATACTCTATTCTACTATTTTTTTATATTCTAAGCAGAGTATCTCTGAACTTTGAACTTTAGTATTTATCATTATTAATTCTTTTGAGAGAGTTAACAATTGTTCGTTTCAGGTAGATAGGCTGAATCACCTAAGAGGAGGGTGAATTGGGTGATTGACGACTTTTAAATTTTTTTGCGACTCTTTGAAATTCTCATAAGTAAAACAAGACAGTTTGAAAAACTTTGATTTGAAATTGAAATAAGGTATTGGAAATTAAAGAGTTCAAAGAAGAAGAAAATAACACACAATGATTTATTCTGGTTCGGTCATTCATTGACCTACGTCCAGTGCTTAGTTTCCTACTGAGATTTTTTAATCCACTATTTACCAAGATTAGAACAGGCTCTTGGTAGCCTTTACAAACTCAATTTTCACGGTTAATTGAGAACCACCTCAATCATGAGGTTACACCACAATTCCAGTGGCAACGCTCCCCTTTAAACAAATACGAGCAATCCCCAACCTTGAATCCCCTGATTCTAAGGTTTTGCTCTTAAAGAGATGAAGAATGAAGGGTAAATCTAACTCTCAGATAGAGTGAATGAATAGATATTGTAGCTCACTGTAAATCTCTCTCAAAAGAATAATACATAAAGAATAGAGAGTTGAATGACTCAGGAAATTTTGGCTCTTTTATGGTTTGTATTCAGTTTATGGATATCTCATCATCTTCTTATCATTCATTGTCGCCAAAACCATTACTTTGAATGCTCTTCTATTTATAGTTGATCTTGTGACCGTTGAGCGTTGTTTTCGTTGAGGTTTTCTATTCGTTAGAAATATGACCGTTGAACTAGCCGTTATAGCCATTGAGGCTTTTGTCTTTCTGTCGTTGAAAGTTCATTGGCTTTGATCTTGGCCTATTCTCATCTCTAACTCTAAACTCAACTGAATCTGAACTTCAAAATTTAATCTTGTAAATACTTCAAGATTTAATCATTAGTAAATAAACTTGCAAAGTGAGGATTTGATAATATGAATTGAAACTTGATTATAATGATTCACAGCAAGAATGATACGAGAATAACGTATGCTCAATTATGAGTTAATGTTTGATAACTCAATCAATGATAATCAATAATCAAGTGTATAAGGTTAATTCTGTTATAAACACTTTAAGATCATATCCAATATTTTGCTTGTTTTCAAATATTATTCTATATTAATCGATTACCTAACCGATTAATTAGAACTAAAGTATGAAACATAAAATAGAGCATCATATTGATTGACATATTCATGCATACATGATGTAATTTTATGAAGATAAGTTGCTCAAAAGATTAGTCATGAAGATTAATGAGAACCATAGTTATCTTGTCCCTCAGATTAATCATTTGAGGTAAGAAATGAGTTTGTATATTAAAAACAGAGACATTTAAAACTTCTGAAGTTTCTAGAGTTAATCGAACTCTCAATCGATTAAAGTATCTGGAATATCTGAACAAGAAAATTTTCAACACAAATTAATCGAACAATTAATCTGTTAATAAAAATTAATCGATTAATTAGTTTATATTTGAATTTTATAAAATTATAACTTTACTGATTAATCAAACAGTTAACAGATTAATATAAATTAATCGATTAATAGCAATATCTTTGTTCAGAAGAAAATCTGTTTTTAATATATTAATCGATTAACTAATCCATCAATTAACTCATTATTTTACTTGCAGAAAGCAAGCTCTCGACATTAATCGATTAACCGATTGATTAATTGTCACTCATTAATCGATTAATTATCAATAATCAAACAATTGATCGGTTAACTCTACTCATTTCTTTCTTTTAACTTCATTTGATTAAAAGACACATTTCCATTATTAAAAAAACTTTTCACATCATGAATTATCTTAATTCTTTTTGTTCTATTTTGACATCATCAAAACATATTTAATCTAACAAGAATATCATTTATCTTTCATCTAAGATACCCAAGAGAGTAGGTCTCTTGAGTTGGTTGTAACCTTCAGCTAGTAAGGGGGAGTGAGAAAGGACTCTCTGTTTTATACTGAGCCATTGAGAGCCCTATAAATATTTGAGAATAGTGAAATACTTAGAGAAGCTCTAAGGACTAAACATAGGATAAATGCTCGGGTTGAATCAGTATAAACTCTCTGTACATATCTTATTTATCTTATGCCTCTCTCTTTGGTGATATCCTTCTTAACTCAATATCTATTTTTCAATTTAAATTTAAAATTTTTAAAATCACTCAATTTACCCTCTCTTTGAGTGAAATTGTAGTTCTAAGACCAATTTCCCCTTTCATGATTTGTGGCCATGACTAGAGTTTGAGATAGAGATGGATTTTGATCATTATGATCTTCCAATGAGTTTAGAATGAAAAATTGTGTAGGTAAAGATGATAAAGTAGTTTTGGAAGTATAGGAATGGAGAATGAAAATTCGGCACAAAACCCTTAAGTTTTAGCCTAAGTAGTTTGAAGGGGAAGGAGTTGGATTTTGCTAGATTTGAGCTTAAAAATTGAATCTACATATAAAATTGTGTAGAAATAACA
This sequence comes from Leucaena leucocephala, assembly GCA_037074615.1. Lineage (NCBI taxonomy): Eukaryota > Viridiplantae > Streptophyta > Magnoliopsida > Fabales > Fabaceae > Leucaena > Leucaena leucocephala. The sequence goes on from CM073537.1 coordinate 13,039,233, forward strand.
TGTGGAATCAATTTTAGAAGATGGGGTTAAGAAACAAAAAATTAGAGTGTTCTGGTTAAGCATAAAGAGAGATGTTTGAATGTTGGCTCCAATAAATGCTTCTGATGAGTGTAGAATATGTAAAATATGTAGAGAAACGTTGAAGAGAATCAATTCAAAATGAGTTGTTCAAAACTTCTAATTTTGACCTAAAAATGTTAGTTAAAGAGGAAAAGAAAGACCTCATTCATACTTCCATACATCAGTATTAATATTTATGATATGACACAAATAATACTCCTCCATTAATTGAGGGTTAAATTTAATTTTAAATATAAAATCTTATTTTTTTTGTCTCCTATATTTTCAAAATAAGTTATTTAACTTATAAACTAATATAAAATCTAATGTTATATAAAAATATTTTAAAGATGTCACATTACATTGCCATTTGTTATAATTAACTAATTTAACTAATTTTTTAACATACCTAAATTAGTTAAGTAGTATTTATATTAAAGATCTAAACTAGTAGTATCTACATCTGTAACAAGCAAAAGCATGATAAAAAGTAGCATTTGATTCCATAATTAATTTGTGATAAATAATAATAATAATAATAATAATAATAATAATAATAATAATTTATGTCTCTTTACAATAAAATATAGTTTGAATTGGGTAGAACTAGAACACACTAATTTTTGAAAAACTAAAATCTTATTAGTTTATACAAACCCTGAATAAAAATCACACTTGTTTGACGTTGGGTAATAATTTACTATACAAATACCAAATGTCAAACTTAATTGGAAGAATGTGAAAACCTTGGTAGGAGAAACAAAACTCTCACAGCATGCAAATCTAGCCCTATCATCTCCTTTGGAAATTGAAGGATTTAATTGCAAAGGAAAATATTATTGCAAAAAATATGCAGAAACCAGGCACCATTATTGCAGCAATGCACAAGAAATCATGCTTATAACCAAACACTTCAACCAGCACCTGCTTTATTGGTCTCAAGTTTATTCCATCAGATAGCTTAACAAGTTTATAATCGTCACCATATTGAGAAGTTACCAGACCATAGAGAGTCCAAGCTACAGGGTTTGCCCAGTAATACCATCTCCACCAGATCGGAATTCTCTGAGAAAAGGACCAGAACAAATCAATCAGTATAATTATATCATTATAAAATGTAAAACCTTATTGCAAGTCACATTTGTTACACGTATCAAACAATGCGGCTCATTTTTCAGATTGCGTACAACACATTGAATCCGTTTGTACTCTCTCAAGTTCTAAATGAATCTCCTCACGTGTTTTAAGGAAAATTTGTTACATTCTTAACTAGTCGAAAAATAGACCTTGTGATTTCATTTTTCCCCTTATTAATGAAATGAATGTAAACGTCATTAAAACATGACTCTAGGGCAATTTAAGAGTAATCACTAGATGACTTAAGGGTAAAAAAAAAAAAAGACAAATCATTACATGGTATTGCCTCTGATCCTTAATATAAGAGTTATTTAGAAGGTTTGACGTAATCCTAAATTTAAGACCTTAATATATTTTTATATCTAATATTTATCATTTTCTCACAAACTAATTTACCTAACTTATAAATTTATATATAATCTAAGGTTAAATATGGATACTTTGAAGAGATCATGTCACATTTATTTGTTATAATTAACTTAAGAAAGCCAAATAAATAAATTAATTATAATAAATGTGATATGATTTATCCAAAGTACTCATGTATAACCTTTAGATTATGTATTAGTTTATAAGTTAGGTAAATTAGTTTAGAAAAATAATAAATATAAAATTGATTAAGGTATTATATTTAGGACTAAATCCAACTCTCAAACTAGGTCTTATATTAAGGATTGAAAATAGTACCTTATATTATGGATTAAGAAAATGTTTTAGAAAATACCTTATATTTAATAAGTAGAAAATCCAAGAATCGATCAAGTGTTATGTAAATCAAATTGCTAGGGTAAGAACAAGAAGGAATCAACTAGTTAAGGTCTGCTATGGATTTATATATAAATAGGAAGATTGTTACTTCAAGCTTTCTCAAACAAAAGATATAGCCTATTGCATGTGATATTAGGAGACCTGTTTTTCAAAGTAACAATTTTCAATAGTTTTGTTTAACTATATAATAGACATTTGCAGAGATGGAACAACGTTATAATATATTGTATGATGAAGATAATTCATTTTTGGATTGTTGTTGAGGGATTTGTAAATTTGTAGATGTATTAAAATTTTGATTGAATTTTTATCAGTAAGTCAACAAATTTTAAAAATATTTTTGAAATTTATTGTCTTTAATTTATACTCCTCCGATCCTTAATATAGGACCCAATTAGAAAATTGATCTTAGACCTAAATATAAGACCTATTTCCTATATTTATCTATTTTTTCACAAATTACCTCTATTGATACTCTCTTAACATTAATCAAGTAAAAGAAGAAGAAAAAAATTAAAGAAGATAATTAAAGTGTTTTAAAAAAAATATGTTATATTAACCAATTTAACTAACTTACTTAATCTAATTAAATAGGTTTTATATTAAGAATCAGAGGAGTGTTAGTTTAAACAATTTGTTGATTTTACGGATAACAATCTTCATTATAAAAAGTGAGTAAAAATTCAAATCATATTTACCAACAAATATATCTGTTTCTTCCTTCACAAAAAGAAAGGATAGGCATGAAGCACACTAATCCAAGACAAACTAAATTAATCATACCCAAGAAATGGCATAGATCCATGTTTTAGCAAAATTATTTAAAATCAAACCGAACCAAACCTAGGAAACACATGGTTATGAGAGCCAATGTTTTTAGCAAAAACCATCATGAAAAATGTGGTTTGGCAAAACAAAATCAGTTTTCCCCCTTATATCAAAAGAGTTTGAATTTGGAATCTTTATCTACACCCTGCTACCTAAGCTACTCTTAGGTGGCTTCAGAAAGGTCCAACATTAAATGTAAGCATTAATTCTAAACAGTTATTCCTTAGTCAACCAAAAACGTTGACACTAAACACATTTAGAAAGCAACGAGACTTCCCATACCTTATGAGGGATCATGAAACCGCTGAAAAGGTTCCACAACATATAAAATGGAGCAGCAATAATGGCGGCAACATGATGATTTGGTGTGACAGCCGTGGTCATCATTCCATAGAAGGTAAAATACAGCATGGTAAAGTACATGAAGAATATGTACCAAATGAACTTTACAGCAGTCCATTCAAAGGAAGCCATGGAATAGAATATTGAGCAGTATATCAAAGACTGGGCAAATACGTAAGGAAACTCAATAGCACCCTGCACAACGAAATATATAACACGTTTATCAACTTTCTAAAACGGCAGTTTTTATTTTGAATCAAAAGTTCAGAAAGATGTATGTTCTGATAAAAATAAACCTGAGCAAAAGCAAATGGCAAGGCTGAATACATCCCTGCTGCTCTTTCTCGATATGAAACAAATCTTTCAACAGAAAGAACAGGTTGAACGGCCGTGCCATTTGTGATGCCAATAAAGAGGATTGCTGCGTACATAGATCCCATGGCATTAAATATATCTTGTTGCGTCTCCCTGTGAAAATACAATAAAGTTGCCAGTTGATACAGGAAATCAGAATTAAAGAAAATAGTGAGACGGGATAATCCAGGATGTGCTAGTATAGAAGAAAATAGTACTCCTCCGGTCTTTAATATAAGACCTAATTGGAGAGTTGATTTTAGTCCTAAATATAAGACCTATTTCCCATATTTATCTATTTTTTCCTAAATTACTTCTATTGTGATACTCTCTCAACAATAATCAAGTAAGAGAGTGAGGGAAAGAATTAAGAAAGATGATTAGGTGTTTTAAAAAAAAATGATATACTAACTTAACTAACTTCTTTAATCTAATTAAATTAGTTAAATAGGTCCTATTAAGGACTGGAGGAGTACATTATATTGAGGTTGAAATAGCATTGGGAGTGTTTTAATTGATCATCCCAATCTTAAGAAGTCATTCAAGGAACAAAGGTATCATTTTAACGTGTAAGATTGATCTTCACTGCATATTGACCAAACTTTCTCAACATAAGAAATTATGTCTCTTTCAACTGGTTGTCTTTAAGGGCTTTATATGCTTATTCTATTCATGCACTAAGCAATGATCATAGAAAAACACAATGTAAAATGCAGAGTAAACGACCTTTTGGCACCAAATCTCCAACATATAGTCCCAAGCATCAATGAGATGATGACGGTGTAGAAAAAGCGAACAGCAGTATATTGTGGGTTCCGCCAATAAGATAGATTTTGCTTCCAGAGACAAGTTAGGAACTGCTCAAAATATGATCGACAGTACTTGCTAGGAAAATTCAATTCCTTCGAATTACTACTTGGCTTGCTCAAGCTTTCAACCAACTCTTTGTTTCGTCTGAAAAAGGAGAGAATGAAGACGGTATCAATGAAAGAGCAACAATTGCATATAAATAGAAAAGTTGACATAAGAATTGCATTTACATAAATAAGCTTGATCTTCGGTAGATTTCAGCAAAGTCCACCCTTAGACGGCTTTCTTCCAATGGAGAAGTAACCTCCAGCATCCATGTAGAAGGGTTATATCCGGTTCTGATCTTTGGAACACCTTCAATCGACTACAGAAGAAATATTTGTACAAGAAATAATGAATTTATTTTCATCATTCACTCAATGAATGAATTATTCTATAAAAACTAAGCGTATATTTGCAGACCTCAAAATAACTTATTAGCTCACAAGACTTGGGGCCGAGAGGACCAGCATATATTAGCTCACCTCCACGCTTCATACAGAGAAGCTGCAAAAATTTTGGAAAATGGTTCAACTTATGAGGAGATAGAAATGCTTAGGGAAATTCATGAATCATTAATTAATAGAATATTAGATCCTAGGTAAAGATAATACAGCTACAGGTTCGCCAAGAATGATAGAAACATATCAAGTTGTCACAAAAACATTAACATAATCCGCAGTTTCGCACAAAGGTTAGACACTGCCATAAATGAATCCTGCCTCAAATACTCATATTAATAAATGAAACAAATCTGAAAGGGCTCTTTCATTAACAATACCTCATCAAAGGATTCAAATATTTCTATGCTAGGCTGATGGATTGTGCACACAATAGTTCTTCCAGTATTTACTATATTCCTCACAGTTCGCATCACAATGGCGGCTGCCCGAGCATCCAACCCTGATGTGGGCTCATCCATGAAGACTATAGAAGGGTTGGCAACCAGTTCAATTGCTATAGTTAACCTTTTTCGTTGTTCTGTTGACAACCCATCAATTCCAGGTAAACCCACAAGTGCTCCACTCAATGAAGTGAGCTCCACAAGCTCCATTACCTCCTCAACAAAAGCCTGACAACCAAAATTCCTGAAAAATCATTATGTGCCCATGGTTTGGAAAAAGGTTAAGTCATGTTTCAACTTTTTTACCTTTTGTATCTCCAAGCTAACGTCTGAAGGTAATCGAAGCCAAGCAGAGAATAGTAGCGATTCCAAGACGGTCAAGCAAGGAGAATGAACATCAGTCTGCTCACAATATCCAGAAACTCTTGCAAAAGTGTCTTGTCTTTTCTGATGACCGGATATGTATATACTCCCTTCTATGGTTCCACCAGTTTTTCTTCCAGCTAATACATCCATGAGAGTGGTTTTTCCAGCGCCACTAACTCCAACCAATGCTGTCAGCACACCAGGCCTGAATGCTCCTGTAACATCAACTAGAAGCTGCAACTTGTCTTCTGATATCCCTTGTTGTTTCAGTTCCTGAAGCAAATATGTGAATAAAACAGGAGTTAATTAATATAATGATAGAAAAAACAAATATCGAGAAATGAGCCATTTTTACGCACCACAGGGACGTCCACGTAGTAATTCATATTGCTGAAAGCCATTGAGAGCGGTTGAAAAGGGAGAACCATCCCTCGTTGTTTAAAATGTTTTCCTGCAAAATGAAAATTGGATAACATGCAACTTCCCAATTATGTATAGAAGCAGAAAATACAGAAGGATAAAGATGAAATATATAATTTACAAACCATTTGATGCTGAATGCTGGAAGTACTCTCTCAGCTCAACAACAGAACTTTCACCTCTCCTCCTTTTCTCTCTCTCTTCCAGCTCCTTCTTTGACACAACAGCTTGTGGCCTCCCCCAAGCTGAACAAATTATACAAGAGATTATTTAAGGTTAATACTTCGGATTCATGCAGCACCAGAAGGCAAAGTAAAATTAGATTACTAGAGGACTTAACAAAAAGGATCTCGTCTTACGATTAAGGTAAGCTAGGAAGATAGTAAATAATGTATTGAACAAAATTGTATATCCAACCATTGCGCCAACACCAATCCAATACCAATAGTTCTGTGGATACAAACTCCTCTCTCTTAATAATGCTTTACCCAAGGGAAGGGTGGTATGATTTCCTGCTTTCTACAAAACGAGAAATCAGATTGTACTTCAATGCAGTAAAAAGAAAGTGCTAACGAGAATTATATTTAACCTTGGAAAAATGCTAAGGAAATTCCACAGATGCTAATAACTGCTAAGGAACAAGGATTATACCTTATGCCATGAATGTCCAAGGAACTCATTTACAGAAGCAGAATTTTGTCCATACATTAACGGAGAAATCCAAAAGCCCCATATCCACCAAGGAGGTATACAGTCTGTTCAACACAGTAGGAAATTTTAAGTGGGAAAAAATTAGGTTGTCAAAATAAATTTAAGCACGTGACAAAATTGCAACTCTAGTTTGACCTCTTGAAATTATGTATCCTCCAAGAGCCATCACAATCAACATGGAAAAGGATCCAAAGGTGTTGGCTACTATCATATTCCGGCCCAAGGATCCTATCAAACGGAAGAGACCAATTGACATCTGGTGTAGAAGGAAATATAGCAAAAACTGCTTAAAAAATCTGCACATCCAGAAACACATAATTTTCATTAGCCAAAAAAAAAAATAAAAAACAAAACACTCACACTCACAAAACCGCATGACATGTACTGGTCACTCATTATAAACCATTACAATATAGAACAATGCAGAGTGTACCATGGATTTACCTAGAAATAGCAGGATCATATCCGATCGTATAGTACGAGACTACCACCCAGCATCCGGCCTCCATGAGGGAAGTTGGGATGCTAAGGAGCCAAGAAGGGAGTGTATAAACCCAACTGGGATAGAAGTGCAAGTCTCTATGCTTGTAAATTACTGGAAGCTTTGCAACCAACATTGATACCTCCGTAAAACCATTGAAGAGAATAATTACCATAGAGAAGTACAGTGCCCCAAGATATAAGCCTCCATCGTCTATTGTGTTTTTATGCATTGTTGTCCGGAAGAAAACACTCATTGTGATCAAAGCAACCAAAAGAAGCTGAAAATAGTATGGAACTTGAGATCAAAACCGGAACGAAAGATAGTTTTATATATATTCAGAGAACCATAGGCAAATAAGTAAACAAATACTAAACTGACTAACGACGGTCAAAAAATTGAAGCCGATAACCAAAATTGAGAAACTCTTAAATATTTTTAAAATATACAGTAGGATACTAGGTAAATTTAAATAAAAACAAGCGCTGTTGGATAGTCATAATATGAAATAAAGACCAGCAAGCAATGATATCAAAAGGACAACAAAAGCGAGAGAAAAAACAGAAATTAAAATCAGGTATCCTGGTAAAAAATTATCTAGTTTAAAAATATGGCTAGAATTGTTTGTTTTTAAGTGACAAACACTAGAGTTGCCCTTAAAAAATAACCTGTATAAACGGGCAATTATTTTTGGCTACAACAGATTTGATAGAGGTAAGTTTACCTGAACAAATTTAAAAACATAAATAAATGAATTTCGCTTCATCAGTAGCCTCTGCCATTGGTAGCTGGTTTTGAGCAGTTCAAGCTTTTTCACTCCATAGTTAGTAGTTGCCAAGGCTGCTGGGTGATTAAAGCGTTTATTGAAAGGAACTTTTAGTTCCTCGGACAAATTCTTGCCATCGCGATATGAGGCAAAAGCTTCTGCAAACTGCCCAACAGGTATGTACCGGTAAGGACGGTCAAGGACAGACCAGTACTGTTCTTGGTCCTTTTTTGATGTCACCTGTTTACGATAACTTCAGCAATGAATAAAAACATACATATCAGAATAGGAAGCTATGTTATAATATCTTAACCACTCACTTCTTGCAAGAAGTCTGCCACATTCTTTCGCTCAGTACAACTAAATCCCATCAATTTGAAAAATTCAAGAGCAGATTCACGAGGTCCCTGGTACACAATCTGACCCTCACACAAAAGAATGACATCATCAAACAACTCATATGTCTCGGGAGCTGGTTGTAGAAGAGATATGATAGTGGTTGTATCAAGTGCACGGGTCGAATGCTTAAGATATTTGATAATTTGGTAAGTAGTTGAACTATCAAGACCAGTTGATATTTCATCCATGAACAGCACTCTTGCTGGACCAACCAGTAATTCTCCTAGGAATGACACACACCAGGTGAAAATCCTGTAAATGCATTTGACTTGGGGATGCACGAAACAAAGCAACACGCGCGCACATACCTGTTGTAAGACGCTTCTTTTGCCCTCCTGAAATGCCTTTGAGCATTTCATCTCCTACCAATGTTTCAGCACATATGTCCATACCTAATATCTTTGTCATAAATATTTTAGTACTTTCAGAAGATTTATGGAACTAAACAAGAAAATAACACACAAATCTAATGTAATACTCATCTCCCTTTTTAACACATACCAAGACACTTCTTTCATCATTCAATTCGCTAGCCAGAGTAAAAAGAACCGCATTAATGGGGACATTAGAAATGTTTTAAGTAAGTTGATGAAATATATCTAGTCATAATCATCAAGGCAGTTTTTGGTCATTAAGGATTAAAAGGCTAACAGCAGTTAGAGATTACCCTCATGACATACTCCACCACAAGATTTGTTTCCTTTTCACCGAGAGCTAATGCCTAAAAAAAATATATCTAATTAAGTAGTGTCCATAAATTAAAGTAATTTATCAAGAAAGCAACATTATGGGAAGCACCTTCATGAAAATATCAAGATCTTCGTCAGGTTTTATAGCAGAATTCTTTTCTCTTCTGGCGAGTTCCAGCAACATATCTGTTTCAGAGTTGAGAATTTAGAATTCAGCATTTAAATGTGCAAATTAACACGGTCTCTTAAAGAGCATACCATGTTTAAATCCAACGCCTTGACAGCGGCCTGCAAAATCAAGAGTCTCCCTTACAGTCATCTCTGGCACGTGTGAATCTTGTTGGCTGACATAAGCAGCTGTTCTCTGAGGAACAAACTCATTGAGAGTATGTCCATTGTATGTGATGCTCCCTGACATCTTCAAAGGGCATACCAATATAAATAAGCAAAAGAAATATAACAAAGAAGAAGCCACAAATCAAAACGGAGTATTATAGACTAAGTCCATCAGTGAATTGGACTACTTAGAATGTTTCAATGTGAATAAATTAAAGAAAATGGATATCCAAAAACTCAGTACTTAAAAGGGAAGAGAAATACTTATATACACTTAGAGTGCCACCTTATTTGTACTCTGAACAATTAAAATATAATAATTCATATAATTTAAATTCTATATGGCACCCTCTATTTTTGTAGAAAAGAGAAAAAAATCCATAACCATTAGAATTGCAAAAAATGTAGATGAATTGGTGACAATAAATAAATGACAATAAATGGTGTATTTTGATTGGTCAAAGTATATATGAGGTGGCACTCTGGAAGTATGTAAGTATTGCTTAAAAGGGAATATACATTAAGGATAACGTAGAACCCAGCCCAGCAAAGTTTAGGTACGTAAGTTATTAGGTCAGGTATTAATTTGAAAGAACAATTTGATTAAGATATGATGTGTAATTCCAGCTCACTATGGGCATTGAAAATCCGAGTACCTGCAAACCAGGTCCCAGCCTGCCAGCAAGAGCTAAAAGTAGTGTCGTTTTTCCAGAGCTTGGCGGACCCAGCAGTAGAGTAAATCTTTAAGAAAATAAGACCAACGTGAGAGCTAATCAAATATGAAACTTGTCTAATTTCAGCGCAAGTGTTTAATGCTCGAACATGCCAAGTAACATGAAGCATTATGTAAAATTTCTATTATGAGGATTGGAACGACTGAATAAATCCATCAATTTTAAATATATCAATTTTTTTTCAAAAAAAAATTCGTATAGAATGATAAAAAACTAGCATTCAAAATTGCAATTGAAGGAAATGCTTTACGCATTTTTACGCAAAGAAATTCTTCTCCACAAATTGGCGGCTTTATCTATAAAAGTTAGTTGTGCAAAGGAATTCAAGTAGCATGTATAAATAGCTTTTGTCATTTTAATGAAAAAAGAAAATTCACTCAAACTTAATTAAAAATCTTTTACCATTTACCTTGAAGGTCTAATAATCCCACTAATGTCGGCTAGAATTGTCAATTTACTTCGCTTTATTCTGTATAGTCGCAACTGTCTTAAAAGAGCCTAAACCAAAATAAGACAGAAAATTACAGAATTATCATGTTAGATGACTAAACAACAACCCTTGACTAAACAGAAGCCCGATAAAATGAACCAAAATAAATAAATAAACAAAAGAGAGAAAATACCTCGGCCATATTGCAGATGAAATTAGGAATTGTAGGCAGCGCTCTGCTTCCAACATGAACATAAGTTTCAACTGTCAAGTTTTGAAATCGAACTTGAATCTTCGGAAACTTCAGCTTTACCCTGTGAGAGCTCATTCATACATAAGAGTCAAAAGAAAATGATTTTTTTTTCATACGATTGAGCTAAAGCAAAGGTATAAAACACTAAATTTTGAACCAGCGTATTGTGAGACAAAAATTTGATTCCCAAGTCGAATTTCGAGCTCGAAACACTAAAAATGAGAGCATAATTTAAAAAATGAGAACAGGTAGAAGCACATGGAAATGATCTTCAGTTGAATTGCTCAGACACTGAGAGATTATAAATGATTTAGCATTATTTCCTCCTAATCGCATATTTTCCAGGAAAGTAACCAAGTAAAACTCGAGAGAAAATTACTTGTCAAATCGGCTTCTCATTTGATCGAAGAACTTCTCGGGGTCATCACCAACGGAATTAGCCAATCTCTCAAGAACCAGAATCCGCTCCTGTGGTTCGAGCTTGCTTACATCGATCTCCTTCTTCTCACCAGAAAGGTCCATGAAAATGCCTCTGCGAGCTCGCGAGTACGTCGGCAACCTCTCCAATGCGGCCCACCTGAGCTCCTCCTCGTCGTCCAAGTCCTCCCTAAACGACGCCGACCTGGCAAATGCATTCTTGGCGGAGTTCCACATGGCGGCCGCCGTAGATCTACTGCAACTCTGTCTCCCCAAAACACCAACCAGTTCTTAGTGCTTGAAAGAATGTGAGAATCGAAGAAAGAGAAATAGAGAGACAGAATGAAGTGTGTTGCGGTGAGAATCAGAGGGTGTGGGTGTGTGTTGTTGTAGCGAGAGCCCTTCTAAATTACAAGAAAGGATTGGTTGTTGAGCTCAGCATTAATGGCCGCCCTTAACATTTCCTCTTTCTTTCACTGGGTTAGTTGCATACGTTAGAGTGATGCAAGTGATCACAGTACCTCTCATTCAATAGCCGCGGGAAAGACAAATTTCGTGGATTTTGGTATGCTTTTTCACGCGCCAGCATGTTATCATCAACGTTACTCGCGCTATTTATTGTTATTAGTGTTTTTTTATTAATAATAGATATTCTAAGACAATTATATATGCCTGCTTTAACGCTGACATTTTTCTTGGTAGAAATTTTTATTTTTCTAGATATAGGTATCTTATTAAAAGTAATAATATTTGCCATGATGTGAAATACTAAATATAAATATCTTTTTAAATAAATATTTAAATATTAATTCATTATGTTATGAGAAATTAGCACATTATCTATCCCATATTAGTCTCTTAAAAGAAATTTAAATTTTAGATCGCACATTATAAAGGATTCATCTATTTTATTAGAATCAACTTTTATTAGTTTAATATTCTTACGGTTACTAAGATAATACATATTTAATTAATTTAATTAGATTAAAAAATTAATTAAATTATTTAATATATTATATATTTTTTTAAATATCATAATCATCTCCTTTATTCCCCCTCTCTTTTTACTTAATTATTATTAAAAGATTATTAATATAACTAATTTAAAAAAATAAATAAATATAAAATATAAATTTTATATTTAATATTAAAATTAAAATTAATTTTTAATTAAATTTTATATTAAATATTAAAAAAATATTATATTTTTCTTTTTACTAGACTATTATTATGATTGTCGAAGTATTTTTGGCCCACATTACTAGCCTTATTTAAGGACCCTTTTTCACTCAACAAGAAATCAAAAATAGTCTCGTCAATCTCGTGTTGTGCTATGAATAATATTTATAAATCTTTTAATAATTAATATTTTTAATTTTTTATTATTTTTAGAAAATGAATATACAAATAATTTTTAATCTTTAAAAGTTATTTTCTTACTATATTTTATTTTATTATGTCAACCGTCAAACAAGTCCCACGACCCGTTTTCTAAGGAGCAATATACGTTGCTATATGTTGATGGAGGGAAAACGTGATCGTTAAATTTTATATTATGTGCTCCTTATATTGTAATAATTGTAAAAGGCACAGGTTGGAAAATGAGGATTTAAAAAAATTTAACTATTCAGAATTTAAATATCCCAAATCATTATCATTAATTCCTACTAAAATGTGTAGTAATTTGCTCATAGTTAAAGAAGTGTAATAAACTACTGCTTTAAAATTTTTAAATTTTCAAGATATTTCTCTAGAATTCTCCTAACCCACCGCTTGCAAAATTCACAAAAGAAAAGATAATTTGAAAAATTTTAATAATTAATACACGAAAGATGTGTATTTGATGAAATTTAGATGAACAAAATACTCAGTAGTAAAAAAATACTACAACTACCAATATAGAGTTAATCTATAGCTATCGGTTAGAGGATATTGTCCAAGCTCTACTAAAAACAATGTGATTTTTAAAAGTTACAAATAGTAGATAGTGAATAATGAGGTATTTGAAACCAAAACCAGAATAATGAGGATTCAAGAAATTTGAGGTATTTGAAACCAAAACCAGAATAATTCTTGTGTATGTGCTTGAAGGCATCGAGTGAAACATGTGCTTTTGATAGTGAATAATGGAGATACTTGATGAATGACAAGTCCAAGTTCACCTAACTTCAATTAAAGAATGGTGTAGTGGTGTCAACCTTTAGGGGACAACGGCAAAGAAAAAAGGCATTAGTATTAGTAAGTTGTTGAGAACCCATCAACATTTAATTCAAATGTGTTATTAATTAATAAAAAAAATTGGAGAAAAGTCACAGACCATTAAAAATTTTGTTAGTCTGATGAGAAGGATTTGATAAATTTTAATATATAAAAAATATAAATATTTTATAAATTTTATACATACAAAATATTAATACTTGGGTTTAAGTCATTGTCATCAATAAAATTTCGAATGAGAAACTTTTTCCTAATTTTTCCTAATTAATAATATAGGATTATAATTTACTTAACATTAGTAGTCAGCTTTATGATAAGAATATAATAGAATTATATATTATTCTAAAAAATTGTATTATAAAAATGTTAATTAAAATTGATCCAGCCAAATTCATAGACCACAGTATTCACAATGTTTATGATATTAATCTTGATCATGAGGAAGCTTTCATTGATCCTCAATATATAATTAGTATTAACTATGAAAATCTGTTGGGAGAATAGTTGACTCATCTAATAATGACTTTCCTGAAAAAAAGCTTGCTATAAATGGTCTTGTTATTTGCTTGCCAAAATAAATTTGGTAGAAACACTAGCTTTGTGATGCATGATATGGCTTAAGGATAAATAAAGCAAAGCATCTTATTGTCTCTACCATCAAACACGTCTTACAATTACGATTTCACATGGATTTGATTGGTCAATCTAGAACAATGAGCATTAGGGGAGACCTTTATGTAATTGTTATTGTGTATGGCTATTCTAGGTTTAGTTGGACCCTTTTTCTTCTTGACAATGATGATGACTTCAAATCTCTTTTGAAAGTGCCTAAGATTGTTCAAAATGAGCAAGAAATGATCATTGTGAGAATTAGGAGTAACCATGGTAGAAAATTTGATAGGCGTATATAGTTTTGATGGAGTTCTATAAAACTAATGTCATTGAATAGGACTTTTCTACTCCTCATACACAATGGCAAAGCATAATATATAGTTGAAATGAAAAAAGAGATCTTTAGGAAACATGGCGAGAATTATGCTTAATTAAGTAGATCATCCTTTCCTAAGTACTTTAAGGGTCCGTTTGTTGTCAAGGGAAATGGAGAGGATGGAAAATTTTAATGGGTTTGGGTTCAATTCAAAAGAAATGGATAAATATGGTTATAAAAATTTAATAAAAAAATGTTGTAAAAGAGTAAGAAAAATTATTTAAAATCTTTTAACTCCACTTTTTTATTTTTTTTTAAATTGAACTCATTAAAATTCATCCCCTCTGTTCCCTCTCCATTCCCCTGATACCAGCTAAACCTTGAGATAAGAAAATTTGAGCTTTTGTGTAATTGAATGATGTGTTAGTTAATTGAGATTTATAATGAGCTAGATAAGTCAAAAAATGATTGAATTAAAGTTTGGAATAAAGAATTGGTAGTTAGAAATGAGCATTGATATTTCTAAATTGTAAAGTTAATTAGAATTAATAATTTAAGAGGTGTTTGAATATTTTTCAAGAAAACCATGATTTTGGCTTTCCAATTATATCATAAATCAATATTATAAATTAATTACAACTAACATATTCTCAAAATCATAATTATAAATTAATTTTATTCAAAATCTATTTTATCATCATTAATCGAGACATCCATAGTTATTTTAGAGCAACCATGCAATTATGAATTCTAAGAGTAAGATGGTACACTGTGTGTTATAAAACTTAATTAGATATAAACAATATTTTATATTTAAAGACTATTAATATATAATTTATAATTTTCTAAATAACAAATATTTTAGGGATAATAAACCTTTTAGTAATAATAAACCTTTGACTAACATTGCTTAAATTTCTTCAAGATTCTATTAGGTTGAAAGCTTAACAACCTACAACAATTGATCAAATGAAAGATATTCAATATGTTTTAAAGCAGTCTCTAAAATCCTTAAATAAAGTTTTCATATTGATACAAAAATCAATTTTTTTCATTCTTTATTCTTATTTCAAATTATGAAATTAGGAAAAACACTGATGTGATATGGAATAATAAATAATTAGAATTTTAGATATTTAGCATTATTATTAAATATTTAGTTTTAATTTTGATTGATTGTTATCATGTATTATTAATTGCTATTTGCATTTAATTTTATATTTCTAGAATATTATGTCTTAATTTCTAGAGTTAGGTTGAGTCTTATAAATAGAACCTCAACACATTTGCTTTATACGCTTTATGAATTGAATAATATTAAGCATTTGCTATGGTCTCCCTGTCCCTCATTTCGTTTGGTTTCTCCCTTTTTCTTGTTGTCATCCCTCCTCCAGTTTCTTTATCTCTAGAACAAGGTTCTCGCTTTCGTGTTTTAGCTTTTCAAAATCACCAAACACACCCTAAACACAAAACCTCCATTGCCACCATCACTGCCATAGCCATTTGCCTCCATTATGACGTCCATTTACCAAACTTCTACCACACAAGCTAGACATTTATGTTTACCATTCTTCAATGTTTCACATAATTTGCATGGTTTTCTGTCGTTGGAATTTGGGTTCAGATCCACCCTTAGTGGATTGGGCCCAAACCCATTTACTATGGGGCTAAGGTGATAATAACTAAAAATCTGGGTTGTTATCTGGGATATTCCCCTTTTGTTCAAATTTTGAATTTTGAACGTGTGATACGTGGGATACACCTAGTGGGATTGAGGGAGAGAATAATGGGATAACATAACTCCTGATTAGGAGCCCTATAATTCAGATAACCAAAACCTCTCTCTCCTGGAATTTTTCTCTCTGAACTACCTGTTATCTTCTTAGAATACATTTGATGTGTACGAATACCCTAGTTCATTAGAGTGACCGAGTTATCGCGTGACTGCCAAAGAAATTGATTTACATCTCAGGTATGCCCAAATTCCTTCATTGGTATCATAGCCTAGTTTATTTTAGAGGCTAGAATATGATTTATTAGCTTGTATCATATACATATATGACCTATATAATATGCTCCCCGTTAAGCTTCAGTATGTCAAAATTGGGTTATCTGAAAAACATAGTGTTAGACTTCAAAATTATTCTCATAGCGTAGATCTCAAAAAATCAAAGAGAATGAGATCAAGAACAGATATCAGACAGTGGAGTTATGGAGAAATTTTAGGTCGAATTGGTCACCTGAAATCCTTAGATTTAGGCCTTAAAAATAGTCCCATTACATATGAAGGGAATTGGAAGACACGCAGCGAAAATTAACTTTAAAATTTTTTTTCATTCCCAGCCAGGATCTACCAAATGTGTTTAAGTCAAGGAGAAAGAAGTGTTACCTTCGTATTCAAGCTTTGGTCGCGACCTCAGTATCCACTAGTCACGACTCTTCGCCTCTGGAACTTTAAGTCGCGACCAACTCAGCTCTAGTCGTGACCTGTCGTCTCTGAAGTTTTCTGTCGTGACCTCCTCATCTTCTAGTCGCGACCTATCGTCTCTGGAATTTGTAGTCGCGAACTATTCTTCTACTAGTCGCGACCTGTAGTCTCTTTTCGGATTTCTGACGTTCAGAAGCCAATTTGGTCGCGACCTATGTGTCAACTGGTCGCGACCTCGTCGTACCTGGTGCTCTTTTCTAGTTCGCAAGAAGTCAACAACTTAGATTGGCTTCCTCTATCGGTATCCACACGAACATTGTTCCAATCATGAACGACGTGCTAGCGCCTCTTGTCCCTCTAGGGTTTTCTTAAAATTCCGTCATCACCGTCTCTATTCCAGCAGTTTCTTATCTGCAAACCTTTTGCACTCTCCTTGCCCCTTTTTCTCTTGTGTGTTGTGTCTTGTGTATTGTGTCTGTGTGTTGTGTCTGTGTGTTGTGTAGAACCCTAGCTCCTAATATCAAATATATAGGATGCTATCGGGCTTCTAATTGGGCCGGGCTTCAGAATTAATCTTATATTAATTCTAAAATTAATACAATATCATATATTGCATAGTTTGATAAGAAACTAATTAAATAAATAAGGTTTTTATTAAATCCGTCTCACAGATTTAATTCACCTATTTATTTAATTTAAAATAAAGATAAGACGGAATTATATTTGATTTATTCTCATAAATCAAATTTGAGATATCTTATCAATTTGAATTTGAAATTCAAATAGATCATATCCATTTAAATTCAAATTCAAAAGTGATAGAAATTTAATTTATCCTTATAAATTAAATCTTGCAAATATCTCTTATATTATATATAATATATATACAAATTTATATATATATAAAATATATAATCCACCCTAGACTATTTATTGAATCTAGACATCTCTTAGATTCAATGAATCTGGACATTACAGCTCGTGTTGGGCTATTTTGTGCGCGACCCTGTAGGCCTATATGAAGTTGGTAGTGGGCCAGTTACTATACTAACCCACAAGTCGTAAGCGGCCTCTAATAAGACATTACGACTATCCAAAACATATGAGGATCGATAAACGATGTAACCTTTCATACAACCATATCACGTCTCTTTTGTCACACGATATTTCGGTCATGGATGAGGCATGGTGAACGTCATCCTCCTATTCCTGACCATTACTTTCTCGATCCCTGAGTAGTATGACTATAGAAATGGAACTACCCTTCCATTATAGTATGGCCATACATTTCTCAGACTCACTCATCGAGGGCCCCAGTAATATCTCTCTACGAATGTGAGGGACAAATTCCATCTTGACCATTCACATTCCTCCGCATGAAAAACCACTAAGCCCGAACATAGCCTTTATGATCACTCGGTCAAAAGTGACTTTTGACTAGGTCAAAGCTGAGCGTTTGTCATGTAGGAATCCATGATGATCTCAGGTCAAAGGGCATAGTGATATGGCTTGTATATGAGAGAAGCTTATGACTTAACCCATGCAACTCTCTCATAGCGGGTCGGTCTAGTACCCTGTACTCTTACATGTGCCTACGACTTTGATTTATATCTGTATATATCTTTAAAGTCATACTGGTCTTATTTCATCTTTGCTCCCGCATAGATGACCGACCAGGGACATTTAGGGTAAAATCATGAGTTATCCAAGGATGGTCATCACAGTAAATATGCAAATAATGTGATAACATAATTAAGATATTAAAAAAAATAATAATATTTATAAGACAATGATTGGCCCCTAGGGCACAATTTCCAACAACATAGAGCTCGTGAAAACAATAAAAAATGAATCCAAGAATGTTGAAAACAGACATCAAAAGGAGGATAAACAAACATCGTGACCTAACTGGAGGTTGACGACAACATCTAGCCAAAACATTGTCATTTTGAACCTTAATAAAAAGAAGTGAAAGATGGCGAAAAAAATTCGATTACTATCAGATTGGGCCAAATCATAGGATCCAGTCCAGCCCAAGAGAAAAAGCAATTTGGGTCGGGTTAGACTAAGCCTAACCTAGCCCAGTTCAAAAACAAAGATTAAAAATACTAACCAGGTCGGGTTGCACCAACTAGGCTAGGTTGGACAAAGCCTAACCTTGTGCAGTCCACACAAAAAAATTGCACAGTTGCTATGTGGAAGCCATGCTCTTGGCCCCAACAGTAGGTTTTGCCCTATTTGTTTAATTTTTTTTCTTGATTTAATCTTCCAGGGGCAAATGAGGGCTTATATGAACTCCGGTTGAGATGCAATTTATCCCTAAAAATTCTTAAAATTAAGATCTTCATTTTTATATATAATTTACCCATTTTAGGGACAATTTTAGATATGTTTATGAGTATTCAGTGTATTTTTTGGTATTTTTAGGTGTTTAAATTTTTTTAGAAAATTATGATAATTTATATTATTAATTTCCTAGGTGAAAATAAGTCAAAGGACTTCAAGTAGCATTGAAATCATTGAATATACTGAAGGGAATTGGAAGACACACAGCGGAAATTAACTTTAAAACTTTTTCCATTCCCAGCCAGGATCTACCGAATGTGTTTAAGTCAAGGAGAAAGAAGGGTTACCTTCGGTATTCGAGCTTTAGTCGCGACCTCCGTATCCACTAGTCGCGACTCCTCGCCTCTGGAACTTTCAGTCGCGACCTAGTCAGCTTCTCGTCGCGACCTACTCAGCTTCTCGTCTTGACCTATCGCCTCTGGAACTTTCAGTCGTGACCCACTCAGCTTCTAGTCGCAACCTGATGTCTCTGGAGTTATTAGTCGCGACCTCGTCGTCTTCAAGTCGCGACCTGTCTCCTCTGGAACTTTCAGTCACGACCCACTCAGCTTCTAGTCCGACCTGATATCTCTGGAGTTTGTAGTCGCGACCTCGTCGTCTTCAAGTCACAACCTGTCTCCTCTTTTAAGATTTCTGACGTTCAGATACCCGTTTTAGTAGCGACCTTTGTATCTGCAAGTCGCGACTCGTCGTCGTGCTGCTCTCTTCTCGATCACAAGAAGTCGACAACTCAGATCGGCTTCCTCTACCGGTATCCACACGAACAATGTTCCAACCATGAACGACGTGCTAGCGCCTCTTGTCCCTCTAGGGTTTTCTCAAGATTCCGTCCTCACCGTCTCTATTCTGGCAGTTTCTTATCTGCAAACCTTTTGCACTCTCCTGCCCCTTTTTCTCTTGTGAGTTGTGTTGTGTGTTTATAACCCTAGCTCCTAATATCAAATATATAGGATGCTATCAGGCTTCTAATTGGGCCGGACTTCAGAATTAATCTTATATTAATTCTGAAATTAATACAATATCATATATTGCATAATTTGATAAGAAACTAATTAAATAAATAAGGTTTTTATTAAATCCGTCTCACAGATTTAATTCACCTATTTATTTAATTTAAAATAAAGATAAGACGGAATTATATTTGATTTACTCTCATAAATCAAATTTGAGATATCTTATCAATTTGAATTTGAAATTCAAATAGATCATATCCATTTAAATTCAAATTCAAAAGTGATAGAAATTTAATTTATCCTTATAAATTAAATCTTACAAATATCTCTTATTTTATATATATAATATATATATATATATAAATCCACCCTAGACTATTCATTGAATCTAGACATCTCTTATATTCAATGAATCTGGACATCACAGCTCGAGTTGGGCTATTTTGTGTGTGACCCTGTAGGCCCATATGAAGTTGGCAGTGGGCCAGTTACTATACTAACCCACAATATATGAGGATCGATGAACGATGTTACCTTTCATACAACCATATCACGTCCCTTTTGTCACACGATATTTCGGTCATGGATGAGGCATGGTGAACGTCATCCTCCTATTCCTGACCGTTACTTTCTCGATCCCTGAGTAGTCTGACGATAGAAATGGAACTACCCTTCCATTACAGTATGGCCATACATTTCTCAGACTCACTCATCGAGGGGCCCAGTAATATCTCTCTACGAATGTGAGGGACAAATTCCATCTTGACCATTCATATTCCTCCACATGAAAAACCACTGAACCCGAACATAGCCTTTATGATCACTCGGTCAAAAGTGACTTTTGACTAGGTCAAAGCTGAGCGTTTGTCATGTAGGAATCCATGATGATCTCAGGTCAAAGGGCATAGTGACATGGCTTGTATATGAGAGAAGCTTATGACTTAACCCATGCAACTCTCTCATAGCGGGTCGGTCCAACACCTTGTACTCTTACATGTGCCTATGACTTTGATTTATATCTCTATATATCTTCAAAGTCATACTGGTCTTATTTTATCTCTGCTCCCGCATAGATGACCGACCAGGGATATTTAGGATAAGATCATGAGTTATCCAAGGATGGTCATCACAGTAAACATGCAAATAATGTGATAACATAATTAAGAAATTCATAAAACAATATTATTTATAAGACAATGATTGGACCCTAGGGTATAATTTCCAACATATACTACATTGAACTTCTCATATTTGGACGTTGAAGTTCCAGAAGATGAACCTCAGAGTGAGGATTTAGATCCTAAATTTCTTGAAGAAGAGGATCCACAAGAGCTTGTAAAGATTAATGGTCTAGAATAATATCTTGATGAGGACCCTGAAGAAAATCCTGATGTAGATTCAGAAGGAGATTTTGAGTAGAACCCTAAGGAGGAACATGAGGATCCAATGGAAGATCCTCTACCCGAGAAGATCTAATTGATACTCACAGATTCTGGATCTAACTCTGTGCCTTCTCTTCCTAAACAACTTATGAAACAAGGAAGAAGAAGAAGAAATCCAACTCTGTACCCTAGCTTTGGCTAGGGGATAGCTAAAATCAAGCAGTCATACTCACGAATATAAAAGGCTTTTATAAAGTTTTCCATGATTATGCTAAGTTCATGACTAACAAGAAAGACAAAAATCAATGCTAAAGTCATGATGGAATACATAAGAAAAGTAAGACACAAAGGCTGGCACATCAGAAAATCATTCTGTGTTGATGTTATAAAGAGAACTTCAAAATTTATGCTTAAGTCACCAAAACTCAGAAAAATAAGGAGAGTTATTCTTAAATTGTTTTCACACTTATCTTGATTGATATTTCTTTATACTAGCTTGCCTTATGTTTATTGTACTGGTGATAAATGCATATTTTATTATGATTTTGGTGACTGATTTGGAAGACTTTTACCATTTATTTGAGAACAAAATCAAGTATTTTGTTATGAATAAATAAAGGAAATAATATGGAATGAAGAGGGGAATAATTAACATTTTTTTCTAATAATTCTTGGATATTATTGGTGAACAAATAATTTGTTTCTCTTAATTACATTGCAGGACCCTATTCATTAACCACCGGGCCAACTAACCATGTAACAGAACGAGATGGAAAATTAGTTAGAATATAACTAAATGGATCTTTGACAGCTGGACAAGGGGACTCCATAGTAAAACACAAACATATGTATAGTCACGCACATTCTGGACACACTTCACCCACAAGACTAAACACACAGACTTCAGACATGGAGACTTGACATATACTAGATGCAAGGACAGCTAGAAGAAAATTCCTCTCTTTTTATTTCATCTCTAAACTTCCTCCGCTTTCGCTCTCTACACAGAAACTTCATCTCGGGAACTGCCTCTGTTCTCTGCATAGAAGCAAAACTAGATCTGCCTCCACCTTCCAGTCGGTGCTTTTATGTTCTTCATGGCTTCCTTTGATCTCACCGTCTTTGCTGAGCTGGGCCGATGATGCGTGGCTAAGTTGCTGATATTCACCTAGAGAAGATGGAGATTGAGTTCATGCTCTTCAGAGAGGGAGTTCCTTTACTTATTTTACTATCTAAAATTAACGTGTAAAATTAAATACAGTTTTAGAAGTCATTCCGAGATCCTCAATTACTAATTTTGAGTAAAGAATATTTATAGTTCACAGAATAACTAGAGATGGATTATTTATGAGGATTGAGTTTATTCTTGCTTCTTCTAAATTCAAAGATAATTGTATTATAGAGTGTGGACTAGTAGATTCAATCTATGTAGTTAATTTAATTGATTCCATAGTAGCTCATAGTCATGACTGCTAATAGAATAATTAGTTTGTCTTTACATATTTCCTGAACCAAATCAATTTTTATTTGCTTTCAATCAACCGAGTTCAGGATTGCAATAAGTGTAGCTTGCGAGTTGTGAGCTAATTCTCTCGATATTTAGTTACTAAAACTCCTGAAATTTAGTCAACAAGGAAAGTGACATTTATCTCTAGGGGAGCATAGTCATCATTTGGTTAAAACACTTCTCATTACACATTCTCTATACTTTTCATTCCTTAGACTCTTGCTTATAAAAACATAAATAAAAAATAAATAGTTGAATTTAATTATAAGATACACTAAACATCTCTCATACTTGCATTGGTTAATTTGATAATTTGAGGCTCTTGGATTAGCTGGAAAATTTAATAACCATTAGGTTTAGGCTCTTTGAGAAGAATAACCTAAGCCAGATCCCACTTTTACTATAGTTTAACTTAGTTTCTTTTTATAAGTAGAATGACCTGCTTATCTCCCCTTACTTGTTAAGGTTCCCTAGCAGTCCTTTGGGCCTAAAAAAATATAAAGAATATAAAAAATATATAGGTGATCTAATTTTTCTATCTTATTGTACACTGAATTTGTAAGAACCAATCTGTTACTGTGATTATAATTGGATTTACTATCATAATTTGGATTTTCTTACTACCATTACATTATTTTGACAAAAAAAATTGTGCTCTTATTGTTGATTCCTGTTGTGCATATTCTGATTCTGTCATTTTTTGCTCATTCTTAATTTCTCAAATTTCTACATAATTAATACATTTAATATGCTACATGCTTGTTGAGTGTAACTTGCATGATTAGAAGTTCTGAATTATTTCCTTTAGACTTAGAAATAAACATAATACTTAGGGAAATTAAGAGAGATAAAGCATTAAGCCAAACCAGTGTTGTATCTACTATTGAGTGTAGTTCCTTTGGTGAATCTGTTGCAGTTGAAACTAAATTTGCATGTGGTGATTTCTTAGATAATCACTTTGTCATAGAGTATGTTTATGAGGGTGACGATCAAAATCAGAATCAGAATGTGAATCAAAATGAGCAAAATGAAGAGAATAACAAAAACAATAATAGAAGGGCACGTAGGAGTATTAGAGAACTCACTTCTTTCAATGCAAACTTTGATCCTTTTCGTACTTGGATGTTAATTTTGAGCAAAAAGGTTATTTGTTGAGTAACTTATCAAAAATTCATGGATTGACAGGTGATGATCCTTTTAAGTACTTGAAAACTATGCATTGGATGTGACATCCATGAAACTTGTAGGTGCTGATATGGATTCTATGCAGAGACAAGTATTCCATTTTACACTTGAAGGGAAGGCAAAATAATGATTTTATATGCTGCCATATCATGTAACTCATACCTTGGACTCATGGAATAGCTTGATAATTGCTTTCTTAGAAAGATACTTTCTTACTTTCAAGACTTCTACATTGAGAAGGAGATTTTTTGTGCAAAACAACTTGCTCAAGAGTCTTTTTATGAGTTTTGGGGAATGTTTTAAGAGCTGCTAGCTAGATATCCTTACCACTAGATTCCAAATGAGCAATTATCAAGATTTTATTGATGACTTAACTCCTGACGAAGCATGGAACTTGATTGAGAAGATAGCAAATAATGACTAGCAGTATGGAGGCTATGATGGTAGGCAAGTTCATGAAATTTCTACGAGGTCTTCTCAAGATTTTAATTACTTGTCTTCTCAAATGGCAGATATGAATGCTCAGATCATAAAACTAGCAGCTCAATTGAACAATGTACATGTTCAAAGCTCACAATCTGAAACTCTAGTTGTTCCTAGTTATCATCTTTATTCTTCTCCCATGCATACTAGTGACAAGTATCCTACACACTATAAAGAATTATAAGCAATCTACCATGGCAAATCAAGTCATTATCTATAAAAGAATCTATACTCTATTATGTATAATGAAGGATAGAGGGACCATCCTAAATTTAGATGGAGGGATGGAAGAGGAGATAAGAATTTTGGACAAAACAAATTCAACAATGATAGACAGGTGGCTGAATCCTCTAAAGCTATGGAACTACCTACTACTATAAAGGATGATGGTATATCTGAGATAATTAAGAGAATAAATGTGATGAACTCAAACATAAATTTCATACATTCAAATTTTAACTATAATTTCAAAGACTTGCCATCTATGGTGGAGAGCAACATAGTAATGTCAAATTCAAAGTTTGCTGCCTTGGAGAGCAAAATAGAGTAGTGGGAAACAAAAGCTTCAAAATTGAATGGTTATGTATCACAGTTAGCTAACTCGGTGAGTGATGTTCAGGCAACAATTAGTGGAAATCTACTTTCAAACACAGTTGTTAACCCCAAACAGTGAATGCTATGAGCTTAAAGAGTGGTAAAACTATGGGGAAGGTTAGTTTTGATATTGATAAAGGGGCTGATGGAGAAAATAAGGAACAAAATAGACTTGGAACTGAAGATCTAATTGAAGAAAAATCTTTAATCACTCTAGAATCAGAAAGTAAAAAGGATAAGAGGATCTTGCAATAGAAAAATGATCAAATTAAATTGAAAGATGCTGCATAATCAGCTGAGATTGATGAAGCAATGACTAGTTCTAAAAGTGCAAGTCAAAAATCAGACCAGAACAAACTTCAGAATGAGTGTGAAGATGCAGAACAGAAGGATAGAGACGTAAGTATTAAACACCTACCTTTTCCTAGTGATATATGTGTCCAAAGAATTTTTTAAAAGAAAAATAGCAATAGGATATTATGAATTTATTGAGAAAATTGGACGTTAATGTGTCACGTTTGGATCTGATTAGAAGTATACTTTATCATAGGAAGTTCATGAAAGAACTTTGCACTAATAAAAGAATTTACAAGCTAAATTAGTGGGTTCAAGTAGGCTCTAGTGTGTTAGCCTTACTTAAACCGTAGCTTCCTATTAAATGTGATAATCTAGGATCATTTACAATTCCAATTACCATAGGCAAGTTCCAGTGTGCTAGTACTCTGTTACATCTTGGTGCAGCTATAAATGTAATGCCAATTTCCATTTATGCATCATTAGGCATAGGCATAGGCTCACTTAAGGAAACTACCATGATAGTTCAACTTGATGATCGAACCACTAGAAAACTTGAGGGTTTGTTAGAAGACATCTTAGTGAAGGTTAATGACGTGATTATACCTGCATATTTTTATGTCTCGGATATGTCACATGAATTAACCACGAAAGAACCTATTATTTTAGTTAAACCATTTCTTAGAACATATAAAGATCTAGCACTCTCATAAGCATGAAAAATGGGAGCATTACCATGGAAGTATGTGATAATGTCATAACTTTTAATATCTGTGAATCAATAAGACATATATTTGAAGATTACTCACTGTTAGGCTTAAGTATTATTGATGCATACATAGAAGAAGTTAATGAGGAACATAAACTGTTGCTACATAATTTTGATAAGTATGATTCTTAGTTGTTTGGATCTGAAATTTCTTCTTCTTTTAATTTTTTTTTAGATAGTAGAGGTGATGTATCAAGTGTTAACTTCATTTTAGTTGATATCTTAATTTTCACCTTACAATCTTTTTCATTTTCTATTACTAACCTTTTAAATGAAGCTATGAATGCACTTTTCAATAAGTTTTTTTGGAGAGAATAAACTTCTAGACACTACTGAGGATCATTTGAGCATGGAATTAGAAAGTAACAGCTTAGGTTCAAGTGTCTCATATGATACTGAGAGCGACTTCTGTTTAGAATCTCATAGCAATGAAGGCCTTGGAGAGAATTAGACTGAAATCTCCTGATTACATTATGATAAACTTGTAGGGGAGGACAAAGCTATTGAGAATGTTGCAAATACTTCTCTCTTTGAACCTTGATTGCCTATAAATTCTATATTTGATTTTAATAAGGCTAATCAAATTTTCTCCAAGCTCATTGCAGGAAAAAAATGCACATACAGTAGATAAATCAACAAAGAGACACCTAAAGCAAATTGGATTTTCTCAAAATTTAAGGAGTAACATTCTGAATTTTTTATGGATTTGAGCAATTTATAGGTTTTTCAACTCACAATCAATTACTTTCTTGTGAAAATAGGTTAGAGGATAGCAAGAACTTAGAATTTCCCATCACAAACTGATTTTGAACCACACAAGGAAGGAAAGTCAAAGGCTTTAGTGGCTGTACTCAGTCCAGTACTTATGAAGACAGAATTAGAGAAGTCTGTTGTAGCTTTAAAAACTAAGAAGTTGGTTTTATCAATTGTTCAGCACCTAAGTTGGAACTTAAACTACTTCCTAGCAATCTTAAATATATGTTTTTAGCTAAGAATGAAAAATTACTTGTTATAATTGCTAATTACCTTTCTATTTATGAGGAAGAGAAGTTAATTTCAGTTTTAAAAATACACAAGAGAACAATAGGTTGGGCCTTAGCTAATATACCTAGTATAGATGCTACTGTATGCACACATAAAATCTTGTTAAATGATAGGGCCAAACCTATTAAACAGTAACCAAAAAGGCTATACCTTTTGATATCAGATGTTGTCAAGAAAGAGGTAGTTAAGTTCTTGAATGCTGGAATTATTTACCCTATTTTAGACAGTGAATGCGTAAGTCCAGTTCATGTGGTTCTAAAGAAAAGCGGTATAACTGTGGTAAAGAATAAAAAAATGAACTAATACTTACTAGAGTGCAAAATTCATGACGAGTATTATTTGATTACAGAAGATTTAATGATACAACTAGGAAAGATCATTTTCCTTTACCATTTATAGATCAAATATTGGATAGACTTGCTAGAAAAGCTAATTACTATTTTTTTTATGGATGTTTAGGGTATTTTCAAGTTCCAATGCACCCGAAGACCAAGAGAAAACTACATTCACATGTCCATTTGGAACTTATGCTTATAGGAGGATGCCATTTGGCTTGTTCAATGCTCCCAGAACCTTTCAAAGAGCCATGATGTCTATATTTAGTGAGTTTTTGGAAAGCAACATGGAGGTATTCATAGATGATTTTACAATGTATGATAATGACTTTGATGAATGTTTAGAAAGTTTAGAGAAAGTCTTAACAAGGTGTATTGAGAAAAAAACTTGTATTGAATTTTGAAAAATGCCACTTTATGGTCAATAGAGGCATAGTTATAGGGCACTTAATATCTAAGAATGGAATTGAAGTAGATAAAGCAAAGATTGTTGTTATTTCTTCTCTGCCTTATCCCACATCTTTAAAAGAACTAAGGTCATTTCTAGGACATGCTAGAATTTATAGAAGATTTATAAAGGATTTTAGCAAGATTGCCTCTCTACTTTCTAAACTCATACAAAAAGATGTAGAATTATGTTTTGATGATAATTGTAAGATATCATTTGACACTATTAAAACTATGCTTATCACACCACCCATACTTGCTGCACCTAATTGGCATTTACATTCTGAACTTTCATGTGATACATCAAATGAGGCTGTAGGTGCAATGTTAGGACATAAATATAGTAAGATGTCTAAAGTTATGTCATATGCTTCTATGACATTAGATAATACTCAAGAATTATACTACTACTGAAAATAAACTTTTTTCTATTGTGTTTACACTTGACAAATTTAGATCTTATCTTTTAAGTTCTAAAGTTATTATATATAATAACCATGCTGCTATAAAGTTATTGTTTAAAAAGCCACAGTCCAAGCCTCGACTCTTGAGATGGATGTTGATAATCTAAGAATTTGATGTAGAAATAAGGGATAAAATTAGAGCAGAGAATGTGGTGGCTGATCATCTTAGTAGGCTACCTGAAAACATAAGGGGAGTAATAGAATCTGACCTAATTTGTGATAAATTTAGAGATTGTTTTGTTACTGCAATTGTACCTCGATATTTTCACATAGTAAATTATATTGTTACTAGTCTGATTTCACCTTCTTTATCCCATTTCCAGGGCCAAAAGATTAAGCATGAGGCGAGATACTACATATGGGAACCACTTACACTTTGGAAAATTTGTAGTGATCAGTTATAAAAAGGTGTGTACCAAGTGAAGAAATAGATAGCATCCTTACAGCATGAAATAGAAGACTTCAAGGAAGATCCTTGAAGCTGGTTGTTACTGGCATATCTATTCAAGGATTGTCATGAATTTTGCAAGGCTTGTGATAAGTGCCAACGTTCTGGTGGAGTAACTAAAAAACATGAAATTCCTCAGTATCCTATGCTATTTTGTGAGGTGTTTGAGATATGGGGAGTTGACTTCATGGGAACATTTTCATCATCTTTTGGCTATACATATATTTTGCTAGATGTGGATTACCTTTCAAGATGGGTGGAGGCCATACCGACAAGAAAAGATGTTGCAGTGACAATTTCTAAGTTCCTAAAGTCACATTTTCTCAAGATTTGGCGTGCCAAGAGCTATAGTAAGTGATAAGGGTTCTCATTTTTGTAAGAAGATTTTAAGTGAGTTATTTACCAAGTTTGGAATCAAACACAAAGTCTCAACAGCTTACCACCCCCAAACAAATGCTCAAGCTGAAAATTCCAACAAGGCTATTAATAGGATTTTAGAGAGGATAGTAGGACCTTCAAAAAAAGATTGGAGTGTTAGATTAGATGAAGCCTTATGGGCATATACAATAATCAAGGATTGTAACATGGAATTTGATACTGCTGGAGAAGAAAGAATGTTGCAAATTCAAGAATTGGAAGAAATAAGGCTACATGATTATGAGAATTCCAGAATCTACAAGGAAAAAGTCAAGCTTACTAATGATAAACAAATTCTGAGTAAAAAGTTCCAGGTTCGCGACAAAGTTTTGAGATTTAAAGCTAGACATACTTTCAAATATGAAAAACTTGCTACTAGATGAAATGGTCCCTATGTGGTGGCTAAGATGCTTAATTATGGATCTATTGAATTATTAGATGAAGTTGATGGCACAGAATTTTAGGTTAATGGCTATTTATTGAAGCTGTACAATGAGAACTTCCAGCCTCCATGAAGAAAGGTTGTTTCCTTCCACCTTATCTCTCTTATATTTCATTTATATTCCTAGTTCTTTTACTATAAGTGTGTATTATTGAGTATAAGCATGGGGGAATCGAGTCAGTAGCATAGGAAATTTCTAATTTGTTTGTTTTTGGTTGCATTAGGGATAACGCTTATTTCATGTGTCATGGAGGATGGAATTAAGTATGTAATTGTGGTCTTATTTGTTGAGTTTAAAAGCTATCATGAAATTTAATTGAACTTTGAACACATATCTTTGAATTTTGATAAACTTTATGGAGTGTGAGTTCCTTGCTTCATTGATTGCCTACTGGAAATTGTGCATAATAAATGTGCTAAGTTCAATACTCATGCAATTTGGTCTTGGTGAGTGGATTCGGGTGAGTAAGCTAGATGGAAGGATTTTGAGCCTCCAACATATATTCTTACAAATTGTGTGATACCATTTAATTTGGTAACTTCGTAGAACTTGTCTCAATTCTTAATTCAAAACCACATCAGCTCTTGGAATTGTTAATATGATAATGTCATTTCTTTCAAAACCCTCTTGACCAAAACCTTCATTTTCTTTTAAATTCATTCTTGATTGATGAGTGATGCACATGAGAAAAGCTAGAAGTACATGATTTGACTTAGTAATTTCTAAAAACTAGTTATTTATTGCTAAATTAGTTCCTTATTTATTGAAATCATTGTTAATGTTACAACTATTTGCTGGATGTTTAAATTTGAACCTTAATGTTATTGTCATTTGGCTTAAAAGTTGGAAAAAGGAAAAAAAGAAGAAGAAAAAAAATAGAGAGAAAAGCAGAACATCTGAATGTTTAAAAAAAGGGAAGAAGAAAAAGGCAATGGAAAGAAAAGGAAATAAGGAAAAAAAGAAGAAGAAAAATAAAGATAAAAAAAGAGACTAGAGGACAAGGTAAAAGAGCTAATTCAACTTGAATTTGAAGTGGTTAGGTGATGTATTAGTTTATGGCTTGTTTATGCTTAAGGTTGAACGATTGATACTGTGATCAAAATAGAAGTATGCTTGAAAGAGGGAAGAATAAATGCAACACTTCGTTAGTCATTGACACTCATTTTCATTCCATCCTATAGCCTTTCCAACAATACAACCCTTATAAAGACCCTTTGATGCACAACCCTTGTGGCATTTAGTGGTAGAGATGCATGATGGTTACAAGCTTATGGGAAGCCTAAGCTAGATGGTTGAGTGAAAATAACCTTAATAAGAGAGTGAATAAAATACTATACCTTGTGAGGAAATCTCTAACCTAATTGTTTAATGTGATTTAATTGCATGAGTTAGATTTTTCTATAGACATAAGGTTAGCTTGGATTGTTGCCAATTGAAGATAAAGTTTGATTATTGCAAGTGCCTTATTTTGAATTTTGTTTAGTCAGTTTTGCAGAACTTATGTGTTTGAATTTCGATCTTTATCTATAATTTTGCTTGGAGTGCAAAAAGCTAGTGTGGGGGAATTGATAAATGCATATTTTATTATGATTTTGGTGACTAATTTGGAAGAGTTTTACCATTTATTTGAGAACAAAATTAAGTAATTTGGGACTATTAAATAAAGGAAATAATATGGAATGAAGAGGGGAATAAGTGGCACTTTTTTCTAATAATTCTTGGATATTTTTGATGGGACAAATAATTTGTTTTTCTTAATTACATTGTAAGACACTGTTCATTAACCATCGGGCCAACTAACCATTTAACAGAACAAGATGGAAAATTAGTTATAATGTAACTAAATGGATCTTTAACAGCTGGACGAGGGGATTCCACAGTAACACACAGACAGCTGCACAGTCATGCACGTTTTGGACAGACTTCACCCACGAGACTACACACAGAGACTTCAAACACGGAGCTTGACATATACTTGACGCGAGGAAGACTGGAAGAAAATTCCTCTCTTTTTATTTTATCTCTAAACTTCCTCTGCTTTTGCTCTCTGCACAGAAACTTCATCTCAGTGAATGTCTCTATTCTTTGCACAAAAGCAAAACTAGATCTGCCTTTACCTTCTAGTTGGTGCTTTTAGGTTCTTCCACGGCTTCCTTCGATCTCATTGTCTTCGCTGAGCTGGGCCGATAATGTGTGGCTAAGTTACTGGTGTTCACCATGAGAAGATGGAGCCTGAGTTCATGCTCTTCAAAAAAGGAGTTCCTTTACTCATTGTACTATCTGAAATTAAAGTGTAAAATTAAATACAGTTTCATAAGTAATTCCGGGATCCTCAATTGCTAATTTAGAGTAAAAGAATATTTTGAGTTTACAAAATAACTAGAGATGGATTATTTGTGCGGATTGAGTTGATTCTTGCTTCTTCTAAATTCAAAGAGAATTGTATTTCAGAGCGTAGACTAGTAGATTCAATTTATATAGTTAATTCAATTGATTCCATAGTAGGTCATAGTCATGACTACTGATAGAATAACTAATTTGTCTCTATATATTTCTTGAACCCAATCAATTTTTACTTGCTGTCAATCAACCGAGTTGAGGATTGTAGTAAGTATAGCTTGCGAGTTGTGAGCTAATTCTCTCAATATTAAGTTACTAAAACTCCTGAAATTCAATAAACAATGATAGTGACATTTATCTCCAAGGGAACAAAGTCATCATTTGGTTAAAATACTTCTCATTACACATTCTCTATACTTTTCATTCCTTATACTCTTGCTTATAAAAATAGAAATAAAAAATAAATAGTAAGCATAATTTAATTAGAAGATACACTAAACATCTCTCATACTTGCATTAGATAATTTGATAATTAGAGGCTCTTGGATTAGCTGGGAAATTTAACAACCATTAAGTTTAGGCTCCTTGAGAAGAATGACCTAGGCTAGATCCCACTTTTACTATAGTTTAACTTAGTTTCTTTTAATAAGTAGAATGACATGTTTATTAACTGGAAAACATGATTTCATTTATTGTAAATAAACTGCATGTCTTACTTTATTTAATAAAGCTCATTTAAATTGCAATTTGATTATTTCTGTATAATCTAAGCATGCTTCTTATAAGTGTGAGCTTTTAGAAGATAAGGCTTCTAAAAGTTGTGTTTTATTGTTAAAGTACTTGTATAGAATTCTTGAGCATATAATGATTGTTATTAGTATCTGTGAGATGGGAGGTACAAATATATGCTCTTGATCATGCATCTTGTAGTGTCATTATTTTCTAGTCAAGAATAATATAAGCACGACATTGTATACTTTACTGTGTTGTATAGTTGAAATATTCTTTGGTACGATTCTCTTTAGAAGAGAACCTATATTTGCCTCAGAACTAAAAATGGAAACAAAAAACATTATTGCTAAACTAAATAAAGGTGAAAAACTCAATGGGGATAACTGAGATATCTGACACCGAAATGTCTTATACATCTTAGAGGAACAAGATACTATTAAACCTTTGACAACTTCTATGGTTGAACCTGAAGCTGGGTTTACAGTCTAGCATAAAAGAGACCAAGAGGCTTACCAGGCTTAGAGGAAAAAGAATAGCATAGCTAGAATCACGCTTCTTAGTGCATGGCAGATGACATCGTGTGTGAATTGAGATACACAAGACCGCTCAAACCATGTGGACTGCACTAAAGGATAAATTTAGTGGTGTTTCTACCACTAAGCTTAGGAGGTTGATGATTAAGTTTGACAACTATAAGCTTAAGTCAAACACTCCTATAAAGTAACATTTGAGAGAGATGGACAACATGGTCAAAGAACTGAAGGAAGCTGGTCAGACTTTTTCTGATCAACAGTAAGTGTAGGCTATGATCAGATCATCCCTGTTGGTTAGGAGCATATGAAAGTTAACTTAACCCACAATGAAAATATCGTTATTTTTAATGATGCATCAGGGTATTTGGAGTTGGAAGATACACCTCTGAAGGCTTACAGGACCTCTGGACTGACCTATTTGACTGAGGATGCTGACACTTCCAAATCAAAATTATATTATAAGAAGGGTAAGAAGTTCTAAAAGAAAGGTAAAAAGGGCATTCCTCAATTTCAAAAGGGCAAGAAACAAATCAAGAAGAATGGAAAGAAAGGAGGAAAGTAAAAACTGGACCTGAAGAAGGTCAAGTGCTTTGCCTGCTAAAAGATGGGCCATTTCACATATGATTGTTCTAAACAAGTTGAGAGCAAAAAGGTATTAGTGAATTATGTGAATTCATATGCCTCATATGTTTATGGTATTGTTTTCTTAATGGAAACTGTTTCTTCTTGGGTTATGAATTTAGCCTCCACAAACCACGTAACCAAGGATCGAGAATCCTTCGTGAAGTGCCGTCGGTTGCAATATCAAAGCATGTACTTTATGTAAGGAACAATACGAGGATCGAGGTTAGAGGCATTGACATCTGTAAATTGACTTTGCGTGGTGGTAAGACCTTGATGTTCCATGATATGCTTCATGCTCCATACATCTGGCATAACATAGTCCCTATTGTATGCCTTTTAGATTTTGGGTTTGAAGTGAACTTTTATGAGAAAGTTGCATACATTTTTTGTTGGCAATTCAGTCTTTCATGGTTCAACTTTCCTATTCAAAAACTTCTTTGTTTTGGATATTGTTGGTAGTTCTAGTGTTAATTAATGATTTGTTATTTCTTCTAATATTATTGATATGAATGCCTGACACACTAGACTATGACATATTAATCAAAATAGCATGATTAAACTGGCAAAAAAAGGATTGCTAGGTTTTATTGCAAGCATGGAAATGTCCTTATGTGAAAACTGTCTAGTGGGCAAGGCAACAAGAAAGCCTATCAGCAAGGGAACAAGAGGTGAAAGTCCATTGCAATTAATCTATTCCGATATTTATTGTCTAATGATTGTGAGGGCAAGGCACAGAGCTTGGTATTTCATTACCTTTATTTATGAATTTCACGATAATGTCGTGTCTATTTGATCTCATATAGGTATGAGGCCCTTGAGTGATTCAAATGATACATTAATGAGATGGAGAATCAAATGACAATAAAATCATAGCGTTACACATTGATCGAGGTCGTAAATATTTCTCTGACGAATTCAAACATCTCCATGAAAAAATAGAGATAATTAGGCAACTAACTATCCCTGGCACTCCACAACAGAATAGAGCTATTGAAAGAAGAAACAAAACTCTTTTAGACATAGTTAGGTCTATGATGGCTCAAGTAAACCTATCAATTTTATATTGGGGTGATGTCTTGTTAATAGCAACCTTCATACTTAACTGTGTGCTCTCAAAATTAGTCACTTCCACGCCCTATGAGTTATGGACGAAACATAATTCGGATATAAACATCCTTAGACTATGGGGTCAGTAGCGTATATCCATGATGATTCCCACAAGTATGGAAAATTGGGTCCTAAAGGAAAGAAGTGTATCTTTATGAGGTACTCTAAACAATCAAAAGGATATGTTTTCATAAGTGAAAATGAAGATAAAACAATGACTAAAATATAATCATGAGATGCTACATTTATTAAGACTAAATTTCCTAATAGAGGAGATGTAGACTGCACTATATCTCTTTACGAAGAACAGGAACAAGACAATGTAAAATAAATTGACACACCAAAAACATCTAGGTGTGTCAATCTGAGTGGGAGCCAACAAAAGGTCAACACAAATATCAAAACAAAAGAAGAAAGATAAGCATGCAACTCCCGTCAGAAGAAGTAACAGGGAAAGTGTTCATAATAGACACTTCTAAATAGAAGGAGAATTACTCCTAGTTAGTCCTGAAGGGGATGATAACTCCCGTTCTATACAAGAGGCCTTGTTAAATCTGTAGGGAATTGGAAGATACGCAGCGGAAATTAACTTTAAAATTTTTTCAGTCCCTGCCTGGATCTACCGATTGTGTTTAAGTCAAGTAGTAAGAGGTGTTACCTTCGGTATTTGAATTATTGGTGGCTCGGGGATTCCGACGTTCAAGATGCCTATGCTCTCTTTCCGATCGCAAGAAGTTGACGACTCAGATCGGCTTCTTCTACCGGTATCCACACGAATAACGTTCCAACCACGAACTACGTGTTAGCGCCTCTTGTCCTTCTAGGGTTTTTCTTGAGAATTCGTCCTCACCGTCTCTATTTTGGCCGTTTCTTATCTGCAAACCTTTTGTACTCTCCCTCCAAAAACCCTAGCCCCTAATGTCAAATGTATAGGATACTATCAGTGTTCTGACGGATATTAGATTTAAGAATTAATCCTAAATTAATTCTGAAATTAATACAATATCATATATTACGTAATCTGATAAGAAATCAATTAAATAAATATGATTTCTTATATTAAATCCGTCCCACAGATTTAATTCACCTATTCTTTTAATTTCAAATAAAGATATGATAGAATTATATTTGATTTATTCTCATAAATCAAATTTGAGATATTATATTATATCATATCAATTTAAATTTCAAATTCAAAAGTGATAAAGATTTAATTTATCATTATAAATCAAATCTTATAAATATCTCTTATATCATATAATATATATATACGAATTTATATATATATACGTCCACCCTAGATTATTCATTGAACCTGGACATATCTTAGATTCAATGAATCTAGATATCATAACTCGTGTTTGGCTATTTTGTGTGCGACCCTGTAGGCCCATATGAAGTTGGCAGTGGGGCCATTTACTATACTGACTCACAAGTCGTACGCGGTCTCTAGCAAGACATCGCAACTACCCAAATCATGTGAGGATGGATGAAAGATGTAACCTTTCATACAACCATATCACGTCCCTTTTATCACACGACATTTTGGTCATAGATGAGACATGGAGAACGTCATCCTCCTGTTCCTGACCGTTACTTTCTCGATCCCTGAGTAGTCTGACTATAGAAATGGAACTACCTTTCCATTATAGTATGGTTATACACTTCTCAGACTCACTCATCGAGGGGCTCAGTAATATCTCTCTACGAATGTGAGGGACAAATTCCATCTTGACCATTCACATTCCTCCACATGAAAAACCACTAAGCTTGAAAATAGTCTTTATGATTACTCAGTCAAAAGTGACTTTTGACTAGGTCAAAGATGAGCATTTATCATGTAGGAATCCATGACAATCTCAGGTCAAAGGGTATAGTGACATGGTTTGTATATGAGAGAAGCTTATGACTTAACCCATGCGTCTCTCTTATAGAGGGTCGGTCCAACACCTTGTACTTTTACATATGCCTATGACTTTGATTTATATCTCTATACATCTTCAAAGTCATACTGGTCTTATTTCATCTCTGCTTCCGTATAGATGACCTACCAGGGATATTTAGGATAAGATCATGAGTTATCCAAGGATGGTCATTACAGTAAACATGCAAATAATGTGATAACATAATTAAGAAATTCATAAATCAACAATGTTCATAATACAATGATTGGCCCCTAGGGCACAATTTCCAATAAAATCTTACCAAGGAGGAGTAGAAGAAAGCAATGGAAGAAGAAATAGACTCAATGAAAAAGAACCAAGTCTGGGAGTTAGTTGATCTACCAAAAGTGTATAAAGCCATTGGAAACAAGTGGATTCTCAAAATCAAGAGAAAAGTTGATAGATCAATTGACAAATATAAGGTTCGATTAGTAGCAAAGTGATATACAAAATAGGAAAGGATAGATTATGAGGATACCTTCTCACCTATTGTGTCTTCAATTCTATAAGACTTATTCTGGTAATAGTAAACAATTTATATCTATAATTAGATCATATGGATGTAAAAACTGTATTTTTGAATTGTGATCTGGATGAAGAAATCAATATGAAACAACCATTAAATTTTATTGAGAAAGGAATAGACAGCAATGTAAACTAAAAAGGTCCATTTATGAAATAAAGCAATCATCCAGACAATGGTATTTGAGATTTGACAAAGCGATAACCTCATATAACTTCCAAATGATAAAGGAAGACCACTGCGTCTACATTAAGTAGTTTGAGGATAACAAAGCCAATGACAAAGAAGTATCATAGCAAGATACTGCAACTATAGCTTACACTATCCGGTATTAGTGCATTGTGACAATACTGCAGCTTAGCCTACACTCAAGACCCCAAGTATCATAACAAGACTAAGCATATTGTTTTATGGGGAATTATACAGTACAAAAAATTGTTATCGTGCAATACATTTCTACCAAATGTATGGTAGCATATCCCCTAATAGAGCAAATAGGCAAAGAAGTCTTTGAGAGACATGTAAAAACTCTTGGTATGCATAAAGTGTCAAATATAAACCTTATGTAATGCTTTTGTGATTCATGGAATTATGTTTTTATCATTACTTTATGTGTCTGTATGAAAGTATAAAATGTCCAGTAGGTCATACAGGTTAGAGAGGTTGGCTCTCTCACACAGGCAACCGCCTTTGACTCTCAGGTGGAATGTACAAAGATGAGACATTTGTGTTCACCAATAAAGTGGCAAAGAGTGTTGATATGGTAGAGAAGAAACATAAACTATATGTCGCCTCGGCTAAAGTGTAGTAAGTCAAGATGAGATCCATATACATGAAACTGGATCGAACCATGAAAACTTACTTCCATGGAGCCTGTAGCCAAATAACAAATCTTCAATGTTGACATCATATGAGATGAGTAGAGTTAAAGTGTTTGGGTCTAGATAATAAGAGTTCCTAGACTTAAGTATGTACGATGTTAATGATAAATCTGTAACACCCCAATTTTTAGGCCAGAGACTTAGTAAGTAGCCTGAAATAGGTATATCCCTTTAAGCAGAAGTCCCAAAAATATACAGAGGGATTTTAGGGACTAAACTGCAAATAAGTGAAAGTCCGGGGATTTATATGTAAGCAGTGAAGGTCCCCGGAGATATAGTGGCCATTTATGCAAAGAAAGGGATTAGATTGCAAAAGAAAGAAAATGAAGGGACTTAAGTGCAAATATGAAAAGTATAAGGCTAAAAAGGAAAAGTAGACAAAAAGGTGGGGTCCTTAAGTGTAATTTTAGCCAAATAAAAAGGGACTTAAATGAAAAGAAGAAAAGTTCCTTAGGGCTAAAGTATAATTAAAGAAAGTCAGGTCGGAAGTGGTTTGGACTGTCCGAAAGCGTTTCAGTCCTAGATTTCACCAGTAGAGAGAGCAAGTGATGCTCGGTAATCTGGCTTAATACAGGAATTTTTCAAGACTCCAGATAGCCAGAATTGATCTGATAGTCTAAAAGTTATAAAAATTCCTACCAGATATCCTAGATTTCAGATATAAGTGAGAAAATACAGGATGATGCGTCCTGATGGGACGGATGTCAGGAAACTGACAAAATACCGATAGGAGGTGTAACACCCCAATTTCAGGCCAGAGACTTAGTAAGTAGCCTGAAATAGGTATATCCCTTTAAGCGGAAGTCCCAAAAACATACAGAGGGATTTTAGGGACTAAACTGCAAATAAGTGAAAGTCCTGGGATTTATATGTAAGCAGTGAAGGTCCCCGGAGATATAGTGGCCATTTATGCAAAGAAAGGGATTAGATTGCAAAAGAAAGAAAATGAAGGGA
The DNA here is from genome assembly GCA_037074615.1 of Leucaena leucocephala. NCBI lineage: Eukaryota > Viridiplantae > Streptophyta > Magnoliopsida > Fabales > Fabaceae > Leucaena > Leucaena leucocephala. The sequence goes on from CM073537.1 coordinate 13,078,738, forward strand.
CTTAAGTGCAAATATGAAAAGTATAAGGCCAAAAAGGAAAAGTAGACAAAAAGGTGGGGTCCTTAAGTGTAATTTTAGCCAAATAAAAAGGGACTTAAATGAAAAGAAGAAAAGTTCCTTGGGGCTAAAGTATAATTAAAGAAAGTCAGGCCGGAAGTGGTTTGGACTGTCCGAAAGCATTTCAGTCCCAGATTTCACCAGTAGAGAGAGCAAGTGATGCTCGGTAATCTGGCTTAATACAGGAATTTTTCAAGACTCCAGATAGCCAGAATTGATCTGATAGTCTAAAAGTTATAAAAATTCCTACCGGATATCCTAGATTTCAGATATAAGTGAGAAAATACAGCATGATGCGTCCTGATGGGACGGATGTCAGGAAACTGACAGAATACCGATAGGAGGTCTGTAGAAAAAGTTATTTGCAAATTAGAAAATCCATACTGGAGTGTGAGGCCTCCGGGTATCCGATAGGGAGATTTATTGGTATTTAAAAAGGGACTGAATGAGTTCGGATGACTGATATGACTCACAGGGGTGCCTGAACACCGCAGGCCAGTGTATCTGGCAGAAGGAGCCGGTGTCCGGATATGTGTATAAACGGTGAATAATAGATAAAATATTCAATAATCATGGGCAGTGTGAGATTCCTCGTAATACGTGCCATGAAGGTAATGGACCCTGGAAGGCCCAATAATAGCGCCATCAAAGGCCCAGTAAGACCCTTGGACTGATAGGTGGGCCAGTGTCCGGCAGAACCCCGAAAAAGTGCGAAATTATGAAAATGCCCGTGTGTTGTACTAAAGGGTAACAGATGAATGAAGGGCATTTTGGTCATTCTAGACAGGCCCAGGAGCTAAGACATACACAGATAAGGTTAACCAGGGTCAGTATATGCCCTGACAGGGTACAGAAAGGTGTAAAATGATGATTTTACCCTTAGGGTTAAAATAGTGCAAGAAAGGGCACCCAAGGGCATTTTGGTAATTTGCCAAGGAATATTTCTTGGGAATCGAGCCATCAGAGTACTTGGGCTTGATCAGGATCCAAGATAACATTCCCAGAGCCCAAAAACGTAGGCCCAGTGATATGTGGGAAAAAGTGGCATTAAAATACTATTTTAATGCTGTTTCAATAAAGTAAAGTTACTCGGTCGACAAGATAACCGAGGAGGTGATCAGATAAAGTCCTGGACTTATCTGGATAGCATTGGAAGGCGTGAAAGGTCCCTTCCAGATGCCACATGGCGTCATCTTAGAGGGAGAAGAAAAGTTAAGGACATGTGGCACAATCTTAGCCGTTGAGTCCGGTTTGTGGGAAATCGGACCGGACCGGTACTGGATTAGACTGGAACTGCTGAGTCAGCTGATGAGGTGTCTAGAAATTGTGACATGTGAAGAATGTGGCGATGAGGTGTCTCATGAGGTGGCCTTAAGATGATGTCATGCATGATGCAGTAAAAGGAATAAAGAAAAATCGAAAATTCCGGAAAAACCAGGACCACAGGATCAGATGGCTTCAAAATTATGGAAATACCATTGACCAAAACTATAAATACCCCATTGCTCTTCATTATGCACGGCCAAGAGCCCTTTAAGAGAGAGGAGGAAGTGCTAGAGAGAGAAAGTGAGAGGAAGAAAGAAAGAAAGGAAGTTCTGGCGGAGCTAGAAGCAGAATAGAGATAGTAGAGTTCTGCTAAACCTTTGAGGTAGTAACTAATCCTAGCTTTTATGTAATGGCTTTGTGATTTGTTGTGCTATATTTTGGTTGGATTGTTGTCTTATATGTTATGTCTGAAGCTCTGCTATAATGCTATGATCATATGTTATTAAGCATGGAAGCATGCGGCATACTTATCTGTACACAATCACAAGCAAGCACTGTCACTCTGCATTTCATATATTATTATGATTGTTGCTACTGAGATTCCCCCGAATCTCATCCCAATAAGTAACCCATTACAGGGGAGGTTATGTCAAAGTGAATTTTTGGAATTTTAAGAGACGCCGTTATGCTGCCAAAATTATAACAAGATCAGGAGAGCAGCTGATACGTACTGTGTACGTAGGTACTGTCTAAGGAGGCTGGAAGTGAGTGAACCTAGCCGGTTTATCTAGTCTTTCCTGGGTACTTACGTAGAATGGTAGTTCTCACGAGAATTACCGAATCGGTACAAGATCAGTTACTTTCTGAAGATGAAGCGTAGCGGTTATGCTGCCGGATTTTAGGCAGGAAATGATGTAATAGAAATATGAGGATTTCATACATGCCCTGATGTATAATGACTTATTATTTAATAAAGATATTGTTTGGCATGTTTGCCTGATATATGATGGATGTATGCATATGTATACAAAGAAGAAAAGCTGAAATTTATCACTGTGAATAGTAACACGTGGTGATCTAATCATGTTTGATAAATGATTAAAAATAGTAAATTGATGAATAAATGTATAAAATTTTTATGGTAAATAGTATACATACCAAGATTTAATTTGATATATAAAATGTCTCATTTTTATGTATTCACATGGAGATATAAATTATCAAGTTGGGACCAGAATGCTGGATTCAGGAGAAAAACGTGGGATGAACAGTAAAGTTGTGACGTTGACTGACGTTGACTTAGTCAATTAATGGTCAACGAGTTATTTTTCCCTGAAAAATAATTGAGTTAGATTTATTTATCAATTGGAACCACTTCATTTCATTTTTTGTAGAATTAGTTATGATTTTTCGAAGTCAAGTCACTCATCTGGAATTTTTATAGTGAACAGTACTTGATAAGAGTAAAACTCCAGATTGAGAAATTGGACTTCATTGACCTTGAAAGTGGTTCTAAATGCTACCAAATGGTCCCTAAGACGTATGAAAGTAAGGATGTTTCAAAATCCAAATAAACATATGCTCTTATATCATAAGAGAAATATAGTAGCATGTGATTCATACCACATGTGCTAGAAGAACCACAAATGGGAAGCAAGTAAAAAATATCTGTTTTATTGCTATGTAAGCCCCAGGAAGGGACAGTCCTTCCATTGGTATCCTTTGACTTTGACAATATCATGGAGGTATATTTCAATGACTGTTACTTTAGTATATATCCTATGAAAGGAATATTACCTACAATATGCACACGTAGTCTGTGACATATCTCTTATGATATTTCTTTTCATAAGCGTGGATACTAGGCTTACAAGAAAGGCAGTCTGGGTCAAGTATTGATTCAAGAGGGATCAGATTGGCCATAGAAAAGTGTATATCAGAAAATCTGGGATATCTGAGGCATATTATTAAATTCAAGCTACACGAAGGAGCTTGCTTTGTATTGGTCCTGTAAAAAGGATTTCTAGTATAGGCGGCTAAGTAAAGAATACATGCCTATGTGGTCATAACAAAGCACTTAGTATGAAAGAAAGAAGAGAAAGAGGCTAGCCCACAGTATCTAATCCACCAATTGTGAGTGGGAGATGTTAGATTTTGGGCCCAGATCCACCCTTGGTAGATTGGGCCTAAGCCCATTTAATATGGGGCTCAAGTGATGATAACCAAAAGTCTAGGTTGTTATCCAGGATATTCCCCTTTTGTTCAAATTTTGAATTTTGAACTTGTGATACGTGGTATACGCCTACTGGGATTGAGAGAGAGAATAATGTGATAGCATAACTCCTAATTAAAAGCCCCATTATTCAGATAAATGAGACTTCTTTCTCTTGGAATTTTTCTCTCTTAACTCTCTCTTTTTTTCTTGGAGTGCATTTGCTGTGTGCGAATACTCGGGTCCATCAGAGTGACTGGGTTATCACGTGGCTGCTGGAGAAACTGGTCTACATCTCAGGTACACCTGAATCTCTTCATCTGTCATTCTGGATCTCCACCAAGCCAAGAATCATCATACAAAATACTTATAGGCTTAAACTTTCTAACTTTAGGCTTCTAAAGTTATTTGGGTAACTTTTCTCTTTCTTTTGATTTTACTTTTACCATTAAAAAAAGGCAAAAAATTGAAAAAGAAGAGGAAAAATCCAAAAAAGAAGAGGAAAAAAAAGCAAAAAAAGAAGAGAAAAGGCAAAAAAGAAAAAAAGGCAATGAAAACAAAAGGAAAAGGAAAAAAATAGCTGCTTTCATAAATTTGAATTTTATTATTTTTGTTATCTTTTTCATATTTATTTCTTTCATTTATTTTTTTACTCCTAACATTACCTTACACAATATTCGTCCCTATACCCGGGTCTCAAATTTTACCCTAGATTAATCGAAGTTTCTAACGATTTCCCTATGGATTTAGGAATTCTCTAAGGTTACTATGAATACTTCACTCAAGTTGTTACTTATTTAGAAAATGTAATCCCTATGTAGTTTTTAGAGTTCCATGAGGATTAGGCTTGTTAAATAGGGTCTTCACCTTTTTGGTGTGGGTAACTTAGGAACCTTTATAGGTTTCTAGAACCACTATAAAATCCTAGGAGACATGCTATCCAATTTAATTATGGGTTTTAGAGGACATGGTACTCCTTGATATACCAAAAGTCAATAGGAGCATGAAAGCTATCGACAATATGAAGATTATGAGTATCAACAAGATTATGATAGCTATCAGCAGTGTAAATATGAGGATCATCGCTACCACTAAAATGAGTACGCTAATCAACGACAAAATAAGTATACTAATCACTGTCAATATAAACATATTGATCAATATGGGTATACTGTAATATCCTAATTTTCAGGCCCAGAGACTCAGAAAGTAGCCTGAAATAGATAGACTACCAGACCCCTTTGATTAGAAATCCCAAAAACATACAGAAGATTTTTAGGGACTAAACTACAAATAAGTGAAAGTACAGAGAATTATATATAAATAATGAAAGTCCCTAGGGGCATAATAGTCATTTTGGAAAAGAAAGGGACTCAAGTGAAAGTCTAAAAGTTCCATGGTGTAAAAATGGAACTATATACAAGTTGTGGGCCATTAAGTGTAATTATGAAAAGTTAAGGGACTTAATTGAAAAGAGGAAAAGTTTCCAAAGGCAAAAAGGTAATTATAGAAAGTTGAGCCAGAAAAGGCTTGGAACTGACTGAAAGCATTTCAATCCCAGATTTCATCAATAGATAGAGAAAATGATGCTAGTTAATCTAGCCTAATACAGAAATTTTATTAGAGTTTCAGATAGCTAAAATTTATCTGATAGTTTGAAAGTTATCTGAAATTTTATCAGATTTTCTGGACCTTAGATATAAGTGAAAAGTTACAGGAAGATGCGTTATGTGAAGCTAGAGGTCAGGGAACTGATAGAATTTCAAAAGGACATTTGTAAGAAAAGTTATTCACATATTAGTGAATTTTTACGGGAGTTTGTGAACTCCTGGTATCCGATTATGAAACTTAAGCAGTAAGCAAGCTGGGACTAAATGAGCCCAAATGACATCCCAGGAGGCCCATGATGATGCTAAGTAAGGCCCAGGCCCATGATATCAGTTTATCGGGTAAGAGGGGCCAGTGTCTAGAAATATTCAGAAAATATGCAAAATGACGAAAATACCCCTATGTTATAAAATAATTAAAGAATGAGTGAAGGGTATTTTGGTCATTTAAATAAGGTTAGACATTCAAGGAAGGTTATCTGAATAGTTGACCAGGGTCAGGGAATACTCTGGTAAGGTGTAAAAAGACGATAATGCCCCTAAGGATAGAAAGTAAATAAAGAGGAACCAAGGGCATTTTGGTAATTTGTTAAGGGATGTTTCTTAGGAATTGAGCCATTAAAGTACTTGAGCTTGATCAGATACCCAAGATGGCATTCTAAAAAGTCTAAAAATATGGCCCAAGAGTTATGTAAATCCAGGTGGAATTAAAATAATATTTTAAGGATTTTCGGTAAAGTATAATCACCCGGTTGAAGTGATAACTAGGGAATTGATCAGATAAAGCTTTGGACTTATCTGTAGTCATGAGGTGGTGTGAAAGGTATCCTCATGGGACCCACCAAGATGCCATATGGCACTAATCTAGGGGAAGAAGAAAAAGCTAAGGACACATGGTGTAATCTCAGCCGCTCATTACCAGATAAGAATCTAGAATTTTCTGGAAGCGTTGAGTCACCGGTGAGGTGTCCCAAAGGCCCTACCATTGTGCCACCTAAGCAGGTGAGGTGTCCCTTAATGATATCACTTTGATAAGTCATTGAGGATGATGATGTCATCACGATGATGCAGGTAAAGCTTCTTGAGGAAGCTAAGAAATTTGAGCCGTTCATCGTGATTCGATCTGGACTATCCATTCCACCTTGCCTCAACTATAAATACCCCTCACCCCTCCCATTCCATTCATGGCCAAGCAAGGCAAAGAAGAGAGAGAGAAAGAGAAAGAAAGGAAGAGAGAGAATGAGTTCTGGTTGAGCTAGGAGCAATCCAAGGAGTTTAAGGACTTGGCAAGCTTAGGAATAAGGTATATAATTTATTCTAATTCCTGCTCTAATAAATTATAGGATTGTTCTTATGAATTTAATAGTTAGAATAGAGAAATATCTTTCTCTTGATGAGGTTAGCCGTGGATAGAAAGAAAGTTAGGGGATTGTCAAAATAGGGGTATTATCTCAAGATAAGCTTGAGTTAAGTAGAGTTATGCTGGATAGGATAATAATAAGAATATTATTATACTGTGTATAGGCTCTGACCTATGAAAAGAGGAATCTCAAAGCAAAGGCTAAGGACTAGAGGAAGGGCTACATGTCAGGTAGTAAACTTACCTAAACTTGTATGTGTTGAATGTATGGTTGATTGTGTTATGGCTTGATTGATTGATGTTAATATGTAATTATTGAAGCTCTATGCTATGATTACTTTGGCCAATTGTATTTCATATTTTACTAGAAGCATGCATATTACATTATGTTAACACAATCACAAATAAGAACTAATATCAATCATTGATGCATACACTGTTTAGTACCGTTTGCTACTGAGATTTTCCCCGAAATCTCACCCCTATCTTTTCCAAATATAACAGGGTACTATTTTGGAGAAGATGAAGCTAGAAAAGTGAGGATGTGACATACAGATCATCGTCATGAATATTCTAATGTTGCCAATATGAGTACACTGCCTATCGTCATTATTAGTTTGTTGATCATGACTGATATAAGTATGTTGGTTATAATCATTATGAATATGTTAATCCCCATCAGTTTGAATATGAGGATTATCACCAATATGATCGTACCTCTCTTCACTACCATAAGTATCCCAACTGGTTCCACTATACCAACATGATCGTACCTCTCTTCACTACCATGAGTATCCCAACTGGTTCCACTATGAGCATGATTTGATTGATCAAATTGATTGGGACTTTATATGTTCGCATCTTGAATATGCAAAAGATCAACGAACTCTAAAGCTTCCTTTGATCAAAATATGATAGGAGTTCTCATCAAATTAAGGAAGCAAAGTCATATTGAAAGGAAGAAATTTTTTATCATATCAATAGTCCCTCAATACCTTGGAAGGATAATGACATTCTAACTCTTGAAGAAGCTATGGCCAACAAAGATCCTTATGTTAAATCTGGATGTTTCATCTAAGAGGGGGTGAATTTGGTGATTTTAAAAATTTTGAAAACTCTAAGAATATTAAAATAAAATCAAATAGTAGAGTTCAAAATGATATCACTGATGAAGGAAGATGAAGAAGAGATATTTGCACAGAGTCAATTTATATTGGTTCGACATAATCCACTTAGCCTAAGTCCAATCACTAGAGTTTCTCTAAGGGTTCCATTTGAAGGGAATTGGAAGACACGCAGCGGAAATTGACTTTAAAAATTTTTTCATTCCCAGCCAGGATCTACCGAATGTGTTTAAGTCAAGGAGAAAGAAGTGTTTCCTTCGTATTCAAGCTTTGGTCGTGACCTCAGTGTCCGCTAGTCACGACTCTTCGCCTCTGGAACTTTCAGTCGTAACCTACTCAACTTATCGTCGCGACCTGTCGCCTCTGGAGTTGTTAGTCACAACCTACTAAGCTTCTCGTCGTGACCTGTCACCTCTGGAGTTGTTAGTCGCGACCTATTCTTATACTAGTCGCGACCTGTAGTCTCTTTCCGGATTTCTGACGTTTAGAAGCCAATTTGGTCGCGACCTATGTGTCAAGTGGTCGCTACCTCGTCGTACCTGGTGTTCTTTTCTCGTTCGCAAGAAGTCGACAACTCAGATCGGCTTCCTCTACCGGTATCCACACGAATAGCATTCCAACCACGAACGACGTGCTAGCGCCTCTTGTCCCTCTAGGGTTTTCTCAAGATTCCGTCCTCACCATCTCTATTATGGCAGTTTCTTATCTGCAAACCTTTTGCACTCTCCTTTCCCCTCTTCTTGTGTGTTGTGTCTATGTCTTGTGTCTAGAACCCTAGCTCCTAATGTCAAATATATAGGATGCTATCGGGCTTATAATTGGGCCGGGCTTCAGAATTAATCTTATATTAATTCTGAAATTAATACAATATCATATATTGCATAATTTGATAAGAAACTAATTAAATAAATACGGTTTTTATTAAATCCGTCTCACAGATTTAATTCACCTATTTATTTAATTTAAAATAAAGATAAGACGGAATTATATTTGATTTATTCTCATAAATCAAATTTGAGATATCTTATCAATTTGAATTTCAAATTCAAATAGATCATATCCATTTAAATTCAAATTCAAAAGTGATAGAAATTTAATTTATCCTTATAAATTAAATCTTGCAAATATCTCTTATATTATATATAATATATAAATACAAATTTATATATATATAAAATATATAAATCCACCCTAGACTATTCATTGAATCTAGATATCTCTTAGATTCAATGAATCTAGACATCATAGCTCATGTTGGGCTATTTTGTGTGCGACCCTGTAGGCCCATATGAAGTTAGCAGTGGGCCAGTTACTATACTAACCCACAAGTCGTAAGCGGCCTCTAGCAAGATATTACAACTACCCAAAATATATGAGGATCGATGAACGATGTTACCTTTCATACAACCATATCACGTCCCTTTTATCACACGATATTTCGGTCATGGATGAGGCATGGAGAACGTCATCCTCCTGTTCCTGACCGTTACTTTCTCTATCCATGAGCAGTCTGACTATAGTAATGGAATTACCCTTCCATTACAGTATGGCCATACATTTCTCAGACTCACTCATCGAGGGGCCCAGTAATATCTCTCTACGAATGTGAGGAACAAATTCCATCTTGACCATTCACATTCCTCCGCATGAAAACCCACTGAGCCCGAACATAGCCTTTATGATCACTCGGTCAAAAGTAACTTTTGACTAGGTCAAAGCTGAGCATTTGTCATGTAGGAATCCATGATGATCTCAGGTCAAAGGGCATAGTGACATGGCTTATATATGAGAGAAGCTTATAACTTAACCCATGCACCTCTCTCATAGTGGGTCAGTCCAACACCTTGTACTCTTATATGTGCCTATGACTTTGATTTATATCTCTATATATCTTCAAAGTCATACTGGTTTTATTTCATCTTTGCTCCTGCATAGATGACCGACTAGGAATATTTAGGTTAAGTGAATTAAATCTGTGAGACGGATTTAATAAAAAACGTATTTATTTAATTAGTCTCTTATCAAATTATGCAATATATGATATTGTATTAATTTTAGAATTAATATAAGATTAATTTTGAAGCCCGACCCAATTAGAAGCTCGATAGCATCCTATATGTTTGACATTAGGAGCTAGGGTTCTATACACAACACAACTCACAAGAGAAAAAGGGCAGGAGAGTGCAAAAGGTTTGCAAATAAGAAACTGCCGGAATAGAGACGGTGAGGACGGAATCTTGAGAAAACCCTAGAGGGACAAGAGGCGCTAGCACGTCGTTCGTGGTTAGAACGCTATCACTGGTGGAAAATGGGCAATCGAAATCCCCATTTTTAAACCGGTCAATGCGGAGACGGTTTTACAAAAATGAGCGGTGGCATTTTTGTAAATAAAATGAAATATTCACACCGTATTTACTCATGAACGATGTGGAAATATTTAGTCCGGTTTAGATGTTTACTTTCTACAGCGGATGTTATAGAGACCGATATTGAAATATTTCGTCCGGTTTAGATTTTTACTTTCTACAGCGTATTTATATTGACCGAGGTGGAAATATATAGTCTGGTGTCTGTTTTATAAAAAAATTAAATGTTTACACCGGTTTTAAAATTAATCGATTTAAATATAAACACCCGGTGCAGCTTCATCGCCTCTTCAGTTTCCTATCTATGCTTTCCCGCTCGCTTCTTTATTTGTCAGACCTTTCATTTCACTTCTTGGGTTCCCAACGTTTGTACTTTGTAGTCATTATGATAGAAGGCCAATTGCGCATTCTTCTATATTCTTATTGATCATGAACGTTAACCATATATATATGTATACCATTCTTCTATTTTATTTTCTTTTCATCTATCTGACTCCTCCAATGGCCTCTTCCTCACGCACGCCTCCTTCTCCGCCCAACAAAAGAAACAGAGATGACTTTGAAGACAAACATCCTGATCCTCACCCTTCTGTTCCTTCTCCTCCTCCCCTGGTTGTGACTCTGATGGAGAGGCTTGAGGAACTCATACTGCGCTTCAATGGGCTGGAGGACTCTGTGGAAGAACTGAATCGCAAAGTTGACAGACTGAAAGCAAGTTTCAGGGATTTCCGCTCAGAAGTTCGCCGCCATCAACCCCGTGATAGCTTCTTTAATCCTGTTGATCTCACCCAATCTGATGACTCCCAAAACTCTGAGTCTGATGAGTAGTGAAAGATTGCAACTTTTATATATTCTGATGTATATATTTTTTTGTGTAAAAGTTGATGACATGGCTGACTCTGGATATAGGAAAAAAAACTGATATATTATACACCGGTCCATATTTATTGACCGGTGTAAAATATACTATAAATAAACTGATATATATTACACCGGTCCATATATATTGTCCGATGTAAAATATACTATAAATACAACTTTTATATTTATATCTACACCGGTGTAACAGTTTGTCCGGTGTATAGTTTCTTATTTTTTTCCAAATACTCTTTTATTTGGTACATTTCTCGCGCCTTCCATCTCTCATTTTTCCCTGGTTCGCGCGTTAAGACTTCTCGGCGCTTCACGGACGGTGAGTTTTGTTTTGAACTCCTCTCGCGAACTGAAAATTTATTCTCTCTATGCATTAGCTGCAACGTAATGGTTTAATTTCTTGTTTTCTGCTTTTCTAGTTCTTATAGTCTTCCACAAATATGGATCATAGTTGGATAAATGCTAAACGAACAAGTGTTGAGTATGCTGAGGGGGTGAAGGAGTTTTTGGATTTTGCTAAACGGAATGGTGATGATGACAATGGAAGGTTTTATTGTCCTTGTGTGAGTTGTTTGAATGAGAGGAAACAAAGTCCTGCTGATATTTACACTCATCTAATTTGCGAGGGATTTTGCAAGAGTTACACGGTATGGGTATGGCATGGTGAACAGGTGGAACAGACCTTTGACGATGACATGGATACTGATGATAGAGTAGAGGACATGATTCGTGATGTTGGAGAAGATGCTTTTATGCGGTCACACGCATATGGTAATATGTGCAATGATGCAGAAAAGCCTCTATACCCAGGGTGCAGAAAATACAACCTGTTGAATGCAGTGTTGAGATTGGTAAGTGTGAAAGCTCGGCATGGGTGGAGTGACAGTAGTTTTTCAGAATTGCTTGACTTGTTACAGGACATGTTTCCTGAAGAAAATGCTTTACTCAAACGCTATTATGATGCGAAGAAAATAATAGGTCCTTTAGGCATGCAGTATAGAAAGATTCATGCATGCCCAAATGATTGCATATTGTACAGGAAAGAGTTTGAAGATGAGGAGAAGTGTCCAATATGTAAGACACCAAGGTACAGATCAAACAACTCTCCTGCCAAGTTGTTATGGTATCTTCCAATTTTACCAAGGTTTAAGCGACTTTTTTCTAATGAAGATGATGCAAAGAAATTGTTATGGCATGCAAATGAAAGGATTAATGATGGAAAGATTCGTCATCCTGCTGACTCTTTGCAATGGAAGAAGATTGATGACTTATTTCCCGAGTTCGGCAATGAACCACGAAACCTAAGGCTTGGACTTAGTACGGATGGAATGAACCCTTATAGTAGCCTTAGTAGTATCCATAGTTCATGGCCCATCCTTCTGGTGATTTACAACCTATCTCCCTTGCTGTGTATGAAACGGAAGCATGTAATGTTGTCCATGCTGATCTCAGGACCAAAACAACCGGGAAATGACATAGACGTTTACCTAACACCCTTGATCGAAGATTTGAAGAAGCTATGGGAAGGTGTGGATGTCTTTGATGCTGTTAAGAAGGAGGTCTTCAATTTGCGGGCCTTGATCTTTTGTACAATTAATGACTTTCCTGCATACGGAAATTTGTCAGGGTATAGTGTTAAGGGCCATAAAGCATGTCCGATTTGTGAGGAAGGGACTTGCTACTATCAACTTCGTCATGGAAGAAAGACGGTCTACCTAGGTCATAGGAGATTTCTAAGACAAGCCCACCCATACCGTCGACTGAAGAAGAAATTTTATGGCGGCCAAGAATTTGAAAATGCTCCAAAGCCATTGACTGGCGAACAAGTTTATGAAAAGGTGAGAGACATCAATGTCACTTTCGGTAAGCTTACCAAGAAAAGTGAGAAAAATGTATGGAAAAAAAGATCTGTGTTCTTTGAGCTTCCTTATTGGTGACATCTTCATGTAAGGCACTGTCTTGATGTGATGCATGTGGAGAAAAATGTGTGTGACAGCATTGTTGGAACACTTCTCAACACACATGGTAGTTCCAAAGACAGTTTGAAGGCAAGATTGGATTTGGAAGAAATGGGAATACGGGAGGAGTTACATCCGAGGCCAGATGGTGAGGGGAGCTATCATGTTGAAGAGACTAATATTTTGTCCAAGGCTGAGAGAAGAAGTATTTGTGAGTGTTTGCAAGGAATCAAAGTTCCCTCTGGGTACTCATCTAATCTTAAGAGGATTGTGTCCATGAAAGATTTGAAATTAGTAGGCCAAAAGTCTCATGATTGTCATGTACTGATGCAACAATTACTCCCAGTGGCTGTTCGAGGAATCCTTCAAGATGAGTTGAGACACATTGTAACCCGACTTTGCTTCTTCTTTAATGCTATATGTGGCAAAGTCTTTGAGACTGAAAGGTTGGAGGAATTGGAGCACGAGGGTTATGTTATTTTGTGCCAGCTTGAAAAACAGTTTCTTCCTTCCTTTTTTGACATCATGGTACACCTCATCGTTCATCTAGTGCGAGAGATAAAACTGTGTGGCCCTGTATACTTACGATGGATGTACCCATTTGAAAGATACATGAAAATCCTTAAAGGGTATATGAAGAATCCAAGTCGGCCCGAAGCATCCATTGTTCAAAAATATGTGGCCGAAGAAGCTATGGACTTTTGTCAACAATACCTGTCTAAAGCAAGACTTACTGGTCTCCACAAACCCATTGCCACACAGGGGGGTCAACGCGGAATGTCAGTGAGGAGTGTTGATCGTAATGAACTGTAGCAAGTACACTTACACATCTTGAATAACATTGATGAAGTTCAAGACTATATTGCTGTTCATAAAGATCTTGTCCAAAAAACAAATAATAGGATGACAGAGCAAAGGCTCATTAGAGAACACACCAAATCTTTTTCACATTGGTTCAAATTGGGGGTTGAAAATGAGGATTGTGTTTCTGATACAGTTAGATGGTTGGCATGTGGTCCTGAACATAATGTGATCTGTTGGAATTCATTTGATATCAATGGGTATTCCTTTTATACGAAGTCCCTAGATGATAGAAGTAGCGTGCAAAATAGTGGTGTTATGTTAGTGGCTGAAGCTATGCATTTCTCTAGTTCAAAAGACAACAATCCTAAATTAGCAGCCATCCCTTATTATGGCATTGTTGAAGAGATTTGGGAGGTGAACTACTCCAAATTCAAAGTTCCCGTATTCAAATGCAAGTGGGATAATGTAAACAACGGTGTTATGGTCGATCAGTTAGGATTTACACTGGTGGATTTGAATAATATAAGTTTTGGGGATGAGCCTTTCATTATGGCAGACCAAGCAAAGCAAGTGTTCTTTATCACTGATCCTCAGAATGAAAGATGGTCTGTCGCACTCCAAGGGAAAAGTGTTGTTGACAATGATGATTCTTTTTATGAGATCCCTTCTTTTTCAGTAGGTTTACCACAATTAAATGAAGAAGAAGTGGATTCTGATTAATTTCTATGTGTTTCTTGTTTAGTCTAAACATGCAATTTTAAGTTTCTTGTAATGATTGCGTATATGATTTTGATGTAATAATAACAGAGACAGATTCTTGTTCTGATAAGAATATTGTGACGCTAAGGATGGGATGATATTATAAGGTGGTGAAGTTTAAAAAAAAAACTACAACATTTAACACCGGTCTTAAGTGATATTCGGTGTAACAGGTCACGTCTAATAATAATTTATTGTTCGATTTTACACCGGGTTATACTTTATCCGGTGTTATAATTATCGATGTTTATTTTTTACACCGGTTTTTAAAATTAGACGGTGTAAAATGTTTCACTTTTCGTCATTTATGTTTTGACCGGGTTAGAATTATTTACAACCGGTGTTAAATGTTTATATTCATTTTTTTAACCCGCCTCTTGGCGCGATGACCTTCAATCTTCTCCTTTCTCACATACTCTTTTTTATCGCCGCTCGTCGTGCTCTGTGGTTCTCGCGAGGCTTCTCCGTACTCGGTCAGTCGTTCTTCTCTGTCACCTCTCTCGTTCTGCTATTCCGTAAGTGTATGTGTTCTCTTCATTTTTTTCCCTGTGTACGTGCGATGCCGTTTTTATGTTCGTTTAATCTAGGTTTTCTATTTTTCCTGATGAATGCTGGCACATCTTTCCATTCATAACTGCTAAAGGAACAAGTTTTGTGTGTTCTGACGGGTTGAGGGAAAAAGGGTTAAGTCTGTTTTCAATGTTTTTGATGTTGTTATTGCGTACATAGGAATATGGAGGATAGAGTTACTTAGATTGAGGCTGGCGATGCTCCAAGCGCCACTAAGCAAAGGAAGGGCAAAAGTGCGACTCGTTTGAAAGACATTACGAAGGACAGGATAGAGGGGAAACTGCTTCCGATAGAGTTTGACAGAAACTGGAACCCAACTGGTGAACACAGGACAAAGTACGTAAGTTTTGTCAGCCTCCTAGCACGCAACAAGCCTAGCATCACCTATTTGACTTGGGATGCTGTGGATGATCGCGTGAAGAATCAAATTTGGGACACTATCCGGGTATAGGAACTATCTAATATTGCATGCAGAGCAATACCAAATACACAACTGTTTGTTGATTACTCTGCTTTCAATGGCAAACATTGCAGCTCACTTACGATGTGCCCAACAATGAGTTCTTGAAGAAGAAGATGTTGTCTTATTGCTGTGAGCGTTGGAGGGCATTCAAGACACAACTAGCTCGTCAGTATCTGCATGGACAGGACAGAAGTGGTCATCCTCAACCTTCTCCATGCAGCAAGTATCAATTCATTGACGAAGCTGCGTGGGAACAATTTGTTAGGAATCAGACCACGCCAGTAGCAATGGTGAGTGTATCCTTTTGTATGTGGTTGCAGAAAACGTATCAGAGTATCATATGTATTGATTTTAAATACTTCATGTCTTGTAGGAAAAAAGAGCAAAAGCGATTGAATACGCCCTCAAGAATGATTGCCCCCACACAATGTCTCGAGGGGGTTACGCGAAGGCAGAAAGAGAGTTGTTGGGGGCCAAGAGGAAGAGGTTAGAAGAAAGTGCTGGGTCGGATCCTAGTGTTCTTCTTGACCATAAGGGCAGAGGCTAAGGAAGAGGCTTGGATAGAGGCTAGGGCACAAGCAGAAGCTTCAATTGAGGCGCGATTACAAGAGGGGTTCGCAAAGATGAAGGAAGAAATGTTGTCCATGATGACATCAAGGCAGCAAGAGCCAACTGATCCCCTCCCGCCCTCAACTGCAGTCCGTCAAAGCACTAAGGGGAGTTGTTGCTTGCTGCTGTCAGAGGATGCAGAACATTGTGATCTATATGTTGAGGATCCTCTTAGACGCTTAGTGGCACGTGGCTCCATCCATAGCCTAGGGGCAACTACTGTTCACCACGTCCAAATTCAGGACGATCAATTAAGGGTGACAGTTGAAGCCGTGCTAATTGGAGATGCTCTTGTCCCAATTCCCACTGATGAGGTGAAGACAGTGAGCCAAGCAAAAGGGACTTTCATATTGTGGCCAAAGCATCTTGTTTCGGATCACGTCGCCTCATCCCCCGACCAACTTCCCACCCCTCCCGCTTTGAATGCCATGCAACGTGTGATCCTAATGGCATATGACAAAATGTTCCATGTGGACGCGTTGCCTATGGATTCAGTTGTAGGCGACATGGGGGCACCGGCCTTCCTGGATCATGCGGACGTCAAATCTCTGATCACTCCCAAGGAAGAACTGACCTCCTGCTGCATCCAAGTGTTTTTGATGTAAGTATAATTTAAATGTAAATATATGTAATAACAAAGTTCAAGTCTTACAACTAATGTCGTGCATGCATTGCCTGTAGGTATATGCAAGCTGAGTTGGTTTCCTCCAAGGGCAAACAAAAAAAGTTCGGATTCCTATGCCCAATTCAGATTTATGTTAAAGGGACCTCTCAATCTTCGAGACTTGCATACATTTCAGAGAGGCTCGGTGAAACCGATATTGATTGTTTCTTCGCACCATATATGCATGAGTAAGAATAATAATGTTTCATTTTATTTTATATATACTAGTTTTGTAGTTGCTTAATTATAATACTCATTTTCTTTTAACTAATCTCTACAGCAATCATTGGCAACTTGTCATCCTATGTAAGCATAGCTATAAAGTTTTCTTCTTATGCTCCCTCCATTACAAGCCCTCGGTGGATGTTAGGAAGATCATGAACACGTACGTGAGTTCTCTTCTATACATAATGATCTGTGTGATAAATGGGTTACTAACTTGTTAACTTTGGTCATAGGGCTATGAGGACATTCGCAGTTGCAAGGGGCCTTAAGCACGCTAATTTGGTGAGGGACCCTGAATGGATCACACCGATGGTAATAAAAGTATATATTAGGTGTTAGCTAGGTTCCCCGTTTTGATGATGAGAAATAATTTTTATCTTGTTAACATTACAGAGTCGAAGGCAACCCAGAGAAAGCAACTTGTGCGGCTTCTACATAGTCAGACACATAGTCAATATTATCTTGGCAAATAGGATTGACCTAACTGGGGAGGTAAAATTATATTTTGAATGATTTCATATTTCTTAATTGTCAATCTAATCTAAATTAGTAATGCCTTAATTTCTTTGATTTTGATTTCATATTTCAGATGTTTGAACAACCTGATCCATTTCCTGACCAAGATATTGAGGACCTGCGTAATCGGTGGGCAGAGTTTTTTGTTCAAATCCTTCCTTCTCAATAGTATTTGTCTTTCACTGAATACATTTTTCTGTTCAAATTGTAGCATTTTTGTATTGAGTTTTATTCAATGAATAATATAATGAGCAATTGAATTATATATGTCTCTGGCATCTTGAACTGATGATGATCGATGATTGAGTCATATATTACATTTGGGCAGTTTACTTCTGAAGCTTCAGGCCAACGAAGTCTATCAAATATAAATTTAATAACATCTACATCGGAGGTACATACCCACCGGTGTAGTAAGAACATATATAAATTAAATTTAATAACATCTACACCGTCCCAATATTCAACCGGTGTTAAAAATTTAAAAATTTACACCGTCCCAATATTCAACCGGTGTTAAAAATTTAAAAATTTACACCGTCCCAATATTTAACCGGTGTTAACATTTGAAAAATCTACACCGTCCCAATATTCAACCGGTGCAGATGTTAAAAATAATACACCGGATGTAAATGTGAACCGATTTAAAATTTAGTCCGGTGTACAAAATTATACATTCTACCCCGATTATAGGACCGGTGTAAAATGTCTGACTTTTTACACGGTCCGTTTCTATACCGGTTGTGTGTGCGATGTTGAATGCCATTTTCAACCGGTGTTGAAATGCTTTTTTCCAGCTGTGTATTCGTGTGGATACCGGTAGAGGAAGCCAATCTGAGTTGTCGACTTCTCGCGAACGAGAAAAGAGCACCAGGTACGACGAGGTCGCGACCAGTTTACACAGAGGTCGCGACCAAATTGGCTTCTGAATGTCAGAACTCCGAAAAGAGACTACAGGTCGCGACTAGTAGCATAGGAGGTCGCGACTAACAACTCCAGAGGCGACAGGTCGCGATGAGAAGCTGAGTAGGTCGCGACTGAAAGTTCCAGAGGTAAGGAGTCGTGACTAGTGGATACGGAGGTCTCGACTAAAGCTCGAATACCGAAGGTAACACTTCTTTCTCCTTGACTTAAACACATTCGGTAGATCCTGGCTGGGAATAGAAAAAATTTTAAAGTTAATTTCCGCTGCGTGTCTTCCAATTCCCTTCAGTGGTATCAGAGCCATGCCGTTTTGTGTTTAAGTTAGGTTTGATTGTTGATACATGTGATGTATGTTAGACTTGTTAGCTGATTATATGATAACATGCGAGATATGTATGACATATATGGAATCCCTTTATGTATGACATATATGGAATCCGAAAGGAAACTGAAATCGGTGGTGTATGTTAATTGATTTGATCAATTAATATTAATGGGGTCTAAGAAAATAGAATTAAGATTTTATATCAAAAAAAAATTTATTGGGGCGTTGCCCCACACCCCGCCCGCTAACTGGCTAGCGGGACCGCCGTGGCTACCTGATTGTAGCGCAACATAATCGTAATATGTACTGACTTTCCTGATGTATGAATGTTTTGAAACATTTATTGCCCTTCAAATAGTATAAATTTTGATTCTTGAATGTTTGGGTATGGTGAACAATATGGCTCTAGATTACAAGTGTTGTAATTTTTCTAAATACGGCTTGCGTGTCGTGCCTTCCTCCAATGACTCTCGTTGTACATTCTCTTCTCATCTCACTCCCCTCGAATGTTAAAATGAGGTTTCCTTATGTAATTTTCCTATTCTAATTAGACAGCTCCTCTCATTGGCTTGAGGGGACTTAGGATAGGTGAGCCATATTGTATCACGTTTAAGATTATGCATCTTATGATTAGATCACTGCCTGTATATTTTATATGCATAATACTGGTATGAGATACAATCGAGATACATGCAAACCGGATAGTTAATTAAACCCTCTAAAAGAAATCTTAAGTCATATGCCGTCAATTAATGAACACTTGTCAAAACCTCGATCGCTCATTTGTAGGCTCCACCAAAGTGGGTGCATTTGAGTTATCTTGGGGAGATAAGCAAGAATAATGGTTCTACTCTTATGTTTGTTATTGTTTGACTTATTGAGATTATCAAAACGATTTTGGGTCTCAAGGCATTAGATGGGATTAAAACATGCCGGATCATATGATAATAGAATCCCATAAACATCT
This sequence comes from Leucaena leucocephala, assembly GCA_037074615.1. Taxonomy (NCBI): domain Eukaryota; kingdom Viridiplantae; phylum Streptophyta; class Magnoliopsida; order Fabales; family Fabaceae; genus Leucaena; species Leucaena leucocephala. The sequence goes on from CM073537.1 coordinate 13,098,387, forward strand.
AAGAGTTACATTTGATGTAATTGGTAAAGTTGTTACCTACCTAAATAACTTAAAGTTGAGCGTCCTGCCAAAGCGGACTCAAGTTTAAGCCAAATATGGATCTTAGCCCACTAATTATTACATTGAGGGTTATTTTATTCAGTGGGAGATTGCTAATTCGCTTGCATATTTTAATTGTAGAATCATGACGACTAGTAATACTGCTGCATTATCATTGCGATCTATCCTTGAGAAGGACAAACTCAATGGGACAAACTTTCTTGACTGGTTCAAGAACTTGAGAATTGTTCTCAAGCAGGAAAGAAAGGCATATGTCCTAGATCAACCCATTCCTAAGGAGCCAGCAGCCAATGCTCCTAGAGCTCAGAGAGATTCTTATGCCAAGCATAAGGAAGACTCTGTCGATGTGGGATGCTTGATGCTTGCCATCATGGTTCCGGAGCTCCAAAGAGATCTGGAACACATGGAGGCTTATGAGATGATTGTGCATCTTAAGGAAATATTCCAGCAACAGGCAAGGCAAGAGAGGTATGAGACCACTAAGGCCTTACATTCCTGCAAGATGGCTGAAGGTGCATCAGTAAGTACTCATGTCTTAAAGATGAAAGGGTACATTGATCACCTTGAGAGGATTGGATTTCCCATGAGCCAGGAGTTAGCTACAGATTTGATCTTGAACTTACTCCCAGAAAGTTATGACCAATTTGTCATGAACTACAACATGAACAACATGGAGAAATCTATTTCTGAACTGCATGGGATGCTTAAAACTGCTGAGCCGACTGTTAAGAAGAAGCCCAGTACAGTTTTGATGGTTCAGAAAGGAAAGGGTATGAAAAAGAAAGGCAAGGGCAAGGGGAAGGGTCATAGCTTATCTGGTAAGACCAAAGAGTCAGGCAAGCCCGAAACCAAGCCTGCACCAAAGAAGGCAAAGCCTCCTAAGGAAGGAGTTTGTTTCTTCTGCAATAAACCGGGTCATTGGAAGAGAAATTGCAAACTCTACCTTGAAGATCTGAAAAAGAACAAGAAGGATAGCGGGCTATCGCTTCAGGTATTTATGTTATAGACATTCATCTCTCTACTTCCACTACATGGGTATTAGATACTACATGTGGTTCTCACATTTGTACAAATATGCAGGGCCTAAAGGACAGTAGAAAGCTGAAGAAGGGCGAAGTTGACCTACGAGTTGGAAATAGAGTAAAGGTTGCTGCTTTAGCTGTAGGCACTTATGGATTAGTTCTGCCCACTGGGTTTTTGTTAGTTTTGAACAATTTCTATTATGTTCATGCTTTGAGTACTAACATTGTTTCTCTTTCTTATTTGGATAAGGAAGGTTACACTTCCATTACTAGGAATGGTAGATATTCCATTTATCGTAATGATATTTTCTATGCTTATGGTGATTTGCATGTTGATCATTACATATTAAAATTGGAACAACCCAATCATGGAAATATCTATAACATAACCGCCAAAAGGGTCAAACCAAATGATTTGAATCCGACATACCTCTGGCACTATCGTCTGGGCCACATAAATGAGAAACGCATTTCTAAACTCCATCAAGATGGATTTCACAACTCATTTGATTTTAAATCATATGATACTTGCGAATCTTGTTTGTTAGGTAAGATGACAAAGTCACCTTTCACTGGGCACAGTAAGAGGGCCACTGATTTGTTGGGCCTCATACATACAGATATGTGTGGACTGATGAATACAAATGCTAGAGGAGGTTATTCGTACTTCATCACATTCATAGATGATTTCAGTAGATATGGCTACGTCTATTTAATGAAACATCAATCTGAATCTTTTGAAATGTTCAAGATATTTCAAATTGAAGTACAAAACCAGCTTGGCAAAACAATTAAAGCCCTTCGATCTGATCGAGGTGGTGAATATTTGAGCCAAGAGTTTATCGATCATCTTAGGAATTATGGGATAGTCTCACAATTGACTCCTCCAGGAACACCACAATGGAATGGCATTTTTGAACGGAGGAATCGAACACTATTAGATATGGTTCGATCCATGATGAGTCGAACAGATCTTCCACCGTCCTTTTGGGGCCACGCCCTAGAGACAGTTGCGTTCACACTGAATCGTGTTCCATCTAAGGCAGTTGAAAAGACTCCGTATGAGATATGGACTGGGAGGAAACCTAGTTTGTCTTTTCTCAAGATTTGGGGATGTGAGGTCTATGTTAAGCAATAAGCCTCAGATAAGTTTAGTATGCACATATATAGATCTAAAAGGCTTCTAGGACTCAGTCATAGCACATATATAGACAAGATACTGCATAGGTTTAGTATGCAGGAATCAAAGAGGGGTTTTATACCCATATCTCATGGTATTCACCTCAGCAAGGATTTGTGTCCTAGTACATCTGATCAGCGAGGTCGCATGAGTAAGGTTCCATATGCCTCGGTCATAGGATCCATCATGTATGCCATGTTATGTACTCGACCGGATGTCTCATTTGCCTTAAGTATGACTAGCAGATATCAACAGGACCCCGGTGAGGGCTATTGGACTGCTATCAAGAATATCCTTAAGTACTTAAGAAGGACTAAGGACTTATTCTTGGTCTATGGTGGATTGGATGACGAGCTCTATGTAACTGGTTACACAGTTCCAAACTGACCAGGACGACCAAAAATTGCAATCTGGATACGTATTCCTCCTGAATAATGGAGCAGTAAGCTGGAAGAGCTCCAAGCAAAGCACTGTAGCAGATTCTATAACGGAAGCCGAGTATATAGCAGCATCTGATGCAGCTAAGGAGGCTGTTTGGATCAGGAAGTTTATTACTGAACTAGAGGTGATATCTACCATCTCAGATCCGATAACTTTGTTCTGTGACAATAGTGGTGCCATTGCACAGGCCAAAGAGCCTAGGTCACATCAGAGGACCAAGCATATACTCAGGCAATTTCATCTCATCAGAGAAATCAATGATAGAGGTGATATAAAAATATGCAAGGTAGCAGGGGAAGACAATGTTGCTGATCCTCTAACAAAGCCGCTTGTGCAAGCAAAACATGAGTGTCATGTTAGGTCAATGGGAATTAGGCAAATTAATGATTGTACCTAGTGCAAGTGGGAGGATGTTGGAAATTGTGCCATAGGGGCCAATCATTGTCTTATATAAACATTATTGTTTTATGAATTTCTTAATTATGTTATCACATTATTTGCATGTTTACTGTGATGGCCATCCTTGGATAACTTATGATCTTATCCTAAATGTCCTTTATCGATCATCTATGCGGGAGCAGAGATGAAATAAGACCAGTATGACTTTGAAGATATATAGAGATATAAATCAAAGTCATAGGCACATGTAAGAGTACAGGGTGCTGGACCGACCCGCTATGAGAGAGCTGCATGGGTTAAGTCATAAGCTTCTCTCATATACAAGCCATGTCACTATGCCCTTTGACCTGAGATCATCATGGATTCCTACATGACAAACGCTCAGCTTTAACCTAGTCAAAAGTCACTTTTGACCGAGTGATCATAAAGGCTATGTTCGGGCTCAGTGGTTTTTCATGCGGAGGAATGTTAATGGTCAAGATGGAATTTGTCCCTCACATTCGTAGAGAGATATTATTGGGCCCCTCTATGAGTAAGTCTGAGAAATGTATGGCCATACTGTAATGGAAGGGTAGTTCCATTACTATAGTCAGACTACTTAGGGGTCGAGAAAGTAACGGTCAGGAGTAGGAGGATGACGTTCACCATGCCTCATCCATGACCGAAATATCGTGTGACAAAAGGGACGTGATATGGTTGTATGAAAGGTAACATCGTTCATCGATCCTCATATATTTTGGGTAGTCGTAATGTCTTGCTAGAGGCCGCTTACGACTTGTGGGTTAGTATAGTAACTGGCCCACTGCCAACTTCATATGGGCCTACAGGGTCGCACATAAAATAGCCCAACTCGAGCTGTGATGTCCAGATTCATTGAATCTAAGAGATGTCTAGATTCAATGAATAGGATAGGGTGGATTTATATATTTTATATATATATTTGTATATATATATTATATATATAATATAAGAGATATTTGCAAGATTTAATTTATAAGGATAAATTAAATTTCTATCACTTTTGAATTTGAATTTAAATCGATATGATCTATTTGAATTTGAAATTCAAATTGATAAGATATCTCAAATTTGATTTATGAGAATAAATCAAATATAATTCCGTCTTATCTTTATTTTAAATTAAATAAATAAGTGAATTAAATCTGTGAGACAGATTTAATAAAAAACGTATTTATTTAATTAGTCTCTTATCAAATTATGCAATATATGATATTGTATTAATTTCAGAATTAATATAAGATTAATTCTGAAGCCCGGCCCAATTAGAAGCTCGATAGCATCCTATATATTTGACATTAGGAGCTAGGGTTCTATACACAACACAACTCACAAGAGAAAAAGGGAAGGAGAGTGCAAAAGGTTTGCAGATAAGAAACTGCCGGAATAGAGACGGTGAGGACGGAATCTTGAGAAAACCCTAGAGGGACAAGAGGCGCTAGCACGCCGTTCGTGGTTAGAACGCTATTCGTGTGGATACCGGTAGAGGAAGCCAATCTGAGTTATCGACTTCTCACGAACGAGAAAAGAGCACCAGGTACGACGAGGTCGCGACCAGTTGACACAGAGGTCACGACCAAATTGGCTTCTGAACGTCAGAACTCCGAAAAGAGACTACAGGTCGCTACTAGTAGCATAGGAGGTCGCGACTAACAACTCCAGAGGCCACAGGTCGCGATGAGAAGCTGAGTAGGTCGTGACTGAAAGTTCTAGAGGTGAGGAGTCGTGACTAGTGGATACAGAGGTCGCGACTAAAGCTCAAATACCGAAGGTAACACTTCTTTCTCCTTGACTTAAACACATTCGGTAGATCCTGGCTGGGAATGGAAAAATTTTTAAAGTTATTTTTCGCTGCGTGTCTTCCAATTCCCTTCAGAACATCTGTTGTATCTTCTCATGTCATTCAACTTCCTTAGCTTTCTCTTTTTACCTTCTTCTTCTTTTATAGTTGATTCTTCATAAATTTGTTAAAGTAGCCGTTGATGAATATAGTCTTTATTACTGACACATGCATCTAACTTTTTGCCTTTTAATTGATCTATTCATTTGATCTTCTTTCAGCCTATAAATGATCTTGAAACATGCTTTAGAGAAGATATATAATCAATGTAAGAATATAGCAATTATTTTCAAATGATTTAGAATTAAGGATCAAGATCTGTCAAAGTCTGGCTTTTCACAAATAAGCTTGATTTATCGAAGTGTTTATCAAATAGGCCCCTTATCGAAAAGGTCTTCAATAAATTACTGATAAATTGCATTGAAACAATTTTAAATCTTATCGAGCAACGCTTCAATAACCAGTCTTATTGAAAAGGTCTTCGATAAATCTTTAATTTCATCCAAATAGATCTTAGATTTATCGAATAGTTCTTTGACATCCTTATCGAAAAGTTTATCAAGAAATATTTTTCAAATTATATGCTTTCAAACTTATCAAGTAAGTTATCAATAGTACTGAAGAACATCTCTTCAAACTTTTCAAACAAACTTTCATAATCTTTGATCTTTTTCTCAAATTATGTAATATATTTAGAAACCATAACTCATAAGATCACTTAGCAATTTAGGTCAAGATCATCATTTAACACATAAGGACAAATGACAAGATCATAAGCTCATTAAAATTATATCACATATTAGAATAAGGCTTATAAATATCTTCTAGTAAATATGATCAAGAAATAAATTTATATGAAGATTATTCATTCAATCAAACCAAAGTAATTCATAAGCTCAACAAAGTCATTCATAGGACTATCAATCAGTTATTCAATGTAGTTCAATTTAAGCTTAACAGGAATATCTTATCGAAGAGATCATCGATAAGTGGTCTAATTGAATAGATTATTGATAAGAGCATAATGAATCAGACGTTGAATCTCTCATGAATAATCTTATCTTCATAAATTCATAATATATCAAACCACAGATGATTCAAATAAATCAACATCATTATAAGTAATAAATCATCATCAAAACATTTATCAAATTAAAGCTTAAGTGATTTGATTTAAAATAGAAAACAACTTGTCTTTCTTTCTCAAACTTTGACCATATATAATTTTTAAATCAAGTTTTCATAGATCAATTTGAGAAGTAAACAAATCAGATAATCCATTGTCAAAAGTTTCAGTGATCTGAATCAACTTGAAAAACTCTTGATGATCAGAATTTAAATCTTTAAAGTTTTCTTTCTCCAATCATAAGTTTTTATAAATAGTCTTGAGAGAAAATGAACAAGATGTAAAACATTATTTTGAGAATAAACAAACAAGATAGTATCTCATCAAAAGCAAGAGGCAAGATATTTTCAAAGTCATTCATTAGTGCTTTTGATATATCAAAAATTTTCTCTTATTTATCGAAGAGTTATTCAATAAATCCCCTTACCAAATAGTCTTTCGATAAATGAAGCTTTGAAATCAAAATGTCTTCTTTTAAAAATAGAATTTATTGATCGAAGTCTTTATCGTTAAATACCTTGATCGATCAATACTTCTATAAGAGCTTTTATAAAATTCTTTTCATAAAATTGAGTCTTGATAAACTTCTTGAAGGCTTTTTCGATAAATCCTCTTATCGAATAACTCTTCGAGCAATTTCAGTTCTATAACAACAACTCAGACTTTTTAAAAACTAAATTCATATTAATTTATCAAAGTCTTTATCAATAAGAACCCTTATCGAATAAGTTTTCGATAAATTCTTTTCAAAATAAGATTTTTCTTCAAAGGTTCTTTCTCATTTATCAAAAAACTTATTGAATAACCTCCTTATCGATAAGCTTATCGATAAATGCTCTTTATCAATTAAATTTTTTTTTGAAATATTTTATCAATTAATTGTCATCATTAAAACATTGGAGTCTAACACATTCACCTATATTAGGGTATTAGAAGGCAATTGTATTGATGATATTGAGATTGAAGCATGTGCTGATGCATATGTGAAGGAGGTTGAGCCAAAATATGCTGAAGATTTTATACTTATTGTTAAAATAGGTGTTGTTGACCAACAAGTAGAGGTTGACTATAAGAAAGAAGTGCAAGTTCAGATACAAATTCTGCCTATAATGTTTGTTCCTTTTAAAGCTAAGAATGATGGTATACAATTTGATCATAATTCTTGTCTCCCTTGTTTGTCTACTACACTAGTTAATGATGAGATTATCGTAATTGTGGAAGAACAAATTGTTCTTGAACCTTATGGATCCCTCCATTATTATTTGATTCATTGGAAAGGTTTTCCAAGCATTCATTTTTATCAAGCTGCTCACTCATGCCTTGATTTCCTCTTTCGATATCTCACTTGCTAGAAAGGATTCTCATATCGAAGCACCATAATGAATTTGACCATTCTGTCCCTATGTCTGTGCCTCTATTTTAACTCGTCAAGAGCCGAGTTCTTCTAGCGGAAGAGAAACAATGGGATATGAAATAATGAATAATTAAAATTTTAGATATTTAACATTATTGTGGAATATTTAGTTTTAATTTTGATTGATTGTTATATTTTATTATTAATTGTTATTTGTTTTTAATTTTAGATTTTTAGAATATTCTGTCATTAACTCATATTCATTATAATTGCATTTTAGAATATTTTGTCTTTAATTTCTAGGGTTAGGTTAAAGCCTATAAATAGCACATCAACATATTTTCTTTGTACGCCCTATGAATTGAATAATATTCAGCATTGCTATTGCCTTCTTCTCCCTCATTTCGTTCGGTTTTTCCCCTTCTTGATGTCATCCCTCTATTAGTGTCTCTATATATATTCTCTCTCTATTTTCCTGTTCCCCTTTCCCGTTCTGCATGAAACACCTTCCATTTCATCAATTCTAGTGTAAAGCAAAGCTTTTTTTTACAAAAAAACAAAAAGTGGGAAAAGTAAAAAAAATGGCATATTTTGTAAGGTTCTGTTGGATCAAATGAACAAACATTTAAAGGCAAATTACTCCAAAAATGGGATGGAATTGACGGTTATATCTTTTTTTCCAAATAATCTTCCTTCAAAATTAAATTATGAATTAGTTAGATAACTAATTTATAAAAATTAATAAAATTAGTTAAGTTAGTTATTTATAAAAAAAACGTGTGTTTGTTTCCTAAAATACTATTTCTAATAATTTGTATTAGATACTACTCATTGGATGAAAACTCCCTTAACATGTGCAATCAATATAAAAAATTTAATAGAAAAATTATAAGTTTGAGAGAACAAGTAGATTGAGATCTTATATCTAAAACCAATTAATTCTTACATTTAGAACTAGAGGAAGTAAAAATTATAGAGAGAAAAACAATCAAAGCTAGTTTAAATGATAATAGTAGAAATACATATATATACTCTTCCAATCCTTAATATATATCAAATTAGGGTGTTAATTTTAGTCTGTAATATAAGATATATTTTATATATTTATCATTTTTTTTTAAATTACGCTATTGATACCTTCTCAATAATAATCAAGAGGGAGAGAAAGAGAGTTAAGGAAGATAATTAGGGTATTTTAGAAAAAATATGATATATTAACTAATTTTTTTAAACTAATCAAATTAGTTAAATAAGTCAGATATTTAATACCAGAGGACTATATATATATCACCTCAACTACTTCACAAGTTTATTATTGTCCACCCTTAGATTCATCGTACCACTACTGTAGAAAAGGCTTTTTTAAGGCAATTAAAAAGGACTTTTTACGGTGGTTTTAGAACAACTGTCAATGCTACTGCCGTTATAAGTTCAAGGATTTTATGGTAGTTTTTTAACTGCCATAAAAAGTGACTTTTGACGCGGTTATGCTATTAACCTCAATAAAAAGTCACTAGGCAAACACCCACTAATAGTCACCACGGCCACACTCGTTAAAAGCATCAAACTAGATCTAGAGAAGAAGTAAAAAATCTGGTGAAAATTTTAAAAATCTAGAAGCTTCTTCTATTGAAGCTTTTTAAGCTCCTTGTAACAAGGTCCATCTACCACCACCCACTATTAGCCATGCTAGTCAACCTCACCAAAAGTATTAGATTGGATCAGGAGAAGAAGTTATAGATCTGACAAAAAATTTGAAGATATAGAAAGCTTTTGCTATTGAATATCTTTAAGCTCCTTCTGACAAGATGATGAAGAAATTCAAATGAGTACAAGGTTGAAGGAATAAAGAGAAAGATGGCAAAGAGAAAAGAAAACTTGCAAATAGTAATGACGAGCATGATGATAACAGAGTGGGTAGTGACACTTAAAACTGTAGGAAATTACTGATCTTTAGTTGTTGTTGAGGTCTAGAATATGGCAGAAGTGAGGGACCACGACAATATAAAGTAAAAAATGAGACTTTGAAACTATTCATTGGGTTGTATGTTTAAAATTTGAAGCGAAACGCCGTAAAAAGAAATTTTAATAACAACTTTTTTAATTACCAATGTTAAGAGAACTTTTTATGGCGATTTTTTGGCGGTTTTACAAAACAAACGCTGTAATAAAAACTTTTAATGGATGTTATTTGAAAAATCATGATTAAAAGTAAACTTTCAACAATTTAATTATAAAAATAATATCGCCGTTTTCTATAGTATTTTTTCATTTAACTACCAAAAAGTAGCGTTATTAAAGCTATACTTTCTAGTATTGTATGGATAGGAAGGAGAGCCATTCAAAAAGCCACTATGCCAACCACATCACATTAATATATTGATACAAATGGAGAGAAGGACCGGAAAAATAACCCAAAATCATAAAATTGCTTCACCTTGAGAACTCATAAAGTTATAATATAGATATCTGTTTGGTATGAGGGAAATAGAGGGTGGAGAAATTTTAACGAGTTCGATTTTAAGAAAAATGGAGAAATGGGGTTCAAAACTTTAATTAAATTTTCTTATTTATCTTTTATCATACATATTCTTTTTATTAAAATTTTATAACCCCACTTATCTATTTCTTCTAAATTGAACTCATTAAAAAATTCTCTCCCCTCCATTTCCCTCCTACCAAACAAAGCCTAAATCACACCAACTTTATTAAACTCTTTTCTTTCAATAGTGGGAGAGACATGGAGAGAAGAAAGTTTAATTAGATGCACTAAATCCCAATAATATGTTACCACTACTTATTATAACATGATCATAACGTATAATCCTTGGCCTTTGAAGTAAGTGAACCTTTCATTAAACCACTGCATCCTGTACTTAATATAAATCTACATAACTAATTTAAGTAGATTAAAGAAATTAATTGAGTTAGTTATTTGTAATGATTGTGTTAATTTTTCTAAAATAACTCTTTTAATTATGTGCATTTAAATTACCATTGATAGAAACTATAATACTTTGGATGGAAAATTATAATTTTGAGAGATAAAATAGATTGAGATTTTATATGTATGACTAAAGTAGACTCTATATCTAACTCTTATATTTAGGACGTAGGGGGTAATTTATATGTTTGTTGTGGACGACAAAATAAAAAAATATATTTGAAATAAGGACATGACATAAATATCTTTTATTAGAAAGAAATAATTGATTTTAATTAAACTACTATATTTTTATTGGTTAAACAGAGGTCAAACGGGATAGAACTCATGAATTTTTGTTGTTGTTCAAAGATAGAACTCATGAATTAGCATCATCAAATATGAGCATCATGTTATTAGGCTAGAACCACGGTTGGTAGGAAGAATTAATTTTGATAGAAGGAAGGGAAGGGAAAATTATGGGCACCACGAGAATGTATGGTATGCAAAGGAAGGAAAAGGAAGATGATGAATTAAAAAGTAGAAAACACAGATTACCCAAAAACACCCCTATATATTTATAATAATGTGTAATGAATCAAATTAAACTAAAAAAATATAAACATATCATAAAATAAGAAAATAAAATACTAAGAGTTTGAGCCCAAAATTCTCATTATTAAGAGAGTCCTACAAAAGGAAGAGAGGAAGATATTTTGGAGGAGGGTTTTTGTGTGTGTGTGTGTGTGTCTTTTATCATCATTTTCCTAGTGGAAGCAACGGCTTCTCCCATATGTAAGTGAAAATGGCTTCCCACGAGAAAATGGTTCAACATTCCAAATAGCACGTTGATGGGAAAATGACTATTTTCCTTTAATTTTTCTTAGGCTAATTTTCAGCATACCAAACAACACCTAGAGTAAGCAGCATACAGTCAACAAGTTGTCTTAGTCACAATACTACCCACCAATTAGAGTAGGAATATGGGCCAACTCACGAGTTGAGGGTTAGCCTACCACAACTCGTAGGTTGAACTAGGGCAGGCTGTGCAGCCTGTTAGCTCGCCACTTTTTTAATATTTTTAACAAATTATTTATAAACTTTTAAAATACTAATAAAAAATTCTAATATCATATTAGCATAATTAAAAAATTGCTAATGTTATACTCTTATAAATTTTTATTTCTTATAAAAAAATCTCAAATTTTATAACTATAAATCTAATTAAACATTAACATAATATTGATCAATTATAATATGTCAACACATATTAATAAATAACTATTTTTACTAGTCTTCAATAATTGGAGTATTTAAAGTAATATTTGAGTAAAATAAATAATATTAATAATTTTAAAAAAATAAAGTAGGGGGCGGGATATGCAACCTGTCACAAAATGGGATGCTTTTAGCTAGCTCGAGCTCGCCCTGTTTGTGATAAAATGGGCTTAACTCTCAGACTGAGCCTGTTTTATTAGCTCTACCCACCATGCTTGTATGAAGTCCTAAGTTTAAAGCCGGTGTTAATATGTTTGTATGCATGAGGGCTTTTAAATTGTATAAAATCAACAAAAAAAAGTAAGTACCCTATCCTTTTTTTTGCCCACCCGATTCACCAGAGCTTTGCCCCGACTACATCCGGATCTAACCCGCATTGTGCACCTGGCTATGGTGAGTGAGTCTCCCAATGGGAATTTTTTGCATACTCCAAGGCGCGAACTCGAGACCTCGCTTAAGAGATACCGAGCCGCTTACCACTCGACTAACCCCCTTTGGTAAGTAGCCTATCCTTAATTAGCCATCTTGATGGATTGACAAAACCACAAAGCAGATAGGCCTAAGCAAAGTTCCCGCCGCCCGGTGCACTCGCCTGGGCCTGGATTCAATTTTCCCAGTTTGGGCCCACCCAAATTAAGCACGTAACGGGCGGGTTTAAATGGGCAGGTTAAATGTATTATATGGGCGGGGCACGGGCACACCATCGGGCTACCCGTGCCCGCCCGTATATGTATATGCATATATATATTTTAAATATTAATATTTGGCAATTCCTCATTCATAATTCATTTAGGGTTTCAGACTTTTAGATAGGCAACTAAGGCGAGTAGGCGAGGCGACCCATTTGGGCATTTGGCGATTCCTCCACAGCGGCTGCAGCCTCCACCTGAGCTTTATTTCATCCTCTTCTAACAGAGCGAGCCAAACGATTGAAGTTCACAGAGGCAGTCGGCAGTTAGTCAGTAGTCACCGCTGGGAGCAAGCAAGAAGTAGCGGCAAGAAGGACCTCCACTTGTTACCATGGTGCTCTCGACTTTCCTTGGCGTCGCTCTCAGCTTTCTTCGGTGTCGCTCTCACTGCTCCTACCACCACACCTTCTCTGTCTCTTGTAAGTTTTCCTGGTCTTGCCGCCACACCCTCTCTCTGTCTCTCTGTCACTCTGTCTCTTATAAGTTTACACGTCACGTAGATCAAAGGAGATGGATGTTGTTTACTTTCCAGCTGTTGTTTTCCCTTCAATTCTTTTCCAAGGCGACGTCGACCCCATGGAAGGGAGACGGGAAAAGAGTTTTGTTTTGCTTTATATTTCCAAATATTCTAGCCTCGTTGAGCTTTGACAACGAAAGAACTCCTCTTTCATATGGAAAAGCTTTCCCCTCTGTCTATATAAAATGCTGGCTTTGTTGGAATTGCTCAGTTTAGGGATCCCCTTGATTTGGAATTGCCTCGTCCCCTTGATTTGGAATCCCCTTGTTGTGTTGCTGTTGAAACATTTGATTTCTAATTTTGCTGTGTTGCGTTGCTATTGAAGCACATCTATAGAAATATAATTTTATTGCGTTGTTGTTGAAGTATTAATTTATGAATCCAAAAATTAAATGGTTGTTTTAATTGAAGCATATGAAGAGTGATCAATTGGCAGGAGATGTGCTTTGTCCAAATGCTTCTGCCAACATGGTTTTATGTTTAGCAATGATAAACGTGTTGCTATTTTATTTGAGTATTGCCTGATTTATTTGATAGTAATTATTGCTGTTGGTTTGGATTAAGAAGGGAAATGAGCTCAGAACAATATCCAATCACAACAATGGAAGGCTCTATTGAAGAGGTTAATGAAACTGAAGCTAAAGGTACTACCACCTCACCAAATAAGGAAGGGAAAGCTCAAGCACAAGCAAGGAAAAAAGGAGGCAAACATCTGATGCATGGAAATATTTTACTAGGATGCCATTAAGTGAAACAAAAGGTAAACATTGGGCAAAGTGTAACTATTGTGGTGTAGATTACGCAAGTCATCCTACTTTGCATGGGACAAACAAACTTTGGCGACATTTAGCACGGTGTCCACAAAATCCGAACAAAGCAAACAGTCAGACACAGAGTTTTTTTCTAATTCTAGTCAAACACATGTGTTTAGTCAAGAGCGATGCAGAAAAGCACTTGCAAGATTCATCATTAAGGATGAGATGGCTTTTAGGACTGTGGAAGGGGAAGGTTTTCAAGAATTATTGCAAGAGCTTCAACCTAGATTTCAGATCCCCTCACAATGGACAGTTGCTTGGGATTGCTACAAGTTGTATGTAGAAGAAGCAAAAAGTTTGAGAAAATATTTTAAATTATCTAAAGTTCGTGTGTCCCTTACTACAGATTGTTGGACTTCAGTTCAAAACTCAAACTATATGTGCTTGACTGCTCATTGGATTGATGGTAATTGGACTTTGCATAAAAGAATTTTGAATTTTTGTGTCATTGAGAACCACAAAGGGGATACAATTGGCAAGCACATTGAGGATTATTTGTTGAAGTTAGGGGTGTTCAATTAAGTCCTGTCCCGGGTGACCCATCCCGATCTCGATGATATCGGGATGGATCCGTCCCGTCCCGTGAAGGACTGGGACGGGAAAAATTTGGGACGGGAATAAATATTTTTTGGGACAGGACGGGTCTCAGCTCGACCCTCGAGTCATCCCATCCCGTACCTGTATATATATATTTTAAACAACACTCATATACCATACTGCCATTGTCTCCTCGTGTAGCATGTTCTCCCTTCTCAGCTTTAGCCCTAGCACCGTCTCACTTCGCGTCGTGTGTTCTCTTCCTTCCTCCCCCCAGTCGGTCGCCCTCTCGCCTAGTCGCTCCTCCTCAATCTCTCCTCCCAGCTTCAAACCCGTTTCATATACACTTTGCGACTACCACCCGCTGCTTCCCGTGACCTCTGACCATCGCTCCTCTCGACTTTAGTACACCGTTGTCATTCGCCTTAGACGTTGAAGGTAAGTGACCTTCCTTCTTGTTGCTCCTTCTTCTAGCCCCTACTTGGAGTTGTGAAAGGAGGTGACAAGTGAAACATCCTTAATCTCATGCTTACATATGCTCAAATTGGAGTATCTTAGAACATTGGAACACCATTTTACCTTAGAAACATGAATTTCCAAGAGTTAGGCTACCGGGTACTGTTCACTTGGTAATTTCAGTTTGCAGCATGAACTTTGAAAATTCATAGTTAAATATGAAATATCTTTCATTAAACTTTGAGGGAAACATATGAAAATGAGATTTCCTTGTCCAAATGAAATCAGTTTATTCGTTGAAAAACACTGTTCATTTGGTAAATCTTGAACTTCCAGATTCTGTGTCTCATTTTCAAAAATTCATTTCTCTTTGAATACTTATCCAAATGAGTCGTGTTACACATGGATTTAAATCTTCATATGTATACTTTAAGCTCATAAAATGTTGCGTAAAAATTCATTCATTTGCTATATGAAAACCGCGTATGAATCTCACTACCTCTCAGGGCTCATTTTATCTTGATCCAGATTTTAAATCCCGACTTTGAAAAATCATAACAATTCGAGTTCTTAACCAAATTAGGCGTTCTTAGTGTCCAATTAAATATATGGATCTTAGATATATTCATGCCAAATTTCATGTGAAAAGTCATCGGATAAGTCACTCAAACGATCGATGGAAATATTCTGCCTCGGTTGGTTCCAGTGAGTGCATACGTTTTTACATACCATACAATCTTCCCTAGGTTAAATACATGCCATCTAAGTCATATACACATTATTCATTCACAATTACCCTCTTCCTTGAGAAGTTCCAGAACCTAGAGCATGATTATATACATATGGAAGGAATGAGATTTCATGGAAATCTCAATAGCAAGTCATACAACTATAAGGTTATGCATGCTTGATGAAATGCCTAACATGTTATCATGCAATGGGAGCTAATTCATGATCATACATAGGCAAACTCTAACATGCATATTGTCATGACATAGGTTGTAAGGAGTTGCACATATTCATAACTCATCATCATCATCATAATCATCATCACATAACATATCAGGGTGAACCAAACTTCATGCATAACAAGCAAGCATATCAATCAAACAACATAAGTTTATAGTTAAGTATTCTTGCTACCTCTTAGGTATCTTTGTGAGTTCCTTCTTGGCTTGATCCTTCCTTCCCACAAATGTCAAAACCTAGGCATAACCAAACAATCACCAAGTTACAACTCAATTCAAACCATTCTCAAGACTAGGGTTTCATTAAGTCCCTTTCTTTCTCTACTTTGTGACTTAGGTTTACATCCTTCCAAACTAAACTCTCATGGTTCATTCCCACATAATTTTTCATGTAAAATCCAAATATGCATTCAAAAATTCCAGAATCCAATTGCATCTTTCACTTCTGTACAGAACCGAAAAGTGACCTCTTGATTCCCAAAAATTCTTATTTTGATTCCAATGCCTCCAATACTTGTTTCCCTACCATAACCCCATACAATCTTCCATTTTAAACTCATTGGAAGCATCAAAACCATGAAATTCCAACATATGAACAGTGATTGCATACTATATAGAACTGAACATGATCTTGGATTCACAAATATACTTGAATTCCTAAGCCATTACCACTTGATTCTAGCTTGTTTGAACTTGTCTAAACTATCCATAACATAAAACTCATGTTCTTTTCACACATACACAGAAATTCCAGCAGCACCTCAACAAGATTTAAGCCTCAAAAACCACTTAAACTCAAGAGCAAATCTACTAGAACATAGTCTAGGATCAAGAGGAGTAATTACCTTGATGTTTCTTCCAAAGTGCTTGCTTCCTCTTGGCTTGAGTTTTGAATTTGCAAGAGTTTCCCTATGGTTCTCATGCATGCCGAAATGAAGCTAAAAGTGGGGGTATTTATAGACAATTTTGGATGGAAATGAAAGGTCAAGATCATTTTGGTTACTATTTGATCTTGTGGCTTAGATTTAATCTTAAAATTTCTTTTCTTTTTCATTTATGACATCACCTTGATGACATCACTCAAGGGACAACTCATAGGACACCTATTCAGCATGTGGGAAAATTCTAGGGTTCAAGAAGCCTTTGGAAAATTTCTAGTCCAATTCGGTACCGGCCCGATCCGATTCCTCGAAAACTGGACTGTTTTCTGAATCTAATTTTTCTGAGATTCCATAATATGTCTTCTGACCTTAAATTTAGTATATGGGTCCTTTATATCATTAACATTTTTATACTGGGTCTAAACTCAATTACAGCTCCCCTGTGAAATGATCAAAATACCCTTGGTGCCCTTTCTTGCTCTATATTAACCCTAAGGGCAAAATCGTCATTTCACATCTTTTTGTACCTTGTCAGAGCATATACTGACTCTGACTAACCTCACCTGTATATGCCTTGGCATTTTGGCCTGTCCAAAATGATCAAAATGCCCTCCATTCATCTATTTCTCCTTAAGACAACACAGGGGCATTTTCATAATTTCACACTTTTCTGGGGTTCTACTGGACACTGGCCCACCTATCAGTCCAAGTGTCTTATTGGGCCTTTAATGGCGCCATTTTTTGTCCTTTTAGGGTCTATTACCTTTCTAGCATGCTTCACGAGAAATCTCTCCCGACGATATTCATCGGGTACTTTTGCCATTATACACCGTTTCTACAAACCTCCGGACACCGACTCCTTTTCTCAGATAGACTAGCATAATGCGTCAAGGCATCCCTTTGGTTCATAACAGGCATCTGACTGATGTCATTTGACCTCATTCAGTCTCAGTTTGAATACTCATAAATCTCCTAATCGGATCCCCGGATGTCACACACTCCCATCTGAATTTACTAATTTGTGAATAACTTTTTCTACAGACCTCCTTTCAGTATTCTGTCAGTTCCTTGACATCCGCCTCATCAGGACGCATCATCCTGTAATTTTTCACGTATATCTGAGGTCTAGGATATCCGATAATAATTTTTATAACTTTTTTATTATCAGATAAATTTCGGCTATTTGGAGTCCTAAGAAAATTCCTGTATTAAGTTGGATTACCCAGCATCACTTTCTCTATCTACTGGTGAAATATAGGCCTGAAATGCTTTCGGGCAGTCCAAACCACTTCTGGCTTAACTTTCTTTAATTACAATTTGGCCCGGGGAACTTTTCTTCTTTGCACTTAGGTCCCTCAAATTTGGCTAAAATTACACTTAAAGACCCCATATTTTTGTCTACTTTTCCTTTTTAGCCTTAAACTTTTCATAATTACACTTAAGCCCTTACATTTTCTTTCTTTTGCAATTTAATCCCTTTCTTTACATAAATGGCCACATCTTTTCCTGAAAAATATCTCATATATTTCATTCAATCTGTACATACAAGTCAGTACAGAAAATTAGGGATATTACAACAAGTACTTGCTTTTCTCCCTTTCTCTCGACAAATAACCTTTCTCAATTTGTTCTTTCCCATCTTTCCTGTTCGAGTTCTCTTCTTTTATTACATGGGCTCAATCAGATTCCGTTTTACTCTGAGCACTATTATTACCCATATTCTCTTTCTTCTTTCTCAAACGTGATAGTGTGCCCTCGTTAACTTTGGTATGAAAATCATTGTTCTTTCTTTTAATTTCGGCAATGCTTTTCTATTTTCTCCTATGATGCAATAATCTAGCCCCTGAAGAATGATTTACTTCACCACGTTTTGGACTAGGAAAGGAATATTCCTCATCAGAGGATCCTTGGACTGTTGTCTCTTTGCGATTGGCTTTATATACAATTTCATCAATTGTATTATCTTCAAGTCCAGGAACTTGCCGAACTTTTTTCCTTCAAATGATTTCCTGATCTAATTAAAAGGAAAATACACTTGTATGTTGCTTATTAAATTGCAGTTGAAACGGATCTTTAGTCAGGGGCACAATATAAATATGAGGTATCTTTTGGCAGATTTTCTTTCAATTAAATTTAGTCCTTAAATAAGATGAACATCATAACTGGTATTTATAATAGAATGTTGAACTCATGTATCATATGTCTATTTTTTTCCCAGTTACTTTAGATTATATCGGTGGCCTCTTGTACTGCTCTTATAATTCAATTAATGGCAGCCAATTTAGGAGTTATAACTGGTACTTGATTTGATAAAAACTTCGCCTTTAACCAAACAAATATATGATATCTTCATGTATGTTAATATGCTTTCTTTCTCTCTTATTTGATGCTTGTAGGAAAACATTTAGCAAAGCATTGTAGAACTGAGTATCCTCGATCAACAAACTTTGTCTTATGGGTTATTGCTGAAATTGCCATAGTGGCTTGTGACATTCCTAAAGGTAGTTTAATCTTTTACAACTGTTAAGAATGCTTTAAAAGAAACAATATTGATGTTTAGATCTGAGCTACCTATAGCAAACTTAAGTGGAGAACATCATACAAATTTTGATTCTTGTGTTAGTTCTCTTACTATGGCTTAATGAGTTTAATGTTTCTTTCCATTGGGTCTTATTTGTTTCTGTGTAAACTGCTCTCCAGTACCACTTTCCCTTCACATTTTTGTTTTCTATCTAATTCTCAGTAAACAAACCTACTGTATAAGCTTCTACCATCTGATTATGTTAGTGCTTTAATTCTTACAGGCTCCTCTGTGGCTCAAGTTTTGTGAGAGTTTGCTTGGAAATTGTTTAAACGACAAGAAATATGAAATCCTTTGACACTTCTAGTCATTAGTTGATAATCATAGGACGATTTTTTCCGTTTATTTTCTCATAATCTTGGGGACAAGCTATGGTGGTATTTTTACTTCTTGGTGCAACAGAACCACCGATTAAAAGAAGAAAGGGTTTAAGATTTCTATATTTCATACAAGAAAAGATTTGTATATTCACTAGACTTGTGATTTTTTTTCTAGTTTCAAAAGAAAACAGATGCGTTCTTTTACATATATCTTGTGAAAGAGATTGAATACTGTCTACTTAAATGACTGTCCATTTGTCTACTTTTTTTTAAATAAATTAAGAATTTGGAAATTCCTGTTCTGTCCCAAACCCGTCCCGGTCCCAGTCGGGACTGGGACAAGCTTGGGAAGGGATGGGACACGGGACGCAAAATGCGTCCCGTGTACTGTTTTGGGAAGGGACACAAGACGGGGTTATCCCGGTCCCGACCCGTCCCGTGAACAACCCTAGTTGAAGTGGCGTATTGACAAAGTCTTTACTATTATAGTTGACAATGCTTCTTCCAATGATAGTGCAGTTGCTTATTTGAAAAAGCGCTTAAGGAGTTGGAATGGTCTAATACTTATGGAAAGTTCTTGCAAATGCAGCGTGCTACTCACATACTAAATCTAGTTATTTCTGAAGGATTAAAAGAAATGAACAAGTCCATTGAGCTCATTCACCATGTGATTAAATTTGTTAGATCTTCTCCAGGAAGACAAAGCAGATTTAAAGAGTTGGTTGAAAAAGAGAGAATTGATTCGAAGAGCTTATTATGTTTGGATTGTCCTACTAGGTGGAATTCGACATACCTTATGTTGGATAGTGCAGTTAAGTTCATCAAAGTCTTCAATAGGAAGAGGAAGAAGATGCAGATTACAAGGATTATTTCAAGAAGCAAGTTAAACTTGATTCAAGGCAACATGATGATTGGGGTTGGGGTGTTGATGTTCATGATGATGATGCCATTAATACAGCTACTATCCCTACAATGCAACCTCCTACTGCATATGATTGGAGTATTGTGAAGGAGTTTCTTGTGTTTTTGAAGTTGTTCTACTCCATGACCCTAAAATTTTCTAGGTCAAATTATGTGACGACTAATGATTGTTTTCAACATATAGTCACCATTCAATTAAACATTTCCACAAGTATAGATAGTTCCTATTCTCTGTTGGGTGACATGGCTAGAAGGATGCTAACCAAGTATGATAAGTACTGGGGGAATTTGGAGAAATTGAATCCACTTCTGGTTATAGCAGTGATACTAGACCCTCGATACAAGCTAACATATGTCAAAATTGCTTTTGAAACAATTTTCCCTGATCTGATAAAGCGTGAAGCAAAGTTGAAGCAGATTATGGTTGTCTTGTATCGATTGCAGGATCAGTATGCAAGTAACTTCAATCTTTCAAGCAAGGAAGTATCTACATCTCAGTCTGAGCCATTATTAGAGCAAATCGATGCCAATGCTTGTGGGGGGAATATGCTAGTTCCAGATGTTAACCTCAGAATATCATTATCTGTCATTGATCCCACTTTTAAGAAGTTTTTAGCCAATGCAAAGATTGTGACTAAAAGGGTTGAACAACTTTCAGAGGTGGATGAATATCTTCAAGCCGATTTACTTGATTATTCTGAATCAAAATTTGACCTTCTGGCATGGTGGAAAGTGCATTCTTCCAGGTATAAAGTTCTAAGTCTGATCGCCCGTAATTTGTTGGCTACTCCAGTCTCTACAGTGTCTTCTGAATCAGCTTTTAGTACTGGAGGTCGAGTCATCAATGCTTTTAGGAGCTCCTTATCCTCAAGCATGGCCGAGGGACTCATATGTGCTCAAAATTGGCTACGTATGACTCCCTCTAAATTGCAGGAGTTTGATGTTGATAATTTTGAGCAATCAACAAGTCTTGTTGCAGGTAATTTCAATAGTATTTTCAACTTGTACTGTTTCATCTTTTTATTACATACTAATATACTTTTCAAATTTGTTTTGTAGAGGTAGAGGCAGCTTCGTCTACAACCATCACAAGTGAATCTGATGAAAATGATGCATGATCATAGTTCAATTGAAGAATGATTATATTTTGTGTGTATTGTGGACTGTGTGGTTATAAATTTGTATTTATGATTATGGTATTTTCTTTTGAGATTTTAGGATGAACAATCATATCATGTATGAACTGTTATTTTATTCTGATTGTTATTAGAACTTTAAATTAGTTTAAATAGAAAAAAAAATTCACCCTTCATAAACGGGCTGCCCATGCCCGTTTGAACCCAAACGGGTTCAGCCTAGCCCGTTTAATACGGGCTTAAACGGGCTAGGGCTAGCCCGTGCCCATTTAACATTTCACGGGCGGGTCACAGGCTGACCATCGGGCCAGCCAATCCCGCCCGTTGCACACTCCTAACAGCAGAGATGACCTGATTCTGATAGTAATCATGATTTAACATCTCTTAAAGCATGTTTAGATTAACTTATTTTATTAAGTTATTCTGTGCTATACAAAATAAATATGTTATATGATTTTTTTTATTGTTTAAAAAAAAGTAAATTTTTAAGGGCTTTTAGGGTATCAAACTTTTAATGCAACAGAGTAAAATGAAATGCAAAGTAATAGGATAAACTAAAAAAGATAATAACGTGGGTAAAAAATATATCCTTACTGTCCTGGAAGAGAAAGTAATAAAACAACAGTAAATAAAAGTAACAAATATATTATAGATATTACATATATCTATAATACCATAAATAAATGGGAGAAAGACAAGAAAAGCCCATATGAATTTAGAAAAGACAATTTGGGCATATAAATATCCAAAAGGACAGATTAGGCATGAGGCCCAATCTGTCCTTTGAAAATTTAAGTGAAAGTACCAAATTACCCTTGGACTAAATGAAGGAATTGTTGGCACAAATGGGAGATGGAGCTCGCAGGAAACGTCTTTGGTTGAGCTGAAGCTGGAAAGAAGGAAGTATAAGTAAAGTTTTGACACAAATCTTCTTCTTTTACTCCTCCGATAATCACCATTATTTTGTTCATTTTGATGGTTAGCTTAAGAGAAATAGTTTTATAAATACTGTAGCTTCGACTAGTTTAAGAAAGCAGTAGGAGAAATGGCGAAAAAATCCCAAGCAATACTTGAAGGCATAGAGAAGTCGATGCATTTATAGGGCAAGTATGGATATGGTTAGTGTAAATGAGGACGTTTTTGTATGCTGCAGTCTATTACATTTTATATTGGGGCATTTCTTTTCAACCCATTCAAGCTTGCTCATTGGCTTCCCCTGCCCTCACCCCACTCCACCCTAAAATTCTATAATTTGAGTGATTAACGTGGCTATGCTACATGGATTTTGATAAATGAGCGTCATAGTTCACGACTTATAAACTGAGTGGTTTGTTAGAGTTTTTATATTATATATATAGATATAAATTTCAGTTTAGATGTATGCTTTAGTAAAACCATGTTTTTCTGGCTAGCTATTGTGTAGCTTTAACATGATAGGTGTAAATTGTAGTTTTGATTCTCTTGTTCAAACTATAATTCTCCTTGCTCATGTAGGTTGTTCCTATTCCAACTTTCAAAGCAACACTGGTTGAAAAAATATTCAACTTAGTAGCAGAAACGTTGGGATTTAAATTTGTATCTAAGAAATGTAAGTATTCATATTTCATTTCTTGTTCTGTCCACTTATTTTGAGCTGGATTTGGTAAGCTCTTTACCCTTTTCCCACCTTTACATTCTCATCTATTAGAATTATTGCCTTGCTTCGTGTCTTAGCTTACTGATGTTACTGTTTCTTTGACTTGAAAAATCATGAACTAAAATTCATCCTATCTATAAAATACAATACTTTTGTTCTTACTTATTTATTTTTTCTTCTGCTGTATTTTTATGTTATTCCTCATTACTACTTTTTAGTTTATAGCAATTATGATGGAAGAAAATTTTAAAGACACAGTTTGATGAGAATTCAAGTTTGTTCTATGTTGAACTATAGGGAAGCACAATATTGTTGCATCAGGTTAAAGATAATGAGAAATTTCCTATCCAATTTGGTCATGAGGTTTGCTTGTGGAAGAGATTTGCTGATATCTGTTTACTTTCTCCATAATTCTTATAGGAGATGTTGCATGCTTGACTCTCACAATAAGCTAATTTTGAACTTTTGCTTTTTATAATTTGTGTTTAGGTGACTTCATGATCACATTGGTCATCGATCACTTACTTTGTATTGTTATTCCAGTCCTATGGTGATTTTTACTGTCATTAAACTGATTGATTTCTTGTAACTGGTGCCCCTCAACTTGGTTAACATTTGATGTGCAACCTTCTGCTCACAGTATATACCCCTTATTCTTACTGTTTTAAGTATTAACTTAGAAGGGATTGGCCCATGGCGCTGAAGTCCATATCATAGCATTCTCTTTACATATAGTGGGTAATGAGCAATGTCACGGCTTTGTAACTTTTGCCATGATCTTTAGCCATGTTGAGTAGATTCCTTCAAGCATTCTCCTTACAAAATTTACACTTACAATGAACTAGAATTTGTATTTGTAATATACAACTTACCAATAGAGAATTTTGTTAGTTCATAGTCTTGTGGTACTTCAACTCCAATATTATTTTGGTCATTATTATCTAAAATAAAGTCTTAACTATTATTGTTACCTTTTATTGTAGCTTGCACTTTAATAGACTAAAACGAAGCAAAAATGTTATAGCATGAAGTTTGTTAGGATTAGAAGATTCTCATTGTTGATATATTGCCTTAGAATAATGTCTTTTAGTGCCAAAGAGATAAAGCTATGTTCAATTTTATTACTTTGAACTAGGAATAAGGGATCATGGATTATTTTCTAGGAGATATCTCAGTAAACTTGGAGACAACATTTTACGTTGAACATTCTATATATTAGGACAATATGTTTGGCATTTGATTCCAAATCTAGGTAAATGATAATCTTGGCTTTGTTGCTCATAATTGTCTCCTTTTATGCGAGCACCCCTTTTGGCAATAATGTTCCCATTTATGCATCCCAGCTTGTCTCCAATTCTCCTATTCATTCTTCATCTCTTGGTAACTTTTAAAATACTCAATTTCTATATCAGACTAAAATTTGTTTCTTTCTTTCTTAAACCGGTTTTGTCATTGGTGTTTATGTTGCTTTTCTGGGCTTTAGGTTCCTGCTATATGGGACGTTCCATTTGTTTCCAGTTTCTTACAATGTTACATTCGTCGAGTCCTTTTAGCTAATCTTACAGGAATTTAATTCTTGAGCTATTATGCTTTCCTGGATGCGTTTATATTAAAAATTGTGGTTGCTGAGTGCATTTGTTTCTGAATTCTCAGCTTTTTAGTGCTCATATGCTTAAATGTCAAAGCCACCTAATACTGAAATAGGGGTTTATAGCAACGACTTATGTCACTAGATATCTTTAATTTTTTTGTAAATTAATTAAATATATGCTAGTTTCTATTAATACAGTTAAATTCAAGTGTTAAATACCTTGCTCCAGATAATACAGAGGATATTTTTTATTCAATAGCATTGTTTTGTGCCTTGATAATTTGATAGCTCTGTAATGAGAAGAATGATGGCTATGTTAGGATACATAATCAACCAAATATTTACCTAATTTTTTCTTTCTTTCTCTATGAAAAGTTAAAAACCCATATTAATATATGTCATTTGATGACTTCTATAGAACTTTGTTGTTTTAATTACAATTAGCTCTCAAACTTTGTGATTTCTTACTCTTATAGGCACATCCAGATTCAATAACAGAATTGCTCTTACTCAGCTCCCTTACTTATAAGAGAGATAAAGACTTTCCTGTTATTTGGGCTAAGCTGATAACTCTGACAACAGCAATATGCTGAAGGCTCATTGCTCAAAAAATTCAGACAACCATATGGATCAAAGATGATAACCCCTCATGCCTCCAGCAAAATGCAGGATAAAAGCTTATAAGAGTATAAGCCAACACCTTTGTAATATTTTTTGACAAGGATTGTGGTATACAACTAATTCTTTTGGTATGTAATGTTTAGGGTATATGTTGCAAATGTATAGTGCCAGTAATATAGTATCTAGTATTATTGACAAGAAAACATTAGGCGCACGTGGAATCTTAATCTTCGCTTGTCATTTGATTATATGTAATAAATTACTATCATGGGCAAGATATTTTTTGTAAATACCATAAGTGGCTTATGTCATTGAATGAAATTGTGTATTATGACTATTTATGAGTTGCAATTTCAAAGTTACAAATGTCTGATGAGAAGTTGTAAATCTCATTGTTGAAGTTGTAAATATCATTGTTGAAGTTGTAAATCTTGTTAGCAATAGGTTGTAATTTTGGTTGTAAATATTATTACAGGAGTTACAAATCCCATTAGATGAGTTGCAAATACCATTACAAGAGTTACAAATCTCATTAGCCATAGGTTATAATTTCAGTTGTAAATGTCATTACAGGAGCTGCAAATCCTATTATAAGAGTTGCAAATATCATTAGACGAGTTGCAAATACTATTACAAGAGTTACAAATCTCGTTAGCCATAGGTTACAATTTTAGTTGTAAATGTCATTACAGGAGTTGTAAATCCCATTAGACGAGTTATAAATCCCATTGTTGAAGTTGCAAATCCATTACAGGCTCAAGTGGAATATTAATATATGTTTGTCATTTATTCATATGTAATGTAATTGCTGTCATGCATAGGATGATTTTTTGTAAGTGGCCTAAGTTAAATAGTCAATGTCATCAATGAAATTGTGCAGTATGTTATGGCTATAAGTTGCAAATCCCATTGTGAGACTTGCAAATTCCATTGTAGAAGTTGCACATACTATAGCAGGATTTACAAATCTCATTAGCAGAGTAGCATACCAACTACATTAGTTGCAGACTTCATAAAATGAGTTACAAATCTCACTATCAAACTTGCAAATCCAATTGTGGGACTTGCAAATATTATTGTGGAAGTTACAAATACCATTGGGGAACCTATTGTCGGAGTTGCAAATGTCATCGAGAAAGTTGTAAATACCATTGGGGAAGTTGCAAATCCTATTGTCAGAGTTGCAAATCTAATTGTAGCAATTACAAATCTAATTATGGAAGTTGTAAATCCAATTGTCAGAGTTATAAATCTAATTGTGGCAGTTCTAAATCCAATTATAGGATTTAAAAATATCATTGTGCAATTAGTTGCAAATACTATTGTGGGAGTTGTAAATCCCATTGTGGGAGTTGCAAATCCTATTATCAGAGTTGTAAATCCTGTTGTTAGAGTTATAAATCCCATTATCTGAGTTACAAATCCAATTGTGGCAGTTCCAAATCAAATTGTGGAACTTGCAAATATCATTATGCAATTAATTGCAAATACCATTGTGAAAGTTGTAAATCTCATTGTGGGAGTTGTAAATCCCATTGTGGAATTTGCAAATACCATTGTGGGAGTTACAAATTCAATTGTCAGAGTTGCAAATCCCATTGTGGCAGTTACAAATCCCATTGTGAAACTTGCAAATACTATTGTCAGAGTTACAAATACCATTATGAGCATTACAAACCTAATGCATTACTTGCAGATCGTATTGAACGAGTTATAAATCCCATTGTGGAACTTGCAAATACCATTGTGGGAGTTGCAAATCCAATTGTCAGAGTTGCAAATCCCATTGTGGCAGTTGCAAACCCCTTTATCAAACTTGAAAATATTATTATGGAAGTTACAAATACCATTATAAGCATTACAAACCTAATGCATTACTTGCAGACCGTATTGAACGAGTTACAAATACCATTGTGAAACTTACAAATACCATATGTACATAGTCATTACAAAATGTAATCATAGATATTAGAAAGTTTAACACTACAAATGTCGTATAGAGAAATATGATTGCCTAAGTTACAACATCAATTGGTCAATGGATGAAAATTCCAAAAATGAAACATTACACAATTTAAACATCATCCAGATCAGGTTGTGGCATGTCTGTGGGAGGGTGTGGTAAGGATTTTTACTCTCATATTCTATTCTTCACAATAAACACCATTCATAGTCCTCATAACTGGTGTATGTCAATGTGACAGGGCATATAGCATACCCATGCAGAAAAATGATAGAAATGTTAAACCAAATAACTAAAAAGATAAATAAGATAGTTGTTTTATATTTTTATACCTGGATTATTAGCAACGAATCAAATTGATGCCATCCACCCACTGGAACTTTAACTGTACCCATGTAAGGGGGATCCACTAAGTTGAATTGTGCAGTTTGTGAGCTATAGCTCCCTATGCCATAAACTATGACATAAAAGTTGTGACCATGAAAATGCATTGGGTGATTTTTAGTGTTTATTGTACCAGTGTCCTGCAGAATTATTTGCACCTTATTGCCATATTCAAGGACCTTTATTTTGGTCACATTCAATGACTGTGTATCATAATGAATTTTATTATGTGCCCCATATACAAAGTCATAGAGCTTTGGGGGTGCATCAGGAAAATCTTCAGTATATGATCCATTTATCTTCTTATAATAAGCTTCTAGAATTGACAGCTTGGGCTGATTGAAACTTATATTTTTCATTAATAATTCTTAACATATAGGTCTTCCCAGTAATCACATCAATTTTATGGACATATGAAATGTTGGGAAAAACACATATGAGAAAAAAAGAAAAAGGGGAGATAGAAACTTTAAGTACAAGCAGTTAGAAGTTATGATAGATTATATTAGAAGAGTAGTCATTTTTAGTTGGTATATTTATAACAGGTTGAAGTTATCAAATATTCTGTTTTCTAGGGACTGTCATTAAAACCCACTGTGAGATAATTTAAAGCAATTTAGATAATAGTGTATCATATTCTTCATCATAATCAGATTGTAGTATTGTTTGCTATCTCATATACCATTAGTGGAGCAATTATAGATAGGGCATGGATGACCGTTAATGGTATATGCATCTAGTCTTGAAGGAGCTCCTCCACTTTCTAAAGTGGCTTATTCAATCTGTACAAGGTCCTTTAGCCAATATTCCCCTGCCATTATTCTATCCAAGTCAAAATATCAGCATTATAGTTATAAAAATACCTAAACAAATAATATAAATTCAAAAGCATAGGAAGGAGATGGCATCTCTTTGAAAACTTGGGTTCAATTCTTTCTGCGAACATCTTTAAGGTAAAAGCAGTCATTTTTTGTTGTAGTGATGGAAATGGAGGTTTGAGATAGAAGGGAGGCTCTTAAAAAAAACTGGTGGTCTCTTTGTGGGTTAATTTATTTTTATGGAAGGAAAATAGGAAAAACAGGGATGATGTAGTTTCTCTCTTATATTTGTCAGCTTTCATGATTCCTCTAGCGTGGATTGGTGATTATAAAGTGATGGGAAAGTGATTATTCAACACAACTTCATTGGTGGGAGGAGATTTCAGCGTAACTTTCTTTGTTTTATTATCTTTTTCTCTCTCTCTCAACCTCTACTTCAACATCTTCTGTTGCAAATTATATCATTTGACTCATGATATAGATGACACACACGCTTATAAAAATATTTTATACCTGAATCTGCTGCTCTCTTTCTGCTTTAATCGCTAAACCATAATCTTTCTTCCAATCCTAAACGCAAAGTCACCTTTGACAATGATAATTTTTGACAATCCTAAATGCAAAATGTAAGGCGTTTATCGGATTTGAGCTTGGACGATGCTGGAATGAGGTTCGACAATCTTTGACGGCAACCAAGCAAGCACAACTTCAAGAACTATGACAATCTCAAGCTTTAGGGAGTTCTGCGTTTTCTAAAGTAAAATCCCCCACCTTTTTTTCATTTAGTCTAGGGGTAATTTGGTATTTACACATAAATTTACAAATGACAGATTGGGCTCCCTGCCCAATCTGTCTTTTCTTATATTCAGATACCCATATTGTCATTTTAAAATTGAAGTGGGTTTTTCTTGTCTTTTTCCCTAAATAAATTAACCAATAAAATCACGAACTCAAATATTGATATATAACTTATAAATATTTTTATAAGTATTTGTTTGAATAAAAAACATGTCCTGATCTGAAACATGCTTACCTAAATTTTTCGTGATTATATTACATATAAGGAACACTTTTTTTCTACCATCAACATATATATATATATATAGAGGATTTCAAGTCACAGAAAATAAATATCTCATGCCTAAGTACACCGAACGAGGCAGTTGTCGCAAGCAAGTTAATGAGATTCATTATTACATTGACAGAGACAGTTGGGTGGCAAATCATTTCGTTTTTAATAAATAAACTAAGTTAAATTATATAAAATTCACATAAATTTTAAATTATAGTATATAAATAATTTTTTAATTACTTTTAAGCTTAATAATAAATCATTATGCGCTTTTAAGTTTATGCTAATAATCTCAATTATCAATTATATAATACTCTTTTAAGTTTTATTTTTGTATATATATATATATATAATTTTCTCAAACTTCAAGTTATATATGTGAGTGCGTAGATAAGCTTCCTAAATCTTAAATTAGGTATGGATAAGTAATAAATAAAATTAATTATAAGAGGATTATTTTCATAAACATAAGGGTTCAAAGGGGTTCACTGTAAAATTTCCGTATTTAAGAAAATTATGTACACGTGACTCAAAATTATGCTTCGCTTGGTTTCATCATTTAAGATAAAAAAAATGAATGTTATAATTTGTAATACAATATTCAAAAATACTTTTTGGAGTTAACTTATCGTATATTAGATTTCTTTTTAATTTTTTTGTCAATGCCAACATACTTTTAACTTGTTCTACTATTCTCATAGCTCTTATATTCAAAATAGAAAAAAATACTATTTTATGAGAGGAGAAACCCTCCACTTCTTTATCCTGACCATTAGATCAATTTAAAATGCTTGAGATTCAACATCTTATAAAAAGTTAAAAAAAAATATTTTAATATAAAGGCTTAAACTATTTATATCAAATTTTAATAATTTGAATTTATTTATATAAATTTTTTATTATCTGATATTATTATAGAATACTAAATCTCTACCATTTAAAGTTGATCTGATGATAGAAATAAAAAATTGAGGGAAGGGGAGAGATTCTCTTCCCCTATTTTATAGGGTCGAGGGCTTATTCCCTTCCCCTATTTCTCTTGTAAATTCGGTGGATTGTTATTGTTACGAAAACAGGAAAAGCAACAATAATTGGTGTGGGCCCTTTGATTTTATGAGGTAACTAAAATTATATATGATCGCTACTACACCATTAATATGGTAGGATCCACATATTTTTTTCTCCTAATTTTATTATATATAAATATTTTCTTAAAAATAGTAATGTTATTGTTATGCATGTGAATTTAATTAATTTCCTCTCCTTCCTACTTTTTTCGCCCAATAAAAATAAGAAGAGAAAATTACTTCTCACTTTTTCCCCAACTTTTCTCTCTAAGAATAGTAAAATTTTATATTAAAAAAATTCTTCTTTTAAATCTGCCCATAATATTTTCACTGTTCACTTCCTCATATAATTTTTGGGACTTGAAATATTATTTATATTATTAATAAAGCATATCAATTCTCTCACCATTGTCAATACCAATGTTTTTATTTGTATTGTTTAGTGCCACATTTCGAACACTTACTTAATCCTTCGTGTTTTTTTATATAATATATAATTATTAGGGCAAGCATAGATCTTCTTAAACCCTAAACCTATCAGATACAAAACTTTCTTAGTTTCATATGTGCCTTTTGGAAGTGAATTCTTCATTGGAAGCGTATCACTCAACAATTCAAGCAATTATATGAAACTACTTTCAATCCACTCATTTCTTGTTTTTAAATTCATCAATTTAGAAACTATTGACAAATGTGTATGCTTATCATCGTACCTAGGGTACAAGGGCGTCTATGTATCCCCGCGTAAGCTCTCATATACAGGAGAGAATTATTGCACAAACGACTCCGCCTCTATATCAAGAATCATATCGTATATTTTGTCGTCCATTCACAACTTTATCCTTATGAGATGATGATGTCCTTGTATACCTCAGATTTAACCCATCATAAATAAGATGCTATATAATGATATTAATAGCATGGTGGCTCTTGTTTAAGCATTTCACAAAAGGCAAAAATACAATCCACTTTTAATGGGTTTATTTGTTTGAGTAAATTCGAGAAACATTTCTAGCCTATTTTCATATTTTTCACTCGTTCTTCTAGCTTTCATCCAACTACGGTTCATTGTACTTACTACCTATTTAATGAGCATAAAATCTATCGAATTCTCTCAATCTAATACTTAACTAGAAATTTAAGGGTTGCCTTATTTAATTTAAAAAAATTGTTGGCAAAGTTTCTCCTTAGAGTAAGGTACCCCAAAATTTGAACACAAGTAAATACAACTAGAAGCAGCAATAGAAGAGGTCAATTGCAACCATTAAAAGGTAATCCATATTGCTAATACAGAAAACAAATCAAAATTAATGACTTTCTAGAGTAAAAGTTTCAACTTCAAAACGATAACTCAAATAAGCTTCATTTGTTATGAAACTTTGAATGTAAGTTCCTTTTAAACCAAAGTGTTCAACTAAACAAATTTCTTAGACAAATAATCACCACAATGCTCATACAAAAAATAACCCAAAAATTCAAAATAAATCACTAAAAATATGAAAACAATGCAAACTTGCAAAATAAAATTGGAATGCTTCAACAAGTATTTCAAGTCATGCATAGAAAGTAATTAATGTTTCCAATCACATAATATAAACATTATTTAGCACAAATTTAACTTAAACAGTCTCTAAACTATAGCAACATTGAAAAACCCAATGCAAAATGATCTAAAGATTAAAATCAAGATACCCATTTCATTTATTGAAATTTTCAGTAATCAAACTTGCCAAAAAGAGAGAACCAAATCATTAGGAATGAGACAAATGAATTATAAAGAGCTTACGGACTAAAACTGTTAGATTATATATATTTTGATAATGCCAAAAGAGAAAAGAAAATCAAGTTATGAAAAAGTGTTTTTGAAGTAATGAAAATAAATTTGTAATCAATTGAAGTTAAATGAAGAAGTTAGTAGAGTTAATTGATTAATTGTTCGATTATTGATAATTAATCGATTAATGAGTGATAATTAATTGATTAGTTAATCGATTAATGTCAAGAGCTGACCTTTTAGAAGTAAGTTAATAAGTCAATTAATCGATTGGTTAATTGATTAATCTATTGAAAATATATTTTCTCTTAATCAAATATATTGCTATTAATTGATTGATTAATCGATTAATTTATATTAATCTGTTAACTGTTTGATTAATTTATAAAATTCAAATATAAACTAATTAATCATTGGTTAATCGAGTAATTTTTATTAACAGATTAACTATTCGATAATTTGTGTTGAATTTTTTCTAATTTAATTCTTCCAAACACATTAATTGACTATACATTTGATTAATTTATATTAATTGATTACTTCATAAACTTTAAATATATCTCTATTTTAAGCTACAAACACATTTCATATTTCAAATGATTTATTTAAGTGAAAATATGCTTATGTTTTTCATTATTCTTCATAACAAATCTTTTAAGAAATTTATCTTTATAAATTTATATCATATATGCATGAATAGTCCAATGAAGTATGATGCTCTGTTTTCTGTTTCACACGTTAATTCTAATTAATCGATTGGGTAATCAATTAATATAACATAATTCTTAAAAATAAGCAGAATCCTTAATTGATCTTAAAATGTTTATAACTAAATTTATTCTCAAACATTTGATCATTGATGGAGCTATCAAATATGATTGAATATGCATTATTCTATTATCATCATTGTTGTGATTAATCCCATTCAAGTTTAAATTCATTTCATCAAGTCCTCACTTCACGTGTTTATATTCTAACGATTAAATATTGAAGTGTTTATAGGATTACTAACAGAAGTTCAGACTAAGTTGAGTTCAAAGCTAGAGATAAAAATAGATCGAGATAAAAGCCAACAGACGTTTAACGACAAAAAGACAAAAAGCCTCAACAGCTACAATGGCTAATTTAATGATCATATTTCCAATGGGAAGAAAACTCAACGGAAGAAAACCTCAACGAAAATAATGATCATAGGTCATAAACACCAACTACAAATAGAAGAGCATTCAAAGTTAAGAGGTTGGAGACTATGGACGATAAAAGGGAACAACGACTGATGCAATGAATATCATTATCCAGAAAAAACATTCAACTCTCCGTTCATTATAGATTATTTCATTAAGAGAGAGAAATACCATGAGCCACAATGTTTATCATTCATTCTATCTGAGAGTTAGATACACCCTTCATTTCTTCATCTATCTAAGAGCAAAACCTTGGAATCAGAGGTCCAAAGTTGGGATTTGCTCGTATCTGTTTGAGGGGGAGTGTTGCCACCGGAAGTGTAGTGTAACCTCAAGTTTGAGGTGGTTCTCAATTAGCCGTAAAAATTGAGCTTGTAAAGGCTACCAAGAGCCTATTGTAATCTTGGTGTATAGTGGATTGAAAAATTTTAGTAGGAAGTTGAGGATTGGACTAGGTCAAAGAAAAATTGAACCAGGATAAATTCTCTGTACAAATTCTTCTTCCTTAACTTTTTAATTTCCAGTAACTTATGTTCAATCAGAGTTTTTCAAATTATATAGTTTTACTCATCAAGTTTTTCAAAAAAATTTAAAAGTTCTTAGATATCATCGTTCACCTAATTTATACCCCTCTTAGATGATCTAGTCTATCTACCTAAATTTAACAAAAATAATACACACAAAAAGAAAATTGAACAACGAACCATGAACATGGTGACTATAACATCGAAATGATGTGGAAGCGGCCGAGAAATGTTGGGAAAGTGTCAATAACAACCAAAGGAAGAGGAATTGGTGGTGGGACAGAGTTCTAGGACCATCACGACAACTTTAGGAAAGTGAAAGTGAAACTAAAAATATAAGTGGCTAGTTTAAAATTCAATCTAGAAGAGCTTTTAATATCAGTTATAATACTTAATCGACGTTGAAAACAAATTCACATTGTTTCCACAAAACCCACGTTGAATGAGAGCTATGTTTTATAGTTTTACTCGCCTTGAAGATATATGACGTCGCTTATTCATATAACCCACGTTAAAAGTTTCAAACTATTTCAAAAATGCCATCTCCTTTTTTAAACGTCGCTTTCCCCTATAACCGATGTTAAATAGCGACGTAAAACCCCTTATGTGTAGTAGTGACAATAATAATAAATAATCTCTCCTACATTGTATGGGATTAAAAATAAAAAAGTGAGCGTGAGTGCTAGGAACTAAATCATTAATAAATTAATTTATTATATTTATTTAATTCCAAGTGAAGTCAATTTTTTATTAATTAAAGCCATAGTAGCATATTAATGAAACCGAACTCTCAACAGGATTCGAACTTTAGTTCTCCACGTTATGAAAGACTAGATCTTTCAATAATAGAAAAAAACTTTTAACGGCAGTGAAAAGTGGCATTTCATGGTAGTTTTGGGAGCAGTGTAAATTATACTACTGTTATAAATCTATCTTTTTAATGGCAGTTACAAAACCGCCGTTAAAAGTAATATTTTACAGCGATTTTATGCGAAAATTACTGTGAAAGGTGAAAAATTAACAGAGTTAATTGCTTTATTTCCATAGTAATTCTGGCTAAAACAGCTGTGGAAAGCTATACTTTTTTTATTTTTGTTAGCTTTCCTTAGCCTACATCTATCATCAGTTACCTCGGCCACATTCATCAAAAGCATCAGACCAGATCTGGAGAAAAGAAGTGAAATATCTGGCAAAAAAGTTGAAGATTTAGCAAGGTTTTGCTATTGAAGCTCTTCAAGCTCCTTCTGACACAATAGTGAGGAGATTCAAATGAGTACGAGGTTGAATGAATGAAGAGAAAGATGACGAATACAAAAAAAATGTATAAGTCTTTAATACAAAGATTAAAGACGAAATTACAATTTATAAATAAGAGTAACCAAAAAAGCAAGAAAAATGAGCAAATGATGAAATTAAATGGTGATTTACAGCTTTCATAACAGAGGACAGCGATGGAGATGACGAAGATAGGCACCAAAAATATGAGGAAACGGGACCTTCGTACAAGTCTATCGTGGTAGCGGCAGAGGAACGGTACCTCAAACGTCTATGAAAAAGTGGAAGTAAAACTATAATCAAGTCAGAGCTTTTAAATTTTTGAGGGATTTTTAACTTATAAAACAGTCGGAAAAAGTCCACTATACTCACTTTTAATTATGATTTTTCATAAGACCGCTGTTAAAAATTCCCTCTAATCACTTTTAACAACGATTTTAAAAAATCACAATTAAAAGTCCCCTTTAAAAACTTTTAATGGCGATTTTTTAAAATTGCCGTTAAAAGTCACTCTAAATCATTTTTAACGGCGATTTTAAAAAATCGTCCTTAAAAGTCCCCCACTTTTAGTACTTTTACTCCACCACGAGTTTTTTAAACTTGGGTGGAATAATTTTAATGGAAGACTTTTATATAACCACGTTAAAAATTTAGAAAAAGTATTTTAAAATAAAATTTATTTATGAAAATATCACGACTTTTATTTTTCATGGTAATTTTGCTTATAACAGCTATGAAATAGTGCCGTGATACATATTTTTCTAAGTAGTGTTTATGCAAAATGGGGGTTGCTTAAATTCTTTGTTTACAATCCCCCATTGAGGATACATCTTTTTGTCTTGTAGATAAAGTAAGATAATGGGCTTATGTTTGGAGATAGTTGTCATATGGCTTAGTGACCCCAAGTTACTTCTTGTTTTTTTTTATAACTACACAATTTTATTAAATAAAAATAATATATTACAACTGAGTCTAAATTATAAAATATAAACAAATAAAGGACATGTATTCAAAAGATTGGATAAATTAGGTATGAGACACCCCGGATATGAGAGAAGTTAAAGAACTTCAAAATCAGTTACTTCTTTCTCCCTCCATCCAATTTATAAGATTTTTTTTAACCAAATTATTATTCAAAAAATAATTAAAATTAGTTAAAAATAATAAATATATAGAGAATATTTTTTTTAAAATATACCCTTATTTATAGTGGTAAGTGAGAGAGAGTAATAATCATTATGATGATAAAAGAGAATAAATGGGGGAATTAATGAAAAGAGGATCTATAAAAGGGCACAAATCATTTTAAAAAAATCTTATAAATAGGGACAGAAGTATTAAACAAGACTAGCATTTAAGAGAGAATGAATTGGATGTCTTTAAAAAAGCATTTTGAATTTTTTTTCTCAACTAAAAACAAAAAATGATAAAGAGAGTTTGAGAAACATTAATAAAAAAATTCATACTTAGTTCAACCAAGCTACTTATCCTACATCTAATTCTTAAAAATTTAACAAGATTTTTTATTAAACTCAAACAATTAAAATTGAGTACCTACAAAAGTACTCAAACAATTAAAATTGAGTACCTACAAAAGTACAGTACAAACATAATACTTAGTTTTGATTTCTTTGTTACCCTTTTTTTGTATTTGGCAAAACGCTTAACTAAAAACTAATTATTAGACAAATTTATTTTTTATTTTTAAAAATAAAAATTATTCTAAGAATAAAGAATAAAAAAAGGCCATGCTGATTCTTCTTTTTTTTTTTTTTGAAGTTAAACTGAATACTCAAGAAAATTCTATAAATGAATTTGATACCATTTCTTGAGTATTGATTCAAATACATAAAATTGGAAGTCACAGGTCTTTTATTTATATTTTTCTGAAATTTTATTTTATTTGCTAAAATTTTTATCATCCTTTGCCTGCAATTGACTTAATACAAACAGGGGAACATAGTGCAAAATAATATGAACTTTTATTCGATTATTATTTTTGTTAATATCAACCATTTATACTTTTATTTAAAAATAAAATATCATGTACTCCGTTGTTTGGGAATAGTTGTACCATATCCTATCTCATGCTTTTTCATTTTAAAAAAACAAGAGAAAATAGAAAAAAAGTCCCCTATTAAAAATATTTTTGTTGAGAAGAATAGAAATTAGAGTATTGGTACTCTATATATATAAAATTTATAAAATATCAATATTTTTTATGTATAAAAATTTATCAAATCTTTTTCATTAATAAAATTTATAAGGTTTTTTTTTTCTAATTTTTTCTTAAAAAATTGGTTGCCTAAATTTACTTGTTGATATTTTAGCCCGTCAGCATAATTCACTCACTCTCACTCCCAATGTTTTCACAAAATTCGTGGTGAATCTCTAAAACAAAGAAAAAAACATCAAACTTACGATTTAAAGAGGGTTTTATTGCGTGTATTATTTTAATTAAAAATATAGTTTTTTTTAAATAAAATTTAGACCTATCAAATCAAATTTAAATGCCTCAATTTTAATAATCAACTCAATTAAAAAAATCCTATATAAAGGAAATTTAAATTTATATTATTAATTCAGAGTTAAGTTAGAAATCCTAATTTAAGAAGTACTTTACGAATTGTTTGCTAAAAAAAGAAAAAGAAATACTTTACGAATTATATATATTTAAAAATAAAATTTATAAAATTCACATAATATAACCCCTATTGCTTTCGCATTTAAATCTCCCACCATCCTAAAGTATTTCCAGTTTCGACACATTTTGTCTGGATATACAATTTTTGCAAAATCAATTCCATAGTACATCCACGTGAAGAAAAATATATCGTATAGTATCTTTTTTTCTGGTCAAGACAATGTGGTTGTGAAAAATTAATGATATAAATAAATGATTAGGGTCCATCATATATCTGGCACAAGAAATACTTGTTGCTAGCTTTGACCTTTTAATTAATTCTTATTTGCAATTCTTGTCAGTCTTTCTCCCCAATAACATCATTCCAACAAGTTTATCAATATACTCTCTCTATGGTTTATAAGGGCCATTTTTTCTTCTTCTCAACTGTTAACTTTAATAGAGATAAATAATAAAAAAAAAGATGAAAAATTATATGTATTATTCATGAGCTACATGCTCATACAATCATAGTAACCTATTTGGGTTTACACACTAATCTATTCTCATTTTAGGGAGATAAACCAACCCCATTTGGGGACTTTGGGGAGAGACGCAAGTTACCCTCTCCTTCACTATGGTGAATAGTACATAATCTCACCTCAACCATGGACTAAAGCATTTTATATAGAATTATAGGGTTATCTAGATACAAGTGATTAACACTAATAACTTAATTAATTCAACCTTCTAACACCCCCGCTCAAGTTGACACCTTTAACTCTAGATGTTCAACTCGCTAACACAATATATAAAGGAGTAAAGTGAATTAAACTATACAATTTTAATATTCAATACAACATGATTTCTTCATAACCATTATCTTCAATGAAGACTATGTGCAGACTTTTTCTATCAGAATCTATAAGCTCTTCTTTTGTATTCTCTCTTCAACCCAAAATGTGACCATTCAAGAATAACATATTGCCTCCAGCCGCTTCACCTCTTGTATATTCATCATCTCCTTCATCAGTTCGTCTTTCAACATATTTTTTTTAGGTGAGATAGTTGCTTCATAAGGTCTAGAGCAACCTCTTCGGCATCTAAGAATTGATTTTTTGAGTATTTCAAATGCTCTCTTAGAATGAAGACGAAATGAAGCACAGTTCAAACATGTGTAGAGTCCTCCACATCCTCTCAAATTTCTTTTAAGGATCCCCCTTTTGAGACCAATAGTAGGGGTTGTGTGCTTCTCTAAGGTTTTCGTTTGCAACTTCTGACAACATAGACTAGTATTGAGATGCATCTCCCCATTTGAAGAACTGTGTCTTTTCACTTCAGTGTGAACTGATGATAGATGTAGAATGTTCTCCAGTGTAATTTCATTCATAATAGAACTGGAGGGCCTAAATGGAGAATCTATTTTAGCAACAGGATTTGGCAAGTTAGGAGAACACTTCGAATTGCAATCTCCGTTGAATCGAGTATTTATAGTCGTAGCATCTTGGATAGCATTTGCTTTATCAACAGTATCATGCATAGGGCAGCTGTCTGTTTTAAGTTCATCTATAAGAGACTCGACTTTCAAACAGCAAATGAGGTTGAGATCTCATACCCCTCTCAACTTTCTGGTCCTAATCCAATTTTGGTGCAGCGCAATCATCCTTGGCAATATCCTTTAGAAATAGAAGCAACCTTTTGTAGCTTACTGAACCTGGTGTTTTGAAGAGTTTCCTCTGCAAACATGGCTTGATCCCAACTCCATTAGGAGGGTTTCTAGGTCTTCTTTTAGTTCTTCAACACCATCAGCTGCCGCCTCCTTTCCAGGTCTCCTTGAGAATTCGTGATCATCTGTTACTGCTAAATGATCGTCATCAATAATCTCTGATGAAGTAATAGCCTCCGCCTTTCTAGCTCTTAAGCTCCAGTTCTTTCACAACGTAGAATTCCTTTTTTTTTAATGATGGTGCTTTGTTCCATGAAACATAGCAATCATAGTAATAGATTGTTGAGCTGGGTAGCGGTAGGATTGTACAGAGAAAAAGACCATCATGCGGCGACGTGATGGCTGAGGGAAGAAACACAATATTTGCACGATGGAAGCCAATATAAGGTGTGATTAGCAAGAGAAGTAAGACTGACGATGGCAAACACAGTGGCAATCATTCCAACAGATCAACAATCACTCTGAAATGGCAACGGCAAGAAAAGTGATTGTTGAGGCAAGACAATGCCATTATGGAGACGTACTTGAAGATCAATCTTACAGTGGACTTTGACGGACGATGAGACCATGAAAGGGCTTGAGCATCTCTTTTCTTTCCCAGTCGTTCTCTCTCCTCTTCCCGTTCTTTTTGCATTCCGGACCATACTTCTCTTTCTCGTTCTCACTCCCCTCCTTCCCTCCTTCAACATAGGCTCTGGAAACGACGAGCACACAAGATTCGATCTCCATCGGACAATCGACCACTGTAAAAAGAAAGATTTATGGTTGCTGTCACCATGGCCGTTACTTCGATAGCGACAAGCACAGTGACGAGCACATTCAATAGTGGCAGATCTTGAAATAGAGGCGAAATATTGGAAGAAATATCAACTCTACAACACGCTTTGGTAGGGATCTTGAATGGCGATGTCGAACGTGCTTCTCAAGGATCTACTTTCAGAGTGACGCTGTGAAAGGATGACTTGATATTGATTGAGAAAACAAATGACATTGGATCATTCTTGATTAACAGAACAACGTCGGACTGGTTTCTTGAATTTCTGCCTGCAGTAACAAAATTGGGCCATAGAAAGCAATTGAACCAAACCCAAAATTAACCTGCTTTGATACCATGTTAACTTTATTAGAGAGAAATAATGAGAAGAAAGATGAAGAATCATATGCATTATTCATGAGCTATATGATCATACAATCATGGTAATCTACTTGGGTTTACACACTAATCTACCCTCACTTGAGGGAGATAAACCAACCCCACTTGGGGACTTTGGGGAGAGACCCAAGTTACCCTCTTCTTCCCTATGGTGAATATTACATAATCTCACACCTCAACCATAGACTAGAGCCCTTTATATAGAATTATAGGGTTATCTAGATACAAGTGATTAACACTAATCACCTAATTAATTCAACCTTCTAACATCAACGAGGTTGTGTAGAACCATTTTTACAAATTTAAGAGCTACTGATGTTGATGATGGTGTCCTCCATTGTCCATAATTTTATCATTGTTACTGAGTAGCTTCTTACTCCTATTCTTTGGCTCTTCGAACAATACCTAATTTGATAGTATTGCAATTGGTTTGAGACCGAACTCAAGTTTTAGTTGACTTTAAAAGTGTTGACAAATTATTGGACGTGCAATATAGTTTCTCATTTCCATTGCTTAAGACATTGTTGGATTTTTGTTTAATTTTCTATTAGTTTGTTGTAATGTGTTTTTATTTTTAGACTTTGTGTCCTCAATTTGATCCTAACTGAGGATTAGTTGGCAATTTTATATGTATCATTTTATCCTTTTATTGAATAAATTATCCTTTATAAAAAAAATTAATTCTTATTTAAGGAGTACTAAAAATAAATTTTAATTAATACAATGAGAAATAATTTCCATCATGTATACCATAATATTAAAATTTAACTAAAGTAACCAATCAAATCAGTAAATTGGTGAACCGGTCTTCTATTTATTTAGTCAAAAGGTTTAGATGAGTTGATAGAGTTGTATTTTATATTTTTTCTTCTTTGCTGAGTTAATAAAATATAGCAGTACGTTGTATCTGTACTTTAATAACTCTATTTTGTTGGATTATGTGTTGTGTCTTTTTTATTTAATATTACTCCTTTCAAAGTTGTATATAAATATGTTTATATATTTTAATAAGATAATATTATTTTAATTATAATTTAGTTCCATTAATTTTTAAATAAAGGTCAATGTGCATCTAACATTATGAAGTGTTCTCCCACATGTATCTATTATTTTAAAATATTTTTTTAAATACATTTAGTGCTCTAAAATATTTTGTGATGTAATTTTTACCTTAAAGTCTTAATTTTTAGGAAAAAACTTTGCCCATCTTTTTAAGAACAATTTTAACCTCGATATTAACTTATAAAAAGTCTTTTTAAGTGAAAGTGTATTTATCACTAAAAGTATTTTTCAGTAACAATTTTAGGATGTTAGATACATTTAAAATGATACTTTAAGTTGTTAAATGAACCATAAAATATTTTAATATATTAGACACATATAAAAATATATTTCAGGATACTGGATGAATCATAAAATATTTTAAACTACTAAATACATCTGAAAGTAAATTTCAAGATGCTAGACGTAGGTTAACCCACCCTTTGAATAATCGTCGAAATTGGTTTAATCAACCATTTGATCAAAGTGGATGGAAAGTAATGTTGGACATTTGAAAAAAATATTTTTGTGTCGAATGAATCATAAAATATTTTAAGGTATTAGATATAAAAAAATATTTAAAAATACTAGATAAATTATAAAATATTTTAAAATAATTAATGTTGAAAGAATAATAGATATACCTTAACTAAATAATCATTGAAACCGGTTTAATAATCAGCGGTTGGATCAAAGTGGATGGCAAGCCACCTAAATCAAGCACAACCCATCTTTGTCTATTGAATATAGCGTCGTCTCTCTCGATCAGATTAATATCAGCCGGATATCCTTGGTAAAGGCGCAACGTCAAGCTTACATTTATAAACGTTAGTATTTGGCAAAATAAACAAGTTAGTAATAAGTGCGGGTTTCACGGTCAAGTAAATTTAAAAAAAAATCATATTTTTTTAAATATAAAACTGAGGATTCAATATCATTAAAAAAAAGAGCAAAACACTTTAATTTTCTTTATTTTTTTAATTATATAGATTTTTTTTTCATTTTAAGAATCTAGACTTAAGAAACAGATATTCTTTTGGGGTATAACATGAATGATATTATTATTTATCATTTACAATAAAAAGTTTACTTGTCCCAATGTTTTAACTTTTAATGAATGATATTATATTTATCATTTATCTTATCTGCATCTAAATACAAAATCATAGTAAAATATAACATTATACTAGTAGTTAATTACACTATTCACAGGTTATGAATACCATTTATTAAAATTATACTTAATCAAATATTATTTAAACTTTTGGTAAAAAAACATAATCTAAATAATTTATATTACGTATTGTCGTGAAATAAGAGGGAGTCGGAACAAAAAAATACTCCCTTTGGGTACAAGTTCTTAGAGCGAAGTATCAATGTGGTCATAAAGCCAATCCTGATTTGAAAAGAAGGAAGCATGCTTCCCGCACTTGGAGGAGTTTTTGCAATGTGTGGCATTCTTTTCAAACTGGCTTAGGAAAGAAAATTGGCAATGGGCAGAATACCTCTTTCTGGTTCGATAATTGGTTAGAACTATGAGATATTTATTAATATTATAATATAATTTATTTAGATATTAATTAAGATAATTAATAAATATTTTTTAGTGTGACCCGTAGTCATTTGGGCCAGGTCCAAGGTGGGTTATTTGACTCAGTTTATTAAGGTTAATTTTTTGATGGTGAAAATTAACAATTAAGTTTTATTGTGCGATAGTTTCTAAGTTCAGAGTGATAAACTAGTTTCTCAATTCACTCTCGACGGTTTCCCACTGGTGACTGCAGTACACAAGTTGCCACCATTGTGCCTAATCACCAGCTAGAATAACCTGTTGTTTATCTGACAGTATTCTCTGATTCACACGTGTCTCTAATTGATTCTAGTTCTTCTCAGATCCAGATCAGTAAAGCTAATGGCAAGAGGTAACTTTAAGTCTTTCGTTGCATCTCATATAAGCTTTATGCTTATGTATCTTATAATTTGGATTGATTATATTGTCTAAGAGATATTTATTTTCTAACATGTGGCATCAGAACCTTGTTTGAGATCACTTTTGCCTTGCTTATTAATTTTTTATCCTTATGAGAAACAATTTGAGATAGAGTACAGGATAAAGGACCTCTAGAGTTCATGACTTGTTTTATTTAAACCTTTGACCATTTTCTTTTTCTCTGTGATGGCGAGAGTGAGAGAAACTAGATAATGCAATCGCTAGAAGATTGAGATGACAAAGATGACCAACAAGAGCAACTTAGAGGTCTTCTTCTTCGGTCATCCCAGCGTGGACACCGTGGTGGATCGCTACCTCACGCAAGCCCCACTGCCACAGGCCTCCAGAACCTTGCATCTCATCGAGGCTCACCGCAGCACCAACGTGAGCGACCTCATCGGCCAGTTCAAGGCCACTCAAGGTCAGAGCTTGAGGAGTTCAAGGCGAAGTTGGAGGTCATGTCGCCATGATATGTCACCGCCAGAATCGCCGGAAACACCCCGTGAGTCTTCGGCGTCGCTGTTTTGCGGGTGAAGCATCGTGACACCATGGCTTCCTATAGCCCCGGGTCTCCGAGTTGCTGAGTCAGTTGACCTAACCCGACTTAGCTCAAGGAGAGGCCAGAACGCACCGTTTCACTAATGTCAAGGCTTCTGTTTTTAAAAAAAACAAAAAAAAATTCTCCTCTCTGGGCCACATT
This sequence comes from Leucaena leucocephala, assembly GCA_037074615.1. NCBI lineage: Eukaryota > Viridiplantae > Streptophyta > Magnoliopsida > Fabales > Fabaceae > Leucaena > Leucaena leucocephala. The sequence goes on from CM073537.1 coordinate 13,142,991, forward strand.
GCGCTTGGGCCACCAGGAATTTTTTTTTCTCTGTTTTTGTTCTGGGCTTCTGCTACTTTGGGCCATCAGTTTTATCATTTTTTTTTGGAAAAACCTTTCTAGGCCGTCAGTTTTGGACCAGTTGCAAATTTTTTTTTTTGAAAACTGCTTTCTGGGCCGTTGCAGTTTGGGCTGTTCTAATTTTTTTAAGGCTTCTGTGCTGAATGCGTTTTGGGCCACTAGAAAAGATTTTTTTTCTTTTGTGTGCTGGGCCTTTTGTTTTGGGCCAAAAATAATTTTTTTGCTTTCTGGACTTGCGTTTTGGGCCTGGACAATTTTGGTTTTTTATTTCTAAAAATTAATTTTGGGCTCTGTTTTGGACATTTGTGCATGGGCCATATGGTTTTATTTTCGGAAAATTATTTTAGGCCATTTAATTTGATTTTTCAGAATATTTAGTTCAAATCAAAATTATATGTCCTTTTAATTACTATTACATGCATTGTAAATATTTAAATAAAGAAAAATTATTTTTTCAATTATTTTTTCTTTTGGCAAAGGTGTTTACAAATTTTTATTCTATGTTATTTAATTGCCTATTTTATAAATTAATTTCTCCTTGGACAATTAAATTAACTATTTAATTTTGTAAAAACCTTTTGAGTTGAAATTAATTTATTAAATATTTTGTGGGTGTATGAAATAGTGGGAGAATTTAAATTAAATTATTTAGTCACATTTGTTGATTAAATTACATGATATTTAGTCACATTTATTGATTAAATTAATTGATTAAATACTCCATTAAGTTGTGCATATTTGGATTTATATGCACGTTAATGATATTTGTGATTAGCATGCAATTTTGTGAGGAGTACCCACAACATCCTCATTTATTGAATTTTATTGCATGCATTAATTAATTACATATGGCTTTAAAATATCAATTATAATTAAATGTATAGTTATGATTCATCTTTACCCACAGGTAGATATCTCATAATTATACATTTAATTAGGGTGAGAATTAATTGCTCCATTAAGTTGTGCATATTTAGATTTTCAATGCACATGAATGATATTTGTGATTAGCGTTCAATTCTTTGAGGAGTAACCACAACATCCCTGTTCATTGAATTTATTGCATGCATTTATTAATCACATATGGATTTGAAATATTAATTGTAATTAAATATATAGCTATGATTTATCTTTGCCCACAGATAGATATCTCATAATTGTATATTTAATTAGGGTGGGATAGAATGGCCTTGTTATTTTCTAAGTAACCCACAGGTATTGAAAAATTATAAATGCGTTTTAGTTCCATCACTTGAGATAAATACATGCTATGCTAATGTCTTTGCCTACAGGTAGTCATTGGTGATACGTATTTATATTGCTTGCATGCTACATTTGTGATAAGCATGCATACATGGCATACTGACTTGTGATTGCTTCAAATTTTTACTTGTGAGCTTATTTGCATATTTTTTTTGTTTTTTATTTTGCAGATCTAATTGTTTCCCCCAGGATTATGGCTGATGTAAGCAACAAAATAATCTTAGATATCAACATTAATTATACTGATTGGAGAAATGATATTTTATTGCAGCTTGGTTTCTTGGACTTGGATTATGCCTTGAGGTATGAAAAACCTTTGAGACCTAATGATGCCTCCAATGACAGAGAGGCAAAGAAAATATACAATAGGTGGGAGCGGAGCAACCATTTATCTCTTCTTCTTATACAACAAAGGATCACCAGAAGCATTAGGGGAGTAGTCCCTAAGTGTGACACAACCAAAGGGTACTTGGAAGCCTTAGATAAGCAATTCAAGCTAACAGACAAGCAGATGGGTGGTACCGTCATGTCTGAATTATGTGCTATGAGGCTTACAGGTATTGGTGGTGTGAGGCAACATGTAATGAAGATGAGAGGTACGCTTTCATCGTGTGTTACTTTTGAATATAATTTTTCTAGCGTTAATTATGACACTTAGTGGATTGACACTGGTTCGATGATCCACATTTTGACTACTGTATAGGACTTTCTGTCAAGTAGGCCTCCACATCCCAATGAGGAAACTGTCATTTCAGGCAGTGGGAGAGGAGATCTTGTGAAAGCCATTGGAACTTTTCGCATAAATTTTTTGAATAATCATGTTTTAGAACTTTACGATGTGTTTTATGTTCCCTCTTACAAAAGGAATTTGAATTCTATATCAAAACTTATTCCATTTGATTATCATTTAATTCTTTCTAAGAAACTTATGACTTTGACAAAGGATTCTGTTTTGATTGTGAATTTAGTTATGATTAATGGCTTATTTAAAATTGTTTCTGATTCACCTCAATCTTTTTCTGTTTCGCGTGGTACTAAGAGAAGTGTCATCGATGAGAATTTTTATAGCCTGTGGCATAGGAGATTGGGACATATCTCTGTTGACAGAATCAAAAGGTTAAATAAAGATGGAATTCTTCCATCTTTGAACTATTCGAAATTTGATTCTTGTGTGGACTGCATAAGGGGAAAGTAGACCAATAAGTCACATAAAGGGGCTAAGAGAAATTCTGAGTTGCTAGAAATTAGACACACGGATATCTGTTGCCCTGATTTGACTACGCATAGTCAAAAGTACTTTATCACTTTTATTGATGATTACTCACAATACATGTATGTCTACATGCTTTATAATAAAAGTGAGGCACTAGATGCCTTCAAGGAATATAAAGTAGAAGTAGAAAAATAGATTGGGAAACCAATCAAGATCATGAGATCAGACCGTGGTAGTGAGTATTATGGCAGATACACTAGTGAATGATAAGCGCTAGGTCCATTTGCTGATTTTCTTCGAGAGCAAGGTATAATAGCCCAATATACTATGTCTGGATCACCTAAAATGAATAGTATAGCTAAAAGAAGAAATAGGACCTTACTGGATATGGTTAGGAGCATGATGAGTAGCTCCAAACTATCATCTTCTCTGTGGAAGGAAGCACTTAAGACAGCCCCATACATATTACACAGGGTTCCAACAAAGGCAGTGTCCAAGACACCATTTGAAATCTAGAAAGGATAGAAACCCAATTTAAATTATTTTAAGGTATGGGGTTGTCCTGCTGAAGTAAGAGTGTACAATCCGCAGGAGAAGAAGTTGGACCCCAAGACCATTAGAGCTTACTTTATAGGCTATGCGGAAAGTTCTAAGGGTTATAAGTTTTATTGTCCTCCACCTTCTAAAAGGTTTGTAGAGTTTAGGAATGACAAGTTTGTTAAGAATGATGTGATTAGTGGGAGTGATTGTCCACTAGATGATCACATAGAGCAAACCATTGACATCATTCATGAAGGGACATCAATAGTTAATGATCATCCTACTGTTAGGATTAATATTGGACGTGATGTAGACCCTGTGGCTCAAGTTAATAGTACTAAACAAGATGAACACATACTAGATGGTCAACCTATCACACAAGTGGAACCACCATAAAATGTGATAGAGGATGTCCTTATTCAGCAACCTAGATCAACCCAAGAGGTTGAATTAAGGAGGTCAACTAGAGAAAGAAAACGTCATTACCTAATGACTACGTAGTATATTCTGCTGAAGTTGACTGTGATATAAGTGTTGAGAATGATCCTTTAATGTTCACTTAGGCTATGAAGAGTGCGAACTCTAAGTTATGGCATGATGCTATGATTGATGAAATGAATTCCATGGCAAACAACCATGTTTGGGAACTTGTAGAGTTGCTTAGTGAGTCTAAGGCCATTGGCTGTAAATGGGTTTACAAAACCAAAAGAGACTCACAATGCAACATTGATAGATACAAGGCTAGGTTGGTTGCTAAGGGATTCACTTAAGTGGAAGGAATCGATTATAGTGAAACTTTTTCACCTGTATCTAAGAAAGATTCGTTCCGTATCATCATGGCATTGGTTGCCCATTTTGATATGGAGTTGTACCAAATGGATGTGAAGACTACTTTTCTCAATGGTAAACCGGAGGAAGAAGTCTATATGAAACAGCCTGAGGGGTTTGTTGCAGAAGAGAAAGAACAGTTGGTATGCAAGGTGAAGAAATCAATATATGGTCTGAAACAGGTTTCACGGCAGTGGAACTTGAAGTTCCATGAAGTGATCACATCATTTGGTTTTGTTGAGAATATTGATTGTATATACCACAAGGCTAGTGGGAGTAGGATCATATTCTTGATTTTTTATGTGGATGACATTCTACTTGCTACCAATGATCTGGGTCTATTGCGTGAGGTGAAGCAGTTTTTGTTCAAGAGTTTGACATGAAAGACATGGGTGAGGAATCTTATGTCATTGGCATAAAGATCCATAGAAATAGAACCCAATGTCTTATAGGTTTGTCTCAAGAGACTTACATTGTCAAGATTTTTGAACAATTCAGAATGCAAAATTGTTCATCTAATGTGGCTCCTATTTAAAAGGGAGATAGATTTAGTCTAAGTTAATGTCCTGAAACCAAGCTTAAAAGGAAATAGATGGAAAAGGTTCCATATGCCTCAGCGGTAGGAAGCTTGATGTATGCACAGGTTTGTACAAGACCTAACATGGTTTTTGCTGTGGGTATGTTGGGAAGATATCAAAGTAATCCTAGGGAAGCACATTGGACAGTTGCAAAGAAGGTGTTTAGGTACCTGCAAGACACTAAACACTACATACTCACATATAGGAGAACAGACAATCTGGATGTAATTAGATACTCAGATTCAGATCTTGGAGGATGCATATACACGAATAAATCTACATTTAGTTACATCTTCCTATTGGCAGAAGGAGCTATATCGTGGAGAAGCGCTAAGCAAACTCAAACAGCTCCTTCTACCGGTGATGCTGAGTACATTGTGTGTTTTGAAGTAAGTTTATAAGCTATTTGGATAAGGAATTTCATTGTTGGGTTAAGATTGTGGATTTAGTCTCTAAGCCAATCAGAATGTACTGTGATAACGCAGCTGCGGTGGTCATAGCGAACAATAAAAGGAATAACAGTCGAAACAAGTTTGTCGAATTTAAATTCATTTTTCTTGAGAGAAAGAGTTCATGATGTCCAAGTTTCTGTTGAAGGCATCAGTACATTGGAATGTTGGCTGATCCTTTGACGAAAGGATTAAAGTTGATCATCTTTGTCATACATGTACCTCACATGGGACTTCGTCTTACTTTTAATTAGTGGAGGTATGAGCAATGAAATTAGATTTTATGGTTTATTATTTCAAATTTGTGATTGTATACATTTGTGTTATTGAAATTGATAAACATTGAGATAGGAACCGAATGAACATTGAGTTCATGTATATTGTGATACCCATTAAGTGATGGTGCTACCTGTAATACATGGAAGGTAATACTCGATAAAAGGGGACTTATCGCCATGATTCTATTAGCATGATATTAGTTTACCTAGACAGGGCAATGACATTGAGTATACGGGCTAAGTGGGAGAATGTGAGATATTTATTAATATTATAATATAACCTATTTAGATATTAATTATGATAATTAATAAATATTTTTGAGTGTGACCCGTAGTCATTTGGACCTGGTCTAAGGTGAGTTATTTGACTCAGTTTATTAAGGTTAATTTTCTGATGGTAGAAATTAACAATTGAGTTTTATCGTGCGATAGTTTCTGAGTCTAGAGCAATAACCTAGGTTCTCAGCTCACTCTCGAAAGGTTTCCCACTGGTGAAGACAGTACATAAGTTGCTATCGCTGTGCCTAATCACCAGCTGGAAGAACCTGTTGTTTATCTGACAATATTATCTAATTCACAGGTGTCTCTAATTGATTTCAGCTCTTCTCAGATCCAGATCAGTTAAACTAATGGCAAGAGGTAATTTTAAGTATTCCGCTGTATCTCATATAAGCTTTATGCTTATGTATGTCATAATCTGGATTGATTATATTGTATAAGATATGTTTATTTTCTAACAGGAACTTAATGAGCCCATCATTGATTTAAATCCTGGTCACGAAGGCCTTATTAATAGAGATGAAAGAGTAGTGGACTATGTTACTCTGTGGGGAGAGTAGGATAGATATAAACTGAGCTATTGGCTTCCCCAAATTGCTATAGATCATATCACTAGTGCGCACCCACCTCATGAGGAGAGAGGAGATGATAAATTTTATTGGAAAACCATCTACTGATGGTTGTTTTTCTGCAAAATTGGCATACCACTCTCTTTTTGTAGGTACATGGCAACGAGCAGATACTGTCTAGAAATTGATTTGGGGCATACTCTCTTTTATGTAAAATTGGCATACCCACTTCATGTGGCTTTTTTCACATATGGAAGGGTTAATACAATTGCACTGAGGGTACACAGAGGACTTACAACTTCTTCTAACTATCCATTTGGTTGTACATAGATTGAAGACTCAATGCATTTGATCAGAGATTGTTCGAATGCTATAGACGGATGGAAAACTTTTGTCTCACCTGACTCTTGGGATACTTTCTTCTCTTTACAAGTGTTGATTGGGTGAAGTGGAACTTCAATCATGAAGTGGGTCAACTACATACCAAAAAAGTTCATTGGGCTACCTTTTAGGATGTATTTGTTGGGATATCTGGGTGACACATTGTGCCAAATTTTTTGATTCTTTAGAGAATGAGCATGTTGTTACAGCAAATGATGTTTATTTAGTTCCTGTTTAGATAAGGAATTGTTAAAAAACTGTGTTTTCTACTCGTGACTTTTTGAACAAATAAAGATCTGATGTTCTTTAGGATAATTATGTCAAATTGGAGATAGATGGATTTGTTTTATAGGATGGTAGAAGCGGATACGGAGGAGTCATAAAAAATAGTACCAACAGATGGATATGTGCCTTCAGTTGTAAACTCACCAATGTTCCCACCACGATTGCATAGCTTACCGAAATTATACATGGACTGCAGCCATGTTGGAATAGGAACTTTAGGAAAATAGCCCTTTTCACCAACTTGTTAGAGGCCATTAATTTGCTTACAAGGGGTTATATTGCTAACCACCCTTTTAGGGATTTTGTTGAGGACACTAGGTTGAGCTTCTATAGAGATTGACATGTTAAAGTTCGTCGTAGCTTTAGAGAAAACCTTGTTCTAGCTGATTATTTAGCTAAGATGCCTTTTAATATGGAGAATAGTTTTTGTATCCTTAATCAACCATTACCTACTCTTAGTGAGGTGTGGATTGATAAGGGAATCTAGTTTTATTTTTTTACTTTGTTTCTTTTCTTTTGTTTGTTTTACATAGAAATTTAGGTGAGTTTGTCACCAGTCCCCCAATAAAACTAGAACATAGTCCCAGGGCTCAGAAAGCGTTTACAGGAGACTTATGATATTGCTTACTAAATGAGCCCTCACAAGGGCAGCGGGAATCGAATTCATGTCTTTATGGAATACGAGGCCGAATTCTCATTGACTTGTTTCTTTTGATTAGTGAATGAATGATTCTAATTTTTTTTTCTTTTTTAACAATGACTCAAGTTTTATTAAAAAAAATACTCCATAAAGAAAAATTTGGACTTGAGAACCAACTTAATCATATGTATGAAAAATAATGGGCCGCATACTCGACCCAATAGACCCAATTACATCGAGCCGGCCCACCACATATGTGGAAATTTCACATTATAGGCCCAATTACATCCACGTGTGAGGATGGTTTACTCTTTTACCTTCTTCAGCGTCATTCCATATACTGTGGCTCTAAAAAATGGAGACGACTTCGAATGCACCGAATGACTCGGAAGTGGTGTTAGAAACCCTAAGAACAAGAGGCTGGTGTTTCGGAGACTTGCAGCAAGTGAAAGCTACGATCACCATTCAGTACGCTTTAGCCATTGATGCAACGAAGGTGGTTGATTCTGTGGAGTCGGAGCTATTGAATTTGGACCTTCGATCAATCGGAGGCAAGTCCTTGCCCGACCCTTCTCTTCTTCGCAAGTCTTCTTATCTTCAGGGCCCCAAAGTCCTACAGGCAAATTATTACCCTTATTTCTCCTTTCGATTGAACTCTGTCTGTTTGCTTTTTATAGCGGACGAATCATATTCTGGGATTTTGTGCCTTTTAGATACTCTGCGGATTTACTAATGGATGAAAGTTATGGATTGGTGTTGCTTCTAATTCCTAATTACGGTTCTTTAGTTGCGTTTTTTTAAATGGTAAATTATACTCCTGATCATAGTTTCCCTCACTTTTAATTTAATTTAGTTCTGATGATTTAGAAACTTGTAACTGAGACCTTATAATTTACAAGCTTTTTAACTTATTTTTTGGGCCAACTACAAGTTTTTTAACTTAGTCCTTGCTTTTTAAATTTTCAATATTTTGTTCAATTTTATTGATTTAATTAATAACTATATGTTGTCTTGCTATTCAAAATTCCAAATATATACGATTTATACTCACAAAAAAGACAAAAGTATCCAAGTAAAATTAATCATATATTTAATAAAATATTAAAAAAATATGATGAGTGACTACACTAAGAATTATTTATACTATAAAGATTTAATAACAATTTTATAGAGTATTCTGACTAAACAATAACGAACAAGGGTATAATATTTCCATTTTTTGGCTTATGCTTTTGTTAATTTATTCCCATACCATCAACTGAATGCAGTGGGAACTGGTTTTCTTGAATCTTGTAACTAAAGAACTGCTTGAGTTATAATTTCTATCTCTATACATCATGACTTTTTGGTTCTGGTTCATTTGAGCAGATATCTTCAGTAAGGGACATTTCTAGAGGCACCGTGGATGAATTTTCAAGAAGCTTAGGTGATCGACGACTTCTTAGGTTAGGTCTCACAGATGGGCACTCTGATGTAACTGCCATAGAATATTCTCACATCCCACTTATACCTGATAATGTTGTTCCTGGCACTAAGGTAATGAAATTCTATTTATACTTGCTTTTCCTAGTAGATTAGACTTAGGTGAGAGGAGGGAATGTAGCAACTATGTTTTGTTTTTATATTAGACAGGTATGGTCTTAATGTAAAAGCTCTGCTAAACATATTGTGAATGTGAGTTAAGGTAAGGGAATTATACATTACTATAGGGCATATATTGGGATTGTAATTCTAAGTATTTTATTTACTGTCAGGGTAATTCAATAAATTTTTCTGCAATTCTAAATGTTTGACTGCAGTCAATAACTTGAATTTCAGGAAATAGAAATATACTTGGTTGATAAATATTCTGATATGTGCCCTGGTCAAAATTCAAATTTTGTTATTGTGGAAAATTTTAGAATGGTAATTTAATTTGACATGAAATATGAAATTGTGAATATTTTAATTTTTAACCATGATAAATGGAATTGAATCTGAAGTTTGGCTTGCTTTTGACAATAAAAGTACGTATGATGCTTAAGAAAAGCTCTTTTTTGGTGGAATGAGTTGCATGTAGAAGGGGCAATAGCTGGAATTTAAAGCTCCTTCAGTTTTAGTGATGCTGTTTAAGTCATTAGAGAGAGTATTGATGTTAAAGAAAGGTAGTCTGGTCCCTGGCACTTCTCTGTTTCTCAATGCTATGGGTGGAAGAATTGTTCCCATTTGGTAATTGAGGTCTTTGGGGAATATTGATTGAATGATTGGTAGTTCTGTTTAGAACCAATGGAATACTTGATTCTATAGAAGGGTCCTACAAATTGATGGGCTTTTGCACACTAAAGGCTTAATGTTCCTTCGGATTTGTTGCTCTTTCAGTTTAAGCTAGGGAATTCTGGTTTATGGTTTGTAACTATGTGCTATAATGCAGTCATTATTTGGAAAAGCTAATAAGAAATTGTTGGTTTTGTCTAGTCACTAATTATTGCATGACAATGGACAATACTAGTAATAAGATTCAGGCGAATATTGGTATTTTGTGCTTTGAGCTACATTGTCCAGCTTCAAGTTGCCGTTAGTTTTCATTTCTTTCTTGGGGAAGTTGTGTTAAAATGTTATAAGATTCCTTGATGTTATAAGATTCCTTGATGTGGACCCAATAAGAACCTGTCCTGGAAAATCCAGAAATTATGAATTGGTTAGCCAAATATAGAAGCAAAGATGGAACCTGATCGTGGCAACTAGAGTTTGATACCAACTTGATGTGGACCCAATAGGAACTTGTCCTAAAAAATCCATAAATGATGAATTGGTTAGCAAAATACGGAAACAAAGAAACAAGAATAATAATGTAGACATAGATAATTATGATCTTGGAAGTTGGAACTAGGAACCTAATTAATATGCATTCTAAAAAACACTGAGTATAGGAAACCCAACACGCAATGGAAACAATGGCTCAAGAAATTCCAAGTATAAGAAACACAAGAGTCGATCACACTCTTGCTTCCAACATGTATTCTCCAAAGGATACAAGGAAACAAGCTATATTTGCTTAAGAAAAAAATTATTCAACTCTCCATCTGTGTGTACATAATGTGGCCTTTAACTTAAATAGGCAAAGAGAACTATAACTCTAGAAAACCCTAGCTAAAAGAAACCCTAATTGATTTACTTAAGCTCAAAGGCCCATTAATGAGCAATTAGGTGCCTCTCGAAAAGTTGACTTGAATTACTATTCACAACCGTGAGCTCCCATGGGTCATTGCAACGTGCATTTAGGCCTAAATATGAAAGTTTATGGCCTAATTTACCTCCTCCAAGTGTATACTTGTGTTTTGGACTTTCAATAGGGTTTTGGGTTTTAGCTACTGGAATCTGAATCTCTACTCTTGTGCTTTCCTCTACTTGGATCACATAGAGTTGCATGATTTGGCCTTGGATGAATTGATAGCTTGGCATGCAACCTAGGACGCCATATAGGGCCACATCATTCCTCCTGCTCTGTAATTTGGTAATGAAAGTTGTCATCAGTTGATGCATGTTTTGGAATATTTTAATTGATACAGTTAATATTTGTTAATTAGCATTAACCTATATGTTTATTTTAATTGGTACAGTGATATTTTCTAGGTTTGTACTACAGTATATGCTTGATCTATTGCTCTCTTTCTTTCTCTTTTATATGTATGTTTTCTGTATGTATCCTTATTGTACGCATGTTCTTGATTATTATCACTTTTAATTAATCGATATTGCTCTCATTCTATTTGACAGATTCGTTTGGAAGATAAAACTGTGATTCGTAGCGGTATAGTTTGTTTAAATTCTCAAGTATTGACTATATTAGGAGGTCTTGTTCAATCACTTTATGAAGAATGGCAGATGAACAAAAAATATTCAGGATTCTCTCGACCATCCTTAAGCAAGCTAGAGGAAAGTGATGCAGACCAACCTCCTCAATTTGTGAAGCTGCATGTTGGATCTTCCTCAGGTTAGTTTTGCTCGAAAGCATGTTGGTTTTGTGCCCTTCATTTTCTATGAGAGTAAAGCTAAAAGTATAAGAATTTAAGGGAGACTTCCACTAGGAAATTAACATGGTCAATCATTGTGGTAGGTGCTCAAACAGAATAATTATAGTATGATGAAAGGAAAGTCTGTTGAGAAAATAAGAGTGAGAATCTCACTCTAAATAATCACAATAGAGAAAAGCTTAGGAGAATCTCCAAATATGAATGGAGGAACTTCTATTTAAATCTAAGTAGCTTTTGAAGTTGCAATCCTATTTATAGAACTGGGAATACATTAAAATAATTAAATAAATTCAGAGAAATCTCCTAAAATCTGAATAGAATGCAACAACCAAAGGAACAACAATTGAATTTTGGGGCCTCATAACAAACATATTGGTCCATTATTCTAATGAACAAACGCCTAAAATGTCTCAAAAATAATTATACAGCAAAATATTCAACAAAAACAGTCAGAAAAATATCTAATTCAGCTTTTGACATATTCCTCTTCTAAAATAAGTCTGCTATGGTCTCTTAACAGAAGCCCTCTTGGAATGTCTACTTGTCCTCAAGCTGAAAAGAGGAAAATTGAGTTTGCAAAAGGCATTCTTCCCAGTTGGTTTCTCAATTGGTCTGTTCTGCCATTGAATAAGTAACTTGAGAGTGTCATATCTTGTACAGTGATGTGCTAGAACTTGTGAAGGTTCTGGATGCAATTCGAAATTTGCTGAAAGTGGAAGAGAAGCATATGGAGATGAGGGTTGCTTTCCATAAGCTGCACGGAGGAGTGAAACATGAAAGATAATACGGATTTTGGAATCTAGACGTAATTCCAATTCATATGCAATCTGTCCAATCTTAGAATTTTGTATGGGCCAAAAAACCCTATAGACAACTTCTCACTCTTCTTTATAGAGAGTGATTTTTAACAAAAAGGTTGCTCATGTAGCCATACAACATCACTCTCTTTGAATTCTAGTTCCTTCTATGTTGGTCAGCATTGGTTTTCATTTGGGATTAAGCTGTGCATAAGTTCTCCTTGAGCAGCTTGAGCATTGCATCTCTAGTTTCTAATTGCCCTTCCATGTTGGCAATGAGTGTTTCACCTCACATAGGGAGATAAAGGTGGTGGATCTTGCCCATATTTTGAAAGCAGAATAATTTGTAGAAGCATGATAACTGGTGTAGGAATATTCAACTCCATAAAGAAACTTATGCCACAATCAAGTTATTCATGTGCAAAACTTGGCAAGTAAGCTTCAAGACACCTGTCCACTACTTCTATTTGACCATTTGATTGTGGATGGTAAGTCGTGCTCATCTTCAATTGAGTTTGGCTTGATCTAAAATAATTCTCTCCAAAATGCACTCATGAAGAAAGAATCTTTATCAGAGACAATACAGCATGGCATAACATGGTGGCACTGTTGCGTTCCTTGATCAAAGATGACAGAAAAGAGAGGTAAAGACATAAGAATTGATAGAGAGAGCATCCGAGGGAAAGAGAACAGGGGAAGAGAAGAGATAGAAGAATTCTGAAGAATGAGTCTATTCACTATAATGTCATTGTACACCATTACATTGGGTATGTTTTGCTTTTTATAGACTGGGGGTTTAGGGGTTATCTTGCGTAATTATCTTCGTATATAACAGAAAAACTAACAGCAGCAAAATTTTATAACAATACCCCCCTTAAAACTCAGGGAACTGCTGCTGCAAATTGTAAAGAGAAGTCCAGGAAGCTTCTTCTACTTACCCTCCTTCATTGTACCAAAACTTCAGTGATAATGTGCTTCTTCTTCCTCCCAATTCTAGTAGCCAATATTTTCTTAGGATATTTAGAACTAGGGACAGTAGGATAGTAAATAGGAGGATGTCTTTGCTTAACACCAGGATCTGGACAGAGCTTCAACAGGGACACATGAATCGTAGGATGAATCCTGGATTCAAAAGGCAACTCCAACCTATAAGCTACTGGTGCAATCTTTTCTATTACCTTGTACGGTCCATAGAACTTAGGAGCCAGTTTTTGAGTGCTTCTAGTTGCTGCAGAAACTTTCCTATAGGGTTGTAACTTCAGGAAAACCCATTGGCCTTGTTGGAACTCCCGATCAGATCTCTTAGTGTCTGCCTTTTGCTTTATAGTATTGACAGATCGATGCAAGTGATGTTTCAGAACTGCTAGCATGCTCTCTTTCTTCAAAGCTCCTGTCCACAACTTTAATGACAACTGATCTAGGAATATAAGGAGAATAAACTGGAGGTTTCTGGCCATACAGTAACTCACATGGGGTTGCTTTAGTAGAAGTGTGAAAGGTTGTATTATACCACCATTCAGTCAAAGACACCCAATGATTCCATTCCTTAGGATTTTCCCAACACATACATCTCAAATAAGATTCTAGACACAGATTCAAAACTTTAGTTTGCCCATTTGGGGATGGTATGCAGGAGGTAGCTTTTGTTCAATTTTCAAAACCTTGATGAACTCCCTCCAAAAATTACTGATGAAATTAGGATCTCAATCACTTATGATTTCTACTGGTGCACCATGGAGCTTGTATACTTGATCAAGGAAAACTTGAGCAAGAGAAGAAGCTATAAATGAATGAGATAAGCTGAGGAAGTGAGCATACTTACTCATCCTATCAACTATGACCCATATCACCTCCTTCCCATTGGATTTAGGAAGTCCTTCAATGAAATCCATCGATATACTTTCCCAAACCTTGCTTGGAATAAGAAGAGGCTGTAGCAATACTAGAGAAGCCATAGTCTCATACTTACATCTAGCACATGTATCATAGCCTTTCACATACTCCTCAACTTATGAAGGTTCTTCCACCAAAATAAGCCATAGACCTTCTGTTAAGTTGCATTAATTCCTGAGTGACCCCCTTGAGCACTAGAATGTAACCATTCAAGAATTCTCTGTCTAGTAGCAGCAACATTCCCAATTACAATCTTACCATCCTTGCGCAGAATAGACCCATACCAGGAAAATTTTCCCATGAAACCATCAGCTTGCTGCTTTATATCTGACATAATTGCTGCTACCACAGAATCAGTTTCCCAAGAGCCTTTTATCAAGTCCAATTCTGGAGAAGCAGTGTCAAGGGTGATCTGCAGGATTTGAGAGCTGTGCAATCTTGAAAGGGCATCTGCTGCAGGATTGTCGCTTCCCCTTTTGTACTGGATCTCATAATCATACCCGATCAGCTTAGCTATCCAATACATCTGAAAAGGTGTTTTAAGCTTCTTCCCCATTAAAAAATTTTAGGCTTTGCTGGTCTGTTCTGATGCTGAACTGAGCCCTCTCTAGATATTGATGTCAGTTTTCAACCGCAAGGACCATCGCCAACAATTCCTTCCCATATATGGATAGCTTCACATGTTGGGGAGCTAATGCCTTGCTGAAAAAAGCAAGTGGCTGTCCTTCTTGCATGAGGACAACCCCTACCCCTGTGCCACACGCATCAGTTTCCACCGTGAACTTAGAAAAATCTGGGGCTGAAACTAAAATATCCTTCAGTTTTTGGAACAAAATGCTGGCCTGTTCTGACCATTGGAAGGCATCCTTGCATGTGAGTAGAGTTAAAGGATGAGCTAACTCCCTAAACCTGTTAATAAACCTCTTGTAGTAGCCAGCCAACCCAAGGAACCTTCTCAATTGTTTCACATTCTTAGGTTTTGGCCAATCTACAATTGCCTGGATCTTTTTGGGGTCAGTTGACACCTTGCCTGTCGTAATGATATGTCCCAAATACTCAACATTCTGGGCAGTAAAGGTGCATTTACTTTTCTTGATGAAATATTGCTGAACACAGAGAACTTCCAACACAGTTTCTAAGAGATGAACATGCTCAGACATAGAGGAGCTATAGATAAGAATATCATCGAAAAACACCAATGCAAACTTATGAAGGAAGGGCCTAAAGATGTCATTCATATCCCCTTGGAAGGTGGCTAGAGCATTGGTTAAACCAAAAGGCATGGCCAACCAATCATAATGGCCTGAGTGAGTTTTGAACGCTGTCTTGTGATAATCTGCAGGAACCATCCTTATCTGATGGTACCCAGCTTTCAAATCCAGTTTGGTAAACCATTTGGCCAAATGCAATTCATCCAACATATCTTCCACCAATGGAATTGGGTACTGGTTTTTGATTGTGCATTTGTTCAACTCTCTATAATCAATGCATATGCTCTAAGTCCCATCTTTCTGTTTTACCAGAACAATGGGGGCAGAAAAGGGTGACAAACTTTCTTGAAGTACTTCATTCTACAAAAGTTCTTTAACTTGCTGCTCAATGACGTCTTTCTATACAGCAGAATATCGGTAAGGTTTGAGATTATTGGGATTTGTTCCCTCCTTGAACACTATAGGATGGTTGTTGCTAGGTCTTAATAGCGGTAATTCCTTGGGTTCCCTAAATACATTCTCATATTCAGTTAAAGTCGACTGTACCCCTTCTTGCATATCTTCGGCTTTAGCCTGAACCACAAGGCCCTGGGATTCACTTTTCTCTGGAGGACGCAGGAGTTGCACCAGAAACATCTGTTGGTCACCCACAAATGAGCACTCAACCGAGTTATAGGTATCACATCTAATGTCTGAGGCCCAACAACTTGCAACTTGCATAATTTCCCTTTATACCAAAAGTGCTTAGTCATCTGGTCATATTCCTAGTAGGCATTCTTGATGGATTTCAGCCATTCTAGACTGAGCACAATGACTTTGAGTGCACACTCGAATTCCATGCCCTGCATCTTCCATCTGAATCCTTGCAAGATTTCATGAACTTTTAGCCGACGCCCCCCAGCCACTTGTATAAAAGAAAGGCCCGTGCTCTGCTTTTTCCAATCCAATCTCTTTGCCACACCGAGGTTGAGGAAGTCATGGGTACTTCCATTAGCCATCAACACAGATATTTTTCTTACCCACGCTAGCTGCAATTTTCATGGTCCTCCTAATCTCTTCACCATTAATGGCATGCAGCGAAATCAAAGGAACAAAGTCGTCGACATTTTCCACGCTAACGTCAAAGCATCTGGAGTAATCACCGTCTTCTTCAAGTGCAATAAAATGTAATTGCATTTTCTGCCTTTGAGGACAGCGATGGTCGTGTGAGAATGGCTCATGGCTGTAAAGCACAGATTCTTAGATCGATGCTCTACTTCCTCATCGCCTATCAGCATCTTGAGAGGTCCCACATAGCTTGGTTCTTGAAGCCAGATTCTGTATCTTTAATTGTTAATTGTGACATACTATTCTGTTGGGGGGTCCCACTGCTTAACAGAGCATTCTTGTAAGAGTTTGACTGAGCTGTTGACGCTGAGGGACCCACACTCTATCTCCCACTTCGTTCGCTAGCGACCTTGTTATTGTGATGGTTCATCGCAATTTCTTAAATTCTTGCAAGTCGCCGCACCTCTACCAACGTCCGGGGATCAAACATTTGTACGGAGTTGGCAATCTCCTCCTTCAGCACCCTCACATAAACATCCACCAAGTACGCTTCAGAAAGATCCAACGTGGCTAAAATGGTGTCGAATTTAACGTTGAACGCGGCCAATGTCCTCGTCTGTCGAAGGTAGGCCAACTCAGTCATCGGCTTCTTGTAGGGTGGCCTAAAGTCTTTTGTAAGAGCTCAGCATATTCAGTCCAGGACGGTCGATGGTTTCCCCTCATTCGTTTGACGTCTAATTACCATTTGAAGGAGTCCCTATCTAAATTCACAGTTGCTACGTCCACCTTCTGTTCTTTTGGGATATTCTCTAGTCGGAAGTATCGCTCGCATCTCAATATCCACGAATGGATATTTTTGCCATCATACTTGGGAAAATCCATTATGGGGAGACGGGTTCCTCGGTGTTCATCAAGTTTGTCATCGTTCCAGTGGTTCCTATTTCAGTTGGGTGCACAGTGGGCAATGTTGCGCATTTCTTGTGCCATTGCCTGCATTTCTTGTCGAACAGTGCGACCCATGTTTTGGATTTCATTGCTAAATCCCAGAACCATCTCCTGTAACTCATCAACGCTCTGCAGTTGCTGCTTGACACACTGCATCCAAGCATCCATTTTTCTGGCGTTTTCTTGAGTTCTTGTTTCTTCCATTCAAAGTCACGGTCTGAGGAACGCATGCTCTGATATCACTGTTGTGTTCCTCGATCAAAGATGACAAAAAAGAGAGGGAAAGAGAGAAGAATTGACAGAGAGAAAGCATCTGAGGGAAAGAGAAGAGAGAGAAGAATTCTAAAGAATGAGTATATTCACTGTCGGACCAAAAGAAGAGACTTGCATATGGTCTTCATTGACTTAGAAAAAGCGTATAATCGAGTACCAAGGGAGGTGCTTTGGAAAGCTTTGGAAAAGAAAGGTGTGCGCATAGCATATATCAAGGCAATAAAAGATATGTATGAGGGGGTAACAACTACTGTAAGAACGTCTGGGGGCGAAACAAAGGATTTTCCCATAAGGATTGGTCTTCATCAGGGATCATCCTTGAGTCCTTATTTATTTAATCTAGTAGTGGATGTTCTAACCAAGCCTATTCAAGAAGAAATCCCTAAGTGCATGCTTTTTGCAGACGATATAGTTCTTGTGTCAGAGTCAAGAGAAGAGATTAATTTTAAAGTTGAGTTATGGAGAAATACTTTAGAATCGAAGGGTTTTCGTCTGAGTAGAAGTAAGACTGAATATATGCATTGTAATTTTGATAAGAGGCAAGTTAGAAATAACTTGGAGGTCAAATTGGGAGATCAAGTTATTCCACAAATAGATAAGTTCAAATATTTGAGATCAATTATACAGAAGGATGGTGAAATTTTGTAGGATGTTAATCATAGAATTCAAGCTGGGTGGTTTAAATGGAGAAAGGCTACTGGGGTTATATGTGATCGGAAAGTACCAGATAAATTAAAAGGAAAGTTTTATCGCACTGCTATAAGACCAGCAATGCTTTATGGAAGTGAATGTTGGGCTTTAAAAGGACAGCAAGAGCATAAAGTTAGAGTAGTTGAGATGAGGATGTTGAGATGAATGTGTGGACATACAAGAAAAGATAAGATTCGTAATGAACAAATTCGGGGAAGAGTTGGAGTGGCATCTATTGAGGAGAAAATGGTAGAGAACCGTCTTAGGTGGTTTGGACACGTACAAAGAAGGCCAAGGGATGCGCCAGTGAGGAGGGTGGATCAAATCGTATGGAGCCCGGTTAAAAGAAATAGAGGAAGGCCAAAGAAAACGCTCAACGAGGCCATTGAGCGGGATCTCCTGGTCAATAACTTAACCAAGGATTCAGTTTTTGATAGAGCACAATGGCGTCGTATGATCCATGTAGCCAACCCCATTTAATGGGATAAGGCTTTGTTGTTGTTGTTGTTGTTGAGTATATTCACTGTAATGTCATTGCACACCATTACATCAGGTATGTTTTGCTATTTATAGACTAGGGGTTTAGGGTTTATCTTACGTAATTATCCACATATATAACGGAAAAACTAACAGCAACAAAACTTTATAATAGGCTCACATTTTCTTCACAAAAAACTACTTTCTTAGTAGTAAAAGTATGAGCAATGGCTATAAATAACCCAGATTTTTGGTTCTACACTTTAATCTATTTGTAATTTTCTATCTAACTATCCTACTTTTTTTTTCTTTTATTTTTTAACATAAGCAAAAAATTAGCTTTCTAACTTCCAGTCTCGCAGCTTTTGAAGATGGTCACTTGATACTAGCTAAATAGAAAATACAAATAGATTAGAGTGTAGAACAAAAATCCGGGTTGTTTATCACCCTTGCTCATCCTTTTACTACTGAGAAAGTAGGTGCTGTTTTTTGCGAAGAAACTATGGTATGCCACACTATAGTCTCTGATAGAGATTCTTTGTTCATGAGTGCATTTCATGAGAATTATTCAGATTAAGCCAAACTTAATTGAAGATGAACTTGGCTTACCATCCACCAAGGGATGGCCAAACCAAAATGGTGCATAGGTGTCTTGAAGCTTGCTATATTTTGCACATGAACATAGATTGTAGAGAACCTGTCAAACCAGGCCTATGGAGATTGCTTTAGACCATAGATTATTTTTTCAGTTTACATACCTGACCACTTTTCCCTTCATCAAAACCTGATGGGAGATTCATGTAGATCTCTGTCCTTAATTCACCATTCAGAAATTCATTTTTGATGTCAAGTTCTTGGAGTTACCTGTCAAGATTCACAACAATGGAGAGCAGAACCCGGATGGTATTTAGCTTAACAACTAGGGCCAACGTCTCATTGTAGTCAATTCAATAGGTTTGGGTGAACCCCTTGGCTACTAGCCTTGCTTTGGACTTGTTTAATGAACTATCAATATTAAATTTTGGGGTAAACATCCATTTGCACCCCACGGGTGCTATTAGTTCTGGCAGTTTAGTGAGCTCCCATGTCTCATTTTTTTTCTAATGCTTTAATTTCTTCCATTACTACATTTATCCATTCTGGGCTCTCAAGGGCTTCATACACAGTTTTAGGGATTTGAATCTGATCAAGGTTAATAACAAAGCTGTAATGATTTTCAGAGAGTGGAATAGGATACATACTTCTGAATATGATGCTTAGTGCATGCCCGAGGTTTCTTCCTTAATGCAATAGGGACATCTACCTCACTTGTCTTTGCTGGCCGAGTATGCTCATTATTATTCACAGGACCTTCCACTGGTTTAGTGAGTAGTACATCCTCGGGTATGATGGACCCAACAACCTGTTTGTTTCTATGTGAGTAAGTATTATCAAACTTTTGATTTTGGATTTCGAGCATTGCATAACATTTGGCATAACATTCGATGGGTATGTAGGGAGCTGAATAGAAACAGATGGAGGTATGGGTTTTGGAAGACACTCAAGCTGAAACTCACTCCAATTCTCCCCCTGAGTAGAAGGTTGAGTAAAGTAGGGCTCTTGTTCTACAAAAGTGACATCTCGGCTGACAAAGAGGTGTTTAATGATAGGGTCATAGCATCCGTAACCTTTTTGGGAATTAGAGTATCTTAAGAAGATACACTTGATAGATCTGGGATTGAATTTAGATAGTGGGTGATGTTGATGGACAAAGACAGAACAACAAAAAACGTGAAGCGATAAGGTGTAGTCAAGGTGAGAGACTGTGTGGGTCTCACGCAGTTTATCCAACGGAGTAACAAAGGGCAGAGCACAAGAAGGAAGATGGTTAATTAAATGAGTAGCAGTGAGTATGGCATCCCTCAAGAAAATTTTTGGAGTATGACAGGTATACAAGAGTGCACGGGCAACTTCAAGGAGTTTTTTGTTTTTTCGTTGGGAATCCCATTTTGTTGAGGACTATACAGGCAACTGCTTTTATAAACAATACCATTGGTTTTAAGAAAACTGTCAAGTGATTGGTTAAAATATTCTGATCCATTATCCATGTAAAGGAATTGAATTGTGTTATTAAACTGATTTTTGATATGGTGAAAAAACTCAATAAACATGGAAGAAACAACGAACTTGTCTTTTAACAGATAGACTTAGCACGTGTGTGTGATCATCAATAAACGTAACAAAGTACTTGGAATGAGTACGATATGGAATACGAGAGGGGCCTCGAACATCGCTGTGAATAATTGAAAGGGGGTGAGTGGACTTATAGGCAGAAGGAGAAAAAGCAGGACGATGATATTTGGCTAACTCACAAACATCACAATGGGAAATAGTACTTTTATTTAAAGGTAAATGTGGTAACAAATTTTGTAAATTAGAAAAATTAGGATGACCTATCCTTTTTTATGCCATAATAAAATATCATTGTCATCGAAAGTCGAGATTAAGCCACTTATTCTGCAATATAGAGCACTCACCGTAGAAGCATCAAGGTAGTAGAGCCCTTCATATTCCTTAGATGTGCCAATCATCTTCCCCAATGAGAGATCCCAAAAAACACAATAAGATGAAAAGAAATAAGTTGGGCAATTGAGTTGTTTAGTCAGCTTACTGATAGATAGTAAATTATAAGCCAAGTATGGAACATGTAAAATAGAGTCAAGATGTAATTTGTCTGACAGATGGACCATTCCAGTGCTTGCTATAGGAGGAGAAGATCCTGTAGCTATCTTAATGGATTAATTTTCAGGTAGAGGAAGATATGAATCAAACATTTTGACTTATGAAGTCATATGGTCGGAAGCTCCTATACCAATAATCAATTTAGTAGGGATAAAGGTATGTAAGGCTGTAGCATGATTATTGGCCAAAAATGAGTTTTCCATCACTGGCGAAAAACAAGGCTTGCTAGTGCACTGGATTGTTGCTCACTGCACTGACTTCCGGGTACAGAGGCACACGTTTACATTGGGCTTGTGAGCGCCAAAAAAAAAATGAGGCTCGCAGAAATAGAAGATGTTAATTGTTCGCGGGAGGCTTCCTGACTCACTGGACCCTCTCGGGGGTGGGAACGGAAGACTCCGTCTTGGTCGCCTGGACGATGTCGGACACGAGAGGCTATTGAACACTGTCGAACGCGGGAGACTTCCCGACTTACTGGACACTGTCGGGTGCTGGAACGGATGACACTATCAGGTCTGGGACGCACGTTGCTGGCTTGCTGGCAGGATCCGAGGACACTTGCGGACCCTGTAGTTTGCTGGACCAGAGGCTTTCCGTCACACGTCCTGATTGTGGAACGCTGTCAGACTACCGTAGCAGTTTTGGTTCCGCTGGTTCTGATACCATGTGGACGTTTGGATTATGAATAGTCCAATAATCTCATTCACAGAGAGCAAACGGATTTTATAGAGTATAAAGGGTGATCTCCTGTAATCACATTGGAAATCAGATGGGGATATGCCAGAATCAGTTTTGCTATCCTATCCATGATTTTCTCCCCATATCCCTCTTAATATCTTAATTATTTACAATAATTATTTATTTACATAATTGCCACAAAAGTTGAAACAAGAAGAGGAGTTGGAGACTGGATATGCTATGCTGAAGCTGCTCAAGGAGATCTTGCGTAATGCTCAAGACCGAATGAAAACCTATGCTATCCGACATCCGACATAGAAGAGAACTAGAATTCAAAGAGGGTGATGTTGTGTGGTTATGTGTGCAACATTTTTGTCGGAAATGACTCTGGAAGGAAGTATGAGAAGCTGTCTCCAAAGTTTTTTGGCCCTTACAAAATTTTAAGGAAGATCAGGCAGGTTGCATATGAATTACCTCCAGATTCCAAAATACATCCTATCTTCCATGTTTCACTCCTCCGCTCTATTTATGAACAACAACCGTCTTCTCCACCTGCTTCTCTCCCAGTTTCTGCAGTTTTTAAATTGCATTTGGAACCTAAATAAGTTCTGGCTCTTCACTGGACAGGACATGGCACTCTCGAGTTACTTATTCAATGGCAGAACAGACCAATTGAGGAAGCAGAATCTACAAATATGAGTGAAAGAACTTTTGTTTCAATCTGACTAGTTTCTGAAATTTCTAGGCTATTTATAGAGGAGAAAATACATTAAAATAACCAATTATATTCAGAAAAAAAATCCCTAAAACTCTGAACAGAATGCAACAACCAAAATATCTATATGCAATTAGACTCCTAAAATATCTAATTCAGCCTTTAGCATATTCTTCGTATTAAAATAAGTCTGAAACGGTTTCTTAACACATTGTCTATACTTGGATAAGGTATCGAGCCTGATAATCTGTGAAGTCCTCTATTTCATTTTCAAACTTGATGATACAAGTTTTCTTACGGTCTAACATTGGAGCCAGAATTGAGGACTGAAACCTAGGACATATTGCACCCCATGAAAAGTGTTATAGAAAAGTACTGTAGGCACTAATTTTTGATTCCAGAAGCCCAGAAGTGATTCTTTCCTTAGTTCATTGAGTGTTTTATTCATTTTTAAATGATTCTCTTAGGAATATTCTCCATTAGAGTATGTATCTTTTGCAAATGATGGACCTGCTATTAGAATTTTAACTGCTAATAGAATTTTAATAAACTGTTCATATACATTCGGACACCTAATGCATTGCATGCACTTCAAAAACATGCATAGATGGATAGATCTGACAATGAATGTGGCCTCATGCAGGTTATGGAGATTCTAACTTTAGAACCGGTATGCCTGTTGCTTTGGCTGGCAAAACTGGGATGGGGTCAGCTGGTAGCCAGCAATCCCCTGGTCAGAAATCAGATAGCGTGGATGTAAATCAGAAATCTAGATTGCCTCCAAAAACAGATGAAGAAAAGCCTAGCAGTTCAGGGACAAGACCAAAAGAAGGTGCTGCTTTTCTTTCATTCTTTTCACCGATTACTTTCTATTGTTATGGTTTGCCAATCTCAGGGCTCATCTTGAATTTACCATAATAATAACTAAATCTGGATTAGGAAAACACTCAAATGAAGTCTAACCCTATCAGATTATAATATAGCATTGCCTCAATTATACCCTGAACCATTCTTAACGACATTGCAGAGGAACCAAGAATCTTTCAGGTTGATGGGTATACTTTCACTGACAAATGAGAGTACTAAAACTGAGAAAGATCAACAAAACCGAGTTGTAGATTAGAGCTTGGAGTTTGATTGTTGGTAGTGGATTGATCAAAACGAGAAAATTAAGACAGACAATGAAAATAGTGAAAGGTTCATAGAAAATTGTCGCTATAAAATCCTGGGATTTTTCACTGTATTTTATTAAGTTCTGGGTCTATTCGTTTATCCAATGTGATATATTCTCAGTAAAGGCCTATCAGGAAGCCGGACTCAATATAAACCAGTCCATGAAGTCATTCCTTTTGATTGACTAGGTAGAGTTGATATAATTGGTGGATGGACGAAATGAGTTGTGGTTTATATGCATTTTGCTACTCAAAGTTGGCAGTTTTTTTTTTCTGCCGTCCTGAGACTTTCTACTTCTCTTAGCATCCATGATGTTACAAATAGTCATTGACAATGAACTGTTCATCAGACAATTATTCAAATTATTCGAATGATGTAAAAATTGAATTATAAGAATACTTTAAATTATATGAAATGCCAAAGGCTTACTAGCTAACTTAAGTTGCAGGATTGGCTTCAATCCCTTTTCATTTTTATTATTCGAATCATATAAAAGTATAATTACAGGCATACTTTAAATTATGTGAAGTGCTAAAGGGTTACTATCTAACTCAAGGTGTGGGTTTGGCTTTGATCCCTTTTATTTTTATTATTGATAATTCATTTCTTCTGTTACTGTATCTAAGTGGCATGATTGGCTTAGATCCCCCTTTTTTTAATTCTTTTTTTGTTTAAAAATCCCTTGTTGTCTTGATGATTGATTTTTTATATAATTCTTTTTTCCTGTTGTAAGACTGATCTCATTATTCTTCTTTCATATAGTTGTGGAATCTGCTCCCATTCAAAACCAAGCAGCTGCGCAGAAATTACTTAAGAAACTGAGTCAACCAAATCAGGAGCATCAGTTCCGCAGGGGTCGGAAATATAGGGGCAAGGAAAAGCAAGAAGATCCAACTGTTTTTACTCTGGAAGAATATGAAAATATAAAACTTCAAGCAAAGCATCCTATGACAGAGAAGATTCCTGATACTAGTCAAGATGAAAATCTTGCTTGGCAGCTTGAGAATCAATTAAACGTGGAGGATTCTCAGGTCAGCATCTTATTTTCCCCTAATTTTGTTGCATTATCTTGTATATCCTTAGAGGGTGAGTCTTAGAGCAATGTAAGGTTGCTTCCATGCCATATAGACATCATGGATTCAAATCTTGAAAATAGTTTCTCCAATTTCGGGGGTAAGGTTGCGTATATTTATCCCCGACCCCAAACTTTACTTGGAAGGAGCCTTATACACTGAGTTACCATTTATCTTGTATATCTTTCACTTCTCTGCAATTTTTCTATGCTTCTTCCAATATCAATTGTGCAACTTGTTTAGGTACAGAGGGGTTATCATCATGAAGCTAATGCAGAAGATATTAGAATGAGTATGTTCAATTATGAAAGAGATGACAGCAGCCTTCACATGGGATACGGAGGAGGAAGAGGGAGAGGCAGAGGGAGAGGCAGAGGTAGAGGTAGAGGAAGAGGAAGGTGAAGATCTCTGATTGTTCATGTTCTCTTCTCTTCTCTGTTTCAATCTCGTTTTTGACTGATTTTTGAACGTCTGTGCTCGCCTTTCATTGGCCGTGTAAAGTATGTGGATTGAATGGGAAATACAGTGGAATGAAATTAATATCTTTGGAGATAATTAATCTACAGTCCCTATAGTTTTATATGATTTTTAATAAGATTCTTATAGTTTTTTTTATCAGTCTTTATATTTTCCCATCATTTTAATCAAGTCCTTGAAGGTTTTTTTCTTCTTCTTTTTACTAGTTTTTTAATAGTTTCATCTATTTATCAAGCACTTGGAAACTATGAGGACTTGATTAAAAATCATGTGAAAATATAAAAATTTGATAAAAAGAAGAAAAAAAAAACTTTATAGACTTATTAAAATTAGGCGAAATTATAGAGAATTGTGCGTTAATTTTTTTTTATAATTAATGAATTATTAGATTTTGCTACTTCCGGAAATAATTGGGGATAATATTTTGAAACAATGCAAACTGCTAAAGAGAAACAAGAAAAGTTGTAGTTTGTTTAGCTTTAATTTTATATGGATATATTGATTTTTGAAAAAGATAGTTATATTTAGCATTTTAAATTAATTTTGGAGAAATAATTAGCACCTTAAAATATTTAAAGTTATAATTAGTATTTTAAACTAATTTTAGATGTGTAATTAGTATTTTAAAATATTTAAGGATATAATTAACACTCCAAACTAATTTTAGAGGGGTAAGTAATGTTTTAAAGTATTTAAATTGGTATAATTTTATCCATTCGTGAACAAAAATACTAACTTTCGTTTGATATATGCAAAATAAGTTTTTTATTTCAATACATTATTATTATTTAAAAGGTTATATGTGTAATATTATTTTAATAAATTATATTAAATAAACTATAAAAGTTCTCAATCTTCACATATAAATTCTATATAATGTCAATTTTAGAGTTTATTCAGTAGTTTTGTTTAAATAATATGATACATATGACTTTTTAAATAATAAGGTATCAAAATAAAAATCTCATGTGATATGGGTTAGACAAAACTTTGTGTTTCTGTCAATGAAATTAAATATTTTAAGGTGTTTGTCATATTTCTAAAATTAGTTTAGGGTGCTAATTATATCTTTAAATACTTTAGGGTGCTGATTGTACCTCTAAAATTAGTTCAGGATATTAATTGTAACCTTAAATATTTTAAGTTGTTAATTATTCCTCTAAAATTAATTTAGAATGCAGGATGCACCTTTACACTTAGAAATTTTTGTAAAAAAAAAAGTCTAGATTTCATGCACACGTGTGATCAAAATGCAAAATATCATATTTTTTTCTCATCCAATTAATAATTGGGCCATATATTAATAACCTTTATTTAATATTTTTTTGGTGTCTTTATGAGTTTCTGGGCCTGTTTGGATAGGATTTTAAAAAAGGGCTTATGAAAAAAAAGGGCTTATGGACAGCTTATGAAAAAGGGCTTTTAGAGAAGAGTTTATGGAAAAAAAATGGTTTTGAATAAATAAGTGTTTGGATAGTTATTTTTAGAATGATTTTTTATATTGGTAAATTACCAAAACGGGTATGATTTGATTAAAAGTAAGAGAGAGGAGAGAGGGTAGAGAGGAGATAGGAGATAGGAGAAAGGTGTAAGAAAAAGTAGGAGAGAGGAGAGAGGGTGTAAGAAAAAGTAGGGGTGAGATAGTAATTGGATAGTCCATAAGCTCTTTTACTGTTAAAAAAGTTATTTTTAATAGCTTATTCAAAACCATGGTTTTGTCCAAAAGCACTTATAGACAAATATGGCTATTTGTTTCAAAATTTCCCCAAATCAAGGTTTGGCCCAAAAAGGCTTCTGAAACTAGTTTCAGAAGCATCCAAACACACCCTCTATCAGCCTGATGAGACATATGGATATGAGTCGGACGAACTAAATACTTTGTCCAATAATGATTTGGATTAATTTTATGGTTTTTTCTCTTGTATGCACAAGGTTTTGAAATTAAATCTCATTGTTCCCAGTAATTTTTCCTAATTAGTTCGAGCAAATTTTTTGGACATTGAAATTAAGTTTTATATGGTACAATAAGTTAATGTGTAAATATAATTGTTAAAGAATGTACAAAAAAAATAAAAAAAGATAAGGACAACTTTGACAAATGTACATGAAAAGTCATGCAGCAATGGTAACAATTTTTATTAAGTTATGGTTGATAAATGAATAGGATTAGTAAGAATATAGATAAAGGACTTTTAGACACAATTGAGGGTTGGTAATGGCTTAGATCTTGATGCAATCTAATAAGTCCCGTGTAAACGTTTTATGAGTTCTAGAGTTATGCCCTGATCTTAATGGAAGATTAGTACTGAACTTACTTAAATTTTTTCTTATACTAAAAGAAAGAGTGAGGCTGGTTATCGATCTCTCCAGGAAAATAGATATCCCCAGAAAAGATTTTTAATTCAATCCTTTTTTTTTTCTTCTCCACTCGAACCAATCCGCCTACTCGACTTCTTATATTGACAGTGATTGGTGTATCTACTCCAATGATACTATTGTTCCGTACCATTATGGAAGAAGATTTAGGTAAAATATACACTTCCTCGGGAATGAAAAAAAATCGATCTACTTTCATTTGGTATTTTGGCTTCAATTCTTTGACTCCTCGATACTCAATTAAATTCTCTTTTTTTAAAATGGAATGAACTCCTATAACATTTGGTGAGTAATGATAATCTCGGTATAGATTAATTCTTCCATACGAACTCCTTTATAGAAGTGTCTGGATAATAGATGATTCTTTGGGTAATAATGAATACTCAACCTTTAATTAGTGTGGGCAAATAACAGAGAACAAGAAGGGAAATAATTAATAAAGTCTCGTAAAAATATAATTTAAACTGATACAATTGAATAAAGCCAATGGATAATATAATAATATCACTCTAATTTTAATCATAAGACATCTCTAACTATTTTACAAAAATTAAAATGTCGTTAAATTTAGTTGAAAACTAAAAAAATAAAAATAATTAATTACATCTTAAAGAACCAAAAAATTGCATCAAATTTTTAATATATACAATTTTAAAATAAATTAATATCTATTTAGTGACCTATAATAAAAATTGCTTATTCCTTTTAGAAATATGTTTATAATAAGAATTAGAGTGGTATAATATAACAAATCATCAATATATATTTATAAATCAATATATATATACAAGTCCTGTAGCATCAATTTGATTGGACCACTTAATCATCCTAATCGACTACGTAGGCATGATGTGATTAATCATCAAAGTAATATGCCACGTAATTTGCCTTATGCTATCAAGGATTTAGGGACCGTCTATTGCGGCAATGCAAGGCAATGAAAATGCCGTGTAATATTAATTATTGGGTAGTGTTTTGTCTGTTATTTAACGCAGTGCAATTGAATTGTGTAAAGACTTTTTTACCCCTAGATAAAAAAACCCACCCTTCGCCAATGTTCATTGTCGTTCAACATCTAGCACAAATGCATATACAAAGCAACACAAATCAAAGATATAGAGGGAAAAAAAGATAAGATTTGAAAATCATGGATCGCATGGTTCGAAGATGAAGAGATATAAAAAAACAGATCTAGGAATTAAGGCTCGAGACTTTGGTGCCGTTGTTGTTGGCATGGAGAGCAAAAACTAAATAAATCTTCCATGCTATAACATAAGTCACAAATATTCATACACTATTGAGCCTCTTACGTCTACTTCACAAGTTCCATAGTTCATCATATTATATTATGCACCTCAGATAGGGAAAAAATTAGGAAGAGACATCCAGACTTAAGTCTAAACACTCACTCACTATATCTAAATCCAAACTCTTCAACTCTTTTCATATAATAGGATATCAATTTTTGAAGAATTTGTTATCTGGCAATAGGTTTCATAGATGTGGGTATCCATAGTTAGATCCATAACTATACTCACGGATCTCATCTCGACTTGCTGTACTTTTTTAAGTCAATGCGACATTTACTGTGTTTCTTATCTACCATCTCAGCACTTTTGGTACTTTACTATTGAACACGTCTCATTTTGAACGCTTTGCTCTAGCATCAAAGGCTGTTGCTGGTATGAGAGAGATAACCTTTTCAACCTGTACGACTTATTAGACATTGTATACCTTCACCCAGATGCATAAGTAATGATAAATAACATGATATCATTAATAAAAAAAATATATAAAGGTATGCAATTTTACATTTTGCGCATGTCAATGACTTTTACATGTTTCTCAAATATTTCTTTGCCTATTGGCTTAGTTAGGGGTCTGCTACCATACATTTGATTGAAATGTATTGTACAGTTACAATTATATGTGCTATATAATCCCTCACAAAGTTATACTTAATATCAATCTATTTGATCTTACTGTAATACTTAGGGTCTTTGGTGTAGGCTATGGCTGCAGTGTTGTCATAGTGTATCAACACCGGATTGGTACTCTCATTCCTAAATCCTAAGTGTTCGATAAATCACTTCAGCCAAATAGCTTCTTACACTGCTGCAGTACATGCCACGAACTCAACTTCCATAGAGTGTATGGTAATGCACTTCTGCTTCTTGCTACTACAAAATATGGCGTCGTTGTTATGCAAGAAGGTGTATCCTGAAGTCGATCTTCATTGATATCCGACTAGGCATAAATTGCTTCCTTGATAACACAATGCATAGTCAGTTGTGCCCTTTAAGTATCTCAGGATCCTTTTCATTGCTTTCCAGTGTTTCACACCGGGGTTGGACTGGAATCTACTAACCAGCCCCACGACATAACAAATATCTGATATTGTACACATCATTGTGTACATCAAGCTACCAACAATATTGGCATATGGAACTTTTTCTATCTGCTTTTTGTCTAATACAATTTTGGGACACATGTTAAGATTTAAGGCCACTCCAGTAGCTATAGGGATATTCATGGAATTGCAATCACTCATATTGAATCGCTCAAGTATTTTCTTGACGTAATTCTCTTGCGAAAGAGTGAGGATTCTCATAGAGCGATCTCTTCAGATCTTGACTCTAAGTATGTATTATGCCACACCCATATCTTCATCTCGAAATTCGTCGAGAGATATTCTTTAATAGCTATCACCGAGTCAAGACTACTTTTGGCTAAGAGTATGTCATCTACGTATAAGGATAATATTACAAAGTTACTCTCAAACTACTTAACGTAGACACAGTGGTCTTCCTCTATCAACTTTAAGTTATGAGGTTATCGCATTGTGAAACCTCAAGTACCACTGTCTGGATGACTCTTTTAGTCCATAAATAGATATTTTGAGTTTACACTTATTGTGCTCAAACCCTTTTTCAATGAAACCTAATAGTTATTCCATAGAGATTTCTTCATCCATATCATCATTTAGAAATGTGGTTTTTATATCCATCTCATGCAATTCTAGATTTAGACTATTTACTTTTGCCAGAATAAGTCTTATCGACTTGAAGCACACAACAGGTGAAAAAGTATCTTCATAGTATATACCTTCTTGTTGTGTATATTCCTTTGTAACCAATCGGGCTTTATATTTGTCAATTGATCCATCCACATTTCTTTTGATTTTTAGAACGCACTTGTTCCCAATGCTTTATACCCTTTTGCAGGTCAACCAAATCCCAAACTTAGTTTTTTATCATTGAGTCCATCTCCTATTTTATTGTTTTCTTCTATTCCTCCTTAGCAATACTTGTCAAGGCTTCATGAATAGAGCGGGGTTCATCATCCCCTTCTGGAGTAAGTAAGAGTGATTCGCCTTCTATTTAGAAGTATCTCTTTAGAATACTTTCCCTGTTACTCCTTCTGACCAGATCTACTTGCTTATCTTTTTTCATGTGTCTCAGTCTTTGTGTTGACCGTTCTTAGCTCTCACTCAGATTGACATACCTAGAGGATTTTTGTAACATCCCAATTTTTATTTTAGGAATTTAAGTAGCATTAGAATAAATTAATTTCTAATAGATAAAATTTTTATTTAATTACCTTAAGTTAAGAGAGTTTATATAAAGTATAAAAAAAATGAATAAATAGTTTTTTTTTATTATTGAAAGTTTAAAAAAAAAGAAAGAAAAAGAAAGAAAGAATAAAAAAACAACAAAAAAAAAAAAAAGGAAGAACGAGAAGAATGAGAACATAAATATATATTATATAAAAAAAACACAACACAAAAGTGAAAGCAGGCGGTGGAGTAAACAAAACAAAAGAAAAATAAATGTGGGGCCCACACCTTTTGTTGTAATATTCAAACACACACACACTCGTAACAGCGTCACTTCTCCTTTCTTTTTCTTCGTCGTCTTCATTCATTCTGTGCGTCGCCATTTCTCCTCCAGCGCCTCCATTGATGAAAAATTTATTTAAGCTCTGGTTTGTTCTCATTAAATCTTTCAACTATCATAGTCATTTCTTAATTATTTTTTTATATTAAGAGAGTTGTTTAAAAATATCATTTTTGTTAGAAGTAAAGAGGTTTGAGGATTAGGGTTTAGAATAAATGTGAATTTTTAACAAATAAGAACCATAGAGTTGTAGAGATAAGTAAATATTTGCATTTAATCAGTTTAGAATTTTTCTATTTACATTATTTAAGAAGTTTAGGGTTAGGGTTTAAATGTTAGAAAGTAGAGATGATTTAATATGAAAATTTTGTTAATTTAATTTGAGTTTAATGATTGGGTTATATTTATTGGAGGTATAATTGATATTTAATCGGTTTAGATTGTAGCTAAAGCTTGTAATTTAAGAATGGGTATTTTTGTTGGAACCCTAAATTGGAGAAATTGGGGATTTTGATCAAATTGAATAATTATGGGTTAATTGATGGTGTAAATTAGTTATTGAAATTTAGGAATGATGTGATTTAATATTGAAATGGAGATTTGGATATTGTGAGGGAAATTTAGAAATTAGAGGTAAAAATTGGGAACTTTAAATTTATGTAATTAAATTAATTATTTGTTTAGCAATTTGATTGGTGATGAAACTCAAGGTTTAGTATGTTATTGTTAATTATAAGTTTAGAGATTTGAGAATTTTGTATAATTGGAGGATTTAGTGGTGGATTTAAGTAAATTAAAGTTAGAGTTTGATTAGAAATTATGAATTATGCTTTTTGAGGTTGATTATGAAATGTGAGCATGAGAAATTTTGGATGAAGCATTAAGAGTTGTAAATTTGGGGTTTTGAGATTGTTTGAGGGGTTTGATGTTAAATGAGAATTTATATAAGTAGAATGAAGTTAAGACAATATAGAATTATCATTGAATGATAATTTGGTAAATAGATGTGTGGTTGGGATAGAGAAATTAAGTTATGGTATTGAATTATTAATTTTTAAATAAAATAAAGTTAGAAGATAAATGTGAGTATTTATTTAAAAGGATATATTGTGTTAAATTAACAACTTATTGATGCACATTTATACAAATGTTGTAGATTGACTAGTGAATTGTGAACTAAACACTGGGCTCCTCATTTATGATACCTTTATTAGCTTTGGCGAGAGGTAACCACTTTCCACTCATTGTGTGTGCTAATATGATATTTGTGAGTAATTTGATATATATATATATAAATATATAAATATACTGATGATGATGTGATTATGCTGGGGAAAATTTGATTTGCTCATTTTATTGAAGATAGTCTTGTGAGACTTAAAGTAATTTGAAAAGTTTAAATGGAGATTAAAAACTTACTATATCTTGAGATTTGGAATTTGAATAAAGTTATTATTTTGAGAAAAATTCTATTGTGGTATTGATTAAAGTTATGGTTTATCGAGCTATTGAGATTTTGATTATTATGAATATGTTGAGAATTATGCATTGGGGATTAGTAAGGATGGAGTTATATTTCTACCACGTGGTATAGCCCCCATTAGAGCTCAATGGTTGGCTTTTGTCCTACCAGTTTACCGAGGGACTTGTCCCACCAGTTTACCGAGGGGCTGCGACACCCCCACCAGTTTACCGAGGGGAAATGAACCCATGGTCCAGTCTTGTGCTCTGTGGATTTTGGCCGATCCATAACACTCGATCGGTTAGCTTTTTGGGTGGCTAGTCATATGGTAGTTATCACTAGCCCATGGGTTCGGTCGGCAGATAAAAGGCGGTTCGGTTGATTTGATGGGAGGAATTGGGATGGTATTTCGGTTTGATCATATTATAATAATGTATTATTCTTTTATCTCGTGTATTTTATTACATGTTCCACTTGACACCTCACGAGCACATGTTAGTATGCATGATGAGTAGGATTGTTGGTTACTGAGACGTTTGTCTCACCTCGTGGTTATTAACATTTTTCAGGTGATAGTGTCATACTAAGACATCAGGGAAGGCTTCAGAGGCTTGATTGGTGTTATATCAATTGTATAGCCTCCTCCTCCTGGTTTATGTGTGAAATAGTTATATATTGCCACAGTAGGGCTTATTTTGCATACTCTGATATAACGAGATACTCTATTTAGATTTGAAGTTAAGAATGCGTGCTGGTAGTGGGCTTGAGGCCCTAGGCTATTGCTTGTGATTTGTTGATTTTGAATCCACTTTTAGAATGAGAAATATTGAGAATTTATTTATCAACAAGTATTATAAAGAATCATGATTGTGAAGTGGGTTTATATGATGTCATTCCTGGGTTTAATGCTCAGAGGCCAATTTGAGGTGGTTGTGAGAATAATTGTGATATTGGTGTTAATCAAGGGTTTCAACCCGAATCCTTTCTAATATGATTTTATGTGAATGGTGCGTGAAACTCTTATATCCATGATAGTATTCTTATATAAGTTTGATTTTTTTCTATCATGGATAACCTTTTAAAAAAAAAAAATAAGTTGAACTCTTTTAACCATGATAGTGCGTGAGGGTGGTTTTGTCTTTTTCTATCATGGTTAATTCCTTAGAAGTAAAGTTTTCTTTCTCTAGCCATGATAAATTTTAAATGATTAACAAAATTTATTTCCATCATGGTTAGTTTGTAACTCATTTTTGGTAAAAAAAAATATTTAAGGTGGTTAATTTATGATTATGTAAAAGAGAATTTTACAATTTTACTCTATCAATTTGTTCAGCATTGTTCTGTTCCTGAGTTTCATAAAGAGATATAGTGCGGTCAGTATCTCCCTTACTGGGAAATTCTATCTCAATGAATACATAATCTCTTGATTCTATTTCAGTCACTATGCCGTCTTCAGTTTCACTTATGAATACATATCCTTTTGAGGGTTTAGAATACCTTATGAAGATATATTTCTTCCCTCTAGGACCCAATTTTCCATGTCTATGAGAACTATCATGGATATATGCTGCCGAGCCCTAAGGTCTAAGGATACTTAGATCTGATTGGCATTTAGTCCATAACTCCTAGGGCATGGAAGTGATTGACTTTGAGGGCACACGGTTAAGTATAAAGGTTGTCATCAATAAAATATCACCCTAATATGAAATTGGAAGGTTTGCCTGAGCCATCACAGACCTAACCATGTCTAGAAGAGTTCTATTTTTTTTTTTTTCAACAGCCCCATTATGTTTGGGTGTGCCAAGGATAGTTAGTTGCATAATAATCCATTTTTCTTCATAGAGTTGTTTGAATTGATCTGACAAGTATTCACTCGATCAGTGTGTAATATTTTGATTTTATTGTCCGTTTTATTTTTTACTTTATTTATGTATCGTCTAAAGCACTTTAGTGCCTCAGACTTATGTGAGATCAAATAGAGATTTGTAAACCTTAAATCAGCTACTAGTGGCCAAAATGCATTTATTCCCTTAATTTCTCGTATTTCTAGGAGAATATGTACAAAGGTATATCAGCAGTTCCTAATGAAATTTTTTACACCTTTTTTTTTATACCTTTATTGTTTTCGGTGTTAATAGTGGTGTTGGTGGTAATCTCACGAGGACTCTCACCAGGGTCCTCGTTCAATGGGACCTAAATGTAAATATATCCCTTGGAAGGGACTGGCTATAAGTTTCCCAACTATATATATATATATA
This sequence comes from Leucaena leucocephala, assembly GCA_037074615.1. Classification (NCBI taxonomy): domain Eukaryota; kingdom Viridiplantae; phylum Streptophyta; class Magnoliopsida; order Fabales; family Fabaceae; genus Leucaena; species Leucaena leucocephala. The sequence goes on from CM073537.1 coordinate 13,178,529, forward strand.
TATATATATATTGTTTAAATTTTCCTTTGAGGTGCATTTTCCCAAGTTAATGTGCCCATGCTTGAAGGATTTTTCAAAACACATTCTTTAATTTCAAGCGTTCATTTATGGTGCAAGAAAAAAAAGGAGAAAAAAATCTTACAGCCCTTATAACTAAGATATCACCTAGCTAAGTGCTAACAAACTAACAGCTTTTTAAGCAATATTATATAAATCACCTCTCCATAAAAAAATTATAAGCATATGTGGAAAGCATATATAAGGCTGAAAATTCCACGCATGGAATGTTCATTTTGCCACTGATAATATATGGTGGCGGCTGATTCTTGAAGAAGGTTTTGGAGTACTTGTGTTTTGGAAATCACCCTGGATAGAAAATACATCCCAATTATTGCAAAATGATTGATGAAGCTTGGAAACTGCATGACATGTTACTGTGGTAGGGTGAGATGGTAACTTCTCCCTGCGCTAAGCTCCTGTGATGGATCCAGAGTTGTACTACAAAAAAAAAAATTAGTTATGGAAATTAGAGATGGAATTTTAGTCACTAAATTGATTGACGATAAGTTAGTGAAAAAATTTAGTGACGAAACCAAATTTTGTCACTAATCCGTTGCTAACTTTAGCGATAGAAAAATTCCAGCGCTAAATTCCATTAGCGACAGATTAGTGACTGTATTCAATTTCGTCGCTAATTCTATCGCTAGTTTGTTCTTTTTTATAATGTGTCTATTTTTTTTGGGAGGGTTGAAACTCAAAATAAGCAAAATTGGGGCGTTGAAATTTATACAATTGTTTTTTACAAATCAAATTATACATCTTCAAAAAAGAGGATAAGAATAATTGGGGACAAGCCTTGGATCTGCCACCAGTCGTACTATGCGTTTCCTAAATGTTCCACATTGTACACAAGTCATTTTTAGCTATTAATGATTAGAGTACGTAGAGGCATAACATGGTTTTGAATACTGAATAGAGCACATGGGTTGTTGGTTGCATTGATGAAGAGTTAAAGAACTCTATCACTTCATTCATTAATTGAAGAGCATGGACGAAGAAGATAATTAATGGTGACAATTATTGTGGTATTGGTGGGAAATAGTAGCGTTAAAAGGCATTTTTACTCCTAAAATATACTTCTAGAAGTGATTGGTATCCCAAAGTACATGTTGAGTAATGTTACTTCTTATGTGTAAAAATTGTTGCAATGTTGCTTTTCAGCGGATTGACATTAATTAATGTTAATTGTTAACTCTAGAGAGAGAATTTAATTTGATTGACACATGGCATAATTATGTGGAAAAGATTTTGGATCAATTAAAGGGCATTTTTTCTTATAAATATTTGTAGAGGAGTAATTGGCACCCAAAAATTTGATAATGTGGAGCAATTTGGCACCCACAACGTCTTATTGATGTTTCTTAACGAAAACATGTGGCATCATGTTTAGGGTTCCTTATTGGTTACCCTTTCAAAACTATTTGCCAATCAAAAGTCAGAACAAAAATGATGAATTAATGATATTGTCACAGGTTATGTATATGTACCTATCTTGGCTCAATGGTGCAAATGAACAAGTTTGATCTATCATATATAGTAATACAAATATCATAGAGTATTCCTTACATTGAGTCCACCCCACCAAAAGATTGAATCTTACTAATCTAATTAAATTTAGTCCTAACACATTATATTTACTCTAGTCTTAAATATAATATCTCATTTATAGTGTAAATTGTATTACAAGCGAGATCATACATTTAGGACAAGCGGAAGTAATAATTAAATAAAAATAAAAATTTATAAAAAATAAAGAATAAAAGAATAAAGGTTTTATCATGTTGATATGTAAAGCCATGTATTGTTACAATTCATCAATGTTTAGAAAAATTATATGTCCAGATAAATGGCTGAAAAGTTTACATGGAATATAATATCTTTGGATAATAATGTGCTGCTAATTTTTAAGATCAAATTTGGACTAAAAAATGTGAAATTACTCGAAAAGAAAGAAAAGCCAATTCCTAAATTATGAAGCTTCAAAATGTAATTTTAGACTTAGTGGATCAAGTTTTACTTGAAGTCACATGAGCTTTTGTTTTTTTCTTTTATCAGAAAAAGTCACATGAGCTTGATTCTATAACTAGAAGGGAAATAAATGAGTAATGTAAGTCTTTTATTATTTTTTTTATAAGCTTATAAAGTAGAAGAAATCCCCCCCAAAAAAATATCTTTTCAATTCTAAAATTATAAAAAGAGTATCATAGTATGTAAAATGACAAATTGGTCACAAGTACTAATATGAGATTTCAAAATTTGGGAGAAAAAGACAAAATTACCCCTGAAAATGTTTTAAAAAGTAAATACTCGCAACTAAATTGTTAAAGATAGTAGTAAATATTTTTACTAAGGTGATTAACATCATTATAAAAGTTGTGAATCCTATTACACGAGTAGTAATTGACTTAAGTACTTACTTGCAACAAAGTTATTAAAGAGAGTAGTAAATATCTTCAATAAGGTGATCAAAATCATTATAAAAGTTAATCCTATTACACGAGTAGTAATTGACCCAATTTTATATTTTTCTTAAAACACTTTCTGAGGCAATTTCATATTTTTCCCAAATTTAAAATCTTAGACTGGTACTTGTGACCAATCTATCTTTATATATTAGGATGTTTTTTTAGAATTTTAAAATTGAAAATATATTTTTTAGAGATTTCCCCTATAATGTAATATTTGTGGTGGAAAATAATACTCCATACTAATGCTTGTAGGACCCACCTTTACTTATACCTATTTTCTCTTTTATTTTCTTCTATATCTTGGGCTCACATGAAATCTAAAAATTGCTCTCTTAAAAATCATATGGGGCATGCCCTTCACTCCCCAAAATGGGCTTGGTCTTGTCCCAAATGAAATTTTTAGTTTAGTATAGGAAAATTATAATTTTAGCCTTACTTTCTTGAAATTAAATCACTTAATAAATTTCAAAACTTATTCCCCATCACTTTATAAGAATTTTTTCTTGCCCTTTTATTCTTTATCTCATAAAATAGTTCCTCTAAAATTTTTAGGCCAAATATTAATCTCTAACTATTGTTTTCTATTTTTTTATATGGTACAATAAGTTAATATGTAAATAGAATTGTTAAAGAATGTACAAAAAAAATTAAAAAAAGATAAGGACAACTTTGAAAAATGTATGAGAAAAGTCATGCAGCAATGGTAACATTTTTTTATTAAGTTATGGTTGATAAATAAATAGGATTAGTAAGAATATAGATAAAGGACTTTTAGACACAATTGAGGGTTGGTAATGGCTTGTATATTGATGCGATCTAGTAAGTCACCTGTTTTATGAGTTATAGGGTTATACCGTGATCTTAATAGGAGACTAGTGCTGAACCTATCTAAACTTTTTCTTATACTAAAAAAAAGAGTGAGGCTGGCAAACATTTGGTGAGTAATGATAATCTCGGTATAGATTAATTCTTCCATACGAACTCCTTTATAGAAGTGTCTGGATAATAGATGATTCTTTGGGTAATAATGAATACTCAACCTTTAATTAGTGTGGGCAAATAACAGAGAACAAGAAGGGAAATAATTAATAAAGTCTCATAAAAATATAATTTAAACTGATACAATTGAATAAAGCCAATAGATAATATAATAATATCACTCTAATTTCAATCATAAGACATCTCTAACTATTTTATAAAAATTAAAGAGAAGTGGTTAAGTCGTTAAATTTAGTTGAAAATTGAAAATAAAATAAAAATCATTAATTACATCTTAAAGAACGAAAAAATTGCATCAAATTTTTAATATATACAATTTTAAAATAAATTAATATCCATTTAGTGACCTATAATACTATAATAAAGATTGCTTATTCTTTTTAGAAATATGTTTATAATAAGAATTAGAGTGGTATAATATAACAAATCATCAATATATATTTATAAATCAATATACATATATACAAGTCCTAGCCTGTAGCATCAATTTGATTGGACAACTTAATCATCCTAATCGACTACGTAGGCATGATGTGATTGATTCACTTAATCCCCTTAATCATCAAAGTAATATGCCACGTAATTTGCCTTATGCTATCAAGGATTTAGGGACCGTCTATTGCGGCAATGCAAGGCAATGAAAATGCCGTGTAATATTAATTATTGGGTAGTGTTTTGTCTGTTATTTAACGCAGTGCAATTGAATTGTGTAAAGACTTTTTTACCCCTAGATAAAAAAACCCACCCTTCGCCAATGTTCATTGTCGTTCAACATCTAGCACAAATGCATATACAAAGCAACACAAATCAAAGATATAGAGGGAAAAAAAGATAAGATTTGAAAATCATGGATCGCATGGTTCGAAGATGAAGAGATATAAAAAAACAGATCTAGGAATTAAGGCTCGAGACTTTGGTGCCGTTGTTGTTGACATGGAGATCCAAAATTCGTTGAAGGCGTGGAGGATCAATGTTTTGATGATTAAGAGATCTAAAACTATGTAGAAGAAGAAAAAGAAATCGTTTCGAAACAAGAAATACAAATACCAAATGAAAATAGCAAGTCTTCTCTTGCATCAGATTCGTGCTCAAAAAGTAGAAAAGGCGGAAATGAAGAAGAAGAAGAAGAAACGGGGCCAAGATAAGATGGGGAAGAAACATCAAAAAGGAGGGATTAGTGAATAAACTGATGAACTACTTCACTGAACTCAAAGATAAAGAAACACAAGGATTAGGAAATAAAAGGCCTAATAAATTTGATGATAAAGAAAACACAAATTACGAATAGTTTTTGAGAAGATATATGTATGCATGCGATAAATAAGTTAGATTAAAAACAGAGAAAATTCATATTTTTTAGGGAAAGTTAATATGAAGATCCTTATAGTTCCTTTAGTTTTGAATAAAGTCCTCAGCTTTTTTATTCGTTCTTTAACTTCAGGTTTTTTAGTATTAAAACTGCTAAATGAGGACCAACACTATTAAAAAATTTTGTTAGAAAACACTACACTACTAGAAAAAATATTTATCACGGCGCTACTTCACGGCGGTTAAAAGTAAAAATGCTATAAAAAAAAGATGGTGGCATATTTGTAAATAAATCTGTATTTTAGAAACTTTTTTAAAAGTGACAACCAAAACTTATAACGGTGGTTTTTATAAAAATTGCCGTTATAAGTCAATCATCATGCTTTCCCGCCTTCCTCTCTTTATGCCCTACTGCAGAAAGAAAGTGTACGTCTCTTGCTTATTTAGTTCCCAACGTCTCTAGGCATCATGAGGGAAGCCCAACAGATATCTCTTACGAATCGTCTTTTTCTCAATCTTAAATATCCTTCCATTGTACTTTTTGTTCCACTTCCTTTTCCTCAATATGTTTCCTCTTGTTATCACCATCTTTTTCTTACTATCTTTTTTATTTTTCTCTACATGGCATCCTCTTCAGGCTTTTCTCCTTCCCGTTCACAGAAAAGATCCCGTTATGATTTTTAGGACAAGCATTCTCTCTCTGACCTGATGCCTACTTCTTCGTTTCTAGACTTCCTCAAATGTCTTGAAGAATTGATAAACCGAATGGATAGTTTGGAGAATTCGGTTGAAGAGCTCTCCCTTCAGGTAGAGAACCTTCAAGAAAGGTTTGATAGTCTCCGTTCTGATCTCTCCGCCAATGTAACCAGCGGCACTTTCACCACCCTTTAGATTGTTAGAATGGCATATATACCCAAGAAGGGGGGGTGAATTGGGTGATATTAGAAAATTAAAACTTCTTAGGAAATAAAAATAGACAAGTCAAGAAGGATTTCACTGAGAGTAGTTTGAAGAAGAAGCATAAGCAGAGATTTTTCTTAGTTTGGCCCAACCACTTGGACAAAGTTCAGTCCTCAGATAACTCTGAGATTTTTCAACTATATCTTCCAAGATTCGATGGGCTCTTGGCGCCTCAGGATATTTACTACGAGAATTCCCTCTCGATCCCCCTTACAACCTGTAAGGATAGTCACCACTCAAGAGTCCCACACTCTTGAGCAACATAGAATAATAATGGAGAATTAATGAATCTCTCACACAGAGAAGATATGCTAAGCACTGAAGTACAATAAATTATCTCAGAAAATTTCTTTGCTTGCGCTAAGTGAAAACAGAGTATAATAGAGTATGAACACTGAACACTCAGAATAAAAATGAATTCGTTATAATTGCTCTGCGTAGGTTGTTGAGTGTCTTAACTTCAGCATTCAAGCTATGTATTTATAACTTCAGCTCCAAATATATCCATTAGAGACATTGAGCATTGAGTGAAGCGAAGACAAAGCCGTTGGCGGTAGTAGGTGATAGCATTTATTGCACTTTATGACAGTTAGTCTTTTAGCCGCAACCTCTTCATTTTGAATCCTGTAATGTAAATATGCTAGGCAAATGTTGTGAGTGCAATAGGCAATGATAAGAAACATATATGAATGATTACACTATGTTTAAATCCGTTGTATCAAAATCTGATCATTAAAATCATTTGAAAAAATAATAGCATTTATTGTAGAAGACTTCTATAAAACTTGAATGAAATCCTTTTTAAAATAGTTGAGCCTCTTATCGATAAATGGTTTGCTCAAATAACTTATCGATAAATGCCATATAGAATCATACTAAATTTAAAATCTCTAAATCGAATTTATTGAAGATTTATTTGAAGAACTATCTTATCGAATAGCTTATTGATTAATTACTTCAAATAACATTTTGAAATAAGTCTGATGTTCTTATTCTTATCTAAGAGAGCTTCGATAAGTTTCCTTATCGAATATCTTATCATAAATTGAATCTTTGAAAGATTAAAAAGCCTTATATTTATCAAATATGTTATCGTTAAATTACTAAGATCTGCATACAAAGTATTCATCATTTATCGAAAACTTTATCGATAAATTAATTTATCAAATAGGATTTCGATAAGTTTTCTTCAAAAATATTCTCACAAATCTATTTTATTATCGATTATCATTCTTATCGATAACTGCTTAGATAAATGCCTTTACAAATTTCACTGAGTCACTTTCAAATTTATTGAAAGCTTTATCAATAAATAACTTATCGAACAAGTCTTTGAATAGAGATCATTTTGGAAATAAAGACCAACGGTGTGCATGGTGCCCGGTTGCCTGGTGCGCCTGCCTGAGCCCAGAGAAAAAATGCCCAGCCCAACCTAAAATATAATTGGGCAGGGTCGGGTAGGGCAGGGCACCGGGTAATGTATGCCGCCCTATCTATTTGGCCCGACCCTATATATATATTAATCCCTTTTATTTTTTATAACTAGATTTCTTTATTTCTTTCTTTCTTTTTTAACTTTGCTAACCATCATATGATTACATTAAAAAATATAATTTTTTCTTTTATTCTTTTTAGATGCTTCATCCTTGTCAACTTTAGAAAGATTGATGCAAAGTTGTAATTACAAACTACTTAGGCTTCAAGACTATTTTTTTTATATATGTAATAGATTTCAAGACTTTAATTACTATCTTTTTGTTGTCTTGTTCTTAGTAGATTATGGATATTATTTAACTCTTGAAGACATAAATATTATATTATTTATAAGTTCATAATTACAGATTTTTTTCCCACAATACGAGCAGGGATCATGATTTGGGCATACAAGCCTGGCAATACCCAGCCTGAAATAGTTAGGGATTTTACTGGGCAGAGTCAGGCATCAGGCTATAAAAGACAGCCCATTTTTTTGGGTAGGGCACCAAGCAGGGGGCTGCCTTACCCAACCCTGTCCATGCACACCCCTAACAAAGACTCAGAGTTTTCTTCATAGTCTATTTATCGAATGTCTTATCAATAAGTGAACTTATCGAATAGGTCTTCGATTAATCTTTTAATAAATTTCTTTTACATTTATTGAAGGGTTTATCGAATAGATGTCTTATCAATAAATATTCTTTATTAGTATCAAAATACTTTTTAAATCATTTGCTTAATTCTTATCATCGAAATATTGGAATCTAACACATATGACCCAGATGACTCCTAAAACTCAGACAACTCTGTTTCATCTTATCGAAAGGCTTCACACCTTTCTCTCATCTCATTTTTTTCATACTTTTTGGTACATGGTGGATGGGATGGGATTTCTTACAAAATGTAAAGAATAGTCGGTTAGAATATTTTCTAAGGAATAGTCAAATAGTTAGAATATTTTTTAAAGACAGATATTATTGTTCTGATCAATTGTGTACATATTTTTTCTTAAGAATAAACCTATTATTATAGTGTACCGAGTTTGACATTAGCCTAACTCAACTCATACAAAATTTTGGTCTAGTCAACAAATGATGCCATATAGGTTTCTCAAAATTAAACAAATATAGGTTGCTTGTTTTTAGCAATGATCTACTTTAGAGGAAATTGAAAGTGTGCATATTTTGAGAAGAAATATTAATCAAGAAGTCTAATTTATCCAATAAATTAATAATACAATAAATTACTAAATACCGTTGGCTTACTAGCTTAGTGTCTAATTTATTGGATTCAAGATTATATGTTATCTTCCAATAGTATAGGATTATTGCTTTTTATGGTGATTTTTATTAAAAGTCGCCGTTATAGATACTTGTAACATCGATTTTAATAAAACCACCTTATAAAGTCTTCACATTTGGTAAATGTCATACTTTTGACTACGGTTTTATTAACAACCGCCGTTACAAGTATATGTAACGGCAGTTTTTGTTGGAGATTGTGCCCTAGGGGCCAATCATTACCTTATAAATATTGTTAATTTCTGAATTTCTTAATTATGTTATCATATTATTTGCATGTTTACTATGATGACAATCCTTGGATAACTCGTGATCTTATCCTAAATATCCCTGGTCGGTCATCTATGCAGGAGCAGTGATGAAATAAGACCAGTATGACTTTGAAGATATATAGAGATATAAATCAAAGTCATAGGCACATGTAAGAGTACAAGGTGCTGGACCGACCCGCTATGAGAGAGCTGCATGGGTTAAGTCATAAGCTTCTCTCATATACAAGCCATGTCACTATGCCCTTTGACTTGAGATCATCATGGATTCCTACATGACAAACGCTCAGCTTTGACCTAGTCAAAAGTCACTTTTGACCGAGTGATCATAAAGGCTATGTTCGGGCTTAGTAGTTTTTCATGCGGAGGAATGTCAATGGTCAAGATGAAATTTGTCCCTCACATTCGTAGAGAGATATTACTAGGCCCCTCGATGAGTGAGTCTGAGAAATGTATGGCCATACTAGAATGGAAGGGTAGTTCCATTTCTATATTCAGACTACTCAGGGATCGAGAAAGTAACGGTCAGGAACAGGAGGATGATGTTCTCCATGCCTCATCCATGACCGAAATATCGTGTGACAAAAGGGACGTGATATGGTTGTATGAAAGGTTACATAGTTTATCGATCCTCATATGTTTTGGGTAGTCGTAATGCCTTGCTAGAGACCGCTTATGACTAGTGGGTTAGTATAGTAATTGGCCCACTGCCAACTTCATATGGGCCTACAGGGTCGCACACAAAATAGCCCAATGCGAGCTATGATGTCCAGATTCATTGAATCTAAGAGATGTCTAGATTCAATGAATAGTCTAGGGTGGATTTATATATTTTATATATATATAAATTTTTATATATATTATATATATAATATAAGAGATATTTGTAAGATTTAATTTATAAGGATAAATTAAATCTCCATCACTTTTGAATTTGAATTTAAATGGATATGATCTATTTGAATTTGAAATTCAAATTGATAAGATATCTCAAATTTGATTTATGAGAATAAATCAAATATAATTCTGTCTTATCTTTATTTTAAATTAAATAAATAGGTGAATTAAATCTGTGGGACGGATTTAATATAAACCATATTTATTTAATTAGTTTCTTATTAAATTATGCAATATATGATATTGTATTAATTCATAATTAATATAAGATTAATTCTGAAGCCCGGCCCTATTAGAAGCCCGATAGCTTCCTATATATTTGACATTAGGGGCTAGGGTTCTACACATCTCTACACACACATTCAGATGTGAGAAAAGGGGCAGGGAGAGCGCAAAAGGTTTGCAGATACGAAACTGCCGAAATAGAGACGGTGAGGACGGAATCTCTAGAAAGCCCTAGAGGGACAAGAGGCGCTAGCATGTCGTTCGCGATTGGAACGCTGTTCGTGTGGATACCGGTAGAGGAAGCCGATCTGAGCTTTCAACTTCTTGCGATCGACCAGACACGAAGCAAGGTCGCGACCTATTGACACTAAGGTCTCGACCATACGGGCATCTGAAAGTCAGAAATCCAAAAAGAGGATACAGGTCGCGACTTGAAGCTGACGAGGTCGCGACTACAAACTCCAGAGACGTCCGGTCGCGATGTGAAGCAGAGTAGGTCGCGACTAACAACTCTAGAGGCCACAGGTCGCGACGAGAAGCTGAGGATGTCGCGACTGAAAGTTCCAGAGGCGAGGAGTCGCGACTAGTGGACACTGAGGTCGCGACCAAAGCTTGAATACCGAAGGTAACACTTCTTTCTCCTTGACTTAAACACATTCGGTAGATCCTAGCTGGGAATGGAAAAATTTTTAAAGTTAATTTCCGCTGCGTGTCTTCCAATTCCCTTCAGTGGTATCAGAGCCATGCCGTTTTGTGTTTAAGTTAGGTTTGATTGTTGATACATGTGATGTATGTTAGACTTCTTAGCTGATTATATGATAACATGCGAGATATGTATGACATATATGGAATCCGTTTATGTACGACATATACGGAATCCGAAAGGAAACTGAAATCGGTGGTGTATGTTAATTGATTTGATCAATTAATATTAATGGGGTCTAAGGAAATAGAATTAAGATTCTTGATCAAAAATTTCCATTGGGGCGCTGCCCCACACCTCGCCCGTTAACCGGCTAGCGGGACCACCGTGGCTATCTAATCGTAGCGCAACATAATCGTAATATGTACTGACTTTCCTAATATATGAATATTTTGAAACATTTATTACCCTTCAAATAGTATGAATTTTGATTCTTGAATGTTTGGGTATGGTGAACAATATGGCTCTAGATTACAAGTGTTGTAATTTTTCTAAATACGGCCTGCGTGTCGTGCCTTCCTCTAATGACTCTCGTTGTACATTCTCTTCTCATCTCACTCTCCTCGAATGTTAAAATGAGGTTTCCTTATATAATTTTCCTATTCTAATTATATACCTCCTCTCATTGGCTTGAGGGGACTTAGGATAGGTGAGCCATATTGTATGTATGTTTTATATGCATAATACTGGTATGAGATACAATCGAGACATATGTAAACCGGATAGTTAATTAAACCCTCTAAAAGGAATCTTAAGTCATATGCCGTCAATTAATGAACACTTGTCAAAACCTCGATCGCTCATTTGTAGGCTCCACCAAAGTGGGTGCATTTGAGTTATCTTGGGGAGATAAGCAAGAGTAATGGTGCTACTCTTATGTTTGTTATTGTTTGACTTAATTGAGATTATCAAAACGGTTTTGGATCTCAAGGCATTAGATGGGATTAAAACATGCCGGATCATATGATGATGGAATCCCATAAACATCTAAGAGTTACATGTGATGTAATTGGTAAAGTTGTTACCTACCTAAATAACTTAAAGTTGAGCATCCTGCCAAAGCAGACTCAAGTTTAAACCAAATATGGATCTTAGCCCACTAATTATTACATTGAGCGTTGTTTTATTCAGTGGGAGATTGCTAATTAAATTGCATATTTTAATTGTAGAATCATGACGACTAGTAATACTGCTACATTATCGTTGCGATCTGTCCTTGAGAAGGACAAACTCAATGGGACAAACTTTCTTGACTGGTTCAGGAACTTGAGAATTGTTCTCAAGCAGGAAAGAAAAGTATATGTCCTAGATCAACCAATTCCTGAGGAGCCAGCAGCCAATGCTCCTAGAGCTCAGAGAGATTCTTATGCGAAGCATAAGGAAGACTCTGTCGATGTGGGATGCTTGATGCTTGCCACCATGGTTCCGGAGCTCCAAAGAGATCTGGAACACATGGAGGCTTATGAGATGATTGTGCATCTTAAGGAAATGTTCCAGCAACAGGCAAGGCAAGAGAGGTATGAGACCACTAAGGCCTTACATTCCTGCAAGATGGCTGAAGGTGCATCACTAAGTACTCATGTCTTAAAGATGAAAGGATACATTGATCACCTTGAGAGGCTTGGATTTCCCATGAGCCAGGAGTTAGCTACAGATTTGATCTTGAACTCACTCCCAGAAAGTTATGACCAGTTTGTCATGAACTACAACATGGAGAAATCTATTTCTGAACTGCATGGGATGCTTAAAACTGCTGAGCTGACTGTTAAGAAGAAGCCCAGTACTATTTTGATGGTTCAGAAAGGAAAGGGTATGAAAAAGAAAGGTAAGGGCAAGGGGAAGGGTCATGGCTCATCTGGTAAGACCAAAGAGTCAGGCAAGCCCGAAACCAAGCCTGCACCAAAGAAGGCAAAGCCTCCAAAGGAAGGGGTTTGTTTCTTCTGCAATGAACCAGGTCATTGGAAGAGGAACTGCAAACTCTACCTTGAAGATCTGAAAAAGAACAAGAAGGATAGCGAGGCTATCGCTTCAGGTATTTATGTTATAGACATTCATCTCTCTACTTCCACTACATGGGTATTAGATACTGCATGTGGTTCTCACATTTGTACAAATGTGCAGGGCCTAAAGGACAATAGAAAGCTGAAAAAGGGTGAAGTTGACCTACGAGAGTACGAGTTGGAAATAGAGCAAAGGTTGCTGCTTTAGCTGTAGGCACTTATGAATTAGTTCTGCCCACTGGGCTTTTGTTAGTTTTGAACAATTGCTATTATGTTCCTGCTTTGAGTAGTAACATTGTTTCTCTTTCTTATTTGGATAAGGAATGTTACACTTCCATTTCTAGGAATGGTAAATGTTCCATTTATCGTAATAATATTTTCTATGCTCATGGTGATTTGCATGTTGATCATTACATATTAAACTTGGAACAACCCAATCATGGAAATATCTATAACATAACCACCAAAAGGGTCAAACCAAATGATTTGAATCCGACATACCTCTGGCACTGTCTTCTGGGCCATATAAATGAGAAACGTATTTCTAAACTCCATCAAGATGGATTTCTCAACTCATTTGATTTTGAATCATAGATACTTGCGAGTCTTGTTTGTTAGGAAAGATGACAAAGTCTCCTTTCACTGGGCACAGTGAGAGGGCCACTGATTTGTTGGGACTCATACATACAGATGTGTGTGGACCGATGAATACAAATGCCAGAAGAGGTTATTCGTACTTCATCACATTCATAGATGATTTCAGTAGATATGGCTACGTCTATCTAATGAAACATAAATCCGAATCTTTTGAAATGTTCAAGATATTTCAAAATGAAGTACAAAACCAGCTTGGCAAAATAATTAAAGCCCTTCGATCTGATCGAGGTGGTGAATATTTGAGCCAAGAGTTTATCGATCATCTTAGGAATTGTGGGATAGTCTCACAATTGACTCCTCCAGGAATACCACAATAGAATGGCGTTTCTGAACGGAGGAATCGAACACTATTCGATATGGTTCGATCTATGATGAGTCGAACAGATCTTCCACCGTCCTTTTGGGGCCACGCCCTAGAGACAGCTATGTTCACACTAAATCGTGTTCCATCTAAGGAAGTTGAAAAGACTTCTTATGAGATATGGACTGGGAGGAAACCTAGTTTATCTTTTCTCAACATTTGGGGATGTGAGGTCTATGTTAAGCAACAAGCCTCAGATAAGTTAGCGCCCAAATCTTCAAAGTGCCTTTTTGTGGGATATCCTAAGGAAACCAAGGGATATTATGTCTACTACCCCACTGATAACAAAGTGTTTGTTGTCAGAAATTGTATCTTTCTAGAACGAGAATTTATCTCTAAAAGAATCAGTGGGAATAAGGTACACCTCAAAGAAGTTCGAGAGCCACAAGACACCACATAACTACAGATGGAAAATAGAGAAGACTCACAACAAGTTGTTGAGACTCCTCAAGTCACGCAAGGCCCACGGCGATCTAATAGGGCACGACTTCAGCCTCAGAGATATGGATTTCTGATTTCTGACAATCATGATGTGTTGCTCATTGAGCATAATGAGCCAACTACCTATCGAGAAGCTATAGTGGGACCAAACTCTGAAAAATGGCTTAGTGCCATGAAGTCTGAGATGCAATCCATGTACGACAATAAGGTATGGACCTTAGTCGACCCGCCTGAAGGTGTAAAAACCGTCGGGTGCAAGTGGGTTTTTAAAGAGAAAACCGACATGGATGGCAATGTAAATGTCTTCAAGGCACGACTGGTTGCAAAAGGATTTACTCAAACTCATGGTGTGGACTATGATGAGACCTTTTCCCTAGTTGCAATGGCCAAATCAATCAGAATCCTCCTTGCCATTGCAGCATATTATGACTATGAAATATGGCAGATGGACGTTAAGACAGCCTTCCTTAATGGAAAGCTCCTTGAGGATGTGTATATGACACAACCTAAAGGGTTTGTGCGTTCCGAGGACTCTGGTAAAGTGTGCAAGCTTCAAAGGTCCATTTATGGACTGAAGCAAGCATCTCGGAGTTGGAATCATCATTTTGATGAAGTAGTCAAAGAGTTTGGATTTCTTCAAAATATTGATGAACCTTGTGTGTACAAGAAGGTTAGTGGGAGCACAGTTGTATTTTTGGTACTCTATGTCGATGACATCCTACTCATTGGGAATGACATTCCTACCTTGCAGATTGTCAAGTCTTGGTTAGGAAAGTCTTTCTCAATGAAAGACTTGGGTGAAGCCACCTACATCCTAGGAATTAGGATCTATAGAGATAGATATAAAAGGCTTCTAGGACTGAGTTAGAGCACATATATAGACAAGATACTGCATAGGTTCAGTATGCAGGAATCAAAGAGGGGTTTCATACCCATGTCTCATGGTATTCACCTCAGCAAGGATTTGTGTCCTAGTACACCAGATCAGCGAGGTCGCATGAGTAAGGTTCCATATGCCTCGGCCATAGGATCTATCATGTACGCCATGTTATGTACTCAACCGGATGTCTCGTTTGCCTTAAGTATGACTAGCAGATATCAACAGGACCCCGGTGAGGGCCATTGGACTGCTGTCAAGAATATTCTTAAGTACTTAAGAAGGACTAAGGACTTATTCTTGGTCTATGGTGGATTGGATGACGAGCTATGTGTAACTGGTTACACAGATGCAAGTTTTCAAACTGACCAGGATGACCAAAAATCGCAATCTGGATATGTATTCCTCCTGAATAATGGAGCAGTAAGCTGGAAGAGCTCTAAGCAGAGTACTGTAGCAGATTCTGCACGGAAACTGAGTATATAGCAGCATCTGATGCAGCTAAGGAGGCCTTTTGGATCAGGAAGTTCATTACTGAACTAAGGGTGGTACCGACCATCTCAGATCCAAGAACTTTATTCTGTGACAATAGTGGCGCCATTGCACAGGCCAAAGAGCCTTGGTCACATCAAAGGACCAAGTATATACTCAGGCGATTTCATCTCATCAGAGAAATCAATGATAGAGGTGATATAAAAAAATATGCAAGGTAGCAGGAGAAGACAATGTTGCTGATCCTCTAACAAAGCCGCTTGTGCAGGCAAAACATGAGCGTCATGTTTGGTCAATAGGATTGAGACAAATTAATGATTGTACCTAGTGCAAGTGGGAGGATGTTGAAGATTGTGCCCTAGGGGCTAATCATTACCTTATAAACATTGTTGATTTATGAATTTCTTAATTATGTTATCATATTATTTGCATGTTTACTATGATGACAATCCTTGGATAACTCGTGATCTTATCCTAAATATCCCTGGTCGGTCATCTATGCGGGAGCAGTGATGAAATAAGACCAGTATGACTTTGAAGATATATAGAAATATAAATCAAAGTGATAGGCACATGTAAGAGTACAAGGTGCTGGACCGACCCGCTATGAGAGAGCTGCATGGGTTAAGTCATAAGCTTCTCTCATATACATGCCATGTCACTATGCCCTTTGACCTAAGATCATCATGGATTCCTACATGATAAACGCTCAGTTTTGACCTAGTCAAAAGTCACTTTTGACCGAGTGATCATAAAGGCTATGTTCAGGCTTAGTAGTTTTTCATGCGGAGGAATATGAATGGTCAAGATGGAATTTGTCCCTCACATTTCATAGAGAGAATTACTGGGCCCCTCGATGAGTGAGTCTGAGAAATATATGGCCATACTAGAATGGAAGGGTAGTTCCATTTCTATATTCAGACTACTCAGGGATCGAGAAAGTAATGGTCAGGAACAGGAGGATGACGTTCTCCATGCCTCATCCATGACCGAAATATCGTGTGACAAAAGGGACGTGATATGGTTGTATGAAAGGTACATAGTTTATCGATCCTCATATGTTTTGGGTAGTCATAATGCCTTGCTAGAGACCGCTTACGACTTGTGGGTTAGTATAGTAATTGGCCCACTACCAACTTCATATGGGCCTACAGGGTCGCACACAAAACAGCCCAATGCGAGCTATGATATATAGATTCATTGAATCTAAGAGATGTCTAGATTCAATGAATAGTCTAGGGTGGATTTATATATTTTATATATATATAAATTTTTATATATATTATATATATAATATAAGAGATATTTGTAAGATTTAATTTATAAGGATAAATTAAATCTCTATCACTTTTGAATTTGAATTTAAATGGATATGATCTATTTGAATTTGAAATTCAAATTGATAAGATATCTCAAATTTGATTTATGAGAATAAATCAAATATAATTCTGTCTTATCTTTATTTTAAATTAAATAAATAGGTGAATTAAATCTGTGGAACGGATTTAATATAAACCATTTTTATTTAATTAGTTTCTTATTAAATTATGCAATATATGATATTGTATTAATTCATAATTAATATAAGATTAATTCTGAAGCCCGGCCCTATTAGAAGCCCGATAGCTTCCTATATATTTGACATTAGGGGCTAGGGTTCTACACATCTCTACACACACATTCAGACGTGAGAAAAGGGGCAGGGAGAGTGCAAATGGTTTGCAGATACGAAACTGCCGAAATAGAGACGGTGAGGACGGAATCTCTAGAAAGCCCTAGAGGGACAAGAGGCGCTAGCACGTCGTTCGCGATTGGAACGCTGTTTGTGTGGATACCGGTAGAGGAAGCCGATCTGAGCTGTCGACTTCTTGCGATCGACCAGATACGAAGCAAGGTCGCGACCTATTGACACTGAGGTCGCGACCATACGGGCATCTGAACGTCAGAAATCCAAAAAGAGGATACAGGTCGCGACTTGAAGCTGACGAGGTCGCGACTACAAACTCCAGAGACGTCCGGTCGCGACGTGAAGCAGAGTAGGTCGCGACTAACAACTCTAGAGGCCACAGGTCGCGACGAGAAGCTGAGGATGTCGCGACTGAAAGTTCCAGAGGCGAGGAGTCGCGACTAGTGGACACTGAGGTCGCGACCAAAGCTTGAATACCGAAGGTAACACTTCTTTCTCCTTGACTTAAACACATTCGGTAGATCCTGGCTGGGAATGGAAAAATTTTTAAAGTTAATTTCCGCTGTGTGTCTTCCAATTCCCTTCAGTTTTTAGTAAAAACCACCGTAAAAAGCATTGATCCTATGCTATTTGAAGATAATATATAATCTAATCTGCGGTGAGCTTTAAATTTACTTTTCATATAGCCGCTTGTGGTCCCGTTCTCTGC
Organism: Leucaena leucocephala; assembly: GCA_037074615.1. Taxonomy (NCBI): domain Eukaryota; kingdom Viridiplantae; phylum Streptophyta; class Magnoliopsida; order Fabales; family Fabaceae; genus Leucaena; species Leucaena leucocephala. The sequence goes on from CM073537.1 coordinate 13,196,419, forward strand.
CCTACCACCATAAACTTGGACGAAAGGTATTTTCTAACTATTTTTGGTGACTCCATCGTCGTTCCCATCGTTATCTCCTTTCGTCGTCATTCTCGTCTTCAAATCTGTAAGTCACCATTTAACTTCTTCATTATTTTGTGGTCTAGTTCTTTATTGGGATTAAAGCTAAAAGAGACTAAATGAGTTAATAAACTATGTAAATGTCACATTGTGAGTACGTAGGCAAGTGATTCATTGAAGTGGGTTATAGAGTTTTGGGTATTTGGTTGCTGAAAAATCGAATTGAGTTTTATTCATTTATATTACTAAATGTTTGAACTATTGTAATAAGTGTTGAAAAACTTCAAAATGAGGCTTTAGGATAATAGAGCTTAAGTTATAAATTTGCTCTCTTCCTTTATTTGGATAGTACGTTGAGCCATAGAAGAATATATGGATATAAATAAGTGATGGTTTGATAGTTGATTTATGGATCTAACAAAGACGAATATATGTTTGTGTATGTTATTGGGCCATTGAAGAGTAGAATATAATGTGTTGTTTTGAGATTCTTAATTTCTAAACAAGTGGCTCAATGAAGTTATAATTTTATAGATTATTTCACCATTTTGGATAGTTGGTTGTATTATATTCTTAACTTTATTTATTGTTCAGGTTCAACAAGTTCAAGTTCAGGTTATGGTCAATCTGAGAAGAAAAGAAGAAGAGACCTGACCCATATGAAACGGGTCTCTAGACATATGAGGGGTCAAATCCTACGAGATTTTCTGTTGAGTTTGATGCTAACATGAAGGCAACTGGTCAAAATGGGCCAGTATTTAACAGCTATGTCTGCCATTTAGTACATGCTAAGATTATCATTGCATACCCCAACTAAAATACGGTCGACCATAATGACAAGTATATGATTTGGGAGGATATTTTGGTATATTTCTAATTCTATGTTTCACCTATCTACTTTAGTTATTCATGATTTTTGCCCCTTATTCCAGCTTCATCTTATATGTTTTGTGTACTTCCATACAGCAAAATTTTGACATTCCCGCCACTTCAAGCATGAAGCACCACATCTTAAAGCAATGCGATGAATGGTGGAGGGACTTTAAGTTGAACCATGTGAAGGACTACCTCAGAGGCAATAAGATGAGAGAGCATCCGCATGACACATACCCCAATGTTAATAAGGAAGCTTGGACATTGTTCCGTCAACGGCGGGAAAAGGCTACTTATATTTTAATTAACTTAGTTAGTAATGAATGTACATTTTAATCAACTAATCTAACTTTGTTTCATTTTCATAGGCTATTTGTAAGAGGAATTAAGAAATAGCCAAGAAGAATGTGTACCAGCACTATATGTCTCGAGGAGGGTACAATGTCCTTGAGAGAAAAATGATGCAAGAGCAGTTGGAGGCTGCGCAACAAGTAACTGCATCAGACCCTACTACCTTATACCCTTTTTCATCCATCAGCATCCAGTGTCCATCTCGCCAACAAAAAAGTAAGGCTGTGAGGTTGAAAAAAGGACAATATATCACTCTAGAGGTTACTATAGTTGTTAATAAGATTGTAAGGAACTAATTTAAATACTAAGAATTTATACGTTATTACTTGTTCTTCAGTTATTTTAACTTGGCAACTTGTATATTTTGTAGGATGCTATTGGGAATAGACATCCTGGAGATAGCTATTGGGACCCCTGACCACCCAGGTCGAGTAAGAGGGCCCCCCAAAGGAGTCATACGTAAAGACTTTTTTGGCTCCGCCTCTCAAAAAAGAAGCGCACCCTCCGTAGAAATGCTTCGAGATGAGTTACAAAAGGTTCGAGATGAACTTAAAGAAGAGCATCAAGAAGAGTTAGAAAAGATGCGCTCCAAGATGGATGCCAGAGTCTAAGAGCTTATGGATGCCAGACTCTAGCAAGCCATGATGATAATGGGCTTCCTCACACTCTGCCAAAGTTTAGAGATAAACAAATATTCATTTACTTCTTTTCAATGGACGTTTAACATGTATTTTGTCTTAACTAATTTTTTTTACATTTTTAGGGTTCTCCTGTGGTCACTAGTGGGAAGGGCAGCGCCAATAAGGAGAAGTTTATCTCTCAACCATCTAGTCTTGACCCTACCATTGAGCATATCGAGGACGATGGGGAAAAGTATGGTCTCTATATTGTGAAAGACCAAGGGATTACATCATTCGTCGCTCATGGTATCGTGTACCTGGATCCACAATAATTCACCAGAAAACAATTCCTAATAGCAAGGCCAAGGTCACAATACAACGCATAAAGAAACGATGAAGCACTGTACCAGTTCCCTGCCCCACTGACGAGGTCAAAATATTAGAGCATGCTCTTGGGCAATTTATTATATGGCCAACATATCTGATCAAATTGAGAAAGCGGGTTACACCCCCAAAGGGCCTAGAACTAGAAAAGGTACCACAGAAACCCAAGGTTCAGAGGGCAAAAGTAGACAAGCTTAGACCTCTTCCTAAGAACATATCCTCAAGATATTTTGATAGGGCAACTCTCCACTCTATAGCAGCAGGATTGGAGGAAGCACTTAGTTTCATAATTCTGTCCGGGGTTTTGACCACATAGGAGATTTACAAATTCACCCTGGACTGGAATGACATAGTGCAATTCCTCAAATTTGATGAGCTTGATTCAATTGTCATCTAGTGTGCCATATTGTAAGTTGCAACTTTATTTTAATGCTTTATGTTTAACCATTCGCGCAGTACTGACTCTTTTCTATATTAACAATAGCAACTTCTATCAAAGATGCATTGAAAAAGCAAAAAAAGACACATATGGCTTCATGTGTCCTCAACATGTCTAAAAGATAGGCACCGATAGGAGCTCGAGGATTATGTACATAGTCGACATTATGACCCGCGTCAGGAGGAAGATATATTTTGCACCTTAAATTAAAGGGTAAGTATACTCTTATACTTGGCACACATACATATTAGTATACATTTATATATAATGTTGTTCATATTTTGTAGTACGCATTGGACTCTGTTTGTCATAGCCCCTGAAGCTAATGTGGTTTCTTGGTTTGATTCATTATTTGGACGGCCAGATACCAAGATTTTTTCCATCATCAACACATGAGTTTTCCTTTATAGATTTGTTAAAATAAAAATTTAATGTTATATGATATCTTTTTTTTTAATTGGAGATAGAGATGTGAAAGGCTTCAACTTATTCAGATGTCATCCAGTTAGTAGGGGGACAGATCTATCCAGCCCTGTGAAGGACCGGGACAGGAATAAATATCTATCGGGACCGGATGGGTCTCAGCCTGTCCCTCAGGTCGTCTAGTCCCGTCCTGTCCCGATATGTATATATATATTTTTTTTACAATAACTACATTATACAGTTTATACCCTCCCTCGCGTTGTGTGTTCTCATTTCTTAGTTTCTCACCTTTAGCCCAAGCACTGTAGCTTCCTTCCTCCCCCCAGTCGGCCACCCTCTCACCAAGTCCCGCTTCATCTTCACTTTGTGACGACCTGCCGTTGCTGCTTGTGACCTCCGGCCATCGCTTCTTTCTGTTTCAGTACATCGTTGTCATTCACCTCAGACGTTGTGGATTTAGGGCAACAAATCTCGAAGCCAAAGCCAAAGAGGCTTTCGTCAGTTACCATATAAAACTCAGCAACTACACTAGTATGCTTCTTACTTTACCTAGTCCCTTGCTTGGTTTTGAGAAATTGCCAGTGATGTTGAGAATTTCATAATGCGTAAATCTTTTGGATCCTTGTGTGTGTGTGTTTTCAATTTCCTGATTATGCGAGGTAAAATCATGGTAGGAGAGCAAGAATAATCAAGATGGATTTTTTTTTAATGTGGGAACTCTCTTCAGGGGACACGACATGTTATCTGTATTCTATTTTTTGTAGTTGAGATAGAAATTTTATTTGAGCTATTTGGTTCCATTTGATGATTATGTATTTAACGGAGAAGTTTTCATATAGTGGGTGGCTGGTGCCGAGTTTGATTCTCCTTCTTCATCTATCCTTTGGAATTTCAGTCTCTGTTCCTTACTCTATTCCACTGTGCACGTGTGTGTGGACCTCAATTAGCTGTTGTATGTTGGTTTTGCCTGTTGGTTGCGTTTGTATATGGAAGCTCTTTTCTTTATTATATGTATACTTGAATTGGATATGATTTATGAATTATTGCAACTAATTGTAAATTTGTAAATGCTTTGAACAAGTGTTCTTTAACTATTCTTTGATGGTTTGGTGCGTTCATATTTGTCTATAAGCCCACCGTCTTTCATGTTGATTCTGATGCTGTTTGGAAAATCATATTTCAAAATTTTTAGAACCAAAAGAAAAAAGAAAAACGAAGTGTTAAATTTCATGGTCGAAAATAACTTTTTGGTATTCTATCGCAGTATAATTTTGGAATGATCTTAAAAATTAGGGTTATGAGAAACATTCTTCCCCAACATGAATGCTCTGATGAATGATATTATAAGTGTGGATGATACCTCTTATTTATAGGCCTTTGGACAAAATGAACTTACTGTATTACTAGTCAGCCTTGTTGTAGGGCACCAAATTACCTAGATTTAAGTTCTGCAATATAGTAGCCAACCCTCGGTTGATTTCTTTCAATCATTTCCAGTCTTCCATTAATACTGCTAGTAATAAAATTTGGTTTTTGAGTTTCTTTCATGTAGCGGAGCAGTGGTTACATCAGTTCTATGCTTCAAACACCTATATATTAAGACTCAAAATATACATAAGTAAGTATATGCCCTCTTCATATTTAGCTAATAATACAGAATGCTATCATAGATTACAATTTTTTTCCTATTTTACAGAAGGATGGCAACTGTACCTACTGCTCAAGAGAACTTAGAACAGACAAAAGATGTTGTACATGAAGCTGTAGTTGAAGTACAAGTACAAGACACAGAGGGAGAAGCAGAAGATGTTGAACATGAAGCTGTAGTTGAAGTACAAATATAAGACACAGAGGGAGAAGCAGAAGATATTGAGGAAGAAGAGAAACCAACAAAAAGACTTAAATCTATTGTTTGGGAGCATTTTGATAAAATTCCTTTAGATTAAAACAATAGAGATCACAAAGCCAAGTGTAAGTATTGTCCAATAAAGATTGCTTGCAATCCTGTCACACACGGGACAAGTGGATTGCAAAAAAATTTGGAGAGGTGTCCCCTAAATCCGAATAGAATATATAAGATGAGGCAAGCTATGTTCACTGCAGTAGGGTCTTCTAAAACTGTTAGTCACCATTTATTTAATCAAGAGCGATGTAGACGAGCCGTTGTAGAGTATATCATATTGGATGAAATGCCTTTTCAAACTATTGAAGGTGAAGGTTTTAGACATATGATGAGTCAGGTCGAACCTCGCTTTCAAATTCTGTCAAGGTCAACGGTTACTAGGGAATGCTTAAAGGTATATCTTGAAGAAGCAGGCAACTTGAAAAGTTATTTCAAAAGAACAAAATTATGAGTTTCCCTCACTACAGATACATGGACTTCCAATCAGAATTCCAACTATATGTGTCTCATGTAACATCCCAATTTTCAGGCCTTGAGACACGAAAATAGCCTGAGAATGAGAGGCTACCAGACCCCTTTTGAGCAGAAGTCCCAGAGACATAAGAGAGTTTTTAGGGACTAAGCTGCGAGTAAGTAAAGGTACGGGAACTTATGTGCAAACAGTGGAAGTCCCAAGGGGTAGAATGGCCATTTGGGGTGATGTAAAGGTCAAAGGTTGAAGAGTTACGAGCTGACCGTTCTGGTCGCGACTAGAGTAAAGCATGGTCGCGACTAGTGGTTACAGAAAGAGCTATACGCGACAAGAAAGCATTATGGTCGCGACGTAAAAGAAGTATGGTCGCGACTAGAAAGCAGTGATATCGCGACTAATAGTGGCAGAAAGCCTTAGACGCGACTAAAAAGTGTTATGGTCGCGACTAAAATGTGTTGTGGTCGCGACGATAGAATGTTTTGGTCGCGACGAGAAGATGTTTTGGTCGCGACTAATGTACACAGAATTGTAAGGTCGCGACAAGATGATGTTGAGGTCGCGACTAGTGACTAAAGTGGCGCTAAGCGTACGGGCCAAGAGTGGTGAAGGTCCAAGAGAGATAGTTACCCGGTTGGAGATAGACCGGAGGCAGGATATCAGATACAGGAAAGGTTATCTGGAAACCATGAAGTAAACTGATAAGGTATACTCATGGGTCCCACAAGATGCCACATGGCATTAAAGTAATGGTTTAGTAGAATAAAGTTACTCGGTTGGCACAAAAACCGAGGAGGCACGATAACCGAGGAGATGATCAGATAAAGTCAGGGACTTATCTGGGTGGCATTGGGAAGCGTGCAAGGTCTCTTCCAGTCGCCACATGGCATTAGTCTGTAGAAAGCAGATAAAGGTTGAGGACACGTATTACGAGGCAAGAGACTGGACCGGTGAGTCAGCATGATGAGTCAGCATGCTGAGGTGTCCCAGGAATTCAAGCATGTGATAAATGTGGTGCTGAGGTGTCCCGGTGAGTTGGCACGATGATGCAGTAAAAAAAGGAATTAAGGAAAATAGGAAAATCCAGGAAAAACCAGGACCGCAGGATCAAAGTTCATGGTAATTACAGAATTGCCATTGAAGCCTATTATAAATACCCCCTCCCCTCATTCCATTCTTGCATCACGCATGGAGAGGAGAATGAGAGAGAAAGAAGAGAGGGAAAGGGAAGGAAAGGAAGAGAGAAAGGAGAAAGGAAGAAAGGAAGTTCTGGCGGAGCTGGAAGCAGAATAGAGATAGTAGGGTTCTGCTGAGCTAGCCAGGTAGTAACTAATCCTAGCTTCTATGTAATGGCTTTGTGATTTGATGTGCTATTGTTTGGTTGGATTGTTGTCTTATATGTTATGTCTGAAGCTCTGCTGTAATGCTATGGTCATATGTTATTAAGCATGGAAGCACGCAGCATACTTATCTGTACACAATCACAAGCAAGCACTGTCACACTGTATTACATATATTGTTATGATTGTTGCTACTGAGATTCCCCCGAATCTCATCCCCATCCATAACCCATTACAGGGAGGTTATGCTGAAGTGGATTTAGAGAATCCTAAGAGACGCCGTTATGCTGCCGGAGTAAAGACTGAACATCAGTATATGATAAGTACTGTGTACATAGTGCTGTCTAAGGAGGCTAGAAGTGAGTGGACCTAGCCGGTTCATCTAGTCTTTCCTGGGTACTACGTAGAATGGTAGTTCTCATGAGGGAATTACCGAATCAGTACGGTTCAGTTCTTTGTACAGATGAAGTGTAGCGGTTATGCTGCCGGAGTTTAGGCAGAAGAAGAGCTAGTATAGCTTCCGCAAGTGTACTCTGAGGGCTGTATGGGAGGATGTTTCATTTTGGTATCAGAGCATGAGGTTCTGGCACCAACCAGAAAGGACTCTGGTTCAGAGCATAAGATTCTGGCACAGAACAGAAGATTCTGGCTCAGTGATGCTCTAATTTAGCCCTTGAGTACGACAGAATAGCACTCCGGTCGCGACTAACGTGGTTTATGTCGCGACGGGTAGCCTCAATGAGAGGTTTAGTCGCGACGCATAAGTTTATAGGTCGCGATGGTTATTCACAGAAAGATTTGGTCGCGGCGAGTATGTTCCTAGGTCGCGACGTTATTTAACAGAGAGCTAAGGTTGTGACGAGAAAAGTTTAATGTCGCGACTAGAAATGGCTATGGTTGCGACGTGAAGAGACATAAGTCGCGACGAGAAAATATCCTGGTCGCGACGGTAGAGGAGTTGAGTCGCGACGTAGAAAGGTTAAGGTCGCGACGACAGAAGATTTAGGTCGCGACTAGAAGACAGAAAATGTTAAGGACCCGACGTCTGAAGCTGTAGGTCACGACTAAAGAATAGAAATGATAAGTCGTGAGGAGTTAAGGGTAATGAAGAATCATAGAGGCTATGAATAGCGATTACCCAATACTCATATCGCGACGGAATGACAGAGATGTCCTGGTATGACATTAGAAGATTAAGATCGGGACTATTATGGGTTTAGAAGAGCCCGTGGAGATAAAGCTCCTAGATGGAATAAGAGGTGTTTATGTTTCGTTGTAAAGGAAAAGACAGGTGAACACAAAGCATGAACATAGAGCTTGAGTGGAGAAGCCATGCATAGAGGAAGTTGGCAACTCCAATAAGCAAGTCATCCTTGCTAGGTAGGATAGGCCGCAAAGGATGATAATGATAAGTTAAGATGAGCTAGCTAGATGAGATAGCTAGAATGAGACAGATCCTCCATGTGATTACGAGGAGTAGATCTACATGGTAAAAGTCTTATTCAACCTAGTTGAATAAAAGACCTGAGAGCTAGAATGGGATAGCTAGTATGAAGTTTGCCTCGGAGTAATCCTAGGGCATAGCCTAAAGGCTAGAGATGTGATGATGTTTGATATGGCCTAAGGCTAAGGCTAAGGACGTGATGGTTAATAGGTAAAGAGTTAAAATTCCCTAAGCAGAGGGATTCCATCACAGAGATCTAGGGTAGAGTACCCTAAAGAATAGAAAAGTATGAGTAGATAAAGATTACCCAGATGAGGGGTAAAGAGATTAAAAGGCTAGAGAAGACCTAGAGAAGAGGGTCTAAGGCAAAGCTGAGATAGAACACAGTTCTATGAAAAAGAGAAAGCCAGTCTTATGTTAGTCTTGTGATAAGACAAGATAAGTTATGAAAGGGTGAAATACACCATGAGATAGCTAGAGTGGGCTAGATATGCCATGATAACGTATCAAAGGCATGTAATGAGATACACGGTAGTAAACGTGTAATATGACACGCACCTAGAGATGTGCATTGTATGATGTAACATCCCAACTTTTGGGTCCAGTTCATCTAGGTCAAAGATGAGGAATGTGAGAAATATCCTAAGTCTTAATCCTAGGAATTCTGCAGGTAGCTTGATATGGGCTGGCTCCTGTGCAAGATAACCTGATATGGGCAGGTTGTCAAGCTTTTCAATTAACGATGACTCCCGAAGAGTTTAAGGGATGAGTTATTGAAAGAGAATTTCTAGAACTTAAGATGAAGGATGAGAAGATGAGTAACAGGGCCAGAAAGAGTATGCAGGGGCAAAATCGTAATTATGGGAAAGATCGGGCTGGTAGCCGATGAGTACCATATTTTGCCAGAAAATAGAGAAAATTATGCTGATCATTTCACTGAACTGTGAAATGTGCATATGAGGTCTCTATGTATATGAAAGAATTAGAAATATGACCAGGGGTAAAATGGTCATTTTGGAAAAGTGTGTGCGCGAGTGCTTTTTCAGGCCAAAACAGCCCGGTCCGGATAAAATATCTGAAAATACCGGGAGATAGAGAAAAGGATTCCGGGTTGAATGAGGAGTCACAGAATTTTGATTTGAGGTCCCGATTTTTCTGTAAAAATTCCGGAAGATGGGAATTTACAGTTATAATCGGTAAAGGAAAAGCAGTTCCGATAGGGATGATCGGACTGTGGCCAGGGGGCCGTATAGTGTTTCTGAGGCCTTTAGTGACACCAGGGAAGGCCCAGGCCCATTAGATCAGTCCAGTGGTAAAAGGGGCCGGTGTCCGGGAAAAAGGTGCGAAATGACGAAAATGCCCCTATGTTATAGAACAGCTGAAGAATGAGTAAAGGGTATTTTGGTCATTTGCCTAAGGTTAGACAGTCCAGGGAAGTTATCTGGATAGTTGACCAGGGTCAAAGAATACTCTGGTAAGATGGGAAAAGACAATAATGCCCCTAGTCTCACTAAAGAAAATAAAGAGGAACCAAGGGCATTTTGGTAATTTGACAAGGGGTGTTTCTTGGGAATTGTGCCATCAGAGTACTTGGGCTGGATCAGAGACCCAAGATGATATTCCCAGGCCCAAAAACGCAGGCCCAGTGATTCAGGGGGAAAAGTGGCATTAAAATAATGATTTAATGACTTTTCAGTAAAGTAAAGTTACTCGGTTGGCACGAAAGCCGAGGAGGTGATCAGATAAGTCTGGGACTTATCTGGATAGCATTGGGAAGCGTGCAAGGTCTCTTCTAGGCGCCACATGGCATTAGTCTGGAGAAAGCAGATAAAGCTGAGGACACGCTTTACGAGGCAAGAGACTGGACCGGGGAGTCAGCATGCTGAGTCAGCTGCTGAGGTGTCCAGGATTTCAGACATGTGATAAATGTGGCGCTGAGGTGTCCCGGTGAGGTGTCCTGGATGATGTCATGCATGATGCAGTAAAAAGGAATAAAGAAAAATAGGAAAATCCAGGAAAAACCAGGACCACATGTTCAGATGGCTTCAAAATTACAGGAATGCCATTGAAGGAAACAATAAATACCCCCTCCCCCTCCCATTTCATGCATCCCACGGTTTTGAGCCTTTTAGAGAGAGGAGGAGGTGCTAGAGAGAGAAAGTGAGAGGAAGAAAGAAAGAAAGAAAGGAAGTTCTGGCGGAGCTGGAAGCAGAATAGAGATAGTAGAGTTCTGCTAAGCCTTTGAGGTAGTAACTAATCCTAGCTTTTATGTAATGGCTTTGTGATTTGTTGTGCTATTGTTTGGTTGGATTGTTGTCTTATATGTTATGCTTGAAGCTCTACTGCAATGCTATGATCATATGTTATTGAGTATGGAAGCACGCAGCATACTTATCTGTACACAATCACAAGCAAGCACCGTCACTCTGCATTACATATATTGTTATGATTATTACTACTGAGATTCCCCCGAATCTCATCCCCATCCATAACCCATTACAGAGAGGTTATACTGAAGTGGATTTTGAGAATCCTATGAGACGCCGTTATGCTGCCGAAGTAAAGACTGAACATCAGTATATGATAAGTACTGTGTACGTAGTGCTGTCTAAGGAGGCTAGAAGTGAGTGGACCTAGCCGGTTCATCTAGTCTTTCCTGGGTACTACGTAGAATGGTAGTTCTCATGAGGGGATTACCGAATCAGTACAGTTCAGTTCTTTGTACAGATGAAGCGTAGCGGTTATGCTGCCGGAGTTTAGGTAGAAAGAGATGTAATAGAGATAGCAAGATTATGTATATGTCTTGTTGTGTATGCCTTGTTGTATGACATTTTATTATTTAATAATAAATATTGTTTGGCATGTTAAACTTGTGCATGAGGAATTAAGAGAAAAATTCGCAGGTCCTGAGGTAGCAGTGTTCTGACCTCAGTTTGATCTAGTAAACGAAGGAGTTTGGCCACGAAATTTGGTGAGCCAGTGGTACACATCTGGGGCATTCCGTGGATAGGTAATAAGCCTCATTTGGTTGTGTAGAACGAGATAAATTAATTTTCAAATTAAAGGTTCAGAATAAGGAACTTAAGAGTAAAATTTTGAATTTCTGGGTTTAAGTTAAGATATATCAAGATAATGTTGCTTCCGCAAGTGTACTCTGAGGAGTCTAAGGGAGGATGTTTCATATGAACAGACAGAGAGGCTCCCTGTTTGGTAGGAATCAGATGTTTGAATGTTATGCTATGAAAGAGAATAGAAAATGAGAGCTTTCACTCTTTGTATGAGATGTCAGGCTTAATGTTATGCTAAAACTATGCAAGCTCCGAGTGTTAGAGCTGTGCCTAGTTAGAACAGGAATGCTTAAGCTCCGATGTTAGAGCTTTGCATTCATAAGCAGGTATGCAGTCCTGCAGTATGTTGGCCAAGCATTATGCATATTAGAGTAGGTGCTTTTGTTTACCAGCAAAGTAAAGAAAGAATAGCTGCGTAAGTCCTCTCTCTGTATGATGTTAAGTGCAAAGAAAGATGAAATGTTGCAGATTTTAAAGCAGTCTGCGAGATATCAAGAGAAGTAGTAAGAATATGATGCTTAAAGTATGATGAGTAGTTAGAAGAAATTCCCGAATACAGTAATATTCGAGAGAATTTCATATGAAAGAAATGGACACTACTCATAAGTGCAGTAAGTGGTCCATAAGAGGAAAGTAGATTTCAACTCTGATTGGATTAACCCAGAGAAAGAAAGGCATGTTACGAAGAGATGTAAAGTTATGATGAGTACTTTGCCAGATGTTAAGTTAATTTGGCTATGGTACTGATTAAATTTCGAGGACGAAATTTATTTAAAGGGGAGGAGAAATGTAACATCCCAATTTTCAGGCCTTGAGACACGGAAATAGCCTGAGAATGAGAGGCTACCAGACCCCTTTTGAGCAGAAGTCCCAGAGACATAAGAGAGTTTTTAGGGACTAAGCTGCGAGTAAGTAAAGGTACGGGAACTTATGTGCAAACAGTGGAAGTCCCAAGGGGTAGAATGGCCATTTGGGGTGATGTAAATGTCAAAGGTTGAAGAGTTACGAGCTGACCGTTCTGGTCGCGACTAGAGTAAAGCATGGTCGCGACTAGTGGTTACAGAAAGAGCTATACGCGACAAGAAAGCATTATGGTCGCGACGTAAAAGAAGTATGGTCGCGACTAGAAAGCAGTGATATCGCGACTAATAGTGGCAGAAAGCCTTAGGCGCGACTAAAAAGTGTTATGGTCGCGACTAAAATGTGTTGTGGTCGCGATGATAGAATGTTTTGGTCGCGACTAGAAGATGTTTTGGTCGCGACTAATGTACACAGAATTGTAAGGTCGCGACAAGATGATGTTGAGGTCGCGACTAGTGACTAAAGTGGCGCTAAGCGTACGGGCCAAGAGTGGTGAAGGTCCAAGAGAGATAGTTACCCGGTTGGAGATAGACCGGAGGCAGGATATCAGATACAGGAAAGGTTATCTAGAAACCATGAAGTAAACTGATAAGGTATACTCATGGGTCCCACAAGATGCCACATGGCATTAAAGTAATGGTTTAGTAGAATAAAGTTACTCGGTTGGCACAAAAACCGAGGAGGCACGATAACCGAGGAGATGATCAGATAAAGTCAGGGACTTATCTGGGTGGCATTGGGAAGCGTGCAAGGTCTCTTCCAGTCGCCACATGGCATTAGTCTGCAGAAAGCAGATAAAGGTTGAGGACACGTATTACGAGGCAAGAGACTGGACCGGTGAGTCAGCATGGTGAGTCAGCATGCTGAGGTGTCCCAGGAATTCAAGCATGTGATAAATGTGGTGCTGAGGTGTCCCGGTGAGTTGGCACGATGATGCAGTAAAAAAAGGAATTAAGGAAAATAGGAAAATCCAGGAAAAACCAGGACCGCAGGATCAAAGTTCATGGTAATTACAGAATTGCCATTGAAGCCTATTATAAATACCCCCTCCCCTCATTCCATTCTTGCATCAAGCATGGAGAGGAGAATGAGAGAGAAAGAAGAGAGGGAAAGGGAAGGAAAGGAAGAGAGAAAGGAGAAAGGAAGAAAGGAAGTTCTGGCGGAGCTGGAAGCAGAATAGAGATAGTAGGGTTCTGCTGAGCTAGCCAGGTAGTAACTAATCCTAGCTTCTATGTAATGGCTTTGTGATTTGATGTGCTATTGTTTGGTTGGATTGTTGTCTTATATGTTATGTCTGAAGCTCTGCTGTAATGCTATGGTCATATGTTATTAAGCATGGAAGCACGCAGCATACTTATCTGTACACAATCACAAGCAAGCACTGTCACACTGCATTACATATATTGTTATGATTGTTGCTACTGAGATTCCCCCGAATCTCATCCCCATCCATAACCCATTACAGGGAGGTTATGCTGAAGTGGATTTAGAGAATCCTAAGAGACGCCGTTATGCTGCCGGAGTAAAGACTGAACATCAGTATATGATAAGTACTGTGTACGTAGTGCTGTCTAAGGAGGCTAGAAGTGAGTGGACCTAGCCGGTTCATCTAGTCTTTCCTGAGTACTACGTAGAATGGTAGTTCTCATGAGGGAATTACCGAATCAGTACGGTTCAGTTCTTTGTACAGATGAAGTGTAGCGGTTATGCTGCCGGAGTTTAGGCAGAAGAAGAGCTAGTATAGCTTCCGCAAGTGTACTCTGAGGGCTGTATGGGAGGATGTTTCATCTCACTACGCATTGGATCGATGAAGATTGGCATTTGCAAAAGCGAATCTTAAATTTCTGCATAGTTGAAGACCATAAAGGTGACACAATTACAGAAGAAATTGAGAAATGTTTATTGTCATGGGGCATTGATAAAGTTTTTACCATTACAGTTGATAATGCTTCTTCAATTGACAATGCATTATCAACTTTGAAGTCAATTTTCAGACATTGGAATGGTCTTGTCTGTGATGAGGACTTCTTCCACTTGAGATGTTGTGCTTATATCATGAATTTGATCGTGTCAGATGGTGTCAGAGAAATGCATGACTCTATTGAAGCCATTCGGAATGCAGTTAAATATGTAAGATCTTCTCCTACAAGGCTCTAAAAATTCAAAGAGCTTGTAGAGAAAATGAAGATCAATTCAAAGAGTCTCTTGAGAATGGATTGTCCCACTAGGTGGAATTCAACTTATATAATGTTGGAGAATGCTATTAAATTCAGTAGCGTGTTTGCAAGGATAGAGGAATTTGATACAGAGTACCAAAGAAGCTTTAAGGATAAAAAAGTTATTGGTCCCCTACAGTTAAGTCATTCAAAGAAGCTCAGGAGTTTGTTACATTCTTGAAGGTGTTCTACAATGTAACTTTAAAATTTTCAAGATCACTTCATGTGACCTCAAATTTAGCCTTCCAAAAAATCATTAATGTGGCTGTTCTTTTGAAGAGAAGGTCAAACAATCCAAATTCTTTGTTGTGTCACATGGCTAAGAGTATGCAGGGAAAATATGACAAGTATTGGGGTAAATTTGAAAACTTAAATCCTTTGTTGGTGATTGCAGTGGTGCTTACCCCAGGTATAAAATGAAGTTTTTGAAGTTTGCTTTTAAGGATATGTTTTCTGATCCTGCACATCGTGTCGCCATGTACAAAAAGGTCTACGCAGTCTTGTATCGCTTGTATGATCATTATTCAGATGCACATGATGCTTCTCAACTTGAAACTCAAAGTGCATGTCAAAGTCAGAGTCAATCACAACTACCAACTCAAGGTTCTTATGGCACTGATGTCTTGTAGCTAGAGTCTTTTGATATTGATGATGGGGTGGGTTCTTGTGCAATTCAAAGGTTCCTTGCCCACACTGACTTTGAGAGTCAAACATATAAGTATGCGGAGTTAGAGAGGTATCTACAGGCTGAGCTAGCTGACTATCATAATCCTACATTTGATCTTTTGGATTGGTGGAGAATGAATGCTAGAAAGTACAAAGTCATTTCATTGATTGCACGTGATGTGTTAGCTATGCCTATCTCTACTGTGTCCTCTGAATCAACATTCAGTACAGGGGGACGTGTTATTGATGACTTCAGAAGTTCACTATCCTCTAAGATGGTTGAAGCACTAATTTGTGCACAAAATTGGTTATCTCCATCTACATTCAAATTAAAAGACTTTGACATTGACAATTTCAACGAAACTTTGCCAGTAGAAAATGGTATTGGTTATATCATATTATTTATTTTATTTCATAGATGATTTTATTTGTTTAGCCTTATTTTATTTCTTAATTATCCTCTCTCTCTTTTTTGTTTCTTTGCAGATGAAGCAATAACTTCATTAAGTGAAAGAAGAAGTAACACATGTCTTTGGTTTTTGACTATTTGTTTCTTTGTTTTATTCCTTAGAATGTTTTCATGGTGTTCTTTTGTTTCCCTTATATGGGTAAGTTGTCATTTTAATTTTATATCAGGGAGTAACGGTGGTATTTAAAGGAAGTTATTGTAGCATTTTATATAGAATGATTTATAAAATGATTTTATTATATAATTTAAAAAAAAACAATTGGGAATTCCCGAACCATACGGGACCGGGACACATTCGGGACGGGACGGGACGGGACGGGACACGGGACGCAAAATGCGTCCCGTGTCCTGTTTCGGGACAGGAAGCGGGACGCGGGACGGGGTCGTCCCGGTCCCGACCCGTCCCGTGCCCAGCCCTACCAATTAGTACTAATCCTTCATAGATTTATCCTCAAGTAAGTACTTTTCAAATAATTAAGTTTTAGTTTTCATAAATTTATTAGGGCGAAAGTTAGTCACTAATATGCTTTGTGTTTTTCTATTTTGTTAGTACCGTCGTCAACCTGGCAATGTTGAGTGCGGATATTATATAATCCGATATATGCACGAGATCATTGAGATAGGGATCACGGATATCTTACATGAGGTATGAAGTGATCAATATTTAGACTTTTTCAACTTATCGTATCTTGAATATTTACCTATTACTTCTAACTTGTAGTTGTTCAAGCAAAACAAAATGAGCTTTGAAGATGAGCAAATCTACTCAATGATGGATGCTTTGGCAAAAACTACCATGGAGAACTTGCCTTAATCAATCATCCATTTTGTGTGTATATATGATTGTACAATATCCGTGTATAGATGATTGTATTATATTTTGGTTCATTGCATGCAATAATAAGAATTCGAATTACTTTATTACTATATATTGACATTTAATTTGGATTTTTCTATTGCTTACTTCATACTTTGTTGCCTATAGTATGTCTTCATTATTGCAAATATAGGGCGGTATAGATGGGAAAATTGAAAGAAAGTGTAAAAAAACATTAAGCATTTAATAGCGGTTTTTCTGAAAATCGCCATTACAATTATAGACTTTAACGGCAGTTACCTTAAAAACAGTCGTTATATGATTAAACTGTAACGGCGATTTTATTAAAAAATGCTGTAAAATTCTAAATATATAGCGGCAGTTTTATAAAAATCTCAGTTAAAGTATTACACTTAATAGCAATTTTTCAACCACCGTTAAAAGTTAGACTTACAACGGCAGTAGAATTCATGCCGGTTATAAAAACCGCCATGAAATGTCACTTTTAACTGCATTTGTACGACTTTTTTTAGTAGTGCTACCATCTAGATAATGTAAGCAATGCCTGAAACATCTCCTCCTGTCTCATTCCAACATAACCTCATATCTCAAACTAAGCTTTCATCTCTTCTTCACTCATTCCTCAACATCTTCTTTCTTACCTTTCTCCCAATTTGTAAATGGCTCAATTCCTTTCCACCTCTCCATAACATCTTCCCCCAGTCACTAAAGTCATCATGAGCCTCTTCTACCAACCTCAATCATCTTGAGAGAGTTTCAAGCAATCAACCAAATCCACGGCAAGAAATGATAGGACCATTTTAAGCTTTGTAGCAGAAGAGAGAGCCACATCTCAAAAATGGCCCAACACGCTCTTCTGCTTCATAACTTCAAATGGGTTCCATCATCTAATCTCATGGACCAATGAATCTAATGGCAGAAGTTGATGACCTAATAAAAGGAAAAAGAAAACTTACAGATATAATTCAAAACTGAAAAAAAAAACCATAATGACTTTTTAGCAGCTAAGAAAAGCTTAGAGAGTAAAAATGGGGAAGAACTTTCCTTATTTTACATTTTTATATTTGCATGTACAAGACTTTAAAGTGAATTTTTATTTATGAGTCTCCAATCATCAAATAGTATAATACATAAATTACAATATCTACTCTAATATATATGTACATTTCTTAAAATTAATGAATCGTAATATATCTAGTACATACAAGTGCTCTTGTATTTAATAACTCGATTCATGAACAGAAGATGATTTAAAATAGAATGGTTCATGAACGTAATTACGTTCAATGAATTTTGGGAGGTAATGAACATTTAATAGCATTTGTCACACAATTTTTTTTATATTTGAATTTAAATTACTCATTATCCCTTTCGAGGAAAGTTTTAACAACTACAACCCCTAAGGTTTACTTAGTTCATAAATTATGGAGATCTTAAAAGGGCACACTTTGACTACAAGGACCCAGACATTGCTCTTTTAACGAGGAACATAAAACACCAACAACTTGATGCTAATATAAATGAACATGGTGCCTGTTCATCCTCAGCTTAACAAGTCATATAATGTGTTACGTTGCTTTTTATGTATGATTTTAAAGCACTGGTTTCATAATAAAAAATAATAATTTTTAGTTATTTCTTTTCGAATGCTAAAAATTGAAATACGATCATCTCAATTTTGTTCAGGCAATGCAAAGAACGGGGTTTGCCGTCTAGTTATTTAGTGTATTGTGCAACTCTTCTCACCCTATTTTCCGTTTTCTAGCATACACCGGCAACTACAGCGTCATGAGCCATAAAGGATAAGCAATCTCAACTTGTAATCTTACTTCGTGTTATAAAATAAGAGAAAATAAAGAAGTTAAATAGGAGAAAAAATAACTAGACAAGAGATTGAAATGGGAGGTAAGGCAGTATTCCTTATATGCTTGTATGCTCATTTGTACAAATACCTTGTGCATGACCACTATTTATAGCCCACAACCTTGCATCTGCATAACCAATCAATTGTGATCCATATTCTTTAGAATAAAATAATCCCATATCAATTGTCCCTCGAAGGTATTGAAATATGTTTAACTCCATTTCAATATCTTCTTATTGGGGAAGAACTAAATCTTGCCAATAAACTCATAGCAAATGCAATATCAGGTCGTGTTGAATTAGCGAGATATATTAGTGCTCCTATAGCACTAAGATATGGTACTTCTGGATCAAGAAGTTCTTCATTTTCCTCTTGAGGGCGAAAAGGATCTTTTTCTTTAACTAGCGATCTCATAACCATTGGAGTAGTTAATGGATGCGCTTTATCCATATAAAATTACTTTAATATTTTTTCAATATAAGATGATTGATGAAGAAAAACTCCATTTGTTAAGTGCTCGATTTGTAAACCGAGACAATTTTTTCAAGATCTTTCATTTCAAATTCTTTCTTTAAACCATCAACTGCTTTTTGAAGCTCTTCAAGAGTTCCAATTATATTAAGTCATCCATATAGACAACAATTATAACAAATTCTGATGTATTCCTTTTTATAAAAACACATGAGCTGATTGAGTCATTTTTATAGCTGCTTTTAACAAATATTCACTTAGACGATTATACCACATTCTTCCATATTGTTTTAATCCATATAAGGATTTATGGAAATGAATTGCATAATTTTCTCAAGAATTCTTACATGCTTCAGGCAATTTAAATCCTTCAGAGATTTTTATATAAATTTTAGTATCTAAAGAACCATATAAGTATGCTGTAACAACGTCCATCATACGCATATCAAGTCTTTCATGCACTACCAGACTAATTAGATATCTTAAAGTAATTGTATCCACCATAGGAGAATATATTTCTTCATAATAAATGACAGGTCTTTGCAAAAAACCTTGTGCCATAAGTCATGCTTTATATCTAATAACCTCATTTTTCTCATTTCATTTTTGCACAAAAACCCATCTATACCTAACTGGTTCAACACTATTCGATATTTGGACTACAGGTCAAAAAATTTCACGTTTTGAAAGTGAATTCAATTCTACTTGAATTGCATCTTTCCATTTTGGCCAATCAATTCTATGTCTACATTCTTCAACTGACCTATGTTCAAGATCCTCACTTTGATTAGTTATTTCAATAGGAACACTGTATGAAAAAACATCATCGATGACTATATTTTCTCGGTTCCATCTTTTTCCCGTAGTGACATAACTTATCGAGATCTCTTCATTATTTTTAGGTACTTGGACCTCTTCTGGGGTCTTTTGATTTGTTATGTCCTGGGTCTCTCCTATAAGACCAGCCTCCTCAATTCGACCATCTTGATTGTTTACTCTTTTCTTTGTAGGATTTTTATCTTTAGAACCGATTGGTCTACCATGCTTCAAGCGTGGTTTAGTTTTATTTGCACTTACTACTTGTCCTGCTAGGACATTAATTCTAATTGGGGCATTTTCAGCTGGAATATGAGATTTGGTAATTCTTTTGGGGTTAGTAAATACATCTGGCAGTTGATTTACAATATTTTGCAAATGAATTATTTTTTGAACTTCAAACTCACATTGTTGTGTTCAAGGATCTAAATGAGACAGCGATAATGATTTCCATGTGATTTCTTTATCCAGCTGCTTATTATCTCCCCGTAATGTTGGAATTTTTATCTCATCAAAATGGCAATTATCAAAACGTGCCGTAAACAAATCTCCCATTTATGGTTCTAAATACTTGATTATAGAAGGAGATTCATAACCAATATATATCCCTAACCTTCTCTGAGGTCCCATCTTTGTGCGTTGTGGTGGAGCAATTGGGACAAATACCGCACATCAAAAAATTCTAAGATGGGAAATTTTTGGTTCCTGACCAAAAGCTAACTGTAATGGTGAGAATTTATGATAACTTGTTGGCCTGATGCGTATAATTGTTGCTGCATGTAAAATTGCATGTCCCCAAGCTAAAATAGGAAGTTTTGTTCTTATAAGCATTGGTTTAGCAATCAATTGGAGGCATTTAATTAATGATTCTACTAAACCATTTTGAGTGTGGACATTAGCAACAAATTTCTCTACTGGTATTCCAGTTGCCATGCAATAATTATTAAAAATTTGAGATGAAAATTCACTCGCATTATCAAGACGAATTGTCTTAATTGTATATTCTAGAAATTATGCTCTTAATCAAATTATTTGAGCAATCTAGCAAATGCTAAATTTCGTGTAGATAACAAACACACATATGACCATTTTGTAGGTACATCTATTAAAACCATAAAATATCTAAATTGTCCACATGGTGGATGAATATGTCCACATATATCCCCTTGGACAAGTTCCAAAATGTAGGGGATTTTACCCCAACTTTTGTTAATGAAAGTCTTGTAATTAGTTTGCCTTGAGAACAAGTAACACATGAAAAATCTTTAAATTGAAGAATCTCCTGGCTCTTCAATGGATGTCCATGTGAATTTTCAATAATTCTTCGCATCATAGTTGATCCAGGATGGCCTAACCTGTAATGCCAAACAATGAATATATTTTTATCAGTAAAATTCTGGTTTACTGTAGCATTTGTTTCAATTATACTAATATTTGTATAGTACAAACCAGAAGATAATGTAGGTACTTTTTCAAGAACACATTTTTCTCCATGTCTAACAATTGTAATATGTAGATATTCAATATTTTTCTCATCTATAGTCTCAATATGATACCCATTTCGGCGGATATTCTTAAAACTTAACAAATTTCTTTAAGACTTAGAGGAATATAAAGCATCATTAATAACAAAATTTGTCCCTTTGGGTAATATTATCATTGTTCTTCCAGAGCCTTCAATTAATTTTGTATTACCTACCTGCTATAGTATTGATGCTTGCACTATTCATTATCAAATGAGAAAAACATTTTTTATCTTTGAGTATGGTATATGTTGTAGCACTATCTATGAGACATATATCTTCATTCTTGTGCCCAATAAAAGAGAAAAGAACATCTATATTCTTCATCCAAAGAAAATAAATGTATCAAAATACATTATTAGCAATAATGCTCTTAAAACAAGAAAATAAAAGTAAACATAAATAAATCATAAAGCATAAACTAAATTAGGATAAAATATAGATAAAACATACACTACATTAGTCTTATTCTTTTTTTGCCAAATTTGTTTGTCTAATCATGATTCTTAAAGAAATCAGCCACTTCTAAGTGTGTCATAGCATCAAGGCCATCATCTAGCTCATGGGTATCATCATTCTTGTATGCAAATTTTGCCTCAACATCATCATCTTGGAAAATCATATTTGCTACCATATTCTTTGAATTCATTTTTATGCAGGCTTGATAAAGCTTTTCTAGATGCTCAGGCATACGACAAGTACGCGACCAGTGCCCCTTTATCCCACACTTATAACATAGAGTTTTCACAATTTTTGAGGGACCACCCTTATCTTTTTTCTACCCTTCATTATGTTTCTTCTTTTGGTGGGTATTCGGATTATAATTACTTCTACCACTATGATGACGGTAATTACCATATCCCCTAACACGGCCACGGCCACGACCGCGACCGCGACCATAGGCATGAAAATTAGTACATTCGGTCACATTCGCTTCAAAGAATGGTGTTAATCCAGTGGGATGAATCTCATGACTTTTCATCAACAGCTCATTATTTTGTTCAGCAGTAAGAAGACATGAGATTAGTTCATAATACTTTTTAAAACCTTTCTCACAGTATTGCTATTGTAGGAGCACATTTGAAGCATGAAAGGTTGAAAAAAAATCTAATAAGTCATCATCTGTTATTTTCTCATCACACAATTTCAATGTAGAACTTATTTTAAAAACAGTTGAATTATATTCATATACAGATTTAAAATCTTGTAGCCTTAAATATAACCATTCATAACGAGCTTTGGGCAAGATTACTATCTTTTGGTGATCATATCGTTCTTTTAAATTATTCCACAAGTCACCATTAGGTATTCAGCTTTTAGCCCTTCATGTAAATGGTGGTGAAGGAAAATTATGGCCTTAGCCTTGTCTTGATTTCTTGCTTCATTTCCAGCTAAAATAGCACTTCCTAGACCTTTGGGATCTAGGTGGATTTCAGCATCTAAAACCTAAGACATATTTTTTTCCCGAGATATCAAGAGCGGTAAACTCGAGTTTGGTAAGATTAGCTATGGATCAAACTAAAATAATAATTATAATAATAACAATTAGAATTATGATAAAATTAATTGGGAAAAAATATGATAATAAAAATATAAATCAAATAAATATTATATATTCAAAATAAATATAAATTCAATAAAAGTAACAAAATATAAATGGAAAAAATAAAGAAACAAAATAAATAAAATAAATATAATATAATATATATAGTAACATGTAAGTAATTAAATAAACAACACAAAATAATGTATAATGGAAATAACATAAATAATACAGAGAAAATAATGCTATAACATAAATAAAATAAGTAATATAAATTAAATAAACATAAATAAATAAACATAACAAAATAAATTAAATAGCATAAAGAAACATGTATAAATATAAACAACATAAATAATATGTTACAATACATAGAATTAGAAATAATATAAATTTAATATAAAAATAATAACCTAGTATAAGTAATTCGTAATATAAATAAGTGAATATTACATAACTATAATAAATATATAATAATGCTAAGAATACAAAGAAGATAAATAAATTAATTTGAAACATAAATTAATAAATATAGGGGAGAGGGAATTGGAAATGGAAACAACACACACCCATATAAATATATATATAAATAGAGAATCAGTCATAATATTATATCAATATATCAAAAGAAGAAGAAGAAATAGTACAGTATAATATTTTACATAAGAATAAAATAGAATAAAGATAACCCCCACACACATATTTATAATCTAACAACAAAAATTAAAATAGATTGAAAGAATAACATAATAAATAATAGTAGAATATATAACAAATGTATAGAAAATGAAATTTGCCCATAATAATTAGGTAAGAGGATAATCGGGTAATAGGGTAAAGGAAAATATTATATACTATTAAAACATATTAACATAGTATATGATAAAGAAAAGAAAACATATATGATAATTAGATAAAGAGAAAACTAATAACCTTAGTATATAATTGAACATAATAATATATGAATTGACAATAAGTTTATACCTTAAATTTTTCAGAGTAATGCCGTGCTCATAACATTTTATAAAATAAGAAAAGATGAAGAAATTAAAGAGGAGAAGAAATAACTATACAAGAGATTGAAATGGGAGGTATATGCTTGTATGTTCACTTGTACAAATGCCTTGTACATGGCTACTATTTATAGGCAACAACCATTAAAGAATAAACAAAAGGTTACAAAGGAATAAAGATGAATATAATAGCATTAACAAAAAGAAATTCCTCTCAAGTTATTCATTGAGGAGGTTATATGTTTATGACATAAAAGGAAGAAGGAATCTTAAGAAGAATTCTAAGAGGTAGGAATTATATAGACATCCACGTATGTAAGAAATATTTGCAACACTTCGCTTCTTTTGTTTTGTTTTCTTAATTTTGCCTTAATTATATCATGAGGTTTGAATCTTACAGCATTTATTGCTATTTATTTCACCATTATCACTTGAGTTAATAACTTTGCTTATTACGTTGTTAGATTTAAGCCTGATTTGAGAAAAATCAAAATCTGCATATTGAGCGTGACTTTTCTTTTCTTTAAATTTTTTTAGACTGGGTTACGTTTTTTTAAAATATATGAATCAATAAATAGGGGGATCCAATGTTATAATAAAATGAAAAAACATAGAAAATGTTATGAAAATAAGAAGAGAAGAGGAAATTGGAGGATATTGAAGAATAATTGGGGAGTGGTTCTTGTTCATATAGTTATCTCAAATGTGTATATATCATCCTCTATTTATAAAACACAACATTGAAGACTAACTTTATTAGGAAAACCTAATGGGACAAAACTTTGGTTAAAGAAAAAAAGAGTATAGTATAATCTTTATTCTCCCTGATGATAATATCACATTTATTTCTCCTTATAACAACATTATTTTTGTTCCCCTTATTACTACATCATTTTTGCTACCGATGATGATAACATCTCATTTTTAACATCATTTTCTCAATAGAGTGTATTATTTTTTTAACTGGATTATTTTTACTATTTTTTGGTATATCTCCCTTTTAGCTAATCATACATGATACATTATCATCATATAATATTTTTACATATATTTCTCTAACATATCTTCTGGATATGTTGAATTATCAACATTATCTTCACTTGCCTTATGCACTGTAGAAATAATAAATAAAAATCATCCTAAAAATCACTATGATATATCTTGCATCATCATATTCAATTTGTTATTAACAATATGATCTTATATGTAACAATCACATCAAATCCAATTTTACTATCCATTTCTACACCTGCAAGAACTTAATTTTACCAATAAAATCATAACATGCAATATCAATTAAATATGTAAATATTATAGTAGAATAAATATATGGAACTTCTGGTCTATTAAATTTAATATATTTTGGCAGAGAAAATGATCATAGTAGAGATGCAATGATTTTGAAAGATATTCAATACTAGACATTTTTCATATGCTTAAGATATTTTAAATTCTTAAAAGATTCTCATATAAATTTTGCTATTTTGTGAACCATATTCATAGGCTATAATAATATTTATTAGTACCGTATTTTGTTTTCACATACTGTCAGACTAATAATTGCATCCACCACAAAATAACATTTCTCATCATAACCTTTGTGAAAATCTTTATTTTCACATCAATTTCATATATCCAATAATAACTTCACATTTCAAATATTTGGATTCTAACTCCATAATTTTCACATGTTGAAAAAATATAACCTTATTTCCATTGTCTCTCTTCTCTTTTAATTTTTCTTTTGGCCAATCACTTTTCTGTCTACTTCACATGCTAGATCTATACACAAGATCCCCATTTGATCACGTGATATTATTATCAAAATATTGTCGACAACTATATCTTTTTTATTCCATTTTTCTTGTTGTTATATAACTTATTAAGCTCTTTTTATTACTTTTCATATACCTGAACCTCTTTTGAGATTTTTATAAGTAATTATGTCTTGACGCTCTTTTAGAGTATATGCCTTCTCAATATAATCATTTTAATTACATGTTCCTCTATTTCTAAGATTATATTTGGAACCAATTAGTCTTTCATACTTCAGGCATGTCTTAGTTTCATTTATACTAATTGGAACATTTGCAGCATAATTTTCATTTAAGTCAGTAATCACATCTAGCAGCTATTTTGTAATATTTCATTAATGCAATATTTGATGAATTTATGGTTCATACTACTATATTTGAGAATCTACATTTGATAGTAATAATACAGTCTTTATGTTTTATTTTCCAACTACTCAATTTATCTCCCTCAAATTGAGAAAACTTTGTCGAATGACAATCAACTAATCATGTAGTATAAGTCTCCTAAATCCGTTTGTTTCCTTTAGAAACATCATTTTTTCTCATTTATAGATAAATAAGAAGAAGGAGATTCCTACCCAACATTTATCCTAACTTTCTTATAATATCCATCTATGTGCATTGTGGTGCATTAATAGTAATAGCACATTCAAGCTTTTAAGATGAAAAACATCTGGCTCTTGACCAAAAGATAATTTTATCAGGAGAATTTGTTGGCTTGATATGTATATGTGCTACAATATATCAAATCAAATATGTCAACACTGAAATAGAAATTTTATTCTGTAAGTAGTAATCTAACAACTTATGGAGACATTAATAAATGATTCTATTGATATATAATCTCACTAGCGTCATTAAGGGAATATTTTCATGATAACATATTCTGAAAATTATACATTCAACATAATGATTTATTCAAATAATATTATAAACTTATGGTTGCAAACTCATAATAATCACACATGTAACCATATTATATATGCACCTATCAAATTAAATTTATTGAATACTTATATGGTTTACATGCTAATTGAATTGGCCCATATGAATTTAATATCCTTCCAAAAATGTAGAGATACATTCAAAATCATAACTATATTATCATAATCAATTTTCTTTGAGAACAAGCAACATATGAATTCATGAAAAATATGTTAACTATTCATGAAGAAACTTCAAATTCTTCAATAGATGTTAATATATAATCTTCAATAATTTTTATGATGATCAAATAAGCCATGCCAACAATAAATCTATTTGTATCAGTAAACTTCTAGTTCACTGTTAACAATAATAAACTTTTTATAACATATGACTAATTTAAAATATCAATATGACTTTTTAGGACATAAATTTGGTATATTAAAGTATATGAGCATAATTTTATCTAATATTGACTCACACTTGTATTTCATATATTTTAAAGACAGGGCTAGCATGTATTGGGCCAATAACCTATCTTTCACTTGGAAGCCTAAATGATTTCTAGTTCACATACAATCATGGATTTTAATCTAATGAGCTATCAACTTCAAATCTTTTGGTGAACTAAAGTTTTGATCTATGGATCATAATATTCATTATCAATTCTTTTTTTACCTATAAAAAAATCTGTATTAATTTTTCAAGAATTATATCAATTCTTCAGGAACTATTATGTATTACTTATTTATGTAGATAAATACTTCAATTTGCTGCTTTTGATACATACCATTTAACATATGAATATGAAATATTTAAAATTATCTACAACATATATATTTGTTATAAATTAATAAATCATAATAGGTAGAATTGTACCTCACATCACAACTATAGGAATTTACAATTTTCGCCAATACCTCACATATAATGGTGGAATGAAAGAATGAATGATTGATCTAAACATCCACCTTCCATTAAAATATTTTAAAAAAATAAACATATATATCAATTTAATATATATTAACTAAACAAAATAAAAGTTTGAATAGATCTACTAACAGAAAGGAAATAGTAAATTACTGACATTTTTTAATAAATGCACAACTATATAGTGAACAGACAGATCAATCATTCATGCTTAATAATTTTTTTCATAAAAATAAATTGCCATTCTCCTAATTTAAATGGGATATAAATATATTCTTTCCGTTTTAAATGTCACACAAAACTAATGCAATTTCAATATATACGTACATGTGTCATATCATGATTTATATCTAAACTTATACAAACAATATTCACACTTTATATATTTAAATTTACAAATAAATTGACACAATATGACCAATAACTACCTTTTGGTCTTTTTAATTAATTTCATATACCATTCTTAGAATTTTCTTCCAGTTTCATATATCTTTGACACAATAGATAATACAAAAATGATTAGAACAAGTAAAATAGATCTAGTTACCTTGAATACAAAGGCCGGGAGAAAATATAAAGCATCAACCATATAACTCAATAACATAGTTTGATATATTTGGTTTCATACCATTCTTGGAACACTTATAAATATCATATTATTAAATACTTATAATAATTTCTCGCACACAAATTAATCATAATAAATTTAAACAAAATAGAAATTAAACATTATATACATATATCTCATAGTCCATAGCCTTCTAGGCTTATAGTTATTTTTTTACTTTATAATAACTTTTTTCCATTTTTCAACACAACTTCTTGCGTTGGCCATTATACTTATATACTTTGATTTTTTTTCATAATATCTTATAGTCTTTTTGGCTTCACAACCAATTTAACACTTTTTTCAATAAATTGATACCTATATGATTATGGTCATAATATAACATTTACTTTTCGTTTATATGACTTCTAGTCAAAATAGTATGGTTCAATAGCTAATACAAAATATTATTGGCTTTCGATTGTCAATTCCACTGATACGATATAGTCATGTTCATTATCACTTCGTATAGACATGTTCCACTTTTCAGTAACACATCATCATCAATTTCTCTAAATATTAGTCTTCAAGACCATAATAAAAATCTTTCAAAGCTACAAATCTATTTTGTGTGATTTGATGTATGAATCATTAGCCTTCAGGGCATAATCATTAGATCTAAATCATTAGCCTTTATGACTTTTATAATCATTAGAACATCAAATTATCATAATAATTTTCTTATCATACCCTGTGTTGGAATCCAAAGTGTTCTTTTACAAAACAACCATTACAAAAGTTGTGACACTTCTAGTCATCTAATAAAAAATAGAGAAAATTATGCTACCGGAAGTTCAATGAAATTAAAATATAAAAAATCATTATCAATGGTGGCTTCTAGCTGTTTAATTATAAAATTGAGAGAATATTATGATTACTGGCCATTTAATAATATAAAATTATAATACGTGTGTATATGGATAGAGATAAAATATAGAGGTGACAAATAGATCTATTAAAATATAAATTAATATAGAGGGGAGGGGAATTAGCAATATAAAAAATATAAATACAACAATCTAAATTAGCACAAGAATAATACTGAAATAAAATCAATTAAATAAATTCAATTTAATAATCAAATATAAAGAAAAAAATAAACATAAAATCATATAAATCAAATTATATAATCATATATAATACTATATATTATGGGTGTGCGTATAGCGAAACTGTAATGTCCTAATTTTTATTTTAGGATTCAAATAGTATTAGAAAAATTAATTCTTAATAGATAAATTTTTTATTTAATTACCTAAATTAAGAGAGTTTATCTAAAGTATGATTTAAAAAAATACTGAAACTGAAACTAAAATAATAATAAAATATTATTTTTCTGTTAAAAATTAAAAAAAGAAAAGAGAAGAAAAAAATGAATAGAATAATACTAAAATAGTGGGACCCACACCCCTTTTTATATAATATTTCAAAACACATTCACAGTAACCTATGGTATTCATCTTCTTCCTTCGCCATTTCCGTTTTGAGCAAGCTCCATTTCCTCCATTGATGAATATTCAAATACATTTGAGCTCCAATAAATCTTTTAACTACCATACTTATTTCCTGAATTTTTTTATACCAAGAGAGCTTTCTAAAAGTATACATTTTTTTTTGGAAGCAAATCAAGTTTGAAAAGTAGTATTGAAAGCAAGTATGGATTTTCAACAAATAGAAATTATAGAGTTGTAGAGGTAAGTAACTACTTCTATTTTATCAGTTTAGAATTTTCCTATTACATTATTTAAGGAATTTAGGATTAGGGTTTGAATATTAGAGGAGGCATATGATTGAATATGATAATTTTACTAATTAAATTTGAGTTAAATGATTGTGTTATGTTTATTAGAGATAAAATTGATATTTAATCGGTCTATATTGTTGTTAAAGCGTGTAAATTGAAAGTAAGTATTTTTGTTGAAATCTTAAATTAAAAAGTTGGGGATTTAGATCAAATTGAATAATTATTGGTTAATTGTTTGTTCAAATAAGTTATTGGAATCTAAAAATGATGAGATTTAATCTTTGAATGAAGATTTGGACATTATAAGTGAAATTTGAAAGTTAGAGGTAAAATTAAGAACTTTAAGTCTATGTAATTAAGTTGATTATTTGTTAAGTAATTTGATTTTGACGATTGGATGAATTGATTTTTGAAGTTTATGATGAAATATGAATATTGAAGATTTTTTAGTGAAACTTTAAGAGTTGAAAATTGGGATTTTTGGATGGTTTTAGGAGTTTAATGTTATATATGAATTTAAATTGGTATAATAGAGTTGAGAAAATATAAAATTGTCATGGGAATGATGGTTTGATGAATATTTTATTTATGGATATTTTCCTAATGATTAAAGTGAGTAATTTTGGGGATTTTACGATGATTCGAAGTATTTTTAATAATTTCAATGAGTCAAATAAATATATTGGATAATAGGAAAACAATGTTGGGATAAAGAAGTTAACTTATAGTAGTAAATTGAGAAGTTTTGGATAAATTAAAGTTAAAAGATAAAGTGAGTTTTTATTTAAAATTAGGGTTAAAGGGCAATTTTGCCTTGAAAGTTTCCACCCTAGAGTGCTGGTTGGCCGTAAGTTTTTTTTTAGTAATATCGCCTCAGAAGTTCAAAAAACGTAACAATATCGCCCTGATCGTTATCTAAAATTAAGTTTGACCGTTAGTTGACCAATATGCTGATGCGGCATGCCATGTGGATGCATTTTTTTTCTTGTTTATAAGTACGAGTTGGGAAAAAATGTAATGGATGACATGTGTACAAACTAGCTTAGCATATTTGATTAAACTAACGGTTAAACTGAACATGGATAATGGTAAGAGAATATTGAACCAAAAAAAAAATTTAGATACCCAACGTTAGTAAGTGAAAACTTCCAGGCAAATTTGCACCTTAATCTAAAATAAAAGATGATATGGATGTCATGTGGCATGCCACATCAGCATATTGGTCAACTAATAATC
Organism: Leucaena leucocephala; assembly: GCA_037074615.1. Taxonomy (NCBI): domain Eukaryota; kingdom Viridiplantae; phylum Streptophyta; class Magnoliopsida; order Fabales; family Fabaceae; genus Leucaena; species Leucaena leucocephala. The sequence goes on from CM073537.1 coordinate 13,227,328, forward strand.
AAACTTAACTTTAGGTAACGGTCAGGGCGACATTGCTACATTTTGTGAACTTCTGAAGTGACATTGCTCCAAAAACAAACTTCCGGGTAACCAATGCTCCTAGGTGAAAACTTCTAAGGAAAATTTTCCCTTTAACCCTTTAAAATTACATATATATATATGGTTGTGTAAAATTAGTATATTATTTATTTACATTTATACTAATTATGTAAATCGGTTAGTGAATTGTGGTCTAAGCACGTGCTCTTTATTTATGTTACTTTTATTAGCTTTGGTGATAAGTAATCACTTTTCACTTGTTATACATGATATTGTCTTATTTGTGAGTAGTTTTTGTTTCTTGAACTCATTAAATGCTATGGATTATACACTACTATAAAATAGACTTTCTAAACCCCCATTTTTAAATCAGTTCTTGCGGAAACGATTTAAAAAAAATTATCGGTGGTATTTTTATAAATAATAGTAAAATATTTACACCTGATGTACACATGATCGGTGTAAAAGAAATGAGCAGTGGCATTTTTGTAAATAAAGGTAATTTATTTACACCTGATGTACACATGACCGGTATAAAAGAAATGAGCGGTGACAATTTTGTAAATAAGGGTAAAATATTTACACATGATGTACACATGGCCGGTGTAAAAAAATGAGCGGTGGTATTTTTGTAAATAAGGGTAAAATATTCTACACCTGATGGAATGACATCCGGTGTAGAATGTCCTTGCTATTAAAAATCTAACAAAAATTCTTAATTTTTTGCGCTTCCCTATCTTCACAAATCACATCGTCATCTATGGAGAAAACTAAACAATGGAGAACACATGGTGACAGGAAGCTCCGCCTTCGTAACACACTGTTTAAAGCTCATCGAAGAAGAAGACCTAAATATGTGATGACCTATACCTGTGCTCTTCATTTTCTATTGTTGAAGTCTATCGTTCTCACCTTTAAAGCTCACCAAATAAGAAGACACAGATATGTGATGGTGAGTGTCTGCTTTTTTGTTTCTTTCTTTCTGGGTTTTGTTTAAGTATATTTCTGTCCACTTTTGACTAGGCAAGTCATAGAAATTATGACGACATTTTTAGATTTTCGTTTCTGTGTATATATTTGGGTTTTTGTTTCATTCATTTCTGGGTTCGGTTTAAATATATTTCTATTTGCTTTTGAGCAGGTATCCAGAAAGAATTGTAACGATATTTTTTTGATATCTTCAATTAGGTGATGGCGTTTATAGTTTTTTGTTTTTGTGTATATATCTGAGTTTTCATTTCTTTCATTTATGGATTATCTGGCTTTTTCTTTCTTCCTCTTTTTGTTCTCTGCTTGCGTTTTACAGGTACCTATTCTTCCTTATCACTCTCCTTCTCCTTCAGATTTGTGACGAAGAAGGAAATAATTTTGGTGCTTTAATGGGGAAACTGGTTTAGAAACTTCTCTGATTTAAACTTAGAGTTTTTTTATTCTGTCTTTTTTTTACATTACTTTTTAAATCGGTTGTATGGAATAACTGGTTTAAAAAAGATAATTTTTTACACCGATCGTATACAACAGGTGTAGAATAGTAGACTTTTTACATAGGCTATTTCTACACCGGATCAAAGTCCAGTGTAGAAGTCCATTTTCAACCGGTTTAGAAAAACTATTTTCTAGCAGTGATATTTTGATATATGATAAAATTATTTTAAGTTAAATAGTCTTGTGGGACTTGTATTTTTTTTTAAATGCAATCCTTATAAATTTTGTCATTATATTTGAATTATGAGAATTTGATTTGTAAATAAAATATGGATATTGAAATTGACTACTTGTTGAGCTTTTGAGCATGGTGCATATTATGAGAATTTGTGAGTAGATTGTATCTATTATCGTCATGTGATAAGGCCTCCATTAATACATGATGGTTGGCTCTGTCGCCTTCTACGTGGGGTAAGTCCTAATAGCTCTTTTCATCCTCCTTCGTGGGGATAGACCTTTATAAATCTTGGATTGTAATCATGGAATCGCATTTGCATTATGGCATTGAAATTGTTTATTTACTATTGATTATAATATTACTGGGTATATATTTCACTTGACACCTCGCAAACATATATTGGTATGTATGATGAGTAGGAACTGTTGGTTACTAAGACTTTTGTCTCACCCAGTGGTTATTCATATTTTTCAAGAGTTCATTCAGTTGTCAATTTGATAGGAAAGGCACCGAAGGCATAGTTGTGCTAGTTGATCTGTATAACACCCTCCTTTATGTTTATATGTTAAATAGATGTATATTGATTTATGCCTTTGATAAATTGTTATTTTGATGATGTACTAGATATTATATGTTGGTAGAAGAACGGTAGCCTTTTAAAATTATGCATGTGACTTTGTAGATCCACAGTAACTATTTGCTATATTATGAGTATTATTTAGTATTTTTGTTTGAGTTATGGGCTTTGGTTTTATTTACAAAGGTTCGACACTCGGAGGCCCATTTCAGAATTCTAGAATTAATAACTGTGATAGTTGTATTAATAAGGGGTTTGAACCCTATAACCTATTAGTGGGATTGAATCCTTTCTAACATGATTTTGTATGTGAAAGTTATGTGAAGCTCTTATATCTATAATAGTATCCTGATGTAAGTTTTACTATTTTCTATCATGGATAACATTTTTAAAATAAGTTGAACTCTCTTAACCATGATAGTGTTGGAAGGATAATTTTATCTTTTCATTATGATTATTTGTTCATTAAGAAAAATCTTTTTTATAACCATGGTAGGATTTCTTTTAAATTTTTGTAAAATCCTTATTTATTATGGTTAACTTTTTTAAAATTAAGGAATTCATTTATAACCATAATTACATTGTAATTGATTGATATTGTGAATAAAATAAGTTCAAGTAATTAATAGGTGTTATAATATGGAGAATTTTACACAAACAACGTCAACAAATCTAATGAAATGAAGAAAAAATGTAAATAGCATCCATTATGTATGTGTATCCAATTATAATGTTGTGAACATAATAATAAACAATATAAAATATAACATAAAAATAAATAACAAGGTAAAAGATAAAAATAGAAAAGATAAATATAGATAACATAAATAAAAATAATAAAAGTAATATGGGGCAATAGATAATATAAAAATAGAAATATAAAATAACGTAGAAAACAAACAAAAAGAATAGCGTAATATGAGACAAATAACATGATAAATATAGATAAAAAAATGACAAAAAGGATTAGAAAATAACAAATAACATATTAAAGATAGTAAATATACAAAAAATTAAAGTTGCACATGATAATTGAGTAAAGAAATATTTGTGTAAAAGGAAACTAACATTGAGCATTATCATATACCACTAGAACATATGACTTTATAAGAGATTTGTATCTCAAATTTTCGATACAAATTTATACTGATAACATGTTATGAAAATAAGAAAAATGCAAAATATAGAGATAAGGAAAATAGAGAAGAGAAGAAAAGAGAAAATTGGAGATCAATATTGAAGACTATACTTAAAGAGTTATAAGTATATAAAGATAAAAACTAGACAATATAATTATACAATTGGAAGTTATATAAAATAAATATAAGAGACCATCTAATTTGAGAGTTATAGGATAATGACAATAACTATGAGAAGGAATCTTAAGGGCTATGAAGTTATGAGCATCCATACATCATATAACATTTATAACATAAAAAAATTTGTCTTTATTTGTTTCTATGGATTTATTTAATCTTTTATAGAAAGATTCTTAACCCATTTAAGTAACAACACACAAAATTAAGAGTCCTGAGCAAAATATGAAATAATATTTTAAAATTCAAATCTAATATATAAAATATGAAATTTGTATACTATTTATGAATCATAAATAGATTAATTTTTTTAAAAAAAATTATGTCACTTTTTTCCTTTCCAATTTTTTCCCATATTTCATTTCATGAGGCTTTATGCAATTTATTTTTATTCCTTTTACTTTTTTATTTATTTCAATAAAATTAAACATTAAAAAATGAGTATAATTTCTAAGAAACACTTAAATCTATACTATGCAATGAATTAATAAAAAGATTAATTTAACCGAAGAATTAGGCGGTGATTTAAGAAAATAAGGACGGGACCCACGTGCAGGCCATCTGGTTTTGTTGACAAACAAATAGCCTCCATAAATAAATACATAGCACTTCCTTAAATAATTGATTATAGATATTAAAAAACTTAATTATTTATAATAAATATCTTTGTTTCTTAAAATACCCTTTAAATTATTATCTCTATTGATAAAAATTTCCTCTACGTGGCCCTATTGAATTAAGATTTAAGAGGGATAATTTTAAAAGTGGAAAACTATTTTAAAGATACATATATTTTTTCTCAATTTTTAATTTAGTACTTATGTTGTTATTTTTATTTAACTCTTTAATTTTACTTTGTTAACGATATTAATTTTCTTTTATAACTTTGCTCTATTAGTATGGTTAACTTGAGTACAAAAGCTAATTATGTTGACAAAGTTAATTATGGTTAATCTTTTAATTATGTTAATAAAGAGAAAAAATAACATAGATACAAAAAATTAAAAATTGATGAAAACTACATGCAGTACTTTCAAATTGTTTTTCCTTTTTTAAAAAAATATAAGGTAAAAAGACAATAAATAATTATATGAATTTGAGAATAACAAAATGGTATATAAATATTTAAAAGCACAGATTGGATAGAGATTCAATCTATTTTTTTGTAAATTTGAGTAAAAAAACTAAATTATTCCTAAAATATTTTGAAGAAAAAGAGGGAGACTTCTGCTGAGAAAATAGAGCATCTTAATCTTAACACTGACTCACACCTCCCCAAAGCTCTCATCGCCGTGTTGTGAGTGTCAGAGAAAGACTTTTAAGAGGAAATCTCTATTTTCATTCTGGGAAACTTTATTTTTCATTCTGGAAAATGCCGATTGTCAATCCGTGTTTTAAAATATTTTTCTTCCAAAAACTTAAAGAAGATAATTGATTCACATTTGTATGTGTATTGCTGATCAAAAACGAAATGCACTGCTATATATGTGTATTGATGGCTTTCAACTTTATCTTCCTTACTAATCGGTTTTAGGTCCTTCTTGTAGCTGGAGAGTGGAGACGTGACAACCATATTCTTCAGAATTTTCTAGATTCTTTCGTACTTGACAATTTCCCAAGTGCAAAGGTCCCTAGCTAGGGATTCCTAGAAGCAGTAGAATAAGATATCTGCCACTCTACCGCCCTGTATAGATTGCTTCTATTTTACGTTTCAGGTGCTCCATATACAATTGCAGGATTTGTTTTTAGCCTTTGGACGTTGGAAGTCAGCTCTACAAATCTCATCAAGAATTACTTTAATTAATTGGTTTTACGCGTTAATTTGTGAAATGAGGGAATTAAACTAAAACAGAGATGCAAAAGATGTGTATCCATTTCAATGTGGACAAATTAAACTACATTTGGGTGCGTTTGCATGCAAATGAATATATTTGTAGACCTTTTGTAACCTTCAACCATTGTCCAATTCATATTCATACTTAAATAAGTAATCACTTTTCAAATTTCAACTTTTGTAATGTATTGTACAAATTTTGTAATTGCTTTGACGTTTATAATTACTATAATAAGATTTGTAACTCTTCTAATAAGATTTACAATTTTAACAATATGATTTGTAAATTTTGCTAAAATATCTGCAACTGAAATTATAAAATATTACTTTCGGGTTTACAACTCTTACAATAAGATTTATAATTCCTCTAATGAGATTTATAACTTCGACAATAGGATTTACAACTTTCCCTAAGACATTTATAACTGAAATTATAAAATATTGCTTTTGAGTTTACAACTACTGCAATAGGATTTGTAACTTTGACAATAGGATTTGCAACTTTCCCTAAGACATTTATAATTGAAATTGCAAGATATTACTTTCGGATTTGTAACTCTTGTAGTGGGATTTGTAACTTCTGTAATAGAATTTATAACTTTCCTTAAAATATTTACAACTCTAACAAATTAATTGCAATTGCTTTCTGGTTTGCAACTCCTCTAATAGTATTTACAACTTTAATAATGGGATTTATAACTTTTCCTAAGACATTTACAACTCTAACGAAGTAATTGCATTTGCTTTTCAATTTACAACTTCTCTAATAGGATTTATAATTTCAACAATGGGATTTATAATTTTCCCTAATACATTTACAACTTTAACGAAGTAATTGCAATTGCTTTCTGATTTATAACTCCTCTAATAGTATTTGTAATTCCTCTAACGAGATTTATAACTTTTTTTAAAACATTTACAACTCTAACGAAGTAATTACAATTGCTTTCCGGCTTGTAACTCCTCTAACTCCTCTAATAGGATTTGTAACTTTTCCTAAAATATTTACAATTATAACTAAGTAATTGCAATTCATCTCCAGTTTGTAACTCTTCTAATGGTATTTGTAAATTTTCCTAAGACATTTATAACTCTAACGAAATAATTACAATTGCTTTCTGGTTTGCAATTTCTCTAATGGTAATTGCAACTCCTTTAATAGGATTTACAGCTTTCCCTAAGACATTTATAACTCAAAATGCAAGATATTACTTTCGGGTTTGCAACTTCTCTACTGGGATTTATAATTTTCTTAACAACATTTATAACTGAAATTGTAACTCATAAATAGTTATAATTTATTACACAATTTTATTCAATGACATTGACCACTTTATTTGCCCATCACAACAATTATATTACATATAATCAAATGACAATAATTTGCAGCACGCTTCTATAAACAATAATGAACCCTTGTATACAAAAAATATCATGCCCATTACAACAATTTATAAAAAATAATCCTGCCCATATCAGCAATTACTTAGTTTGATGACTTGCAGCAATCATCCTGAAGAATATAGTTGTCACGTCTCCACTCTCCAGCTACAAGATATATCAGTCTAGAAGAAAGACCTAAAACCGATTAGTAAGGAAGATAAAGTTGAAAGCCAGCAATACACATATGTAGCAGCGTATTTCATTTTTTATCAGTAATACACGTATACAAATATGAACCAATTATCTTCTTTAAGTTTTCAGAAGAAAAATATTTTAAAACATGGATTGATAATCGGCATTTCCCAAAATGAAAAATAAAGTTTCGCAGAATGGAAATGGGCATTTCCTTTGACACTCTTCCATGGCAACAAGGTAGAGCTTTCGGGAGGCGTAAGTTAGTCTCAAAATTAAGATGCTCTGCGTCCTTAGCACAAGCTTCTCTTTTTTTTTTTTTTTTTTTCAAAACATTTAAATAATAATTTAGTCTTTTCATCTAAATTTGTAAAAGATAGATTAGACCTCCGGTATAATTTATCCTTTTAGATATTCTTATATCTATTTTATCATTTTCAATTTCACATAATTTTTTTTAAATTATAAATTTAAAAAATAATATAAACTGATATCTTACTTTAAATACCGAATATACCCCAAAGTCCTGAAGTATAATATAATATTGGCATTGGAGATTGGAGACCGCCTGACTGGAGAGCAATCTCGCAGCTAAGGGTGTGCATAGCCAAGGCAGCCCCCTGCCCGGTGCCCTGTCTAAAAAAAGTATGGGCTGCATTTTGTAACCCGATGCCCAGCCCTACTAGGTAAAAGCCCTAACTATTTTGGGCTGGGCATAGACGGGCTGGGCATGCCCAAATCATGATGCCCTGCTCATATTTTGGGAAAAAAATCTACAATTATGAACTTCTAAAATAATACTATATTCATATATCTTCAAAAGTTAAATAATATCTATAATCCATTAAGAATAAAGTGACAAAAAGATAGTAATTAAAGTTTTGAAATCCATTGCATATAAAAAAAAATCTTGAAGTTTAACTAGTTTGTAATTGTAATTTTGTATCAACCTCCTCAAAATTGACAAAGATAAAGCATCTGAAAAAAAAAAAATATGACGGTTAGTAAAGTTTAAAAAAAATAAAAAAAGAAATCAATTTAGTTATAAATTTTAAAAGATACAATTACCTCCTTGACTACTCATATTTATAAAAATTACCCTTTAGTCACCAGTATCCATCATATTCGTTCTATGTGAAATAATGTAATTTACAAATTTTGATATATAAAAACGTAACTAACTGGGCAAGGCCAAATGGACAGGATAGTAACTTCTGCCCGATACCCGGCCCTATCCGAATATTGGCCTTGCCTAAAATTATTTATTTTATATTGGGCCATTTTTTACTATATAAGATAGGATATTTTTTATACGGACTTAAACAAACTTATTATACTATAGATATTTTGTACACCTCTACTCCCAGCTGCATAGCAGCACCAAAGCGAATGAATAAAATATAAATATATATATAAAGTACTGTGTTAGTCAACAATCGATAGCCACGAGGATTTTTCAGACTTTGGCCATAGCCCCAAATTTCTCACTATTCTTCTTCTTTGCTGATCGATACTGATGAAGGAAATGGAATCTGCTCAATGGCTCCAACCGTCAATCGCCTTCATTCTCTCATTCTTAATCGCCATTCGAGCTTACAGAAGAAAATCTCTCAGTCTTTCTGGAACGATTTCCGGTTTCGTCGTTATGGCCATTCACATTTCCGTTGGATACAGGTGGTTCTTCCCTTTCTTTTACTTACCTGTGTTACTTCTTTCCATTTTTGGGTTTCATCTTGCGCAGATTTAATGTCTTTTTTCCTTTTCTTGGAAAAAGATTTGGGGCTATGCTGCTTGCGTTCTTTTTCACTTCGTCTAAGCTCACGAAGATGGGAGAAGATAAGAAGCGAAAAGTTGATCCTGAATTCAAAGAAGGTGGACAAAGGAATTGGTGTGTTGTTCTCTGTGCTCTCTCTTGGTTCAGTGTTAATGTGTAATTAGGTAGTGGAACATATGAAGTACGCATGCAGATATATAAAAAGGAAGAGTAATTTGGCTTGAAACTGGAAAATTGACAGACATAGAAACAAGAACTGAACAGTTGGTAATCAACAAAATAAGAATGTCAAAAATACAGACAATTAGTCTAATTGAGGACATTGCGGAGTGGTTCTTTCAAGGAGAGTACCCAATGAAATTCTGTGTGTTGGAGATCAAGTTGGAGCAATACGATTAAGGAATGGATGAATGTACAGAGTTTTTTTCTTTTGTGACACCTTTGACACGGCATACCAAAAGCCACATATCCTTCTTGAACCATTAGTCCTTGGGCTGGTGGCAAGACGAAATGATAATCAATCAGAAAATATTTCCGTTCCTCACAGTGTTGGATACCGTATATATGCCATATTCATAGGGCATTGGTAGGCAGCAAAGCAGAGCTAGAGAGAGGTCTCCCTGTCATGGAGGGTTTATGGAAGATGGTTTTCTGTACATATCTTTATAACACGGTGGTCCTGGCGTCAATCTTTGACAACACTAACAAAATAGTTAATAGTTTTTCAGGAGTTCAATTTATATATGTTTATACGAGTAGATATCATATTTACAATTCTCTCTGAATTCTTTAAGTTTTGGCCCGAATTTGAAATTGATGTATTGTAACCGAACAAGTTTGAGCATACTAAGGTTGGATAGTTAAGCTTTATTACAGAAAATCTGTTTTGGGCCTCTTGGTCTTGCAAGGAATATTTCTTTAACCACTTTTTAAATTGACAGCATTTGAAATTCAAGAGAAGAATTCATTCTATGTATTGTGGTCAATACATCATTCTCAAGAATGAAAGTATGAAGATGTAAATTATCGTTGGTGCTACTATTTATTTAGTATCTGATTAAGCCAGCTTGAGAACCTTGTAGCCTGCAACTAACTCCTTGCACTTGTGCTGTCAAAATACAAGGTTATTGATGCAACTTTCTGACAATTTTCTGCTGCTTCTGTTTTCAGGATACAAGTTCTATCAAATAGTGGCATTGCCACAGTTTTGGTCATCATTGTATGGAAATTGACAGAAGGGCAGGATAAATGCTTAAATTCTAAAGACTCAGCTCTGATCACCTCTCTTATTGGTGGCATCATAGGCCATTATTCCTGCTGCAACGGAGACACTTGGTCTTCTGAGCTTGGAATTCTAAGTGATGATCAACCTCGTCTAATCACAACCTTTAAGGTGAATAATCTCTTGGCTGCAACTGTGCATGCATGAATTTCTCTGTATACTTTTATTCGTCTTCTTGTTTAATTTTAATACAATTGCATAATTGTTAGCCTGTTCGGAGAGGTACAAATGGTGGTGTGACAAAAGCAGGACTTCTAGCAGCGGCAGCTGCAGGAAGCGTCATTGGACTGTCCTTTGTTCTTCTGGGACTTCTAACAACCAGATGTGATTTTGATGTGGCCCTTAAGCAACTACTGGTTATACCTATCTCCACCCTGGCAGGACTAGGTGGAAGTGTAATTGACTCTTTGCTGGGTGCAACTTTGCAATTCAGTGGATTCTGCACTGTTCGCAATAAGGTGAAATTAATTTTGTCCCAAGAAACTTAGCTTAATGCACTTATTCTATCTTTGGTCTGATGTTATAGATTTGATGTGTGAAAAATTTTCTACTTCATTCGCAGGTTGTTGGAAAGCGAGGACCAACTGTTAAAAAGATCTCTGGTCTCAGTATTCTCGACAACAATGCGGTGAACTTTGTCTCCATAATGTTGACTTCAATTTTAACTTCGATTATTTGTTTGTATACCTTTTAAACTCATTAGCACGTATTGGTTTCGGTGGGGACCGAAAAGGTTTCAGAGTTTGAAATTCTTATTTGCTTGGTGTAAATGTGCTAGTAGTCAATCATATCTCTGACAAGAAGTTTATGATAAATCCCAAAATGCATATGGTTCCCCACTTTAATTTTGTTGTTAGCACTCTTTCAAGTTTCAACCCAAGATGGATGGAAAGTAGAGACCTAGCACTTTAGGGTTTCTTCGATTTAAAATTATAGGCAATGTTGATCTCATTCTGATGAGTTTGGCTGCTAATTAGATTGAAGTACTCATTATTCCCTTTCTTCACGGTTTCTCTTGAATCAAATAATGTACTCTATCCGTTGTTTAATATAAGAACTAGATAATTTTTTTGAATAAAATTACGGAAACCAAATAAATCAGTTAATTATAACTAATATAAGAGATAATTGATTAATTTGGGTAGATTAAGAAGATATAATATGAATTTATTTTGAAAAGTTAGATTTGATCATGATTAACTGATTTATTTATCTTCTTTAATCTATTTAAAAAGTTAATTAGTTTTTATATTAAGGGAGCGGGCATAATATACTTATCGGCATAATATACTTATCGCCCTTTAATATTTATCCTCAATTGTTTACATCACATCATGGTAAGAAAGAGGGGAGTCATATTTGTGAATCCAAGTATTTTGAAATTAACTGCTTTTGGGTTTTAATGGGGACAGTTGCATGAGAAATTAAACAAAGTACCAGCATTATATATCATGTTTTTTATGCTTTGATGCTCCCCCCTCCCCCTAAAATAGATCATACTTATTTCTATGTAGATGTAAATTTTCATGAAAAAAGTTATAGATATATAGTAAACAATTAATAATAATTCATCCTAAATTGGTATTTCAATTAATAATTTTGGGTACATTGGGTAAGTTTGGGGTTTTTAAACTAAGTTATGCTTGGTTCATTTTAATCACTCTCCTTTTCTAGGCCCGAGTTAATAAATCAATTAACAATATTTTTAAAAATTTGAGCTTTGGCGTATGCAGAAAATTCCTGTCGAGAGATTCACATACTATAGCCAGGTGCGCGACGCGAGTCGAATCCGGATGTAGTCAGGGCAAAACTAGGTGAACCGGGTGGGCAAAAAAAAAAGTAGTCAAAAGCAGAAATGGCTATAGTTGCAAATGCTAAGCACAAGGTGAAAATTGTTATGAACAGGTTTGAATTAATATTTTCAGAACTAAAGTTTGCACAAATTATAGTTTGCAAATTGAAAGTTGAGGTAAAAGTAGTGTGCTTTATGTTTTGATACTCTTTTATATATAAAAAAAAGAGTTAGCTTGACAAATTAAAAATTGTATATAATATGATAACTTGAAAAAAAAATTAAAATTAAAACTATAGTTGAAAATATATATGTGAATACTAAAAATAAAAACTTATTTTTATATATGATACTCCTTCAGTCTTAAATATATGATCTAATTGAGGAGTTAATATTTATTCTAAATATAAGATATTTATTCTATTTATCTTTTTTTTTAAATTACTCCTATTGATACCTCTTACCAATAATCAAGTAAGAGAAAGATTGAGGGAATTAAGGAAGATGATTAGAGTGTTTTAGAAAAATATATAATATTAACTAACTTAACTAACTTTGTTAATATAATAAAATTAGTTAAATAGGTCTTATAGTAATAACAAGAGGAGTATATAATTAAATGTATTTAATAAATATGTATAAATTAAAAACAATGAAATTTTTGTTTTAGAATTTTTAAAACAATAAAATTCTAAAATACATTACACCTAACTATTTGTCATGAAAAGCCCAAAGCTAAAAAAGTTTCTGTTTAAAGGGTTTCGGCCCAATGGTAATCCAAACATGATATTTTGCAACCAACCCATTTCTTGGTACCCATCGTTTGTGGGTTCAACTAACGAAGGGGTGAGACATACGACCATTTGGAGCATGTTCGAACCCTGGGTAGTGCCACTTTGTTGTGGTTCCAGTCGCAGCGCTTGGGGAGGCATCCTAGCTCCTAGGTGCCTATGTTTATGCCTGAGGGTAATAGACGGCTCGCCCTGCCCGACATTGGTATCACCTAGGAGGAAGAGAGATTTTACCCTGCCCTTAGATCGTGAATAAGCCTGACCCCTTTTTAAAAATTTCTTTACCAAAAAAAAAACCCCACTTCTTGGGGTCATAACTAAGGTTTTGGACTTACAAATAGTACGTTTTTTTGTAAAGAAAATTCAGGTGAATTGAGTGACGGGATCTTACCAAAATTAGGATAAATTTTTATACTCAAATAATATTTATAAAAATATTTATAAATTATTTACTAATAATACCCTCGTATTAGCTTCAAATAGTACGTTTTGAATTGCAAAGCTTGCAAGAAGTCTTTTGAGTTTGCTATTGCATAATCCAAATCAACTAGACTTTTATATGCACATATGTATAGTATTAAATTAATATGTTTCACCAAAAAAGATTGCTTTTACGACAAAATCATTGCACATCTCAACTCATCAATTGAAAAAGGGGAGATTCATGCATTTAGAGGCAAAGAATGAGAAGGAGAAAAGGAGGCTTTAGTCGACATAATAAAAACCAAAAAGCTCCGTAATTTTGGGATTTATTACCGCCAATGGATAATGATGAAGTAACTTTAGCTGCCAAACGTTGAAAATACTGTCCCCAATTATTTATCAGAACCAGGTTGGGGGCATGCTCATCCTATTTGGCCCAATCTCATCTAGACAGCTCATATTTAATTTTCTTTTTATTTTTATTTTTAAAAAAATATTTTAATGGATATAGAATATAAGATAAAATAATCTCTCAACTATTTTTTTTTAAAATAATTTTTATTTAAAAACATCGGTTAAAAAAACTTAAATATGGACCGTCCAGCCAGACATGATTGAGCTTTGGGTTCTCATAACCAATTGCTATTTGTGTTAAAGTTGTGATGTAAAAATAAATAGCAGCTTGCATGCTTACGTATACATCGGGCATAAAGTCCCAAACAGAGAAAATAGTTTTTTTCTTTTTTACAAAAATTTTAAAAAAGAGATTAGGCTCACTCACGAATTAAAGACAGATCGAAATCTCCTTTTCTCCTAGGCGATACTAATATCGGGTAGGACGAACCGTCTATTACCCTCAAACGTAAACTTAGGCACCTAAAAGTTAAGATGTTTCTCCAAGCGCCGCGACTAGAACTATAGTAAAATAGTATTTTTTAAAGTTCAAATATATTCTAAATAGTCGTATATCTCATCTCTTCGCAAATTAACCTAGGGATGATAAATAGAAAAAATAGTATTGACAATGGCTAAGGGAAAACTAATATAATTTTCAATGTCTATATGTATATTGGTATTGATTTAAACACACAGGTGGAATGGAACATAGAAGTTATAAAGAAGGCAGTTTTGGATAATTAATTAATTTATGTGTATGTTAAAAACTGAATTATATATTTTGTTCAATTACCTTATTTCGGTGATAATAAAAATAATAAAAAGATTGTTTTGCAGGGTATTGTAAATTACATGAAAAAACGATTAAGATAAAAAATACAAGAGAAAATTTAGGATTTTAGTATCTTAATTTTTGAGTGTTAGTATCTCATGTAAAAGAGTTTTCAAGAACTCGTTTTTGCATGGAAATTTGGTTTTAAATGTTTTTAAAAGAAAGAAAGTTGGCCTATAAAAAAAACAAAGAAAGAAAGTTGATGAATACTCGTAGAAAAAAGTCTTTACTTAACTCGTCTAAATTTCTTTTCAAAGCTTATTTTATTTATTCCCATTTGCCTTTTTCACTATTTTATATTTATTTTTCAAAGTTTTTTACATTTTCAAAGACGCTCAATTCACTTTTCTCTTGAGTGTAAGCCTTATCCAACCTATTCACAATTATAAAAATAACGCTACTTCCAAATATACTCCCTCCAGTGTTTTCTCTATGACTGTTTTTAAAGAATTTTTTTTAGTTTTAAATATAATACCGTATATAAATTAATTTATATATTATTTTTTTATTTTGGATAATAGAGATTAATTAAGTAGCACGTGAATAAATAGAGAAAATTTTGGAATCTCAAATTTTTTTATACATTTAATAACTTTACCTAATTTTAACAAATTTTCTTAATATGGGTAAAATGATTAAAAAAGTATTTATAAAAGGACCAAAGAGAGTATGAGTGTGTGTGAGCATATGTACAATTTATATGCATATATGTATGTGTGCACGCAAGTCAAGAAAATAAGGGTTATATTGTTTATAGTTAATAAATAGTTTCATTTTCAATAATTTATATATATAATATTGATATTGGTTTATAGGCATGGGTGAAACACAAAAGATAGCATGTCTGCCTTTTTAATATTTAATATAATAGAAAGAAGTTCATGTTTTTTTTTCATATTAAAGGGGACATTTGATCATGCTTCCAAGGGCGGCAGCATCATAAATTTGGAAATTTTATACTCATGAAAGTAATATAATATCCCAAAAAATAAATTATAATTATATATATACAGTATATGGTAGAAAATGTTCATATGTACTCTTATATTTTTAATTTATAATGTGCTCCTTACTTTCAATTTTTATTTGCAGAACAACAAAACAGAAAGCAATACAAAGATTTTTTTTATATAACAAAATTTAGATGGGTTCGGCAATAGTTCTTCATTAAGGTTAGGATACAGCTTCAGAGTTTAGAAAGTGTTTATAGGAGACTTACGAGATCTCTTACTAAAAGAGCTCTCACGACTGCAGTGAGAATTGAACTCTTTGTGAGATATAAATATATTTCTTACTATATGTGCTAACTCGTCCAATCGAAAGAAATTTTTTGTTGTTGCTTACTCAGTTCACTAGAGTTTTGCCCCGACTATATCCGGATCTGACCCGCGTCGCGCACCTGGCTATAGTGGGTGAGTCTCCTAACGAGGATTTTTTGTATACACCAAAACTCAAACTCAAAACCTTATTTAAGCGATACTAAACTGTTTACCACTCGGACTAACTCTCATTAGTCCAATCTAAAGAATTTTTTTTTTATAAGAATCCAAAGAAATTAAATAAGTGCATATAAAGCTCTGTTTTTTTTATAGCCCACGAACAACACAATTTTCTACAAACAGCAAATCCCAACCCAAAAGAGTGAAAGACTATACACAACACACACATGCACAATGATGATTTGATGACGTGAAACCATAAAGCGGGGACAGTGTAATAATTATGAGGAAATTAACTTTGGTAATGGTAATTATTTTGCAGCACCAATAACCTGTATTATGTTCAAAAAAATTAATACAATATTTAATTTTTTAAATTTATATAAATTTTAATTTTAATCCTTCATATTTTAAATTATACGTTTTAGTGTCATAAGGAATAAAATAGTTTATATTTTTATTAAATTATAAAAATTAATATTTTAAATAAACAAAAATTTGAAGGATTAAAATTAAAATAAGAATAAAATTAAAGGATTGAAGATTATATTAAAAAAAATATAAATGTACAAATAAGAAAACCAAAACTAATGAAGGCTGCTAGTCCAATTAGGATGAATTCAGTTCATATAGTACAAAAGTATTTTCTTGATGTTAAATATAAGTTATTTTTAAATAATTTTTACATATTAAAAAATAATAAAAAGTATTTAATTTATCATAAAATTTAGATAATTTTTAATATTATCCCTATTTACAACACTAAATTTCAAGATCTCATATAATATAGTATTTGATGGAGTATATGTTTGAAAGTCAATATGAATTTATTTTATGGGTTATTTATAAATATTATCTTCGATCTTAATTATAAAATTTTATTAATTTTTTTAAAGAGATTAAGATAACTAAATAAATTACTTTAAAGTATTTATATTTATTTTTTATCAAAATAATTTATTTGATTTATAAATTACTTATTTTAAATAGATTATGTAGTATATGCTATAATTAAATAGTTTATTTAATTTTTTTAATCTCTCTAAAATAAAATATAATCTTAAAATTAGGATTGGATTAGTATCATTGTAAGCACTTTTTAGTGTGACATATTTTTGCTACATGAAATTAAGATTGATTCGCTAAAATAATATAAAAGTTAAAGTATATATTTTTTACTCTAATTTTATATTAAATTTTAGTTTTGATTCTTAAATTTCTAGAGTATATTTCCAATCATTTAACAACGTTAAATCTCATTAATAAAAAAATTAAATTTTAAATATATTTTATTAATATTTAATTATAAAATTATCATTTCAATTTATTAAATTAGTATATTTTTTATTAATAAAACTAACAGCGTTAACATTAAAAGATTTAAAATACACGTAAATGATCAAATATATATTAATCTCATACAAATATACATAATAAAATAGTTACAAGTACATTTAAATAAAACATTTGAGAAGGCCTTTACGTCGCATAATTTCCAAAAAAAAAAGAAAAGTTGGGGAATGAAATAATCAGAACCTAAATTCCCCAATTTAAATAAAACATTTCTGCCGTCCTAATTAATGCTAATGTAATTAAAGATATTGAATAGCAAAAGGTAAGTTGACCGGTCCATGTCACAGCCCACCACATTTGAATTGAAATTTTGACGGTAAAAATCATGGAAAATGACTTCTTTTGTGCTATATATGTAGAAGGACTATTACCAGAATATTTAAAATATTAAAATATATAAAACTCTCCTAAATTTAAAATCAATTACATATCATCTCTTTAATTTTTAAAATTTAAATTAAAAATCCTAATTTTTAATATTTTAACTAGCAACGTTCTTGCCTTTAAAAATTTTATTAAATTTTGTTAAAATTAACCGTTCTTAATTTCTTATATGTCATAATTTTTATATATTTTATTATAGACAATATCATTTATAAAATAATATTTAAAATTTGAGATATAATTTTAAATATTTTTTATTTTTTATTTAAAAAGAAAATAGTCAAGTAAATATTTTAAATATTTAACAAATACTTAAATTTACATTAACATTAACTGAAATGTTAATGGTAAGGGAATGGATACTTGATAGTAAAAAAATATTAAACATTAAAGTTCTTAATCTAAACTCTTAAATGTCAGAAAAAAGTCAACGTAAAAATGAAATTATTAGATATTTAATCTTAAATAATAGGTTAAAATGTATCTTCTTAAATATTTATTCATGCATAATCATTTTAATTTTTAAAAATTTTAAATTAAAAACTTTAATATTTTATTTTTAATTATCTTATTAATTTTTTTTAAATTAACAGTTTTTATTATATCATAATTTTAATATTTTTTATTATATATAATTTTATTTAAAAATAATATTTGACACTTTGACATATAATTCTATATTTTTTAAATACTTATAAAATTTAAAATAACACTTGACATGTAATTTAAAATATTTTTAAATACTTAAAAATTGTAAAATATTTAAAAAAATATTTATTTAATCTTTAAATAAAAAAAATATAAACTACTTAAAATTATATATAAATTATTAAATATTATTTTTTTAAATAAGTTAGTATATAATAAAAATATAAAAATGATGACATAACAAAAAAAATTATTAATTTTAATCAAAAGACTTGATAATCATATTTTAAAACATTAAAGTTTTTAATTTAAATTTTTAAAAATTAAAGAAATTATGTTCAATTAACTTAAAATTTTAAAAATTTCATATATTTAAACCTAAATAATATTAATTTTTATCTAACCAACGTGGAAAAATCAAACACATGGCTTATCATTGTTCCTTTCTTTCCGTCCTCGTACAGTTTCTATTTCTTTTTTTTAAAAAATAAAATTAATTTTTTTAAAAAAATAAAAAGTCCAAAATCAAATAATGAAAGAAGTTGGACTAGGAGCCCGGGTGGGGACCACTTAAGAAGAAAGACGGTGCTGACAAACCAAATAATTGCAGCCACCGACACACAAACACAAACACCTTACAAACAGAAAGCAAAGAACTTACCTGCTCCTCTCAGCTCATCAGTTTCTTTTCTATTTTTTTTTTTTTTGAGTAATTAAAAAAAAACAAGAAGAACCTAACCATAGCCATATCAAACCCCTCACTACAATTTTGCAATATGCATACTTAGATAATACAAAAAAAAACATTTTGTAAAAAAAAGACCAAAAATAGAAGAAACCCATAGGTATCATACTAACAAAAGAAAACAATAATCTTAATGATAATAATAAAACTAACTTATCAGCCTATAAACTAGAAACACCCTTCACAATCTACCACTTTAGCTTGGCTTGCTTGTGAAGCAATTAACAGCAGGCCACTGAGCATGTAGCAGCAGGTTTTACTGCAACCATTATATCGCCACCGCCATTGCTATCGCTACTCACACATTGCACATTGGCAGCTGCAGCAGCTTCCAGGTGCTCCCATGTTGTCTGCCGCCTCTCGGCTGTGGTGCTTGATGCTGACTGTTCCTCCTCCAACTTGTGTTGACAGGCCGCTACCAGATCCTCGTCCATTTGTGACAGAGTCTTCCTCACATTCTGAGTCAGGTTCAGCACTGCTTGGTTCCAGTGGTTTTGGGCATTATGTATAAGAGCTGACAACACCAAAGGCACCAACACCTGCCGGTTTTGTGTGACGAGGTTAAGGATGTGCTCGTTGTTCCATAGCAAAAGGGCTCGTTCCGCCACCTGATTAGCACATTTTGTTTAATTACATTAGAAAGATTTGAATCCTAAACCTCCATCCACACCTTACTCTACCTCAGACCATTCCTAATCGGCTTTCTACAAAGAGACAATAGAACAAAACCCTGTCTAAGGGCCTGTTTGAATTTGTTTGGATTTGCTTATGATAAGCAAGTGCACGCAAACTGAGACAAAACTTCACTCAATTATTTACCTTGTAAACCGTAAAATTACAACTGAAAAGCCAGATTAAAGTTCAAATCGCCAATCCAAACAAGCACTAATTAGAATTTACAAGGCATGATCCCAAGATTAAACCAATGTCTAAATATGAAATACTAAGAGCTTGTTTCGACTAATTTAATAGAAGTAATTTTAAAAAAGGATTGAAATGGTTGAATAAAGATTACAAGAGCGTAATAGGCATTGCAAAGAATGAAAGGAAACCAGAATAGCTTTTTGCTATTAGAAAACATAACATGGGAACATTTTTTATAAGATAACCCCAGAATATTGACTTGTTAACAGAAGTTCCTCCATTTATTTATTATGTCAATTCACTAACTAATTGTGTCTTCATCAAAGAATCTGAGAGCCACAGGCTTCATTCTTTAATTGAAACCTATGCAATGCATTTGACTCAACAGGCTCAAGAATTAAAAATATGAAAAACTAGAACAAAAATGGCTCCAAACAACTACAGAAGGTTAATAAATTAATCTGAATCTGATTACTAAAAACACACAAAACAACACGACATCAACCATTGACATAACGAGTTGGTCGATACAATTAAAGTGATGTCTCAACTTCCATCTTCTAACCAACTACCAGGCATATATTCTCTTCAGTTGGTAGAGGAAAAGATGCTATTGCAACAGGACAAAATTAACAGACACAAATACTGACTTTTATATGAAAACTTAAACTACAATCATTTTCTTATGCATCAGACGGTATCTTAAATAAGTGACATTAATTATTCATGTCTTACAAATATCGTAGCTTACTATAAATTTTATATTAATCCGGGTAAAAGAAATTGTGGAGTAGTAGAAGAAACTACCTGGTAATGAAAACTATTTAGGCAATAACATATTCGGCGAAATAGTGGGACCATGATCTTCTCAAATTCAGGCATGCTAGTCATTTCCAAAACCTCTTCCAATTCGCTCAAGAACATAAGCTCCTTTTGGCTATTCGTAATCGGCCAGTACTTCAACAGTCCCTTTATCACGGTGCTAGCCAGTTTTTGATCCTTCTCTATGAACTGTACAACACAATATGTTAGCTGCTGGTGATAGATACCCAACGATCTTGGTTTGTGCAGAGGAATCAAAGCCCTAAGCAAAAATGTCTTGTGCTCCTCTTTCAATGGCAAGGCGAACCCATTAATTACGCTCCCAAAAATCTCTAACAGCTCAGCAATACCATTATGGCGTTCCATCTCGAAAACAAAACGATAGATGATATTGCTAACAGATTTCCTTATAAAAGGCCTGTGTACCATGAATTTGCCATAGATCCTATGCAGAATTGTCTTCAAGCAATCTCTTTCTCTAGGGTCTTCGGAATCAAAAAGGTCAAGTAATCTTAAGATAAAAGCATGGTCAATGTACATTTTCGCCAACTTCACATCAAGAGAGTTGTAGTTAATGAATTGGAGGAGTAGATCGTAAACAACTTGCAGGTGCGACCAGGCCGGATCAAACATTGGTTCTTCATCTTCTGTTTCACCACCAGTCGAACTGGTTCGAATCTTGGGAGGAAAAACCCTGAACAAGTTACTTGCACACATTTTACACACAGCAGCAATGGCTGGTTCTGTAAACTTTGCAGACCCAGAAGAAACAAAGTCAACAAGATCTAACAATGTTTGGCGTTTATGATCTAGCTCTGCGCAATTCTTATCCGGATCACTCATATCATAAACTTTGCAGCAAAGATTTAACTTACTAATAAACAGGTTTTGCTTCTGGGTATTTGAAACGTCTTTAAAGGATAAATTGGGGTCAACTGCTTCTCCTCCAGCATTCATGCTTGCAGGGAAAACCACCGAAGATACCCGTTTCACGACATTCAATTTGTTTGAAATGGTGCTCCCTACATTTGTACACTGAAAGACATTCCCAAAACTTGTAGAATTCCCAGAATCACCCCGGGCAGAATCAGATGAATCAGATTTCGGTACCTTCTTAGGCAATTTGCTAAGAATCTGCTTTAGCATGGTGACGGTTCCACAATCCTAACAAGAAGCAAGACCTGCAGCCAACTTATCAGTGTTAGCTACATGTCCTCTTCTTTTATATGATATCAAAGTTGACAATAAGATTTCAAAAAGTAATATAATCATCCATCAGCACATCGACAATTACGGAAAGCAAGGCGTGTTTGAGAAACATATGTAATTATCACCAATTTGTAGGTTATAGCAGAGCACAAACTAGTAAGAATAGAAGAAATATAAGGAACAGAATGAATGCTAAAACAAATATGACTACAGGCTTGCTAAGCTGAAGATGATTTTTCTGATCAATGTGATTTAAGATGATTCAAAGAAATCAAAAGATATACAGAGTAAGATAGCGTTGGAATGTCAATTAAGAAATGTAAATAAAGTAACCAATTCCAGCCAAATCTAACTCAAGTTTGTAAATTTGTACAAAAGAGATGTTACAGAATTCAGCACATATATAGCAATGTCGTTCTCAGACCCCAAATAAGCCAGATCAAGGTCATCTTTAAAAATTCTGGAAACAGAAAAAAGTGGAAAAGGGAAAACCCACAAAGAGAGAGAGAGAATTCAAACACTCACAGCAACAGCATCAACAATGTAGGGAAATACCGAGATCTGAAACTTAAATTAGCAGAAAATAGGGAGGAATCTCAGCCTCTTGAGGAATCACTAAAGCACAACAATTAGTAGGGAAAAAAAGAAAAGAAAGCCACCTTATGATAACAATTCAGTCAAAATCACTCCTAACTGTTAAGAAACATCATTCAAATTAGCACATTCAAGAACCAAAACTCAGAAATTGAAAGAGAGAAAGCCGAAACAGTACCAACCTGATTACTGTGGGAAAACCCCACTTGAGATGCAGAACCACACGTTTCTCTCCACAGAGATCAAGAAACAAGAAGATTGGTATTTCCCTTTAGCAGAATCTTCCTCCTATCTTTCTTCTATTTTCTCTGGGGCAGTGAAGACAGAAAACGTAGTGAGAAACACTAGGTTTTGATCTGAGAAGGAAAAAAACAGCTAGCTTGAGGAATCTGTTTAAGTGGGTTAGCGCGAGAATGGAGACCCTATCTGGGAAATTTCACGATCGATCATCGCCATGGATGAATGGTGGAAGAAGCGACAGAAGATGGGCTTTCCTCGATTCAAGAGAATAATAAGCGAAGCGACATGTTACTATAAACTGTGGATACAGCAGTCCCAGTCATGAGTCTCTCTGTACCTTCTAAGGTAAAATAAAGCAGACTGATAATAGTAGGTATATCTATTTTTCGTTGCTCAAATATATATATATATGAAACTTTTTTCAAATCTTTTCTCGTGTTTTCTTTTCGTACTTAGTACATGTTTAAGGGAAGTTTTCAGGCCTATCAATCCTGGAATTTTGCGAAGATTTAAAAACCTGTCTGTGTTTGTCAAAGAGGAAATAACGAAAGGAATTATTCTCGGTCAATGTAGAGAAGATTATTTACCCAAAATGTTCATTTAATAAAAAAATAATTTAAATCAAATATAGAGATAAATTAGTAGTATAAAATTTTAAATATTTTTAGATTTTAAATTAAAAAAAAACACATGTATGAAAAGAAATAGTATCAAACTCTAAAATTAGATTAATAAGTTATTTGGATATTTAATAATAAATTTTATGAAAAACATCAAAACCAATAATTTAATTGCTTTTGTGTGTTCTTTTTTAATTTTTTTGGTGAAAATTTGTTTAGAATTTTGGTTATATATATATATAGTAGGTAGGAATGTAATTGTAAGGAATTTTACTGCATACTCTTCTTGAATACTACTTCTGGGAGACAAGGATGCAGCTTTTTTTCTTCTTCCTCAATTAACATCTAAGAAGCCCCTTAGTAGTTACATAAAAAGAAAAAAGAGTTGGATTTTATTTTAAAAAAATAAGATGCATGATATATTTACTATAAATATTAAAATAAGTTAGCTCTTGTTTGCACGAAGTTTCCTTATCTTATGGCTTGTGAAAATTATGACTTGTCATGAGTTATTCTGTAATACAACAATTTTATATTTAATATTATCATATTATATTCAACCATTATTAAATTTGTTATAAATTTTATAAATATACTACATCACACTCCTAATTAGTTTATATAGATTAAGTTCAAAATACTTGTATATTTTTTTTAGAATTAGTAAGGTAGATACTAGCAATCTAAAATTATTAGTAGAATCCCATGATATCCCACTTTTATAGGAGTTTTCATATTAATAAGCTACACAACCATAAAAATGATAGAAAAATATTACTACTTTCTAAGATCACTTCTCTAATTAAAATCAACCTATTTTATTTATTTTTAATTTATTTTTTATATGATCACTTTCTACAATACAATTAATAAGGGTATTTTGGACATTTGCAAAAAATAAAAATTTAATATTATTGACATTTTATAAAGTGCCTTATATTTATGATCATATAAATATTTTAGAAAATATCTTAAATTAAGGAAATAAAGAAGTATTATAAACCATAAAAGCAATTGGACTAAGATATAAAATGCTGCAGGCTTAGGGGGAAAAAAAGTATTCAAGTTGAGTTTGTCAACAAAAAAGCATAGCACGCCTACACAAACAAGTCACGAGCTAAATGATTTTATTGTTCACCAATCTATATCACAAAATTTAAATTAGAAAAGAAAAAACTCAAAGCATACAATAATACTGGAGGATATTTTACTTATATATATATATATATATATTTACTGTCTTTTTATGCCTTATGCAAGTCCTATTACATTACACTCCAAAAAGAAAAGGGTGATGATTTCAATCTAGTACCTTTTCAGCATAGGTAAATCTTTTTTATTGATTAATAATATCTTTTCAATTTTTTATTTCGCCTGCACCAAAAAGTTTATGCTCATAGATTGCCTACGGATTATTTAAAGAGTGCCTTCTAGGGTCCACTTTATTACAGTTACTAGGATTTTTGTTCTTATTTTTGTCAAATTTTATAAAAGAAAAAGATAATAAGAGATCATATAAATTGTAAAATGCTATAAACAGGATTTAAATATATAAAAGGATAGATTAAGTAGAAAACTCAATCTGTCCTTCTAAAATTTATAAAAAAAAAATATGAAATTGTCATTCTCTCTCTAACCTCTTTGTCTTCTTCCTTTTATCCTTCTCTCTTTTTCCTCTTTCTTTTCTCTATCTACCATCGACGTATATGTTAGAGTTTTTGTTGTTGCTACTATAGATCTATTTTCTTCATCTTCAAAATAGAGAGTGTGTGGCTGTGCGAAGAGAGAGAATGAGGGAAGTAGAGCAACGGAACTGGAAAATGGCGGTGAGCGAGAGCGACGCGTATGGCTGTGATGGTAGGAGGTAGTGACAAGGGTACGAAGGTGTTAGTCGTCATCAACGTCTGACGTCTATCGCTATCGTCTAGTTCCTCTGTCTTCTAGATCTGTCGCCAATTGCTTTTTTGTTTCTTCAACTTCTACTTCCTTTTCTTCCTCTTCTTCGAATTCTTACTTTTCTAGTGCTTCTAGGATTTCAAACAATGTAATAGGATTTATAACTTTTATAATAATTTTAACCAGTATAATTAATATATTTACTATTCTCTTTAATAACTTAATTATAAATAATTAATTAGATCATTTACTACTTGTATAATGGGATTTACAACTTTTTTAATGATTTTGACTAGTATAGTTAATATATTTACTACTCTTTTTAACAATTTAGTTGCAAGTAATTACTTAGGTCAATTACTACTTGTGTAATAGAATTTAGAACTTTTATAATAATGTTGACCAGCGTAGTTAAAATATTTACTACTCTCTTTAACAACTTAGTTGCAAGTAATTATTTGGATCAATTACTACTCGTGTAATGAAATTTACAACTTTTGCAATGATTTTGACCACTGTTGTTAAGATATTTACTGCTCTCTTTAATAATTTAGTTACAAGTAATTATTTGGGTCAATTACTATTCGTGTAGTGGGATTTACAACTTTTATAATGATTTTGACTACTGTAGTTAAGACATTTACTACTCTCTTTAACAACTTAGTTAAGATATGAGTAGTAAATATTTTAGCGAAAGTGGTCAAAATTATTGATCGAATTATAAATCCTATTGTAGAAGTTATAAATAACCACATCAATTACTTGTAACTAAGTTGTTACAGAGAGTAATAAATATTTTAGTAAAAGTTGTCAAAATTATTGCTCAAGTTATAAATCCCATTACATGAGTTGTAAATAACCACAGCAATTACTTATAACTAAATTGTTACAGAGAGTAGTAAATATCTTAGCAAAAATGGTCAAAATCATTGCTCAAAATGTAAATCCCATTGCAGGAGTTATAAATGACTAAAATAATTATTTGTAACTAAATTGTTATAGAGAATAAATATTTTAGCGAAAATGATCAAAATCATTGTTCAAGTTGTAAATCTCATTATGAGGGCAATTTTATCCTTTTTCCCCAAAATTTGAAAAGACAGATTGGGTCTTATGTCCAATCTATCTTTTTACATATTCATATACTTTTTTTAGCATTTTGAAATTTAAATTGCATTTTCTAGTCTTTTTCCCATTTTATAAACGTAAATATATTAATATAAAAATTCGTTTTAATAAATGTCTAATACTTTGTACAGAATATATCTTTTTCTCTAAGAAGAAAAAAATAGCTTAAATTAGGATTAAATTTCAAATGCATAGTGCTTCCAAGGAAAAGAAAACTAGAAAATTTTGTGGTTGTTTTTATATTTAAGTTTAATAATTTATAACTACATAATTAAGCCATTTAAATATTTCCCTTAGATTTTTTTAGTATGTCGTTAAATTAAATTTTAATAATGATAGAGTGATACATATTTGGATGTATAATATATTAATTTAGAATAATTGTAACTACTCGAGCATTTTTTCAAAAAGTTATTATTAAAATGATATTTTTTTGGTACAATAGAGGACTAATCCGTTCTAAATTAAAAGAAATTATTCTACGAAGGGATCAAATCCTAAATACTCCCTGACCACCATAGCTCTTAAATGAGTAGGGCATGCATATAGTATTTCTATAGTCATTAACCCATCCTTTTCCAAAACATCAACCAGATTATTTTGATCTTTAGATACATGTTGTATTTTCAGCTCCGAAAATAGATTCATAAACTTCTGTATCTGAGTAACTAATAAGTTGCATCTGTGGCTTATCAAATTCATTAGCATGTCTACTATATTTTTGGCATCCGATTCAAATATGATCTTCTTGAAACCTAACTCCCATGCCAGTTTTAGACTCTTGAGGACTGCCCATTTTCAGCTTCAACCATACTACATGAACCTAGAAAAAACATTTGTAAATCCTGCAACCCAACTCCCAAATAATCTCTAATAACACCACCACAACCTGCTATATCGTGAGCTATCGTAAAAGCTCCATCGACATTTAATTTCACCCATTCTAATGGAGGAATTTGCCAAATGGATGAAGTTGGTGAGTTCGAGCTATTAGCCACATAGTTATCGTGAACCTGCACAACGCATTTCCATGTTTTCATAATGACAGAGTAGGGATCTACTGGTCTCAAAAAAATTATTATCAAATATAACTTTATTCTTCCACTTCCATAAACTCCAAATTGAAAAACCTCTAAATTAGACTCTAAGTACTCCCCCCATAAGCTCACACCTACCTTTTGAGATCCATAGCAAACCAATCCCGTATGGATGCTCTAAAGAAGAAATACCAATACCTAAGATGTATTAACTTAGACCAAAGTTCTCTAGCATAGTTGCAATCACGGAGTATATGTAAAATATCTTCCATATCCTCATTACAATACTGGCAGGTTGGATCGGTTGAAGACCAAGTACTTCTCTAGGCATTGGTTACTAAACAATTATTAAAGGCTATCAACATAAAAACATGAACACGTTCAACACCTTTCCACTTCCATATGTGTTTGTATACACGGCTATAGTCTTGTATAGAATTCTTCTCAATTAGAAAATATGTACTCTTAATAGTAAAATTATTATCATTCGTAGCATTTCAAACTATTAAATCATTGCCCGCCTCCGACATAGGAGGTATCATATTAATTAATTTGTCAAAAACAGTACTTGGGATAATAGCAGCAAGCCTCTAGTAATCCCAAGTCCTACCAAAAATCCAATCAGCAACTTTACTTCCTTCTTCCTTCGTAGTAAGTTGCCGAAGACATAAATGCTTTAGACTCTTGTCCGGAAATAGCCATTTATCCGTGAAGAAATTTACAAGTTGATTATTCCTGATATGCCAACTTATACACAGTTCAACAATATCTTACTGTAGTGAAATGAATCTCCATAGAGTATAATCTCCCTTTCTTGCATCAAGTAAATTTTCTTCATTTCTTAGCATATATTTATGTAATAGCACATCTACCAATAGCCCTTTCTCTCCATTAACTAATTTTCAAGCTATTTTGGATCCATAAGCACAGTTAAATAATGATAACTTCTTGAATCCAAGACCCCCATATAATTTAGACTTTACAATCTGATTCTACCTAATAGAATGAAATCCATATGAGCTTTGACTATGTCCCCATATAAAGTTCCGTTGCAGTCTCTCCACTTCCCGACATACTGACATAGGAAATTTGGCTATTTGCATAGGATATACCAGTATAGAGCTTAATACTGATTTTGCCAAAGTGATCGTTTCATCCACTGAAAGAGAACTCTCTTTCTAAGCAGTAAGCTTATTTTTTACTCTATCAATGATGTATTAGAAAATATCTCTAGGTTTCTTCTCTTTGATGATAGAAAACCCCATATACTTTTCTATCTCAGCAAAAATAGCTATTCCTGTGATGTCCCTAATCTTATTTCTAATGCTTATATTTACCTTTGGAGAGAAAAATACTAAGGAAAAATGACATATTGTTTTTTTTTTGTTAAGATAAAAAAAATGACATTGTTGACAATACTAATGTCCCATTTAGTACCATGGAATTGGGCTTTAGGAATTGGAACTCAATTTGTTGGGTGTTTGGTTTGGGGCCATGGAATCCATTTCCAATTCTAACATTTTTAATAAAAAGGGTTTCCATCAACCCTCACTGGAAATAGGATTAGTTCCATGGAAGTTGATGTGATGTAATTGACATGGTTTATATAATTGCACAAATTTATGGTAATTGATATCAGTAAAAATCAAGAATGGTATTTCAATTTATCCATTTTGAGCAATATTGACATAGTATATGACCATTGCACTAGTATATGACAAATTTTGATTAGGTACAAATGGTTCAATTTTGAGCAATTGACATAGGAAAACTTGAAGAGATGAGGTAATAGGAAAACTTGACCCAAATGGTCCTAATAGAATGGCATTTAACTATACCCATTTTGAAAATTTTTGAACTAATTACAATGTGGGGCGTAAAGTCCTAATAACTTGAAAACACAAATGGTCCTCATTGATGAACATGACACAAAATATCAACTGTGGTATTTCCAAAGTATAAAGCCAATAAGCATGTCAATTAGTATCATGGCCACAAAATACAAAGGTAGTCATCATCTCATTCACAAAATATAGAAAGTTATGATTTAGTAGTCTGAACACCTAATTACTAAGTAATAAACACCCTATATGAGACTTCTTTGAGCTAGTCCCGGTCTTTACAATCATGCTTTGCCTCTGTACTAAGAGTACAAGGTTGTAACAAATGTCTAGCCCTTCCACTTGAGACCTAGGGATTTAAATGGAAATTTTGAAGGCTATAGCACACTGGTATCTTCGGCATTGAATTGAATCCCCCTCAAATCCTCTAGTGTACTAGAACTTTCACCCCTTGACTTTGTTATTTCTTTCTCATATGGTATGGGAAATTTGGTTCCAAGGTCAACATAGTATGCATATTCTCTTGTTTAGTAACTTCCTCAATTACCACCTCCAAACTCAATCCAGGCTACACAAACATAATGATACAAGTCAGCCACATTGCATTCTCACATTTAACTTTGATCTTCAACACAAACATAATGAACTGATAATCGAATACTGACATTGAACATATTCCTTCATGTGTCTTCATGACCTCTTATATCTATTCCACACTCAATTTTAGGCTTGTACATACACTTCTATCTTGAAGTTGGGTGTGGGGTAAGTTGAGAGGGATTTGGTGGTTGTTGGGATGGTTAAGAGAGAAATTATTGGGTTTTCTCATAGTAACTTAGATTAAATCTTACATGTCATCCGACATGTTATTCTTTTAATTAATTATTTTAAAGTAGTATTTTTACAATTTTCACATCACCTACCTCTCTCAAACTCCCCCCCTTTGTTCTTTGTGAATCATGCCCTTCTCCTTACAGAATTCAAACTCTCTCTCTTATCTTTCTCCTTCATTTGGGAGTGTCCATAAATTTGAACAAATATTTAAAAGAGGAGGATCATGTATAGATAATTTTGATCCTCATATTTTGCTTTGATGCTATAAGCTGATTTAGAGGGTCCTGTTTGATTACTCGTAGACTGTGAAAAGGATTAATGAGGTATTCTAAAATACCTCCTTTCATCTGTCGTAAGACTCAACTTTAGGATGGCCTTGGCTCATAAAGGTTGAGAAAGAGATGTTTTCCAACATCATCGAACAACTTCACTCAAAATTTAAAAAATTAGCTGCGACTTTTTATTAAACTTTTGATTTTCAAAATATAGGAATTTAAGACTTTTGTAAAGGAATTAGAAAATATGTTAAACTTTGGGTCCCAATTAATCAATGAAAGAATTTTAGTTTTCAATTCTAAAAAAGTTAGGGTTTAAACAATGATAGTTAGATTAAGAAAAATAGTCTAAAAGAATGATACAAACGCATATTTTGGTCTCTAACTTTATAAAAAATTATAATTTAGTTTCTTAATTTTATAAAATGTCTTCCTCAATAACATCATTAGTCTTATTAACAACAAATGTTGATATTGCAATATTAGATGTTGATAAAAAATATTCTTAAATCCTATAAAAAAATAATTAGATTTATATATCATTATTTGATAATTCTTTGTCACAACATTTCAAACAAATTGGGAAAAATTTTAATTAAATCCAACTAAAATATTTTAATATGGATTCATATCTATATTTTTAACAAATTACTAATTAGACAGAAGGTTAATTAGGAGTTTATAAACCTTGTTAAATGACTACATTGCTCCTTGCCTTTTTTCAAAGCCGCCTCTTTCTCTTTCTAATGCCACCTATGTCGGCAAACTAGCCGCCGCCTCTATTGGCGGCTAGCGCTTTGACGACGGTGCTATCAACAATTTTATTGCATAAAAGGAACAAGTAGCTCATATATACTAAAAATTACCCATGATTCCTTTGTCATACAAACAACTATCTTGCCCGCATAGTTAAAGGGTAACAAACAATTACTGTAAAATATTGTACAGAAGTGGAACCAATTGAGACACGATGAAAATAAATAAATTATACATACTTGCACTATGTTGTAGTGGAAGTAGTATGAAGGTGAGAAAAAGGAAGATCAGGAGAGACGAAATGGGCTTATAAATATTCAAGGACATTGTCTTCATTTAACAAGATTCAGAAATTCTCTCGACATTAGTATCGCCTAAAAGAAAAGGAGATTTTACCCTACTTTTGGATCGTGGGTAAGGCCAACCTCTTTCCAAAAATTTTTATATAAAAAAAAACAAGATTTAGAAATTCTTTATTGATCCTCATAGCCTAATTAATAATTTATTAAAAGTGTAGGTTCAAATTTTAATTTTAGTATTGCAGTTAGATTTAATTAAAATTTTTTGTTAAGCATGATGATAATGATATTTATATTAGATAAAGTAATGAAAAAAATACTTTATAAATTTAAAGAATTAAATTAAAACCTCATTTAAAGTTATAATATTAAAAGTAACCTTTTACCTAACATTATTAGAGGCAAAGAATTTTGTGTAAATATCCAAGAGTAGTAGAATTTATTGATTCAAACAATACTTAAATTTGACTAATAATATCAAATGCTAAATAATTGCTAAAAAATATATTTTCTCTATTTGGAGGCAAAGAGTTTTGTCTAATTTGAATCTTACATAGTACCATAACAAGAACTTATTCAAAGAATTTGAGCAGATTGTCTTGTTTGATTACATGATTTTATTTTCCAACCCAATTATATTTTGGAGATGGCTTTTCTCTACTGTCAGCTCCCATCTGCTACCCTCCTCAACCCAAAACTACACCATTTTAGGTATAAAATAAAGGTGTTGAATACTTTTTAAAAAAATATTTATCAGTAACATTTAGTTTTCTAAAATCATTTTTAGTCCACTCAACACTTTAAAATATTTTTTATTAACATTTTAAAATATTTTTTAATAATATTCAGTATTCTAAAGTAATTTTTTGCACTCTCAATATTGAAGAAATTGGAAGACGCGCAGCGGAAATTAACTTTAAAATTTTTTCAATCCTTGCCTGGATCTACCGATTATGTTTAAGTCAAATAGTAAGAGGCGTTACCTTCGGTGTTCGAATTATTGGTGGCTCGGGATTCTGACATTTAGGATGCCTATACTCTCTTTTCGATCGCGAGAAGTCGACGACACAGATCGACTTTCTCTACCAGTATCCACACGAACAGCGTCCCAATCACGAATGATGTGCTAGCGCCTCTTGTCCTTATAGGGTTTTCCTTGAGAATCCGTCCTCACCGTCTCTATTTTGGCATTTTCTTATCTGCAAACCTTTTGCACTCTGCCTCCGAAAACCCTAGCCCCTAATGTCAAATATATAGGATGCTATCGGTGTTCTGACGGTTATTAGATTTCATAATTAATCCTAAATTAATTTCAAAATTAATACAATATCATATATTGCGTAATCTGATAAGAAATCAATTAAATAAATATGGTTTCTTATATTAAATCTGTCCCATAGATTTAATTCACCTATTCATTTAATTTAAAATAAAGATATGACAGAATTATATTTGATTTATTCTCATAAATCAAATTTAAAATATTATATCATATCAATTTAAATTTTAAATTCAAATATATCATATCAATTTAAATTTCGAATTCAAAAGTGATAGAGATTTAATTTATTCTTATAAATTAAATCTTATAAATATCTCTTATAGCATATAATATATATACGAATTTATATATATATAAGTCCACCCTAGATTATTCATTGAATCTGGACACATCTTAAATTCAATGAATCTGGACATTATAGCTCATGTTGGGCTATTTTGTGTGCAACCCTGTAGGCCCACATGAAGTTAGTAGTGGGCCATATACTATACTAACTCACAAGTCGTAAGCGATCTCTAGCAAGACATCACGACTACCCAAATCATGTGAGGATCGATAAACGATATAACCTTTCATACAACCACATCACGTCCCTTTTGTCACACGATATTTTGGTCATGGATGAGGCATGGAAAACGTCATCCTCCTGTTCCTGACCGTTACTTTCTCGATCCCTGAGTAGTCTGACTATAGAAATGGAACTACCTTTTCATTACAGTATGGCCATACATTTCTCAGACTCACTCATCGAGGGCCCCAGTAATATCTCTCTACGAATGTGAGGGACAAATTTCATCTTGACCATTCACATTCCTCCGCATGAAAAACCACCAAACCCGAACATAGCATTTATGATCACTCGGTCAAAAGTGACTTTTGACTAGGTCAAAGCTGAGCGTTTGTCATGTAGGAATCCATGATGATCTCAGTTCAAGGGCATAGTGACATGGTTTGTATATGAGAGAATCTTATGACTTAACCCATGTAGCTCTCTCATGGCAGGTCGGTCCACCACCTTGTACTTTTACATGTGCCTATGACTTTGATTTATATCTCTATACAAGGATGAGTTATCCAAGGATGGTCATCACAGTAAACATGCAAATAATATGATAACACAATTAAAAAATTCATAAATCAACAATATTCATAATACAATGATTGGCCTCTAGGGCACAATTTTCAACAAGTACCCTAAAATATTTTTCTTATAACACCTAATATCATAAATTAATTTTTGGTGCATTCTGCATTTAAAATATTTTTTTAATGGCGTCTAGTATCTTAAGATAATATGCACAATTTCACCCTTAATATATGTTTTTTAGTAGTAACAGGCACCCTAAATTTAATATACTAAATGCTACTAAAAAAACTATATAGTGATGGATTCAAAAAAAAATGCTTTAAAATATCATATACTATTAAAAAATATTTTAAGGTGTTATTGAAAAAATATTTTAATTGCTAAGTGGACTAAAAGCTATTTTAAAATACTAAATACTATTAAAAAAGTGTTTCAAAATATTAGATATTATTTAAAAAAAAAGCATTCAAACCTTCATTTTACACCCAAAACGGTGTAGCTTTGAGTAGAGGAAGGCAGCCATGGGAGCTGGTGGCAAAGAGAAGTCAACTTCTTATATTTTTGGGGGAAAATCCAATTATATTTATTTCGGTTAATGTGTAAATTTGCCTCAAATGTTTTTACTCAGGAACGTTAGGTAATCTAAAAGTTTTTCTAGGAAGAATGTTACCCCCAAAAGTTTTCAAATTGTAGCAATATGGCATTAACTATTAACCAAACTTGAATTTGACTATTAATTGACCATTATGTTAACGTGACATGCCACATAGTATCTACATCATTTTTTATTTTAGATTAAGGTGTAAATTTGCCCCTTAAGCTTTTACTCGGGAGTATTGTGTATCCAAAAGTGTTTTTTGTGTTCAATGTTACCCCGACCATTATTCATGTTCAGTTTGACTGTTAATTTGACCAAGTATATTGAGCTAATCAGTCCATGTGTCATCTACCTCATTTTTTTCAAAATCGAATTTATAAATAAGAAAAAATTATAAAAATACATTCCTTCAAGCTCCACTATTGATAGAATATTATTCTTGGGAGACCATACTTTATTTTGGTACATTTTCACAACATAAAGTAGAGCTGGAAAAACATAGATAACATAGGCAAAGGGGACTCTCGAGAATTCTTGAAAGGTGGGAATGAGAAGGTCAATTTTGGAAATAACTACGGACATATATTAACTTATAAGTATAAGAAGATAACATATAGGATCATGTTATTTTTTGAGAGGTAGCTAGTTATGGTATGCTGAGATTAATACTCTAATAACGACAGAATTTGGAGGAATACAATTTTTTTTTAATTTTTCCTTGTTTATAACTATGACTTAGAAAAAAGAAGCGGATGACATGTGTACTGACCAGCTTAATATATTCAGTCAAACTGAACATGGATAATGGTTAGGGTGACATTGAATCTAAAATAAATTTTCAGATATCCAGTGCTCTTAAGTGAAAATTTTTGGAAAAAAATTGTACCTTAACTCTAAAATAAACAGATGACGTGGATGCCATGTTAGCATATGTAGGAAATTGAAAGACATGCACCGGAAATTAACTTTAAAATTTTTTCCATTCCCAGCCAGGATCTATCGAATGTGCTTAAGTCAAGGAGAAAGAAGTGTTACCTTCAGTATTCGAGCTGTAGTCGCGACCTCCTCAGCTTCTAGTCACGAGCTGTCGCCTCTGGAGTTTTCAATCGCGACCTTTTCAGCTTCTAGTCGCGACCTGTCGTCTCTAGAGTTTGCAGTCGCGACTTCCCCAGCTACTAGTCGCGACCTGTAACCTATTTTCGAATTTCTGACGTTCAAATGCCTATTTAGTCGCGACCTCTGTGTTAACTGGTCGCGACTTTGTCGTACCTGGTGCTCTTTTCTATATTGCAAGAAGTCGACAACTCAGATCGGCTTCCTCTACCGGTATCCACACTAATAGCGTTCCAACCACGAACGACGTGCTAGCGCCTCTTGTCCCTCTAGGGCTTTCTCAAGAATCCGTCCTCACCGTCTCTATTTTGGCAGTTTCTTATCTGCAAACCTTTTGCATTCTCCTTGCCCCTTTTTCTCTTGTGTCGAACCCTAGCCCCTCATGTCAAATATATAGGATGCTATCGGGCTTCTAATTGGGTTAGGTTTCAGAATTAATCTTATGTTAATTCTGAAATTAATACAATATCATATATTACATAATTTGATAAGAAATTAATTAAATAAATATGATTTTTATTAAATATGTCTCACAGATTTAATTCACCTATTTATTTAATTTAAAATAAAAATAAGACGAAATTATATTTGATTTATTCTCGTAAATCAAATTTGAGATATCTTATCAATTTAAATTTCAAATTCAAATAGATTATATCAATTTAAATTCAAATTCAAAAGTGATAGAGATTTAATTTATCCTTATAAATTAAATCTTGCAAATATCTCTTATATTATATATAATATATATACAAATTTATATATATAAAATATATAAATCCACCCTAGATTATTCATTGAATCAAGACATGTCTTAGATTCAATGAACATGGACATCATAGCTCGTGTTGGGCTATTTTGTGTGCGACCCTGTAGGCCCATATGAAGTTGGCAGTGGGCCAGTTACTATACTGACCCACAAGTCGTAAGCGATCTCTAGCAAGACATTACGACTATTCAAATCATATGAGGATTGATAAACGATGTAACCTTTCATACAACCACATCACGTCCCTTTTGTCACACGATATTTTGGTCATGGATGAGGCATGGAGAACGTCATCCTCCTGTTCCTGACCGTTACTTTCTCGATCCCTGAGTAGTCTGACTATAGAAATGGAACTACCTTTTCATTATAGTATGGCCATACATTTCTCAGACTCACTCATCGAGGGCCCCAGTAATATCTCTCTACGAATGTGAGGGACAAATTCCATCTTGACCATTCACATTCCTCCGCATGAAAAACCACCAAACCCGAACATAGCATTTATGATCACTCGGTCAAAAGTGACTTTTGACTAGGTCAAAGCTGAGCGTTTGTCATGTAGGAATCCATGATGATCTCAGTTCAAGGGCATAGTGACATGGTTTGTATATGAGAGAAGCTAATGACTCAACCCATGCAGCTCTCTTATAGCGGGTCGGTCCAACACCCTGTACTCTTACATGTGCCTATGACTTTGATTTATATCTCTATATATCTTCAAAGTCATACTGGTCTTATTTCATCTCTGCTCTCGCATAGATGACCGACCAGGGACATTTAGGATAAGATCATGAGTTATCCAATGATGGTCATCACAGTAAACATGCAAATAATGTGATAACATAATTAAGAAATTCATAAAATAATAATATTTATAAGACAATGATTGCCCCACAGGGCACAATTTCCAACAGCATATTGGTCAACTAACGGTCAATTTTAATTTTAGGTAACGGTCAGAGCGATATTGCTACGATTTTAAAACTTTTAGGGCAATATTGCTCCTAAAAATACTTACAGATACCTAGCGCTTACGAATAAAAACTTTAGAGACAAATTTACACCTTAATCCTATTTCTTTTATCTTTTAAATTATTTTCATATTTATTTTATTATACACTTTAATTTGGGCCTTCAATGTCTTAAATACTAGGGATTAATCAAAAGCAACAGTCCATGAGCCCAAGCCCAACGTGAGACAGATTTTTTGATACAGAATTGAAAGCCCAAGCCCAAGCCCAACGTGAAACAATTTTTTTGATAAAAAATTTTTAGTAAAGGGTTGGACCCACTCACAATCCGTGAAACAGAATTGAAAGCAAGATCAAGTTACACATATCTATTTGGGCCACACATATATATTTTGAGTATGTAATGGGTAAAGATTTTTTTTCAAGTCATTTAAGGCGAAGCAGGAAAAAAAAGGCGAAGCCTTGGCGTATGCAGAAAATCTCCATTGGGAGACTCACCCATTATAGCCAGGTGCGCGATAAGGGTCGAATTCGAATGTAGTCGGGGCAAAGCTCCGTTGAACCGGGTGGGCAAAAAAAAAAAAAAAGGCGAAGCAAGAAAAGAGAAACATATTAAAGTGTAATATGAATCTCCTAAACGTAAACAAAGTGAGAAGAGATATAAATATAGAATGATAAATCTCTTTTTTAACGTGTGGTTCTTATAATTGTGACATACCTCATACCCTTTGCATCCATCTTCCATCGTTCCTCAGTGAAAGACTTCAAAGGTTCTGAATCCAAATTATAAAAATAAGTCTCATTTCCTTGATATCTATAAATAAACCTTACTTCTCCTCCAATTATGGACTGTTTGATATAAGAGATTTGGAGGAGAGGAGAGAAGAGGCGAGACATTTTTGAGTTAGATTTAAAAAATAATAAGAGAAGTGAGGTTAAAATTTTTAATTATTTTTTTTACTTTTCTATCTTACATTTTACTTTTATTAAAAACTTATAACCCCATTTTTTCAATTTTTTTAAATCCAACTTAATTTTTTTTCTCCACTTCCCTTCCCTCCCCTCCCCTCCCTTCCAAATCCCTTAGGCATTATTTGGTTCAACTTAGGGGAGGGTAGATTGAGTTAATGTAAGGGAGGGTAGGTAAGGGTAAGGGAGGTTATGGGGGTGAAGGTAGGGGAGGAGAGGTGATGCTTTTTGTTTGGTTCGGGAGGGGAGGGGAGGGGAGTTAATTAAAAATTGATAAATATGCCCTTACCTATTTATTTAAATTTATTTATAATATTTATATTAAAATTATTATTTTTTAATTTATAAATCTCAAAATTTTTTATCTCATTTATATATAATGATAAAATTAAAAAAAATTAAAAATATGATAAAATTTTAATGTTGTCTCTTATTAATTAATAATTATTATATATATTAATATAATATATAAATTAATAAAATGCTTGAGCAATCAATATAAAAATGTCAAAAAAAGAAAAAGAGAGAAAATTGATGCTTGATGTGTGAAGAGAGGAGGAGGGTATAATTGGAATATTAAAATATTACAAAGGGTAATTTTGTCAAATTTGCATAAAAAATTTCTCTCCCCTCCAAAAACCTCCACTTTTGGAGGGGAGGTGGAGGAGGAGAGGTGAGCACATAAGGACAAAAAATTTCACCTCCCCTCCCCTCCATTTTTCCCAACCAAACACACTTATATCTCCCCTACCCTACCCTACCCTCCCCTTCAAAACCCCCCAACCAAACAAAGCCTTATGCAAACAACCCCTTAAAGTAATATGTATCACTTTGTAGTTCTTCAAAATGGTCCCTCAAAATGACTTAATTCCTATAAAATTTTTAAGAACTATTCTGAAATTAATTTTTTTTTTGTAAAATAACCTAATTGCCCTCATTAAAAAAAAGAAAAGAAAACTCACCCCACTACTTTAGTTGTTGCCACTACTTTAGATGTTATTTTAATTTCGCAACAACAAGGAACTGAGTGTCGAACTAAGGTGATGAAGTTTTTCTTACATGAGAGCTATGTCATTTAAAAAATAGAAACTTCATTTTAGAATAATCCCTAAAAATTTAATAAGAATTAAGTCATTTTGAGGAATCATTTCATATTATGGTAGTCCTTTTATGCCTCTCCCTACTTTAAAATACATTTCAATATTTACGTATCTTGTTGTTAGGTATGAAAATAGGTTAGGTCAGACTAGATAAGTTTGGAGAGTACATAATTTTAATAACAGTTATAGGCCGCTTGACAAGTCTAACAGGCTTTTTAAAGAGCATGAGTTTGGTCTCTTAAAAAGATAAATTTTCATACAGGCTT
The DNA here is from genome assembly GCA_037074615.1 of Leucaena leucocephala. Classification (NCBI taxonomy): domain Eukaryota; kingdom Viridiplantae; phylum Streptophyta; class Magnoliopsida; order Fabales; family Fabaceae; genus Leucaena; species Leucaena leucocephala. Next base: position 13,266,761 of record CM073537.1, read on the forward strand.
AAGCCTATACTTTTTTTTAATACGCCAGGCCAAGTCGAATGCCTCTGACAGGCTATTTGGCCTATTTAGCCTATTTCCATCCTTTTTTATTATAAATGTCATTATGTTGCTTATGTTATAATGAAGTTCAAAATTTACTACTACAATAAAGAGATAAATATAAAAGTGTAAAGAAAAAACATATCCAGATCATGAAAAATCATTGATTCAACTTAAAAAAATTATGAACTGTTTCCTAGTCTCATTGGCACACAAAAGGGAAATATATATTCAAGAATTTATCAAAATCTACCCAATCAAAGTTGATTTGAATGAGCTCTATTTCCTTTCTTTAAAAAAAAACTTGGGAAAACTAATCTCTAAGCCCTTATAGTTTCATTGGATTTTGAATCATATCCCTATAGTTTTGTTTCTTTTTAATGGATCCTTATAATTTATTTAGGTAAAGAATCAAGTCCTTCCATTAATAAAATCCAATCACTCGTCGTTAATGCACTGCTTTCTCTCTCACTTGGTAGCTCTCGCTCATTTTTCATAGCAATAGTTCGATGATGACGATAGGGAGAAAGGTTCCTTCTTCAACTGGTTTTAATTCTCATCGCCACATCACAGACCATCGTTCATCCTCTATAATCTCCACCACACATCCGCCATCTGCTTCTCTTATCTCTCCAGTCTCTACGTCACTCCCTGTAAAAATAGAATTAGGATATACTCACTTTGCACTGAGCTTCTTGTTCTCTTCCGTCAAATTTATAATATCTCGGTCCACCACTTAATTTGCAAGTGCTGACAGCCTGCATATAAATTAGAAAACATGAGTAAATTTAGCAATACCAGAGTGAGATGGTTTTACAATAACAGATTATGTCGGCCAAGGCAGTCAAGCAAATTAATACAATGAATTGGTCTCAAACATGTTGCTTTAACATATAAGGAAAATAACGTGTTTGGTTAGTCACTAAACTAAAGTTTTATAAGAATTTTTTGTCTAAACTTTAATTTGAGAAAATTTTAAAACAAATAGCCCTATTTGATAAAAAAGGCTTATGAATCAAACTATAATTTTGGATAAATTATTGAGAATAGTTTTTAGAATAGAAAAAGAGTTTATGAACTGTCCAATGACCATTTGTCCCTATTTTTTTTCACTTTCTCTGCTCTCTCTCCTCTTTTCTATAGTCGTCATCACATAACTTCTCCTTCTCCCAGTTGTTGAAACCACCATTCACCGTCACTATCCTCCTTCTTTCTGGCCGTCCGTCAATTTCTGGCTCTTCACTTCCCTGCTGCTACCTTTGGTCTAGTTCTTTACTTCTTCGTTGTGGGTCGTGGAGGTGATCTACTGCTGTGGGTCATGGAGAGGACTTCTGTCGTCGTCGTCTGTGGGTCTCGTGGAGGTAGTCATCGTCTGTGGCTTTCGTCGTCGTCGTTGAAGTTTTCTTCACTGTCGTTAAAGCTTTCTTCGCTTGAGGTCTTCATTATGCTCATCGTCTTCACCTGAGGTGTAACAGAGATGCTCGTCATCGTTATGCTGGGTTCTAGAATCAGCGATGCAAGAAGATGAACAATGACATTGCAGATGGTAATTATTATTATTTTGTTAACGTATACAATTCTTAGTAATTTAACGATCACATAAATCATTCTAAAAATATCTATCTAAATATTTATTTATTTAGAATTACTTTTTTTTTATAAACTCTTCTCCATCAGAGTTTATCCAAAAGTTTTTTTTTCATAAACCTTTCTTCAAAACCAATCAAAATAGGCCTATAATCTATTATTGAAAAGAGATTTTTTCTTGAAATGGAATTTTTCTTTAAAGAAAATCCTTTTCAATAATAATGAAGAGAAACTAACTATATTCAAGGTGCATATGATTCTAGTTGTAGAACGGGAGATTCTTTTTTATAACGATAACTTTTTTCTCAAGTGCAACGTATGAGGAGAAGAGTTGGTTCTGGCAATCGAAGACTCCATTCCATTTTCCAGTGGTTGCTCTGTTTTCCACTGGGTACTGAACACTTTGTTTTCCAACAATAGAGGCACGCATAAAGCTTACCCAAACATGAGGCATATTGCACGAACGAAGAACAAAGAGCCACGTGGAGATTGGAGAGGGCGAATGGTACTCGGCGATGCGGCAATGAGAAGTAGAACCAACCCTATCGGCGTCATCGAACTGTTGCCATGAAAGATGAGCGAGAGATACCAAGTGAGAAAGAAAGCAGGGCATAAACGGCGTGTGTGGATTTATCAAGGCAACGACTTGGTTCTTTAACTAAATAAATAAAAAGAAACAAAACTATTGAGATTTTATTCAAAATCCAATAAAACTATAAGGATTTGGAGATTAGTTTTTCCAAAAAAATACAAAGACTTTTAACTATAACCATTTATAACTCGTCGCTCATTATTTACAAAAATTGCAAAATAATCCTTAAAAATATTATTTAGCCATGAAACTATATTTTTAATATTACAAGAGATTTCCTTTAACTATATATAAAGGTAACCCAAGTTCAATCCAAATTGGAGAAATAAACTGACTTATAAATGTGACATTTTGCTATATATTTTATGTTATAATTTATTAAGGATTGATAGACTATTTTTCTTTTTTTTTTAAAAAAAATCCATTATGGTTGCACAGATTGTGTCATATTCTATTCCAACTTTTTTTTTTGTCCACCCTGTTCACCGGAGCTTTGTCCCGACTACATCCGGATCCGACTCGCGTCGCGTACCTGGCTATGGTGGGTGAGTCTCCCAACGGGGATTTTCTGCGTACGCCAAGGCTCGAACTCGAGACCTCGCTTAAGCGATACCGAGTCACTTACCACTCGAACTAACCCCCGTTGGTTATTCTATTCCAATTTAATTAGTACTATTAATGCTCTTCTTGAGACACCACATGAATATGAAGGGCCCACAGAGAGCACTCAAGCGTTATAATCATATGGCACCCTTCAATTCCCATGTGGGGAGGGTAGCATTTACAAGCTGTATCATCATATCATGCAACCAAACTCATTCTTCCCCAACTGAATATACATTCAAATAATAGTAATAATTGTGCTCTCTTCACAAGCAAATTTGCACATTCAAAGAAAAGAATTTTGTAACATACATACATACATCATAACTACTCATTACAATGAAACCAGTAAATATAGAACACGGCCTAGCTGAAATGTGCCATGGTGTTTAACCATAATAAATAAATAATAGAACCATGGAACTGAGATTGTGAGAGAGAGAGAGAGAGAGAGATAATTACAGAGAGAATGAGACCACTTCAACTTTCCCCCAATATCCTTCCAAGAGACAATCAGAAGGCACATATAATGAACATGAAGATTGGACAAAGACAAGCAAGAATTGTCCATAAGAGGTAAGAAGAGGATCCATTGGCCATTATTGATGTTAGGTGTTCAATGCTGCAGCCCCGTTCATGGCACCGAGTCTGTTGGCATATTTGGGCCTCCACTCAGTCCTTCCCCTCACAATCTCAGCACCATCCTCGAGTCGAAGATAATGCTTGCACTCGATGTTACCGCTGTGAGGTAAATCGCCGACATCTTCACCAGAGACAGCAATGAGGGACTCGAGGACACTGTCTCTACTGCACTCCCTTCGATACTCCAAAGTCATTCCAGAAAGCTCATGTGTCTCTAGGATTGGCTGTGGAGCACTCTGCAGGAATCACAACATAATATAAGCAACAGGAACTAATGAACGAGTTCTATGGGGATCAAATTGCTTCCATGAGGCATCAAATATGCACACTAATTCATCGCTCTGTCTTCAAATCATTCTGAAAGAATGTATTATACGTATAAGGTATCAACAAACAAGCTTGTTTAGTCACTTAATTGGATTGTAACTTAAGGCTTACTACCAGACACGTGGGATTAGTAAGTTAAATCTTCACCATGCATTAGTCAAGTTAAACAAACCAAACTATTTAGCCCCCATTTTGGCCAACTTTCCATCTTCCTCCTTTGGCTGAGTGGCATGTATTTCCATGGTGCTCGTTCTTCCAATTATGAAGCATAGCTAAGCGATCCTACTCACATTTGACCTACCGCCCAGGTGGTTTGCCCAATAGTGGGCCAAGAAATATTGAATGGTGATATAGATGTGGTTGGAGGGGGGGGGGGGGGGGGAGGTTTCCAAGGAATACAGATAACCTCTGGTTTTTTTCAGATTTAGTGAGCATCTGGAATAACTAGTGAAATACAACTCTATTGTGCCGCAATTGATGCATTGGCCTTTACAGCCTTAATGCTTATTACCGGTTGGTTTCATTATCACAAAGCTGTCCCAAAATTGGCTTGGTTCCAAGATGTAGAATCTATGTTGAATCCCCATTTAGTAGCGCTACTAGGACTTGGGTCTCTTTCTTGGCCGTGGCATCACCAATTAACCAATTTCTAATAAATTTTTAATTTGGCCTAACACATTTATGATCACTAAAACTCATAGTCAACACATGTCACAAGAGATGTACTACAAGAAACAAAATATAAAAAGAGAGATACAAGGATGAGAACTAGAAAGAACAGAAGTACAGAAAATTACCTCCAGGATCCAGCCAATGTACTTCACATTGTTAACATGCTGATTGATATCTAAATCACTCCATCGAGGCTGATAACAAAGACAATCAGCATATTACATTAGTATGAAACAGAGTATAGGTTATTTTGAAAATAATCTCAAGTGAAGTTTCAAGAAACTTGTGCTTTCCCCTGTATAAAAAAAAGAAAAAAATACGGTTCCAAGAAACTTGACTTACAGTTAAACCAGTTCGAACATAATCAGCTGTGCTCTCATCAAGTTTGGGTAGCTTTATGTTATTCTCTTCCAAAACTGGATCAGAATTCAGAAAATAAGCCCCTATCTCTCGTTTGACCTCTTCCGGAATTTTAGATAGCCTCCTTGTCAGTTTATTCATCATAACCCAAACACTGTATCGTCAAGGCCAAAACTAACGGATCAGAAACTTTTAGTTACCGCGTATCTTCAGAATGCTTCCAGAATACAAGCTAAAGACTTGTACTATATCATGAACAACCGACATATGAGAACTGTTGGTAGGACCAGAGAGCTTCATCTATAAGAAGTTAAAAACTAATGCACTCAAAACTGTAATTCATTGTATTTATTACAATATTAAATGCATGATAAATGCCATAAGAATATTTAATATTCTAGTTATGATAAATTATAAATGCGTATCAGACAAAGCAACAGCAACCATAACTTCATAAAAAGATAGCAAAATTCTAAACAATGCCCAATTGTCAATCATCCACATTCAAAGTTCAAGACATGTCATTTTAGGTAGTAGGAGGAAGGAGTAAAGGAAGAATTCTGAAAGGCTTCTACCTGGAAGCTCTGGTCAGTGTTTCTCCAGTTTTGCAGTCACGCACAAGCCAATCACGCCGCAGACCATTCTTTCCAGATGCAGAAACCCAAGTGTCTACTTGAACAACATCACCCCTTCAAAATACAAAATTCAACTTGATAATCAGTTTCACAATCCTCCCATAATAATCCTAATTAATGGCTATTCAAGCATGTCATATTAATTGAAAACATCAGTTTTCTACAAAAAATCAAGACTATGATCCCATAGTATAAAGGTGTGAACAAAATAAACAACAAAAAAAAAAAGCAAGAGTTTTGTGAGTACAACTTCCACCAGGTTTTTCAACTTGATCAAAACTCAAATTGGAACTGGGATACAAAAATCCTATAGATATTATTGTACTTTACCGTTAGCTTTAGGGATAAACTAGTAATTTTCTTAGCACTAGGCCTATAAATACCTCAATTCTCGCAAGAGGCATCAGAGCGTCTTACAAGGAGAACAGTACGTTCTCTTTTTCTCTAATCAATTGACAAGTTTTTGAAACAGAATGCTAAGTAGTCATTGTACACATTGCTTCAACAAGATTTTTCACAAGTCTGTATATGCACTAAGCTTTTTACCATAATAATGCATTAGGTTAAATAATTAACACACAATTTATACTACATTGCATTTCACATCCAGATTAACAACCCTCATACATAGGGCTTCTAGCAATGCCAGTGAGCCATAACTCTTATGCTTCTTACTTCTATTATCTCCAAAAGGAATTTCACAAGTACTATTGGATTCATAGTTAAATCTCACTTTCAAGACAATCTGTGGAACCAGATGCATAATTTACCCCAAATAAAAAAAAAATACAGTTCCAAAATTCAGTCAGAAATTGTAAGGAGCACCATCACTGCAAAGTTCATATAAATAAATAAAAGACACAGAATAGATTGCATAGATAACAGCTGATCGTGGACAAATCACATAAATTAAGGCAGAGACTATGTGAATTACCATGTAGGATAGCGATCAACTGCAACCTGCATCTTAGCAACTACCCATATTAGGTTTTTCTTACACATTTCTGGCGTGGAACCAAATCCATCACCAAGGAGCCCAACAGTCTTTACATGATTAAGTGCAGTTTCCTGTTGTGCAAAACAAATAATTGAAATCATCTCATCTGGAAAATCAACTACAACCTATTATCTCTATATTATTTTTCCTGTTGTAGAAGGACTTAATCTTTAAAATTGTCTGGCTACAGTCAGTCTCTTCAAATGCAATTTAAAGGTTCTTGTTTTTTTTTTCAATAGAAGCATACCTGCAAATGGTTCATCACTGTCTCTATAGATGCTGTTCGATCCGCACCAATTTCATATGATCTAATGGAAAAGTTTTGACGGAACACAAGACCATCCTGAACAATCTTTCCTATTCCAAAGGGGTCGTAAGCCATGTCAGGTCGCCTTGGTTTCCAATCAAGCATCATCCACTGCTTCTCTGCAGCCAAGAAAACGGTTGTGATAGCAGCAAGTAGCATACTCCAATCAGGTAACTGGTTGATAAATGTCCTTGGAGCAGGTGATGGAAAATCATCATGCTTTGTGCCTTCCCCAGATGTAGTAACTGTGGATCCATTGAACTTGGTAGGGGCTTGGGCATTTCCCTTAACTCGCAATCCAGCATGAGCTGTGGATTTTGATTTGAGTCTTCCAAGGTTCACAGGCACACCACCAAGCTTGGCAGCCTTCGCACCAGAGTCTGGTGATGGTGAAGTAACAGGAAAGAACGAAGAAGTAGCAGCAGTTGCCACCATAATGAATTCTACAGCTGCATGAACATCAAAATGAGTTTGAAATATATGCGTGGGTGTGTGTGCGCGGGCGTGCATATATATAATATATCAGTTCTCTCCCACCTCCAAGGGAAGAAGGTGGAAAGAAAGTAAAAGTGGTAAATGAACACTGTGATTAAGATGGAACTGAAAATCAATATAACATGCGAGCGTTCAATAAAAACAAACGGAGAAAGAAAATAGAAAAAAGAATACGACGCCAGAAATTTTTGGTAGACAACTGAATAAAACGAAATCACACTAATTTTTAATATTATTTAAAGAGAACAAGCTCCAATCCAGCGTAGAAGCCATTGGAAACTTTCTTCTCAAACTTTTCCAGAAAGATTCCCGCAGGCCTATGTTTTCTTTGGCTTTCCTATTAGAAGTCTCTACTTAGTTGTCATCATCGAACTTCGCGGAGAATCAATGAGCTAACATGCACCTTACTTTGTCCTCTCTAATGTCAAACCAGATGGAATCGAATAAAACAGGTAATATCAAACCCAATCCCCAAATACAGTGTCTAACGAAAAAGGATATAAATTTTGAGTTTACAAATCAGGGTATACAAAAACAAGGAAACTTGAAGAGAATCCGCAGTAAAAGGCCGAGAATGACCGTGAATTTATTGACAGAAAGAAGAAACTAATCAATCAACAAACGGACAAATACTCAACACAAAATCAGCAGCAAAAGTCGATGCAGATCTGAATTTTGAATCAGAAAACATTGGAAGCAAATAGTACTCTGCGAGGTATTAGCCCTTTTCAAACAGAGACTGAAGGAAAAACACAGAAGAGGGAAACTCATACACATTGCAACATGAACCAAATTCAGAGACAAACCAACCCTTATTTAGTTAACAACGAGGAAAAATCACAAGCCTCAGTGCAGCTTTGCGCAACAGAGAAATGCTTAACAAACAAAGAAACACGTTGTCCTAATTTCTTAAGCCTGGATCCTCCATTGTCCAGGAAAACAAAAGAAATCAGAACCAAAGTTCCAAAACACCATATCAGACAAGAAAGCAAGAACCTCACAGCTAGAGCAGACGAGAAAATGGGGCAGTGAAGTAAAGGGAATGAAAAAGGGGAAAAAACACAGCGAACAAACCAGTACCTTACTCAAACCCGAAGCTGAGAGAAGCAAAAGAGGGTCACCCAAAAGAAGACGAAATCAAATTCGAAAAGAAAACGACGGAAAGAAGAAATGAAGAAACAGAAGGGCTAATGCGTCATTTTAGAATCTGCCAATTTCTCCACTTTTCTCCTCCTTCTTGTGTTCACCCCACGAAGATTATCTACTCTGCTAATTCAGTTTCAAACTTTTTCCAGAGAGAGAGAGAGATGTTAGGGCCAGCTTATGGAAAGAAAATGGGTCGATGATTCTGTTATATATATAGAAATATCAACGTTGCAAAGCTCCGGTGGTAACCCAAAAAAAAAAAACGTATGTGACCCGTCCCTCTCCCGCCTCTGGTTCGAAGTCTTCACTCAACATGCCTTTGTTCTTCTCTTATTTTCGATTTTACCGTTGGCTTCCATTTATTAATATTCTATTTTTTTTACTTTTAGAATAATAAATAATAATAAATTTTAAAAAATAATAAATTATTGTATACTAATCCAAAATTATCCTATTACTCATGATCTCAGTTTCAAAATCTCTTTTAGAAATTAAATTTGAGATTTAAAGTAATTTAAACAAATTTTATATCAATAGATTAATTTTATGTTAATTAATATAAGCATTTTTATTAATGGAACTAAAGGTATCAAATTTAGAGTATTTACAAGTCACTATAAAATTAAGGAATAATAAAAAAAAAATTGTGTAAATTTAAAAGGACCAAACATGTAATCTTTTCCCAAAATTTTAATTCTAAATTTAAAAATAAAACTGAAATTAATTTTTATCTGGAAATTCATATGTGACAAAGCTATCCAGTGGAATCAATTAATTTAAAAGTCAGAAAATACTTAGATAGCATGCCACAAATTGATGAAACATATAACTCCATACAAGTCAAATATATCAAATTATATTGCATTTTTGGTATATATCATTTGGATAATCTCAATTTATTTATTTTTATATTATTTAAAATAAAAGTATAGCACAAAATAACAGAGATTTTTAACCTTAAATTAGCTTTGATTTTCCTACCACCCCCATGTTGAAGGGTTGGTGAGGAAAGACAGTTTGGGGGGCAATAGTACCTTTATTGTATTTGGGAGGGTAACAACACTTTGCTCCCAAAAACAAAAAAAAAAAATAATCATACAAAGTATGAGATAACTATTAATCTGATAGAATTTATTTTACTGAAAAATATGTTAATTTGAATGAAAATTTAAGTGATAATTCCAAATTTAAAATATAAACAACTAAAAAAATTAAAGTTGAGAGAAAAATAAAATAAAAATAATGAAATAGAAAAAAACAGAGAATCGAATACTCTTGCGGTCTTGCCTTATGTCGTATGTTTTGATGCAGAGAAAACGTACGGAGAAGAAAAAACTAAAGAAAGAAGCGAGGGGAAAATTTGGCTTTGTCTATTTTCTTATTCTCAGAGTAATTTTTTATTTTAAAATAAAAAATAAGAAAAAAAATTAGCAATATGTTTAAAAATATTAAAAAAATCAGAACAACTTTTATTTGTTTTGTTAATTTTAGTTCGGGGGAATTGGAAAGAGAAAATATTTTGTTTTTGTTTTTTTCCTCATCTCAATTTTTCTCCACATGTTTTTCGTCCTCATCTAATAATCAATGTATTAAAAACTGGATCGATAATTGCAGACAGTATTCCAATTGTAATTAAATTGATAGAGTCAACTTAATTATAATTAAAATCATATAATTTAATTAAAATATATAAAAAATATTCATATATAATCCTAAATAATATTTAAATAAAAATATAATAATTTATATGTGAATGAAGCATTTATATATAAATTATATATAATTTAATAAAATTGAATTATTAAAATATAAATTTGACATGTTGCTATTTTTTAAACTTAAAATAAATTGTTTCAAGTTTAAGAATGAGAAAAAATATAAAATATAATCTAATTGATTTATTTAAAAAAAAATTATTGGACCAATTAATGAACTAATCCTCCGATTCATTGGTCTATCCAGTTGTGTCATTTTACTACCATGCATCCAATCAGCGAGTTGATTTGGAAAGTCAATGTCACCAGGAAGAAGAGGTAGCTTATGGAGTACTAACGAAGAAGGGAAATTTAGGCAGGGTAGTTCAATTTTTGGAAGATAAAGCTCATAAATATGAAAAAGAAAAACTAAAATAAATAAATAATAAATAAAAAAGGACGATGATTTCAAAGAACCCCACGTGCCGGTATCTTATGTTCATTGGTGTAGGTTATTTCGGTGGTCAATAATAATGCTTTACTTGTCCAACCCAAAACACGCCACCACTTCAATTCAATATTTCTTTGAATTCCTTCCCCTTCTCATCATACCATTTTTTATATCAAATCCTTCAACCGAAAGTTTGTTTTCTTTAAATTAAACGTGGCCCCCCTTGTACTAGATTTAAAAAATAGTCATGCTATTTTTAATTTGGATAATTTTTCTATTATTATACTTTAGTCCTTATATAAAAATTAATTTATAATATAAATTACACTATAAATTAGCTCTTATATTAAAAAATAGAGGTAATATATTTTAAGAAAAATTAATCTACAAATCTTTTAACCTCATTTTTAATTAGATTATTGTGTTTTTTTCTGGGTTACTATAATTTTCGTAGTTATAAGTATTAGTTTATGTACTCATAATATGTTAATTTGTAAGAGAAACAATGTTGGTGGCTAATAATTTTCACTTATAACACAAATGAACTAATTTTCACACATGGATTTAAATAAAATCAAGATCATCCAGATTCTAGATTATATATGCAAGGAGATGATTATAAATATAATAATTTTTATATTTTTATTTTGATAATTAATTTTATTCCAACATTTTATTTTTTTAAAAAAAACTCTTTTTATTTTGTATTTTTGTAAAAATTTACATGTGACTTAATTAGTATCCAAATCAATCCTTATTAATAGATTATAAAGACTAATGGCTATAATTGAAGAAAATATAAAGACATAATAAAATATAAAAAATTACATAGACCTCATAAAAAATTATATAAAACTATAAGGAATGATGATTTAATTTTTTTTATATTTTTTATTGAATAAACCTTTTCATGAATCCCATTTCATCATTGCTTTGGTAAGATTTATTATATTAATGTTATGTTGCTAATCGGCACTTTAGGTGAATGATTGGCTCAATAGTTGAAATGAACAGGGTTGATGTAATGATAAACTTTTTTAATATATACATAAAAAATTATGTTTATTGAACTTATTAAAATTACTTAGAAGTATTTTCTATTTATATAATATACATATATTTTTTAAAATATACATATGGGAAGAAAAGTTGAATAAGAAAAAGAAATTTGGTGACCTAAGAATAAAGAAGGAAGAAAGAAAACAAAGTTTTTAATCTAGCTGAAATTTGAAATCTAAAAGGTATTTGGCCGGTAACCCAACATGTAAGTCATACACTCATACGGTATTGGGGACTTTGACCATTGAATTTGACCTTTTTTCTCATGTCATGGCTCTCCTTATTTTCAAGTTTCAACAACCTTTATTACTATTATTATTATTAGAGGGGTTTCAACCTTAACTTAAGGGATTAAATAATAATAATAATAATAATAATTATCACTTAAACTAGCTTCCGGTGGCATAGTGATTAAATAATTAATTTTTATTAATTTGTATAGCTTTACCCTAAAAATAGAGAATAAAGTATGCAAACCTTTTTTTTTAATTTTATTATAATTATACTTTTTTATACAGATATTCAAATATTGTTAACTATGATTAGAAATAGCTCTTCTAACTATATTTTATTTCATTCATAAGGTTTGAACCATATATTTTGTTATATGACGGATTTGGAGGGGAGAACATTTTTATAAGTTCAATTAAAAACTTAGATAATGGGGTTATACATTTTTAATAAAAAGAATATATATTATAAAAGAGTAAGATAAATTAATTAAAAAATTTTAACCCCACTTCTTTAATTTTTCAAATTGAACTCATAATTTTTTTTTCTCCTTTGTCCTCACCTCCAAATTCTTCGTACCAAATAGTCCTAAGGAATCAAATCCTTTCCCCCTTTTTTTTTTTGTCAAAGAATCAAATAATTTCCACTCAACTCAATCATATATTGTTAAAGTGATGTAAAATAAGAAGAGGAAAGGGAAGAAATTAGAAGAGTGAGGTGAGAATAGAGAAAGTCAAATCATTTTAATTTCGAAGAGATGCTGATCTTAAATATCCATGTATTTATGTAATTTATTATTTCTAGAAGTTTTATTCTTAACTTTTCAAAAGAGATGATAGAAGAATCTACGTATATATCCAAAGTTAAGGAGAGAGTTGTATTGAATTTCGAAATAAAATTAAATAAAAGCATGCATTTTTAACAAAATTAATTCAAAGTTTATTTGTGGGTCAAGATAATTAAATATTAAATTTTTATAACCTCAAATATTTTAAAATATAAATTCCATCTATATCAGGTCACTGTCAAATCGAAGTGGCAGTATTGGGTATTAGTTGGATTGATTTAGGATAAGTTTGTAAGGTGGGGAACAGTTCACGGTTGGCACACAATGACAATGGCATCAATTAATGCCTAATTCTTACAAATTTCAAATTTCCCTGTTTATTTAATTTTTAATTAATTTATTTTTATGTCTCTTGTGGCCCCATTCGCTTTGTGCATATTGTTTAATATTAAAACTACAAGCTGAGGAAAACGGTAAAAATTTAAAGCCAACGGCAAAATGTATTAGTAAAACTATACTTTTCATTGAGAAAACGAAACCATATTGTTCATCTTGAAATTTAATATTATATGTCAATTTTAGTTATTATATTTATTGAAAACAAATGTCATTATGCACAGTTTTTTTTACAATATATAATCCTATCAATTAAATTAATTAAAAATATCAATGACAATAACATATAACTCAATTTATAAGAAGTTATGTTAAGTAAAGATGGAAATATGTCATGCTTTTAATAGGGGCTATAACTTAGCCTAATTAGAGCCTGAAAAACTTAGACTCTTTAATAAAGAGGTCATGTTTCAAATCTATTTAAAAGTCTATTAGTTTAAATATAATATATTTTTTCTATGGTATGGCTTATAAGCCTATCGCCAAACATATTTAATTATATATAAGCTGTAAATAAACTGAAAGTTTATTTAGAGCCTTTTATTTCTAAATATGTAGGCTATGAAGCCCATTAAAAATCTCTTAAAATGTATGTTTTAGTAAGCTCAAAGTCTACTTATGATCTTCAAAACTTGAAATAAGAGAATGCCTATATTGTAAGTAGGTTTCTCAAAAGTCTTTAGGTCAAATAGGAACATAAAAAAAAAAAAAGCTTATATATATATATATGCTCAGGCCTAAACTCAGTTTTTAAATTCTTATTACAAGCTCATGCCTATTTAACTAAAATCTGGTCTGGTCTGGCCTATTTTTATATCTCTAGGCTAACTTAAACATTGTTTATCATGGATATCAAGTGTGTTGATAAAACATATTTAAAATTAATGTTTTATCATTTTATATAAATTGATGATTTATTTATAAAAAGACAAAATGACATTGATAATTAAACATAGTCTTACAAAAAACAGTAAAGCACATGGAGCATACAATGTTAGCAAAAGTTCAACAGAAAGATTAAGTGGAAACAACATAAACAACTAAGGAAGGAAAGATCTTAACCAAATAAAGAACTTCCTTCTAAGGAATTGAAGACGTCCTATTTGAATCCATAGAAAAGTTAATGATCAAAGCCGAGCCATACAGTTAATGTTGAGATGTAGGGAAGTCTTGCAGAAGGCTAGATTTGTGGATCCAAACGAGAGATGCTCTGAGACAGTTGATCAAAAAAGATAATCCTGGAGTTGCTTGATTCTTTCAAAAGAATTCAATGAGTGGGGCTCCTTGGAAGCAGATGTAACTTTGACAAAAATGCTTTTGAACTTGTGAAGAAAAATATCCCATTCCAGATGGATTGAAATGACAAGGTAGGCTTTGGCTTTGAAAGTATTAAATCATAATTGGATTTAGCAAAATTCAAAGAAAAGAGTGAGAGGATACCATTAATCTCTCTCATAAGGAATCCAGATTAACCCGCGTGCCATTATCACAATGATTAATTCCTTGCTTTCCAAATGACTCCTAGCATGCAAATGATTTTCAGAATTTTATCATGCAGGTGGTGCTGAAATAGTTGAAGTAACATGTTAGTCAGCTATTGTATTCGATCATTTGCATCCATATTTGGTGGTCTGATATTTACACATTCAAACCATAGAGCTCTTGCCAAGGGACATGAAAAGAAAGTGTGATCTAAAAACTCTTCGCAATCACAGCCAAAAATGCAATCATAGGAAATATTCATGTGATGCTGGCGAAGTATATCACAAGAAGGAATTTCATTATTGACAAGCTTCCAGAAGAAGAGGATTATTTAAGTGCTAGTTGAATTTTCCATATCAGATTCCAAAGAGCAGGGTTAGAAGTTTGATGGCTATTAGAGGCGGTCTAGAAGATCTCTTTTTCTAGTAGGGTATATTTTACGTCATCTTTCACTATGTAAAATCTGAAGGAATTACCGATCCAGCATGACCTATCAAGGGAGTTCAACAAAGCCACATAGGTGTTGAGGATATTCTCTGCAACATCATGCCTATAAAGTGTGCGCACCAGATTTGAATTCCAAACAACAGAATTCCATGAGATATGCAATAATAGATCCACAACTGAGTATAGAGTTGTCTCAGATTGTTGATCAGTCTGTATAGACCACCATAAGTGATGATTGAGAGGAATGCTACAACCATTTCCAACTTTCCCTTGAATTTTACTAGTAATGATATGGGCATGATCAGAGATTCCTTTCCACATCCATAAAGAATTGTATGGTCGTTTGATAATCACAGGGAATTGAAGTCTCATAATATATGTTGACATATATTATGTAATATTTTAACAAAAGCTGTATTACCTAGTACAGTGTTATAATATTAACACTATCTAATGTAATGTAATATAATAACTGATAATATATGGGTTTATTTTTTTTTTGGTGTAATATGAATTAATTTTAATATGTCATAGTGATCTCTAGTTAATATGTGATAATATATTATTTATTTTAATTATATGAATTTGATAAAGGTGGCATTTAAGAATTAAGATTATACTATAATTTCTAATAAATTAATGCAAAATAAAATCTTAAAACAAAATTAACAACAACCTCAAAAATTAAGAGAAACTGATACTTTTTTTTTGCCACAGTTAAATTAGGAAGGGGAACCTATAATTGTTTAAATTAATTAAAATTACATAAAATTAAATGTAAAACTGATTGTTTTTTTTTTATAAATGAAACTTATTTTTGTAAAACCTAATTTAGATTTGACTTTGGAAACTTCTATTAGTTGGGTAAACTTGTCCCTTGAGTACCCGCCAATTGGTTAGATACAAAATTATGGCCATGGGATGCGCGGATCTTATGATGCAATATGTCTTCAAATCCTATACGACTCAACTTGAAAATGGGATCCTTTATTCAGTCTCAAAAATGTATATTAGATATTCTTTTTCCATTTTTTGCCAACTAGATATTCTTTATCCATTCAAGACAGAGATTAAATTAAAATGTGTAAATAATGATTTAAAGGGAAGATACTAAAAATCTGACTGGTCATTAAATTAGTCAAAACAATAGTTTAAGGGTAAGTAGTTTAATTGTGGTTGAACCATGATTAAAATACTATAATCCAATTAATATATATTGACATATAAAACCCTAAAAATTATAATATTTAATTAATAAATACTCCTTTAATATTTAATATATGATATATTTAATTAATTCGATTATATTAATAAAATTAGTTAATATGAGAAAATACACTAAATATTTTCTTTACTCCCTCTCTCTTTTACTTGATTATTGTAGAAGGAGTATCAATAGAGGTAATTTAAAAAAATTAATAAATATAATAAATAAGTCTTATATTTATTATCAAGATCAACTCCCCAATTAAATTCTATATTGAGGACTGGAGGAGTATTAATTTTATAAGTAAATATAACATTTCACATAAACGACATGCCTACAACAAAATAGTTACTAAAGTATAAATATGACATATTATTATTTTTCATAAATCGTAAAATGATGTTGCTTCATGTTTAATTATGGGAGAGAAAAAATAAAATATAACTTTGATTGACTCGTCTAAAACTCTTAATCAAATTGGCCATAAGACTGGTTCACTTGTATAACCAACTAACTCGGATTGAGTTTTAATATCATGATTTAAGGAATAAAAATAAGTTGAAGCCCAATCAATTGTTAAGTGTTAATACAATTTTTGATCCCTCAACTTTATACCAATTTTAATTTTGATCCCTCAACATTCAAATATGAGATTTTGTCATTTAAATTTACACCATTTAGGCTGTTAGTTCTTATAACTTTAACAGCGTTAAATTTGTGTACGTGACACTAACGCCGTTAAAAATACTTATTTAGAGAGCCGACTGTATAAAATAGTATGACGTGTATGCTGTGTGGATATATATTTTCTTTAAGAAAAAACATTAAACCTAATTCAAGAAGCATGCCCACAGAGTCCACAAAGGGTTTAGGGCACGCCATCTTCTTCCTCAGCAGTGTATCAGCAAGTACGTCGGAGCACCGTCCATGGCCTAATTTACCCCAAGAACAAAGGAATCTTGAACCCAACAGAGCAAAAATAAGGAAGCCTAGAGGAAAACCCAGAAGAAATTAAACAATAAGAATATGAAGGAAAACTGAGAATCGAAAAAGGAACTAACATGGACGACGGCCAGCGAGAAGAGCACCGACGACGAGAATTAGCGAGGAGTGAGAGACAAAGTGACTGAGTCGAGACACCAGAGAATGGGTTAACGAGCAAAGCGCTAACCCTCCATTTCTTACTGCTTCCCCGACAGCCACCCACCTCTCGTCCGTTCATCATCGTCACTACTTGAACGCTTAAAATCCCTCCATTTCTACAGATCAGATTCATTAAAAGCAGCGAAGAAGTACTTGAAGTCGAAGGTGACGTTCCGGAATAGAAGGAGGATCATGATACGGTTAACTTGGTGAGGAAGAGCAAATAGGAGAGGAGTAAGGGGACACCGAAGAAGTTACCGGAGAAAATGAAGAAAATGACGAGTGAGAAAGCAGTGTCAAGAGGCAGGAGGAGGTTAATTGCTGGACGCTAGACCCCGAGAGAACGAGATATGGAGAAGGCAATGAAATGGAGTCGTTTGGGGAGGAGGAAGCGGGGAACGCTAAAGTCGACGATTGCTTTTCTTCTTCTTTTTCTTTAAAAAATATATATATCTAGTCAGTATACAGATCATTAGACTGTTTTATACAATCCGCTCTCTAAATAAATATTTTTAAAAGTGTTAGTGCCATCTAGACAAATTTAATACTATTAAAATTAGAGGGACTAATGGCCTTAAACAATATAAATTAAAGGACCAAACCTCATGTTTAAAAGTTGAAGGACCAAAATTAAAATTAATATAAAATTGAGGGATGAAAAGTTCTATTAATCCAATTATTAAAAAGATGATTGAGAATTAAGAAAATGTTATATGTGGCCAAAGAATCATAATTAATGTTGCCCATAAATAGTAAAATTTCAAACAAGTCATCCTAGTTAAACCTCTCAATCTTTGAGGGGGTTATGACTCAATTTGTTGGAAATCTTAATAAGCCTATAAAGATTGAAATGAATGATCATAAGAACATAATTGGAGGTGGCCCACATACCAAAAGATAAAACGCTTTTTGTGAAAAGTTGCTTGGTATTGACACCAAGTTAATGTTGTTAGAAATGAACGGAGTAATATGGGATAAATGATAGTTAGAAATAAATATTATCAACTATAAATTGCAAAGATAATAAATATTATATAAAGATGACAAATATATCTTTCCACACTAAAAGTAAATTGTTTGCATATTTACACAACTTACATTTTTTATTTCAAAATTTTATTATGAAAAACAATTTAAAAAATGTATTTCCTCATTTGATGTAAATTCTTTGTATATTTAACTAACTTAAATTATTTTATTATTTCAAAATTTTATTTAAAAAACTTAAACAATAATATTTCAATTTTCAACTCAATGATAAAATTAAAAAATATAAATATAAATCATGGCCAACTTGGAATGTATAAGAGTACTGCTAGTGATATTATTTATAGATATAAATCAAACTCGTGAGCTTGAATTCTAATTTTCTAAAATTAAAGAAGAACAGAAATGAAGAAATTTGGGACGTGGAAATTTTTGAAGTTTCATGTTATTTGTTTTTGCAATTCTATGTCAGTTTAGTTGGAAATGTGGAAATTTGGGACATAGAAAATGTTCCTCTAGTCCTAAATTATGTAGGACTTGGTTAGTGAGCAAGTTTTAGTCTAATATTTTAATCCAATTTATCTATTATATTTATTTTTTTAAATTAATTTATGTAACTCATAATAAATATATAGTTTAATTTTATGTAAAAATATTTTAAAGATATCGGGTTACATATATTATAATTAATTAATTTTACTTTTTAAATTTTTTTAAATTAATTAGATAAATATCTTTTATATTTAAGGACTGGAGGAATATTAAATATGTATTTCTATATTGAATCAATATGAAAATTAATAGTCACAATTCGATTTCAAGATAAAGTTTAAAAATTTGTGGCCCTAAGCAATTTTCCCTCAAAATTAGATTGAAAGATGTCAAAGGGGAGTAAGGTGGTCCCATATGCTAGAAAAAACGATTGATGGAAGTAAATTAATTGCAACCAAATTATTCAATTCCCATGCTGCTTCCTTAATGAATCCAATTCAATGGAGTGCATAATGCAATGTAATCATACCTAATCTTATAACTTTATTAATTATTATTTTGCCAATTGACTTATTATCCTACGACAACTATATCTACCACTCTACCTATATTTTTTGTTATATATATATATATACTCTCTCTCTCTCTCTCAAGTTTTCAGTTTGAAGTTTTTTTTTCTCTTACTTATTTTCTGTAAAATATTAAAACCTTGCCTCTCGCTCTTGTTCTAAATATAAGAGCTAATAGAGAAGTTTATTTTAGTCATAACTATAATGGGCCTGTTTTGATAGGTTTTTGAAAAATTATTTATGAAAAAAAGGGTTTTTAGACTGCTTTTAGAAAAGGGCTTATAGAGAAGAGTTTATAGAAAAAAAAGTGGTTCTGAATAAATGAGTGTTTGGAAAATTATTACTATAAGAACTTTTATGATTGATAAATTATCAGAAATAGTATGATATAAAAAAATTATTTACTCCTCAGAAATTCTAGCAACCATTGTAGCTTTCTGCCTCCTCTCCTGTAGTGACTCCAGCGTCGCAACGACACGAAAGGGCTATCGACTCTAGCATCGAACAACAACGAAGACGAAGACGGAGTCGAGTAGAAGACGAGCATCAGACGGTGACGAAGACAGAGATGAACAAAAGACAGACGGCGACAAGCACGAAAATGAAGAAGACGGCGATGAGGACGAAGAGAAGAGAGAGAAGAGGGAGAAGAGGAGAGAGATTGTAAGAAAAAGTATGAGTAAAATAATAATTGGGTAGTCTATAAGCTCTTTTATTATTCTAAAAGCTATTCCTATCAGCTTATTTGAAACCATGGTTTAGTCCAGAAGTACTTATGGATAAATATGACTGTTTGTTTTAAAATTTTTCTAAACTAAAGTTTGGGCCAGAAGCCATTTTAAAACCTAAGTTTAAAAGTTTTTTAAACATGCACAATATCTCAACACTTTGTCACTCAAATTTATAATTGTTTTGTCTAGATTCCCTCTATCGGCTACACATATTAATTAATCAAGAAGGTTTTTCATCAGGAAAAATGTTTACCATGCAAATAATTAGAAAGAATATTTTAGACAAATCAACATAATTTTTTATAAATAACTAAATTAATATTTTTAGTCTCTATAAATTTATTGATCTCACTCATATATATTAGGAAGGAGGAATAGTAAACTTCAGCAAATTTATTGATCTCAATTTCAAACGATTTATATCCAAGGGTGGACATGATATTATAATATGAAAATCGACAACACGACCAATTTGGCACTCTCATTGAATCATCCAACACATCTCATTTATTTCAAAGCAACATTATATATATAGCCAATACTTATTGCTTTTGGGGCTGCATATATATATATATATATATATATATATTATATTCAAACATATATATGAAGCGAAAGCATAGGGTAGGTTTGGGTTTGTCGAAGCAAACAAGGAAGGTTGGGGAAGGTTAATCATGTTGGCCAAGGCACTTCACTCTCACTCTCACTCTCACATATTCACACATTAATTCCTGCCGACAATTATAAACGAATTCTGAATTGACTATTCCATCAATTTGATTTCCAAGTTGCAGCACTAGTTTTTGTGCGTGAGAGAGAGCTATATTACGATCAATAACATTAATACTGCTGAGACATGTGGACTCTAGAAGGCCTTAGGGCATATGTGGTATGAGGGTTTTGGAGGAAAAGAGAGGGGAGGGGAGAAATTTTTTTTATAAGTTGAATATAGAAAAATTAGAGAACTGTGATTAAAAGCTTTTAATTAATTTTTCTTAATATTTTATTTTATATATTCTCTTTATTAGAATTTTATAACTCCACTTCTCTAATTTTTTTTAAATCAAACTCAAATTTTTTTTCTTCCCCTCCAAATCCCTCATATCAAATAGCCAGTTAGAGTTTGTGTTGGGATATAGGGTGGCATTTAATTTTGTATTTAGGGAATGGCAGCGATATGAGTATTATGGAAGAAATAGCACAAATTCTAGCAAAGTATTGGAATGTCACTTTCGAATATATTAATCATATATAATAAGGCCAATAATTAAATGTGTGAATTAGCTAATTAGACCAGGTCACAACCTCGATGTTAATTATTTTTGTTGTTGTTTAATGATCATTCCTAAGGATGTACGAATCTCGAGGCTAATATTCAGAGTACTTATTATACTAGCTATTGTTCACTTGTCTTCATATATATATATATATGTATGTGGTTTTCCATGGCCTTTTATCAAAGGAAGAAAAAGGAAAAATACCTCATTCTATGTAGGAGTCATATTATTTATTAACTAGGAAAAATTGTATTCAAATCCCATGTAAGAAATCTAATTGTAGAGAAGTTCCAAAAAATCATCAAACGACTGTGAATGCTTACGGGACATGAAATTAATTTATTCAAATTATAAAATGACGAAACTACCCTTAGGGAAAAAATGCCTCAATTGTTATTTTTTTACCTCCAGTTGTTATTCATTCCTCCAGGAGTTGTCATCATATTACTTGAGTTATTTTTTTTTATGGAGCTGTCATTCCTATTTTTTGAGTTATTTTTTTCGAGAGGCAGTTCCATCATTTCACAATTCGAAAAGATTAATCCTAGCTCTTGTAGGACTTCACAGTCATTTGATGATTTTATGGGATTTCTCTACATTTAGATTCTTTGCGTAGGACTTAAATACAATTTTTCCTAACTATATACATGTTTTTCTATATATTTTGTACGGAATTTGAGATAAATTAGACTGTTCATAGCTTTATAAATGATTTGACTTACTATAAATTTGATATTTTATAGTGATATCTGTGCATTCACGATGTATTTTCATCAACCTGTAGATAGATATGTTTCTTTTTAATGATGTATATGTTTGTCTATTTGATTAATTATAATATTGCCTTTTTTCAATTCTACAAACAAAGAGATTGTCCTATATTTTAATCCTCAAGAAAAAATTAAGGCAAAAGAAATTCATCTTTGGTCTTGGTAAGAAAGATACAAGAAAATGTGTAACATCCCACATAATTAATACTTATTGTAGAAGGTTGATGATTTCTTAATTATGCTTAACTAAGTAAATTTAAAGAGTGGATGGGCTCAAAATAATGTTCTCTATCTTAGTTTGGATTTTTGTGAACAATTTTAGAAATTGTTTTCTGTTCATTGAAACGTAGTCATCCCAAACTTTTGATAGAACCCTAATTTGTAATTTTTGGATGTCTAGAACATAAGTTATGAATTTTAGAATTCAGACAAAAATTTTATCGCATGCGCCACAGCGCACAGTTTCTGATGCAACGCACAATCATTTCAAATGCGATTTGAGGCAAAAATATAGGAGAAGGAAGGGAGAATGATGGAGCTCTACTAGGGCATATGGTTTTGACTCAAACTTCTTTGGGTAGCCCTTGACAATTGAGATATGATGAAGAAGATGTGAATATTCATGATTTTGAAGATAACAAAACTCTAAAACATGTTATATCTGTTAAAGTGTTGAAGACACCTCTATAAATGAAGATTATGCTTGTGTTTAGTCTTGTGTCTAGATGAAGGGTGAGTTGGGTTAACAAAAAATTTCTGCACAAGATGGGGAAAAAAGCACAACAAATAGTTGACTATATAAAATAATGGTTGCAAATATTAACAGTTGACTATGAGAGATAGCAGCAAGTTAAAACAATGAAAACACAAGTGCCAAAAGTAAAGATTTACGGAAGAGAGAATGCAAACAATGTAATTTATCCTAGCTAGTTCAGCTCACGCTTGAACTTAAGTCCAGTCCTCAAGCTCCTACCTTAAGATTTCTCCACTAAATCCCACTAGTTTGATTCGAGCACTTGTGAAGCCGCTACAATCCCACTAGTTTAATCCGGGCACTAGTGAAGGCACAACAATCCTACTAGTTCAATCGGGGCGATAGTGAAGCCACAACAATCCAACTAATTCGATCTGGGCACCAACAATGCCGCATCCACTATATCACGAGTTCAGTGTAGACACTTGTGAAGCCCCCTATAATTTGAAGATTACAACTAGAAGATCACCCAAGTGACCAGCTCACTGAAAACATCTTGAAGGTTACATGTGTATAACTGAAGTGCCGAGTAAGAACTCTCATAGAGTAAATGAACACATTGATACTCCAAATTAACAAGAGATGATGAGAGCTAATGAATCATAATGATATAATCTCTTAATCTCATGTAAGAAAACATTTTTGCGCACTCACTTATTGTTCTAGCATGTCTCTCTATTTCCCAAATTTGATCAAGACTCATATTTGTAGGTTTCTTGGATAAAGAGATGTTAGACACACAAACTAGTCGTTCCTAGCCGTTCTAAACTATTGTTAGAAAAAGTAGTTCTTCAATAGATGACTAAAGCTTAATAGCCGAAACGCATTTAGATAGTGATCATAACGTGTCAGGAAGACTTCATTAAATACTGGATTTTTTAATAATAAGGTACAATAATTCGTTAGTCTAAATGAATAGTACGTTAAATAGGTTCTAGAGAATGCAAAAGTTATTCTACTATAATAGTTAACGCATTAACACAGCTTTCTTGAGCGCATTAATGAATATTTAAATACTTTGAACAACTTAGGCAGTCAGAGAATTTTCATGTTAGGTATATGGCTTTAACGCTTTGAAATCTTTCTTAAAAGAGACTTAGAACTCATGTAGATGGTTAACTTTTTAGACAAAAGAGAAAAATTTTGAAATAGGGTAAATCAGATCATGGTTGACAACTTGATTATAGGAAAGGTTAAATCATATTTTAGAATGGGATAAATCAAACCATGGAAGATAATCTACATTTAGGGATTTAGAATTAGATCATGGAAGACAATATGATTCATGGGGATTAAATAATATTTTGGGCTTTAAGCTAATAGATTGACCACATAATAATAAATAAATCCTAATATTCCAATAATGATTAAATGGCTCCTAACTAATTAAATAAATAGACTCCAATTGAATTGGTCTTCAAGTAATGCTGCCTGTAAGGCAAGCGTCCTTCGAGGTCATTAAGATGCTTCAAATCACTATTCACATTCTTGACTTGCCATGGTATATTATATTTTTGCTAAGCATATGTATATTAGAAAATGCATTTGAGCATAAATTTACAAGATTATGGCTCAATTTGCCTCCTCCAAGTGTATATTCATGTCTTGGGCTTCCAATATGCGTTTGAATCTGTATCTTTTGTTTTGGACATTCCTCCACTTGACTCATTTCTGGCAAAGTGATATAATCACTCTCCACATTCTCATTAGTATGGGTGAAATTATACATCTCGCTACCATAGCCTAGAAAGAAGATTTTATGATCATGAAGACATTGAAGGGTTGCAAGTTGCCTTAGAGATCCAAGAAGAGGGCCAAAATCATCCAAAAAAATTACCAGTGAGTATTGCCTTCAAAATAAAGATTACTTCTTTTTTTCAATTGGAAAAAATGGAAATCTGGGAATGAATATAGATTTGGTATGATTGTGGATTTAGTAAGGCTGTTGCAGTTGGTGAGTCCAAGAGCGTGGTTGACAGATAAGTGCCAATAGATGTATGGTTAAATAGAAGAAAACTAAAAATATGTATTAACTAGACGTCCCAGTCTCATTGGAGACGAGGACATCTTAAATACTAGACACATTACTAGAAAATATAGCTTTAACAACGCTACTTTACTGCGGTTAAATAAGAAAATATTATAAAAAAAGACGGTAACATTTTTATAATTAAGTTGTTGAAAGTTTACTTTTAACCATTGTATTTTACATAACTGCCGTTAAAAGTTCTTTTTATGGTGTTCTTTTGTAAAACCACAAACAACCATAGTAAAAAGTTCTTTTAACGGCGGTTATTCAAAAAACCTCAGTTAAAAGTTTTTTTTACAAATTTTAAAATTTAAACCTGAAACCTAGATCAATAGTTTTACAGTCTCACTTTTCACTTTCTGCCGTCATGGTCCCTCACCTCTACCCTACTTCAAACCTCAACGACAACCAAAGATCAATAATTTCTTCCAGTTTTTGGTGTCATCTGTCATATCCCGACTTTTAGGTTTAGTAGCCTAGTATGTAACTTGAAATAGGTAGGTTACCAGGTCCTTTTGAGAAGAAGTCTAGAAATATACAAATGATGTTCAGGGACTAAACTGTAACTAATGAAAGTTCAGGGACTAATTTATAATTAAATAGTAAAAGTTTTTAAGGGCAAATATATAAATAAGTTAAAGATTTCAAAACAGTCTCCTAGGCATAGAAAGAGAAAAGAGGTTAGTGAAAAGCCTATGATTGAGATAAAAATCTCAAATAAATTATTTACGATATTAAAGCCCAAGCAAGGATAAAATTATAATTTTAGAAAAGTCCTAAGGACATAATAGTTATTTTGAAATAGAAAGGCACTAAAGTAAAAACTCTACAAGTTTCATGGTGCAAAATGAAAATAGACACAAGTTATGGTCCATTAAATGTAATTATAAAAAGTTGAGGGACTAAAGTATAATTTTCAAAAGTTCAGGGGCAAATGGTAATTATAGAAAGTTGAGCCAGAAAAGGCCTAAAATTACCCAGAAGCATTTTAATCCCAAATTTTACTGAGATAGAGAAAATTATTCTGGTCAATATGATGTGACTTAGAATAATTATTTGAGGTCCCAGATAGCTGATATTTATCTAAACTCTTGAAAGTTATACAAATTTTTTATCAGACCTTTTGGACCTCAAATATAGATAAAAATTTATAGGAAGATGCATCCTATGAAGCCAGATGTTAGATAATTGACGGAACTCCGAAAGGAGTTCTGTAAAAAAAGTTATTCATATTTTGGTGAATTTTGACGGGAGTTCGTAGACGCCTAATATCTGGATAATGAAATTTTAGCAGTAGGTGAGTTGGGTCTAAGCGAGCACAGAATGATGCCAAAGAGGCTATTCCACATGATAGTAGGGCCCATTACACTGAAACATTAATTCAGTAAGATATAGGAAAAATACAAGTACCCGGTTACAGTTATAACTAGGGAAAGTGATATGATAAGGAGAAATTTATCAGATATTTATAAGTATCTATTTAATAAATGTTTCCTAGGTAAATAATACCATTGGAACACATGGAAATTATTGAAGTACAGGACAATCTAATAATTCAGGAAAATCCCTTTATACGGTACAAGAATATACATGATTGGACAAATTGTACTAGAGGTTTCCAGAAGCGATGACTTACCAAGTGAGGTGTCCTGTGGGACCCACACAAGGCTCCACCTAGCATGATGACATAAGGGGATGATGTCATCATGATGATACAGGCAAAGCTTGATGAGGAAGTAAGCGATCTGAGCCATTCATCAGGATTTAATCTAGACCATCCATTCCATTAAATACCCCACCCCCTCTATTCCATGCATACCTTGGCTAAGTAAGAAGAAGAATAAGAAGAGAGCGAGAGAAAAAGAGAAAGAGAGAAAAAAAGAGAAAGAAAAAGAGGAGGTCTGACCAAATTATGAGCAATATAAGGAGTTTAGGGACTCGACAAGCTTAGGAATAAGGTAAATAATTTATCCTAATCCCTACTCTAATAAATTAGAGAATTTTTGTTATGAATTTAATAGTTAGAATAGTGAAATGTCTCTCTGTTGATAAGGCTAGATGTGAAGAGACAGAAAGTTAGGGGCTTGTCCGGTTAAAGAGATTACCTCAAGTTAAACTTGAGTTAAGTAGAACTATACTAGATATGATAATAATGAAAATATTATTATACCATGTATAGGCTTTGACTTATATAAAGAATGAACCTCAGAATGAAGGCTAAGGACTAAGGAAAAGTTACCCAACTGGTAGTGAACTTATATCTAAACTTGTATGCTTATTGCCTGAGTATTGTTAATATGATGTTGACTTGTCATGATTATGTGAAGCATGTATGATTGAGAATGCTTTGTTTCTTTTTATGCTATGGCCATATGTTATAAGGGACATGGAAGCATGTATATGTCATTATGCCAACATGATCATAGTAAAGCAAGCATGTTTAACACTGAACATATACTTGCATACATTGTTTATGGTACCGTTTGCTATTGAGATTTTCCAATAAATCTCACCCCTACTATTTCCAAACATAACAAGATACTATTTTGGAGAAGATGAAGCCTAGAAAAGTAAGGTATGACAATTTTGCTATTAGAGCATAAGATTTTGGCACAGAACAGAAGGTTCTGGCTTAGTAATGCTCTAATTTAGTTAGATTGACCCCTTTAAACAAGTTAGAGATTTGAATCCTTAGTGAACCAAAGATGTTCCCTCCCTAGAGTTAGAAATGGGGATGGTGTTCACTACTTAGAGAAGGATTCAGACAAGAGACAGTGACACCCAGATAAGTAAACTATACCCCGAGCCTTACAATTTTATGAGGTAGTCTTCAAAGATACAACTACGATGGACTAGTCTTAGTCAGCCGTTACCTCCGAGGTCTAGTGTTTCTTAGCACGATGTGGCTGGACTGAGCAGGATAACATCTAGAGAGCAGTTTCCTCTGTTGATAGAGATAGAAGCTAACCAATCCAAGGTCAAGCAAGCTGTAAGAGTAGTTCGAGGTATTGATAGGAGAACGAGTAAGAATCGTTCTACGTACCTAAAGACCGCAACTAGATGTTACAAAAATGATGAGAATGAAGGCACTAACCTCGCTGAAGTTCATCAGCTAGAGGATTGGTATAAGGCGCGACAAGTTAGACAATATGAAGTATTGAGATACAAAAGATCAGTTAAAGGGAATACTCAAAAGTAGATCCTCTGTGTGATAATTAGGAGCAGATCTACATCATGAAAGACTTCGTTAGACTAGCTTTTTTGAACGAAAGAAATATAGGCTAGATTGAGGCTTGCCTAGAGTAAAGAAGTATAGAGATTACCCTATAGGCAAAGAATACCCGCTCAGCTGGGAAGTTTTACTTGAGCAATTTTACAAGAAAGAATTTTTATCAATCAAAAAGAGATGAGCGCAAGGCTAAGTGATAAGATGAGGTGAGAGAAAGGAACCCTTTGATGAATACTTAACCAAATTCATCCATATAAATTATGAAAGATGTACGACTAAGCAAGTGACTTGTGGATTGAATTCTGTACTACAAGAAAGAATTCTTCCTAGGTAGTTAGAAAGGTATAGCAGAGCGATAGAGGCATGCAAGATTATAGAAAGAAGCTTGTGATGCCTATAAAGGGTAAAAATAAAAAGAAATTAAGAATAGAAGAGGTAATGAGTTAGGAAGTATAAACATACAATCAGAACCTAAGAGATATGAGATAAGTGGTAGAGACCACAAGGATAGGTTTTGATGAGCAGGTCAAGGAATTAGAGTAAAGAAGTTGCCAGAATATGCTCAGTATAGCAGATAAATGTTATCGGCATACCTATGGACATATGATTACAATACTCAGGATATATCCCTTCAGTAGTGATGAGATGCATGGATGATGAACATGAAATTAAATGAGATGCAATTATGAAAGATGATGCAGCTTTAAGAGGGAGCAGCGTCTATATGATAAAAGTTAACACTCGCAATGGAGCTAGATTGCTCTTGCGATAAAGCCAGATTGCTCTTGAGATAGAGCCATAAGGATGGATAGTGCAACTTATGTTAGAGCCATGTCCAACAAATGAGATGTACAGATTATAATAGTTACATGCATGATAGAGCCTGTGTAGCTCTCTGCAGTACTGCATATAGCAAAATTATGTTTTAAAAATGAAAGATGAGAATGATATGAGGAATTCTTGAGCGGTAGAGGAAATGAGTAAAGTCTTAATAGATAATATTGGCTTATATGATCAGTCTTGGGGAATTATCAGTTGAGTTACCAATTAAGTGAAAGTTCTAACCTTGTAACTTAGTCTGTTGGTTTAGGTCTTCTAGAGATAATGATACAGTACAACAGAATCACAATTAGATCCTAGTAGGGCTCATAGAGAATAGAAATCCAGGGTCACAGTTAAATCCTAAAGAGGCTGACAGTTGATCACAGTAGATCCTGAGAGTCGCAGTAAACCTAACCTAAAGAAAGGAAAGAAATTAGCTATAAGTATTGTATTTCTTTGGACAGACGAATACCAAGGAAAAGGTTAAAGTAAGGAAGCCTCACAAGTTGGTTAACTCATAACAGAGAGAGTACCCACGATGCTAATTTCATATAGTCTTATTATTATGAACTAAACTCAAAATCTTCTTACACGAAGAAGGAACTAAAGTTAACAGAGTTAAAGTTTTGAGTCCTGAGTACCAAGTAGTTATAAGTCTGTAGGTAGTATGCCTATGGAAGAGAAGAAGAATATATCATAAGATATGAGAAGGGGTCAAGTAAGAACCGAGAGATCCCTAAGATGAGGTTAAAGAGAATAAGAATAAGAGCCAGATAGACCCAAGAGAGACAGTATAAGAAGGGTCTAAGATAATAAAGTACAGGGTAGGAGCCTGTTGGTAACAGTGCTTTAGATTTTCAATGGCACTTTTTAGTTAAGCGTGCTTAGGCAAGAATAGCCCAATGATGGGTGACTACCTGGGAAGTTATGTGAAAGGGTGCAAATGGCTGAAAAGTTTGGTAGGAATGCCCAAAGTTCTACAGTAGAAAAGTCAGGAAAAGTTATGAAATGTAAGGGATATTCTTTTCAGAGAAACTCTTCATCAAGGTATGAATAGAGATTTAAACCTAAAATTTCGATGATAAAATTTATTTTAAGGGGAGGAGAAATGTTATATCCCAATTTTTAGACCTATAAGTCCAGTATGTAGCCTAAAATAGGTAGACTACTAGGCCCCTTTAAGAAGAAATCCCAAAAATATACAAAATGATGTTTAGAGACTAAACTACAAATAATGAAAGTTCAGTGACTAAATTATAAATAGTAAAAGTTCCTGAGGGCAAATATATAAATAAGTTAGAGATTTCAGAAGAGTCTCCTGGGCATAGAAAGAGAAAAGATGTTAGTTAGAGGCTTGTGGTTGAGATAAAAATCTCAAAGGAATAATTTACGATGTTAAAACCCAAGCAAGGGTAAAATTGTAATTTTAGAAAAGTCTCAAGGGCATAATGGTCATTTTGAAAAAAAAGGGATTAAAGTGAAAACTCTAAAAGTTTCATAGTACAAAATGAAAGTAGACACAAGTTATAGGCCATTAAGTGTAATTATAAAAAGTTGAGGGACTAAAGTGTATTTTTTAAAAGTTCAGGGGTAAAATGGCAATTATAGAAAGTTGAGCCAGAAAAAGCCTAAAATTGCACGGAAGCATTTCAGTCCCAAATTTTACCAAGAGATAGAGAAAATTATTCTATTCAATATTATGTGACCTAGAATAATTATTTGAGGTCCCAGATAGCTGATATTTATCTAAAATCTTGAAAGTTATACGAATTTTTTATCAGACCTTTTGGACCTCAAATATAGATGAAAATTTATAGGAAGATGCATCCTATGAAGCCAGATGTTAG
Source organism: Leucaena leucocephala (assembly GCA_037074615.1). NCBI lineage: Eukaryota > Viridiplantae > Streptophyta > Magnoliopsida > Fabales > Fabaceae > Leucaena > Leucaena leucocephala. Next base: position 13,297,567 of record CM073537.1, read on the forward strand.
ATAATTGACGGAACTCCGAAAGGAGTTCTGTAAAAAAAGTTATTCATATTTTGGTGAATTTTGACGGGAGTTCGTGGACGCCTAATATCTGGATAATGAAATTTTAGCAGTAGGTGAGTTGGGTCTAAGCGAGCACAGAATGATGCCAAAGAGGCTATTCCACATGATAGTAGGGCCCATTACACTGAAACATTAATTCAGTAAGATATAGGAAAAATACAAGTACCCGGTTACAGTTATAACTAGGGAAAGTGATCTGATAAGGAGAAATTTATCAGATATTTATAAGTATCTATTTAATAAATGTTTCCTAGGTAAATAATACCATTGGAACACATGGAAATTATTGAAGTACAGGACAATCTAATAATTCAGGAAAATCCCTTTATACGGTACAAGAATATACATGATTGGGCAAAATGTACTAGAGGTTTCCAGAAGCGATGACTTACCAAGTGAGGTGTCCTGTGGGACCCACACAAGGCTCCACCTAGCATGATGACATAAGGGGATGATGTCATCATGATGATACAGGCAAAGCTTGATGAGGAAGTAAGCGATATGAGCCATTCATCAGGATTTAATCTAGACCATCCATTCCATTTCACTCCACCTATAAATACCCCACCCCCTCCATTCCATACACCCCATGGCCAAGCAAGAAGAAGAGAGAGAGAGAGAAAGGAAGGAAAAAAGAGGAGTTTGACCAAGCTAGGAACAATCCAAAGAGCTTAGGAATAAGGTAAGTAATTTATTTTAGTCCCTACTCTAATAAAGTAGAGGATTGTTCTTATAAATTTAATAGATAGAATAGTAAAATGTCTTTCTCTTGATAAGGCTAGCCGTGAAGAGAAAGAAAGCTAGAGGCTTGTCGGGTTAAAGAGATTACCTCAAGTTAAACTTAAGTTAAATAGAGCTATATTGGATAGGATAATAATGAAAATATTATTATGCCATGTATAGGTTTTGACTTATGTAAAGAATGAACCTCAGAATGAAAGATAAGGACTAAGGAAAAGCTACCTAACAGGTAGTAAACTTATATCTAAACTTGTATGCTTATTGCCTGAGTGTTGTTAATATGATGTTGACTTGTCTTGATTATGTGAAGCATATATGATTGAGAATGCTCCATTTCTTTTTATGCTATGGCCATATGTTATAAGTAGGGACATGAAATCATGTATATGTCATTATGCCAGCATGATCATAGTAAAGCAAGCATGTTTAACACTGAGCATATACTTGCATATATTGTTTATGGTACCGTTTGCTAATGAGATTTTCCCAGAAATCTCACCTCTACTATTTCTAAACATAACAGGATATTGTTTTAGAGATGATGAAGCCTAGAAAAGTGAGGTATGCCATCACCACCCACTCCATCATCGTCCTGATTGCCATCGCTTTTTGTAAGTTTTATTTTCTCTTCGCTATCTTTTTCTTCACTCATTCAACCTGGTACTTGTTTGAATCTCTTTGCCATCTTATGAGAAGGATCTTGGAAAACTTTAATGGCAAAAGCTTTCTGAATCTTCAACTTTTTCACCAGATCTTCGACTTCTTTTTTAAATCTGGTCTAATACTTTTGACGAGTGTGACTGCTATGATTGATGGTAAGTGTTGGCCTAGTGACTTTTCATGGCGGTTAATAGTATAACCGCCGTAAAAAGTCACTTTCCATGGCGGTAACAAAAGCGCCATGAAATTCTTCAACTTATAACGACGGTAGCATTGATATTACCTCTAAAACTGCCATGAAAAGTCCCTTTTAACCACTATAAAAAACATTTTCTACAGTAGTGACAAAACACGAGATAAAGTTGTCCCAATCTCATCCCGTCCCGTGAACACTCCTATATATTCATAATAGAGGCTACATTATCAATAAGTCATAAATAATACAATCATCTCTAACTCAGTGACCGAAGCTCATTTTGGTGGCAACTAATTCCCTAAAGAAGAAGAAGCAGTCTCACTATGCTCACTAGAATTCCATTAAACAAAAAAGATTGAAGCATTCGATATTTGCTACTGGCAATATTAACAATATGTTGTATTTTTATTTAATTCCATTCCATTCCATTCATTTCTATGTACCAAACCACAATAGCATTATCTAAAAAAGTAACATATTACCTGTGGGTCTACACACCTAAGATATATATATATATGTGTGTGTGTGTGTGTGTGTGTGTGTGTGTGTGCATGCGCATGAAATTAGATGAAAGAAGAAGGTGGGTTTGAGTTAGGTGAAGCAAGGAAGCAGAAGGGTAGGTTATGTGAGCAAGGTATTTCATCAGTCTCACTTTTACATTGAAATATATTCCAATCGAAAAATAAAGACGAATTTCGAATTGACTATTTTCTTTGGTTTTATTTTCCCCGATATTTTGTTGTATTATCATATTGCTAATTAAAAGCAATAAACCTGATTTTTTTTAAGTTACTGGTGGTTTCCAAATTCTATGATACCAAAAGATATGTTTGAATTCAAATAAGACAATTTAAACTATATATATAAATATAAATATAAAAAAATAAATTATAGAGAATTTGAATTATATGTAATCGATCCAAATCTAAACTATCAATATAAATATAAAACTTATATATAAGAAGATGTTATTATATCAATCTAAATATGTGGATATAATGCTAGCCAGTGCCCACCAGAACAAATTATTCTAGTATTGTACATTTATATGACGATAATCCTTCTAATACTATACTTTTATTATTGATTGCACCTCGTGTTTTATTTGCTACCTCATATATTAATTTTGGTAAATCGCTAGGCCCTTGATCTGATCCTTACATTATTGCCCTACTGCTGTACTAGATCAAATTTCAATTTTTTTTAACTAAATTTAAATTATTATAAAAAAGAACTAAATTTAAATTAGGCACGTTTTCCACGCATGAATATTATACATATATATGGGAAAATCACTGAAAAAGATTCTATAAGTTGGTAAGTCCTAAATTTGGACTTTAAATATTACAAATGTTTTATAAATGTCAGGAACTAAATTAGAATTTTGAAATTTAGAGTCAAATGACCACAATGCTTCTTATTTTATAAAAAAAGTCAACCAACCTCACTGGAGACACCTTTTGCCAGCTCGCCGGTGGCCGGTGATGGAACTCCGGTGCTAGCGGTGGCCTATGGGGCCGATTGTCTGTGAAGAGTGGTCTTCGATTAAGGTTAGTTGACTCTTTTAAATAAAACAAAGGGCATTTTGATCATTTGGCTCTGAATTTTAAAATTTTAATTTAGGTCCTGACACTTCTCTGATATTTACAGTATTTAGAATCTCAATTTTGGATTTATCAATTTTCATAGTATTATTCAGGGATTTTTCCTATATATATATTGCTAGCATGAATATACCCTCCGATTCTAAATGTAAGAGTTAAATAATTAATTTATAGAGATTAAAAAATTAGTTAAATTAGTTTTTTTTGTAAGTTGTCAAACTCATAAGTTTAAGCAAATTTGTGATAGAGATGTAAAATCAGATCATGAACTCATAAAAAATTACCTTTGCCAATAAATAACTATCAAAAGTATACGGTTAAATAATTAAAAATATAAAAATGGAAAATTAGTTTAAATATATTTCAAATTCAAGTTATTGAAATCAAATCCATCAACATTAATAGTTTATCATGCTCAACATAAAATGTTTACGAAGTTCATATATGAAATCAATAAATATAATCAAATCCTAGAAGGTAATATAAGTTTAAAAGTGAGTTGATACAATTTTGAGTTAGAGATAATTCTAGAGGCCGCTTATGACTTGTGGGCCAAAGGTATTTTGGGCACACTGCCAACATTATATGAGCCTATAGGGTCGCACATAAAAATAAGCTAACACGAGTTAAGAAGTCCAAGTTTATTGAATGTAGAAAATGTTCAAATTCAATAAATATAACATATCCTCATTTAATGAAACTTTCTTATTCTGAAATAAGACAATTCTAGAAGATATTCTAATATGGATTAGAAGAATATAATATTATTTATGGTGAAATAATATTATCTTATTATTTGAGAAAATGATAATATTATATTTAATTTAGGATTTGAATTCTTTATAAGATTTATTCTGAAATATGATATCTTTGAAATATTTCATATTAAAGATTATATATCCAAATTAAATAGAATAGTAATCCTATTAAAGATATTAGTGATTGAAAATCAATGTATATATGATATATATAATTTTTAAATAGATATTTTAATCAAGATAAATATAGTATCTCTATTCTATTTGTGGTAGATGAATTTTATATATATATTCAATATATAAAATTTTTATATAATTTAAATATGATATTTAAGTTAAATAATAATCTATCTCAGTGTTTAGAGAGAATAACTTGATCTATAGAGAGACTGGGAGTTCTTGGAGAGTTAAAGAACCGTTAGAAACCATCCATAGAGAGAGAGAGAGCTACAAAAAGAGCGTTAGACTCCAATTTTCATGATGATAATTAATTGAGAAAAGATTTTAGAAAGGAACTTAACTGATAAAGAGCATTTATCGATAAGTTTATCAATGAGACAGTTACTCGATAAGTTATTCAATAAATGAGAAAGAACTTTTGAAGAAAAATATGATTTCTGAAAAGCATTTATCGATGACCTATTCGATAAAGTTTCTTATTGAAAAAGACTTCGATAAATCAATCAAATTTGGTTTATGAAAATTTTGAGTTCTCGGTCTTAAAACTAAAATTATTCGAAGTTATATTCAATAAGTGGATTTATCGAATAAGTTTTCGATAAGTTTTGGGAAAAGATTTTATCGAAGACATAATCAATCAAGGGATTTATCGATAAAGACTTCAATCAATGGAACTATATTTTCAAAGAACACCTTCTGATTTCAAAGACTCATTTATCGAAGGACTATTCGATAAGAATAGTTATCAATAATTATTTGATAAATAAAGAATAGTTTCAGAATTTTCATAAGTACTGATAGATGATCTTCCACATATTTTGCTATTTGCTTTTGACAAAATATTATCTTATTTGTTTAACGTGATGATCAGAGAATGGAAAGGTTTAAAGGTTTAAGCATCTGATCATTGAAAATGGTTTAACAATCTGATCATTGATGCTTCTATTCTGATAAATAATCTTTATAGTGATCTAATTGAATTGATTTTCTTTCCAAATGATCTTTGGAATTCTAAGTTACAAATTTATATAAGATCAATTTGGAGAAAGAAAAGATAAGATATTATAAAATTCAAATCACTGAATCCCGATTTTGTTTACTGTTTCTAATTGTGATTTGATTGTTTGAAATATTTTGATGATGATTCAGCTCTTATAATATTTGATTAATCTGTTTGAATCATCTATGATTAGACTTAAAAATTGTGAAGATTAGATTATTCATGAATGATTCAAAGTCTAATTCATTATACTCTTATCGATAAACTATTCAATCAGATTATTTATCTAATAAATCTTCTATAAGATCCTTCAATTAAGCTTAAATTGGATCACATTAAAATATCTGATTGATAATCTGTGAATATCTTTGTTGAGCTTATGAATCACTTGGATTTGGTTGAATGAATGATCTTCATATATTTATAGCCTAATATTAATTCATTATATGCTGATGACTTGTTCTGATATGATAAACATTTTAAGTAGTAGTTTGATCTCTATTTTGATGTATTGAGCTAAATGATGAACTTGATCTGAATTGATTCAATGATCTTATGAGTTATGGTTTCTAAATATATTACGTGATTTGAAAAGATCAAAGAATGATTGAAAGTTTGTTTGAAAAGTTTGAAAAATGATGTATTTAAGCATTTATTGATAAGCTATTCAAAGAGCATATTTATCGAAAAACACTTCGATAAATAACATATTATATATCAATAAGTCTGAAAGAATATTTTTTAAAGAGTTTATCGATAAGGCCATTTATCAAATAAATATTTGATAAACCCTAAACTATCTCTTTACAATTTATTGAAGATTTATCAAAATCTTTTTCGATAAGACTGATTATTGAAGAATTGCTAGATAAGATTTGAACTATTTCAAATGCAATTCTTCAGTAATTTATAGAAGATATTTTTGATAAGGGTGTTCTTCGATAAGCACTTCGATAAGTCAAGAAGAAAAATATTTTAAACTAGACTTTATCATATTTTGATCTTTGATTCTAAATCATTTGGAAACAATTCCTATATGCTTAGAATGATTATATATCTTCAGTAAAGCATGTTTTAAGAACATTCACAGGTTGAGGCAAGATCAAACAAAGAAATCAACTGAAGAGCCAAATGCACATGTCAGTAATAACGTCTATATTTGTCAACGACTATCTCAACAACTACTTCAACGGAATTATGAAAACGAAGTATAAAAGAAGAAGAAGCCAAAATGAGAAAGTTGAAGAAGTTGGGAGACTTAAGAAAAATAAAAGATGCTTACAATGCACTACTATCATACACATCAATAGTCTCTGTTTTACTCTGTTTCTCTCCTTTTAGTTCAGAGCATCATATTCTTGAAGAGAGAAAAACTTAAAGTTTTTGAGCCTAAGTGTTTATCCTATCTACTCTATTGAAAAATCTTTATATGTATCAATGATTTTTCTGAATTGCTCAAGTGGGATTCTTAAGTGACTGCAACCTTACGGGTGTAAAGGGGAATGAGAGGGATTCTCACTAATTGTATGCCTTACAGGTTATAAGGGGAAGTGAGAGGGGATTTTCACGCGAATGTACTGAGGCATTAAGAGCCTAAGGAATCTTGAAGATTGTGGAACACTCAGAGGACCTCTCTGGGATTGGACGTAAGATAAGTAGATTAGGCCGATCCAGTATAAATCATCGTGTGTAATCTTTATCCTACAATTTCTTCCTTTGGTGATATTATTATAAACTCTACTCTTTAAATTTATTCAAATATCTTTAGAGTTTTCAAGATTTTTAAAATACTCAATTTACCTTGGGTGGTACAGCCAGATGCAACATTTGGTATTAGAGCAAGGTCACTTGTTAAAAGATTTAACGATCTCAAGTGCAAAGATCATGGCTGTATTTGATTGTGAAATGTTTTTCTGAAGGATTTGATAATATTATTCCTCCTGTTTTAGAAAATTCTGAGTTTTTTTATTGCAAATACTGAATGACCATATTTTTTAAAACTCTTAATTTTGATATGAGAAAAATTCTTTAAAATGATTTGATTTTAAACTAAGAAAGATTGTAATGAAAAAAAGAAATTGTTTTCCCTTAACCTTAGAGAAATGAACATTTTATACAATGCTTTATCTGAAAATAACTATCAGAAAGTCAAGTTTTGCTCTAATGTCAGAGACATTTTTAAAATTCTTGATTCTATCTATTGCTCTATCAATCACGTTGAAGTTGATAGTGTTGATAGTTCGTCAATATTTGAAAATTGCAAATCCATTGTTAATGAACAAATGGGAGATGATGCTACAACAGAAGAAGTCCCAGAACATCTCCATGAAATAATCAACACAGGAGCACAAGAGGAAGAGAAAGAAGAGAATCAAGAAAAAGAGCTCAATGCATGTGAATCTAATAAATCATTATTCAAAGCTCAAAATACGTCAAGGGTAAAAAATTTCAATCCTTCATGTAAATTTGAGAAAAATGATTTCAAAAGTTTTCATGACATGATTTTTTAACCAATCATTAATGCTATTTCAAAAAGTAAAAATGTTTTGCATCTTAAATATACCACTAAAGTATTTAATAGGAAGAAAGAATTTTTGAACAATGATTATGTTATTTTCACGCAACCAACACAATATTTGCAAGGATATCAATAGTAAACATCATTCTATTATTTGTAATTATTGTGGTAAATCAAGTCACATTTCTCACAAATGCTATATTAAAAGAAATTCTAATGTGAGAAATTTAGTTTAGGTTCCTAAAGGACAATCAATGTCTAAAACTAATGCTCAATGACCCAAAGTTAAATGGGTATCAAAATGTCCTTCTAGTACTTCAAACTCACAGGATAACATTAAGAAGAATGGACAAGGCACAAGCAGAAAAAGCCAACCAAGAGCTTTTTGTGCATCAGGAAAAGACACAGCAATTAGGAGAACTCATGGAGAATCCATTGTAGCAATACAAAGTCAATTTATAAAAAGCAATGGAGAAAGGCCTAAGGAGTTTCTACCTCAAGAATGGAGCATCACATTATACCATTCAATTATCTTGAGGAGAACAGAAGAAGAAAGAGGATATCTCATGCTTCAAAGTCTATATCAGTAAAGAGACCATTACAAGCAGCATACAGAAGAAATCTAAAGATGCAATAGGTTTGCAAAGGCAATCCTTCTTCCACATAAGGTAAAGGTGCAACGATAAGCCTCCTGTATTATCATTTTAACATATATTTGATATTTATATCTTTATCCTTAGGAATGAACATTGTAATTTATTTTCAAATTCTCTTTACATACTCCAGAGAAAATTTAACTAATAAATATTTCTTAAAGGAGTAAAAGGAAATGTTCAGTGGTTCAATTCCTTATGCATACATGTTTCTAAAAATAAAAATATATTTATATATGCATAAAGTAAACATGTTCAGTTGATTTGAATTAGTTATATCTATAGAGCATGTGTATTGAATTATTATGTTTCCTACAAACTAACAGTTGATGGATCCAAGGAAAGATGGATACCAGAAAAAGGAATCTAGTTCAATTGTTTTTTAGGAAACCTGATAAAAGGTTCATCTGTAGCAACAAAAAAAGATAATTCAAATATTGATGAAGATGAACTAATAAATTTTTGAGTTTTAGTGCTGGAGAAAAGTTAAACTTTGATTCACCTAAATCAAGTTCATTTCCATAAGGACAAGTGGAAACATGGTGAAATCTAATCATTATCTCTTTACTGTGATTAATTGAATTCTGGATTTGATTAACAACTACTTGTTCCTTGTTTAAATCCTTTAGAATTCAATATTTTGATATTCAAAATATATGTTCTCAGATAGCTAAATGGATTATATCTATGCATGTTGGTTTTAATTCATCGATTGATAAATGAACATCTTCATGATTTCAAAGACAAAAGTAATTTTCAAATTTCTGCATCAAATATCTTAATACATGAAAATGATTTGAAAATTTATTTTTGAAACATATGGGAATCAGTATTGGAGATTAATACACTTGTATCAAAATTTTAAAAGTACTCTAATACTATTTGCTAAAGTCATCGACTATGTACTATCATGTGCTTGAACTCCCTATCCTCCAATGAGCTTTTTCTGCTTAAACCATCTACATGATTAAGTTCAAGCCTATTTGTTTAGGAAGTAAAATATTCCAGTACATGCTTAAAGTGTTTATTCACTAAAATTTACTCGCTACACTAGTCATTTGGATTGAAGAGTAATGTACTTCATTGTTTAATAATCATTTGAAAATGAATGAGCCAAATTCTTGAACAAATAATTTTGCTAATATTATATTCAACTTTTGCTCATATAGAAATTCCCAAACATGTTAACATTGTTCTTCAACATGTATACTATGAAGTATTTTTCTTCAAATAATTGATCCTTCATATTTTTATCAAATCAATTTTCAAAGTTGCATTTTTGAAGAATCATATTGAAATTGCATATCTTTCAAAATGAAACATTATCTTTCAAGATAGATTTTTGTTAAAAGAAGAGCTTTAAGTCTATATATGTATAATATTTTATAAGCTCAATTCTTTAAGCTTACTCATCTGCATTCACTGAGATTGATGTGTTTTGATGATGAGTTATATCTGTATGATTTAACATATATATGGAAATTATTTTCTATATGATCGTACTAACCATTATCTAAGAAAGAAAAAGATTTGCATTTATAACGAGAAATTTCTCAATGGATTATGTGGTAAATATATCAAGTATGAGATATGAAGATATTGTAAAGACAAAGGAGCATTGAAGCTGCAAAGTTTAGTTGGCAACAAAATTAAAGAGGATCATCATCCATAACTAAAGATGCTCAGAGAGAGGAAGGCAAAGAGCTTCATAATCAATTCAGCAAATTATGAAGCATTTATAAAACATCTATCTTTATATTGAATATTTATCTGGTCTATCTTGATGATATTATCTTCATGCTTTATATGCCTATATATGTTTTTGATGTATTATGATATTGTTTTCATGTTTTTTTTTAAAAAAATGAATTTGTGAAAGAAGTTATGAATTTATCAAGAAGATATCGATAAAGATTCTTATCGATAAAGGTTTCGATAAAACATGAGATGTTTTGATATTTAATAAATTCAATCTTTTTGAAAACATGTTTGATAAAGTGCTTCATCAAACAATTCTTCGATAAAATTGATTATTTAATGAACTATTTTGAAAACTTTGTGAAGTGTTTTATGCTGGTTTCATCAATTAATTCTTTGATAAGGTTTATGAAAAAGTTTTGAAATTTATTAAACATCATATAAAAAACTATTTGATAAATTGTGTATTTCTGACTTATTGTTGATCGAATAACATTTTGATAAGACCATTTATCTAAGAATTCTTTAGTAAATTTTGTATTATTTGTGTGAAAAATGTTAGTATTTATCGAACAATTATTTGATAAGAAGAGTTATCAAAGAGCTATTCGATAATTTTTTTCCTGTGAGTTGTAGATTTATCGATAAACCTTTGAATAAGGTACTTATCAAAGAACTTATCAATAAATTATCGGTTATTTAGCAAAAATATGATAGTTACTGTTCAGTTCATCAAATTTTTCTCAAAAAAATTCATCATTCTCTCTGAACCCAGAAAAACTTTCTTGATTCTATACACTCCAAACAACAAGTAAACCTCTTAGAATCATTTTTCACAACTTCCCAAAAGAGATTACCTCTCACAATCCACAACTTGAGTCGCTGCTACTGTTTATCATTTTCTTACCTAACAATGGCAAGAACCAAAATGCCTGAGGTTGATCTAGAAAAATCAAAGGGGAAACAAAAAGCAGGTTCTTCAAGCTCAAAATTCAAGCCAAAAGTGGTTAAGGATCATGGTTTACCAAGAGAGTCGTCGCCTCCTACTACAAGAGCAGTTTATATTCAAATGCAGTTTGAATCTTCTCCAAGTCCAGTCAGACAGAGTACACGACAAGCACTAAAAAGAAAGAGACACCAGCTAGCCACAGTTTCTGAAGAATCTGATTGCACCTACACAGATGAAGATCTAAATGTGGTCATTCAGAAGGCCATCAATTTAGTTAGAATATCATCAGGCCAGAGAGTAAAACAAATAACAAGAAGGAGAACTGAGTCTCCTCAAGGTATCTCTGAATCTATCTCTGATCCTTCTCCTTTCTCCAACCTTTTTGAAACCAATCATCTTCCTTTCAACCGAGCTAATTTAGCCTTACTCAATGGGAATCTAGACAATGGGGTAGATAAAGGCAAGCTCAAGACTATTTTTGGTGAAAGGGAATTATGTCATATCGTTTATATAGACTTAAAAAATCTCAAATATAACGACAAAACCTAATTAGATTTGTCCAATCCCTTAGTTCATTATAAGAACTGGTTAGGAATCAATATTCCCTATAGTCATAAGGTGGTTAAATAATTTTATTACAATATGGAGATCTTTGATGAAGCAATTGATAGTGGAGAACTTGTAAAAAGCTATCTTATCACAAAACTTAGAGAGGAGAGAAATCAAATTGGATTGAGATATTATTAACTTCCTGCTTAAGATTACAAATCATGAGAAAAGGCCAACATTGTCTCTAAGAGATATTTATAAAATTCTCATGCTTTCAGATAGATTCAAGGGTGACCTCAAGTTTACGCCTAAAGAGATATGTGATTATCACAGGATAATCCACTATATTTACTCAAGGAGCATGGTGAACAAATCAGGAAACTTCACATATCTCACTCGAGAGGACTATTTATTGTTAGCAAGGGTAATTAGCGGAGAGAAAAAATTAATATTGGAGCCTGAATTTATGATGAAATCAGAAACTTTTATTTTGACAAATCAAAGGCCCCTCATATCCCATATCCTTAGCTTGTCCCATTCTTCCTCCAGTGAAACAATATTTCATTTCTAGAAAAGGGAGAGAAGGAAGTAAAAATCCCTAAATTTGGTGTTGAGCAGATCTATAGGATAAGGATCCATCTTCCTTGGTTGATGGTAGTAAGAAAGTTTAGAAAGGGAAACAACATGTGCAACCAGATGAAGCCCAATCTTCAGCTGCACCTACTGCTCTTACTTCTAACTCTCTTTTGCTCAAGCTGCAGTTCAAAATCTGATTTAGCAAGAATTGAAGGTTTTTTAGAGAAATATTTTGGCAAAGGTTGAGGGAAGATCACAGTCGACTATCCAAAGTGTATCTAAGCTAACTAATAGCCTTGGGAGCTCTTAGAAGCATAACTTAATTTTTGAGGCTGAAAAATGCAATGATTACCAACCTTTGAAAAATAGTGGATTTATAGAGACAAACCATTAGTGTTCTTGGTAAAGAGGTATTCCAACTAAAGCAGAAGTTAGAATCCAACAACACTATTTTCATAGTTGAAGATTTATTGGGAGACACGCCTGCTTTTACTGATCATAATTCCCTATCCTCTAATCCTCTGACTCAATTTGGGATTCCACAAACTATCCCATCTGAACCTTATAAGACAACCCCAGAAAACACCTCAAACTAAGCCCTTGACCTAAACCACCTCTTTTGAATGATGTAAAAAAGGGGAAGAATTAGGATGAACTGAGTTATCAAGGGTTGAGTTCTTTTGTTTTTTTATATTACTGCAGCAATTGTATCAAATGTTTATAACGAAAAATTGCTTCTTTGATGTTGTCTATCTCTCAAAGTTTTTCATTGATCAGTGCTTAATTTTTATTCCAATTCAGTGATTTTCAAAGATTCTCAATTAAGTTTTGACATCATAAAAAAGGGAAAAAATGTTTGACTCCAATGTTTTGATTATGACAATTAATTAAGAAAAGATTTCAGAAATAAACTAAACTGATAAACAACATTTATCAATAAGCTTATAGATAAAATAGTTATTCGATAAATAAGAAAAAACTTTTAAAGGAAAATATGATTTATGAAATGCATTTATTGATGACCTATTTGACAAGGTTCCTTATTGATAAAGACTTCGATAAATTAATCAAATTTGGTTTATGAAAATTCTAAGTTTTTGGTATTAAAACTACAATTATTCAAAGCTCTATTCGATAAGTGGTTTTATCCAATAGGCATTTGATAAGTTTTGTAAAGATTCAGTTTTGTGAAAAGATTTTATCAAAGAAATAATCAATCAAGGGCTTTATCAATAAAGACTTTGATCAATGGAACTATATTTTTAAAGAACACCTTCTAATTTCCAAGACTCATTTATCGAAAGACTATTCAATAAGAATAGTTATCGAATAACTCTTTGATAAATAAAGAAGAGTTTCAGAATTTTAAAAGAACTGATAGATGATCTTCCACATATTTTGCTATTTGCTTTTGTTCTGATAAATAATCTTTATAGTAATCTAATTGAATTGCTTTTCTTTCCAAATGATCTTTGGAATTCCAAGTTAAAAATTTATATAAGATCAATTTGGAGAAAGAAAAGATAAGATGTTATAAAATTCAAATCACTGAATCCTGATTTTGTTTACTGTTTCTAATTGTGATTTGATTGTTTGAAATATTTTGATGATGATTCAGCTCTTATAATATTTGATTAATCTGTTTGAATCATCTATGATTAGACTCAAAAATTGTGAAGATTAGATTATTCATGAATGATTCAGAGTCTAATAAATTCAGATTATTTATCGAAGAGATATTCAATAAAATCTTTCTATTAAGCTCAAAATGAATCACATTAAAATATCTGATTGATAATATGCAATTATCTTTGTTGAGCTTATGAATCACTTGGATTTGATTGAATGAATGATCTTCATGGATTTATAATCTGATCTTACTTGATTATATGTTGATGACTTGTTCTGATATGATAAACCTTTCAAGTCGTGCTTTGATCTCTATTTTGATCTATTGAGATAAATGATGAACTTGATCTGAATTGATTCAATGATCTTTTGAGTTATGGTTTCCAAATATGTTACATGATTTGAAAAGATAAAAGAATGATTGAAAGTTTGTTTGAAATGTTTAAAAAATGATGTATTTCAACATTTATCGATAAGCTATTCAAAAAGCATATTTATCGAATAACACTTTGATAAATAACATATTGTAAAATATATCGATAAGTCTGAAAGTATATGTGTGTGAAAAAATATTTTTTAAAGAGTTTATCGATAAGGACATTTATCAAAGAACTATTCGATAAAACCTAAACTATCTATTTACAATTCATTAAAAATTTATCAAAGTCCTTTTCGATAAGGCTGATTATTAAAGAATTGCTCTATCAGATTTAAACTGTTTCAAATGCAATTCTTCAGCAATTTATCGAAGACCTTTTTGATAAGGATGTTCTTTGATAAGAACTTTGATAAGTCAAGCCATTTTGCGTAAAGTATTTTAAATTAGACTTTATTAGATTTTGATCTTTGATTCTAAATCATTTAAAAACAATTGCTATATGCTTAGAATGATTATATATCTTTACTAAGGCATATTTTAAGATCATTCATAGGTTGAGGCAAGATCAAACAAAGAAATCAACTGAAGAGACAAATGCTCACATAAGCAATAACAATTATATTTGTCAACGGCTACTTCAATAGAATTATGAAGACGAAGTATAAAAGAAGAAGAAGACAAAATGAGAAAGTCGAAGAAGTTGAGAGATTTAAGAAAAACAAAATATGCTTACAATGCACTACGATCATACACAACAATAATCTCTGTTTTACTATGTTTCTCTTCTTTTGGTTCATAGCATCATATTCTTGAAGAGAAAAAAACTTAGAGTTTGTGAGCCTAAGTGTTTATCCTATCTACTCTATTAAGAGAGCTTTATATGTATCAATTATTTTTCTGAATTGTTCAAGTGTGATTCTTGAGTGACTGTAATCTTATGGGTATAAGGGGAAGTGAGAGGGATTCTCACTGATTGTATGCCTTACGGGTTGTAAGGAGAAGTAAGAGGGGATTCTCAAGTGAATGTACTAAGGCACCAAAAGTCCACAGATTCTTGAAGATAATATAACACTCAGATGAGCTCTCTGGGGACTGGACGTAGGCCAAGTGGATTGAGCTGAACCAGTATAGATTATCATGTGCAATCTTTCTCCTACAACTTCTTCCTTCGCTAATATCATTCTAAACTCTACTATTTAAATTCATTCAAATATCTTTAGATTTTTCAAGATTTTTGAAATTACCCAATTCCCCTATCTTGGGTGATACAGCCAGATTCAACAAAGAGTTTATGTCAATTTTTCACTTGAGTCATACAACCAAGATAGGTGTGACATTCTTGCACAACAAGAACCAGTCGTGGTTCGTGAAATGTGCTAGCACAATGTTCATGTTTGCAACTCCGTTCGTATGGAAACTGGTTGAAGGTATTCGTTAAGAGCAGTAACTGTGACTTGAATTAAGCACACCATTTGTATTCATGCTCATTTGAACAGTAGCACTAGTGATCAAAATTACCAAATAGATTATTGAAAATCAAATCTCAAGTTCAATTGGTAAGTCTCCTTCCTAATTCAATTTAAGCAATATCGATGCTTTCGTTGGAGGGTTTTGGCAATTTTTTTCAATTTTATTTCGCTGCCCAAAACTAACATTATCAACTCTCATATGATGCAATTACATTTATGAAATTAATAATATTAATGATTTAATTATATCAAAGCAAAAATGATATAAAATTAGAAAAACTTATTTAATAAATGTAATAATTTATTGATGATAGGATGCCCATGATTTTTGTATATGATTTGAAAAGTAACTTTTTTAACTTCAATTTTTAGGAGTATCAGATATTGATCTAAATTTGAAAAGGGTTAAATTTACTTTAAATAGTGTAATTTCTTTTATTTTTTACTTTTAGAGAATACAAAAAATAATTTAACCAATATTTTATTAAACCATTAAAATCAAATTTAAGTAAGATAAGGAATGTAACATCGTTTTTGCAAGTTTTGATTTGAAACTTGGTAAATAGAAAAGGTTACTTTGGAATGTAATTTTTTTATTTGGACACGAATTATTTCATATACGAGTACAAATTTAATGGCAATACTAGGTAGTGAATTACTTTTTGAAAAATAAATTTAAATTACCCTGATAAAATTTTAAGCACTCCAAACCAAGGGACCCTCTTGTATAAGAAAGAATCTTCTATGCTCTCCATTGCAAAGGAGTCTTAGGATATCTTTTCAGGTGGGGGTTGTTGAAGAGCTTTGAAAAAGCAAATGATGAGTGATTGAACTTTTACAATTAGTGAGCCAATTAAATTATTAATAATTTAATTGGCAAAAAGTTAAGTTATGCATAACACTTACAACCAGGATCGATGGTCATTGGTGTGTGATTAATTATTAATTATATAGAGTAATACTTATATCAAGTTACTGATAAATTATAAATATCATGGTTATCTAAATTTTCATATAATATATGAGAAGTGTGTTTAATTGTTATAAAATCAAAGAAAAATTAATTCGAAGTCCTTATAATTTAACTTTATTTGTTATCCTGCCCATGTAGTTTTTTGTTTTTAAGTCCTTACACTTTTTTCAATTATAAGTATTAGTCTCCATACTTACATACTCATAATTTATTAATTAATGCTAATGTGAATGCTGATTAATTAACATGTACGTTGCTACAAAATATAAAATTAAAACAAAATAGAGATTTTTAAAAATGAAATAAAATAAAAAATTATTATATTTAACCATCTCATTGTATATATATATATATATAATTATAATATGCAATATGTAATCTAGTTGATTATCATTTCATTCAAATCTATTGGATAAAATTAATCTAGATATATGCTGAATGAAAGTCATATCAGCTACTAATGTTATTTTTCTTCTAAATTATTTGTATAGGGACCCATACCCACAATTAAAGAAACTATAATAATCCAATAAAAAGAAAAAAACTACAATGGCCTAACTAAAAATAAGGTTAAATTATAGAGACTTACATATTAATTTTTTAAAAAATTAAAATTAATATTAATATAAAATTTATATACGACAAGTTACACTTCGGCCAAAAAGAATATATATACACAACAAGTTACACTACTCATAAATAATGCACCTTGTTTTTTAAAATTCCTGGCAATACATAATCGAAAAGATGTAATTATGCAACAAAAATGGAAGTAGAAACTAGAAAGCATAAGCACGCGTGCACAAAGAGGTGTGCGATGAGTCATGTATGCTGTCATTTCCATAAAAAGAAAGAGAGAAATCATAAACGAAATGAATAAAGCTTTTTGATTCCTTTACGAATTAATCACTTTCATCCACAAATAGAGTAAAGAGAGAAAAATAGACAAGAATGCACTCTAGCATCTCTTTTTAACCTTTTACTTTATCCCCAAAAAATTACAAGAGATTTAGTTTTTAATTTATTCAAATAATCAAATATCAAGAGCAAATATAAAAAAGTTAAGGGGTATTTTTGTCCCGAAAGTATTGTGTCAAGAGTTATTTTGTTATGAAAGTTTTTTTAGAGTTAATATTACTCCGGAAGTTTTAAAATGTGGTAATATTGCCCCAACCATTATCTATATTAAGTTTGATCGTCATTGACCAAATATGCTTAGTTAATAAGTCTATGTGTCATCTATATTCACTTAACATATTTATTAACTGACGGTCAAATTTAACTTAAATAATGGCTAAAACAAAATTGCTATGTTTCAAAACTTTTTCTAGGGCAACATCGACCTTAAAAAAACTTCTATGACAAAATAGCTCATGGCACAATAATATCGGGGTAAAAATGGCCGTTAATCTAATATAAAAAGTGTTGATAGTAATGGGGCTTTTTTGGACTTTTTACAAATGTAAGAGTCATAGTCTAATTTTAACTTAATCTCTATTATTTAAAAATTTATAGTTAAATGACTATGGCAAACAAATTTTTTATTTAGTTACTATTAATGAAATTTCGTGAGTTTTTATAAACCTACAATATAAAAAAAAAATTAATAGGCAAAATCGTTAAATATGTCTAATTTAATTAAAACATTTAAAATAGTAAAAGCATAAATAAATAAAGAAAATTTAATTCACATATATGGAAAAATATTATAACATATACAATGAAATTAACGATCAAAAGAAGATTGAAGGACTAACTGTATAATTTTCCATGGCTTACATCAATAATCAATCATATAAATCTAAAGGAAAACATAATTTACAATCAAGAAACTAAAAAAATAAATATAAACTATGTATTAAATGCACAATTTTCCATATTTTCTATCAAGAATCAATCATAGAAATTTAAAAGGATAAAATAATTACCAACATATTGATGTAAAATATAGAACAATTGTAAGTTACTTTCCATTATTCACCGATCACAAACAATATGATTCATTATTAAATTTTATATAATGCAAAAAAATATATCCAATTTAATTTAAAACATGTAGATGGAACTTTTTCAAGTGCCAGCAAAATCAATGGTTTAGAACTATATAACCCAAGTTGGCCCAAAAAATAAAAGAGTTATGGATTTTACTACTCTAATAATGGATGCTTTTATAACAAAAAGTCTTGTTCTAATTCTACCTTAGCTTTTTTGGTAGACTGCTGTTTAGAATAAAAAATTATATAGGTCATTGAAAAAGATGTTATCCTATCAGTTATCATTCTTGAAGGTTGACTTCCATCAATTTGATCTTAATATGTAAAAAATGTGTTATTTCACTCTTGATACTGAATGAAAAGTAAATTGATTATAAAAACTGTTATCCAACGAATAAAATAAAATCTCTTTAAATCATTATGACTATTTGATGGTAATAAAATTTAATAAAAATACTAATATTTTTATAGTCTAGTAGCATGTAATCTCTCTTATAAAGAAAATTATGGGTTCATTCTCACTTATAACTTCAAATTGTTAGTGCTTATTATTTTATTTTTTTTGTTATAAAACTTTTAGAAAAGGGTTGGGCTCATCCACGATTCAAGGATATGGCGAAATCTTCCTTCCTCCTAGGCGATACCAATATCGAGCGGGGCAAGCCGTCTATTACCCTCAAACGTAAACCTAGGTACCAAAGAGTTAAGATGCCTTCTCAAACTCTGCGACTAGAACCACAACAAAGTGGTACTCCCCAGGAAGCAAATACGCTCTAAATAGTCATATATCTTACTCTTTCGCTAGTTGAACCCACATACGGTTAGTGCTTATTATTTTAATTCAAAAAATTGAAATAAAAATAAAATGTGATGCAGAAATGGGCTCTTAAGAAAGTAAGTGGGCCTTTGCTAAAAGGCCATGAATTAAAATATTATATTAGCTAAAAAATAGTAGTACTTTATTCTTTATTTTAATATTTTTTTTATTAATATTGATCCTTCATACATATGTTATCTATAAACTTTTGGTAAAAAAAAATATATCTATGACTTTAATCTAGTTTGGCTCTTGGAGAAAAAAAGGTCCATTTGGGCTCAAATGATAATCCGATAGATTATGCATATAAAGAGCACGTCAAAATTTATAACACAAAAGATCCAAAAAACAAACACTTAAAAGAGCAAACCAAAATTGTTAAACTTTTGTCAAAAACAATTTTTTAAAATAAAAAATAAAATTAAGATAGTAATCATGTTGATCCTAAATGGATCTGTTCTTTCTTCTTTCAAGCCCACATTTTAAACTTCTATGCCAAAAAATATACCAAAATAAATAGTAATATACCTATAAAACTTTAAAAGTATTACTTTGTTGTAATTCTAATTATGGTATTTGGGACAGCATCCTAACTCCTGGGTGTCTAAGTTTACACTTGAGAGTAATTGACAGCTCATCCTGCCTAACATTAGTAACGTCTATGAGGAATTGATACTTTGCCTTATCCTTAAATCGTAGGTAAACCCAATCCCGTTCTAAAAAATTTTGTAACAAAAAATTAAAGATCATCCTATTTGAAAAATTATATTTATGCATACAAAAATATACTCATGTTAATGCAAATTTACTATTTTCTAAATTAGTTTTCCCTTAATATTGATGCATTGACCACTATACTAAAACAAGGCATATTCTACTTTTTTCCATAGAAAAAAATGCTAGCTCAATTCTTCTTGAGATTGATTAATTAAATAGAAGAGCCTAATCCATTCAATTCATTTTAATAAACTAGCTAGGATATTACACATTTTAAAGTGAGTCGTATTATCTTTAAACTTACTGAGTCAAACAGTGAGTTGAATTGAGTTTACAACTAGCATGAGTTTAAAAATGAATTGATATAATTTTGTATATTAAAAACATAAAAACGATAAATCTTGGCTAGTCAACTTGTGGGTTTGATAACATTATATCTGTGAAAAAAATGTGTTGATTATTTAAAATATCTGTTGGTTCCTTAAGGACCAGAGGGAGTAATCATTTATATGGAAAAACACTCCCTTGATAGAAAACTTCCTTAATATATGTAATTAATAGGAAAAATTAAAAAAATTATAAATTTAGAAGATAAATTAAATTTAGATTTTACATTTTGGACCAAAAGCAAATCTCTTTACTAGCTCTTATATTTAGGATTGAATGGAGTAGATATATTATCTTCCGCACGTTCTTCGATATTAGAGCTGTCAATAAGGGTTAGCTTGACCTTAAAGCTGGCCCCTTGAAGAGCTAGGGCCTAAAAGGGCCAATCTTTTAGAACCCGTATATTATAGAATTATTGTGTGTGTTTGGATATATGCCAATCTTTTAGAACCCGTATATTATAAAATCATCGTGTGTGTTTGGATATACACAAAACTAAGATTTTATAAAGGTTTTTAGCCCAAACTATTGTTTTACAAATTTTTTAAATAAACAGCCCTTTTAGTCTATAAATATTTCTCGGTTAAACTATAATTTAAAACTATAATTTCATATAAGTTCTTGAGAATAGCTTCTGGATAAGAAAGAATGGCTTATGGACATCAAAAGACTATTTTACCCATATTTTTCTGGCACACTCTCTCTCCTCTCTTCTCCGTCACTTTCCTCTTCTTCTCCCTACCACAGTTGTACTCTTACCGTCCTCTCTGTTATCACTTTGGTTCGTCCCCTGTGGGTCGCGGATGGGAGGTAAAGGAAGTCAAATAACCATCCAAAAAAAGGAAGATGAAGAACCACCGTCAAGCGTCAAGCGTCGCTAGTCGCCAGATGAATGAGAGGAGGAAGACGCTGGTCACTGGTGCTGAGCGTCATTGGTCAAGATAGTAGCTGAGCATCGCCTAGAATTTTTGGAGAAGAAGAGGAAGAAGAGCTACAATGAAAAAGAAAAGGAAAAGAAAAGATGGGACGTTACAGTATGATGAGTGAACAGTTATAGATTTTTTATCTCATATATTTTCTAGTAATTTATCAATCATAAAAGTCATTCTAGTAATAACTATTCAAATACTAATTTATTCAGAACCATTTTTTTCTATAGAAGAGTTTATCCAAAAATATTTTAAAAATATTTTTTTCATAAGCCCTTATTTAAAAACTAATCCAAACGGCCCATCATATTATTGAAGCTTGACCCTTAGATATATGAGTTTAGGGCCGGCCGACGGGTTTCCATGCTATTTTATTAAATTTTATTTTTTTCAACTATTTGGAAATAAAAAAAATATAAAAACATTAAATCTCCTAAAATTTCTAATTCAAATTATAATATTAGTATAAATATAAAACTATTGTTTAAACTTTCAAAACTAATATAAATCAAACCTCAAACATATATGTTACCATGATGTATCTATAACGTAACGAGGATCATATCATCATCCCTACCCGCCCACACTTTACAAAAATTTGAAAGTCTGATACATCAATTCAAATTTGAATGTGAGATAAGCGCAGTAAAGCCTCTAGTTAAACATCTTAATCAATATATCAATATATATATAGTTTTTTAATAGTAAAATGAGATAGAATGACTGAACAATATACATGATGAGAAAATCTATAATGAAACTATTTAACATTACATTTTTTTTTGGTTGCCCACCCGATTCACCGGAGTTTTACCCCGACTACATCCGGATCCGACCCGCGTCACGCACCTGGTTATGGTGGGTGAGTCTCCCAACAAGAATTTTCTGCATTCGCCAAAGCTGGAACTCGAGACCTCATTTAAGCGATACCGAACCGCTTACCACTCGGACCAACCCGTTTAACATTACATTTTTATTTAAAGGTTGGATGTGATATTACAAAGAAAATAGTTGGCTTTAAGCAGACCTCAAAGAAATGAAAAGAAAGCCCATATTACATCTGAATTAAATGAGAGGCTTGCACATCGTCGCACACAATAAATAGTGATTAATGAGTAATAGTGATAAATTATTTTAGTATTTTATTAGATTTTAATAATAAGAAATAGACGAGTTTAAAAGAACAGCATTGAACCCTAACAGGCTAATCCTTTTATTTCTGATCTTTAAAGAACTAGTTTGTTTAAACCTAATTTTCTTTTGAACCCCTAAAATATAAACCCATCCCTTCATTTAAATGGTTTAAAAGTCGGGTTGGCCATTTTGAATGCTCTATTTATTATAAATAATAGGAAAAATTATATTTAAATCCCATGTAAAGAATCTAATGGTAGAAAAATCCTAAAAAATTATCAAATGATCGTGAAGTCCCGTGGGCCTATGATTAATTTTTTTAAATTGTAAAATGATTAAACTTCTCCTAGAAAAAATAACTCAAGCAATATGACAACTCTATAGGAAAAAAAAAATAACTCAAGCAAAAAAAATATACAACTCAAGAAATATGAATGAGAGAAAGGAATAACAACTGGGGAAAAAAATAAATGAGGTATTTTTTCTCAAAGATAGTTCTATCATTTCATAATTCAAAAAAATTAATTCTAGGTTCCGTGGGACTTCAGAGTCATTTGATGATTTTCTGATATTTCTCAGCAATTAAATTCTTTACATAATATTTAAATATAATTTTCCCTAAATAATATAGAATAGCTTATTGTATATCTTATATGGATATTGATAGAACTATAAGATGGTGAGTTGATATTATAGATTAATATATACATTCAAGGAACTCCAATGGCAATAGCATCGAGATTTAAATTTAATTGGGCCAACAAAACATAAAGTTTTATTATTTTTTTCTAAAATTAAACTTCATTTTTTTTAAAAAAAAATATAATAGCTAGATCATTATCCTTATTCCAAATTTTACACATATTAAAATAGAAAATAAAAATTATGAATAAAATGTAACAAAATCTTTATTTTATCACTGGTTTTGTCTTTAGATATACATATTTAGCGTATTAAAATAATATATAAAAATTAACAATAAACACCAAATAAAAAATTATTTAAAACTATAAAAAATTCAGTTTGCAAATATTGTTATGTATAAAAATATATCTAAAAATGGATGAAACAAATTAAAAAAAAATTCACAAGAGAACTAAAAGAAATCGTAGATTTAGATCTAGAACAATTTGCCATCTCAATAAATAGTAGCCAAATCAAACCTCAAGCTAGTAGTAATGGAATTAATTTATTCATATGATTGGATACTAATCATTAGAACACATTGATTAAGCCAAGCAAAATAATAATAACAAATAAATTGAGTTTTGCTTAATTAAGTCATTTAATATTCAAATAAGAAGAGCATTAAGGGTTTCTTGGAGAGAAACCAAATGCAAGAGGAGATAAGCTAGGGCTCCGATATAACCTAAGGAAATTGCTCCAGTTGCTCAATTACAATACGAAGGAACTCTTGAACAAAACGGGAACCAACGTGCGTGCAAGTTCCCATTCATTTCCAAGCATAACACTGCCACAGCCGCTGAGCAACTTGACCACATCATCACCATCAAAACCTATAATCATCATATCACCGTACCCAATTACTAATAATAAATTTTAAAAGTCACTAACCCTCTGTTTTGATGGAAAGAAAAGTTAAGAGAAAATAAAAATATTAAAAAGAAAAATAAAGAAAAAATAGTATCACTTATTGTGTTTGGAAGAGTAAGAGAAAATTAATAGAAAGAAAAGAAAATGAACAAATATTTTGAATGATTAAAATATCATTGCCCTATATTAAAATATATTATATTTAAAATTAAATTAAATATGGCAATGATAAAATAATTTTAATGTTAATATTATCAAATAATTTCAAATGGTAAAAGATATATTTTAAAACCAAATAACCTTAAAAAATATTCTTGAAGATAAAAATAAGAAGTGAGTAATTTCTAAAATTAAATTTAATAAACAAAAATAAATAAATTATATATTATTAATTATTATTAATAAATAAGAAAAATGTTATATAAAAAAGAGAAATTTAATTTAATTGTGTAAGGCTAGTTGTGGACCATCATTTTTCTCTCCAAATCTCTCCAATTGTAAAGAGAAACTTTGGGAAGAAAATAAGGTGTGGGACCACCTTATTTCTCCAACACTTTTCCTTTCTCTCCTATTCAAATAAGGAAAAACTTCCTTTTTCCCCTATTTTCCACCCCCACTTTTCTTTCTTCTCCTATTTTCTCTTAATTGAATCAGACGTTAGCTCAGATTACAAATCTGTGAGTGTTTGAAAGAACAGTCAAAAAGTATTTTTATTTTTTTCAAATTCATATGCATACTAGCTAAATAGATTATATATTCAAAACCATGGCTCTTATTGGTACAATGTTTTCAAAGTGATTAATTTTACCAAAATTTAATTTCCAAAAATTAATCCAAACAAATAAAATTATGCAAAAAATAAGTGGAAGTTTAAAGTTTAAGCCTTCTCATATAAATAAAAGAAACCTTCACTAGAACCTAGGTCATTATATCAATCTTTTTTGTTCAAAATTATATCAATTTAAGAAATAGTGTACTAAGGTATATCGATATGTTGACTACTTTAATTCTAGCACAGCATTTTATAATAAAGGAAAGCAAAGTTTTCTAACATTATAAAATATGAAATACAAAGATTTTACTCTTTTTGTCCTTACTATAATATTCTTCATCTCCTTACCAATTAATATAATTTATATTATAAAATAAATTGTATATTAAAGATCGAAAAAATATTATTTATCTATGTAATATATGTACCCATCAAGATATAATAATATAATTAATATAAAAAAATTTCATTTTCATTTTCTTACCAAAGGGGCTGTGGCCTAAAGACAAGTTGGTAAATAACTTTAAGAGGAAAGAAAAAGTTTTCACAGGCTTAATTTCTTTGAGGGCATGCATATATGATACAAAATCATAGTTGGTGTTATTTTTCTTATTTTCTGATAGAATCAAGAAGGTAATTAATTAATTTAAAATACTAATTATATTGTAATTATGCAGTTATACATAATTTGGTATACGTACAGAATCAAAAGCAACGATAGGTTTCCATAGTAAGCTCTTGGAGTTGAGGCAAGAAACCGTAATGCTATAAGCACATGCTACAAGATTTGTAAATACGAAGCACCTGCCATAAAAGAAATTAAAAAGCATATTAAGTAATAATGATATTTAAAATATTAATATTAATTTGTTTTATTAATTAGCTCGCCTCCAATTGTAGTAAGATAAAATAGCAGTAGAATTAGATATTTTCATCCTCTTAAATTTAATTTGGAGGCAAAAACTATCTTTTAAGTCATCTAATCCTAATATTATTAGTCTCACATTTAATATGTCAATATTTATAAATATTTTATTTGAGCAAAAAAAATTATAAATAGTCAATATTTAAAATTTCAATAATAATTGATAATAAATGTGTTTGCATTAGAAGATAAAAAAACACTTTATAAAATAAAAAAATAAAAAAGATTATGTGTCGTTAAATACCTTTAACAACACATAATTCTTTTTTATAATAGAAGACTCATATTTATAATTTTTATTGTGCATTATATTTTCCAAAATAAAGAAAAAATTTAAACAATCAAAAGGAGATCTAGCCAATTCAAATAAAAAGTGCAGACATACAAAGGTCAGAAAATTGAAGGGTCTAAATACCGATCGAAGTCCCAAAAAATATAGTATATTTTTTCAAACCATTTTTTATAATTAACCGATTGTTTATATTTTTTTATCTTATTACTTTTAAAATTCAAGAAAACTTCAAATTTCCCTACAAATTTGTCTACTTCTAAGCAAAACAACAACAATACTGCAGTGTTGTTTTACAAATAACAGAACAATTATTCAATTTCTAAAAAAGAAAGTTTTAGGTTGTAAGTACTCCCAAACAAATTTAAATCTAATTTTGTTAATAATAATTAAAGAAAAAACTCATTGTGTGAGAGAGTTAAGTATGATTAACTAACCAATCGAAGTTGGTTGTCTGATGTGTGATAAGCATCGCCGTTCCTGCACACAGGGTAGCCATGAGAGCCACTACTCTCAACACTGCCTTCGCTACTTTCACCTTGTTGCTTGCCATCGATCAATGATCCTACAATTCAAACTCTATGAAATAAAATGGATTAGTTTGAATCAAACAAAACTTTCAAATATCAAATGATTTGATAAAAATTAAAATATTACATACTAGACTTATAGTTTAATGATTAATAATTCAATTTAATTTACCTGACCCACCCGTCGGTCGATCCGATCCGAGTTTTAATACTATGATAAAAGTAAATATAATATATGCGCCCTTATGCACATACACAAGTAGTATTAAACAGAAAACACAAAATAGCCTCTCTCTTTTTTTGTGATAGCTCATAAAGAATAAGGAATAAAAGAAGGGAAAAGAATATAACTCACTAGCTTATTCGTGGCTGGAGAAATAGGCTTTCTTACAAGCTGTGGGAAGCTGTTATATATTGTGGTTCAGAACAATTGTTAGTTTTTTTTTTCAAACAAAAAAAAAACACTCTTTTAAAGCCGTAAAATCTATGCTTCAAGTATTCTCATTCAATGGTTGGAAAATCGGTGATTGAAATTTAGTTTCCAAATTTGTTTTCCTTTATTTTAAATGAAGCTAATCGATTTTTCTGGCTTATCTTACCGCCCACACACACACACACTTGATATATGTATTAGTTTAAACCAATTAAATTCCAATATTTTTTTTTTTTATTTTTTTCCCAATCGACAATGTTTGTTGTTCTTATTTGTAATAATCAGATGGGTCGGAATCAGGATCGTTGTGCACACTTGAAGAACAAGATTGTAAGATTTTTCCCATAAGTTGTATAACTAGTATGAAAAAATATATTATAATTGATTAATTATTTATTATTATAGTTAAAAATTTAAAATATTATATATATAGTTAATAAAATTACTGATTAATTACTATCATATGTTCAAAATCTTTTAAAAACTAAAGTTGTTTAAGATTGTTATAAATCATCATTATAATATCATAAATTTAAAATATCATATAATCAGTTAATATTATTAATTAATTATTATTATGTGGTTTAAAATCTTTTAAAGATCATAGTAAAATTACTGATTATGATTGTTAATTACGGTTTATTGATAAATAAATTGAAAGTATTGAATCAGACCAACTTAAATATATTTTTAATTGAGAATTGTGTATTACAATATTTTAACAGTAAAATAAAGTTGATGATTAATTTTGTTTTTTTACAAGAGATTTGATTAATTTAAACAAATAGCTGAAATAGTTTGCATACGCGTCATATAATGATATCTTTCCTACTCTTTAGATAAACTATTAGAATAAATCATAATAATATTTATTAAAGATAAAATCTATAAGACGTCAAACCCAAAATCATAAGTCCATAATTTGAGGGAGTGCAATATTTATATATTTATCATTTAATTAAATATTGAAAATTTATTGATTATTATATATCCAAATAATTTTTATATAACATTAAAATATATGTAGGAACTCGGAAGAAAATAATACTCATCAACTTAAAACTCTTTTGTACTAGCAATACTAAGAGGGATATAAGGAGGAAAAGAAAAAAAGAATAAGAACTTACGAATTGTTAACCTATCCATTTTTTTAACTAATAGAGATTGAGTAATGCACAGGGAGGGACTGAGAAATTATAATTATTATGAATTATCTGTTATAGTTAAAAATTTAAAATATTATATAATTAATTATTATTATTTTGGGTTTAATACTTTTTAAAGATTAAAATAAAATTACTAGTTAGAATTATAAAACATAAGTGGTCACTTACAAACAAATAATTAAAAGTATTGAATCAATTGATTTAGATTTATTTTTAATTAAATTAAGTATTATAAGACTTTAAAAATAAAGTTAGTTACTTGATAATTGATTTTACCAGCTCTTTACTGATTTTTTTTCACTTTTTTAGGGAATAAAAGATAACTTTTTGTTTTCGAGAAGAAAAGACAATTTATTCAAATCAGATAAAAAGATATTGATATCATCTAGGAGGGAGATTTTATCTTGCCTTTAGATTATGGGTGAGCTTAATTTTTTTTTTAATTTTTATAACAAAAAAAAATCAGATAAAAGGATACAACTAGATCATGGGCCTAGATTCATGTAATTAAAAAAAATAACTGAAGCAGAAACGCCCAACCCTAGGAAAGAGCAAGACCCAAACTGAGAAAAAAAAAGAACAAATTAGACGGTACAAGCTTAGAAAACAGTCTATCGAGGGAAAGATATACCCCTAAATAAACAATAAGAGTTAACGGATATAATAAGAAATATATTTATATATTTAAATAAACAATAAGAGTTAACGGATATATTTATATAGTAAAAAACAAGAAAGGTTTTTTTTTTAAAATGATCTCGTAAATCCCTTATAAGCACTCTTTAAACCTTATAATTATACCATAATTTTAGTGAGTGATTGATACCGAATTCATCTAAACTTTTTATGTACTAAAAAAACCACTAAATAGATAAAAATTTTGTATAACTTATAAATAGTTATGCTATTTAAATATAATATTTTAGATTCAAATTAAGTCGTGTGTATAAAAAAAAATATTATTAAAAGAGTAAAAATTTATTTTAATAATTTTTATATCTCAAAAGAATTAATCTTTAAATTATTAATATACACGGTATAAAAACCTTTTTATTCCGAATCCTCAAATGATCATTATACTATATTTGTGTGATTATAAGGAGATTCCTTACCAACACACGTGGAGTCACACCTGGCATTCTGGGTTTTTTGTACGACACACCCTGCATTCCCTTTCTCTCATTCCTTATTTTCTGCGTTATTCTTCTCAAACAATCCCAAAGCAAGCCCACTTCTTCAAACATGGCCATTAGTGAAGAGTACTTTGACGTATGAGTGTTGCAAAATTGGAGTACCCATTTTCACCATATCCTAGTGATTCTTCTGTTTCTGCTTCAGATAAGGTAGAACTTACTACACTTTTAAGCGAGTTTCACTTTAAACATAGCATTTTACATTTATCTTTTTAATTGTGGAATTCGTAAAAATATGTTGTAAATCGCTAATGTGAAATGGTGAATCTTGTTTTAAGTGTATTAATTTCTACTTTTAGTGTAGTAAATTCCTCCAAACAAGGCATTTTATATTCATCTTTCTAATTGTGGAATTCGTAAAAAGGTATTGTAAAACACTAATGTGAAATGGTAAAATTTGTTTTAAGTGTAATAAATTCCACCTGTAATTTTTATCAAAAAAAATCCACCTATAATGTAGTAAATTTCCTAAAATAGGGTCTTTCACCTTAATGGTTAATGGAGGTATTGGCACCTGCAAATTTATTTTGCATGGTGGAAAGACCTTGATGCTCCATGATATACTTCTTGCTCCTAACATCCAATGGAGTTTAGTTTTTGTTATTTGCTTACTAGATTTTGGGTTTGATGTAAACTTTTATGGTAAAGTTACAAACATCTTTAGCAACTTAGTATTGTATTATTCAGCTTTCCGATTTCAAAAAAATTAGACCCTAACCCAGCAATTGACACAATTTATCTGGATAAGAGAGATATACCATCCCCTGAGCCATTACAACCTGATGAGTTTCATTCTCAGGTCTTGGGTACAATAGACCCTATACCTAGACAGTCTACTAACTCAGATGTTCCTGGACCTAGTCAGTTGTATAATCAGAAAGATATTCCAAGTCCTAGTCAACCTGAAATAGTGATACATCTGGAGTCCAAAGACATAGAGATAGTGCTTGTAGAGCCAATTACTAAAGACTAGTTCGAAAATGCTGTGAAATTAGCCAGGCAATTGTATGATTTAAGCCGGTTTCTGGTCAAAGAGATAGATCAAGATTACAGGATCTATCGAGATTTTATAGCCAGGGTGTGGGAAGCTTATCAGGCAGGCTTTTGATCAGAAGACCCTTACATTAGAAGACTGACTTACCTACAACAAAGACTTAGAGAACAGAATTAGATCGTTGTTTAGTAAAGAACCACTTAAAAGTATACTAGACTGGACCTTCTTGGTAGAAGAGTTTATTAGAAGAACTTTTAAGAAAGTATAATGTGATGTGACATCTATGGATGACAATGTTATGTTTGTACATAAGTCATGTATAATACATATGTATGACAACATAAAAATTTTGTATGAAAGATATATACTTGAGAAATGATACATGACAGTTTGTGTGTGTGATTTTTTGAAAATTAATTTTGGCAGAGTTTCCCCTATGGTTCCTATGGCTGCGAATGGGGTATTTATAAAAAAAATTGGGTGAAAATGAATTGCCAAGATTAATCCAAACACTATTTGATTTAAGGGTCCATATTGAATCTTCCATCAAGCCAAAGAGTGACATTATCCATAACATCAAATAAGGCTTTTTTGGCACAAGATATAGGAAAATACTGAGAGAGAAAATTTTAGTCTAATCAGGTACTAATTCAATCAGTTTCACAAAAATCAGACTATTTTATGTTTATAATTTTTATAATATTCTTGAATATATTTTCTGTCATGAAAACCAGTGTTTAGATTTTTTCTACTACTAACATTGTTAGACTGAGTATTTATCTGCTTATCATTCCTTCGAAAATGACTGAAATGCCCTTGGTTCAATATTTTACACTATATTAGCCCTAAGGGTATAATTATCATTTCACACATCTTTACATCTTATCAGCCCATATACTGACTCTGATCAATCATTCATGTATCTTCCTTAGCATTTTGATCATATCCAAATGACCAAAATACCCTCCATTCATCTCTTGTTTAGTATTACAACATAGGGGCATTTTTGTAGTTTCATACTTTTCAGGGTTTCCCTGGACACTGGCCCACATGAGTGTTCAGGTATTTTACTAGGCATATGGGATGCCAACTTGGGCCTTTAAATGGGTCCAATGCCTTTATAGCTCAATTCCCAAGAAAACCCATCCAAAGGTATTTATCGAATGTATTATTCCACTGTAAATTCTATTATAAATTCTATAGAACTCTTTTTTTGAGTTCTATCAATTTTATAAATTATTATATTAATTATGGGAATTTCCTGCCAAGTTTCATCTGATTAGGAAGTCCAGAAGATCCTGTAATAATCTCCAGACTTTAAAAATTAATATCAAATATATCTCCTTCATTCTTTCCTCTGTTTTCCAGGTAGCTTCATTATCAGTCAATCCTTTCCAGATTACTTTGACTAAAGAAATTTGTTTATTTTGTAGCTGCTTAACCTTTCGATCAATGATTCGTACTAAACCAACCTCATATGTTAGGTTATCCTGAAACGTGATATCATCTTGCTTAATCACGTGATGGGTCTGGTATATACTTCTTCAACTGTGAAACATGGAACACGTCATGAATCTAGCTGAGTTTTAGAGGAAGGGTTAGCTTGTAAGCTACTGGTCCAACTTTATAGAGAACCTGAAATAGTCCAAAATACTTCGGGTTAAGTTTCTTAACTTTAATAGATCGTCCAACTCCTATAGTTGGTGTAAATTTGAGGAATACATTATCACCTTCCTCAAATTCTAGCGACTTTCTTCTAACATCTGCATAACTTTTTTGTCTGCTTTGTGTCGCTAATAGCCTCTTCTTAATCAAATCAATCTGAGCTGAAATTTGATCTACTATGTCAGGATCATATATCCTTCTTTCACTCAGCTCTGTCCAGCATAAAGGAAATCTGCATTTTTTGCCATATAGTGCTTCAAAAAGGGTCATCTGAAGACTGGAATGATTACTATTATTGTAAACAAATTCTATGAGTGGTAAGTGACCATCCTAGTTCCTTTTAAAATCCATAATACGGGCTTTAAACATATCCTCTAATATTTGGATCATCCTCTCTGATTGTCCATCTGTTTATGGATGATAGGCTGTACTAAATATTATAGTAGTATCCATTTTTTTATGTAGAGTCCTCCAGGAATTTGATGTAAATCGAGGATCTCTGTTTGAAATAATACTGCTTGAGACATCATGCAACTGAACAATGTCCTTTGTGTAGAGTTTGCCCAGTTTCTCAAGTGAATCCTTTATGTTGACTGCTAGGAAATAGGTTGATTTAGTTAATTGATCAACAATTACTCATATAGTATCATGCTTTGTTGAGGTTAATGGTAATCCTACTAAAAAATCCATTGCCATGCTATCTCATTTCTACTCCGGAATCTCTAATGGTTGCAGCTTATCTACTGGCTTATGATGCTCAACTTTAACTTTCTAACAAGTAAGGCACTTTGCCACATGTTTCACTACATCTTTCTTCATTCCAGGCCACCAAAATAATTTCTTAAGATCATGGTACATTTTAGTTATACCTAGATACATCATATATTTACTCTTATGAGCCTCATCTAGAATCTTTTCTCTTAAGCCTTCCATTCTAGGAATATATGTTCTGCCTTTAAACTGTAACAATCCACTCTTAGAGGTTCCAAAATTCTTTGTTTCTGCCTTTAACATTTTACTTCTAAAAATCTCAGCTAAATGATCATGTTTCTATGCTTCTTTGATCTCGTCATCAAGTAGAGCAGTGACTTAAATTTCTCCTTGAACTTTTCATTATTTATAATTTAATCCTTTTATTAAATTACAACATTTCCTTATAGAATTTCATATATATTAAATACAAATTTTACATACATACTAGATAAGAAAATTGAGGATATGACATAATACAGACGATGAATCATTCTTCCATCGATGGTGAAGTACTACAATTGTCAGGGTTAGATCCACAGAACGAAGATGTCATCGCTGTCGGTGAATGCTTTGGGCAGTATCAACGAAAATTAGTGCATCTATGCATGGATTCGCAGCCATTCTCGGACTAAGTACCAAGTTTCATGACATGGGTTCAATTCTTTCAATTTATTTTTCTTGATAGCATTGTACAAAACGAAAGTTGAGTTCTTGGTTGCCTCTTTCGTATTGGTCCTGTTAATCAGATGGTTTCCGTACATAGTCGTTGCTAAAAGTGTATCCTGGAGAAATCATGGGGGAAAAAATGATCTAAGAGCAATTTGGAGAGGCAATATATGAAGTTTTGATTAAACTTTTCTGATATATTGCAGAGAAAACATTCTCCAGAAAGTTTGTTTTTCTTTTTTTTTAATTTCACGTAGACAATGCAAGCCCTTGGTGTATATTTGTGTCAACAACAAATTGTAACTTTGCTGTTTGATAGGATGAATTGAGGAGGTTGGTTATGCGGCTTGAGAATGGTATCCTCGTGTAATGATTAAGTATCGCCTATTTTATTGCTGTTGTTGGATAAGTGAACACTTTCTTTTTTGGGAAAATTCCTATAAAATCCCCATTGCTAAATGTATTGCTTAAAGATACTTAAGGACCCAAGTTCTTGAGTGAGTATAACACTTCTTCAACTATATGTAACATATATTCAGCTATGTGCAAATATTTTTCAATTTACATATAATTAAAAATAGGTTACACACAGTTAAGAAAGAGTTACATTCACGTAAGATAGGTTGCATCTAGGTCTTTAAATAAATTTTAGGTATATTTATGTAATAATTTTCTTAGATAAGCCTGGGGTATCTATTGTTAGAAGTAGTGATTAATTCCCTCATACTGTAGATTCTCGAAGGGGTTTTAGTACTAGCTATAAGACCTTAATCATAAATTTTGCAATGGGAGATTCTTTTTTAGCAATTTTCTCTTCTTTCTTCATTCTTATGCTCTTACCCCTGCCTTCTAGCAACCTCAGCCCGAGACTATAGCCCTCATTTCCATTTGTAGTACCATCCTCTGTAATTTTAATGTAGGAAATGGTCAAACTTTAAATATAAGGTTACTTTTGATATAGTGACATTTGTTTGTCATTTTGACAATCTTTAGAGAAATTTTATGAACGCTATCAAAATTCTTGGTGTTTTTTCTTAATTTTATGAAAACAAGAGTTCTTGCAATTTGCCTTCTGCTTCTGGTTGCTTGTGTTTTGTGGAGATTGAAATTAATGCTAAATGCTTTGCGGGAATTGTAAATTAATGATTGAATTTTATAATGACTAGTGTAGGTGATTGAAATTGATGAAGTCCAGGGGGTTTAGTTTCTATTCCTCTTGCATTCGATTTTTGTTGATGTTATATTTGATTAGGTTGGAATAAATTATATGTGAATGTGGAAGGTTATGGGTAGAAATAGGTAAGACGGCTTGTTAAGAGCATGTGGTCTGCCCTGTATTTGTTTTGGCCTGTTTAAAAATAAGAGTAGACCCACACTTTTTTGAAAGCATGTTTTTCTTAACTGGCCTTACTTAAGTTATTTGATATGCCTATTAAGCCTTTCTACCTGACTTGTTTTAAAGCTTGTTTAAAGGCAGTTTGTTTTGTGGTGAAGGCTTGTTTGAACTTTGAAGGTCTAAGTCTGTTAGCCTTTTTTAAGTTTTTAATAATACATGCTTTTTTAATTAGCTTTATATCAGGTCAGACCTTTGTACAAGCCAGACTCAAGTTGAAAAAGAAGCCTATGATAGGCCACAAGTAATACTCAAACTGACTTGTTTAAAGATAGACCTAACTTATTAAGGTAAAGCTTATAATTGTTGCAGATAGAGGAAGAATAATAAAGAATAAAGAAATAAAGATTGAGTGGTATATAAAATTAAGTTTTATATTTTAATATAAGTAGGGTTGGGCAAAAAAATTAATTGAGTTTTTTAAATTTAGATAACTTATTTCATCAATTTCAGCCAGCCCATTGTTTAAACAAATTTAAAGTACTTGCAATGGGTATAAGGAAATTCTGGCCAATGGGAGGGATGGCTGCCCCCCACCCCTCCCTTGGTTCTGCCCAACCGGAGATGATGCCTTCTATATTAGAAATTATCACAATGAAAGAATTTGCATGTTCAAGAATAAGAAGAGGAGGATTGGTGGAAAGAAATATCAAGTTAAATGAAATTATAAAGGTCAATCAATTAAGGGAAACAAATATAAATGATGGACTACATAAGGGTTGTGGCTAAAGGCGCACGTGCCCATAACAATTAGGAATTGGCAAAATATAGATCAAGCAACTGGGAATTAACAAACAAGTGGAGGTAGGATACTTTGCCAACAATTTGATTAATTGTATTGTTATGTCTACATATTACTAACGACTTGATTATGTTGTTTCTCCATATTCGAATGAAGTATGTCTTTTATTTTGTAATAGAAAACATATATAAATCATTAAATTATTATATTAATATATGAATTATTGTAGGATTATAATATAAATAAGAAATTACTAAAATAATAAATCAGTGTGAAAACCTTTCGGATGGAACTATTCCGTCGAGGGTTAATGACAGAAATTAGTGCGGAAACTTTCAATGGGTAAATCGATTGCAAAATAGGAATTGATTATCCTTAAAGTTGGTGACAAATATTTTCATCGCTAATTTTCGTTACTAAATATTTGACAATGGAATTAGTAATGGATTAGTTATAAATAATGTTGCAAAAAAATTATTCTATGGCTAATCATTCTTCTTCTCTTCAGATTTCGCTTAAAAACCTACAAATTTTGATTGCATATAAAAACATTGTTAAATAAAATTGACCGTTTGAGCTTCTCTGTTCAATTATTCTCATGTCCCCCAAGGATTTCAATTATGGCAGTTTAGGGACTTCAGGGTCATTAAAGCATTTCGGTGTTCTCATCTGATTTTACTGTCATTTTCCCAACAAAAAAGTCAAAGGTTTGAAAGAAGGGAAAATAAGTCAAAGGAAAGGAAGATAAACTGAAATCTGAAAATTTGAACCATCTCAATGCTTATTATAAAATTAAAGAAAAAATTAGCATCATATTAATAAATAGGCCTTTTAAAAAAATTATATTTAAGTCTCATACAATGAATTTAATCATAAAAAAATCTCTAAAAATTATTAAATTACTGTGAGGTCCAACGGGACTTGTGATTAATTTTTTTAAATTATGACAAAATTATCCCTGTGAAAAAATAATTCAAGTAATAGGAATGATAACTCTATAGAAAAAATAAATAACTCAAGCAAGAAGAAAAAAATAATAAATCAAACAATAAGAATGATAACTCCTGAAGGAATGAATAACAACTGAGGGACAAAAAAAAACTGAAACATTTTTCCCCAAAGCTAATTCCGTCATTTCATAATTAGAAAAAAATTAATCCGACATCCCGTGGGACTTTACAATAATTTGATAATTTTTTGAGATTTTTTTATAATTAAATTTTTTGTATATGAGTTAAATATAATTTTTTTTTTTTTTAACTTTTCAATCTTCTTTCAGAAAGACACACATGAAGGTCCCTATTGAAGTGGACAATTGATGGGGTACAAGTATGAACATACGATGGAGAAATGCTTTTAATAAAACCAAAAGGGAAAATATTATTGAATAATTGAATAAATTAAACTAAAAGGAAAAGCACATTTAGCTGAACAACTCATTAGGGTAAATACATAAAAGATACTGTATTAATTGTTGTGAATAATAAAAATAGATAATACGAAGATAAAAATACACATAATAGAAAAAAAGAGAGAGAAAATTATTTAAAAGGGAAGAATAAGATTAAGTTTTCTTCTATTTTGATTTTATAGAATAGAATTAAGATACCAATAGATATTAGTTCAAATGAAAAAAGTATTTTAACTACTTAAATAATAAATTTTGAGTTTGAGTCCATGTAAATGTAAAAAAAAATAAAAAAATTACTTTCAATTAGGCCTAATAATATTTAAATCTAATAGCTATATAAAAAAAAGAATACAGTTAAAATGTCAATGGAAATATTGAAAAGCATGGGATAATGGACATCTAAATACATAATCACAATGTTCAAAATGAAAAGTGTGAAACGCTCATTAATTAGGCTAATTGTATATTTAGAAGCCACATCTAGAAGGACGTTTTCCTTATCAAGAAGTCATGAAGACATTTATACATATACATATGCATATGCGTTGAGAGAGCGAGAGAGTTTTCTTGGGAAAGTTGGAGCACCTTCCTCCTTTTTCGGTGACCTTTGTAGCACCCCAAGCATTTTGGTTGATTTTTACATTTATATAATACTATCTCATATCTATAGTTAATTTTTTTAAATAAATTAAATAAATTAAATAAATAAATTAATTATAATTAATATACGAATTAGTTATCTAATTTAAGTATATTAAATAATATATAATATGAATTTATCTTAAAAGATTAAATTTAATCATAATTAATTAATTTATTTAGCTTATTTAATTTTTTAAAAAAGTCAACAAATTTTTATAATTAAAATTTGAGAGAGAATAATAAATTACTGATTATTAGTTTAAAAAAATGGATAGATTAGACTAGAAAGAATTTTCCTTTAAGCTATTACTATTTTGTCACTTTAAAAAGTAAAACGATTTTCTGATTAAAAAACCTCAAGGAATTGCCGCCTTGATATGCAAGTCTTCAAAATTTAATTCACTTAATTTTGATCACCCTTCAATTTTATTTTTATTACACAATTTTTTTTATTTTAAAAATATACAGTTTAATCTAATAAGTTAACACCCAAAAAATATTTTGGAAAAGAATGTAAAAACATGATTTATAAATTAAATTTATATTAAAATAAATTTTATTTATTGGTTTACCCTCTTCTTTAATAATAGGATTTAAATTATACTTTATTTCACTTTTTTTAATCTCAAATTTAAATTTATTGGAATCTTTTGTAGACACTTCTTTATTTTGTATTGCACATTTTGGCTTAAATTATTTTAAAAATTTAAGATTTTTCATTTTCCTTTCCTTATTTTTGTTGAATAGTTATTTGTTAATATTTTTAGGCTTACGTGATTCAATTAATATAAAAAATTTGACTGAAATTTTGATTTATTTTTTCAATAAATATATGATTAATTAAATGCTTAAAAAATGTGTTTAAAATTTTAAATTATAAATTTTTGTTTTATATAAATTTAACATCTTACATTTTATAATCAAAATCAATTCCCTAAATAACTCACTCTACCCCTCATTACCGACCTGTACATTCTCTCATTTCTCTAGAATTTGCTCTGCATTCCCTACTAATTCAGTTCATATATTTTTTTATTACAAAATAAGGAAAATTGGCCAAAAATTCTTGATTGAGAAATTAATTTACTTTTAAGACCTATAACAAACTTTTTGTAATATGCAACCTATTTTTCATAATATGCAGTTAATTTTTCACAATATGTAATTACTATTAATATACAAATAACTTTCTATAATATGTAATTACCTTACGTCATGTATAACAGATTTTTCATAAGATGTGATTACCTTCCGTCAAATTTTATGTCTCATTATATTCTTTAATTAATTTGTCAAATAGAAATTTATCTTAATTTTTCTAAAAAAAAATAATTAGTCCATAAGGTGTGCATAAACATTATAAATAAACTAAACAATTTCTTAGTTTAAAGTTTAAACTTTGGAGAGCCAGTCAAAAGCAAACGGAACGCAATAATCAACGTGTATGTTTGGATAAGATTTTAAAAAAAAGTTTATAAAAAAAAACTTTAGACAACTTATAAAAAAGAGATTTTACAGAGTTTATAAAAAAAAAAGTTGTTCTGAATAAATAAGTGTTTGGATAGTTATTTTTAGAATAATTTTTTATATTAGCAAATTATTAAAAAGGGTATGATTTGATTAAAAGTAGGAGAGAGGATAGATAGTAGAGAAAAGAGAAGAGAGAGGAGAGATAGTAGAGAAGAGAGAAGAGAGAGGTTGGAGAAGAGAGAGAAGAAATGAGAGAGGGTATAAAAAAAATAGAGGTAATATAGTAATTGGATAGTCTATAAATTTTTTTAATATTTTAAAAATTAGTTTTCAATAATTTATTCAAAATTATAATTTAGTCTAAAAATATTTATAGACAAATATTATTATTTATTTTAAAAAAAAATTAAATTAAAATTTAAAGTACAAATTTCTTTAAAATTTAGATTTGAGAGTTTCCAAATACCAAATGATTTTGGAGTCAATTCAACGGACATATATAATAGTAGGTAAACAACCTCATCTTCAGATCTCCCTTCGCATCATCTTTCTTTCTTTCTTTATTTCTTTCTTTCCCTTGCGTCAGAGTTCGGCCATTTTTCAATGAGCATTTATATTGAGATGTTCCGGAAACTTCCGCTGTCTCGTCATTTTAGGATTGGCACAGTAACTTTTTTTAAACACATCTACTAACATATATTTAATTAATTTATATAAATTAAATAAATTAGTTAAATTTTTTATATGTAATAATTATATATTAATTTTTTTAAAATATTCATTTTAATTATGTATATTTAAATTATCATTGATAAATCTCTTTTAATATGTATAATCACATAAAAAAATTTTAAAAAAAATTATAATTTTAAGAGATAAAATAAATTAAAATCTTATATTTAAGATTAAAATATACTTTATATTTAACTCTTATAATATGAAAAATCAATGACATGCATTTATAAAAATTTAAAAGGGTTAAAGTATAAATTTATTTTAAAACTTTTTAATTAAAAATAATATTGTTCCGAAGTTTATTTTTATTTAAGGTTACTCTAAAAATTTTAAAATAGAACAATAATTTTTTTACTGTTAAAAATATTAATAATTATTGTCAATGTTTTAATAATCAACATTTTTTTTAAAGAGGTGGACGACATTGATAGGTTTTAAAACTCATAAGGTAACACTAAACCCAAATAAATTCTACGGTAATATTATTCATGACCGAAAATTTCAAGTTAAATTTGCACCAAAACTCAACTTAAAAACTAAAATTTTTCCAAAGGCAAAAGTAATTATTTGTTTTTTAAATGTTATATATGGGCTTTCTATACATGCTAAAATGTAAATAAAGTCGTAAAAACGAGTGTCTATTTAATTGGTTGACGATTTTCAACATCAAATGAATTTGCAGAATATACATGTCTTTTGTGCGTTGAGTTTCATCCAAGATATTGAATATTGGTTAAAAAAATGATTGTTTTCTTTCTGATTTTATGTCTTAGTGTACAGTAAGTTCAATATTGTCAGTACTATTGAAAATCTCTTGTTATAATTCATTAGAGAAGCATTCGATTGCATTGCACAACCTGTTTTTCAAAATCCGTGTGTGAAAAACAACTCTCTCTTCTTCTTTTTTCAATTTCCACTAGTTTTTTTCTACAAGATTATTGATTTCTTTCAAAGAAAAAATGGCTTGCATAAAATTTGACAATTTCAATCAATCTTTTCATATCAAAAGGATATTACAAATTGATTGGATTTACACAAGTATTTGAGAATTTTATTTCAATGATTAAGAGGTCACAGGTAAAATTATTGTTGTGACTTGGAGATTATAAATTTAAATATAGAAAATAATTTTTTATTTTAAAAAAATAAAATTATGCATATCTATTATTTCTCAGACCTTATCAAATAGAAATTCATTGGATAGGTTGATAGTATGAAATTTTTTTGATTCTTTTCGTTGGTTTTGATGGCAAATGTTCTAAATTAATATTAGTTCACTGCTATTGGAGATTTGCTTTACAATGTTTTGATGAAAATAATTACCCCTCTCAGGATAATTTCCTCTTAAAAATATTTCTTTATCGTATTCAGGATTTTGAGACTTTTTTATGATTTAATTAAAAAAAATTAAAATAAGCCATAAGTTCAAAACAATTATAGCATATACCAATATAACAATTCAATTGATTTTGATTATATATTGTAATTCTCCGGAAAAAAACTATTATTGTAATTATAATTTTTCATTAATAAATTTGCCACAAGTAAGAACTCATCTCTTAGTTAAAATAATATAATTTTAATTAAAATATAAAAAAATATTTATATATAATCTTAAAATAAATAACATATTTAGATAAAAAAAACACATTAATCCACCATAGAATAAAATATTTATATATAAATTACACATAATTTAATAAAATTAATAAAACACAGACATGAATAGTATTATTTCCTTTTTCTCGGTTATTTCAAACTCCCCAAAAGGAAGAAATATATATATATATATATAAACATGATTGATATGTCTAAAACTTTTAATCAAAATGATAAGTATTGTTTCACCGAATCATTGGTTTAATTGGTTCACTCCGTGGGGAACCAGAGGGGTGATCTTTTAATAATATTTTTATGTAATGAATAAATAAATTATTATATCCAATCTTTAATATAAAATTTATTTAACTAATTTAAATATATTAATAAAATTAATTAAGTTAATAATAATTATGTATTAATTACTATAAAATATTTTTTTTGATCATATATTTGAACTACCTATAAAAACTTCCTTAATAATATATACAATCATATAAATATATTTTTAGGTAAAAATTTATAATTTTAAAAGATAAAATTAACTATAATTTTATATTTAAAATTAAAAAAAAATATATATAATTTTTATATTTAAAATTAGAGAGAATATAATATAAATATAAATATTTAAATAGGTAATGAGATAAAAAGAAATTATGACTGATGGGAGAGACGGTCACCCCTTTGTCCTTTCTCTCTGGGATATCTTAAATTGAATTTTAATACTATAGATAAAAAACCAAGAGAAAATAGATGGAAAAAAGGGGTTAAATAATGAAATTCATGTAAGGGATATCTATAATTCTTTTACATAAAATATATAAAAATATGTACTAAATTACTCATCATAAATCACATGCAAACTCACTCCGAATAAACATCCCACGCAGTTCAAATTAAAATTTGTCCAAATCATAATCTCAACCACAACATCTTCATCCTCTTATTAAAAATCAAAACTGCATAAGATGAATGGAAAAATCCAACTTTATTGTAAAAACTCCAATAATGACTCAATCTACGTAAAACAATCAAAGATCCACAACGAATCATCTCATCAAACTCTACACTAATCACAATCTCTCATCATCTGTCTAACACAGTAATGCCGCAGAGATCCCCAAGAGGGTGGCGAATAATCTGGCAGCTCTGAGTGACGTCGCATCGGAGTTTGGCGGAGGTGGGCTGGCAGCACCGGAGGGAGATGGGGAAGAAGGGTTCGTGCCGCCGGCGGATGGTGAAGAAGCGGGAGATCCGGGGCCAGGAGCGGAGGGAGATGGCGGAGAACTCGGAGATCCGGTGACGTTGACGGCCAGCTTTTGCCCGCCGGCACAGTGACCGGGGACTGCACAGAGGTAATAATGCTCGCCGGACTTGTTCAGAGTCACCCTTACCGGTGGGTTATTGTAAAGTGCAAGAGGAGACGAGATATTGCAAGAATCGTAGTTCGCCTTCGTCACCTCCGCCACATCGTGTGCGTTCTTCTGGAAGTTAAACACTGGACAAATCACTCAAATCCATCAGCAAAACATAAACAGCTTAATTCACATCAAGAACTCAATAATTTTGATAGTTTCTTTTCTTACCTAGGACATCGCCCACTTTGAAGTTCTTGCCGGAAGTCCAGGTTTTATAAAACGACGCCCCAGAAGGGACGGTCCACCCGGTTTTGTCTCCGACGGTGTAAGTTACAGATCCAGAAGAAGCAGACGGACCTGGAGCTGAAGCAGCAGGGGCTGGGGAAGGAGAAGAAGCTTGTTTGGTAACATTAATGGCGAGTTTCTGCCCAAGAGAACAGTGAGAACCAACAGTACAAATATAATACTGTTCGCCACTTTCATTCAATTTAACACTTGCAGGTCCATTATTCAGAGTAAAAATGGCGTTCCCAGCGTTGCAGGAATCAAAAGCTGCCTTCGTCACCTTCGCTACGTCGTGTTGCCCAGTTGCAAAGTTAAACACTAAAGGAATCATCACAAAAGAGGACTCATATTAGTACATTGCACAGAGAAATAATTGTGTTGGGAATAATTTTTATTATGTATGAGTGTTTTTTTGTTACCTAGAGTGTCTTCTTGCTTGAAGCTCTGGTTAGAAGCCCAGGTGGTGTAGGTTGAAGCGCCGCCGGGAGGGACGGTCCAACCGGTGGTGCCGCCGACGACATGGCGGGTCTTAGCCGATGAACTATGAAGAAGGGTGGCTAGTGATAGGAGAAGAAGAGCAAGTGCGTTGAGCTTGCCTGCCATGGCTGTGTGTGTGTGTTCTTGAAGGTCAGGTCACCCCTGTTCTGTGAGACGAAGAACCCTGTTTTTTTCTCTGAGGAACTCAAATAAAAGAGAAG
This sequence comes from Leucaena leucocephala, assembly GCA_037074615.1. Lineage (NCBI taxonomy): Eukaryota > Viridiplantae > Streptophyta > Magnoliopsida > Fabales > Fabaceae > Leucaena > Leucaena leucocephala. The sequence continues at coordinate 13,341,413 of CM073537.1, forward strand.
AGTCACTTAGCGAGTGCTTGTGATTATAGGAATATATATATATATATATATATATATATATATATATAAGCAAATTATAGGAGTGTGAATTTATTAGCGTTGGAGGAGTGAGATTTGTGTACTCGTTTTGGAATTTGTTTGGTCAACTAAATTTTGATTAGTTGCCGGAAATTGGGACTTGTAGGTGTTTGACGGATGGGCACACGACGACGGAGAAAAGTTTTTAAATGATTTAAACAGGTGAAATCATGAGTCGTGAATCAACTTTATTCTTATAATCTAATAATACCTTTTATTAAATTTTTTTATAATACTCAATTTAATTAAAAATAAATCTAACTGAATTCAATTTAATATTTTTAATTTTTTATTTATAAATTACAATTAATAATTTTATTTTAATTGAGTCATGTGATAATAATTAATTAATAATCTCATTGATTATATAACATTATAAATTTTTAACTATAATAATAATATAAATCATAAATTATTTTAATTTTTAAAAAAATTTAAACAGAAATCTATTAACTAATTTTATAATATTTTAAATCTCATACCATAATAATAATTTATAATTATTATAAATAAATAAATAATTATAATATATTTTCTCTCTCTACTATACCATGCATCTCTAGTTATTCTTATAAAGAAGTGTAGACGGACAAAATTTACTCCCTTCATATCTTTTTATACGTCAATTTTTTGAAAAGATAGTTTTTTATTTAATTTTTAGAATTGAAGACAACATTAATTATTAACTTTTCAATTGCATCATTATTTTCACTAATTAATTTATAAACTTTTCATAAAATTAGGCGCAGATAAATTAAGGACATATTAGAATTCCATTTTAAAAAAGAATTGATATATTAATGGGGCATAAGGATATACAAGAACAAAATAACATTGGAAGAATATGGATTTATGAAATTATATAAAAGGACCAAAGTTACTAAAAACGAATAGACAAAAATGTTTCGCATGGTTGGTACATCACTTAGATACAAATATCAGAAGTTTGATTGCACTTGAAAGCTCAATCCTAAATATTGAAAGACTAGCTGCACATTAAAATTATATATTGTAAAAGGTTTGTAAATCCTAACCCATGTTTGTATGGGAAAAAATTAGGTAGGAAATAATTATAAGGATTTTTTTTTAAATTAGAAAGTTTTTCTACCATTTTTAAAAATATTTTTTTATAATATTTTCTCCTCATATTACTTCCTATTTTTTTCTCTCTATTTAAATATAAGGGAAAAGTTTAGTCGTAAAAATTAGCAAATTAACTAATTAACTGATTAAGTGTTGAATTAGGTATTCAGTCATTTTCAAAAAATATTCCCCACTTACAAATTCTCTATCATTATCATTGATTTACAATTAATCTTCTGATTTTTATAATTAAGCTTCCAATATTTTCAAATCAACTTCCTTGACGTTTAAAGACTGTCAATTTATAATTGATATGCATCTTTCGGTTCTTACTACTAAGTTTTCAAAATCATCATCAATCAATCAGATTTATTTTTAAAATCTTATAATACCTATAAATTATCAATTAATCGGTCAATCAATCAAATTTACTCATAAAATCTGGTAATACCTATCAATTATCAATAAATAAATAAATTATAATACTCAGTTCAGTTAAAAATGAATTTAAGTCGATTTGACTTAATACTTTTAATTCTTTTATCTATAAGTCACAATCAATAATCTCAATTAGTAATTTATTTTAATTTTAAAAAGATTTTGAGCCTATTATAATAATTAATTAGTAATCTCATTAATTGATTATATGATATTTTAAATTTTTAACTATAACGATGATTCATAATAATCATAAACTACTTTAATCTTTAAATTTTTTTTAGTTCTATAATAATAATTAATTAATAATTCTATTGATTAATTCTATAATATTTATAGTTTATAATTATAATGATAATTTATAATAATCCTAAATAATTAATAAATTATAACTTATTTTTTTTGTTAGAGAAAAATTTCTAGTTTATAAATAAAGTTTTAGGATTTGTAACAGCTCTGTGTGTTAATTAGCCTCAGAAAGGCATTTTCATGTAGCTATTGGTTTTTACAAATATTGGGTTAAAACCTTCCCCAGTAAGTCATTTTGCTTTTTCTTTGTTTTTTATTTGAGCTCCTTCTCCTTTCCCTTTCACATTTTTAAACAACACTTGGACTCCACCGTCTACCATATTCATACATGACCGTCATAAAATAAAAATATTTTCAAGAAAATAAATAATTATTCTTGAAAAGTTTCTAAGTTGGGTATTATTTTCATATTGCTCTCCGCGTATTGTTTGATAAACTAATTCAACGGAAAGATACCAAAAGAAAAGGACAAAAGGAGTGTGGGGGGTCCACATTTGTGAAAAAGGGTACCAAAAAGTAAGCTATCGGGAAGTTTCCAATGTGATAGCCTAAATAAAAAATGTAACGTTTTGTTTTGTTGGGGGCCAACAGTGTGGAATGGTCCAAACTGTTAGGTGAAAGTGAACTTGTGAAAACGTTTGTGTTCTCAAATGTGGACTTTAGGCTATGAAGGAAAGACTTGGCAGCCTTTGAAATTATTAACACGTTTAAATCGTCCTGCTTTGCTGTGTTTTATTTTTTGTTTCATTTGTCGGTTAATGTTCTTATTTTTATTTCTTTAGAGAATAAGAATTATGTCCCAAAAGAACAATTTAATGTAACGAGGGCTTTGATATTTTTTTAAAAAGCATGGATTATAAATACCAATTTAAATAATTGGAAATTACTATAGTTATGTTTGAAACTTAAATGATTCATTTGCAACTGAGATTTATATATTTGTTGTTTACCTGAATGAATTGATATTTGCAACTTATTTTTTAGAAAATTTTTATTGTTGAATCGTGTTATTTTAATGATAACAAAACGAAAAAAAAATTGTTTGGCTAAGTTATATTGCAATATCATGACAAAAGATCAAGTTATAAGTAAATTAAGTAATTTTATGTTATGAAAAAAATTGAGGGGGTAATTTTTGTTTGTTACAAAATTTTTTAGAAAAGGGTTAGGTTATCTATGATCTAAGGGTAGGATAAAATCTCTTTTCCTCTTAAGCGATACCAATGTCAGGTAGGGCGAGCCGTCTATTACTCTCAGGCATAAATTTAAGTACCTAGGAGCTAAGATATCTCCCCAAGTACCGCAAATGGAATCACAATAAAATAGTACTCCTTAAGATTTTAAATACACTCTAAATAGTCGCATGTCTCACTTTTTTATTAGTTGAACTCATGGTCAATGGGTAATTGAGAGAGTAATTTTTTTTTTTGGTTGCCCACCCAGTTCACCGGAGCTTTACCCTAACTATATCCGGATCCGACCCGCGTCGCGCACCTAACTATGGTGGGTGAGTCTCCCAACAGGGATTTTCTGCGTATGCCAAGGCTCAAACTTAAGATCTCGTTTAAGCGATACTGAGTCGCTTACCACTCGAACTAACTCTCGTTGATAATTGAAGGACACCTTGTAAACTAGATTGAAGAACTCACTAATAATTGTTTAGTGGGATTAAAAGGCTTTTCCCCAAACAAAAAATCATATCTGCAAAACTAGCCTAATAGGCCCTAACTAACCTTTAAAAAAATGATCCAAACCCGACAAAGCCTGCCGAAATTGGTTAGACCCAAAAAATGGGACCAGATCATGTTAAAAATCCGTACATATTTTATACTTTTAAATCTTGGGCTTTTTGAACAAGTTACCTCTTGTAGGGAACCCATGTTAATTTGCACATCATTTTCTTCTTTCTAGGCTATTCCCCCCATTTTCCTCTTTGTATTTTGATCTAAGCACCCTTATGACATCACAGTGTTGTATCAATTTTATTTTGTTCGCGGGGTTAGTCTTAAGCGAAGTCTTAAATTCGAGCCTTGGCATATGTATAAAATTTTCGTTGGGAGACTCACCCACTATAGCTAGGTGCGTGACGTGGGTTGGATCCGGATGTAGTCGGGGTAAAATTTCGGTGAATCGAGTGGGCAACCAAAAAAATTATTTTTTTATAACATTAAAAAAGATATTTTTTTGGTCATAACTCACTCAAAAAAAGTTCAACTCAAAACATCATATTTAATAAAAACTTAAGGGAGGAGCCTTGGTGTCATTGGCCTACAAGGCCCCAATGTAAAACAACAACAAAAACAAACAAAAAAGACTTTTAACTCATGGCTTTTTAGTAATTTATTTAATCTATTTAAATTAGTTAAATAAATCTTATATTAAGGATATGATATAATATTTTTCTAGGATCACATTTGTAATCCCAAAACTAATTTTTAGACCCTTAAAAGTTTGTTGGAGCCAAAAATTATGTTTGATTTAGCATTGGAGTCAAATGGGATTTTTTTTAAAAAAAAAGCCAGTTAGGTTAGAAGCTATCTTTTGGAGCTTCTGAAAATGGCTTTTCTTCCTTTAAAATATTTTTAAATATGCTCTTATGATATTGTTATTTTATATTTACATATATTTTTATATTTATTCATTAAATGCATCAAATTGTTTTTTATATTTAAACTTACTTTTCTATTATATAATCTAAATAAACTTAAATTTATCAAACCAACTTTTTTAATATAATCGAAATAAAAATTAGCTTTGCAAAAGTTAATATAAATAAAGCCTTTAAATTTTTATATTTATAAGTCGAGTAACCTCATTTAAAATTTAAATTTGTAAATATTAAATTTCTTATAAATCAATTAGCATTAAATCAAATTTAAAAATTTTAGATGTATTAAACTTTTTTATAAGGACTTAATGAGTAATTTTTCTTAACTATAATTTAGTCGGACGTCAACTTAATTTTTTTTTTAAATAATTGTTTAGTCTAAAATCTGAATGTCTAATTCATTGAAAACTCGGCTGAAATTGGCGTTTAAAAAATTCTTCCAAAACCGACGAAACCGGTGGAAATTGATTAACCCAAAAGAATGGGAACATATCATATTAATTAAGAAATAGTCGCAAATTTTTTATTTCTCTTTTAAATTACTCCATGAGTCACCTGAAGCTATATTATTTTGTCTTAGAAAAAATAATATTTTAATTCTTAAATTATTGACTCACTTATAACTCAATTCCTAAACTTTTTACTCGTTTATAATTTAGTCCCTAAACTTTATGAGTCATCTTATGTGGCAAAAAATATTAATAATATAGATAAAAATTGCTTATGGGGTTTCCAACTCAAGTCCATGTGGATTTTACATAAATTAAAAAAAATAGAATTAACAAGAACACCGTTCATCAAAAGCTTCAAAACAAGCTATGTATGTATAATTTTGCCGAAGTATCTTTTTATTTTTCCTATTTCTTGTTCATATTTGCAGGTAATGAGAAGAAGTGTATTCAAAACAAGAAGTTGGATGAAGCTTTCGCTTTTGCCTTTGTATTCTTATATCTTTGAACTGAAATAGTATGCAGAACTTAGGGTTTTAAGAGTGAGAATAATAATGAGTTCCAATACATGAAAATCAAAACTTTGTCACCTTTACTTGATAGATTTTTGAAATATTTTCCTAGAAGTTTTAATATCTTAAACTAATTAATGATTCATTCAACACCATAATGTTAGAATCTATAATAATTTGATGACATCGAAAGTAACTCAAAATAATTATGTCAAAAATAACTTTAAAATAATCAAAAGTGTTTTTGTAATTAAATAATGTTAAAAAAGAAAAATAGAAGGAGTTAATCGATTAATGAATATCAATTAATCGATTGGTGATTCGATTAATGTCAATACAGTATTATGTGTTATAAAAAAATTAATTAATCGATTAATGAGCGTCCATTAATTGATTAAATATTCTATTAATATTATGAAGTTGCTCTATGGAATTTAATAGATAAGTCAATTAATCGATTAGCTAATCGATTAATTCTAATTAATTGATTGTTTGTTCAATTAATTTGTTCATAACAATTTTTCCCTTCATTCAAAAGAAACTCTATTAATCAATTAGTTAATCGATTAATTTATATTAATACATTAACTGTTCAGAATCAATTTGTAAAAATCAAATGTGAATCTATTAATCAATTGGTTAATCGATTAATTTATATTAATGGATTAATTGTTTGATTAATGTGTGTTGAAAATATTTATGTATCAATTTCTCTAGAGACATTAATCGACCAGGGATTCAATTAACTTATATTAATCAATTAGTTATTCGATTAACTTCATATATTTCAACAATTTTTCTCTGTTTGCGTTGAAACTTATTGCATCTCTCTCAGAGCTAGATATGTTTGATTCAAACCTGTAATATGCTTATGTTTCTCATCATTCTTCATTATAAATCTTTTGAGAAACTTATCTTATCAATTTACATTGAATATGTTTGAACACTTTGATCAATATGATGCTTTGTTTTTTATTTTTTATATTAATTGAAATATTGATCAAATTAATGATGATCAATTGATTAGTTAATCGATTAATATAGTATATTTTTTAGAAAGTCATCTGAACTTTATTAGAACTTGATTGATATATTATGAGTTGATTATTAGTTGTTCATACACTTAATCAATGCTTAAACTCCTAACAAATCTTTGAGATTGAGCATGTTTAGAAAAGGCTAAAAGTTTAAAATGATGAAGGCTATGCCAATGAAAACTTGCTACATATAGCAAAGCATTAAATGCTCACCTAACCACCGCGCCTTTACTCCAATGGATACAACAGTTACAAGCTTGAGTTTAACGATTAACAAACGAAGTAAATACTATTTAAAGACTTGGCATTAATGAAGATAAAAAATCGAATAGACGAAACATCAACGACTAAATTTATTACATTCTTTCTTCATTACTCTGTAACCCGACAATATTGTACTTCAGTGTTCATCATCATATACACTCTGTGAGAGAGATTGAGAATATTTTTTATTCATTCTGTAGACTTAAGTGATTGGTTCTCTTAAATTAGGATTATTACCTTACAAAAAGTAAGAGGGAGTGATTAAGAAAATCAATTATTGTAATGAGGCGCCAAGAACCTGATTCAAATCTTAAAGATAGTTAAAAATCTCAGAAGGTTTTTAGGGACTGGACGTAGGACAAGAGGATTGGTCTGAACCAAAATAAATCGACTTGTGTTGATCTTTCTACTCTTCGGTAAAATTTTCTAATCACTATACTCTTTACTCTATTATATTATGTCTGTCTTTCATTTTATCAATTTACATTAACAAATTTTAAAACACCCAATTCACCCCCTGTTGGGTATTTTTATTGAGACTAATATTTGGTATCAGAGCATGTCTTTTAGAAAATATCTAACAATCACAAGAGAGATTAGGTATCTATGGTATGATTTAGATACATAGTTTTACTAGAAGGAAGCTCCACCATAAAGCCTCTAGGTTTCAACAAAGATAACTTTACATTCTGAAAAATGAGAATGAAGACCTTCATCAAAGTGTCTAAGTATGGTCTCTGGGATGTCATACAAAATGTGAACTATATTCCTACAAAAGTCATTGATGGAGCTAAAGTTACAAAGGAGTGAAGTGAATATAATGACGATGACAAGAAGATGATACTACTCAGCAACTAAGCCATTAACATTATAACATGTGCCTTAAGTCAGAAAGAATATTTTTGGGTGTCCAGTCTAGAGATAGCTAAAGAGATGTGGGAAACTCTTGAAATAGCTAACGAAGGAACCTCCGATGTCAAAGAAAGTAGAGTCAACACTCTCAAAATGGAGTTTGAGCTTTTTTGAATGCTTGATGAAGAAAGTATCCGAGACATGGAAGTGAGATTTCAACATCTCATCAATCACTTAACAGCTCTTGGGCAATCATATAGCTCAAGAGATCAGGTATGTAAGATTCTCGATAGTCTAACGAAAGAATGGGAGCTAAATGTTACAGCCATTGAAGAGGCCAAAGGCGAATCTATAAGGTCTGTCACTGTTCTTTTTGGAAGTCTAGCTGAATACGAGAGCAAACAAAAATACAAGAAGGACATCAAAGAAAAGAGCAAAAAAGGAATTGCTCTTAAATCTAAAAAAAGTGATATTGATGATGATGAGCCTGAAGATGATGAAATGGGTCTCATAGTTCAGAGATTCAAGAAATTCTACAGAAACAAAGCAACTAGAAACTTTCAACTAAAGAAAGGTGATTTAACATTAAAGGAGTAAAAAGACTGGATTATCTTTTTCGAATGTAAAAAGTCAGGTCACATCAAAGCTGAATGTCCATAACTCTCCAAGAAAGACAAAGAAAAGAAGAAATAAAAGTTTCAGAAGAGAAAATCATTTGTTTCATCAATCTGGGGAGAAGGGTGTGAAGAAAGTGACAATGATGAAAAGGCAAACATTTGTTTGGTAGCTCAAGAAGAAAGTGATTGAGAGATAGAGTAGGTAATAAATGCTTAACTAACCTATGATGAATTACTTTTTGAATATAATGAATTACATTTTGAGTTCATTAAATTAGCAAAGGAGTTAGTAAATTATAAGAAAAGGATATGGAGTTTAGAAGAGAAAATAAGTGTAATACCTGATGTTGCATCAAAGTGTGTGAAATGTGAAGAATCTGAAAAGAAAAATAGAGAGTTAACCAAAACTCTTGAAAAATTCATTAGAGGTAGCGAAATGCTTAATATTATACTTGGGAATCAGAGACGTGTTTTTGACAAATTAGGAATAGGGTATGATCCTAATTTAGATAAGCATAGAGGAAAGAAAAAAGTAGGTAACAAATCATATTTGTATTATTTTAGAAATACCATGCATACTTCAAATTTATTTGCTCTATGTTCATATTGCAACTGCAAGGGTCACTCTACTACTTATTGTTATCACAAGAAGAATGGATCCTACAGTACATTAAAATGGGTTCTAAAAGGCACTTATGTACCTAAGGAAATCCAAACTAACCTGAAAGGACCCAAGAAAGTTTAGGTACCTAAAGTAAAATAATTTTGTTTTAGATTTATCTCAAAGCAACCATGGCCAACAAATGTTACATCGATAGTGGATGCTTCAAACATATGTCTGGAGACACAGAGAAGTTCCTCAAGCTTCATTATAAAGAAGGCGATAAAGTAAGCTGCAGAGGAAATCAATCTAGAAAAATTGTTGGGATTGGAGAAGTTGGAAACAAAGAAGGGGTGAAAGTGGAAGATGTATACTACGTGGAAGGATCATCTTAAAAACTCTTTAGTGTGAGTCAAACCGCAGATAAAGACAATTGGATAATTTTTGACTCAGAAGAATGTCTCATAGTAATCAAGAAAGATTTAGTAATTGGTTTACCTGAAATCAAATATGAAATTAATGTTATTTGTGGGGCTTGTCAAAAGGAGAAATAAGTAAAGTCATCTTTTAAATCAAAGAAGGAAGTCTTAACTGAAAGACCACTCCAATTACTTCATATGGATTTGGTTGGCCCATAAAGAGTCAAAATTTTAGGAGGAAACTTATATACTCTAGTGATAGTTGATGACTATTTAAGATTTGCTTTTACTTTATACCTTTCATCCAAAGATGAGACTTTTATTGCTTTTGTTGTGTTTGCCAAGAAGGTACAAAATGAGAAAGGCATTTCTATTGTGTCTATCAGGACTGATCACGGGGGAGAATTCAAAAACAATGAATTTGTTGAATTCTGTGACAACTATGTGATTGATCACAACTTCTTTGCACCAATAATGCCACAACAAAATAGAGTTGTCAAGAGGAAAAATAGAGTCCTTATTGATATGGCTAGAGAAATGCTTAATGACAAAGGTGTCTCACAAGTTTTCTGGGTAGAGGCTATGAACATAGCATATTATATATCTAACCAAGCCTACATCATACCATTACTCAACAAGACACCATATGAGATATACAAAGGATGCAAGCCTAATCTCATTCATTTAGGGATCTTCGGGAGCAAATGTTTTATCCACGATAACAATGAAGAAAAATTGGGAAAATTCAATCTTAAATCTGATGAGGGTATTTTTCTTGGTTATTCTAATCATAGTAAATCATATAAACCTTTTAATAAAAGAATCTTTATAATAGAATAGTCTGTACATATAGTGTTTTATAAAATATAACCAATTTCAAAACCTCTAGATGATGAAGCTAAGATAATACAGGGTCTTGAAACGCTAAAATTGAACAAAGAAAAAGAATCCATATTTGATCAACCTAGTATTAAGCCTAATGAGTTAGATAAAGATCAACCTAAAGCTTGGACACATAATAGAAATCATTCTTTAGACTAGGTGATTGGTTAAGTCGATGAAGGAGTAAGAACTAGGAGACAACTGTTCAATGAGGTGCATTTTTCTGTATTTATTTCTAACATTGAACTCACCAATATAGATGAAGTACTATCAGATGACTTCTGGATAGTTGCTATGCAGGAAGAGCTAAATCAATCTAAACGTAATCCATTTTAAGACGTGGTACCTAGTGTAAAATTTTACTTATATAACCATAATTAACCACATTAAATTATTTTTACCAAAATTAGTTACAAACTAACCATGATATAAATAGTTTTGTTAATCATTTGAAATTTATCATGGCTAGAAAAAGAAAACTTTACTTATAAAGAATTAACCATGATAGAAAAAGACAAAACCACCCTCATGCACTATCATGGTTAAAAGAGTTTAACTTGTTTTAAAAAGGTTATCCATAATAGAAAAGAGTAAAACTTATATGAGGATACCATCATGGATATAAGAGCTCTACACAATAATTGCATATAAAACTATGTTAGAAAATATTCGGATCCACTAACATGGTTATAGGGTTCAAGCCCCTGATTAACACCATTATCCCAGTCATCCTCACAACATCTCAAATGGGCCTCTAGGCATCAAACTTACGAATAACATCACATAAATCCACTTCAAAACCAAGATCCGGTATAATCCTCATTCATAAATCAATTCTCAATATCTCACATTCCAAATAGTGGATCCACAATCAACAAATCACAAGCAACAATCTAGGGACTCAAGCCCACTACCAGCACATATTCCCAGCATCAAATTCAAATAAAATATCACATCATATTAGGATATGCAAAATGAGCCATATTATGGTAATATATAACTATTTCACACATAAATCAAGAGGAGGAGGTTATACAATTGATATAGCACCAATCAAGTCTCTGAAACCTTCCCTGATATTCTAGTACAAAACTATCACCTAAAAAATATTAATAATCACAGGGTGAGCAAACGTCTCAGTAACCAACAATCCTACTCATCATGCATATTAACATGTGCTCGTGAGGTATCAAGTGAAATAGTTAATAAAATACATGAGATAGAAAATAATACATTATCATAATATGATCAAATAGAAATACTACCATAGTTCCTCATAACAAACTAACTAAATTGCCTTATACCAGCCGACCGAACCCATGGGCTAGTGATAACTACCATATGACTAACCACTCAAAAAGTTAACCGGTCGAGTGTTATGGATAGGCCAAAATCCATAGAGCACAAGGCTGTACCATGGGTTTATTCCCCCTCGATAAACTGGTGGGGGTGTCGTAGCCCCTCGATAAACAAGTGGGGCAAGTCCCTCGATAAATTGGTGGGACAAAATCCAACCATCGAGCTCTAATGGAGGCTATACCACGTAGTAGAAAGACAACTTCATCATCACCAATACCAATCACCAAATACATAATTCTCAAGACAATCATACTAATCAAATATCAATAGCTCGATAATCAATAACTTCAATCAATATCACAATATGGCTTTACTCAAAATAATAACATTCTTTGAATTTCAATCTCAAGATATAACAAATTTTTAATCTTCAATTAAACTTTCTAAATTACTTTAAGTCCCACAAGACAATTTTCAATAAAACCAGCAATCAATTTTTTTTCAATATAATCATATCATCATCAGTAGATTTATTTATATCAAATCACTCACAAACATCATATTAGCACACACAATGAGTGAAAAGTAGTTATCTCTCGCAAAAGCTAATAAAAGTACTATAAATTAGGAGCCCCGTGTTTAGTTCACAATTCACTAGTCAATCTACAATATTTGTATAAATGTGCATCAATAAGTTGTTAATTTGACACAACATATACTTTTAAATAAATAATCACATTTATCTTATAACTTTATTTTATTTAAAAATTATTAATTCAATACTATAACTTAATTTTTCTATCTCAGTCACACATCTATTTACTAAATTATCATTCCAAAGATAATTCTATATTGTCTCAACTTTATTCTAATCATATAAATTATCATTTAACATCAAACTCCTTAAACAATCTAAAAATCCTAAATTCACAACCCTTAAAGCTTCACGTAAAATTTCTAATGCTCACATTTCATAATCAACCTTAAAAATCATAATTTATAATTTCCAAACTCTAACTTTAATTTACTTAAATCAACCACTGAATCCGCCAATTATACAAAATCTTCAAATCCCTAAACTTATAATTAAGACTCAATATAGTAAATCTTGAGTTTTATCATTAACCAAATTGCTAAACAAATAATCAATTTAATTACGTAAGTTTAAAGTTCCCAATTTTTACCTATAACTTCTAAATCTCACTCTCAATATCCAAATCTTCATTTCAATATTAAATCCCATCATTCCAAGATTTCAATAACTCATTTGAACTATCAATTAACATATAATTATTCAATTTGATCAAAATCTCTAATTTCTCCAATCTAGGGTTGCAACAAAAATACCCCTTTTTAATTTACAAGCTCTAGCCATAATCTAAACTAATTAAATATCAATTATACTTCCAATAAACATAACCCAATCATTAAACTCAAATTCAATAAACAAAATTTTCATATTAACTCATCTCTACTCTCTAACATTTAAACCCTAATCCTAATTTTCTTAAATCCACCATTCAAGCAAAAACTACACCATACAACTCTTATACTAACCTTATTGGCTCCATTAGAAACTAAATCATCAACTAGAATGCTCAAAAAATTTAAAAACCAACAATCCTAAATTCTCCCTCAATCAAAAACTAAACCAAAATAAAAGAGAAGTTTAAAAGTAGGAGAAAGATAACTTACCTAAATAAATTAGAGAAATCAAGCAAATATTCCTCTCTCTCTCTGACTGAAGAAGAAAAGGCACGCTGGAGATAAAGTAAAAAATGAAAGTAGCTTGTACGTGGATAATTGGGGGTTCTGTATTGGGTTATAATATTGGGTGGTAACCCATGTGCCCCCCACTACCTTTTATTAAATTCATTTTTTTTCTTTTGGTTTGTTTGTTTGATAGAAGTCACATTTTGTTTCTTCTTTCTTCCTTTTCTTCTTGTTTTTTTATTATATATATTTTTACTTTTAAAAGAGATAATATTTATTTATTTTATAATTTAGATAAACTCTTTTAACTTAGATAATTAAATAAAAATTTTATCTACTAGTAATTAGTTCTTTCTAATGCTACTTAAATTCTAAAACAAAAATTGGGATATTACCCTTAGACCCAATGACCATCTAGTTATCAAGACTAAATGCGTATTCAAGAATAAGCTTGATGAATTTTCTTTAATAATTAGAAATAAGGCTAGATTAGTTGCAAAAGGCTACATTCAAGAAGAAGGCGTTAATTATGAGGAAACCTATACTCCAGTAGCAAGATTGGAAGCTATATGAATACTCTTAATATTTGCTTGCATTAAAAATTTTAAACTCTATCAAATGAATGTCAAAAGTACTTTTCTTAATGGTTATATAATGGAAGAGGTCTACATAGAACAACCTCCTAATTTTGAAGACCATCACTTTTTAGACCATGTGTACAAGCTTAAGAAAGCATTATATGGATTAAAACAAGCTCCTAAGCTTGGTATGATCGTCTCAACAAATTTTTGATAAAAAAAGGCTTTGAAAGAGGAAAAGTAGATAATACCTTATTTATTAAAAGAAACAAATACTATCTTTTAGTAGTTCAAATTTATATTGATGATATTATCTTCGGTGCTACTAATGAGAATCTTTGTAAAGAATTTGCTAAGTTAATACAAGGAGAATTTGAAATGTCTATGATATCAGAATTAAACTTCTTTCTTGGACTTCAAATCAAACAATGAAATAATGTCATCTTCATCTCATAGACAAAGTACTTGAAGGAGCTCCTAAAAAAGTTTGAATCAGATGAAGCTAAAAGTGTTTCAACACTAATGAGTATAAATACAATGTTGGATAAGGATCAGAAGGGAAAATATTTTAATATTAAAAGATATCGTGGAATGATTAGATCTCTTCTACACCTATTGTAATGAGACTAGACATACAATTTATTGTGGAGATATGCGCAAGATATCAAGTTGCTTCAAAGGAATCATATGCTGAAGTTGTAAAAAGAATATTTAGATATCTCGTTAGAACCATTGACCTTGGGATATGGTTTCCCAAAGGAGGAGCATAATAGTTGATAGCATACTCAGACTCTGACCATGGAGGATACAAAATAGATAGAAAAAGAACCAATGTACAATGTGGATTTCTTAGTGATTGTTTAGTCTCATGGTTATGTAAAAAGTAATATACTGTGGCTATATCATCAACAGAAGTTGAGTATATAGCCGTTAGAAGTTGTTGTCCACAAGTACTATGGATCAAACAATAACTCCAAGATCTAGCAATTCATTTGAAAGAGATTCTAATTCTTTGTGACAACACAAGCACAATTAGTTTGTCAAAGAATCTCGTACTTTATTCCTGTACTAAGCACATTGATATCATACACCATTTTATAAGAGATTATGTGCAGAAGAAAGATATAAAATTTAAATTCATCCCAACTCATCTTCAACTAGCAGATATTTTTAACAAACCACTTGCACATGTGATTAATGCTTGGATAAGTTAGTTTAGGTGATTGGTTATTGAATTAAGTTGTGATCTTGACTTTACCATTGATGAAAGCCATTTAGCCTAGGGTTGTTCTGGACCAAGAAGAATAAATTTTAATGATCTAATGCTTTCATTGAATTTATATGATGATTTTGTGTAGGATTGGATAGATTTGGAACCTTGGAATTGAAAGTGTAATTTTTAAGTCTTCTCTGTTACTATTCACATGCATGAACAGTGATTGAAATTTCATGATTTTGATTCTTCCAATGGTTTTAAAATGAAAAATTGTTTGGGATAAAGTAGGAAAACAAGTATTGAAAGCATTGGAATCAAAATGAGAATTTTTAAAAGAAAAATAGAAGTTTTTGGTTCTATCCAGAACATATTGTAGCTGCTAGAATTTGGGCATTTTGAGTTCATAAATAGATTTAGAAGGCCAAATTGTGTAGGGTAAAGTCAAGACATCAATTGATTCGAAGATCAAGTTAATTAACAAAGATTAAAGAAAGTTACTTTAGTAGATAAAGTTCAATGTTCAAGGAAGTTGAATTGTAATGAGTTAATGGTAATGTATGTGTATGAATATGCAATGCTTAGGGTTTTATTTGTGTATTCAAGAAGACAACCTCAAGGAAAGGTGTCAAGGAAGAGGATAAAATGAAAGTGAAGCATCAAGATAGTAAACTTACCTAGACTCGTATGTGTTGAATGTATGTTTGAATGTGTTATAGCTTGATTGATGCTATTCATATGTAATTATTGAGCTCTGTGCTATGATTACTTTGGCCAATTGTATTTCATATGTTACATGGAAGTATGCACATTACATTATGTTGACATAATCATAAGCAAGCACTAATACTAATTATTGATACATACATTGTTTAATATCGTTTAATACTGAGATTTTCCTAGAAATCTCACCCCAAATTATATCTCCAACCAACAGGAACCTTAATCATGAGAGAGGAGGAATGTTAGATGATGATATGGTTTGCTTGTATGGTTATGTTATAGACAAGTTTTGGGATAAATGTATGTAAAGTTGGTTGTTAAAATTTTGCACTTGAACAATATATAGTTTTAATCTATGACTTTTGGTTTGTAATTAAAAATAGTTAATGATGTAATAAATGTATAATAGTTTAGCAGAGTTAGTTAACATGCTAAGCTTCATTTTGACACCAAGAATGCCTTATTTCAATGTCTGTACAAACAGACCGAATTTTCTTAAGTCAGGGACCAGAAGCTATTTTCTAGAAATTTTGACTAAATGAACAGTAAAATTTGACTTCAGAGTTGACTCAGTTGACTAGTTAACTGGTCCAACGAAGTATTTTTCCCTTAAAGTAAATTGTGTTAGCTTTGAGTAGCCTTTTGAACCATTTTATTTTGATTTTTCTAAAATTAGTTATGATTTTTTTAAGTTTGTCGATGAATTTGAAATTACCAAATGAATAGTAACTGTAAACTTGAGAATTTTAGATTTTGAGATTAAACTTCAATGGACTTGTAAGTGGTTCTAAATGTTACCGAATGGTCCCTAATACGTACGAAAGTAAGGATGTTACAAAATATACGATAAAAGTATTTTTTTGTGAAATTAATCGATTAATAGTGCCATTAATTTAGATTAATTGAACATGTAATTGATTATTCAATATTGAATATGTGTTAAATATTATTTTCTTTGAGATTTAATCGATTAACAATTCGATTAATTGTAATTAATCGAACAGCTAATCAATTAATCAAATGATAAATGTTGATATGTGTGTGCTTAAATATCAAATTAATTGATTAAGAGTTCCATTAATTGAAATTAATCAAATACCTAATTGATAATCAAGGGTTGAATATATGTTAAAAATTGTTTTTCTCTGAAATTAATCGATTAACAATTTGATTAATGTTAATTACTTGAATTGATTAACAAAGGTTGAATCTGTCATAGATGTTGGATTTTCCTTTAAAATTAATCGATTAACTATTCAATTAACTGTAATTAATTGAATACCTAATCGATTAATTTGTCTCAGTATGTGTATATTTGATGAAATTTGAAAAATCCTCCCTTAGACCCTTCAGAGTACACTTGCGGAAGCGATATTGACTCGATTATATCTTAACTTAAGCCCAGAAATTAAAATTTCACTCTTAAGTTCCTTATTCTGAACCTTTACTTTGAAAACTGATTTATCTCATTCTACACATCCCAATGAGGCTTATTACCTATCAACGTAAAGCCCCAGATGTGTGCTACTGGCTCACCAAATTTCCTGGCCAAACTCTTTCATTTACTAGGCCAAACTGAGGTCGGAACACCACTGCCTCAAGACCTGCGAATTTCTCTCTTAATTTCTTTACTTTTTAATTACTCTCATAATTACTTCTCTTATGATAACCCATTATTCTAACTACTTATACACAAGCTGAACATGCTAAACAATATTTATTATTAAATAATAAATTGTTATACAACAGGGCATGAACAAAATCCTCATATTTCTATTATAGCTTTCCTACTAGAAATCCGGCAGTATAACTACTATACTCCATCTTTAAAAAATAATTGAACTGTACTGATTCGGTAATTCCCATGAGAACTACCATTCTACGTAAGTACCCAGGAAAGACTGGATGGACCGACTAGGTCCACTCACTTCCAGACTCCTTAGACAGTACCTACGTGCACAGTACTCATCATATCCTATCTTCATTATGGACATTCTGTCATAATTTTGGCAGCATAACGCATCTTTTAGCATTCTCAAAATTCACTTAAATGTAACCTCTCTGTAATGGGTTATAGGGGATGAGATTCGGGGGAATCTCAGTAGCAAACAGTACTAAACATTATATGCATTAATGATTGGTATTAGTGCTTGCTTGTGATTGTGTCAACTTAATATAATGTGCATGCTTCCATGTAATATATGAAATACAATTGGTCAGAGTAATCATAGCACAGAGCTTCAAAAATTACATATTAACATCAATCAATCAAGCCATAACACAATCAACCATATAATTAACACATACAAGTTTAGGTAAGTTTACTACCTCACTAGCTTAGCAGAACTCTAATATCTCTATATTACTTTCGGCTCTGCCAGAACTTCCTTCTTTCTTTATTTTCTTCCTTCCTCTCACTTTCTCTCTCTAGAACTCACTTCTCTCTCTAAATTGGTACTCTTGGACGTGAATGGAATGGCAAAGGGAATGGGGTATTTATAGGTTTCACGAATGGCATTTTGATAATTCTTAAGAACTTTAATCATGCGGCCACGATTTTTCTTGGAATTTTCTATTTTCTTTAATCCATTTTATTGCATCATCATGGTGATGTCCTCATGATGACTCATGGCCCTTCATATATATCTGCTGACTCAGTATGCTGACTCAAAAGTTATAATGATTACTTTTACTTTATGTTTATTTTTTTATTCTTTTCTTTTCTTTTCTTGGCTTAATCACCAAGTAACATTAAAAGCATGTGGGAACCACCTTTGGCAGCACACATGACGAAATTGGGAGCCTTGGGAGCCTTCTAGAAGCTTTTAGAAATATTCCGGTCCAAACCGGAATCGATTCGGTCATATTTTGGAAAATGCCTAATAAATATTTTCCAGGGTATTTTCATCTTCTCCCTTCACAAAAATTCCTCAAAATAATATTTCCTATTTCCTGGATTTTTTTGGGAATTTTATGCATATATTCGAAAATCACTACCTTTTGGCCCGAAAATTACGATTTTGCCCTTGATCTAGTCTGGCCTCATCTAGACATCTTGGGCTTCCCCTGGGCCTACCATGACTTAGTATAACTTATATCTGGGCCTTAAAAATACTATATGGCTTCTGGCCATAGTCCGATCATCTCTATCCGGACTGCTTTTCCGTTACCGATTATAACTGTAAATTCCCATATTTAGGAATTTTTACTGAAAAATCGGGACCTCAAATCAAAATTATGTGTCACATCATTCAACCCAGAATTCTTTTCTCTATCTCCCAGTATTTTCATATATTAAATCTAGACCAGGGCTATTTTGGCTTAAAAGTACGCTCGCGCGCAGTTTTCAAAATGACCATTTTACCCTTGGTCACTTTTCTAATTCTTACATGCTCATAGGGACCTCATATGCATATTTTATAGTTCAGTGAAATGATCATCATAATTTTCTCTATTTTATGGTAAAATATGGTACTCATCGGCTACTAACCCGATCTTTTCCATAATTACAATTATGCCCCTATACTTTCTTTCTGACCTCTTTACTTATCTTCTTATCCTTCATCTTAAGTTCTTGAAATTCTCTTTCAACAACTCATCCCCTGAACTCTTCGGGAGTCATTGTTAATTGAAAGGCTCGACAACCCGCCCATATCAGGTTATCTTACTCAGGAGCCAGCCCATATCTAGCTACCTGCAGAATTCCTAGGCTTAAGACTTAGGATATTCCTTACATTCTTATTTTTGAACCTAGGTGAACTGTCCCTATTTTGTAGGTTAAAGACTTAACTCATCTTTAAATCCTGAGGGACTTAGCTCATTCCTCGGATTCCTACAAAATATAGGTAAGTGATCTGCCCATATCAGATTATTATCCTGGGACTACGGGTTTAGCAGCTTGCCCATCAGACTACCTTCGAGTTCTCCTAGATCCAAAAATTGGGATGTTACAAAATTAATCGATTAATATCGAGTTTTATCAGCTATCAGTTATGACTCTTCACTATTCAACTTGAGCCCTAATAGACTAATCCCTATTTTCTCTCACTTTCAACCTTCACAAATTCTCAAATTTGTTTGTAGGATTCCTTACGCACGCTTCACCGATCTAAACCCACCAAAAATCACCCACAAAATCTTCCATTTCACCGTTCAATATCAAATTCCTCATTCTTCACGGAAGCAATGGCGAGAATGAAGACTACAAATGATGATGGATCTAAGCCTAATCCTTCTAAGTCTGTATCTAGTGCTCCTCAGGAATCACTCTCAAAGGAAAAGAAGAAGAAGTATTAAGTTAAAGTAGTCAAGGATGGCCCAGAGGTATCAAATGAAAAGATAGGAGTAAAGTTCAGATCATTGAGCCCTCTCCTCAATATGCTTCAAAGAGAAAGCAAGATCATAACAGCCCAATTCAGATACTGACTCTGATATAGAATTCACTGCTAGGCTAGAGAAGATAATGAACACTTCCAATGAGCCACTTGGGAAGAGACAGAGGACACCAATGAAGCCTTCTATAACTCCAACTCTGTCAGATTCACAGCCATCAAGTTTGCCTTTTCTGCAAGGTAATTTGGATCTAGACATTGATATGGATAAGTATAACTCAAAGTTTAGGGAGAGGATATGTTGTCTTGTAGTCTATGTAGATATCCCTGTACTTAAGGTTGATCAGAAGGTCAATTTGGAATTAATAGAGCCATTACATCACTTTGAGAGCTGGCTTAGGATCAATAAGACTTATAGTCTTGATATAGTAGAAGATTTTATAGCAACATGGAGATATATGACACTTTGGATGAAGATGACAATATAGTAGACAATTATCTGACTACTAGACTGAGAGATCGGGAGATTAAGTTGGACTTTAGTGTTATCAATTAGATGATAGGTGCTCCTACTTTAGTATTAATGAAGTCTAAGGATCATGCCAAGGCTTATCATATCCTCCTACAGACTAACAAGCCTTTCCCTGGGTCTCTATCTTTTACCCTAAGTCAGATGTGTAATTTTTATCTCATCATCCATTACATTTACTCTCAGTGTAGGATCATCAAGTCTACCAGCTTTACCCTATCCTTTTCCCTAAGTTAGATGTGTGATTTTTATCACTTCATCCATTACATCTACTGTTAGTGTATGATCATCAAGTTTATCAGCTTCACCTACCTCAACCAATAGGATTACCTTACACTGACCAGGATAGTGAGTGGGGAGAAGATCAACTCAGGAGCTTTTATATATATCCATATGAGGGAATTTTGTCTCAACAAGATATTGACCACTTTTATGCATTTTCCTCAACTTGTCTCCTTCTTCCTCAAGCACTTCAATATTCATCACTTAGAGGGAAGAAAGAAGGAACAAATTGGAGCCTTTGGGATATTATAGCTGAACAAGATGAAGATCAAGCTTCCCTATGATGCCAAGAAGGGCATGACTACTAGAGACCCCCAGGACAAGCAGCCTACTGCCAGTGCTTCTCTTCCTCAGGATGAAGGTTACTCCTTAGTTAGACCTAAAGTATCTACTGCACCATCATTTCTGGGTGCATCTATTCAGAGGTACCTTAGGCTGAGTTTTCTGAGTTATAGAGCATACTCAATGCTTCTAGGAAAGAAGATGATACTATTCATGAGGCACAGCTAAGGGATCCAGACACTACTTGAGACTCATATCAGGGATTTCTAAGTTTTCAAGGAGGAAGTCAGAGAGAGGCAAGAGGCCATTTTAGAGAGACAAGAGGCTATTCATCATGAAGTGTCTGATATGAAGAACATTGTTCTTGCTTATCTGAACAACATTGGATCTTTCTTCTCAAGGAGGAACTCAGGGATCAGCCCCACCATCTAAGCCTCAATATGATCAGCATGTTCCTATCCCCTCACCCACTTCAGGCTCAGCTTCAGAGCCCCAAGGTTCTATCACTCCTACCTATTCACTCACTATAAACCTTCCTTTCATTACCACTGAGCCTAAACTTCCTTACCTGAACTTCCTATGGTCATTCCTTTATCTCTGGCCCCATCGCTTTTAGATGATTTAAAAAAAGGGAGAGAATAAGTGAAGAGAAGGATGAATATTCTCTTGAGTCAATTGATTGAGTGACTGAGTAACTGAGCTGTTTCTATTTTTGTGTTTTTGATTATTTTTATTTCTTGTATAACTCAATTTGGTATTTTAATGATATGTAACTCACTTTGTTATTCAAATTGTGTTAATACTATTCAAGTTGTGCCTTGATTCATTTTGTTTGATCTTTAATATTTTTTACTCAGATAGTTTTGTTATCATAAAAAATGGGAAGAATGTTAGAATCCATAATGTTTTGATGATGTAAAAAGTAACTCAAAAATAATCATGTAAAAAATAACTCCAACAATATTTCTGTGTTTAAATGATGTTAAAAAAGAAAAACAGAAGGAGGTAATCGATTAATGAGTATCAATTAATCGATTGGTTGTTCGATTAATGTCAAGACATTATTCTGTGCTATAAAAGAAAATCAATTAATCGATTAATGAGTGTCCATTAATGGATTAAATTTTCTATTAATGTCATGAAGTTTCTCTTTGGAATTGAACAAATAAGTCAATTAATCCATTAGCTAATCGATTAATTCTAATTAATCGATTGTCTATTCGATTAATTTGTTCAGAACAATTTTCCCTTCATTCAAAGGAAACTCTATTAATCGATTAGTTAGCCAAGTAATTTATATTAGTGTATTAATTATTCAATTAATCTGTTTAGAATCAGTTTGTGAAAATTAAATTTGAATCAATTAATCGAATAGTTAATAGATTAATTTATATTAATGGATTAATTGTTCGATTAATATATGTTGAAAACATTTCTGTACCAATTTCTTCAGAGGCATTAATCGACTAGGGATTCGATTAACTTACATTAATAAATTAATTATTCGATTAGCTTCATATATTTCAAAAATCTTTCTATGTTTGCGTTGAAATTGATTGCATCTCTCTCATAGATATATTTGTTTGATTCAAATATGTAATATACTTATGTTTCTCACAATTCTTCATTATAAATCTTTTGAGAAACTTATCTTATCAATTTATATTGAATATGGTTGAACACTTTGATCAATGTGATACTCTATTTTCTATTTTTTATTTTTTACATTAATTGAAACATTGATCAAATTAATGATTATTAATCAATTAGTTAACCGATTAATGCAATATATTTTTTAGAAAACCATCTGAATTTTATTAGAACTTGATCGATATATTATGAATTGATTATTAATTGTTCATATACTTAATCAATTCTTAACCTCCTGACAAATCTTTGAGATTGAATGTGTTTAGAAAAGGCTAAAAATTTGAAATGATGAAGGCTGCATTAACAAAAACTTGCTATATACGGCAAAGCTTTAAATGCTCACCTAACCACCGTGCCTTCACTCCAACGGATACAACTCTTATAAGCTTCAGTCTAACGGCTACCAAACGAATTAAATGCTATTTAAAGACTCAGTATTAACGAAGATAAAAAAATGAATAGAAGAAATATCAATGACTGAATTTATTACATTTTTTCTTCATTACTTTGTAACCTGATAATATTGTGCTTTATTGTTCATCATCAGAAATTAAGAATATTTTTCATTCATTATGTAGACTTAAGAGATTAGTTCTCTTAAGTTGGGATTATTACCTTACGAGAAGTAAGGGTGAGTGATTGAGAGAATCAATTGCTATACTGAGATGCTAAGAACCCATTTCAAATCTTGGAGATAGTTGCAAATCTTAAAAGGTCTTTAGGGACTGGACGTAGGATAAGGGGATTGATCTGAACTAGGATAAACTGACTTGTGTTGATATTTCTACCCTTCGGTAAAATTTTTCTAATCATTATACTCTTTACTCTATTATATTCTGTTTGTCTTTCAGTTTATCAATTTACGTTAGAAATTTTTAAAACATCCAATTCACCCTCATCTTGTGTATTTCTGCCGAGACTAACACATAAAATATTATTTCAATAATACTTAGTATTCTACATTATTTTTTGTATAATTTTACATTTTAAAGTATTTTTCCCAAAAAACAATCAGTACTCTACATTTAAGATACTGAGTAATATAAAAAAATATTTTAAAATGTTAGATAAACCACAAATTAATTTAGGATATTGAGTATTATTAAAAAAATATTTTAAGGTATTGGATGTCACTTAACCCATATTTTTTATACGACGACAAGTTTAAATGGGAGAAAATAAGAAGTTAACAAAAAAATGGAGACAACTTCTCAATGTTTCTTACAAATATAAACAAGTCGTACTCAAAAAAATATCTCATATAAAAACAAACTTAGGGAGTAAAAAACAAGTAAAATGATACACAAATTAATTGGCATCTTTACATGAATAAGCCAGATAAAGGTTCAAATCTCTATTTAGAGAGGTGTTAACATTTAAAATTTAACAGTATTTTAAATAAGATTATCTTTAAAAAAAAATACATATACTTAAAAGGAAAAAAAACTAGAGAGATGGACATCCCGAACCCTATAATATTGCCAAGAGGAAGACCAACACAAGCAAGAATAACACGACCATATGTATACTAATTTGTTCACACTTGTGAAATGCTCAATTTTCTCATCCCAACTAGTTTAATTAGATGAGTTTCATGAAGTTTGAAGTTTGAACGTTGAGATAAATTATTCACTCATTTTTAAAAAAAATACAATTTGTTAAGAATTTTGTATTATATATCCAATTATCATAAGGCGTTCAGAGATCGGCTTCTCAAATCTCAACTACTCCAAAGCCAACATTGCCGACTTCTTCATTTACCAACTCCTCTTGATTCTTTGTTTTGTTTTTTACTATTTATTCATTCTCTTTCAAAAATAATAATACTTTAATATCATGTATTTAAATTGAAACTTGCCGCTTGATAAGTAAGAAATAAAAAATATCTTCAAAAGTCAAATGTATAATAAACTTATAAATCATAAAATATATATTTATAAGTAAAACATATTGACCCAAGTGAGTTTGTTTAAATTTTGTTTATATTTCTTAATATATTTTTCATATTTTCCTTAACCTTATTGAATTCCAATTCCATCTCAATGTTATTGTTTTCCTCATTGCTACAACATTTTAATATATATACACACACATATACTCTTCCAATCCTTAATATAAGATCTAGTTAAGAAATGAATCTTAGTCATAAATATAAAATTTATTTTCTATATTTATTAAATCTTTTTCTAAATTATCTCTATTGATAATCTCTCAACAATAATCAAATAAGAGAGGGAGAAAGTTAAAGAAGAGATGATTAGGGTATTTAACGAAAAACATACTATATTAACTAATTTAACTAACTTTTTTAATATAATCAAATTAATTAAATATATCATATATTAAGGATGGGATATGTATATAATTAAAAACAGTAATTTAATTATTATTATTATGAATTGACCTAGATGAATCTTAAATCTTGATTAATTCAATAATCAATATAATTATTAAAATCAGTATTCATTACTTTTCGCTGTCATAACAAGCTTAACCGGGATTTGTTTAGTCTTATCTTTTTCTTATGTGTTACGCCATCCTAAATCCTAATACATATTTTTGTGTACCATGCAATAAAAAGTCACAGATCACCTATGAACTTGGCCTGCGCATTATATACGTGGCCTATTAATTTCTCATCAAATCACTAAAATTCAACTTTGGCTTATTAATTTAATCAACATAATTTTTTAATAACTCATAAATGTCAAAAATAAACTCAAAATTTACCTACTCTACCATGTTATATATATAATGGTTTATTCTTTCAACGCAATATTATATTATTATTTATATTACAACAAACAAACTATAGTTCAGCAACACAACACACTACATCTGAACCAAAACTATTCAAAGTAGCCCACAAATTAATAAACACAGAAAAATAACAAAAGCCTCTTCCTGTAAAACATGACTATATATGTATCTAGAAATGAAGGAACAAGTTGAGACAAATGGTTGCCAGAAGAAGAGAGAAAGTAATAGCGAGAAAGGCGGCTGAGGATTCTTCGCCCGGGGGTGACATAGGCGATGATCCCGGAGCTCCGGCTGGTGGCGGTGAAGGGGAAGAAGAGCCTGAGACGTTTATACTCAGCTTTTGACCACTGTTACAGTGACCAGGGAAACCGCAAGCAAAGTAGAACTCCCCGGTTCGATTCAGAGTCACTCTAGCTGGTCCGGTCGTAAATAATTGAATCGGACCACTCGTGTTGCAACTGTCAAAGTTGGCTTTAGTCAGTATGGCTACATCATGTCTTCCTGTTGCGAAGTTAAACACTGCAAATAAAAAAAAAAAACAAGAGAGCATAAGGAAGCAGGAATCAATGAACGTCTCTGCTAGAATTTGAGCTCAGCAACCCATCTTAAATCAAAACCATGGTATTGAAATCTGAAGTATTCATCAAATAGGTCGAGACAGTAGTTTAAGGGTCGGTAATCCATCCATAGTTGAACCAGTCAACCTAATGATAATATTAAAATAATATAATCTAATTAAAATATATAAAAATACTCATATATAAACCTAAAAATAACAATATTTAAATAAAAAATTATTAAGCCACAAGTAAATGTAATGGTTATGAATAAACCACACATAATTAAATAAAATAGAGTTTCTAAAAAACAATTCAGACTGCTATTTTTTCTTTTTTCCTACTTAAATTGATGTCATTTCAGAATCAACAGGAGGAAAAAAACACACCAAATTCAACCTAGTTGATTTATCCTAAACTCTTAACTAGATTAAATAGGGAATCAATTCACCAATTCACTTAACAAACTAACTGACCCTGATTGAATTGCATGTTTTTCAGCCCAACTCCATAAATGTCAAATTTCTGTACTTTCTTATGTCAAACCAAGTCCAATGGAGGACAATTATGAGATCTGAGTTTTGTCATAAGACAAAAACATCACGGGGTCATAAGCTAGTAGGAAAAAGATATTTAAAACATCATGAGATTCATTCTGATTTACCTAGAACATCGTTTACGTTGAATGTCAAATTTGCTGCCCAGTTGGAATAGAAAGAAGCGCCACCGGCAGGATTACTGGTCCACCCGGTGGAGCCACCCACCGTAAAAACTTCGGCTTCCGTTAGGCTTAGGGAAATCGCAGCAAAAACAGCCACAACAACAATCGCCACGTTCGCTAACTTAGCCATATCTGTCTACGTACGTGATATGTGATCTCAGGTCGTCCGGCACCTTCAATTGATGTTTTTACCTTGAGAGGGCGTTGCCTTGTGTTGAGTGTGTGTGTGTGTGTGTATATAAGCACACTCTAATTAATTTCTGTACAAAGTTAGATTGAATAGGTCCTAAAATGCATGCATTATTATATCAAGCCAATCCTTTCCGACCGCGATTGCCATAAAACAAATAGAATTAGTAAAAAATTCATGATTTCATCATGCATGAATATTATATAAATATAAAGGAACCAATCAAATTACTTTCCTTGAACCATTGGGATATTGACTATTGCCTGCGCTTCAGCTTCTACTTCTAGAATTTTTTGATATATATACATACACATCATATACTTATAATTTATCTCAATTTTGAATCAGCTCCTTGTGTTTTGTTTTGTTTGATCTGAGCACTTGTTATCTCATCCCTTAATTTTAAAAGAAAATTAATATTTTAGTCTTTCAATTTTTAACTAACTTATTACTTAATTCTTCAACTATAACTCGATGCGACTCAATCTTTAAATTTTTAACTCGTTAATGACTTAGTCCCTTATCCTTGAACTTTCAACTATATCTTTTAATTTTTATATTATTCTCCTTATCATTTATAACACAGTCCTATGTGGCAAAACACCCTTAAAATTACTTCCAAATAAGCTCCATCTATTTTTTCCTTAAATTTAAATAAAAGAAAAAAAGGTTTGGACAGACGGATGAAGGGAGTGATAGAAACTAGTGTATAATTAGTTAGAAGAATACAGTTTATTGTAGACAATTTGTAATTGTTGGATAATTGTTTTTTGTTAGGCCTTATGGAATTATGAGCACAATGGGTTCACTATATATAGGTGGTGTAATGTGTACTGATCATGTACTGGTTATTTTCCACAATTAATAAGAACTTCAGAATTCTCCAATTTCTTCAATGTGACTTAACGTGGTACTAGAGGGGGTTAGTCACGATCAAGAAGCCCAAGTCAATTTTTTTTTGCTGAAGCTTGTCATGCTTCCCTGCCAAAGATGAGTTTTTAGCATCCTTTCACGTTATTCTTGAAGTCGAGATCTGTTCCTTCCAGCAACGAGGTCACTGAAGTTTTGTTTCTTACATGCCAGAGGACCTTTTCTTGCACACCAATTTCTCGATCTTTCTCGTTCTTTTTTCTCTTCAGAGCCTTATGAGAGGTCAACCTAGGTCACGGCGTCGGTTTGTAGCCTTCGCCAAGGTGACGTTAGTCGTTTAAGATATTATACCAAGAACCAGTTGATCTCCAAGACTTGATGTGTCCTCGTCAGCGATGACTACAGGATTGTGTATTCCTTCTTTTTCTTTTAGTGTAAAGCTTCTACTGCTATATTTCTCTGATTGCCAGCTAACTCAAGATTCAAGACAATTCACAGAGACAGAGTTAGAAAAATTAACAACTTGGATTCTCAGAGACAGTAATGTGAAGACCCTTTCAACCTTTTGCTGTCTCCTTGGTGACATCTTGACTTATCTTCGGCACCAGCATAGTTGCAGTAGCAGTCGCTCATCTATCGCCTTCTTGGTTCGTGATCGATTGTCTCCTTCTTCCACTATTCTGTCAGATCCTGAGAAATCACGTTGAACCAATTTTGTTGGTCGAGAATTTTTTGGTTGAGATTGTGCGTGAATCCACACCTTGTCATTCTATTGCGAAGATTTTTGCCAATCAAAGGACTCTTTTCATGTCTTCTCTGGTTCTTGTCTAAGATATTGGTAGAAGCTCATACTTCCATGGCAGAAGGTACGTGTTCTAATGACTTCCCAGCTTTTGCATTAAATTTACACATCCCTTGTATCTTCATTCGACTGATACGCAAGGAGCCACCATAGTCCATCAAATTTTGACCGGTAGTGAGAACTATGTGATTTGGAGTAAAGCTGTGTACATCACTCTAAAGGTAAATCAAAAGCTGGGATTCATTGATGGGTCCTGCAATAAGGATACCCAAAAAGAATATCTCCAACATAAGTGGGAGAGATGTAATACTGTGGTGCTATCCTGGATTATGAATTCCATATCAAAAGAATTTGACAATGGTATGGTGTATTTTCAGTTAGCATATGATGTATAGGAAGACCTAAAGGAAAGGTTTGATAAAGTGACTAGTTCCCGAATTTTTAGTCTCCATCAAGAAATTGGGTCACTGAGGCAAGGATCACTTACTGTGTTAGGGTACTATTCACATCTCAAGCAACTCTGGGAAGAACAAAGTTCACTTATCGCAATTCCTTGCTGCAAGTGTGATACCTTGAAATTGTATTCTCAGATGCTTCAGCAGTAGAAGTTGCTGCAATTCCTCTTAGGGCTGAACGAGACATTCAGCTAAGCAAGAGGACAAATCCTTTTAATAACTCCTTTACCCTCTATAAACCAAGCATACACAATAGTGCTGGAGGATGAAGCGTAGAAGAACATTACAAGCTATAGGACTTCTTCATTGACTGATGGAGTTACTATGATGAGATAAGGTAGAGGATGTGGAAGGGTATTAAGGAAATTATATGGTAGTTATTGTGTACATATCCTTGATTTAATTAGATGATTGTATAAGAGTATAATTAGGTTTGTAATTACCATTCTTGTAGCTAAAGTTTAGGAGTTGATGAGATCAACCTTCTATATATATGTACTATATTGATTCAATGAGACAATCAATCCAATCACAATCAAATCTCTTATTCTTGTGATGGTACCAGAGCAACGATCCTAGTGCTCTTGATTATCACCTTTCCATACTTTCTACAATTCCTACACAACCATGGCAGATAACGCCAAAGTTTCCGGATCGAACACCATTACCATCGATCCATCACATCCTTTCTACATCCATCATTCAGATCAACCAGGCCATGTCTTGGTTCCAATCAAATTGAACGGCATCAACTACCAGTCCTGGAGCAAAGCAGTTATTCATGCTCTTACCGCGAAGAAGAAAATTGGCTTGGTTGATGGTACTATCGACGAGCCGTCACAGGAGGATGATCCACTTCTGTTTGACCTATGGAACCAATGCAACAGCATGATACTCTCTTGGCTCACTCATGCTATTGAACTTGATATTGCCGAAGGGATTATTCATGCGAAGACAGCACGCGAAGTATGGGTTGACATGCGGGATCAGTTTTCACAGAAAAATGCCCTTGCCGTTTTTCAGATACAAAAATCAATTGCGACCATGGCACAAGGTACAATGACGGTAGCAACGTACTTTACAAAAATCAAGGCTTTGTGGGATGAACTTGAGACGTATCGTAATCCACTGACTTGCAATCAGCGTCAAGCTCATCTCGAGCAGAGGGAAAAGGATCGCCTTATGCAATTTCTCATGGGTCTGAATGAGTCATATAAGACAGTAAGATCCAATATATTGATGATGTCGCCGTTGCCCAATGTCCGTCAAGCATACTCTTTGATTATTCAGGAAGAGATGCAGCGACAAGTCTCCTCTGAGCCTGCCGAGAACTTTTCAATCGCAGCCGCAGTCCTAGGAAAAGGAGGTAATTCAAAGCAGAAAATGTGTGATCATTGCAATCGACCCGGGCATACCATAGATGAATGCCGGACTTTGAAATTTCATTGTAAGTTTTGTGATAAGAGGGGTCACACAGAGGATAGATGCCGACTGAAAAATGGAAATAATAATAAGTCGGGACAATTCAAGGGGCAACGAAATTTCAGTCGGGGGAATCAACCGGTAGCAAATGCGACAGAATCTCAAGATGTTTCTATTTCTTCTAGCATAGTACCAGGATTCACCGCAGAGCAGATTCAACAATTGGCACAAGCAATCAGTGCCTTGAATCACACTAATTCTGGTAATACTGACGCATACGCTAATGCCGCAGGTTTGATTCTGTCAACTCTTGTGTCTGTTAATTCTAGTAATACAAGTTCTTGGATTTTGGATTCAGGCGCCACGGATCACATTGTTTCCCACCTATCTCTCTTAACTGAGCCCAAATCTCCAAATACCACAAATGTCAATTTACCCAATGGTGCTATAACACAAATCACACACACTGGCAATGCAGTTTTTAATTCCAACTTAGTATTAAAAAATGCACTATGCGTCCCATCCTTTAACTTGAATTTAATTTCAGCCAGTAAATTGGCAAAAGATCTTAATTGTTGTATCCTACTCTTTCCTGACTATTGTATTTTATAGGACTTGGTTTCGGGGAAGATGATTGGCTCGGGTAGACAGCGTGGTGGTCTATACTACATGCATCAGTCAGAAAATAAATCGACTGCTTTCCATGTTTCTCACTCTTCCGATCTATGGCATTTACGCCTGGGTCATCCCTCAATTTCTCGTTTTAAATTACTGTCACATTTACTTCCTCATGGTCATAAAGAATTAGGGAACAATTGCACTATTTATCCACAGGCAAAACAGACACGTTTGCCTTTTCCAAAAAGTTCAATAACAACAAAATTCCCTTTTTTACTTTTACATTGTGATGTCTAGGGTCCTCATAAAGTCCCTACTCACACTGGTTTACGCTATTTTCTCACCATTGTAGACGATTTCACACGTTGTACATGGATTTTCCTCATGCATCATAAATCAGAGACACAAACTTTATTAACCAATTTTGTGCACTTTGTCAAAACTCAATTTCAAACAAGTGTTCAAACCATCAGAGTGGATAATGGCACAGAGTTTATTCCATTTGCACTTTTCTTCAAAATAAAGGAATTGAACTCCAACATTCTTGCATTTATACTCCGCAACAAAACGGAGTTATAGAACGAAAATATCGACATATTTTAAATGTTGCCCGTTCTCTCATGTTTCAATCAAATGTTCCACTTGA
Organism: Leucaena leucocephala; assembly: GCA_037074615.1. Taxonomy (NCBI): domain Eukaryota; kingdom Viridiplantae; phylum Streptophyta; class Magnoliopsida; order Fabales; family Fabaceae; genus Leucaena; species Leucaena leucocephala. Next base: position 13,373,203 of record CM073537.1, read on the forward strand.
ATTCTGGGGGGAATGTGTTTTAACGGCAGTTTACCTAATAAATAGAATTCCCACACCTTTGCTATCCAACAAGTCGCCCTTCGAGGTACTATATAACCGACCTCCTTCCCTTGCGCATTTGCGCGTCTTTGGTTGCGAATGTTACGCGACCAATACTCATCCTAAACAAAAATTTGATCCTAGAGCCTCTATTTGCCTTTTCATTGGGTACCCACATGGACAAAAGGGGTATAAGATTTTTGACTTAGCCACCAAGAAAGTCTCCGTTAGCCGAGATGTTTATTTTAGGGAACATATATTTCCATTTCATTCCCAATCAATTCCCAATTCATCAACTCTGCCTATATCTCCACATGTTTCCTTTGATAGCCTTCCCCAGCCGATATTATCTCCAATTAATTCCCCAAATCTTTCCCCCAATCCCACGCTTCCACCAAATCATGATTCCTCACCACCTTTCCCATTATCACCTCCACTAAATCATGACACATCCTTACCATATCAGAATATTCCCGATTCGTCCTCATCCCCCACCTCACTAGAGTCCTCACCTACGACACCTCCAGTTTCTCCATCACCTTCCGCCACCTCACACAACTCCTCTCCATCACCAGTACCTCCCGTCAATGAGCCCCTTCTTCGTTCCACTCAGCAGATTCAACCACCTGCATGGCAAAAGGACTACGACATGTCTTCCCACGCTCATCACTCTTCGACGAAACCAGGTTCTCGCCAAGGTACAAGGTATCCACTATCCTCTCATTTATCTATTTCCTGTTTCTCTCCCAATCACCGTGATTTTTTAGCCCTCTTAACAGCATAAACAGAACCTGCCTTTTTTGAGCAAGCCGATCGTGATCCACTTTGGCGCCAAGCCATGTCCGTCGAACTTGCTACACTAGAACGTAACAACACATGGCAGTTGGTTCCTCTTCCTCCGGGGCACAAACCCATTGGCTGCTGCTGGGTCTATAAGATCAAGTATCATTCAGATGGCACAATTGAGCGCTATAAAGCGCGTTTGGTTGCGAAGGGTTATACCCAAATTGAAGGCATAGATTATCAAGAGACTTTTTCTCCCACTGCCAAACTCACCACTCTCCGTTGTTTGTTAACAGTCGCAGCTTCGCGCAATTGGTACTTACACCAGCTTGATGTTCACAATGCGTTCCTTCATGGAACCCTCCAAGAAGAGGTGTATATGACTCCACCTCTTGGCCTTTGCCGACAGGGGAGAATCTGGTATGTCGGCTTCAAAAGTCCATCTATGGTTTAAAATAGGCATCTCGTAATTGGTTTTCCACTTTTGCAGCCACTGTTAAGTCTGCTAGTTACATACAGTCAAAAGCGGATTACTCACTTTTTACTAAATCTCAAGGTAAACAGTTCACTGCTATTCTTATTTACGTTGATGATATCTTGTTGACTGGAAATGACTTACATGAGATCAAGCTGCTAAAAAATCATTTGCTCAAACATTTTCTGATTAAAGACCTTGGTGAATTGAAATACTTTCTGGGCATTCAATTTTCTCATTCCAAAAAGGGCGTCTTTATGTCTCAAAGAAAATATGCTTTATACATTTTACAAGACGCAGGGTTGTCAGGTGTGAAACCAGAAAATTTCCCAATGGAACAGAATTTAAAATTGACAGATGAAGATGGTGAAGTTCTTCATGATCCGAGAAAGTATCGGAGACTGGTTGGCAGACTAATATACTTGACAATAACCAGGCTGGACATAGTGTATTCAGTACGTACACTAAGTCAGTTCATGAACACGCCTCGAAAGCCGCACTGGGAAGCAGTAATACGAGTCCTTCGTTACATTAAAAAGGTGCCAGGTCAAGGATTGTTTTTACCATCTAAAAATAATTTAACACTTAGTGCTTATTGTGATTCAGATTGGGGTGGATGTCGTACTACCAGGCGTTCTGTTTCTGGTTATTGTATTTTTCTCGGATTATCACTTATCTCTTGGAAGTCGAAGAAACAAATAAATGTTTTGCGTTCATTAGCAGAAGCGGAATACAGAGCAATGGCCAACACTTGTCTAGAGTTGACGTGGCTTAGATATGTACTTCGAGATTTAAAGGTTGATTTACACGAGCCAGCTTCATTATTTTGTGATAATCAAGCAGCCTTACATATTGCGGCTAATCCAGTTTTTCACAAACGTACAAAATATATTGAGATTGATTGTCATATTGTTCGGGAAAAATTACAGGCTGGGGTGATTCGTCCCTGTTATATTTCTACAAAGATGCAATTGGCAAACATTTTTACAAAAGCTCTTGGCAGAGAGCAGTTCGAGTACTTGTGTAGTAAGTTGAGAGTTTATGATTTACACTCTCCAACTTGAGGGGGAGTATTAAGGAAATTATATGGTAGTTATTGTGTGCATAACCTTGATTTAATTAGATGATTGTATAGGAGTATAATTAGGTTTGTAATTGCCATTCTTATAGCTAAAGTTTAGGAGTTGATGAGATCAACCTTCTATATATATGTACTATATTGATTCAATGAGACAATCAATCCAATCATAATCAAATCTCTTATTCTTGTGAAAGGGGAATAGGCTGTGGAGGTCTCCCTCTAGAGTATGGCTATTGTAATAAAAAAGGCCACACCAAGAATAATTGTTATAAGCTTATTGCATACCCAGCATATTTCAAACGAAATAAGGCTAAGCAGAACCAAGAGGCATATGCATTCAACCTGAAACTAGTATGTCATAAGAAGTAGAAGCAATGACGCATGCTGCTAATATAGTGTCCCCAAGTTTCACCCTGGAGAAGTATGAGTGCCTGCTTGACCTTCTGAAGAGAGATACAGAAGTTGGTACTCATGTCACATCCTAATTTTTCCTATCGGTATAATACGGATAGAGGAAAGAGGTTTGGAAATTATTGTGATGATGAATAGAGAAGAAAAGAATGATTAGATGAAGATTTAAAGAAGAAGGACTAAATTGAAAAGTATAAAGCTCCATGGTGCAAAATGTAAAGTAGATATAAACTTGAGGCCATTAAGTGTAATTATGAAAAGTTGAGGGCCTAAAGTGTAATTTTCAAAAGTTTCAAGGCAAAATGGTAATTATGAGAAAGTTGAGCCGGAAAAGACCCAAAAATGCCCAGAAGTAGTTCAGACCCAAATTTTTTCAGTAAATAGAGAAAATTATTCTGATCAGTTTGACGAGACATAGAATTTTGATTTGAGGTCCCGAAAAATTGATATGAATTTTCGAAGAAAGAAAAATTAATACAGTATACTATGGACCACAGAATCAAATGAAAATTGGTAGTAAATTCATATAATTAATATGAGAATTTATGAATCTAACATAACTCAAAAACGAGTTTTGTAGAATTTATTATAGAATTTTCAGTGGATTAAAACACTCGATAAATATGTTTCGGGGGAATTTCTCGGGAGTTGAGCCCATGAAGGTAGTGGATAATGTAGAAGGCCCAAAATGGCGCCTTATAGGTACAATAATATTTTTAGAAAAGTATGTGGGCCAGGGCTAATAAAGACCTGGAAAAATATGAAATTACGAAAATGCCACTGAGTATGCCACTGTGTTGTGTCATTGAGCTAGAGATAGACGAAGGGTATTTTGGTCATTTGACTATAGTTAGACAATCAAGGAGAGTTTCCAAAATAGTTGACCAAGGTCAGGGAATACTCTGATGAGGTGTAAAAAGACGATAATGCCCTTGAGATATTAAAGTAAATAAAGAAAAGCCAAGGGGCGTTTGGGTATTTTACCAAGAGATATGTGATTAAGTTTAGACCCAGTACAAGTAGGTCAACAATAGAAAGAATCCGGATACTGGATTTAAGGTCAGAAAGCATATTATCGAATCTCAGAAAAATTAAATTCAAAAATCAGTCTGATTTTTAGGGAATTGGACTAAGCCGGTACCGGATTGGACTGGAATTTTTTCATATGCTTCTTCCCTTGGAAATTTTGCCACATGTCCTATGAGGTGTCCTTTCATAATGTCATGAATGATGTCATAATTAGCTTTTAAGAAAAGTTAAATCCAAGAATAAATATGAGCCATTAGATCAAATAGGTTACAAAGTGATCTTGGCCATTTATTTTCCATTAGATTTTCTATAAATACCCCCACTATTTCTGCCCCAAACCGTGAAGCAAGAACCCTTGGGGAAGCTATGTCCAATTGAAAACTCAAGCTAAGCCAAGAAGAATCTAAGGTCCAAAGTTCAAGCAAGTTAGAGATTAAAGGTAAGTAATCTATCCTAGCTCATTTTCTTTTGACTTGGGAGCTTAAACTTAGGGTTTTTATAGAAGAAAGTTGAGTTTTCTCTAAGGTGTATATGCTGTCCAAAATCTTAGATGAAAGGGAAAGAAGAAATTAAAGTTAGAGTTATGTGATTGAAGCTTAAATAAGCTAGTTAGATGATTGGTTGTTGAATCAAGTTAATATTCTTGACTTTTCCATGTTTGAAACAATTCGGTATGCACTGTTCATAATAGAAGGAGATGGAATTTCAATGATCTAATGCTTCCATTGAGTTTATATGATGATTTTGTGTAGGATTGGATAGGTTTTGAACCTTGAAAATATTAGAATTGAAAGTCATAATGTTTAGAATTCTTCTCTGTTACTATTCACTCGCATAAATAGTGATTGGAATTCCATGATTTTGATACTTCCAATGGTTTTAAAATGAAAAGTTGTGTGGAATAAAGTAGAGAAACAAGTATGGGAAGCATTGGAATCAAAATGAGAATTTTTGGAAGAATTATGCATGTTTTTCAATTCTATCTAGAACAGTGCATGGGAGCTGAAATTTCATGATTCTAAGATCATAAATGGATTCAAAAGATGAAATTGTGTAGGGTAAGTTCAAGACATCAATTGATTCAAAAGTCAAGTCAATTGATAAAGACTAAAGGAAGTTATGTTAATTAAAGTAAGTTTAATGTTCAAGAGAAGTTAGATTGTAATGAATGGATAATTATGTGATGTTAGGATTTGATTGTGGACTCAAAAGAGGCACCCACACATCAAGAAAAAGTAAGAAGGAAGAAGCAAAGTTAAAGTGAAAGGAAGTAAAGCAATAAGGTAGTAAACTTACCCTAAACTTGTATGTATTGAATGTTATGCTTCATTGTGCTATGGCTTTGTTAAATTGTGTGCATATGTGTAGATGATTGAAGCTCTATTTCTATGATTACTTTAGCCAATTGTATTTCATATGATACATGGAAGCATGCTCATTACACTATGGTAACATTTTCACAAGCAAGCACAAGTATTTACATTAATACATGCATTGTTTAGTATATTTTGCTACTGAGATTTTCCTAGAAATCTCACCCTATCCATGTATCCACAATCCCAACAGGTTTATGAATGATTAAAGAGGATGAATAAGCATGAAGAGGAGTTAGGATTGGTCAATATAAATGTTATATGATGTTATGTGAAGAATTCTTACAAGTAATGATGCTATATGACCAGTTTAAGCAACAATGTTCATGATATAATGAAAAATAGTAAATGATGAAATAAATATATTAAATTTTATAGACATTTATTTAACATATCAAGCTTCATTTTGACACCAAGAACACCTTATTTTGATGTCTGTACAAAGAGAACCAATTTTCCAAAAATGGGGACTAGAATCTATTTTAGAATTTTTGACCAAATAAACAGTAATATTTAACGATTAAACTGTATTAATTGGCTGAGCATTTGGTTAGGAACTTATTTTTCTCTAAAACTTCAAGGTGTTAGCTTCCAGTAGAATTTTGAACCACTTTATTTCGATTTTTTTAGAATTAATTATGATTTTTCAAAGTTCATTGCCTAATTTGGAATATTATATGAACAGTAATTCGCTAAGAGTAAAAATTTTAGATTTAGCTAATGGACTTGAAAGATCATGTAAGTGGTTCTAAATGCTACCGAATAGTCCCTAAGACGTATGAAAGAAAGGATGTTACAACTCACGCCCTTACTGGTACATGTTTGATAAATTGTTCCTTTCATTATGGTATGCATATTCTATGGGTCATAGATTCGTGTGCATTGACCTATATGGTAGGAGATTTATCCTTACTTAATAGCTATAAGCCATACCAAGGACCTATTAGTTTGATTAAAATACCAAATAGACAAAGGATGTTAGTAACTCATGTAGTAAATATTAAATTTCCAAATGGAATTGAATTAAAAGATGTCTTATATGCTGCAAAACTTAAATTCAACCTAATCTCAGTATCTAGGATCACTAAGGATATTTGTTGTGTGGTTGCTTTCTTTCCCAATGAATGTTTGATACAGGACTTTTAGGGTGGCAAGATGAGGGGGATTGGTAAGCTAGTAGAAGGCCTATATTTGTTGAAAATGCATGAGAAATATGGTTTTGTCAATTCTATATGAATACTGTCAATACTACCCAAGATTGTGATAAACCTAAAAAATTTGTGGTTACTACATAGAAGATTAGGTCATGCACCATTTTCTGTATTGAAACATCTTAGTCTTGTACACAATAAGAACATGATCATGAATAAAGAGTGTGATATTTGCATTCAATCCAACCAAATGAAACTGTCTTTCTCCTAGTTGCATTAAAACTTCCACTTGTTTTTAGCTCTTGCATATGGATGTTTGGGTGCCATATAGAATCCCAACTCATTCAGGTCATGATAGAGGAGCACGGCATGATCAAGCATCAAAGGAAGACCAAAACACGGAGCTTGGAGCCCAAGCTAAAAGATGGAAGTCCAATACTCTAAAAGACCCATTACAAGGCATTGCAGGCCCAATGACAAGAGCAAGGACCAAATCTATGAAAGAGGCGTTGAATTATTTGATAAAAGATCTTAAAGAGTTAGAACCTATTTATTTGAAAGAAGCATCCCTCAATCAGCCCATCAAGGGTCCAAACATGGTGATTACATTGCTAGATGCCAAATAAGATGATGTACAAGGCCCATGTGCAGTCCAGATTGAAGCATTTACTCAAAATACCATGTGACAAGCATGTGCCTTAGAGGAGGAGCATAAGTGACGTCCAAGAATATTCAAGAAGCATCAAGAAGGTGTCTTTATGTATTAGTTATGGTTTAATTTCGTTTTTTTTAAGTTTCCATTTCTATTTGCATTAAATAAGGCCTTTTGGTCAAAGATTGCATAAGAATATTTTAGGTTAGTTTTCTATTTTTAGGTAGCAGCCTTTTTCTTCAAGAAAAGGTAATTTTCCTATTTCCTTTAGCCTTAATTGGCGCCAACCAAGATAGTCAATCATCATTAAGACACATTTATGGCATTTATGACGTAGGGTTTTTTTATTCTAGATTGTTCTTTTGCTGCCTATGTAAGGCTACATTTTTTGTAATTGAAGCAGATTTGAATGAATGAATTTTAGAGAATTTTATTTCTATTGAGTGAGCTTTGCTTGCCTCCTCATATTCTCGTGGGAATACTCGACTGTATCAAGGGATGATCATCCTTGTGGTGTCTCCATGGCTAGGGTTGTAAGAGACAGGTTCTCTTAAGGTCTTACCTTCGATCGTTCGTCTAATTTCCTAACTTGTCTCTAGCCGATCCGTATTCGTACCTTATATCATTTGGTATCAAAGCTAAAGTTTGCTAGAATTCAAGTTCTATCCTTTTATATATTATTTCTGTTTTCTTGTTTCATCTTCTTAATTCTATCATTTGTCCTTCGTCCTTTGCTTCCATCAATTTGGTTCTTCGCCTTTCCACCTCCTATTTGTGTTTTTTTTGTGACTTTCTACGTTCCTTTGAGCAAAAAAAAAAGCTCAAAAAAAAAGCTTAGAAAAAAAATCCAAAAATTCAAAAAAAAAAGAAAAAAAGAAGAAGGAGGAGCTGTAGATTTGAGAATTGTAATGTTAAAGATGAGTTTCCATAGAATCAAGAAAGAGCTCTCAGTCTGTCAAGAGTTTCCTAAAATTGAGAAGAGCTTCCATTACAAGTCACAACTAGTTTCCTAAATCATTAAACTTGGGTAGTAACAGTTCTTATTTTCGCTCTTTGCATATTTCCTAATTTTTCGTATTACTTAATTTGAATTTCTTTCCTTTTTCCTTCAAGTTTCCTATTTGCTTCCTTCCTTCCATATCTCACCTTCCTAACTTGATTTGCTTTTCTTGCAAGGTGCTCAATTTCCTAAATTATTTTCGAGGTAGCACATTTCCTAAATATTTTCTTCCCTTTTTTTTTCCTTTCTTTTCTAATTCATAGCTTTCCATATTCTCCTTTCTTATCTCTTATATTTTTCTGGTTCTTGCAATTCTGGTTGTGGAGATTACCATTTATTAACATTGTCTCTTGATTTTGTTGAGTTTCAATCAAGAATATTATAGGAGGCAAGTTTGAGTGGTAAAAGGCGAGAGTGTTATTACATCAATTTAAAAGCCGGATTTGAGTTAAACACGAGTGACACTACCATTTCTTGAGTGAAACACGTGAGTAGAGTGGTAAGGTCCCTTCTTACTATTTCATTTCTCTTTGATCACACTAACATTTTAGTTTCAAGATGAGTGACAGAGAAGCCCCTATGGAAGAATTCAACACAGATCCTAAGCTGTTCATGAGAGCCATGAGAGATGAATTTTTCAAACTCAAGTTGGAGCTAGCGAAGCTAAAAGCATCCAAAACAAGTAGTGGTGACAAGGAGGTGATTAGATCTGGTTCTTCATCCTCAAAGAATAGGAGCAAACCTGAAAAATGTGATTTTGACACCTATGACCCAAAGGTCAAGTACCCTACCTTCAAGGGTAATATAAATCCAGATGCATACCTTGATTGGGAGATGAAGTTTGAGCAAATCTTCAGAATGAATGACTGGCCAGAAGAAAAGAAGGTAAATATTGCTTCATATCAATTTTCTGACTATGCTATTGTTTGGTGGGAAGATTTACAGCTTAAAAGGCGTCTTAAGGGAAAAGGACCACCTCATACATGGGCAAAGCTAAAGAAACTCATGACAACAAGTATGTCCCTAGTTACTACTACCGAGAGCTAAATAGAAAGTTACGACTATTTGGCCAAGGCTCTATGACTGTCGATGAATATGCGCATGAACTTGACCTTCTTAAAATGCGAGCTGGAGTACAAGAAGGAGAAGAAGCAAGCATGACTAGAATCACTGATGGGTTAAGGCCTAAAATTAGAGACAAAGTTGAGATGTACACTTTTGTTGATAAAGAAGAGCTAGTGCATAAAGCCATCAAAGTTGAGAAGCGGTATAAAGAAAAATACTCCAAATCCTCATCTCATGGTTGGAGGGACTCTAGATCAGCATCGAAGTGGAAGGATTCTAAGGCTAAAGATGTTGCAAAATTCACACCAAAAGCCAAGGAGGAATCCAAGCCCAAGATTGAGTGGAGAACTTCTTCTACTAATAGCACCTCTTCCCTTTAATGTTTTAGATGTCATGGAAAAGGGCATATTGCTTCCCAATGTCCCAATAAGAGGGCCATGATCCTCAAAGATAATGGCGAGTATGACAGTGTGCATTTTAGCGATAAAAGTGATGATGGCATGCCTTCTTTGGTGACTGATTCTGAATTGGAGATTGATGAAGCTGAACCTGTTAAGGGAGAAGCATTAGTGGCTAGCAGAGCCCTAAACATGCAACCAAAGGAAGATAAAGAGCCAGAGCAGCGAGAGCTCATCTTCCACACTAGGTGCTTCATAAAGAATAAGGTATGTAGCATGGTTATTGATAGTGGTAGTGTTACCAATGTTGCTAGTACCTTACTTGTTAAAAAGTTGAATTTACCTACTATGAAGCATCCTAAGCCTTATAAATTGCAATGGTTGAATGATAGTACTGAACCTAAGGTCACTAAGCAAGTTTTGGTTTCTTTTTCTGTTGGCAACTACCATGCTGAAGTTTTATGTGATGTAGTCCCAATGCTTGCTGGACATCTTTTGCTTGGAGGACCATGGCAGTTTGATAGTAGAGCTCACCATGATGGTTACAAAAATTGTTATTCTGTACCTTTCAATGGAAAAATCATTGTATTGAAGCCTCTTAGGCCTAAGGAAGCTTATGATGACTAAGTGAGGATTGAGAAAGAATGCAAAAAAATAAGTGGGTGGAGTGAAAAAGAGAGAGTACAGAAAAAAAGAAAAGAAAAGGCATGAATGTGAGAAAAATGAACAAAAGAAAGAGAGTCTATTTGCTGGAAAAAGCGAGGTTAAGAGAGCATTATTAAGTGAGCAAGTCTTGGTGCTTGTGTGCAAGGCCCCTCTAAGCCTTCTAGTGTTGTGGCTTTGTTGCAGGAATTTGGTGATATATTCCCTGATGAAGTTCCCGATGGGCTTCCCCTTTTAAGAGAATTGAGCATAGGATTGATTTCATCCCTGGAGCTTCTATACCTAATAGACCAGCTTATAGAGCCAATCCCGAAGAAACTAAAAAGATTCAACACCAAGTTGATGAACTCATGAGGAAAGGCTTTGTAAGGGAAAGTTTGAGCCCATGTGCTGTTCCAGTACTTCTAGTGCCCAAGAAAGATGGTTCATGGCGAATGTGCATTGACTGTAGAGCCATCAACAAAATGACAGTTAAGCATCATTATCCTATTCCTAGGTTAGATGACATGTTAGATGAGTTACATGGTGCTACATTCTTTTCTAAAATTGACCTAAGGAGTGGTTATCATCAAATTTGCATGAAAGAGGGAGATGAATGGAAAACAACTTTTAAAACTAAATTTGGATTGTATGAATGGTTGGTTATGCCCTTTGGGTTGACCAATGCACCTAGTACATTCATGAGCTTAATGAATTATGTTTTTCGTTCATTTATTGGAAAATTTGTGGTTGTCTACTTTGATGATATTCTTGTTTGTAGCAGAACTTTAGATGACCATGTTATGCACTTGTGTGAGGTGTTTACAACTCTTAGAGAAAATAGCTTGTATGCTAATTTTCAAAAATGTTCTTTTTGCATGCATTCTTTTGTGTTTCTTGGTTTTGTTGTAGGTGCTCAAGGGATATGTGTGGATGAAGAGAAGGTTGTCTTTGAGCCTAGAGACTGGGTTTGGGTACACTTGCGAAAGGAGAGGTTTTCAGAACAACGAAAGTCTAAGTTGCAGCCAAGAGGAGATGGCCCTTTCCAAGTCCTAGAGCGAATCAATGATAATGCTTATAAAATAGATTTGCCTAGCTCCTATGGTAATGTAAGTGCTACATTTAATATGACTGATTTATCTCTCTTTGATGCTGTAGATTCGAGGACGAATCCTTTTGAGCAGGGAGGGAATGATAGAGGAGCATGGCATGATCAAGCATCAAAGGAAGACCAAAACATGGAGCGTGGAGTCCAAGCTAAAAGATGGAAGTCCAATACTCTAAAAGACCAATTACAAGGCATTGCAGGCCCAATGACGAGAGCAAGGACCAAATCTATGAAAAAGGCGTTGAATTATTTGATAAAAGATCTTAAAGAGTTAGAACCTATTTATTTGAAAGAAGCATCCCTCAATCAGCCTATCAAGGGTCCAAACATAGTGATTACATTGCTAGAAGCCAAACAAGATGATGCACAAGGCCCATGTGCAGTCCAGATTGAAGAATTCACTTAAAATACCATGTGACAAGCATGTGCCTTGGAGGAGGAGCATAAGTGACGTCCAAGAATATTCAAGAAGCATCAAGAAGGCGTCTTTATGTATTAGTTATGGTTTAATTTCGTTTTTTTTAAGTTTCCATTTCTATTTGCATTAAATAAGGCCTTTTGGTCAAAGATTGCATAAGAATATCTTAGGTTAGTTTTCTATTTTTAGGTAGCAGCCTTTTTCTTCAAGAAAAGGTAATTTTCCTATTTCCTTTAGCCTTAATTGGCGCCAACCAAGATAGTCAATCATCATTAAGACACATTTATGGCATTTATGACGTAGGGTTTTTTTATTATAGATTGTTCTTTTGCTGCCTATGTAAGGCTACATTTTTTGTAATTGAAGCAGATTTGAATGAATGAATTTTAGAGAATTTTATTTCTATTGAGTGAGCTTTGCTTGCCTCCTCATATTCTCGTGGGAATACTCGACTGTATCAAGGGATGATCATCCTTGTGGTGTCTCCATGGCTAGGGTTGTAAGAGACAGGTTCTCTTAAGGTCTTACCTTCGATCGTTCGTCTAATTTCCTAACTTGTCTCTAGCCGATCCGTATTCGTACCTTATATCAGGTCATCAATATTTTCTTAATATAGTAGATGACTATTCTAGGGCAACATGGATATTTTTTATAAGACATAAATCTAACACAACATTAAATATTAAGCAATTCGTTACATATATATTTATTCAATGCAATTAAAGAATTTTTTTGGTTTGATACAAATATTGAAGGTAAGATAATTGAAATGAACAACCTACAAATGAAGAATTTAGATTAAATGAACAACTAAGACAAGGGATAAATATTGATCATGACACTTTACCTATTGATTATGACACTTTACGTCCTTTGGCACCTAATATCTCTCAAGCAGGAAGAGATATGAGACCACCAATATGGGCAAAGTACTATGTGTTTAATGATATAATTAAAGAAAGAGGTGGAAAGAAAAATAATTGCATATATCCAATAGAAAATTATATCTCTTACAATAATATTTCTACTTCTTATATGTTCAATTGATTCTATTTCTAAACTAGGGTCTTATAATGAGGCTGTAAAGGACTCAAACTGGGTAAAGGCAATGGAACTAGAGATTCGTGCTTTAGAAGATAACAAGACATGTGACATTGTCCCTTTACCCAAAAGAAAGCAGCCTATAGGTTGCAAATGGGTTTTCAAAATCAAATATACACCTATGGGGGAAATAGATAAATATAAAACTAGGTTGGTTGCAAAGGGTTATACCCAATGAGAAGGAATTGACTATCATGAAACTTTTTTCCATGTTGTAAAGATGATAATTGTAAGAATAGTACTTAAAATTGCAGAACTTAATGACTAAAATTTATATCAAATTGATGTCCACAAAACTTTCTTGCTGGGTGATCTAAATGAAGAAGTCTACATGACCATACCCCAAGGTTTTAAAAGCAAGGGGAGAATATGGTATGTAGACTAAATAAGTCATTGTATGGGCTTAAATAAGCCTCAAGGAAGTAGAACTCAAAGATGTCCATGGTTTTAATAAAAGGAGGTTTCAAGCAGAGTAAGTATGATTACTCTTTAAATGTCAAGAAATATAGTGATGGCATACTATTACTCATCACTAGAAATTTTGAACAAAGAATTAAAGAAGTAAAAAGCTTTCTTCATGACGGTTTCAAAATCAAGAATTTAGGTCTAATGAAATATTTTTTGGGAATTAAGGTAGCTAGGTCTAAGAAGGTAATCATCCTTTCACAACAAAAATATATACTTGATTTGTTTGTTGATACAGGGATGAGTGGTTGCAGACCCTCGACAGTATCAATGCAACAACATCTAAAACTATTGGCTTATGAAGAAGGGAAAGATCGAAAGGACAATTTGTTGGACCCAGAAAGATATAGAAAGCTGGTAGGTAGATTAATATGTCTTACTTTTAGTAGGCCTAACATTTCTTTGTCTGTGTAGTGTTTGGGCTAGTTTATGCAGACGCCTATAAAGTCACATATGGAAGCTATACTTGTTGTGATCAAATACTTGAAACAATCACCTGGGCTTGGGACGTTGCTTAGCTCAGAAGGAGGCTTGGAGTTGAAGTGTTTTTGTGACTCAGACTAGGGGTCTTGTGGAACTACAAGAAGGTCTGTAACAAGGTATCTCTTCAAGTTAGTTGGTTCACTTATAACTTGGAAGACAAAGAAGCAAGGGATAGTATAAAGGTCATTTATAGAGGCGAAATATAGGGCGTTAGGAGCTGCAATATCTGAAATCATTTGGGTGATCGGATTGCTCAAGGATATGAATATACAGCAAAGAGAACCTGTTAAGGTGTATTGTGATAGCAAGGCTACTATTCATATAGCAGTAAACCCGGTGTTTCATGAAAGGACGAAACACTTATTGTCATTTTGTAAGGAAGAAAGTGACAGGAGGAGTAATCATGTTACAATATGTGAGGTCAATAAATCAAGAAGCTGACTTACTTACCAAGGCTATGAGCAAGGAAATTCAATCCAAACTGCTTGTCAAGTTAGGAACTATTTATTTATTTAACTTTCAACTTGAGAGGGAGTGATAGAAACAAGTGTATAATTAGTTTGAAGAATACAGTTTATTGTAGACAGTATGTAATTGTTAGATAATTGTTTTCTTATTGACCTTAGGAATTATGAGCCCAATGGATTCACTATATATATATATGTGGTGTAATGTGTACTAATCGTGTACTAGTTATTTTCTATGATCATGTACTAGTTGTTTTCTATAATTAATGAGAACTTCATAATTCTCCAATTTCTTCAGTGTGGATTAACAAGGAGAAAGTTGTAGAGATTCCACGCACCACCCTCATCCTCCATTCATACTCCACTTCAACAAATACCTTCTTCTCCCTTCTTTCGCAACTTGGGACAAGGTTCATATGATTAAATGAAATGCTCGTTAATTTTCAAATGGAATAATTGGTCTACATTTGGTTATGACTACATTACTCGTCTAGACTTGATTATATCAGATCATAGTTGATGAGCTTAGTCATAAATGAGTTAAAAATTGATAGACTAAGAGATTAATTTTTCTTAATTTTAACTTATAGGTTTTATGGAATTTCATTTATAAAAATGTATGGGTATTAAAAAGGAAGAAAATTCTACAAAGTCGACAAAATTCTATAAATTAAAATTAATGGTTTTTATATGTAAAGAAATACCTATAATAGACCAAACATAATGGTTCAACTTAAATAAAATAAACTATAGAAACCTAATTCAAAATTGAAATAAACTATAAAAACCTACGAATTAATTTTTACTATATATATACATATACAGATAAATTAATTAGTTAATTAGACCTTTTGAGCTACAAGATACAAGCAGGGAAGTAAAATGGCTAGGTCTTTTAAATATAATATTCTAAGTTCGAACTAGGACGTATATACGGAAAAGACTTTATTATATGAGACAAAATCCACTTCCATGATTTTTACACCTTAAAATAATTAATCTCTAATTATAAGCTGAGAATACTACCTAGACTCTAAAAGAACATGGACGTCACTTTGACAAAAGATTGACTTCTTTTATTTTTTATACATGTGAACTTAGTCTGACTTCACATGTTAAATTGAGAAGTTTCATTGCACTAACTGCAACAAAACATACACACACAATATATATATATATATATATATATATATGTGTATATTTTGAAATATTATTTTAACAAATATATATACATATTTAATTTCAAAAATATAATAAATAAGTTTACAAACAATAAAAGTATAAAATGTAAAAAAAATTAATTATATATATATCAACTAATATTTTGGTAATTTAAATGATTTTCAAACAATATTTATATTTGTTAAAGACAAGTATTTTAGCCTAAAATATGTTAATTAACAGTCAAATAATAGTTGAATGGATGTTACATAATTTTTTATTTCATGGGAGTTTATATATATTTTTAAAAATATAAGGGATGTTTTGTAATTGAGGTAAATATACATTACAAAAATATTACATTTGATACTTTTTTTTTTATACATATTATATTTGATACTTTTTTTCTTGGTCCCCCCAAAACCGTTTTAAGAGTAAGCCCAAAACTAGCATAGAATATTTTAGCTGGTCCCCACTCCCCCAAATCCATTTTTAACTCACTCAGATCTTGGATGATTTCTTATTAGGGTTTAGGTCCAATCAATATTTTTTTGTATGGGCTTCAGCCCTTCTCGATTTCTTAACCCAAATAATGCAACGGACCCACCACCCTCCCTCAATAATTAATATACATATTATAATTATTTCTAAATTTTATATTATTATTATTTATAATTCACCTATTCATATTATAAAATTATTTTTAAATATAAATAATTATTATTGAAAAAAATAAGTTCTTTTTTTTACCTCTAGGTGTTTTTGATATATATATATATATATATATATAATAAGGATAAATTCACCATTCTTTTGAGCAAAATGCTATAAATAGGAAAAAATTCCTCATATTCAAGGGTGACAAATATTTATACAAAGACCAAATTTCGGGATTCAAACTTATACTCTCCTGACAAACAGTAAAATCACTTATTACCTCAACCAATAGTTTATTAATAGACATATTCTTTTTTAGGTGTTGTTATTTTGGTTTGACGTAGAAGCACGGTCATTTTTTATGTGTAAGTGCGCGTATAGTAGTGTTGAAAAAAGAGAACTTCAGTACTTAGAAATGAAACATTTTTAAAACGTAGGTTATGGTTGCAATGGACTCAATTTTTGTAACAAGTAATAATATTGAATGCAAAAACTATAAATAAACGGATCCAATCATCCAATTAATTGTGCAATCCTTTATTATTTCAACGCAACGGTATATTATTCATATATATATATATATAGAGAGAGAGAGAGAGAGAGAGAAATGAAGGAGCAAAGTTTAGAGAAATGGTTCTTCACATGAGGGTGAAGAAGAAGATGGTGCAGGTGAAGGAGAAGGAGAAGCAGAAGCAGAAGCTGTGACATTAACGCTAAGCTTTTGGCCACTGTTACAGTGACCTGTGAAAGCACATCCAAAGTAAAATTCACCGGTTCGGTTGAGAGTCACTCTTGCCGGTCCAGTGTTGAGAACTTGTATAGGGTTCGTGAAGTTGCATTTCTCAAAGTTGGCCTGAGTCAATATGGCTACCACATGTCTTCCGGTAGGAAAGTTGAACACTGCAAAAATAAAAATAGCAAAAGAAATGAGTAAGTATGTTCACTAGGGATATCTAATGCCTTTTTTTTTATTTTAGTTTTTCTTTCATTTTTTTATTAAGATATTCTGAAATCCTACGATTATGCAATCGTACACCTAGTTGACTAATTAGAAAATGAATTGAATATATATATATTATACAAACCTAATATACATAATATATTAGGTTTTTGATAGAGCATAATAATATAATATAATTTATATAATTAACTACACTTCATAAGATAAAATTTGTTATTATTGTTGTACAGATAAGTAATGAAAAGGACTATTAATAAGGGAGTTTATCTGTATAATTAAATATAAGAGTTTAAAGGATTTTATAGTAAAATTTTAAATTTTAAAAAAGGTTATATATAGGTAACATAAAATTCATGAGAGTTTTTACAATTTCACCAAAATTTAAATAAAATTGAACGAATGCATGAACACAGGACATCAAAATGTCTATTTTGCTTAAAGATTTGACTCTATTTGTTTTTCTTCTAAGCACATATATATCCATTTATTAGAATTAGTCATATTTAAAGTATTATCGGACACTAAATATGAACATATCTTCTAGCAAAAATTTTAATTTTAATTTACTATATTATAAAAAATTAACTTTTTTTGTTAAACTGGATTCGGATTGGTGAAAGATTTGAATTTGATTTAGGTACCTAGAGTGTCGTTGACTTTGAAAGTGAGATTGTTGGCCCAGTTGGAATAGAAAGAAGCGCCACCAGGAGGATTATTGATCCACCCTATGGAATCACCCACTGTGAAATCTTCGGCTTCTGTTGTGTGTAGGCAAATTGCCACCACAAGAATTGCCACTTTCACTAACTTAGCCATCTCTACGTGATAATATGTGATCTCAAGTCGTCTCTCTGAGCGCTTTGTAAATCAATGCTTCAGCTTGAAGATGTGTGCGTGTGTATATATATACACACTACAGCTTTTAAGGGTATGTTTGATATGAGGGAATAGAGTGGAGTTGAGGAGTAGGGGAAATGTTAACGAGTTCGATTAAAAAAGTTGGAGAAATATAGTTGAAAGCTTCTAATTAATTTTTTCTTATTTTTTATTTTATATTTTCTCTTTATTAAAATTTTATAACCCCACTCCTCCAATTTCTTTTAAATTGAGGTCAATAAAAATTTCCTTCCCCTCCCTTTCATTTCCCTCACACCAAACATATCCTTAAATGGTATTTTAATTTTCATATGCAGAAGTGGTAGGGGAAAAATCAAAATATTGATATGGTCCAAAAATGCATGATTATATATAGCTAATAAGCTTCCTTTTGGGGCATAAAGGAGGGGGGGAAATCAACCCAAATAACGCCATAAAATGACCAGGTTAGTAAAACATTGATTCTGTGCATGTATTGCGTACTAATTAATCGGCATTGACTACGATCAATTAATCTTAGTTCCACGTTTTGGACTATATCAATATGTAACGATAAATTCTCCAGGCTCCATAAGCACGAAAAAAAACAAAGGTTTTTGTCTAAAAAAATATGACAAAAATGCACATTTAGTTTTTAACTTTACATAAAGTTTCATTTTACTCCCTTAATTTTTATTTTTATTTTGCTATAGGAACCAATCTTAGTTAAGGCGTTGTCGAGTATTAGATATAAGCAACAAAAGTTCACATCTTGGTTTGCCATGTTCTTATCGATTAAACCCTTGCTCTAGGTCCAACTCCCCCTTGGTCCCTTAATTTTATAGTATCTGTTAGGTCTTTTGTTTTAACTCTAACATTGTTAATAAAGAATGTTACATTAAAATGTTAAATGTTAACAAAATATTCTCAAAGATAATATATTAAAGTTAATTTTAAATAATAATGATTGTTGCAAGAATAATTTCAGACTAACATTATTAAAATTAAATGATTGAAAAGATACTTTTTTAAAAATTAAAGAATCAAACTAAAAATTTGTATAAAGTTTGAGGGCCAAATAGCAAATATATATAGACTTTTAACAAAAAAAAAAACAATGTTTCAAATAATAACACTGTCATATAATCTCTACAGATATGAATGTGAAGTTGGTTGGTACATATTTTTGACCTTGACCAATATGTACATATTTTATGAGTAAAAAATGGATGCCTATTCATTTGCTTCATTCAATGAATATAGCTTGAAAATGATTCATGCATGTGTACCAATATAAAGCACCTTAACACCTATAACTCTATTAAATTCCTATTGGACAATTATCAAGTTGTTGCCATCACTTTAAGCTGACAGGGTGGAAAAACATGTTATTAATGTATATTGACAATATTATTATTATTTAAAAATATATCTTGAAAATATGTTATACATTGAGGGTATTACTAATTAATTTTTAATAATATCTTTAAAACAAAGAAAATTACCCAATGCTCGTGTGTGTATCAGTGTATATGTAGATACACGCGCGTGTATAATTGCATGAAAATATTAAACATATAGTAATTATATATACATTTATTATTTATTTTCCGAGAGGGGAAGATATGTAAGTTATAGAAATTAATAATATTAATTATATATAATTTACATTATATTAGGAATGCAATATAAATTAATAATGGGTTAAAGTATAAATTTATTCCGAAAGTTTTCACTCACGAGCAAGGCTATTCAGAATTTTTTTTTGGGCTAAAAGTCATTTCAAAAGTTTCTAAAATGTATCAATATTCATTACAAAAAAATTGACTTTCAATTGAGACAAAAGTCGCCTCTAAAAGTGCAAAAGTCACCGCTGAGTCGTCACCTATGAGATTATTGCCTATAATCATTGGTGACGACAATTGAAAGTCACCGCTGAAGGTCAACAATCAACAGTAACCCCCCTGAAAGTTCAACAGAAGGTGTCAAAATGCATGTCGTCGCCAAAGGCAAAGCAAAGGTGGCGACAAAAGATGTCACCACCTAAAAGAGAATAAGCGGCTACTTAAAAGCCTAAAAGGGAATTAGTGGCTGCTAAACTATTACCGCCTCATGTTGTATCAGCAACAGTATTCTATGTAGCTGCCTAAAGTAGAATCTGCATAAATTATTTCGTCACAGAAAGTAATTAGTTACTATTTTCCTAATTTTTCTTAAACGAAAGCCCGTAATGTGCTAATAAATATAAAAATAAAATAGTAAATAACTAAATAAAGCAAAGTCTAATAATATTAATGAATAATTTACTGTCATCCTTTTAAAATATTATAGTACTTCAATTACTTAAGCACATTTAAAAATAAAATAAAATAATTTAGTTGAAACATAAATATTAATATGGAAGGACCAATGTTAGGAGTAGAAGAAGTAGGCGAATCTGGATGCCCCTTTATATCAAGGCAGTGAATTGAGCTTGTATCCTTTATCACATTTGTTCTTTTAGTCTTTGTTCAAATTGCATACGCTCTTCTTCCATATTTACACACTCTACTACAAACTTTTCTTCCATTTTTTCTCTCTCCTCTTGATTTTTTTTATCAAATTCTTCCTACAATTGTGTATGCATACTTTACACAATTGAACTATCATTAAATTGAGGGCAATTTCTCTTCCTTAAAGGCTCCGCTCCATACCCTCTCTCTCTTATATATCCTGACCTCTCACTAAGAACATCCACCAATATTTTATCTGAGATTATTCGAGCATCGCTCTCTAAATCTTGGTATTGTTACTAAGAAAGTTTATGCATACGAACCTATAATAAAAACAAAAAAAAAACTAATTAATTAAAAATAAAATTAACTCAAAATTTTGTAGCGGTTACCCCGACTGTTACATAGGTTAAGTTTAACTATTAATTGATAAAATATATTTCCTTATTAACTGTTCATTTCAAAAATTACAAAAATATATTTCAGGTTGTAAAGTGAACAATAAAAAAATAAGAAGTAGCAGATCGATGGAGGAGGAGCTTAAATTAGCTAAAGAGTAATGAAGAAGAAGATTTGATCATTGCATGCAGGACATGCTGAGGAAGATTGCCAAGAACAAGGCGTTGGCAATCATCTGCTACCATACTCTAGCGACAACAAGATAGGCGGATACCTCTTCAATTTTCTCTTTTGTCACACAATATGCTTCCATGTAACAGCTGAGTTTTCAGGTTGCGCACTTTGCGGTGACGAATGTGCTAAAACGCGATGTTTCATTTAGGGGGGTTTGCCGTAGCAAACATGAAAAAAATTAAATAAACATCTTACGCTTTGGCGACATTTAAATAAAAGAGAAATTTGAGAGAGAAAAGATGCTATGCTAGGGCACAAATCTTTGAGATAGTTCTTGACATTCTAGGAGGTCCGACCTCATCGGTAAGCAGATCTAATCCTTCCAAATCAATTTACTCGAGTAGTTTCTTTAGTTTTCTTATCTAGAGTTGCTTTTGGGAATCCCGGTTGGAAAATCTTTGTAAAACCTCCATCTAGCCCATTCGAAATCATTCTGTGTTTACGCTTTGAATATGATAGACTATCTAAAGAGTTCGGAGGACTCCTTTCGTAGTTCGGGGTTAGACTGAGCAAGATCAAGTAACTCTGAGTCACTCAAGAAAGTCCTTAGAGGTCGTTTTTATTCCCATAGTAATTTTAGGTGACAAATTTCTAATTGATTGTTATCCAAACGTTGTAGATCAGATGTGATTACCGTTTGGACCTAGAGCTCAGAGATCGATATTATGGTAATCTCTTGGTATAAGGTAACCAGAATTCTGCTTACTTTATCTGCTGGTATCTCCTATGATTTCTTTTTAAAATATGAATCATTCTGAGAGCAAATTCTCTATTGTTTTGTGAAAAGATTCAATAAGAATCATGTAAAAACTTTCTGAATTTCAAACTAGCCTGGTGGGATTTATTTTTGAGTAAAAAAGTATTGTTTTACCGAACCCTATAGGGATTAGATATAAGGCATTTTTTTTTTTTGAAAAAATCGAATCTATTGCAAACTATGCAATTCGTCGCTGCGAACGTGCGTTTTGCTCGCCACGATGATGAACTTTGCTCGCCACAGTGGGGTCCTTGTTCATCATGGTGAACGGTCCAGAATGAATATTACTTAATTTGTTTTTGTGTTGTGTGCTAGGATCTATGTTGTAATGTTAATAAGTTATGTATGAAATGTGAGCATGTGAAATACTGCAGGATGTGTGTGGTACTGTAACCACCTGGCACGGTTGCCATATGGCGCTCCATGGCTAATACCTTTCATTGTCATGACAGTAACCCTCGGCCTGCGAGACTCTAGTGGTATACCCGTATATAATAACTAATAACTCTGACAAATTAGCAATTACCCACTCTTTTCACCAACAAGTTTGAGTGTAAAGCGCTGACTACTACATATATTAGTGAATACCCACTCTTTTCACCAAGTTAACTATAATATAACAATTGTGGTCAATAGCTATTGTATTGTAGTTAATAGAGAATATGTTATAGTCAAAGTCTTACCCCACAACTTTCTTAAAATTGCAACTGAATGTTAAACTTAGTGAAAAGAGTGGGTATTCGCCAATATATAATGGTTAATAGCTATTATATTATAGTTAATGGCTAACCTATTGTAGCCAATGCCTTACATAAGAGCTTTTTTAACTTGGTGAAAAGAAGGTGTAATTGCTAATATGTTATAGTCAATAACTATTATATCGTAGCTAGTGGTTAATCTATTATAGTCAGTGTCATAAATCAGAATCTTTTTAAACTTGTTGGGTGAAAGAGTGGATAATCACTAATTTATTATAGTCAATAGCTATCATATTATGGTTTTTTTTTAATAAAAGGCCAAATGATATTAATAAATAAAATATAAAGTACATCATTATGCGGTATAAAAGGAGGAAACAAAGAAAATAAGTCAGCAGATACATAAGAAGGATTAACTACTACTACATACGAACTAGTAAATAAAGAGAGAAAGTTCCTAATGTCTTCCATGACAATATTTCCTGTTCCTTTCATTTGGCTGGTCATTTGAGCAAATTGCTTAACAGAGACCAAAAGTTGCAGAGATGATTTCACAGGAGAGAAAAGAGAAAGATTTAATAATCCAAGAAAGAATGGAGCTAAAACACTTGTAATTAAATAAATGATCCTCCATTTGTCTCCTAACCCACTGAAAGTATTGATATAGTTAATGGATGATATGTTGTTGATCTAGTCAAAGCTTGGTAGTTATGTATTATTTTCCACTATTTTACCAATAAGTTTTAGTGACTTAATGATTATATATTCTCTTGGAATCCAAAAGGTGTGGTGTGATTAAATCCCACCTTCACCAACTTTGCTCAGAATATTCCAGCTGGTGGGGCTGCCGCCCATACTGGAGCATCGGCCACCAACTGGGGTGGCTGGGGGTTGCCAACGTTAGAGCTTTGGTCGCCGGTGGGTGGGGGCTGACTAACTGAGGGGTTTAGAAATGTTAGAAGTATTTAATTGGAATTTTTTAAAGAAGAAAAAGAAACACCCATTCTAAATGGTTTACTCTTGCTCATCTAGTTGCTCTACACTTATGCATCTATCTGTACTCTTTTATGAGAACTACTTTATATTTTCATTCTTCACTCTGTGAGACAAGATTCTCAAGATGAGAAATTTCTTCAGTGCATGAGTGATTATAAGTAATGACTTTTGAAGAATCTACGATTATAAGTGGCTCTACAAAATGCCTATATATTGTAATATTTCATTTATAACGAAAAATATCTCATTTAAGATTAACGTCTAAGCCAAACCGGTATAAATTCTCTTGTACACTGCTTTCCTCTTTATATTTCCCTTGTCTTGAGATTGCATAACTACTGTTAGGCTTATTGCAATTTGGGTGGTGGGATTTGTACGTAAAATTGGTTTATCAAAAGTGCACATTTGATTCTTAAACTTTACATAAAATTTTATTTGAGTCTCCTAATTTTATAAAATATCTTTTTAGTTCTCTAATCTTAACAGTGTTAGTTTTATTAATATAACATATGGACATTAAAATTTAAATATTGACAAAACATTT
Source organism: Leucaena leucocephala (assembly GCA_037074615.1). Taxonomy (NCBI): domain Eukaryota; kingdom Viridiplantae; phylum Streptophyta; class Magnoliopsida; order Fabales; family Fabaceae; genus Leucaena; species Leucaena leucocephala. Next base: position 13,397,098 of record CM073537.1, read on the forward strand.
ACAAATGCTAACGTAATAAGTTTATTTGTTTTTAAAAAAAATAATGATTGGGACAAAAAACTATTAATTGAAAATTAACAGTGTCAATGTTAGAGAACTTAAAAAGTGAGAGACCAAATTAAAACCTTGTAGAAAATTAGAGGACTAAAGGCACATTTGGTTTTCATTCTTGGACATATGTTGGAGGTTAAGTTGAGGTTATAAAAATTATTAATAAGAAATTCCGGTTTAAAATTTAAAATGTTGACAAAATATTTATAAATACCTACCTATTAAGTTTAATTTTTTAAACAAAAAATAACCTTGTAGAAACTGACGCTATTAGAGTTGAAAACTGAAAAAATATTTTATAAAATATAAAAATTAAAACAAATTGAAACCACGTAGAAAGTCAAAGAACTAATGCCCTTTTACCGGTTGTTTTTATCCATGGACAACAGTACTGGAAGTTAAGTCGAGGTTAGAAAAAATCAATTATCAAGTGTGTATGGTTACAACTAGGGCCACCCTACAGAGATAGTGTTGGGGGATTGAATAAGAGAGATTATATGATATAATACCCACATATATGATGAGCCACATTTGAGCTGCTTGGGTATTTGCAGAACATGAGGATTAGAGGAGTGCACGTAATGCTTTTTTTGTGGATGATCAATCATATTGTAGGGGCCAGGTTGCCCCTTTTGTATTCATAAAATAATTGAAGAATATGTTTGTGCATGTCTCTGTGATTGTTTCTAATGAATTATTATGTGTGCGTACACGTATGTGTAACTCTTATATTTTACTCTAAATCATTGAGTAATCAGATTGTAGGGACCAGGTTAGTTTTATTTAAACTTATATATATACACACACACATGATCTAATTAGAGAGTTAATTTCGGTCCTAAATATAAGACTCATTTCCTATATTTATCAATTTTTTTCTAAAATTACCCATATTGATACTCTCTCAATAATAATCAAATAAGAAAAGGAGGAGAAGTTTGTTAGAAGGTTGAATTAGTAACGAGTTAAAAGTGATTAGTGATAATCACTTGTTATTATATGATCCTAATTCTATATAAAGAGTCATGGTCTATAGGTTAAGAGTGTGGGATAGTGAGATACTCACCAAAAGTAAGGAAGAGAGTAACTTGAGTCTCTTTCCATAAAATCTTACAAGTTATAGGATTAGTTCATCTCCCTCAAATGAGAATAGATTATCACTACAAAAACAAACTGAGTTACAGCGATTTATTTGTAGCGGTTAGGGGTAAACTACTACAAATTGTCATTTTGTAGTGGTTTGACAATTAACCACTGTAAATTTGTAGCTATTTAACCGTGAATAGTGTCTACAAAAATATTTTGCTGTGGTTACGACCGCTACAAATATGACATCAATCTGGCACCATAAGGCGGGAACAAAATTGTAGCGGTTAAAACAGCTACTAAAATTTGTACCACTATGCGCGAATAGTTTTCAACGGTCAAAATCGCTGCAAAATTCCAAGCGAATAAGTGACCATTGGTTTCACAACCGCTGTAAACTTCCCCACGGATAAGAGACGGTTCGTATGCCCGATTTTACAGCGGTTAAAACTGCAGCAAACTTACCTGAGGAAAATGACCATTCTCATTCCTCTCTGGGGACATGTTTATAGCGGTTTGAACCGCTACAAACTCCCACTCAAACCGATGCATAGACACGTGTTAGATACTATTGGCAATTTGCAGCGATTTTGTCATAATTAACAGCTACAAATGAACAAACCGCTACAAAAAAAATGCGCTTTTAGCAACCTATAAATACCCCCAACACCTTCATTTCAAAGTTTTGCGGTTTACTTGATGCGAATACCGAGATTTTAGTCCACTTTTGATATACGAATAGAAATTTTACTTACGTAGTTTATTTATTTAAAAAGTTGAGTTATTTATTTAATTTAGTTATATTTTGATTATAAATCCTTATTTTACGTTATTTAACTGTTTATTTATCGTAGTTTATATGATTAGGTGGATTAGGAATACCTTTTTGACTAGGAATATTTTTATTATGTTGGACTTTATTTTTATTTGTTAATAAGGAATATAAATTGGACTAGAGTGCCTCTTTGACTAAGAATACCTATTGGACTTTTTTTTTAATATGTTGGACTTGAGTGTTGTTTGACTAGGAATATTTTTATTTGTTAATTAGGATTGTGATTAGGAATTTAATATTTTGATTATTGAATTATGAATTTTTTCAATAAATTAGACTTTATTTATATATTGATTATTTACTTATAAAAATAGAGATAGTGTCATGAAATTATTTATAATCAATAAATGTGCAGTTGTGTATTTGTCATTTTAAATAGGACGAGTTATCGTAGTGGTAAGGTGTCGATGGAGCCGTATAGACCTACCCCTAGTGCTAATGATAAGGATTCTAAACTGGACATCAGTGTGGATGATTATGAGCACTATAAGCTCAACGAGACAATGATGTTATATCTGTTTGGTGGAGAAGCTACTCAGACTGGAAAATCTTCCCGTTAACATAATGTAGGCGAAGGAGCAGGCGAAGGAGGAGAGGATAGTAGGGTTGATCAGGAGGGCAATGAGGGTGTGGCTGGTGAGCAAGCAGATCAGTAGCCTCGTCGTGGAAGCTGACAAACGGGGCAGTTAGTAGAAGTCGTAGGTAAAAATTTATTTAATTTGTACTTTACGATTTATAATTTGAATTTTATATGAGTTTGAATAATATAATTATTTTTAATTATACTTTGTAGACGAGCAGGGGTTCAGGTCAACTAGCAAGATGACAGTTATAGACGTCTCCATGATGACAAGGGGCTTTTGATTATGCCGGTCAACAGTATGGACCATCCAATCCAATAAGGAGGCTAGTTGTACAATAAGTACCTGGGGTTGCTGGTGAAGGAGTGGACCCGTTTTTCCATCAACAAGAAGAACTAGTTGGTGATAAATGTGCCGATCAAGGACAGAGTGTGGAAACTAATAAAGGTAATTAATTTTAATCTTACATCAATTATTTAAATATGAATATTTTGTTGAAAATTACCATTAATTTATTTAATTGCAGACTAAGTTTGTAGTGGAACACTATGAAGAAGCTAGCAGAGGATTGGAGGAATACGAGGTTGGCCCTGTTTCATCGGGCAAGTGGTGATAAGACGTGGAGTGAGGAGGACATAGCAAATGATGTGTCTGATGGTGTCCCTACGTAGGATTGGAGGGAGTTTGTAAGATTGCAGTTTACACATGAGGCGAGGGTATGAATTTAGTTAATTAAGTTCATAATATTTAATTCTTCACCCACTTGACTGACAATATATGTAACTTCATTTCAAGAAGCGTCCTAGAGAGGTGCCGCCAGTGTCAATCACCAGACAATACGGCACAGGGGCTGCTCGAGACCCTTCTTGGTTGCTTACGATGAGATCGTAAGTAAAGAAATTAAATTATTAGATGTCATTAACTATTTATAAACTAATTTAATATTTATATATTTAATTGTAATTAACTTTCAGGAGATGAGGGTTATTAAGGAGCAAGGATACACGCCTACCATAGGCGAGATATGGCCTGAGTTGTGTAGGCCTCGTGACAGGACTCTTATATCGAAAGGGGTTGAAGAAGTTGCGGTAAGTATTTAATTACTAAAATTTAGTTTTTATAAATAATTAATATTTTTTAATTTGTTCAAATTTTCCAATTGTTTTGGAAGGCGTAGATGACTCAAATTAATGCAGACATATGGGAGTCATAGGGGTCTACCTTGGATCCCACCGTATCACTCCTAGAGGCATGTGGCTGACCTCAGTACCTAGGAATGATCATGGGACTTGGTCTCAGTCCCGTACCAATAAGACTGAGACTGTCTTCGAGTGCTCGTGGCCCATCTGAGGACCTATTGTCCTTTTAGCCACAAACTACATAGGCCCAAACGAGCACAGGAGTCCGATGCCAAATTGAAGTATCTATGGATGAGCCTCAGGACGAGGTCAGATGGGAGATGCAAGAGTAGGTGGAGACCATAGTGTAGTCCCAGGTACAGACCATGCATAGCCAAGTGCAGTCGTAAGTGGACGTCTTCATGAGCTAGGTGGGCCTTCATGAGGACTGTATTGACACAAATTCTGGGCTTCATAACTCCTCCGTATCATAACTCCTTCGTCGATACCTACTATTACCATCTCGACTTTTGTCATACCAGGCCCATTGCTCCTGCTCCCGCTCCCGCCACCGCCAACGACTACACAGTACCTAGCACCGCCATATCTCAATGAGGATGTGCAAGATAATGCACAACGTCCCTAAGCGGATTTTTGTACTCTTTTAAAAAAAAACATTTTTATTACTTATATTTTATTTTACAGAGTTTGGAGATTATGAATTTAAATTTATAAATTTTATTTTGTTTAATGATTTCACAAATTTTAGTTTACTTCATAAAATTTAGTGTATTTTAGTTTAATTAGAGAAATTTTATTTAATCCTATTTAAAAAAATCATTTTGTTAACTTTGTAGCAGTTTAAAACCGATACAAAGTGTATTGTTTGAATTCAAAATTCCCTCTAACCTTATACGCAACCATGAAATTTTGTAACGGTTAATAAATGCTACAAACACAAAAATTTCAAATTCCAAACTTGCTCAATGTAGATGTGTAACATGATATTTTGTAGCGGTTTATAACTGCTGCAAACATACAAATTTTAAATTAAATATTCCTTCCATCTCTGTCACCTTTTGTAGCGGTTATCAACTGTTGTAAATTTTTGCAAAAGTGATTTGACCGTTGTGTGCCTTTGTAGCGGTTTGAGAAACGACTAAATTTTTTTTACCGTTATAACTTGTATTTATCAAGGATGAATCTTCAATTCAACTTCATGATAACTTCCAATAGAGCTTTTACTCTCACATATTCTCCAAATCACTGTTACAACAATAATGGATAAGATTTGGATCAATGTGCCACATATGACCTCACGATTTCTAACTAGACTCAACTCTTTCTTAGACTTTGCATTCAATAATATATTGGTCAACTGTAAGATTCAATATCTATGCCCTATATGTAATTTTAACAAGTGGTATCCAAGAAATATTGTTAGGGATCATTTGATTATTAAGACCTTCCCACGAAATTATATCATTTGGACTTTACATGGAGAACAACATGATATGCTTGCTGAGTTAACTCCGGTTATATCACGAATAGGAGTTTGAGTGGACTAACCTGATATCGTGAATGATGCGGTGCGTGATGTGTTCGACATTCATGAAGCTGATATTCGTGATGAAGTATAAGGCCCTGATCCGAAGTTCGAGAGGAATTATACTGCTCGAGAATTTTTTTGAACTGATGAATGAAGAGAACAAGCCTCTATATCATAGGTGTACAAAATATTCTAAATTGTCCATTTTGGTAAAAATGTATCATATTAAATGCTTATGCGATATCATAGACAAGGTCATGTCCATGTTATTGGAATTGGTCAGAGATGCTTTCCCCAGGCTGAATCCCTGCCATCTTTTTATGAAGCCAAAAAGATTATTAACAATCTTAGATTGAACTATAACAAGATTGATACATGCCCAAATGACTGTATGTTGTACTTGGGAGAGGACGCGAATAGGGAGATATGTAAGCGTTGTAACACATCTTGGTACAAGATAGTGCGGAAGGGGAGCAGCAGAAGAAGAAACCTGCAAAAATTCTTAGGTATTATTTGTTACTTTAATTTGTAACTTAATTTTTTCTGGTTAATAATAACATTTTGAATTGTTAGGTACTTCCCATTAAAATTGCGGTTGTAACAAATGTATATGTCATCAAAGATGGTAGAGCATATAAGGTGGCATGTTTTTTAGCAGAATACAGATGAGAAGTTAAGACATCTGCAGTATTCGGAGGCCTGGAAGGCATTTGACTCACAGGTCCCATATTTTGCCATGATCCAAGAAATGTCCGTCTTACTTTGGCGACTGATGGTTTTAACCTATTTGATAATATGAGCACCACCTATAGTATCTAGCCAGTTGTGCTGATTCCATACAATCTCCCACCTTGGATGTGCATGAAGCAGAGCTCATTTTTACTTTCCATGATCATCCCTGGAAAGAAAGTACCGAGAATGATATAGACATGTACCTACAGTCGTTGATACAAGATTTGATGGAGCTATGGACGGATGAAGTCGAGATGTATGACTCATATGAGAAGCATCTATTCAATCTCCGTGCAACTTTGATATGGATGATAAGTTATTTTTTAGGTTTGTAAAGTTTATCTAGTTGGAACATGCATACTGGGTTGGCTTATCCTAAGTGTAACTTCGAGGCCATATCATGTCATTTTCTGTACAGTCGATGGTTCCTTGATTCAAAACATAGATTTAGATTGCAACGGATCCGCTTTAATGGGAAACAATAAAAGAGAGATACTTCGGCCACTTTGTCTAGTATTGACATATTTCGGCAGTTAGAAAATGTTGATGTCAAGTTTGGCAAGAATATTGAGGATCCCGAGTGACGAGGACAATGATCTCATGGGACATCTAACGGTCAGCTTCTGCAGTGGCACAAGAGAAGTATCTTCTTCACTCTTCCTTATTGGAAGCATAATTTGCTATGCCAAAGTTTGGATGTCATGCATATGGAGAAAAATGTGTGCGATAATGTGCTATATACGTTGCTCAACAAAACTGGAAAGTCTAAAGATCATCTCGTAGCTCGAAAAGATTTACGAGCCTGGAGAATTCGTGAACAGGCTTGGCCAAATGACAAAGACAAGTTTCAGCTAGCCAAGTTCACCTTGACTAAGCAAAACAAGGTTATCTTCCTTTCGACGCTGATGAACGTCAAAGTTCTTAATGGATACTCCAGCAATATATCAAGATGTATAGATCTCCAGTCTCAAAAGATTTATGGGTTAAAGAGTCATGATTCACATGCTCTGATGCAACAGCTCTTCCCTCTAGCTTTGAAACACACGCTTTCTCCTGACGTATCTGTCGTATTGGTGGAGCTGTATTCTTTTTTTAGGAAGATGTGTCAAAGGTCTTGATACCTTAAGAGCTCAATCAACTTCAGGAAAAACTTATTTTTACACTGTGTCACTTTGAGATGATATTTCCTCCATATTTTTTCACTGTCATTGTTCAATTGACGGTCTACCCTGTTCGAGAAGCAAAGCTTACTGGCCTAGTTCAATATCGCTAGATGTACCCTATTGAGAGGTACAAGAAACTTTATCTCTTCATATTTTATTTGATACTTGTGATTCCACAACACGCACAGTTGTTAATCGAATGTGATAGTACATATTCTTGAGAAAATTGAAAACTTATGTTCCCAATAAGTCGTGGCCAGAGGGGTCAATAACAAAAAGTTATTCAAGTGACGAGGTCCTAATTTTTTATTCAAGGTACTTTGATGATATGGAGACGTCTTTTAACCGCCCACGTCACATTGACGATTCTCCTCCTCGTCCTACCATTCAAGTGTTTGTTCCCTCCTTTTGGAAAACCTATTGGAGGATCTGAGTTCTTCAAACTCACTCCCATAGAGAAACTACAGGAACACAGACATGTTCCGATAAATTACAACCAAGTTGAACCTTTCCTCCTGTAAGTATATATACATAAATTAAACCCACACTATTTTTTATACTTGTAATTCAATTTATTCATCTCTAACGCTTATAAAACAAACTACACTTCATTGTATAGGGAGTTCAGAAGTCATGTCAGGCGCCAGCTACGAGTAAATGGCTGAAATTCTGTTGAGGATGATAAAAGAGTCCACCAAGAGTTTCCTTATTGGTTTACACGATGACTACACAATGGCAACAGAACTTACACAGTCGAATAAAGAAATCTTTCACTCGGCTCATTAGACCATGCGAGAAGGTATAACGTGTATAATGTTAATGGATTCGAGTTTTGCACGGTTGCACGTACCCAGGGATTGCTAACACAAAACTCTGGGGTTTGAACATTTGGTACTAGGAGTTATGGTAGTAGCAATGACGGTGACGTACGAGGCATCACTTATTACGGAAACCTTATTGACATCGTTGAGTTAAATTACTAGCTTTTCACCGTAACTCTCTTCAAGTGCTCCTAGGCAAACATGACATCTTCACGAGGACTTACTGTTGATGACTTAGGCATCATATCTATGAACTTTTTAGGCTCATTCATATAGGTGAATATGAAGATGATGAGTAGTTCATGCTGGCCTCTGAGGCACAACAAGTTTATTATGTGGAGGACGAGAAACATAAAGATTGAAATATGGTGGTTCACCTCAAGCCACGAAATCTTTTTGATATGGGTGATGGTGAAATCACCACTTACGATAGCGAACCCTTCCAACTGATGAATTTTGAAAACTTCTTCTCTCAAGATGATAACATTTACCCATTATCAGGTATGAGTCCTATTCATCCCAATATTTATTTACAATTGTAGTTATTAAATTACTTAAAAACTCATTTGCTTCAAATTTAAATTTTAATCCATTTTAATCTAATGATAAATTAAACCTAACAATATTTTGTTATCAAAGTTCTCTTTTCAGGTAGGGTAATGATGACGATAAATGACTTTTATTAAGCTTTGGAATGCTTAATGTAGCATTTCTTCTTGTACAAAAATAATTACAAAAAAAAATCAATGTTCTTAAAAAATAAAGAAACAACATTTTTTAGCGATTCATATAACCGCTACAAAGTTCAGTAGATGGCAACTGCTACAAATATATTAAAACCGCTATAAATTGAATCAAACTGTTGTAAAATCATACATGTGGTCTACAAATACAGCCCCTACTCCTATTCTCATTGTTGCTCCATTATCTTCCCTTCCTGTGCTCTGTTGCTCATTGTGAATGTTTTCTCCTCTTTTTTTCTTACCCTAGTTCTTTCTTCATATGGTGGTAAGATCATTTCAATTTATAAGTTTATTTCTCTTTCATATTTGTATACTTATTTTTATTAACATATGTATTTATTATTTTCATATCCTTCCTACACAAATAGCTGGATCTATTCAATCATTTCTATATGATGTTTTCTCCTATTTCTTCACTTTCTAACTTTCTTTTATACCTTCTTTCATCTACTTCAATAATTTTCTACCTATCTAATATTAATTTGTACAGTTTTTATATCTTAAGTATTTCTCATCAAATAAAATATATTAAATTAAATTATATTATAGAGCTAAATAAGAAACTTAATTACCATAATAAAACTTTAATCTATATAATTTATTATATTATCTATATATCTACATATATACATACATAATATTAAAAATTCATATATTTATATATATAATTAGAAGTACCATTAAACATAATTTTTAATTTCTTTTTACTATGGCTGCAACATTTGTAGTTTTTAGTAATCGCTACAAACATTCGATGCAGGGAAAAAATGCGATTATATTAAATTATAATATTTTGAAAGTTTGTAGCGGTTATGTAACCGCTACAAATTTGGCGCCATCGTAAAAAATTTTGTTTACCATTCAAATATTTTGTTACCTTGCAATTTTTTTGCAAAAAAAATGTGATTTTGTAGCAATACTACAAAATTTCATACATTTCTTTTAGATTGAAATTTTTAGCGATTATGTTCACCGCTACTATATTACATGAATAGCTATAAATGTTTACAGCGTTTTAACCGTCATGCGCAATATGTAAACCACTGCAAAATACGTTCTTTTTTGTAGTGTAGTGTGTAAACCTAAATGGGTTTACCATGATTGTATAAGCATGTTGCTCTTGAATAATATATATGATTCTTCATCTTTTCTCTCATTATTCTTTTCTAATAAAGTTAACAGAGTTAAGGAAGATAATTATGATATTTTAGAAAAACTATATCATATTAATTAATTTATTTAATCTAATCAAATTAGTTATGTCCTATATTAAGGACTGGAGGATTAATAAAATTCATTTCTTCAATAATTTCAATGTTTAACTAGGTTCTCAAAACTGAACTATGATTGAACTTATCTATGCAGTGATTCAAGTGCACTGGTTTAATAATGGTTGAAATGGCTGGTCAACCATACCCAATCATAATTAAAATAGTACACTGTAATTAAAATATATAAAAGGATTCTTACATAACTCTAAATGACGCCAGTTCAAGTTCAATTAGGGAAGTAAAGAAAAATCAAATATAACCTAATCAATCTGATCAAAACTCTTAATTAGTCTAGTTTAAGGATTGGTTCACATATTCATTGGTCTGACCAACTAACCCAAGTTAAGTTTTAATACCATTGTTTTCCGCAATACTTTTATGGTATTTTCCTTTTCTGATGTTATCTTAATTTGTTAACTATTTAGAGTTATAAAATTGTGGTTTCCAGGTAACTACAGTCCAAATTGCATGAGACAAAATAATTGAAAAGAACGAACCTTTTATATTACAGGTACCCTTCAGTTCTATAAATCATAGAGATAAATTTAGTTGATTTTAAGAATGGTCTATGATGGACATGACCTATCTATATTGATAACATCTTTCCGCATTTAAAGGGCATATGAATGATAATAAGATAAACTCAACTGTTGCTTATCTAGCTAGTGTTTGATGAATTAATTGGTCAACATTATGGGTACTTATCCATTTTACCAAGGTATTGAAAATGAGACCGACATAGTCATTAAACTGGTTGGGTATAGCAGTTCAAGGGTAGGTAGTTTAACCATGATTAAATTAGGCCAACCCAATCATAATTAAAATAATGTAATGCAATTAAAATATACAAAAATATTTATAAATAACCTTAAAAAGAGTAATATTTAAATAAAAAAGCATTAATCCACAAGTACATAGAATATTAATGTAAAACTATAGAACCTGCATAGTTGGTAGATAGTTAAATCCTTTAAACATGATGTATTGAGTTTGAACTAGGCTGTGTGTATGTAAAAGACTTTGTTGGGAAAGGCAAAACCTTCTTTGGTGATCTCTATACTTTAGGAGGATTAGTCTCTAGCTATTCGTTGAGGGATACCTCCAGAATTCTATAAAAAGATAGAACATATTCATGTATAAATTACACATAATCCAACAAAATAGAGTTACCAAAACACAAATCAAACAAAATGCTATTTTGTTTTTAACTCGAAGGCACATCGATTCAAATTTAGCAAAGGGAGAAAATAAATTAAAAGCCAATTGAGTCAATTAGTCCAAAACTCTTGACTAAACTAATTAGGTGAATGGTCCACCGGTTCACTAATATAACTAGTTGATCCGGAGTGGATTATAATACTATGCATTTCATATACATGTAGCCAGTTTGGGTTGATTGAACATGAAGAATTAATAAAATTAAGTTAAATACTGCTGGTACAGGAATTTAAGTAGTTTAAGGAATACTTGCGCTAACCTCGACGAGCTTTTGCTGGTTATTTGAGAATATCATACACTAATTATTCTAATCACTGAATCTCTTGAGTTTATATGTAAATAAGTATTTCATAAAATGCGTTCGCTCAATATAAGTTACAATGGGTGTATAAAAAAAACAAAAGTTTCAATGGACTGTATCCATGTGAGGCATATTTTTATTTGTCTAATACTCCCTGTAGTCCTTAATATGCTAGTTAACTTTTGAGAAATATTAAGAAAGATAAATAAATAAGTTAATTATGACTAAATCTAACATTTCAAGATGAATTCATATTATATATTCCTTAATCTACCCAAATTAGTTAATTAGTTTTTATATTAATTATAATTAATTGATTTATTTTTCTTCCTTAATCTTTTAAAAAAGTTAACTAGCTCTTATATTAAGGATAAGAAGGTAGTTAAATGCAAGGAGTTAAATATCAATCTTATATATTTGGCCAAAAAAAATACCAATCTTAGGTAGACACGAGGGAGAAATATAATAAAGAGAAATAAAAAAAGAAAAGAAGTATCACCTACCAATAATACCAGTGATTGGCCTGAAAAGTAAGTTATGGAGTATTTATTACACCAGACATTGAAAGGGACCGAAGGTCAAGGGGCAATGGAACAGTTCATTATTGAAATGGCTAATAAATCGACAAAGAAGAGATCCTAATAATGTTGTGACGAATGAAAAAAAAAATCTGTATTGAGCATCTTTTTTTTTTTTTATATAATATGCCCCTCAAAGCTTTTTAATTTATTCAAACATAACTTGTTTTGTCTTCTTCCATTATTTTTAATGGCTGCAAATGAAATCATTCTTCCGATTTTTATTTGCAAGCTAGCAAACAAAACAGTCATGTGTACAACTTAAGGCAGATTCTGTTCCTATAAAAGCTATTCTTTTATTCTCAATTGTGTTATTATGACATTTGCCTAAAAAAATTGCGTTATATTATGACACTAATTTATGCATGATTATGCTTATTAAAAAATACACCTTTATCCTTAAATTTCACACATGATTTTATTTTGATGATTACTTAATTTTATAAACTATTTTTCTAGTCTTTTAACCTTAATATATATAGTTTTATTAGCAACAAAATTGTATTGTTGAAATTTTAAATATTTGATAAAATATTTTCAAATACAGACGTATTAAGTTTAATTTTTAAAAATAATAATGATTAGTATAAAAAATTATTATTTGAGAGTAACAATTTAGGGTTAATGATAAAAAATTATTTTATAAAGTTAAAAAATCAAATCGAAATCTTATATAAAGTTAAAAGACTAAATGTACATTTTCGCCCCATCATTTTTCTACTTCTATATATTTAACAATTATCTAGTATTGGTATTCCCTATCTGCTAATTATTATAATAGCCTTTAATATAATTTTTTGTTTAAAGAATTAATTTTTGCTTAAATAACATTTGCTCTAATATTCCATAATTAACCAAACAACTTCCCAACTAACCAAATGACCTCCTGTGATTAATGAACTTAATAGAGAGTAATTTTAAAATTTTAGAGGTATTAATTCAAATTCAAGTATTATTATCAAGAATAAAAGTTATATAGCTTTATCAAATAATTTTTTTTTATTTATATGACTCAAAAACCTAAGATAGATAACTTAAAAGAACAAATACTTCTTCCTTTTGATAAGTTTGCATGGTCTTTAAATCCCACACTTAATAACAATAAACACGCGTCTGAAGACACACAGGTCTGAATCACGCTGTTGTTAGGGCTGTGCATAATGCCCATGGCCCAGTATGCCCAGCCCAGCCCGCAATAAAATAGCCCTGCCCAGCCCGATAAATATAGGGCAGGGCTGGGCATCGGGTTATAAAATTTAGCCCATGCTTTTTTCCGGCTGGGCACCGGGCAGGGGTTGCCCTGCCCTGCCCTGCCCATGAGCACCACTTCTTTTATTTTTTTTACTTTTTTTCCTAAATGTTACACTTAAAAGGGAGAATATGATAGTTACTGGTGACTAGAGATTCATTTTAAAAATATGAATAGTTAAGTATTAAAGTTGTATCTTTTAATATTTATAACTATATTAATTTTTTCTTTTTTTCTTTTTTTTAACTTTACTAATCATCATATAATTACATTATAAATTATAATTATTTATTTTTTTTCAGATACTTAATCTTTGTCAATATTAGGGAGATTGATACAAAGTTACAATTACAAATTACTTAGACTTCAAGACTTTTTTTTACATGCAATGGATTTCAAAAATTTAATTATTATATTTTTGTTGCTTTATTCTTAGTGAATTATGGATATTATTTAAGTCTTAAAGACATATGAATATGGTATTATTTTATAAGTTTATAATTGCAGATTTTTTTCACAACATGAGTATGACATCAAAACTTAGGCATGCCCAGCCCGCCCATGCCCAGCCCAAAATAGTTAGGGCTTTTACCGGGTAGGGCCGGGCATCTGGCTGCAAAATGCAGCCCATGCTTTTTTTGGGCAGGACACCGGGTATGGGGTCTGCCCTGCCCAGCCCTGCCTATGCACACCCCTAGCTGTTGTATAACAAAAGGAGAGAGAAAAAGGAAGTAATTAAAAAATAATAAAGCAAAAAAGCAAAAAGCACGAAGGAAGGATAATATATGCAGCATTTTTAGTGGTTCTCAATATGGCTTCCACTGTTCATGACTTTGATGATTGATGTCACTGTTTTTGGAGGTTTTTTTTGTTGATTGATTGGTTTAGCCTTTGGAACAAAAAGCCGTCTTAATGAAAGACATCCTTAATTTATTATTATTACCACCTGAAATGACAACAACTCGCATCAGGGAATTAAAAACTTCATACGACACTTCAAAATATTCTTTGCAGAATAGAGAAATTTAATGTTAACTTCTACCACTAGCTAGGTACAAAGTTTTAAATATAACTAGGCGTTCTGTAGTTTATAGCTTGTGAATTATTAGTTAAGAATTCCCTAATCGGCTCATAAGTATATGAAAGTATGTAGTCGCAATAATTATTTAAAAATAATAAAACAAATTATTGTAAACTTATATTTTTATGAATTCGAACTAACCGGATGCTGATAACCTTCAATAGCTGTGAATAAACACTATACAATTAATATCTAGTAGTGGTGTATATATATTTATGAAGACATAAAATTTCGCCCCATTAGTCAGGTCAGTGAGGAATGTGTGGTCACTCTCATGTTTCAATTTATCATCAATCTGTACACATTTGTTAATGTTGCCAAAATACTTTCTTCCTCGAAACCCTAACATTTCCACCATTACAGAGCTACACGCAGTAATTAATAGCCATGGCTACTTGATTTAGGATTAAATTATTGTATAATTACGTGGTATATCTCTAACTAAGTACTCCTACTGTTCATTTTTATCAGAGATAATTTTTGTGTATACTTGTTTATATTTACAAGAGACCCTCAAAGGATGTCTACAATTTTTTTTGTTAATTTCTTTCTTTTTTTTCTTATTTAATTACTCATATTAATATCATTTTATTTATTTTCTCTCCTCCATAGTCCATACACATCTTTTTTTCTAGTAATTTTTTTATTCTCTCCCTTTCTCTATCTCTAAAGAAGAGTATTTTTGAAGAAAAAGTTATATTTTTTTTACATATTTATTGTTTGTTACTAATTTTAACTAACTTTTATACTAATGTGTTTGGTTAATTGTCTCTTATAAAAAAGAAGAGAGAGAGCAATAAGTAATTTTTTTGCAGTGCCCAATTTACTATAGAAAATTACGTATTATTTAGTTATATGTATAATCGTTTGAGATGATTTATATATATATATATATATATATATATATATATATAAATAAAAGGTAGCTGGAGGCACGCAATAAGATGGTGAGTGGATAAGATGGTATAAATTTTTTTATAAAAGGAGTAAAAAAAATCCAAAGAAAATACTAAATAAAATTATTAAACAAAATATATATTAATAGTATATTTAAAAATTTAGTTGTGAACGGAGTAAAATATAATATTACGCATTCCATATAACAGATCTTATTTAGTGAGATAAATCATATTGTTGCATCTGATTTTGCAATACCAGCTTTTTCTCTTAAGCTACTTTTTCTTCCTATTCTCTTTCTCTCTCCCTTCTTTACCCGGTTGGGTCCCAAGAGAATACCTCTTACAAAGCTTTCTTCTACTGCTATGAATTTCTCTCTATATAGATACAAGACGATGGAGCAAGTTTAACTGTACATATATATCCCGGCATCTGAGGGGTCCTGAAAGAGAATAAACCGCGTAAAGCTTTTGCTTTTTCAGCAATTTGTTGAGAGCTACAGCTATTAGCCTCCTCCTCCTCCTCCTCCTCCTCCTTCTGTTCTTTCCTTGTTTTGATCTCAATCAATCTTCATCTTTCCTTCTTCTTCTGCGTTAATTAGGGACATGTCGAGCTGCAGCAATATGGATGTTGGTTCTGAGCAACTATGCTATATCCCCTGCAAATTTTGCAACATTGTTCTTGCGGTATATTTCTCTTGATGATTTCTATTTAGTTTCAGAATGATTTCTATTTAGTTTCAGATCTGTTTTCCTTTGAGTTGCTGATGATATATCCATCTGGTGGATCTCTTGTTTTTCTGGAAAAAAAATACCTAACAATCAATATATGTTTTACTTACACGAAGTACTGCTTTCTTAATTTTCCTATTTGGGGTTTCTTTCTTTCTTTTCTTCTTTTCTTTTCTCTCCTAGGAGATCCTGAAAAGTAAAACCTAGTTAGCTTCTCCATGTATGTTTGCTGGTTTTTCTTTTTATTTTGTGAGTGAAATCTGTTAATGTTTCCAATTTCTGTCTTTTTGGGTGGCTTCTTCTTCCTTCCTTGTTTTTCTTACAGCCTGGTCTCTATCCATAGCTGGACTTCTCTTTTCTTTTCTTTCTACTCACTTTTCTTTTGTAGTCAAAGAGAAAAGTCATAAACCTACCTCATGAAAGCCCTCAAGTGCTCAAACCTAAAGAATACTTTCCTCAGCTAATTAACTACGCCATATAAAAGAATCAAGATGGAGCATAGCTTCTAGGGTTTAATTATAGTTGCTTTTGCTAATATCGCTTATAGTTCTCAATTCTTCCATTTCCAATTCCCTTTTTTTCTATGGTTCTGCACTATAATGGCTCATGTATAAGAGAATCTCAGGTAATAATCTCTTCACAATATATATTCATCTTCTTCTTGATGGAGACACTGCAATAACTTTCTATTCTAGGGTTTTCATTCTTTCTTTCTTCCCTAAATGTCTCAAGAAGACAAAACCAATTAAGCTGCAAAAATAACCTCTTCTTCCTTTTAAGCCTCTTCTTGTTTATTATGATCATGAGATCTGGATTTTTCTTTCTTTCTTTTAACTGCCTGAGTTTCATTTTTTTCTACTTAGCTTCGAAAAAATCTACAGAGAATAATAATATGGTGTGATTTATATATGATTATGCAGGTAAGTGTTCCAGGCAGTAGTCTTTTTGACATCGTGACCGTCCGATGTGGTCACTGCAGCAATCTATGGTCTGTGAACATGGCCGCCGCATTTCAGTCACTATCATGGCAACAAGTTCAGGTAACTTGAGTTTTCTCAGCTTATTTTTTGGGCGGCTTGTTTCTGATGTTACTAATTAATAAGTAATAATCACTGTAAGTAAATAATATTATATATGCACACACACACATGCATCTAGGGATTATTATTTCTGAGTCCTATATCTATCCTTAGGTTCTTAGTGTTTCTGCGAGTTGTTCTTTTGACAAAATCGATGCTCTTTTATCACGCATCAGGCTGCTTCTGTTTGTTTGTTTCCTGTAGGCTTTAATTAATTATTGAGCGGTTCGAAGCATGTTTTTCTTTTTAAACTATTTCATTATAATAAAGAGAGATATTTAAATCATCATTGATATTATTAAAAAACTTGTTTTTTTTATTAAATGTATTATCTTTGAAAACATTTTTCTGCCGTATGCAACCTTTAAAATTAAAAAATTATGAAAAGATAAAATTAAAAAGTATAATTAATATTCCATTTCATACAAAATAAACCTATAAAAATAACATCATTTTTTTTAGAATGTCACTTATTTTTTAATTAAAAAATAAACACTAAGAATTTAATTTATAAATAGGATGAAATTTGGAATATCCAACTAACAGAGAAATTTTTACACTACTAAGACAAATTCATTCCTTAAAATGTCACTCTTCTATATTCGTTAGGTTTTTTATACTATAAATTAAATT
Organism: Leucaena leucocephala; assembly: GCA_037074615.1. NCBI lineage: Eukaryota > Viridiplantae > Streptophyta > Magnoliopsida > Fabales > Fabaceae > Leucaena > Leucaena leucocephala. The sequence continues at coordinate 13,414,815 of CM073537.1, forward strand.
TTATATTAAAAATAAAAAATAATATATATAATTATAGAGAATGCTCCTATATTAAGTGAGATTAGTGTGCTGAGAAGCGTACGTGATAAATGTTATAGGCATACCTGCAGCCGCCATAAGAAAGACCTATTTTTGCTTTTTGAAGGTTGCAGTTTATAGTAGAGTTAGTCAGAGCCTGTCCTAATGAACGCTTCAAGAAAGGCAAAGTAGGTTGGTTTTACTCTCCTTTGTTTAAACATTAAAACTTGATTTGACACCCCAAACTATGTTCTTCTTAGGTTTCTTTCAACTTCTTTATTATATCCTGATTTATAATACATGTGTGTTTATATATCTTTATTATCATTCTCCATGTAAACCTCATTTTACCCAGTAGATTGCTAATTAAAAGTAAAAAAAAAAAGATTATTTCTTTTATAGATCCCACAAATCGTAGCCCTTTATATGAACAACTGTCATCTGGGTTTTATATCTGTAACTCATCCATATCTGATACGTTGCATTCTAGCTTAAATACTTCAGTTCTTTAAAGCTGCCGTTATTTGTCTCTCACTCTGATATCATTATCTTTTATTGGGGTTGTAATATGTACAATATTAGTAATATTAAATATTCTTTCTAATCAGATACCAATTAACAAATATTTTTAATTATTTTTATAATATATTTGTTTGATTTTAGGGACTATTAATTATTCTTTCTTAATATATGCCTCTATTTAATAATAGTACTAGGAGAGAGTAAAATTTATAGGGTGTGAGGTTTAATATAGTTAATAATAAGTACAATTTTAAAAATAAATTAAATTTTAAGATAACTTTAATATTTTTAATTATTTTTTTAATAGGTGAGAATTAGTTGAAAATATATTATAATAAATAATAGAGGGAGTCCCATAGTAAGCTAAATAAAAAGGTCAAATTATTGGTAAATAATTATAAATTATATGACACATTTTAAAACTTATACTATATAAATACACACAAAATTGTTTGTTTTGAAAAGCTTAGATATCTCTTTTTATCTCTCCCTAGCTCCTGAGACCCATCCATTTCTTCATTCAGAGAATATAATTTGAACAAAACCTTGAAAACACAGTGTAAACAAAAGGAAAAATATATAGGAAGCCTTCTTAAATGCAAGAAACTATATATTAGGATTTTATGTTGTTTCTTTAATATATGGCATTAATTTTGATTTTCAGGCTTCTGGGTTATCCAATAATCCAGAGTATAGAATCGAGACTGGTTCGTCTTCAAGATGTAACAATAGGATTGCAATGAGAGCCCCCACAACACGTATTAATGCAACTGAGGAAGGGGCTGTGACTAGGCGTGAGTAATTCATTCATTTACTTAATTAATTGTCTACATATTTAAAAAATTATAAATATATATTTATATATATAATACTTTCTGAAGTAATTATATATTAAATTTCTCTTAATTAATTATAATCTGATGAGGTGTTATTATCTTTTACAGCTCCCGAGAAGAGGCAGCGAGTACCTTCTGCGTACAATCAGTTCATAAAGTAATATAACTAGTTATTACAATCTACCTCTTAATTATTTTGTTTCAATAACTAATGAAGCATAAGATCATAAGATAAAATCATCTAATAAAATATATGATTGAAATGTCACTGTTTATATGCAGAGAAGAGATTCAGAGGATCAAAGTCAATAACCCAGATATCAGTCACAGGGAAGCATTCAGTACAGCTGCAAAGAATGTAATTAACATATATAGTACTATTTTATTTATATATTATTAAAGTGTTTAATTTAATATCTTCATATATATTTTTTTCATTTGCTAATATCTGGAAATTATTTCACTTTTAATTAGTGGGCACATTTTCCTCACATTCATTTCGGGTTGACGCTGGAGGCCAATAATCAAGCTAGGATTGGGAATGTAAGTATCCATATATGAATTTTCCAACAATTGAAAATTTATTTGAACAGTTAATTGCATGTCAAATTAATTCCAACGAAATAACTTTCATTTTTGATTTATTCATATGATTAAACTTAATTACATGGTTTCTTACATTATTTCTTCCATTATATATATGTATATGTTATTTAAAATATGACTTGTAATTAAAGAAACTAATTTTGTGTAAAACTCAATCATGTGATGTTGAATTGCAAAAACATGAAAATTATTCTTGTGCTTGTTTTATTTATTTATTTCTTGCAGCTTCTAGGTTACGTTTTAACTATAATTAAAATTTGAAGTGAAACTATATTTTTGCACGGCATATGAAAATGAACCATATATATTATTTATGTGAATTTTATAGTTTTTTTATATATTTTATTTGATGATCACACACACCCACACATCGAATATTGATTTTATCAGTATAAAATGCAATTGATGGATTTTTTTTTTTTCATTTTTTCCTTCTTCTGGAACTGAAGTAAAATGTGTTCAGGAAATTTGGAAAAGCATTTAATGTCACAAGCAGCACTACATGTTTGAACAAAGAATGGTTCAAATCTTCATCATCAGCTAAATTTCAGTCTGTGTCAAGCAAACATTAATGTATGTTCTAACTTTGGTTGTGTTTAAAAAGGGCAATTATTTAACTTTCTTCATCAATGTACTTGTAATTCCTTAGTACTGGGTCCGTTGAATGTTTTGCATAAATTGAAGTAATGATGCTGCTTTCCATTTTGCATATTCTCAAGTTTATTTTTCTTCTTCACGCAAATTGAGAGATAACGTACATTATTTTATTTTATACGGTGACATAACTTGTTTTCTTAATATATGTAAATTTGTTAATCGTTTCATATGTTTAGGACCGAAAAGAGTAATTCTCAAGCATAATTCATGCGAACAATCTGACGTAGTATATATACACTCAAATTAATGAGTTTATCATCTTTTTCTTAAGGGGTAATTAATAAATAGGAAAATTATGTTTTGGAAATAAATTCATTGATGAAAAGATCGCCATTAACTTTATATATAGCCAGTTAACAGTTTCTACATTCAGATAAAACCTTGAGGCCTTCAAATAATAGTAATACTAGTTTTTTAAATGTCAAGAGTATACCTAAGCCACTTTTTTATTTAATCTTGTTACATTAAATTTTTTATTTAATCAAGGGTATACCTAAGCCACTTTGAGGTTGAGACTAATGTCTTTCAAAGTTTAGAGTATAAAGAATTTTCATCTCTTCCAACAAGTGCCTAAAGATTAGAACTTGTGTTCTCCTCTTTACTGGGTGATGTTGCTTATCTTTTAATTTGATATTTCTTACATATTTGTAAATGGCCCATATATTATAAATGTTTGTTTCGGATCGTGAAGTCACAAAATGTAGATATTAAATACTCCTCTAGTCTTTAATATAGGACATAATTAGAGGGTTGATCATAATCCTAAATATATAACATATTTTTTATATTTAGCAATTTTTTCCAAATAACTCATATTAATACTCCCTCAACAATAATCAAATAAGAGAAGGAGTGAGTGAGTTAAAGAAGGCGTTTGTGGTGTTTTAGAAAAAATATATCATATTAACTAATTTAAATAAATTTTTTAATTTAATTTAATTAGTTAAATATATCATATATTAAGGACCGGAGGAGTATTAAAGATTGAATATATATAACTAAAGGATTATTGGAAAAATATGTAATAATTTTTTGGCAATAATGCAACCATATATAATTTTAAGTATTAAAGTCCCGAAGGCAAAACACAGTAGCAAGACAAAGTTTTTCTTTTTTAAGAAAAAAAAATTGTCTCCTACACTTGCCTAAGTTGCTCGGTGTATTGAGCCAGTTCATGGTTGAAATGGTTACAACATATGGGCAAAAAAGTCCACAACATTTTCTTTCCCATAATTTTCTTTCCCATAGAACTGACACAATTCCTTGACTACGTACTACATTAGTGAAAGAGGGTTTCATATTTATTTGATGGAATTTTGATTCAAATATACCAAACATAATTATATTAGGAATTCCCTTTCTATATAGTTCATTTTCGATCCATATAGTCTGAATTCCTTGTTACCAAACATAGCATCGTACGTAGTACGAGCCTGCAAGATGGTGTGCAGATAAATCATTACTCCAATTCAAACCAACATGTAATATTTGACAAAAAAAATCAACATGTAATATTAAAATTTAATGCGATTCATATTCATCACAAGCAATTAATGAACAGTGCATTTCATTTCAAAGTTTGAGTATCGCGCACATTGGCCCAAAAAAAAATGTAACTTGCCCAAAAATATATGGCATATAAATTTTTATTTAATTAAAGGTATAATGCCACCCAGAGATGTGTATCAAAATATAATCCTTCCAAGATTTATAACGCAAAGGGATTTTAAACTCTTTCAATAAGTGCATTTTTAAGAATTTAAACTTGTATTCTTTTCCTTATGATGTGAGATCAATTACCGTCTCAACTAATATCTTATTAGTAAAATGATATATACTCTTTTGATCCTATTTATATAAGTTACTTTCAACATATTTTATTAGAATCAATAAACCTTTAAACTTTCATTAACCATATTTTAAAATTTAATAATTTTTTAACTTTATCTCTATTTAATATACATTCAACTCCAATAATATAAAGTCTACACAATAATAAATGAAGGTTAAAATTATATATTCATATAAAAAAATTAATAATGTGACTTATAATAGAACTAAAAAAAAATTCTTTCTCTAATTGAAGGAGTATTTTATAAGAAAAATATTTCATCAATACAAATAAAAGACCGGCAACTTGTCTATTTAAAGCACAACCTTTTAGTGAAAAGGAATTTATGGACCACCATTGTTCCATAATGGCATCCCCATGTGTCTCATCAAACTCACTATACTCTAATCATGCTTTATTTTGAAAATCAGTTTTAGAGTAACCTGTTAACAATTTTCAAAGGCTCTTTTTTTTTTAAACAGTTTCGTATCCAACTTCAACTTGTTGACAATTTGGGAGAAAAAGACTACAAGGTCATTGGTGAGGTGGCTTTTTAATTTTACTTGGCAATTTAATGTGGTTCCATCTCAACACTCTTTTAATCCCTTAATGACATAATAGATGAGTCAAGGACAAGTTGCTTATATCTTAAACTATAATGATTGAGTTATGAGTTTCTAAAGTATAATAACTCGCTGGAACTATAAAGATCAGTTAATTAATTTTTCTAAAAATTTTTTATATAGGATTAAGATCTAATTTTATTCTAGAATTTTTTCGTAGGACCTGTTGGTATCTAAATTTTTTTTTGAATTAATATCATTCCTAAAGCATTAAGAAATGAGCAAAGTTGTCCTAATTATTTAAAAAGCTAATATTGGTTGTTAAGACTAACGTCGATCGTTAATATTTTGGGTTAAATGCATATAGCATTATGAAATATTTTTTATATACGTCTAATACTTTAAAATATTTTGTTGTTCATCCAATACCCTAAAATATTTTTTTAAGTGCGTATAATACTATGAAGTATTTTATGATTTATCTAAAACTCTAAAATATATTTTTAAGTGAGTCCAACATTTTAAAATTGCTATTGAAAAAAAAATTGTGTCAAATGCACCTTCACTTAAAATAATTTTTAGGAGTTGGTGTCGAGATTAAAATTGCTCCTAAAAAAAATTTAAGAACAAGGTTTCTCCTAAAAAAATTAATATTTTAAAGCTAAAATTGCACAACAAAATATCTTAGGGTGCTAGATATATCCATAAAAATACTTGAGGATACTGGATGAATCACAAAATATTTTAAGATACTCGAAATGCTTAAATAAATATTTAAGGATACTAGAAATACTTTAATCATAATATTTACTAGTAAAGGATAATATTATTTATTTTTTAACACTTATATAATATTGGTTTAAAACAAAATTTCTCTTTTTTGACAGTAAAAGATGTCACTACTCTTTCTTTTTAACAAGATAATACCCATTGAAAACCTCCAAATATGGCCCTCTTGCGAGAAAATTTTCAGAACAAAAGTAGACTTTTCATATATGACTGGGAGATGAAGAAGTACACAGGAAACGGGGTTTTGGTTCAATAACAACAACGGTGTTTAGTTTCCACATTGTGGAATCTTGGGAGTGTATGCAGTATGCAGCGCAGGTGCAGCGGTAGAGAGGCTGCCTTCTTCTGACTGAGTTCTGTAGACTGAATGGCTGAATCTGACATTTAGAATCTGAAACGTCAAAGTCACATTCATTTCTTTTCAATGTCATTTCATCTTTGCATTGAAGTTAGTGAGCGTGGACGCTACTTCAAAGGAATTATTGTTTTCTGCTTTCATCTTAGCCAATTTTTTTATCAGTTTTCTTTCAAGTGGACCTCACAAATGGCCTTGTTTGGATAAAAACATTGCAATTTCGCATCGTATTTTCATTGGGATTGTCAAGTCATTCAAGTTAAAACTCATGGTACCTTTTTTTTTTAAATTTATATATATTAAAAAAAAGTTAAAACTTATCGTAAAGAGTTAATTCATAATTATGAGATCGTCAGTTTAAATCATGCTACTAATATAAAAATTTTGTTAATAGGCGATCTATAAATATTTTTATAAAAATTCTTTGAGTTTAGAGGTATATTTTGACTCTAGTTAATCACTAGGACCCAATTTACCTAAATTTATTTTCTTCCCAAAAAAGTTAAAATATTTTTTTACTAATAGGATTAAGTCTAGTAGAAAAGACTAGTATCTTATAATATGGGGAGCTAAAGTTAGAATCCTCATAGATATATCTATATTTAATATTCGACAGTGTCTTAAATATAATTGTCTCTAATACAAGAATATATATGCTTGGGACTTTTTTCATTGTTATACACGAAATTCAAAAAGGAGAGTTTGAGATATTTATGTATATATGGGTGGAGACATGATAACATAAATGGGGTGCATATAAATATAAAAAGTAAAATTAATATGACTGAGTGTCGGTAATTTCACTTCATTTTAATTAAATATTTGTCTTTTTATTGGGACCTTATAGTTTTCTCATTTATAGATATTAGTTCCTACACTTATAATCTATTGATTTGTAAGAGAAATAGCTGATGAGGTGCTTCTCACTCAGAATATATTTAGATTAATTTTGCTAAATGAATTTAAAATAAATAAAATTACAATCAATCAGACTATATATTATATATGCCAGAAGACAACATAAAATTTTTTATTTTGATTTTGATGAAAAGATTTTATTCCATCATTTTCTTAAAAAAATCTCTTTTTTATTTTGTATTTTATGACAATTTATATATCTTTAGTCAACATTCACATAAGCCCTAATTAATAAATATGAATTATTAACTATATATGAGGAAACTATAAAATAAAATAAATTTAAATTACTTATTTAAATTTTTATATAATTTATTGTTACAATTTTAATATTTTCAAATTTCAAATATAAAATTTAAAATAAATATATATTTTATAATCTTTTATAAAAATAATAATTCAATTTGAAGAAAAAAAATTAAAATTAACAAAACAACATTTCAACCAATCAATTCAAATATAGAAAGTTTGCCAAAGCATCGTGGGTATAATGGCATACATAGTTCTCACTTCTCAAGTTAGGGGTGTCTAAAGTTTCCCATCCTGAATTGTCCTGACCCGGTCCTAAGTATTTTAGGATGTGTCCATCCTATCCCGTAAAGGACCGGGATAGGAATATATCGAGTCGGGATAAGAGGAAAGGTCAAGACAGGACGGATCTCGGTCTAACTCTCAGGACTCTCGTCCCTTCCTGTCTTGAATATATTTTTTTTATAAAATAAAAAATAGAAAATGGTATTGGTTATATCATATTATTTATTTTATTTATTAGATAATTTTATTTTTCTCTTCATCACTTGTCTTTGTTTCTTTGCAGATGAAGCAGTAACTTCATTTGTTGAAATGGAAGAATTGAAAAAGTAATGATATTTGTTGCTTTAAGTTGGTAATCATATTAGGGAGGATTTGATTTCTCTATTTCTTTTAAAGTTATTATAAACTTGAGCATGCTTAATTATAATTTGGTCAGAAAGTATATGCTTAATTATAATCTAGTAGCCTAATTTTTTTTAAAAAAAATAGGATTCAAGAATTCTTGTATGTCTCATCCCGAACCAATCCCAGTCTTATATGGGACAGGATGAGACCTGGGACACGGGATGCGAAATGCATCATGTGTACTATATTAAGATGAGACATGAGTTGGGGTTGTCTTGATCCCGATCCCTCCCGTGAACACCCTTTTTCTCAATTATGAGGACATCATTGGTACGAATTTAGGTGTACGTGTGAGGCCCTTTCTACGGGGAAGGGGAAAAAAGATGTATAGAATCTTCAAACTCAGATGTACTTAACTAATAAAAAGTCTTTTTCAATCCTTTTTTGTTTTTAATTTTATCTTTTCTAAGAAAGAAGGATATATATATATATATATACTTCTTAAATTCTATTTATAAGATAAAGAAAAAAAATTATTTTGATCCTATTTATAAGTTAGATATAATTTTTTTAATATAAATATATCATTTTACCCATCATTTATTATTATATTAACTTTATTTCTATATGGAATATAATGCATATTAAATAGGGATAAAATTAAAAAGTTATTAAATTTTATAGCATAATTAATAAAGTTTATAGTATTTTTTGTCTATATAAAATATGTTAAAAGCCATTTATAAATAGGACTAGTGAAATATATATATATATATATATAAATAATAAAGAGAATTAATGCAGATTGATGCTATTATCCAAATTGCTGAATGACGTGTGCTGGCCATTCCACCACGTGGCACTTCCATTATCTAAACCTAAGCTTGCTTGTGACATTGCTCATGTGGCATTTTGGCATCAACACAACTTCGAATACATTCATTATGCCTAATTAATGAAGTGATTTGTGTGTGTTATAGTTATAGAAATTATCAAGCTATAAAAATTGGACTGATCGTTTAATTAATTAAGACAATAGTTCAAAGGTTAGTTATCTAATTATGATTGAATAAGAGTCAATCTCATCATAATTAAAATATATATAAAAATATTTATATACTACTCTAATCTTTAATATAAAATCTATTTAATTAATTTTATTATATTAAGAAAATTAATTGAATTAGTTAATATGATATTTTTTTTTCTAAAACCCTCTAATCTTTTTCTATAATTCATTCCCTCATTCTCTTAATTATTATTAAGAGAGTATCAATATGAGTAATTTAAAAAAATAGATAAATATAAGAAATATGTTTTATATTTAAAACTAAAATTAACTCTCTAATTAGGTCTTATATTAAATATAGGGGAGTATAATTTTGAATTTAAATCCTTGCACATAGCTTCAGTGCACAAATCACTCATTTGGCAAGAATATGTTTTTAAATACTACAACAAAAAGAAAACAATTTTCTCTTTGAATTTTTTTTGAGAGAATTTCTATTAGAAAAGCCCTCGTTTAAATATTCTCTATAAATTTCTCTCGAAAACATAAACAGGGAAAAATTTGAGAGAAAAATTGTCAAATTTAGCAATCATCCGATCTTTAATATATGATTTATTTAAATAATTTGATTAAATCAAAGAAATTAGTTAAGTTAGATAATATGATATATTTTTTCCAAAATACTATAATTATCTTCTTTAATTCCCTTACTCTCTCCCTTACTTGATTATTATTAAGTGAGTATCAATAGGGATAATTTAAAAAAATTAATAAATATAAAAATTATAACTTATATTTAAATTAAGATCAACTCTATAATTAAGTTTAATATTATATAGTGTGGAGGAGTAATTAATAACCACGTTTTGTTCACATAACCTCGAAAATACCACGAGAGCATAGTAACCCCTTTTTATGTAATCATTTGCATGAACGGCTAATACATCATGTTTTATGTTTGTAATGTTTATGAGAATTAGAATATTTGATGTTTGTGATTATTAAATATTTAATAATGTATTTCAATGATTTAAACTTGTGCAGAAGAGGATTTCATCATGTACATTTCTTTTGGATACAATACTTTCATGTACATTGCATAAGGGGAAAATATGGGGAAAAAATAGAGAAGGCAAAAAAAAAATTTTGTCACAAAAAAATTTAAATAGATTCAACACCGGTTCTCTACTAAAGTAAGAGCACAGCCTCAAGGCTTAGAGAGTGCTTATAAGAGACTTATGAGATTGCCAACCAAAAGAGCCTTCACGATGACAGCGGGAATCGAACTCATGTCCTTGTGGGATACAAGCCCGTTCCTTACTATCTGTGCTAACTCTCATTAGCGGCAAATTATTTTTTGGTACAAAAATTTTTGGAGAGGGGTTGGGCTCACCCACGATCCAAGGGCAGGGTGAAATCTCTCTTCCTCCTAGGCGATACCAATGTCTGATAGGGCGAGTCGTCTATTACATTCAAGTGTAAACCTAGGCACCTAAGAGTTAGGATGACTCCCCAAGCGCTGCGACTAAAATCACAACAAAGTGGTACTCCCCAAGGATCGAACACGCTCTAAATAGTCATATATCTCATCCTTTTGTTAGTTAAGCCTACAAATGATAGGTGCGGCAAATGTTTTTTTTTTTTTTTTGATAAGGCAAATGTTTTTTTAACAAAGCAAATCTACCACATCCACGAGGGCAAACTTGCCAAGAGGCTCAGGCTTAATGGACCCGTTTTTAAACAGGCCTAATTTTTTCCAATCTAAACCTGCTAAACACACCCTATCCATATTATTGGCTCTTTTTCACTTGAACTAATGCCAATTTTAAAATATGAGAGAAATAACATTTATGTGGGTCTACGTTTACAACTTAGCCTAAAAATTTTATAATAGAAAAATCATAATTTACACCTAAAATTTCGTAATTTACAACAAAACAACTATGAAATTGGACAATAAGGTTCTTTTACACCATAACAAATTACAACTAGATTCCAAGGGACTTGGCAATATTTCTGTAAATTCATGAGACCTATTTATAAATAAGCTTTTCTTGTTTTGAACTTTACTTAATTTTAGCAAAAATAAATGTAATTTCATCAGCTTTTATAACATACTCATACCAAATATGTTAACGAGAAAAAATAATACATTACATTACATTATATTAGCTTCCATTCATGCATCCAACCAAATAAACCCTAAGTTTTTTTTTGTTGCCTATCCAGTTCACCGGAGTTTTACCCTGACTATATCTGGATCCGACCCGCGTTGCGCACCTGACTATAGTGGGTGACGGGGATTTTCTGCATACGTTAAGGCTCGAACTCGAGATCTCGTTTAAACAATACCGAGCCGCTTATCACTCGGATCAATCCCCGTTGGTAAACCCTAAGTTCTCTATAAACAAGAGTGGACCACTACTTTTAAATCATTAATAGGCCACCGGTTGCTTGTCCATTGTAATTACAATATGTACAAATGGCCCACTACTTTTACTTAGGGATATCAAAACTTTTAATCCTTAAATAAATATAGTACAATGGCCTAATCTCTCCTAACAAGATAAATTAAAATTTGAATTTTTACCAAAAAAAGTATTAACATTTAATGTCTAACAGTGTCGGAAGTAAAATTGCCTCAAACAGAAGAATACCTATACCTATAATTTTTTTTTTTAATTTGATCCCCATTTTTTAATTGCTATTGGTCCTAAGGTTTCAAAATGTTAAATAGAGTCATCATACTTTTCTTTTCTTTTTTTCTTTTTTCTTCCTTATGCACAAGTCTTCTCCTATTAAAAATAATCATATTTAAAATATTGTCGAACACAAAAAATAATATCTCGGGAGATTCAAATATTAGATTTGTCATGTTGTGAATATACCTTCTTTTGCTAAACCAAGCCCCCATTAGTCTAAATGGTGCTCATACTTTGAGTTCATCAATAAACATCAAATAAATAATTTCAAAACATTAAATAAATATGATCCCAAGATTAGGATCAATGTAACAAGCGATATTCGGCAGAAGAACATTGCACTTTGGGAAACACTTCACTTGGCATTTATATAGTGTTCAAAGCAAGAGGATTATTTTTCTGATATTTTGAAACCATATGGACAGAATTAATATCAATTAAAATATAGGGATCAAATTCCAAGTAAAGTGCCAAGTGGGTAAAACTTTAAGGACCAAAAGTTCCATTTTTCTTTGTTTTTTTTTACTAACTGATCATATGCTCGTGTTCCTTCCCACACGCATATATAGCAAATAAATGTTTAGTAAACCATATATGCAAATATCACTTAAACTAAATCTTATAAGCACATTTACATTCGCGAAAAATATTTGGTTTTTTTTTTCCACCAAAAGCCACAAATATCTCAATCACGAAGGAAAAGCAACAACCTCCATCCGTCGTTCAGAACACGGTGTAAATTCCTCCATACCTCTGTAAATATGTAGGCTGGGGGGTTCATTAACGTGTGCTGCAAGCAAAAAACAAGGTTGGAAGAATGAGTAAGCTTGCATTAAATATTTCAAAAGACACTCAAGCAACGTTCTCATTATAGTAATCATATACTCCCTCGGGTCCTTAATACAAAAGCCAGATTACTTTTTTAGGTAGATAAAAGAAGTTAAATAAATCAGTTCATTATGACAAAATCCAACCATTCAAAACAAATTTATATTATATATTTCTTAATCTATCCAAATTAGTCAACTAGTTTTTATATTAGTTATAATTAACTGATTTTTTTGAATTCCTTAATCTATCCAAAAAAAAGTCAATTAGTTTAGTTGTTATATTAAGGACCGAAGGAGTAACATTGTTGATTAACTAACTGGTTCCAAGAGAGAACCTCTATCATTAGCCAGGCCCAAAAAGAATAAGAAAAATATTAATATATACCAAGTGAGTTGCAGATGTCATAAGAAAACTGACCTAAGCATTGAGAAAGTGAAATGCAACATTTGACAGATCAGTTTGGTATAACCTTCAACAGCTCAATATCAAACAAGAGAGTCTTGTCTATCAGCCCTTGGTTCCTCAACACAAAATCTAAAGCTCGTTGGCCCTGAAACAAGTTCCCACAGCATATATTCCTAAGTCTCCACTTGAATTATGGCTAAACATGAAAAATAAGTCAATAGTTACCGAGAATGTTGTTGGTCTTGGGCCTCTCTTGTTGAAATCATTCTCAGGATATCCCAATTCTGGGGGCACAATTATCCTGCATCACTGAAATATGTAGTGTAAATTGCATTTCTCACCCTAACTGTTTCTCCGGAAATATGTGCCCATGATGGCATCTATCTAAGAGTAACCAGAGGATAAAAAGAATTTAAACCCAAAATTTGAAAACAATCAATTCCCTGATTCATATTTTCACCCGAATAGGATTTTAGAGTTCACCAAATACAGAGCTGGAGTTTAGTAGAATATGCAATTCAAACAAGTGAAACACTAAATATTGAGCTTCATAACTGGTCAAATGTTAACATAATATTCGTGGTGTTCTGCACAATACATTTTATTTAAACTTCTTTTATCCACAGAGTTCACAAATCACAAACTCTCAGCTGTTATGTTAGCAGGAAATAAATTTGCACAAAACAACGCAGGAATACCAAGTACATTAAATTTCTAAGAAATAGACAAGGATGAATCACCTTCTAATGCCACCAGGAGCCATGCCTGAAACAGCCTCTTCAAAAGCTGAGATTACCTGAACGTCCAAGGAACATAAGAACCCATTCTTCAAAACCTCCAGTTCTTGTAGGGAGTCATCTAAAATGCAAGTGAAGTATACCTCCCAAAAAAAAAAATGCACATGCATTCTAGCATCCAATAATGGTATTGACTTGTGCTTCCATTTTGAAGTTTTAGTTAAAGCTGTAAAACCAAACTACTGGTACCATCTTGATTTATTTTTCAACTCATAGTTCAATCTTATTTTAAACTGCAATAGTGTCATTTACTTTTCCTGTAAACAGAAATTAGCCAAAAATCAACAAAACACTAGCACCGTTGTTTTCCTTAATTTATCAGTTTGATTGGCTTAATTTTAGTTCCTTGAACATCCCCAGTTGTAGTGTTTGACAACTAACAACATAATGGAGGGCAAGATAGAGGACATAGCTACATAATTCAAGAGAATCATGGTCATAGAGTTGGTGTTCTACTCCCTCAAATAGAAAAAAGTACATAAAACTCTGCATCAAAAGTGTAATATTAATTATCATATTTAAGCTTCTGCGGTAGCAGAATGTAACTTGTGTGAGTTTCTTTCCTTGTTTAGTGTCTTAAGGTCATGACAAAATTCTTTTCCTCTCTACAATCTTCTTCTCTCAGAACAAAACTTTTTATCATTTCTTTTATTGCCAACTCAGGAAATCCTTTTCTAGTTATAGTAACTATTATGTGAAAGGGGAGCATAATAAATATTTTCAGAGAAGTTAGTAAACCTTCAGTACTTCAAGTTGCCTTTCCTATGAAAAGATTAAATTCAAACTTCTATTTGTCCTGAATTTGCTTTTTTCTTTTCCTGATAGTTGTGATAAACTGTATCAAACTTATAAGAGGCATCAATGAATGTTACCCAGCATTTCAAAACAAAGATCTTCTAAATATTTCTTCTTGAATTCCCTTCATCTAAATGTCATGACATAGAAAGATCTAAATACAATGTTTGTTGTCTGGCATAACAAAAAACAGTATAAACACTGCTCATGAAATATTGTTCATAACCTAGGCAAAAATGTACCTCAAATTTTAAGGAACTCATATGTCATTAAATGAAGACTCACCTCTTGAGATCCTACTTTGAATTTGAAAAAGTCCTTCTCATCACCCTGTTAAAAGGTGTGTACTAATCAAGCATTTGTACAAGGTCCAGTTAGAAGATGAAAAGAATTTCGTACCTCAAAAGAACCACCCTTTGTTTTATTCCGGGCTTCAAATATGCGACCGTAATAACCTATGGTGTAACCATCCCAATCCACCTGAATGGAATCTAAAGTCCATAAGTTGCTTCAATTATCTAATTAGAAGAGGCAAGGATACTGTCCTGAAAGTGTCTGTGTAGGCAGATAAAAGCTACTCTCATTTTCTATACTCAAGCTGCTGAACTTAGAAACATACCAAAGTAAAGCCATCCATGCAAAATCATTAGATAAATTAAAAAAGTTTATTGTGAATTCTAGAGAAAATCTAATTAAATTTAGAAAAATAGTGTATTCATTTTGAATGAGCACCTCTGTACGCCCAAATATAACTGGCTAAATTAGATACAAAATTCAGTATGTAAAACTATAAATTTAATGTCTTACCACCACTGTATCTCCCACTTTTGGATTAGAGCCATCTCCTACTCGTAAGTCCTGCATTATTTATTAATATGAATTTAATAACAAAATATAAACTACTTATACTGAAGTATTTACATAATACCAACCAATTATTGACCTTATACTGGAGTCCCGATTCAGTTTCTGTATAGTCTGGGTATCGCATTTTTGTCTTACCATAATCTTTTCCTCTAAGCGCTGGCACTGTGTACAAACACAGCTGAAAGTCAATACTATGAAATTTCTCATGCTGTCATCAATCCCTTGTAACTAACTCAATGGTACATGCATAGAGATGGAAGCAACCTAAATGATATCATAAATAGATAAAAAGTTTCATCACCAACAGTAAGAAAACTAATGTTCCCCCCTAAATGAGGCGAAGTTCAGCTGCAGAAGTCAAGACAAAGTAAAAATCTTTTCTGTAAAACATTCCAAGTCTTACAAAGGAATACTCCAAAAGCTTAGAGACAGGCATGGCTGCCAGTAATAGTTAGACATGATACGATAGTGAAATACTGTGAAATATTTGTTAGTAGCAGCTGGCAGGAGTTAAATATCAAGCAATATAGAAAGGCTGCTAGACAGCTACAAAATTTTAAAAATAAACTTTCCATATTATCATTGCGACTATTTTTTCTTCTGTTATCACTAACCCCATAACTTTAAGAAAGAAGGGCCAAATTTAATATCGTTCCTAAACTTGCTGAATGTCTCATGGTAAAATCCAGACAAGGAGAACAAAGAAAATTACTGTCAGCAAATTCAGTCGCCAGAACACTTCCGTCCTTTGAATTATTCAGCAATGTCCAAGAAAGTATCCCGACGGAA
Source organism: Leucaena leucocephala (assembly GCA_037074615.1). Classification (NCBI taxonomy): domain Eukaryota; kingdom Viridiplantae; phylum Streptophyta; class Magnoliopsida; order Fabales; family Fabaceae; genus Leucaena; species Leucaena leucocephala. The sequence goes on from CM073537.1 coordinate 13,430,984, forward strand.
GAGAGAACCACTTTTCTTCTCTCAAAAAAGCGCAAATAGCCCGACTCCTTGTTGTTTTTACCTGTTAACAAGACAAAATAACGATGTGTTCTGAAAGATCATCTCATTGAATAGGAGAATTCATTCTGGAAGGCCAAAAACAAAAAATGGAAGCTAATCACGAACCACGAAGAGAAGAATCTGAAAATTTGTCGGACTCCTAATAATTGAAAAGGAAGAGGACATTAATCGCTACATATATTAGATGAATCAAGCAGATTAGTTCATTACGCAAATGTAAGCAGCTCACCATGCATTTAGGTATGGAGCCAACAGATAAAGCCAAAATTGATGCCATTACCTACAGGAAGGGATGAGAGCGTGAATGGATCAAAGAGCAACTTACCAGATTTCGCTGGACGATAAAACGGCTCTGCGCAGCGACATAACTAGATTTTTCTTATATAATTTGTTTTCAAAAAAAAAAAAAAAAACAGAGAAAAAAAAAACAAAGAAAAGAAAAGTGGGTGGCGCGGCACGTAGAGATTAACTAACAGCCCGTTTGGTTCACGGAATATGCATCTATGGAAAGAGAAAATTTTGATTTTCTAGTGATGGGGGCCGTTTGGTTGCTAAATTTCTCTGGAAGCGATTTTCCCATGCAGTCAAATTGTCCCACATTTAATGGAAACTCCGTTCCACCATTTTGGTGGGATCTGATTTTTCCTCAAAGGTAAAAAAATCCAAAGTATGAAATTGCCCCCTTTTAATATACAAAGTCATCATTGGAGAATAACGTGGCCGACGAAGTTTGTGATGTCGAACCTGAAGGTATTGGTGTGTATAGACAGAATTAGGTAGGGTAGTTCCCTGCTGAGTATCCACCCTAAAGAAAGAATATGCTATATTGTGTAGTTCTATGTCTGATTTTACTAGATAAAAACTCTAACTATTTCGGGTTGGGCATAGGGGCAAAGCGGACTTTCATGCCCATGTGATGATGCCCTGCTTATATTGTGGGACAAAAATATACAATTATAAGCTTATAAAATAATAATATATTCATATGTCTTCAAGAGTTAAATAATATCCATAATTTACTAAGAATAAGGTAATAAAAAGATAATAATTAAAGTCTTAAAATCTATTGTATATATATAAAAAAAGCTTGAAGTCTAAATAGTATGTAATTGCAACTTTGTATCAATCTTCCTAAAGTTGACAATGATGAATCATCTGAAAAAAAATAATTATAATTTATAATGTAATCATATTATGGTTAGTAAAATTAAAAAAGAAAGAAATCAATCTAGTTATAAATTTTAAATTATGTAACTTACCTACTTGACTACTTATATTTATAAAATGACTATTTAGACACCAGTATCAATTATATTCTTTCTTCCAAGTGTAACATTTAGGGCTAAAAAGTTAAAAAGAAAGAATTAGGGGTGTGCATGGGTAAGACTAGGTAGGACAGCCCCTTACTCGATACCCAGCCAATAGACTATATTTTATAACTCGATACCCAATCCTTCATATATTTTTGGGCTGGATAGAGTTTTTTTTCTCGATTTCGGGTGGACACCCTAGGTGACAGGCTTCATGCACACTGTATTTAAAGGTGGGTTGGTAGAATTGCATATCATCTCAAGCTCTCCTTCTTATCTAGGCTTCTGGTTCTTCTTATTTAGGTTAGCAGATATGAGTTTGAGGGAATGAAAATAGAGATGTAGTTAAGACGAAAGTAGGGGTGGGGTAAGCATTTTTTTAGAACGTCATCTTCTCTATTTTTTGCTCTTTTTTTTTTTTGTCACCTTCACCATTGACTTTCACTCCTCTTTTGTGAATTTGTGTATTTCTTTCTATGAATTTACAAATCTTTAAACTCATCTTCGACTTCCTCTTTCTCATTTGAGCTTGTCTGTTTTCTTATTATTCAATACTACATCTATTTGTGAGATAAAAAATTAATTTTAAACTAAAAAAATCTATTTTGAGATGTATATAACTCTTTCAATTCAACTCTAAATTTGACAAATGATATATCACTATAAAACTTTTTGAGTTTAGTTTCTAAAAAAATAAGACACATTTCAAAATTCATTATATTCTGAAGGATATGATTGAAAGAAGAAATAAAAATAGAGACAATGTGTGATATCTCCATACAATTTTTTGAAAAATAATCTCTTTCATATAGAACTCTTTGAAATCGAGATTGATTTTGAATCGTGTTTAGAAATTAGTTTCATATGAAACAAGCTTCACATCAAATGGATTCGTAATTTAAAAAATATTTTTAAAATAGAAATATTTATTAATATTTAGAAAATTATAAATATTTATAAATAGAAAATTTTACCAAAGAAATGTCAAAGTTGATCAAACACAAAGCATATCGTAGCTTGAAATGATAAGTTCAAATAGATTTGTATCACTGAAAATTATTTTCTCACTTTAAAAATCAATTTTAGTATAGTTATGCATTACATTGCCAAATAATATGAAATCTTTTCTCAGCCATGAAATCGATTCTAAGGAGTAAAATAGATTTTTTTTATACAAAATAGATTTGATTACGTGAAATCGATTTTAGTTACTGAGTTGCTAAATTACTCTGTTTTACACTATTAAAAATAAAAAAAATTCTTAACTAAAAGATGATATTAACGTAATAATAAAACTAGATTTTCTTCACAAAAAATCTATTTTAGTGTATTGAAATAATTTAACTTTGTCAAATCTATTTCTTTTTCTAATAGGGAGTTATTTCATCTTAACAGCGATTTCGTTTATAAAGAGTCATAAGAAAGTAGTTGCAAAGTGGGTTTTTGAATTTGAAATAGGGAGTTATTTCAAGATAGTATGGGAGAATTCTTTGGGATAAACTACTAAAATTGAAGCCACAAAACTCGCAATATTTGTTTAGAGATTTTCAACATGTTTAATTTAGTTATTTTATTTTATTTTATTTTATTTTTATTTTTATGTTTTTCAAAATAAAATAGATTTGATTTAGTATCTTAACAAAATGCCATCTTGGCATTATTTATACTATTTAGTTATTATTTTTAATTAATTATTTTTTAATCATTTGATATCTATAATGATTATGAAAATCTATAGTGATATTCACACAATAATAAAAACAAATATCTTTGATGAAAATGGAAAGTAATTATTAATTTGATTCATTCAAATGGTAATTTTTATATTTATATTGAATATTTTTATTCATGTAAATTATAATTTTTATGGATTATTAATTATTATATGAGTAATTGAAGTTTTAATATTTTTTTAAATTAAAACATTAAATTAATATTAAATTCTCATTAAGGGCAATATGATATATTGTATCTTTTTTTACCTAATTTTCTATTCCTTTTAACGAACCAAACATCAATTTTTCTATTAAACCATTTTCTTTTCTAATGTGAACCAAACATCCACATTTTTCCATTCAATTACATTCCTTTCTATTCTACCCTCGGAATTGAACCAAAGGGGTTGTAATTTTTTTTAATTATACTTATATTTTAATATGAAAAAATCCCTAGAAAATACTACATGAATTTTGAAATTCCAGAAAGAGCATGGCGAATATATAAAAAGATATATTTGTCACAAATATCAATATGATATTTTAATATTTGTGCAAAAAAATAGAATTGCCCCTAAGTTGTGAGGATTGACTACACTAATAACAAAATAGATGACACGTGTAATAATTTTAACCATTTTGTGGGTATTGACTATACTAGTAATAAAATTGACAATATGTATAATAATTTTAATTATTTTGATAATGAGATAGACTACTCCTTTAATAAGTTAATAGTTCAAGTAATTGAATAAGGTTTTGGAGCATTGATTACCCTATAGTAACGAAAATGACAACAGATGTAATAATTTTGTAACAATATTGATTATTTTGTTTAACAACTTAGAGTGCAAATGATAGATTAGGTTTTGGGTATTAAACTACATTGATAACGAAATTAGCAAAATGTGTAATAATTTTGACAATGAGATTGATTATTCTCTTTAAGTTATGGGGCAATTTCGTAATCAATATATCATTTTATATATTTTCATACCCTTTTTTAAATTTTAAAATTCAAATGATATGTTTTTGGGGATTTTCCCTATGTTTATTTTCCAAGAAGCAGCAACTGTCATACCGAGAAGATAATTTGGCACATACAGTATTTGCCATTGTGGTCTTACCCATACCTCCCATCCCCAAATTCCTACTTTGTGAAATATATTCAGTAACTTTTAAATGGGTTTAATCATTTCATCAATTCCAATTACGTCCTTTAATTTACGTTTAACAGTATGTATATGTTTCAGTTTGCGTGGACATCAGTGACAATTTCCCGAATTAAATTGAATGCATCCCTATTTAACAAAGTAAAAAAAGAAAGATATCAATAAGTTATTAGTTAAGGTGATAGGTGGCTTCACTTTCATAAATATATCGAGAAAAAAATAGATCAGCAGTCATTCAACCAATCAAAATAGTTCTTAAAAGGTCAATGATTTAAACGTAGTTGAATAGGATCAAACCAATCATGATTAAAATAATACTTTTTTCATATTTAATATAAGATCTATTTAACTAATTTGATTATATTAAATATGTTAGTTAAGTTAGTTAATATGACATATTTTTTCCTAAAATATTCTAATATTCTTTCTTAATTCCATCATTTTCTCCCTTATTTAATTATTATTGAGGAAGTACCCATTGGGATAATTTTAAAAAGTAATAAATATAAGAAATATGTATTATATTTAGGATCAATATTAACTTTTAAAATATATCATATATGAAGAACTAGAGGAGTATAATATAACTAAAATATACATATATAATATTGAAAAGAGTAATACTCTTCCGATCATAAACATAAAACTTAGTTTATAGTATAAATTGTATTACAAATTTAGTCTTATATTTAAGATCGAAGGAGTACTAAAATAACAAAGATATTAATCTAAAAGTAAATCAAATATAATAAAACAGAGTCAATAAAAATTCATATACATGTAATCCTAGGGGTGAGCAAAGTACCCGTAGCCCGGTGTACCCGCCCGGCCCCGGTGTCAATTTGCCCGTTTTAAGCCCGCCCAAAATGGGCCCGTAACGGGCGGGCTTAAACGGGCTAAAGTTGTAAAATAAACGGGCGGGCTACAGGCTGACCATCGGGCAGCCCGTAGCCCGCCCGTTTATTTTTTTAATTAATTAAATATTTTTTTAAAAAATAAAAATTATGAATGATCATATTATGTATGCATTATGGACTTTGTGTTTATAAACTTATAGTGATAATTGATAAACATTATGATTATGATATTTTCTTTTAGTAATTTTATGATAAATAATCATATTATGTGCTTACTGTGAACTTCAAATAAGGTAAAATAGATTTTTTTTTATATTTTTAGTAAACGGGCTGCCCATGCCCGTTTTAACCCAAACGGGTTCAGCCCAGCCCGTTTAATACGGGCTTAAACGGGCTGGGGCACTGGCATGGGCTAGCCCATGCCGAGTTAAGATTAAACGGGCGGGGTACGGGCTGACCATCGGGCCAGCCCGCCCCGCCCGTTGCTCAGCCCTATGTAATCCTTAAAAAAATAATATTTAAATAATTAAGATAGATATTAATCTATAAGTAAATAGAATATTTAAATATAAATCAAATACAATTTAACAAAACAGAATCAATAATATCATTTTTTTAACTCAAAATAAACTCGTTTCAAATTGAATAATCGCGAGCTATTTCATAGGAAAAAAATAAAATTAGTAGCCAATTGAAATGAAGTGAAAAGTCACTTTGATAAAGGAAAAAGTTTTGCAGTACCTGCCACTCAAATTGCCAGCTTCAGAAATAGCAGCTTTCCATCTGTTCATCCTGTTCGGGTCATGCTTGGAATCTTTCTCATGTTTTTCAAATGCCTTCATATAAGCTCCAGTCTGGTTTCGAAGAAGTGAGGGTTCAACTTTGTAAAAGATGGGGATAACAAACTTGTCGGTAAAATCTACATAACAGATAGCGGATACTATCCATAAAAGATATTTTATGATCCTTTAATAAATTAGGAAGTAATACTTCTTAAGATTAAATAAATTTTTCTTGTAATAATACATGGTAATAAAATTAGCAAAAGATAATAGAACTTAACAAAACTATATAAAATATATGTCAAGAGCGATGTGTTGTTATGCTCTTATACTCTTTTGTCAATAAGCATCTTTTATAGATAATAGAAAGACATGATGCATATCTAAACAAGACATTTGTACATAAGACAGAAGAGACATGTTGGAATAGAATTATTTCTTGGACACATTCTCACAAAATATTTGTAATATTTCCAACAATCTGGTCCTCATCCTTTCTGTATTGCATGATTTGGGCGAGTTCATCAAGGCACCATCTTGAGGAAGCATACCCTTCTGAAAAGACTACTACAAATACATTGGAATCCTTGATTACTTGGATGAGTGATGGTGCGATTTCATAACCCTCCTCAAGATGCTTATCGTCATGAAAGGCCACAAGGAAAGCTCCGTTGAGAGCAGCATGAAGATGGCTAGTGAAGTTGTTGCGAGTTTCGCCTCTCAAACTTACAAACACATCATACTTTCTTGGAGCATTTGGCAGAGAGCCAGAGCTTGATGAAGCACAAGCAATGTTTAATTTGTTTCTGTTATGAGGGTGATCTTAAAAGAGGTGTCTTCTAATTTGCCTAACCTAGGTAAAATTTTTTTAAAGATTTGTGCAAGTTATAGTTTCAAATTTCAAACTGCGTGCAAAGAAGAGTTTTCACAAATAAATGGAATCGCCGTACATCCGAAGCTTCCAGGAAGCAAAGGTTTTGCAACTAACATTGATTACTGCAAAGTGGCCGGTTGTTGTAATTTAGTGCATCCCACCAGCAACTTCATATGTTGAATTGGTCAATTTTCTTCCTTCATCTTGATGTACTATTATCACTGTAGCGAGTATATGTTGTCTAAGTTTGAATTTAATCACCTTGTTAATAATTACTGAGTAGTACGGCTTTTTATAGATTTTTATACACCCTACAATCTTTGCTTAAAATAAATGTAGCAGTGTGGTTCTAATAAATGATTATTGGAAGCTTTTATGTGTTTAATGCCCCTAGTTCTTAATTCAATAAAATTAATCATAAGAACTGAAGAAATTATTTTGGATGCTGTCCAATTAATTTTACCCTTATTTAAATTCATATGGTACAACATTAAATATATAGGAGCAACAAAAAGTAGAATAAATACTTTATAAAATTTCATTTCTCATAAAAAATATTGGAGAGATACGTTCAACTTGTTAACGCTTTAATTTAATTTAAACAAAAAGATCATGAGATGTTGCCTCAATCATAGAATAAATTTAATGAAAAATTAATCAATTCAATCCCCTGTTACCTCCACAAGTCTTTCATGACTAAATTAGGTTCTTAATGCGTGTTAAATGATAGGTTCTTGTGAGGCCAAATTAATCATGAAATCAAGTCTTTGGGGATATTGCATTTGCATTTGCATGTCAAAAATATTGAAGCTAACTAAGGTCCAACAAGATTGATGCGTGGATGCTTTTTTTTTTCCCTTTTTAATAATATAAGAAAACAATAAAACTACTCTACGCAAGAAATAAACGTAAATATTAATTCTAGTGGCTTCCTTAAAACTTTATTAGTAAGCAAATCAGCTTCAAAGTTCGTCTCTCTTCTCACTTGTTGAATGTTAACCAATCAATTCCAATTAAGCATGTTATGACTTTCTCAGATTAAATTCTAACTAGCATGAAGATCATTACTTTCCTCCTTGATAAACTGAATTGTATCCCAAAAAATATTTTTCAAGCAGAGTCATCTATGATTCTTATCCCATACCCTTTTAAACCCCATAAGACATGTCCAAAGTTTAGCCATTAAAGGATCCCCATTTGTGATATTAAGCATGAAGGTTTCAACTAGATTTCCTTAATGGTCTTTGATAATACCTCCACATCCCGCTATATCATCTCTATGAGAGTAAGCTCAATCAACATTTATAGTCACCCCTTCATCTATTCCCATTCTAGTGTGGTCTTGGCGGATCGAAGTAGAACTTCTGATTTTGGCTTGACTTACGTGTAGTTTGGCAACACTAAAATTAGATAAAATGGCTTTAGCCTTTACAAAGAGCTCACGAGCACTGGAGGTGATGTTCTCAAATCCATTCTCATTGCGTCTTTTCCAAATAAGTCACCAGAAAATGACAAAAAGCTATTTCCAAGATCCATCTCACTGCCCCACCTTTTCATTAAGATTCATACAATGCCAAGTTCAGAAATCACAACTGAAAAATCTCACATGGAAGTTGGGTTGAATAATTGAAAGCCACAAGGATTTAACCCTAGTTAACATCCCAATTTTTATTTTAAGATTCAAGTAGTATTAGAAGAACTAATTTCTAGTAGATAGAATTTTTATTTAATTAAGAGAGTTTATCTAAAATATGAAATAAAAAAAACTGAAACTGAAATGAAATAATAATAAAAAATAAAAAATATTGTTTCTATTAAAAGATAAAAAAAATAGAGAGAGAGAGAAAAATAGAAGAAGCAAATCCGTGCCACATTTCTTAGAAAAAAAAAAGAAATATAGAATATTGTAAAGAGAAAGTGGGGCCATACCCTTTCTTATATAGGCCCGTTTAGATAGTTTTTTTGGAAAAGGGCTTATAGAAAAAAATAGTTTTGGACAGCTTTTAGAAAAATACTTCTGGAGAAGAGCTTATGAAAAAAAGTGATTTTAAATAAATGAGTGTTTGGATGGTTATTAGTAGAAAGACTTTTGTGATTGGTAAATTATCAGAAAAGGTATGAGATAAATTAAAAAAAAAAACATCATCACTGTCGTCCCTGCAACCCACACCTCTACTTTTTATTTTCCTCTTCTTCGTTCATCTCTGCAATGACAACGACGACGGAGGGGTGCCTGATGCCTGACGACAGAGGAGCTGAAGACGAGAAGCAGCGACGTAGGAAGCAGACAAGCTCCAGTGGCCGGTGCTACCCAACGACCCACGTGACGAAGGAGATGTACGACGATGACGCGACCCACCCTGACGGTGAGCTCCAGCAGTGACGACGAGCTCTAGCGATGATGGCGAGCTCCATGGATGATGTCAAGCTGAGAAGAGAGAGGAGAGGGAGAAGAGAGGAGAGAGATTATCAGAAAAGGTAGGGGTAAAATAGTAATTGGGTAGTCCATAAGTTCTTTTACTATTCTAGAAGCTATTCCTAGGAGCTTATTCAAAACTATAGTTTTAAACCATGGTTTGGTCTAGTTTGAGTTATAAGCCCTTTTAAAATAACAGTCAGGCACATAATATTCAAAACAGATGCATAGTAACCCCAACATGTGGCATTCTTCTTCTTCTTCCTTCACCATTTCCGCCCATCAAGCTCCATTTCTCCATTAATGAATATCCAGATACATTTGTGCTCCAGTTCGTTCTCATAAAATCTTTTAACTATCATACTTATTTTCTAATTATTTTTCTATACTAAGAGAGTTCTTTAGAAATATAATTTCTGTTGGAAGCAAAATAAGTTTGAGGATTATGACTTGGAACAAGTGTGAATTTTCAACAAATGAGAATAATAGAATTGTAGAGGTAAGTGAATAATTCTATTTAATCGGTTTATAATTTTTGTATTACATTATTTAAGAAATTTGGGGTTAGGGCTTAAATGTTAGAGTCTAGATATGATTTAATATGATAATTTTATTTATGAAATTTGAGTTTAATGATTGTGTTATGTTTATTGGAGGTATAATTGATACTTAATCAGTTTATATTATTGCTAGAGCTTATAAATTGAAAATAGGCATTTTTATTAGAACTCTAAATTGGAAAAATTAGGAATTTTGATCAAATTAAATAATTGTGGATTAATTGATGGTTCAAATGAGTTATTGAAATCTAGAAATGATTGAATTTAATAATAAAATGAAGATTTGGATATTATGAGTGAGATTTAGAAATTAGAGGGAAAATTGGGAACTTTAAACCTATATAATTAAATTAATTATTTGTTTACCAATTTGATACTGATAATTTGATGAATTAATTTTGAGATTTATGATGAAATGTGAATATTGGAGATTTTGAATAAAATCTTAAGATTGCAAATTGGGATTTTTAGATGAGTTGGAGAGTTTGATGTTAAATAAAAATTTTAAAAATAACTGAAGATTTCTTATCTTATAAAAAAGATTGGAGGTAGGAAGTACCTCAAATTTATCAATGCCTTAATTTAGACATAGAAATGACGACATGACATGTTCCATCATACAATCAATTCAGTGGAAATTTTGATTCAAAATTGAATTGCTATGATACTTCCCTGCTACATAATTGTTAGTGATATATATAGTAGGTCAATTGTGTGCTTAGAGCTCTAAGAGTGTGTTTGGTATGAGGGAAATGGAGGGGAGAGGAGGAATTTCCCTCATTTTTTCTTGTTTGGCTTCTCAAAATTTGTGGAAGGGAAGGAAAAATTCCCTATAACTCTCCCCTCTAAAAGTGGGGTGATTTGGAAGGAAAAGGGTAATATTTTGATATGATATGACTATTATACGTATAAAATATTTTAATATTTTTATAGTGCCCTTCACCCACTCCAATAGCTCCAAGCCTCGGCACAATGAGATCTCTCCACCTTCGGCCATGATGGCGGCACATGGTGACACACTACCACCTGCTGCTTCCTCTATGGCACCTTCAACGCTCATTGCGTGCTCAAAAGGCAACACCAGTGACCTCAATTTTAACATCTACCTCTCGTCTCTTGAAGGCAACACAACCTAAGATGAGATCAAGTTGTCCAAATAAAAATATTTTCTCTTCTCTTCTCTTTTGAACCAAATAAGGTAACATCAAAATCTCTTCCCTCCCCTCTGTTTAGCCAAACACACCCTAAGTCTTTGGTAGAATTGCATGGAATAGCTTCCATATGAAAGTGGTCCATATCCTCACTAGAAATGTTTTGCATAGAAGCGACCTTTGAAACTTCTGATTATATTAGATTTAGACCATGTGATTGGACTTATAACATACACTATACAATGATATAAAACTTGTGAGAAGTTGGAAGCTCCTTAGAACCATTTTGAATTTACTCTAAACTGAAAATTAAAGTGTGCTTTTAATTACCTTCAACCCTGAAAACGATACAGAGTTAAGAAAAGAATAACTCTTAATTCAATCCTGAATGCTTGGTATCGCAAGTTTGCAAACTCCATTTTTATTTTCTTAAAGTATATTTCAATGCTACATGTGTGGTAACAAATTGAAATATGTAAGAGACCTTTTGCCAAATTAAAATGCATAAAGTTTCAGAACCGATACAGAGGCTAATAATGCAAAGGCCCCACCAAAATCGAGTCAGAATCAGTTTAATCATATTCAACAACTTTCATCTAAAACTCACTTTGAAGGAGTAATAGCTAATGCTCTGTTTTCTTTACTCTGTTTTCATCTACAAACACTAGCATGCTCATTCGTTAAAATCAACTTATTCCTGAACAATCAATTTCTCTTCACAATCGGCAATTAAAGTTAAGGGTTAAACTGTAAATTTATTTTAGAAGTTTTCCCTTAGGAACAATGTTATTTAGGAAATTTTTTTATTTCAATCTCACTTTAGAAGTTTCAAAATATAACAATATTATCTTTCCTCATTCAAAAATTAACGTTAACCGTTAAAAAATTAATATTAACCGTTAATATTTTAATAGTAAGGGTAACATTACTCCAATTTAACATTTTCAGGATAATTTTAAACCTAAAAAAACTTCTGGGACGTTACTCTTGAGTAAAAACATTTAGGACAAATTTGCCCCTTAACCGTTGAAGTTAATTACAGCTTGAAGATAACCCTTTACACTAACAATGAAAACACAAATTTAAAGTTTAAATTGCAGAGCCACACGACCTGATTCAATAGATTTTTTCTAACAGCAGAGAAAAAGAAGAAAGCATAGCAAAGATAGGCAAAAAGTTGTGAAAACAGAAGAAATTGCTTGAATAACAAAAGCATAAGCGCTGAGAACTTAGTGTTGTGTTTCTGCACTTTCAAATTATTTTTTATATTTCTTCTGAAACTAAGAACATGACAGCATGAAATCACAAGGAGGCGGTATGTCATGAAGGCAATAATTTTTAACAAGGACATCAAAGAACAGAATAGTAGAGTTTAAAATCAGAAGGAAAAAACCAATATTTATTTCTGAAACTTGACAACTATATTCTGTCTGAGGTTATTATTTTTTAATTATCCATAAAAGCTTAAATTTAACATTTACTATGCCCAAACCTATATTTCACAGTTGCCACTATGTATCAGATGCTGATATCATCAAGTATGAGCGAAGGCAATAATTGTTAGTGTTGTTGAAGAAATGGTTCTAGCTGATTTTAATTCTCATGAGCAAAGCTTCTAATTCTTCAATGTCGCCTCAGAAGTTTCAAAATATAGTAATATTGCCCACCCTGTTAAAAAATTAACATTAACCATTAATATTTTAACGGTAAGAGACAACATTGCTCAATTTTAACACTTACAGAACAATCTTGAAACAAAAACACTTTCGGGATAACACTACTCATGAATGAAAACTTTCATGCCAAATTTGCCACTTAACCCTTAAAGTTAATTACAATTTAATACCACCAATAATTTGTTTGTGTTGTTGAATAAATGGTTCTAGCTGATTTTGATTCTTATTTGAAAAGCTTATAATTCTAATTCTTCAATTTTTTCTTGTCCCTTGTACTGAGTATACAACTCCATTTTCAATTTCTTGCACAGAGGCAGTGTTTCATTCCTATCACAGTTTACAACTCCAGTTCCCAATTTACTGATTTCCAACTCCAATACATCAATATCTCAATGCGGCCACTTTGACTTCCTTCCCAAGTCACACTTCATTTTCCTTTGTTGAACAAATTTTGATATTCGGAGGCATATATGGGGCAGACCCTACACTCTTGGATGAAGCCATCACAAGAAAAGAAACTGAAGAAAACTTTTGGTTACAATCATTTCCATTGCTTCCTTTCAATCTCATCAATACCAATTTAGACAAGTAAGGATCACAGCAAAGTAAAAATGTGACCTGAGCTGAATTCTGCATATTCTGGATCCAAAATCTGGAATTCAATTGCTTCACCTTCTTCAAAGTAGCACTTGCAGGTCACGGCCACTTGGATTATTTCCTTAGAGATGAATTGAGCAACAACTGAGCAGAAAACAAAACCCAATAAATGATCAGAAGCCAAAGAAAGTTCTATGGTTACCAAACTCTATGTCGATCGATTATACCCAAACCACAATGGAACATTGTTTCCTGGATAAAAGACAGTAAATCTTTGCTTATTATGTACTGCTCGCTTCGTTGAGGACTCCACATGTTTCCCAATAGCACAACGTGGTCGTGAACGCTCATCCAATTTCCCGCAATTATGAAATGAAATGAAATTATGACCATTTACCCGAAACAGTCTTGAGATTGTTGAAGTGAACACTCTCTCTAATGATGTACAGTTACTGGCAATAAAATTTGTAAGGGGCTGTGGAAGCTGTGGAAGAAACTGAAGCCTAGTGCAACCATTCAAATTAAGTTGTTGCAGCCCTGAGAGATGTCTAATATTTTTTGGGAGTGTGATTAGGTTACAACAGTCCTTTAGAGCTAGGATTTGTAGACATCCCATGGGATTCAAATAGTATATGTAGCGTTGGTTCATCCACAAGGTGTCTGCACTTAAGAAGGCGAAGCTCCATGAGAGATCTAAAACAACATAACTCAGTTGTTGGAAATTTTCCGAGACTTGAAACATTGAGAAGAAGATTTTTGAGATTGCAAAGATGCCCAATTGAGGAGGCAAGATGATGATGCAGCGCTGGTACCAATTTTCCTACTTCCTTCGGCAAATTATAGTTGATTGAAATCAATGTGCAGTCGGAGATACCTAACTCTTTAACAGACAGAGGAAGATCTGGTAAACATTGAAGATTTCTGCAACTTGTTAAATAAAGCCTTTGAAGTCTCCAGAGTCGCTTGATGTTATTTGGGAGCTCAGTCAAGTTTGAGCAATTCCGGAAGCTGAGTATTCGTATAGCACGTAAGGAATCGAATAACATGTGTAGCTCATGTTTGTTAAATGCATGCTCGGAGATACCAAGATCCTCAAGAGATGTCAAGCAACATAACTCATTTAGTGGAAGATTCTTCAATTTTGAACCGTTGAGATATTTACATTTAAGCTTAGTAAGGCTCCCGATTGGTGGGTGCAGAATTTCTATTCCAGTTGACTCTAAAAATAAGCATCTAAGTTCTTTGGACGATAACGAGAATTCCTTCAGACTAGGGCAGCCACCAATCAGGACTTTTCTAAGAGATCTTAAATGAGCATCACTTTTAAGACTCGAGGTTTTTGCATTTGGCCAAATCCAAAGAAACAAAGATGTTGAGAGATAACATGGATGGATGAACATAACACAAACTATAACAGTAATATAGATTTACCAATTCAAGATTATGGGCTTGGAGAAATCTGGCAACTCAATTTTCTGGAAAAAAAAAAATCTATTCTCTTCAAATTCACAAAATCCTGCAACAGTTACAACTAGCAAACATCAGAAAGACTTCGGATTTCAATTAAAACTTAAACATGAAAAATACACTAATTCTTATTATACCTGCACACCATCCCAAAGTGTTTGAACATGGCTGAATTGCATTTTCAGTTCAACAAGGTTCTCAGGACAAAAAGTTGATGGCAAAGTACCCATTCCACTGAAAGTACCTTATTTTATCAGAAATAGACTCAAGGCCCATCTGAAGATGCACATTGAATGATCCAGCATTGCTTAAGGAATAAAGTTTCAAGAATCTTAAATTAGTCATCTTTTTTAAGGCGTTGGCGGCCAAGTATATATCTCTAATTCCAGACACATTTAAGATTATGCCTTCAACAGCTTCAGTTCCCTGACAATTAACAAAATGAAAATTATAGTAATATTAAGTAGACTAAACCATGCTAGCTACATTTGTCACCATAGATCACAAATGTTTAATATGAAGGGCTTACCCGATTATTTTTCAATACATCATAGACTTCTTTGGGGTCCCATAATCTAGTGCATTTTCCTGGTTCTGTGATACACTCCTGACGAACAATTTCCCAACCCATTTCTTGTATTAGGTCATGCATCCACAATCTTTCACCCATAGTGATAAGAGCCTTATCTTGGAGGGTTCTAATGCTAATGCTTGCATGGAAACCATAGCTGTCTAATAGCTGTATTACATGTTCTTTAACTTCAACTTTGAAAAAGCATGCAATGTCTAGAAATATTTCCTTCTCTTCGTAGTTTATCCATTGTAGCTCAATTTTAACACTTGCGGAATATCTTCATTTGGAATCTTTTTGAGTTTTCTGAACGCACTGTCCCGTTCTTATTTAGTTTTGGAGTGAAGAAAAGAACCCAAAACTATTAAAGCTAAAGGGTTGCCTTTGGTATAATTAACAACCCTTTTTGATGGTTGTTCATATCCAATTTCATGATGATCATTGTGAAAAGCTTTCAAGTTGAATAGTTTGAAGGATTCTTGATAGTTCAATGGCTTGGCCTCATATATTTCATTAACTCTACCAATAAGCATATGCTTATCTCTTGTTGTTATGATGACTTTACTGCCTTTTCCCAAGTAATCACATTCTTTTGCTAGACGGTCTAATTGCTTTGAACTGTCAACATCATCAAGCACAATGAAAACTTTTCTGCAACTAAGCCTTCTCCTAACAAATGTAGATCCCAAAACTTTAGGTGGGCTACTATGGATATTTTCTTCCACGAGTAGCTCCGAAACAAGTTTATCACGTATATATTTTAATCAGTGCTTTTCTGACTCTTCTCTCACATTTTCTAGGAAACAACAACTTTGACATAGAGGAGATAGTTTGGCAAATACAACCTTAGCCATGGTTGTCTTACCTATTCCGCCCATTCCCCAAATTCCAATTATTGGAAATTTTCCCAGTAACAATTCAATGCATTCACAATTTTCATCAATTCCAACAAGACCTTCTAATAATATACTTGGATGCATATGATCCAATTTTTGTAAAACATTATTGATAATGTTCTGATTTAGCTCAGATTCATCCCTATCACATGAAAAATATTGAACAAAACAATCAATTGACAAGAAATACTACCTCCAGTCTTTAATAAGATCTACTTAACTTGGGTAGATTAAGTAAAGTAGTCAAGTTATTTATAACAATTGTGTGATAGTTTCCTAAAATGCCCCATTTAATCATATCTATTTAAACTACATTTGACAGAAATCACCTCAATATGTATCCTTCACTATTATTGGGTTACCTGAAGGATTGAGAATGCCACCCAGCTAAATTGGCAGTTTCCAAAAGAGCATCTTTCCATTCTTCAACTTGTCCGGGTTGTGCCTGCTGAAATCTCTCTCAGGTTTTGTAAATGCTTCCTCGTAAGCCCCCTTCAGCTTGCGAACATTTGATAACTTTGTAGAACACAGGAATAACAAACTGGCCTGAATCTTTCCTGCATTGGAGTATCTGGGTGAGAAGACCATGACAGATATACTAGAATCCTTGATTGCTTGGATGAGAGATTCCCAGATATCATCGCCTTTGGGAAGCTGATAATCAATAAATGTTCTCAAGGACTTTTGGGTGAGAGCAGTATGAAGATGGCTAGTGATATTTGTGCGCGTGTCCTCTACTCTGAAACTGATGAACACATCATAGTTCTTTGAATAATTTGGTTGATGAGTGGAAGAGCTTGAAGTTGAAGAAGCAGCAGTGCCCATCTTAGTTTCTCCGGGAAAGAATAAACTCAGCTTTTCGATCAGCTAAGGATGATAATGGGCAAATAAACTCAGCTTTTCGATCAGCTTTTCTAGACCAAGGGCATGTTTGGATAGAATTAAAAAAAAGGCTTATAAAAAAGAAAGGTTTATAGATAGCTTATGGAAAAGAGCTTTTAGAGAAGAGTTTATAAAAAAAAAGTGATTATGATTTATGAATAAATAAGTGTTTGGATAGTTATTTTTAAAATGACTTTTTATATTGGTAAATTACCAAAAAGGATATGATTTGATTAAAAGTAAGAGAGAGGAGAGAGGTAGAGAAAAGAGTAGAGAGAGCAGAGAGGGTGTAAGAAAAAGTAGGAGGGAGAAGAGAGGGTGTAAGAAAAAGTATGAGAGAGGAGAGATAGTATAAGAAAAAGTAGGGGTAAGATAGTAATTAGATAATCTATAAGCTCTTTTACTGTTCCAAAAGCTAGTTTCAATAGCTTATTCAAAACCATTGTTTTAAACCATGGTTTTGTCCAAAAGCACTTATGGATAAATATGGCTGTTTGCTTTAAAATTTCCCCAAATCAAGGATTGGACCATAAGCCATTTTCAAACCATGGTTTGAGGGCAAACCAAACAGGCCCTAAATCATAGTTTAAAACTATAGTTTTAAATAAGTTAGTCAGAGTAACTTTTAAAATAATAAAAACCCTTTTCAACTACTCAATTATTATTTTACCTTTACTTTTTCTTACACCCTCTATCCTCTCTCCTCTATCTTTTCTACTATCTCTCTATTTTTCTCTATCTTTTCCACCCTCTCTCCTCTATCCTCTATCTTTTCCACTATCTTTTATCTATCCTCTATCTTCTCCACCCTCTCTCCTCTCTCTTTTTTGCTCTCTCTCCTCTCTCATCTCTCATACATACCCTTTTTAGTAATTTTTTAATTACAAAACCCTTTTTTGTAACAACTATCCAAACACTCATTTATCTAAAACCATTTTTTTCTATAATTTTTTTTTTAAAAGCTATTTTCTATAAACTGTCTAAAAATATATTTTTTTATAAATCTTTTTCTAAAATATTATCTAGGAGGAAAAGTATAAATAAACAGGAAAAGTCTTCTGTCAATTTCTCAGCCTCACAATTTTTCAATCCAATAGTCTATCACAGTACAGTATGGGAGTCTACCTCCCATCTAACTATTAATTTTTTTAATAAATAAAATAAATTAATTAATTATAATTAATATAAAATAAATTAATTTAGATAAATTAAATAATATATAATAGAAAGAGAAAAATATAGAAAAAGACTTTTTAAATTTTAAAAAGATAAAAAGACCTCTGAATTTTAAAAAAGATAGATTAAACAAGAGGCCCAATTTGTCATTTATAAATTTCTGTGCAGAGTTACAAATACTATTATGAGAGTTGTAAATACTATTGACAGAGTTACAAATACTATTATGAAAGTTACAAATATTATTGGTAGAGTTGCAAATACTATTGGCAAAATTACAAATATTATTACAAGAGTTACAAATATAATTGACAGTTACAAAAAGTGAAATTTCATCTTTTGCCTCAAATTTGTAAAGGACTATTTGTAACTCTGCCAATAGTATTTGCAACCCCTATAGTGGTATTTATAACTCTGTACAGGAATTTATAAATGATAGATTGGGCCTCCTGCTCAATCTATCTTTTTTAAAATTTAGAAGCTCTTTTTATACCTTAAAATTTAAAAAATCTTTAATTATTTTTTTCCTATAAATTTATATTAAAAAATTAAATTTAGTTATAATTAAGTTGAAAAGGAGTACTCTACAAACATTATGTTGGAAAATGAAAAGCAACAGAAGCGATAAAGCCAACATAATCAGTTTTTTAATTATATTTATTGAATATGTAAAAACTAAAAAAAATTAAAAAAAATCACAACCTCACTTGATTGCCTTTAATTTAGACATTGGGAAAAAAAAATCTTATCACCAAATAAGGATGATAATAGTTGGTTTAGTTTATTTATTCAGGAGGATAATACGAACCACAATTCATCAGTATTAAAAATTAAAATGGAATCCTTAAGGATATTAACTAATAAAGCTAAATAATTAAGCATATTATATTAATCATAAGATCAAGTGTCAATTGTTACGAAGAACAGTATGAACTAATTGTTAGATATTTTATTAATTATTATTAAATATCTTGTTAATTTAATAGATGAATTACATTTGAATATTATTGTGATATATTTAGAAATTGAAAATTTTAGATATTTTGAATACTACAATAAGTACAGTATATTCCAGATATTATAGTTTCCTAATTTGAATAAAATATCTCCTGATTGTGGCCCTTAACCCAATTGTGCCAAAGTTAGTTTGGGATATTATTCAGTCAAATTACCTATTATTATTAACATTGATAAGAGGTTATAAAAATATGATATACTTATTTAGTATTGCAGTGAGTGATATTGAATAAAAAATAACAAAATAAATACCTTACTCCTTTGAAAGTTCCCTAATTGGTGACGGCTATTCCCATACCATCACTGTGCCTATCTTCCCGTCAATTTTTTTTTTATTATTATTTGTGTTTTTTGACATTATGCTTTGTATTTCAGTACTTGCTATATCAAAGTCAGAGCCTTGCAATTTTCTGCTTTAGATTAACTAACATGGTAAGAGGTATTCGTTTAAGTCTTTCGCTGTTGTTCTATCTTGTTAACCATGTAATCATTTAATTACTATTTAGTTATATGTTTGTCTAACATATGGCATCAGAGTCCAAGTTCTCTTATCCTTCTCTACCTATTAATTTCTTTGTATGATGAATTATGTATATATTTTATTTTTGCTACTTAAAAAATCTGATACGAATACCATATATGTTGGTATGAATCTTTGCGAAAACTTTCGAGTTAATGGGATGGAAGGAAAACATTAATATTTTTGGATCATTAACTGTCACCAATTTCATAAGGGTCGAACAACCTAGAAATGTGTCTCTGTTTATTTTTGACTATGTGTTGGTCATCAGGATATTGGGACAAAAGGAGGCTAAGGCTTGACTACTCCAATAACTGTCACCATCTTCATTCTTCTTGAAGGTCCCAAAAATTGTTTTGCTTTAAGTCAATTTTGTTTTGATTTCATGAGATTATATTTGTGAAATCATTGCCCATACGGATTTCGCCTTGCTTCTCTGTGCATATCGCCATTAGGATTGCCGAAAAATGGCATAAAGGTTGTTGGTATCAACAGCTGGGAAGGGGTGCTGCTATCCAGGACGTGCACATGAGACAGGTTAGGTAGGTTAACCCAACTCATGGAGGAAGACAAGTGAAATGCAATGTTTCACGTTCTAGAATTGGGTCTCCATCTATTGCGTGGAGCAACGTCATTTGAGTCACACTTTTTTTTTTTGCCCATCCGGTTCACCAGAGTTTTGCCCCGACTACATCCGGATCCGACCCGCGTCGCGCACCTGGCTATGGTGGGTGAGTCTCCCAACGGGGATTTTCTGCGTACGCCAAGGCTCGAACTCGAGACCTCGCTTAAGCGATACCGATCCGCTTACCACTCGGACAACCCCCGTTGGTATTTGAGTCACACTGAAATGCACCGTTTCCCTTAAAGAAGAACGGGCTAGATGTGTTTTGGCATATTTTGCATTTATTTTGTTTGTGAAAATTATATGTTGGGCTCAATTTTAGTAAAGTGGAGGCTAACCTAGGTCGATTCTCAAGGAGCCTAAATGGATGCTAAAGTTCCTAATTAATCTAATGAGTCACAAATTAACAAATTAATAAGATGAATTGTGTGATGGACTAACTTCTGAAAGTAAATCCTATACTAGTGTTTATGATTTTAGGTGTTAATGATGAGAAAATGAATCAATGACAAGTGTGTTCCATTGGAGATTACCTTACCTTCATTATTCACAGAATATTTGGAGTTGATTAGTTGAATTAGAATGTGTTAGCTAACAACTCGCTAGCTAAATCCCTATCAAAACTACAACTCGCAGACATTTAATAGAGAAATAAGAATCATTCAACTCAAGAGCTAGAAGAAGATGAATTAAATAGATACAACTGTACTCTGTTATAAAATTGCTTTAATTAATCACAACCATTTCCAACTAATTCAAGGATGAGAATCAATCAAAGCATCGATTATGTAGAAATAGGAAATCCAACTCGATTTCCTAATCATTAATCATCTACTAACTCTAATTGTATCAGTAATTACAGAATTAACTACATCAACTCGATACAATTAAATCTGAATTAAAAACATAATGAACTCCCTGTTTCATCTCAAGGATTCTGGTGCAGCATCATCTCCAAGAGAGCATAGCAAATCTAGCCTTCCATTGCTGTCAAGACTTCAATAGTAACAGCAAAACCAGCAGCAGTTATGGTGAATGTAGAAAGAGAAGATGAAGATGGAAGTGGAATGTTGCTCTGGTTTTCCTCCTCAGAATAGAGCAAAAGTACAGAGATGAAAGGAATGATAGATGGCGTGATGGAGTGTGGAATGGATCATAGATATAAATGAGTCCAGAAGTGTGGGATATGGCATGTGGAATAGGGTGTTTTGATATGTGCAAATGATGTGAATATATAAGAGAAGTATGGAATGAGTGAAGTGGAATGCTGAGCTGTTATGGAAGTAAGTGATTCTGTTCAGATAAGGTGTGCGTGTGTGAACAGTGCAATAAGTACTGATATGATGAGCTGTTATGAAAGTGTGGAATGTGTGAGTTTAGTTCTGAATTGGACTCCCTCCAACTGTCAGCACATGCCCAATCTATTATAGTACATGTGTGAATCTCCTTCCAGCATGTGATTCTGTTAGCCCACTTGTTCAATCCAGCACATGCTTGAATCTTCTCTTGTCCAGCTGTCAACTAACCTCCACCTTATTTGTTGCTTGGTTAATTTAATGGAAATTTCATAGATTATTTATCCAATTAATCACTAAAATCATATCAATTAATTTCCACTTGTTCTATTTTTATTTTATTTATTAATTGCCAAACATATTGATAAATGGGGAGAGAAATCAATAATAAAACTCTCTTTAAACACACTAAAATCAATACAAATAAGAGTTTATCAATTTCTCCACACTTAGCTTTTGCACTCCGAGCAAAATTATAGATCAAAATTAAAATTCAAACACTCAAGTTTCGCAAAATTGGCAAAACAAATTTAGCATAAGCACTTGTAGTCATCAATCTTTTTCCTTCAATTGGCAACAATCCATACTAATCTTATATCAATTAAAGGATCTAACTCATGTAATTAAATCATAGTAAGCAACTAGGTTGAGATTTCCTCACAAGATATAGTATTTCATTCACTCTCTAATCAAGGTAATTTTACCTAACCATCTAGCTTAAGCTTCCCATAGGCTTGTAACCCTCCTACATCTCCACCACTAAATGCCACAAGGTTTGTGAATCAAAGGGTCTTTATTAGGTTGTAATGTTGGAAAGGCTATGATGAAATAAAAATGCATGTTAATGATTAATGAAATACTGCACATGATCTTACTTCTTCAAGCTATTCCTAATTTGATCATAATTCTAGTTGTGCAACTGCAAAAAATAACAAATCATCATCTAACTTTCCTTTTTTTTTTCAAATTGAATATCACATCTTTCTTATTATCTGATCTATCTTTGTTTTTCTCTTCTTTCTCCTTTCTTTTCTCTTTGTTTTTTCTTCTTCTTTCAACTATTGAGCCAGATAACAAATACATTGAAGTTCAAATATTCAACAAGTAGTTGCACTTAACAATCATTTCACAATTAAGGAACTAATGTAGCAACAATTATCTTGTGCAGCATTCATTAATCAAGGATGGAATTTTTAAAGAAAATGAAGGTCTCAAAGGGTTTAAGCAAAGTATTTAATATTTATGTGGCTACTGTTTGGTTAAAAGGGGTTTTGAAAGGAATGCCCTTATCATTTTCACAATTCCAAGAAGCAAATGTAGTTTTGAATCAAGGATTGAGACAAGTTCTGCAAAGTTACCAAACTAGATGGTGTCATACAATATAACTGAGTGTATGTTGGAGGCTCAAAATCCTTCTATCTGGATTACTCACCCCAATTAACTCACCATAACTAGATTACATGAATATCAAACTAAATATATGAGACTAATCATTCATGATGCATAATTTCTAGTAGTAAATCAATGAAACAAGTAGCTCACACTTCATCAAGTTTGCCAATATTCAAAAGTATATGTTCAAAATTCAATTTTAAGTCTATGACAGTAAATTCAAAAGACCAACCAACAATAAGAATGAAATAGGAGAAGTTTTCAGCAGAAGATCACTTTTAGTCATGACAAAAAGAACATCAGGTCGTAACTGTTTTACACAGAGAAGACACTTTCAGAAAACATGGAATTTTGGTCGTGACATAAATGGACATTGGTCGCGACTCATAATCACAGAGAGTAGACTTGTTAAACACACATGCTCTAGTCGCGACCCAAGCGTCAATCTAGTCACGACCAAAATTCACAGAGTTATAGTCATGACAAAGATAAAGCACCGTTCACGATAAAACATCACTGATAGGTAAATATAAAAAAATAGGAACTCCTGGTTGCTACAAAAATAGGCATTGGTAGTGACTAATTTTCACAGAGAAGAAACTTGACATATTCGCACATATTATTTGCAACAAGAACAACACAAGGTCACGACCAAAAGACACAGAGTCACAGCAATTATCTAAATTTCATTCATCTCACACACTATAAAGTTCATCCTCCCCCACACTTAATTTTTATATTGCCTGAAACATATGGAAAGGCAGTTGTAATGAGGACAAAAACTGAACCAGAATCTAAGATGAATTTATTAGAGTTTATATCTTACCCTACTGACTTGGTCTCCTCCCCCACACTTATTCAACAAATAATAGCTCAAGTAATATAAGAAAAACTGATTAAATCAGACTATTGTAAGTGGGGAAACAAAAAAAAAAGACAACCTAACTATCATAAGGGTATGAAGTTCTCTTTGTACAGCTTTAATAACTGTCCATTGACCTAAAATACTATACCATCTGCTTCATTTATCAATTCAGTTGTTCCATAGTCATGGATCTTAGTCACCATATATGGACCATCCCATCTTGCAATAAGTTTTTCAGGTTTGAAAGCATATCTAGCCTTAAATCTCATAACTTTGTCTCCAACCTAAAATTCCTTACGCAGAATCTGTTTATCATAAAGAAGCTTGGCTTTTTCCTTGTAAATCCTAGAATTCTCATAAGCATCTAGCCTTATTTCTTCCAGTTCCTGAATCTGTAACATTCTTTCTGACGGAAATTAGAAGACACGCAGCGAAAATTAACTTTAAAAATTTTTCCATTCCCTGCTAGGATCTACCGAATGTGTTTAAGTCAAGTAGAAAGAAGTGTTACCTTCGATATTCAAACTATGGTCGCGACCTCCGTATCCACTCATCGCGACTTATCGGCTCTGGAGTTTTCAGTCGCGACTTCCTCAGCTTCTCGTCACGACGGGTAGTCTCTGGAGTTGTCAGTCATGACGTCCTCAGCTTCTCGTAACGACGGGTAGTCTCTGGGGTTGTCAGTCGTGACGTTCTCAACTTCTCGTCGCGACGCGTAGTCTCTTTTCGATTTTCTGACGTTCAGGATACCTATATGGTGCGACCTGAGCCTTTTTGAAGTTATCAGATACGACGTTCACAGCTTCTCTTCGCGGCTGGTGGTCTCTTTTTTATCGCAAGAAGTCGACAACTCAGATCGGCTTCCTCTACTGGTATCCACACGAACAGCGTTCTAACCACGAACGACGTGCTAGCGCTTCTTGTCCCTCCAGGGCTTTCTCAAGAATCCGTCCTCACCGTCTCTATTTTGGCAGTTTCTTATCTGCAAACCTTTTGCACCCTCCTTGTTCCCTCTTGTCAAAAACCCTAGCCCCTAATATCAAATATATAGGATGCTATCGGTGTTCTGACTGAGTTGGATTTCGGAATTAATCTTATATTAATTCTGAAATTAATACAATATCATATATTGCATAATTTGATAAGAAACTAATTAAATAAATATAGTTTATATTAAATCTATCCCAAAGATTTAATTCACCTATTTATTTAATTTAAAATAAAGATAAGACATAATTATATTTGATTTATTCTCATAAATCAAATTTTAGATATCGTATCAATTTGAATTTTAAATTCAAAAGTGATAGAGATTTAATTTATCCTTATAAATTAAATCTTGTAAATATCTCTTATATTATATATAATATATATATACGAATTTATATATATATAAATATATACATCCAACCTAGATTATTCATTGAATCTGGACATGTCTTAGATTCAATGAATTTGGACATCATAGCTCGTGTTGGGCTTTTTTGTGTGTAACCGTGTAGGCCCATATGAAGTTGGCAGTAGGCCAGTTACTATACTGAGCCACAAGTCGTGAGCGGTCTCTACCAAGACATCACGACTACCCAAATCATATGAGGATCGATGGACGATGTAACCTTTCATACAACCATATCATGTCCCTTTTGTCACATGACATTTTGGTCATGGATGAGGTATGGAGAACATCATCCTCCTATTCCTGACCGTTACTTTCTCGATCCCTGAGTAGTCTGACTATATAAATGGAACTACCTTTCCATTACAGTATGGACATACATTTCTCAGACTCACTCATCGAGGGGCCCAGTAATATCTCTCTACGAATGTGAGGGACAAATTCCATCTTGACCATTCGCATTCCTCCGCATGAAAAATCACCAAGCCCGAACATAGTCTTTATCATCACTCGGTCAAAAGTGACTTTTGACTAGGTCAAAGTTGAGCATTTGTCATGTAGGAATCCATGATGATCTCAGGTCAAAGGGCATAGTGACATGGTTTGTATATGAGAGAAGCTTATGACTTAATCTATACAGCTCTCTCATAGCGGGTCAGTATAACACCTTGTACTCTTACATGTGCCTATGACTTTGATTAATATCTCTATACATCTTCAAAGTCATACTAGTCTTATTTTATCTCTGCTCCCGCATAGATGACCGACCAGGGACATTTAGGATAAGATCATGAGTTATCCAAGGATGGTCATCACAGTAAACATGCAAATAATATAATAACATAATTAAAAAAATTCATAAATCAACAATATTCAAAATACAATGATTGGCCCTTAGGGCACAATTTCCAACATTTTCTTCCCTAGCAGTGTCAAAATTCATATTGCTAGCTTTTACTACCCAAAATGCTTTGTGCTCAACTTCCATTGGTAGATGACATATTTTACCATAGACCATTCTATATGGGGACATCTCAAGTGGGTCTTATGAGCAGTTCTGTATGCCCATAAAGCTTCATCTAACCTTGCACTCTAATCTTTCCTTGAGGGTCTTACTATCCTCTCTAGAATCCTCTTGATAGCTTTGTTAGAATTTTCAGCTTGACTATTTGTTTGGGGATGATAAACTATTGAAACCTTGTGCTTAATCCTAAACTTGACAAATAACCCACCTAAAATCTTATTACATAAATGAGAGCCTTGATCACTCACTATAGCTCTTGGCATACCAAACCTTAAAAAGATGTTTGACTTAAGAAATTTAGAAATTGTCACCACATCATCCTTTCTTGTAGGTATAGCCTCCACCCATCTTGAGAGATAATCCATAGCTAGCAGAATATATGTATAGCCAAAAGATGGTGGAAATAGCCCCATGAAGTCAATGCCCCATACTTCAAATACCTCATAAAACAGCATAGGATGCTGAGGCATTTCATGCCTTTTAGTTAGTCCACCAAAACATTGGCACCTATCGCAAGTTTTGCAGAATTCATAGCAATCTATATTGTGGCCTGTAAAAACTAGCATCGAGGATCTTCCTTGAAGTCTTCTTTGCACTGAAATATCCTCCACAAACAGAATAATGACATGCTATAAGAATGATGTACACTTCTTCACTTGGCACACATCTTCTTATAACTTGATCACTGCATATCTTCCATAGAATTGGTGGTTCCCAAATATAAAATTTTACCTCATGCTTAATCTTCTGGCCCTGAAAATGAGATAAAGAAGGTGAAATTAGACCAGTAACAATGTAGTTCATTATATGGCAATACCAAGGTGCAATTACAGATATCACATAAATAAAACAATCTCTAAATGTATCACAAGTGATGTCAGAATCTAATACTCCCCTTGTATTTTCAGGCAACCTGCTTAAATGATCAGCTACCACATTCTCTGCTCTAATTTTATCCCTTATCTCCACACCAAATTCTTGGATTAGCAACATCCATCTTAAGAGCCTAGCTTAGACTGTGGCTTTTTAAACAAAAACTTTACAGTAGCATGGCCACTGTATATAATCACTTTAGAACTCAAAAGGTAAGATCTAAATTTGTCAAGTGTAAACACAATGGAAAAGTGTCATATCCTAATTTTTCCCTATCTGTATAATATTGATAGAGGAAAGAGGTTTAGAAAGGATTATAATGATGAATGGAAAAGAAAAGAATGATTAGATGAAGGTTTAAAGAAGAGGAACTACATTGAAAAGTATAAAAGTTCCATGGTGCAAAATATAAAGTAGACATAAACTTTATGCCATTAAGTGTAATTATGAAAAGTTGAGGGCCTAAAGTGTCATTTTCAAAAGTTTAAGAACCTAAATGTAATTTATCAAAAGTTCAAGGGGTAAAAGTGTAATTATGAAAAAACTGAGCCGAAAAAGGCCCAAAACTGGCCCGAAACAAATTAGTCCCAAATTTTACCAGTAAATAGAAAAAATTATTCCGGTTAGTTTGACGCGACACAGAATTTTGATTTGAGGTCCCGAAAAATGGATATAAATTTATGAATTTAGGAAAAATTATTATAGTATTTTTTAGACCTCAGAATCAGATGAAGATTTACAGTAAATTCCTATAATTAATATAAAAATTTATAAAACTGACAGGGTCAAAAAAGGAATTCTGTAGAATTTTTAATAGAATTTACAGTTGAATAAAATACCCGATAAATACCTTCGGGAGAGGTTTCTCGAGATTTGTGCTATAAAGGTAGTGGATCATATAAAAGCCCAAAATGGCATCCTATAGGCCCAATAAGGTACTTAAACAGTTATGTGGGCCAGTATCTAGAGGATCCCCGAAAAAGTACGAAATTACAAAAATGCCCCTATGTTGTAATAATGTACAAGAGATGAATGGAGAGCATTTTGGTTATTTTGGACAAGCCAAAATGTCAAGGTGAGTACAGGAATGAGTCTTCATAGTTAGTATATTCCCTGATAAGATATAAAGAGGTGTGAAATGACAATTATGCCCTTAGGGTTAATATAGTGCAAGGAAGGACACCAAGGGTATTTTGGTCATTTCACAATGGATGGATATTAGATGAAATTTGGCAGTAAATTTTTATAATTAATATGAGAATTTATGTAACTGAAAGAAGTCAAAAAGGAGTCCTGTATAATTAATTATGAAATTTACGATGAAAAAGGACACCGATAAAGGGTTTAAAGGAAATATATGTAATTTTTATCAGGACTTATGGGTCTCAAAATATTATGAAACTTTGTATAGAATTCATTTTATATTAGAATGAATTTCTAAAAATGTTAAAACCATTAAAAGAGGTGTTTAGCATTTATTCCAAGATCAAGGTAATTTAAGGATATCAGTATAAGGAAAGTGCATTGGGATTTGTGCCAAGTAGCTATTGGACCTAAAAGAGGTCCAAAATTTCTTCCTATGGAATCCCAATAAGTCCCAAAAGTTGTCTTGGAGCCCAAGTCCAATAATGAATAATTTATGGATTTTTGAAAACAAAGGGAATAAAGTAAGAATTATGGTTTGCACATGGTGGGACCCACCAAAGCTCACACATGGCATCCAAGGCAAGGTGAAGAGAAGATTTTTGTCATGTGATTTTATATCAACTTGGTTTGGTAGGCAAGACAATATTCAAGGTGCAATCTTGGCCATTAGATCAAATAGTAACCAAAGCAATCTTGGCCATCCATTTTTCATGGAATTTTTCTATTAATACCCGCATTTTTCTGCTCAAAACTGTGAAGCATTCTCCCATGGGGAACCTCTTACAGAATGAAAACTCAAGCCAATACAAATAAGAATTCAAGGGCCAAAGTTCAAGCAAGCTAGAGATTAAATGTAATCAATCTATTCTAGCTTATTTTCCTTTGATTTGGGAGCTTGAACTAGGGTTTTCATGGAAGAAAGTTGAGTTTTCTTTAAGGTATATATGCTGTCCAAGACCTTAGATGAAAGGAGAAAGAAGAAATTCAAGTTAGAATTATGAGATTAAAGCTTAAACAAGTTAGTTAGATTATTGGTTGTTGAATCAAGTTGATATTCTTGACTTTGCCATGGATGAAACAATTCGGTTTGCACTGTTCACGTACTGTTCATGATAGAAGGAGATGGAATTTCAATGATCTAATGCTTCCATTGAATTTATATGATGATTTTGCGTAGGATTTGATAGGTTTTGAACCTTGGAAACATTGGAATTGAAAGTTGTAATGTTTAGAATTCTTCTCTGTTACTGTTCACTCGCATAAACAGTGATTAGATTTTCATGATTTTGATGATTCCATTGGTTTTAAAATGAAAAATTATGTGGGATAAAGTATAGAAACAAGTATGGGAAGCATTGGAATCAAAATGAGAATTTTTGCAAGGATTATGTATGTTTTCTAAAATCTGTACAGAACAGTGCATGGGAGCTGGAATTTCATGATTCTAAGCTCATAAATGGATTCAAAAGATGAAATTGTGTAGGGTAAGGTCAAGACATCAATTGATTCAAAGGCCAAGTCAATTGGTAAAGATTAAAGGAAGTTATGTTAGTTAAAGTAAGTTTAATGTTCAAGAGAAGTTAGATTGTAATGAATGGATGATTATGTGATGTTAGGATTTGATTGTGGACTCAAAGGAGGCAACCACACATCAAGGAAAAGTAAGAAGGAATAAGCAAAGTTATAGTGAAAGGAAGTAAAGCAATAAGGTAGTAAACTTACCCTAAACTTGTATGTATTGAATGTTATGCTTGATTGTGCTATGGCTTTGTTAAATTGTGTGCATATGTGTAGATGATTGAAGCTCTATTTCTATGATTACTTTGGCCAATTGTATTTCATATGAGACATGGAAGCATGCTCATTACACTATGGTAACACTTTCACAAGCAAGCACAAGTAATTACATTAATACATGTATTGTTTAGTATCGTTTGCTACTGAGATTTTCCTCGAAATCTCACCCCATCCATGTAATCCCGATCCCCACAGGTTTATGAATGAGGAAAGCGGATGAAGAAGCATGAAGAGGAGTTAGGGATTGGTCAATATAAATGTTATATGATGTTATGTAAAGAATTCTTGCAAGTAATGATGCTGTATGCTTAGTTTAAGCAATAATGTTTATGATGTGAGGAAAAATAGTAAATTATGGAATAAATGTATGAAATTTTACATACACTTAATTAACATATCAAGCTTTGTTTTGAAACCAAGAACACCTTATTTTGATGTCTGTACAAAGAGAACCAATTTTCCAAAGATGGGAACCAGAATCTGTTTTCAGAATTTTTGACCAAATGAACAGTAAAATTTAACGAATAAACTGTATCAATGTATGAAGCATTTGGTTAGGAAATTATTTTTCCCTTAAACTTAAAGATGTTATCTTCGATTAGAATTTTGAACCACTTCATTTGGATTTTTCTAGAATTAATTATGATTTTTCAAAATTCATCACAGAATCTGGAATACCATATGAATAGTAACTCGCCAAGAGTAAAAATTCCAGATTTAGCTAAATGACTTCAAAGGTCATGTAAGTGGTTCTAAATGCTACTGAATGGTCCCTAAGACGTGTGAAATTAAGGATATTATACAAAGAGTTCTTTGTCTATGGTAGTGTAGTTCTTTTAAGCACTATCTAATATCTTAGAGGCATATGAAATGACTTTAGATAACTTACCATCTTTCTGTCCTAACATTGCACGTACAGCTTCATTTGATGCTTCACGTCAAAGCTCAAAATCTAAATGCCAATTAGATGCAGCAAGTATAGGTAGTGTGATAAGCACAGCTTTAATAGTGTCAAATGCTCTCTTGCAAGTATCATCAAAACAGAATTCTATATCTTTTTGCATGAGTTTAGAAAGTGGATATGCAATCTTGCTAAAGTCCTTAGTAAATCTTCTATAAAATCCAGCATGTCCTAGGAATGACCTTAGTTTCTTTAAAGATTTGGTATAAGGAAGAAAAGAAATAACCTCAATCTTAGCTTTATCTACTTCAATCCCATTCTTAGATATTAAATGTCCTAGAACTATGCCTTTATCTACCATAAAATGACATTTCTCAAAATTCAGCACAAGCGTTTTCTCAATGCATCTTGCTAAGACTTTATCTAAACTTTCTAAGCATTTATCAAAATCCTTACCATACACTGTAAAGTCATCCATGAATACCTCCATGTTACTTTCCAAGAATTCACTGAATATGGACATCATGGCTCTTTGAAATGTTCTAGGAGCATTGCACAAGTCAAATGGCATCTTCCTATAAGCATAGGTACCAAATGGACAAGTGAATATGCTTGATCTTCCGGTGCAATTAGAAAATGAAAATACCCTGAAAAACTATCAAGAAAGCAGTAATTAGCTGGTAAAATTAGAAAATGGCATCTTCCTATAAGCATAGGTACCAAATGGACAAGTGAATGTGCTTGATCTTCCGGTGCAATTAGAAAATGAAAATACCCTGAAAAACTATCAAGAAAGCAGTAATTAGCCTTTCCAGCAAGTCTTTCCAACATTTGATCTATAAATGGTAAAGGAAAATGATCCTTCCTAGTTACATCATTCAATTTCCTATAATCAATATACACTCTCCATGAATTTTGTACTCTAATAGGGATTAGTTCATTCTTTTCATTCCTTACCACAGTTATACCACTTTTCTTAGGCACCACATGAACTGGACTTACCCATTCACTGTCTGAAATTGGGTAAATAATTCTAGCATTCAACATTTTAGTTACCTCTTTCTTGACCACATCAGATATCAAGGTTAGCCTTCTTTGTTGCTGTTTAATAGGCTTGGCTCTATCATTTAACATAATTTTGTGTGTATACAGATGCATCTATACCAAGTATATCAGTTAAAGCCCAACTTATTGCTCTCTTATATGTTTTTAAAACTAAAAGTAACCTCTCTTCCTCAGAAACAGAAAGTGAAAATTAGAACAGGTAATGTATTATTTTCAGCCAAAAACACATATTTAAGGTTACTAGGAAGTGGTTTGAGTTCCAACTCATGTAGCTAAATAATTGATGGCACTAACTTCTCAGTTTCTAAAGCCGCAACAGGCTTCAACACTTATATTTTCACAGGTTCTACAATATCCAATTCTGTCCCTGCAATAAGATTCTCAGCAGATATGTTCTCACCTGCAATTTTATCATGCTGCTTCTCTCCAAAGCCTTAATTCAAAAGGTTAGTAACAACAAAAGAAAAAGATTGTAGGGTGGAAAGTAAGCTATCAACTAAAATATGGTTAATACTTGACACATCACCACTACTATCCAAAGAAAATTTAGAAGAAGAAGAAGAAGAAATTTCAGATTTAAGCAATTCACATTCAACCTTATTATAATTTTGTAGCAATAATTCATGTTCCTCTTTAGCTTCTTCAATACATGCATCAATTGCACTTAAGCCCAACAGTAAGTAATCTTCAAATGGATGTCTCATTGCGTCATAGACATTAAAAGTAATTACATATCACCCACTTTTATTGTAATGCTACAATTTTTCATGCTTATGACAGTGTTAGCTTTTCTAAGGAATGGCCTCCCCAAAATAATAGGACCTTCTGAGGTTAACTCATGTGACATATCCAATACATAGAAATCTGCAGGTATAATCAAGTCTTTAACCTTTACTAATATGTCTTCTAATAATCCCTCAGGTTTCTTAGTAGTTTTATCAACAAGTTGAACTATCATGGAGGTTTCCTTAAGTGAGCCTATGCCTATGCCTAATGATGTATAAATGGAAGTTGGCATTACATTAATGGCTGCACCAAGATCTAACAAAACACTAGCACACTGAAACTTACCAATGGTGATTAGGATTGTAAATGAACCTGAATCATCACATTTTATAGGAAGCTATAGCTTAAGTAAAGCTGACACACTAGATCCTACTTGAACCCTTTTATTTGGTTTATAAATTTTTTTATTAGGGCAGAGTTCTTTCATGAATTTTCCATACTTCGGTATACTTCTAATCAGATCTACAAGAGGCATATTAATTTCTAATTTACCCAACAAATTCAGAATATCTAGTTCATATTTATCTTTTAAAACCTTCTTTGGACACATGTATGCATTAGGAAAATGTAGGTGTTTAATACTTACCTCTCTATCCTTCTATTCTGCATCTTCATGCTCCTTCTTGTTCTGGTTTTTGTCTGATTTTTGACTTGCACTATTAGAACTAGCAGTTGTTTCATGTATATCTGATAGTTGTGCAGCTTCCTTCAATCCAATCTGCTCATTCTTTTGCTGCAACATCCCTTTCTCCTTGCTGCTTTCTGATTCTGGAATGAATGAAGATTTTTCTTCAATCAACTTTTCAGTTCTAAATCTATTATGCTGCTCATTTGCTTCATTATCCTTCTTATCATTATCAGCATTTGATTTCCCCACTGTTTTTCCACTTCTCAAGCTCATAGCATTAATAGATTTGGGGTTAACAACTGTGTTTGAAGGTAAATTTCCATTAATTATGCCTTAAACATCATTTACTGAATTGGCTAACTGTGATACATAGCCATTCATATTTGTAGCTTTTGTTTCTTACTGTTCTATTTTACTCTGCAAGGTAGTAAACTTGGAATCTGTCATTGCTAAGTTGTTCTTCACAGTAGATCTCAAGTCCTTGAAGTTAGAGCTGAAGTTTATGTTTATGGAATTTATATTTGAGTTCATCACATTAATGCTTTTGAGTATATCAGATAATCCAGCATCCTTTGCAGCAACAGGTACTTCCATAGCTCTAAAGGATTCAGCCACTTGTCTATCATTGTTGAATATGTTCTGCCCAAAATTCTTGTCTCCACCTCCATCCCTCCATCTAAAATTGGGATGATCTCTCCATCCTTCATTATATATATTAGAGTATGGATTTCTTTGTGGATACTGGTTTGGTTTGCTTTGATAGATGACTGATACATCTTTATAGTGTGTAGGATAATTGACACTGGTGTGCATAGGAGAATAACCAAGCTAACGAGTAAGAGCAACTAGAGCTTGAGAATATGGGCTTTGAACATATGAATTGCACAATTGAGCAGCTAAATTGTTGATCTGAGCATTCATAGCAGCAACTTGAGAAGATAAGCTGTTATAATCTTGAGAAGAAGATCTGGCAGAAACCTCATGAATTTGTCTAGCATCATAGCCCACATACTGCTTGTCATTATTTGCTATCTTCTCAATCAAGTTCCATGCTTCATCAGGAGTTAAATCATCAATGCAACCCACAACAGTTGCATCCAAATTCTTTTTGCATGCAAAGCCCAATCCTGAATGAAAATACTACACCAAATGCTCACTTGGAATCTAGTGGTATGGACATCTAGTTAGCAGCACTTGAAACCTTCCCCAAAACTTATAGAAAGACTCTTTAGCATATTGTTTTGCAGCAAAGATTTCCTTCCTTAATGTAGCAGTATTTAATGTAGGGAAGTATCTTTCCAAGAAAGCATTCCTCAAGTTATTCCAGGAGTCCAAGGCTTGAGGTGTATGATGTGGCAGCATATAAAACCATTCTTTTGCTTTTCCTTCAAGTGTAAAATGGAATACTTATCTCTGTACATCATCCATATCAGCACCTACAGGTTTCATGGATAAGCAAACCCACTGCATAGTCTTTAAATGTTTGAAAGGATCCTCACCTACCAATCCATAAAATTTGGGTAAGTTACTTAACAAAGAACCTTTCAGCTCAAAATTAACATCTGAAGTAGGACAAGTATGAAAAGGATCAAAGTTTCCATTAGAATAAGTGAGTTCTCTTATGCTCCTACGTGCCCTTCTATTATTCATGTTGTTCTCTACATGTTGCTCATTAAGATTATTCTGGTTATGAGTATGAGCTTCACTCTTATTAACATGCTCCATGCAAAATGATTATCTAAAATATCACCAATTACAAATTCAGTTTCAGCTACAACAGATTCACTAGAAGAACTAGGCTCAATAACAGATGTAACACTAGCTTGATTTAAGATTTTATCCTTCTTAATTTGCCTAAGTGTTCTGTTGAGTTCTCTATCTAATGGAAAGAATTTAGAGCTTCTGCTTATGCAAATCACACTCAACAATGATGCAGGATAGCAAGTACATCAACAATGCAGCAATTTCAGAAATTAAGATTAGTTAATCGCAGTTCAAAAATATCAGGTCGCGAAAGGACAATAAGTCGCGACTAAAAAGTACAGAGAGCAGATATCCCAACAAAAATGAACTTCAAGTTGTGACTGACAGTCACAAAGAGCAAAATTTTTGAATCAGGATTTTTGGTCGCGACCAAATATCACTTTGGTTGCAACTAAAAATCACAGAGAGCAAATGATTGAAATTTGAAATTTTAGGTTGTGACCAAATGTCACTCACGTTGCAACTAAAAATCACAGAGAGTAAATCTGAATTGAACACTGATTTTTGGTTGTGACTAAGTGTCAATTATGTTGCGAATGGAAATCATAGAGAAGAAAACTGGTGGATAAAAAATGTTTGGTTGCGACCAAAATGCACTCTGGTCGCGACTAAACTTCACAGAGAGCAAATCTGAGTTAAAAATAAATTTTTGGTTATGACCAAAAAGCACACTAGTCGCGACCAGAAGTCATAAAGATGCTCAGTCATCAATTTTTGCACTATAGTCGCGACTAAAAAGGCATTTGGTCGTGACTCATAAAGACAAAACACTAAATTTGAAAAAAAAAAACTAAACACCTATATTCTTTTAAAGTTTTTTTAGGCCGAGCAGATTGCTTAGGAAACCTTAACAAGTAAGGCTCCTTGGCAACGACGCCATTTTGATAATTGTTATTTTAATTATCAAACAAAACTAAGCTAACCAATAGCAAAGTGGAGGCTAACCTAGGTCGATTCTCAAGAAGCCTAAATAGATGCTAAAGTTCCTAATTAATCTAATGAGCCACAAATTAATAAATTAATCAGATGAATTGTGTGATGAAGTATTGACTAACTTCTGAAAGTAAATCCTATGCTACTATTTATGATTTTAGGTGTTAATGATAAGGAAATGAATCAATGACAAGTGTGTTCCCTTGGAGATTACCTTACCTTCATTATCCACAGAATATTTGGAGTTTATTAGTTAAATTAGAATGTGTTAGCTAACAACTCACTGGCTAAATCCCTATAAAAGCTACAACTCGCAGACATTAAATAGAGAAATAAGAATCATTCAACTCAAGAGCTAGAAGAAGATGAATTAAACAGATATAACTGTACTCTATTATAGAATTGCTTTAATTAACCACAACCATGTCTAACTAGTTCAAGGATGAGAATCTATCAAAGCATTAATTATGTAGAAATAGGAAATCCAACTCGATTTTCTAATCATTAATCATCTACTAACTCTAATTACATCAGTAATTACAGAATTAACTACATCAACTCGATACAATTAAATCTAAATTAAAAACATAATGAACTCCCTATTTCAGCTCAAGGATTCTGGTGCAGCATCATCTCCAAGAGAGCACAACAAATCTAGCCTTCCATTGCTGTCAAGACTTCAACAGTAATAGTAAAACCAGCAGTAGTCATGGTGAATGTAGAAAGAGAAGATGAAGATGGAAGTGGAATGTTGCTCTATTTGCCTCCTCAGAATAGAGCAGAAGTACAGAGATGAAAGGAATGATGGAGTGTGGAATGGATCAGAGATCTGAATGAGTCCAGAAGTATGGGATATGGCGTGTGGAATAGTGTGTTTGATATGTGCAGATGATGTGAATATATAAGAGAAGTATGGAATGAGTGAAATGGAATGTTGAGTTATTGCGGAAGTGAGTGATTCTGTTCAGATGAGGTGTGCATACGTGAACAGTGCAATAAGTACTGATATGATGAGCTATTATGGAAGTATGGAATGTGTGAGTTCATTTCTGAATTGGACTCCTTCCAGCTATCAGCATATGCCAAATCTGTTACAGCACATGTGCGAATCTCCTTCCAACATGTGATTCTATTAGCCTACTTGTTCAATCCAGCACATGCTTAAATCTTCTCTTGTCTAGATGTCAACTAACCTCCACCTAATTTGTTGCTTGGTTACTGTAATGGAAATTTCATAGATTATTTATCCAATTAATCACTAAAATCATATCAATTAATTTCCACTTGTTCTATTTTTATTTTATTTATTAATTGCTAAACATATTGATAAATAGGGAGAGAAATCAATAATAAAACTCTCTTTAAACACACTAAAATCAATACAAACAAGAGTTTATCAACCTTGTTCTAAAGGCCGTCTTTGCTTTAGCCTTACTTTAACCCTTACAAGTCTTGCTACCTCCATTGACCCTTAATGGTATAGGGAAAGAATTTATTCTATCGCCTTGCTCTCTACAGGCTACCTTAATTATTTCAATGCTTAGGTTGCTACTTTACCTTCGTACAAGGCATAAATATCCGCTATTTGTCTTACTCAACTCTTAGCCATTAGGCTCTCAGTTGGAATCTATTAATTCTGGACTTGTAGCTCCCTTTACTTCCCTCACAGGAATCTTCATTACTATCTCTCCACCTGACACATCCAGTCACTAAGCTTAACTTTCTCACACATACGATATTCAGTAATATAACCACCATTCTCTATCTCTTATCCTCTTTATTGATCCTCAAAATTCACTGAGGCTATTACCTTTAGTATC
Source organism: Leucaena leucocephala (assembly GCA_037074615.1). Taxonomy (NCBI): domain Eukaryota; kingdom Viridiplantae; phylum Streptophyta; class Magnoliopsida; order Fabales; family Fabaceae; genus Leucaena; species Leucaena leucocephala. The sequence goes on from CM073537.1 coordinate 13,468,993, forward strand.
TTTAAGATCTTGTTTAACTATTCAGGAATATGAGATAGCTACTCTAGTAGTCTACCTTATCTTTTACAAGACTGCATTAACTCCTTTAACTTAGGTTGACACAATACCCTCTTACTAGGCTACATACTTAAACCCCTAACTGCCTTATCTGACTTTTTGTTACTCTTCCTTAGACAGGGGAATCCCTTAGTCATTGAATAGTGGTTACCTTTCTCTTTCTGATCTATTCTAGTCTTACTAGTCTTGCTGAGGTTCCATCCAATATTTGGGAGTCACTGTGTCTCTTCGTTGGGACCAAAAGTACCAGCTTGTCATGACTAAAGTCATAACTTTTCTGGTCAGCGTCACTGTGTCCATTCATCATAACCAATACTTTTGGTTCATCACGACTAAAATCCCAACCTTTTCTTGGTACTCCTCTCTGTGTCCTTTAGTCACAACCAATTCCTTTAGTTCGTCACGACTAAACACACTTTCCCTTAACTTTTGCTGGTCTTACTTAACTTCATCTCATCATAACATTGCCTGCCGCCTAAAGGACTTATGTATCCTAGTCTCACTGTGATCCCTAACTAAGTCAGCTACTTTATTTTAGCTACTGAGGAAGGGTCTGGCTCACATCTCTAAGCCATTAGTACTTTTAGATTTATCCAACCTTCAAGGATCACTCGTAGACAGAAACTTATCTCTAACTTCCTTTAAACCTCAACTTTCCTTTAAACTTAACTAACTGAGGTTTAAACTTCATCTTAATTAACTAAGAATTCAATCTAAATCTCCTTAGTTGGACTATGAACAGGTAACACGTTATTAACCTTGACCTCAAACTTTTATGGGCCATAACTATTCTGTTGCGTACTTTTATCCTGATTAGAGCGTTTCTATCCTACACTAGAACCTCTGTCCTATGCCAAAATCTTTGTTTTGTGCCTGTTCCAGAACCTCCACTCTGATCCTATATCAGGAACTACTCCTTTGATACAACATCCTCTAGAGGAACTGTAAACTCAAGTTTGTTTCAAGTAAGAGATCCAACAGTGTATAAACTCTTCTTACCATCATAGGAAAAGTCTTTTCCATCTAACTCAAACGCATAAGTCTCCTATTATTAAAAGGTGTAAACCTATGTATCAAAGCATCCTAACCTAATGCCAAAAATAATGCTCTGATACCAAAATTGTAACAAATTACTCTAGGGTCAATATTAGAATAATTTATCAGATCTAGAACCACATATGGCCCAATTGGTACCCTTAGTAGGCACAAAAGCTTAAAAATTTTCTTTTTAACTTTGGTACCAATGGCAATGATTTTTCGTATCACTTTGAAAAATCATATCTTTTAATCAATACATCCAATATTTACAAACTACTACTCATTTAAAAGCTTTGGGTTTCTACTTTTACCTTGTAAACTCTTGGGGTTGAACTCATGTGATTGCCCTGCTTCTGAATAAAGGCAATTCCGTCATCATCAATGATTGATAAAGTTATAGCTGCTACTACTAATACCCTTGTACATTAACAGCCACATAGAATTAAATAATAAATAGCTAATGATAACTAAATGGCTGCCTTTAAGCTTTCGTCTCCAAATTTCCTCCACTAGCTTGCTTTTCCTTTCCATAAAACTTGCTCCTACTATGGGTACATAAGAGAGAAGGGGTGAGATTCGAGGGAATCTTAGTAGTAAAATTACAACTGAATATATAATGTACAATGGTAATTCACTAAGTATGTAACAGCCAATGCAAGAACAACACCTTATAAGCAAATACACGTGGCCATGACACAACTCAAAATAGGCATTACATGTTCAAAAGCCTCATCATAGCTTACGCAAATAATCATGCAAACAACCAAGCACAAACTAAATAAGAGTTAGTAAGTTCCACTACCTTTTTTTTTCTTCATCCTAGTTACCTCATCTTGCTTGGACTTCTTTGATTTTTTGATTCCTTTCCTTGTGCCTTGTTGGAGAGCTTGTGCACAAAATAAAACCTAGAAATCATATATGTATAAGGGAGATTAATGCACACTCTTTGGTACCTTAATTTCTTAATAAATCTTTCTCAAAACTCTCCCCAAACTCTCACTTTGAGTTTAAATCTTAACTTCATTATTTTTCTTTAATTTCTAAACTTGCTTACTATCTTTAAGCATAGCTTAGAGTTTAACTCCACTCTATTCCTTCTCGTAAACTCATTTTAATACTCATTATATTTAGGGACACTTGAAATGTCATTTCATTCCTTTCCTTATTCCTCATAGCTTTACTACCAATTATATATATATCTATCTTTTCCAAGTCTCAATTTCCCCTTTTTGACTTATTTATTTCTCTTTCTAGCTATATAGCTCTTAGGAAGGTCTCGATGACTGTTCGTCATGACCAAAGGAAGGTTACGTCGCGACTAATGTGAGGAATATCTCATAACAATTTTCTAAAATTGTTCGTCGCATCAATAAAAGGTCTACATCATGACAATTGAAGGAAACTTATCTGACTAGACTCTCAGTTATAGTTAGTCACGGCTAGAAGAGGCCTATGTCACTATAAATAAGAGAAACTCTCTTGACAAAGCCTCTCTGTGACAATTCGTCGCAGTGAACAAGAGAAATTCTCTCTGTCTATGCTTTCCAAGACCATTAGTCACAGCGAGGGGAATCTTACATCCTCCTCTTCTTTCATTTCTTATAACATATATATACACTTACAACAGCCATGGCGTCTACACTTTTTCTCTATCTAAAATTTTATCTTTCTCTCTAAAATCTGTACAAACAAAGAAACCAAAGATCAGAGCTCACCTCAACTATCTTTGCCTCTCGCTCTCTGTTGTCGTTGCCTTTGCTTCCTGTGCTCTGTTCTACAAATAAAGATGATGAATAGTCCCTCATCTCTCTCATTCAGTCTCTCACTCGCGTCACTCCGACTTACTCTATCTCACTCATCTTCCTCTGCCTCTCACCTTTCTCTGTCTCTTTCTCAAAATCATATTCTAAGCTTCCCATATCTTACTAAAGACATAACAACAGAAGAAATTGAGGATAGAATTATGTCTAGGAGGCTTTCCTCTACTAGGAGACAAGCTTACATGTGGTGAATCTCTTCACTGATAGCCTCTTTTCCTCTTCGTTCAGTTCTCCTTCTCTCTCGACCCCTTTCTATCTCAGTCCCTCGCTTACTCTGTCTAAAGAAAGAGGAAGATGATGATGCTGAATGAATTAGAGAGAAAAGATTGCTGGTGATATTTGACAGAGGGAGGCACGTGTAAGGGGGTGTGGGTGAGGTGTAAGCTGAAGAGAGCATCTGTAAACAAGTGGCTTGAAGAAGAATAAGAGAGTGACAAGTGGAAATAAAGGCTAAGGTGTCTACACCAGAAGAAACCATGTAGAATCCCTCTTTTAAAATCTTTCTGTAACTGTTCATCGTGACCAGGGGAAACTTATGTCAAGAATAATATACGGTATATTCAGGAATTTCCTTAATTTTCTTTAACCTCAAAACTCAAAATATCTTTAATGATTATTATTTTCTTCGTTCTTTTTCTGAATTTTCACTTTTGAGGCCTTTTGATTTTAGAAAAATACTCTTGACCTCAATAACTCCTTATAAATCCCTTTTACCAAAATTTAGGATGTTACACTACTAATGGTCATGGAAAGCATGGACATAGAGAATTTCTCTTGTTTGTCGAGACGTAGGCTTCCTCTAATCGTAACTAACTATCACAGAGAGTCTGGTTAGACAAGTTTCCTTCAGTGATCCCGATGTGGACCTTTTATTTTTGTGACAAACGATTTCAAAAAATTGATCTGAGAGATTCCTCATATTTGTCTTGATGTAACTTTCCTCTAGTCATGACGACCAGTCACTGAGACCTTCCTAAGAGCTATATCACCAGAAAGAGAAATAAATAAGCCAAAATAGGGAAATTGAGACTTGGTAAAAGAGAGAGATATATATTGGTAGTAAAGCTATGAGGAATAAGGAAAGGAATGAAAGGACATTTCAAGTGTCCCTAAATATAATGAGTATTGAAATAAGTTTACAAGAAGGAATAGAGTGGAGTTAAACTTTAAGCTATGCTTAAAGATAGTAAGCAAGTTTAGAAATTAAAGAAAAATAATGAAGTTAAGATTTAACTTAAAGTAAGAGTTTGGTGTGAGTTTTGAGAAAGATTTATTAAGAAATTAAGGCACCAAAGAGTGTGCATTAATCTCCCTTATACATATATGATTTCTAGGTTTTGTTTTGTGCATAAGCTCTCCAACAAGGAACAAGTAAAGGAATCAAGAAATCAAAGAAGTTTAAGCAAGATGAGGTAATTGGGATGAAGAAACAAAAGGTAATGAAACTTACTAACTCTTATATATTTTATGATTGGTTGTTTCCATGATTATTTGCCATGTAAGCTATGATGATGCTTTTGAACATGTAATACTTTGTTTGAGTTGCGCCGTGGTGATGTGTATTTGCTTATAAGGTGTTGTTCTTGTATTGGCTATATACATGCTTAGTGAATTACCATTGCACATTATATATTGAGTTGTAGTTTTGCTACTGAGAATCCCCTTAATCTCACCCCCTTCTCTCCCATGTACACACATTAGAACTAAGTTTCCTAAAAAGGGAAGAGCAAGCTTACAGAGGAAATTTGGAGACGAAAGCTTGAAGGCAGCCACTTAGTTATCATTAGTTATTTATTACTTAATTATTTATGGTTGTTAGTGTACAAATGACTAGTAGCAGCTATAACTTCATTAAGCATTGATAGACAATAGAGTTGCCTCCATTTAGAAGAAGGGCAACTGTATGAGTTCAATCCCAAGAGTTTGCAGGGTAAAAGTGGACATATGTAATGAGATGATATAACATGAAAAATGAACAGTACCCGAGGACTATATGAAAAGTTTTAATTTTTGGGCCTAATACTTTCTCTAGTTAAACACTTCTGAACACTTTCTCTGAGGGAGTAAAAGTAGGGTGTCTCAATGATTTTAAAATGAAAGAAATAGAAAGGGTCTCATATGCCTCAACAGTGAAATCTTGATATATGCACAGGTTGGTACAAGACCTGATATAGCTTTTTCTATGGATATGTTGGGAGGATACTAAAGTAATCCTGAAGAGGCTCATTAAACAGCTGCAAAGAAAGTTTTGAGGTACCTTCAAGGTACGAAACATCATATGCTTACATATAAAAGAACTGACAATCTTAAAGTGATTGGGTACTCTGATTCTAATCTAGCTGGTTATCGAGATACAAGTAGATCTACTACTAGCTATATCTTTCTATTAGCAGAGGATTCTATATCATGGAAAAGTGCAAAACAAATACTTGTAGCTCCTTCTACTCATGATGATGAGTACATTGCTTGTTTTGAAGCAAATTCACAAGGAATCTGGATAAGAAATTTCATTACTGGGCTTAATATTATTGATTCAATCTCTAGGTACATTAAGATGTATTGTGATAATAAAGCTGTAGTGGCCATCGCCAATAAAAAAGGAGTGGGAGTAAAAGTAAGTTCATCGAACTAAAATTCTTTTCCTTGAAGGATAGAGTAAGGGATGGCCAAATTTCTGTTGAACACATCAATACAGAGGAAATGCTAGTTAATCCTTTGACTAAGGGATGTGCCAGAAAGATTTTGTTTCACATGTGCTTCATATGGGGCTTGAGCCCCTACTGTCATGAATCAAGGTATATGAGACATTGAAATTTCATTTCATGATTTATCATCTCTACATTTTAGTTGTGTATACATTCATGTTAGTTGAGATTGATAAATATTGAGATAGGAACCGAATAAACATTAAAGTTTATTCATAAGGTTTTGATCCATTAAGTAAGGGTACTACTTGTAATGCATGAAAGGTGATACTCAAATGAAGAGGACTCATAGGCATGATTCATGTAGTATTGCTTAAATGAACCTAGATAGAATGACTGACTTTATTGTGAGGGCCAAGTAGGAGAATGTTAGATATTTTATTAATTATTATTATGAAATATCTTGTTAATTCACATAGATGAATTGCATATGGATATTATTGTGATATATTTAAAAATTAAAAATTCTAGATATTCTGAATATTACAATAATTATAATATATTTTAGATATTATAGTTTTCTAATTTGAATAAAATATCTCCTGATTGTGGCCCCTGACTTAGTCATACCAAATCTAGTTTAGGATATTATTTAGTCAAATTACCTATTATTATTAAACTTGATGGGAGGTTATAAAAATATGATAGACTGATTTAGAGTTGCAGTGGGTGATATTGAATAAAAAATCACAAAATAGATACTTTGCTCCCCTGAGGGTTTCTTAATTGGTGCCCGCTATTCCCAAACCATCACTGTGGCTATCTTCCAGTCAGAAGAATTCCTGATTATTATTTGTATTCTTCTGACCTTGTACATTGTATTTCAGTACTTGTTATATCAAAGATGGAGCCTTGTAATTTTCTGCTTCAGATCAACTAACATGGCAAGAGTTATTCGTTTAAGTATTCTGCTGCTGCTCTATCTTGTAGACCGTATAATCATTTAATTACCATTTATTTATGTGTTTGTCCAACACTAATCATTTTTTTTGAAGAAATTGGTTATGAAGAGCACATGAAGCAGCAACATCCATCATTTTTAATGTTAGCTTTTCTTGGCCGAGAATGATGACTGAATGCATATGCTAAGTCAAATTGCAAAGACAGGAGAACATAATAATATTCCCTCTAGTCCTTAATATAAGAACTAGTTTTCTTTTTTTGGATAAGTTAAGAAAGCTAAATAAATTAGTTAATCATGATCAAATCCAACCCCAAAAATAAATTTATATAATATACTCCTCAATTTACCCAAATTAGTCAACTAGCTCTTATATTAGTTATAATTAACTGATTTATTTGGATTCCTTAATCTATCTAAAAATATTAATTAGCTCTTATAATTAGGACCGGAGGTAGTATTAGTTATTACATACCAATGATTGAAATATATATATAGGGTTTTCATAAGCAAGAAGATATGAAACCAAAAGTCAATTCCAAGAATTTAATTTTCTTGGTTACCTTGAAATCTCTACTTGCTTGTTGCAATTAGCATTTGTTGTGATAGCAATCAACACATTGCCCCACATTTGATCAATTCTTAATTATGAATTCTAGAGGAGATAAAAGCTTCACTGCTACTCCACTATTTACATCTGCAAATTCAGTTGGCTAAATCATGAAGATTTTTTTCTTATAGCCTCTGCTGCAGAAGTTGAACTCTTTTGACAACAGACAAAAATCCAACAACATAGAAACTCATGAAAAATAGTTTTTTAAATACACAAAATTACAAGAAGATAAATCATTTTCATCACTATTTCGATGCCTCTTTCTTTTCATACTTACCTTTAATTTTTCTTGTTGAAGAAAGTTTGTGTACTCTGAGACATATATTGGGCAAAATCCATGTTCTTTGTCACATCCTCACTTTCCTAGCTTCATCTTCTCCAAACCAGTACTCTGTTATGTTTGGAAAAGATAGGGGTGAGATTTCGGGGAAAATCTCAGTAGCAAACGGTACCATTCAATGCATAGAAGATGAATGCAAGTGCATGACATGTCTTCTTTATCTTTCTTTAGCTTCCATTTGCATACTTTCATGCTCCATGCCTATCACTATTATGCATAACCATAAACTCATAAAGGGTAGAGCATATATCATCATCACATATCATAATCATATTAACACACAAGCATATACATCAAGCATACAAGAATGGGTAAGTTCACTACCTGGCATGCAGCTTTCCTTAACCCTTAACCTCTGCTCTAAGGTTTCACCTTTTCATAGGTCAGAGCCTATACATAGAATAATAATATTTTATTATGATCTTATCCAGCATAACTCCACTTAACTCAAGCTTATCTTGAGATAATACCCCTATTCTGAAAACCCCATAACTCTCTTTCTATCCACGGCTATCCTTATAGAGAGAGATATTTCTCTATTGTAACTATTTAATTTATAAGAACAATACTCTAATTTATTAGAGAAGGTACTAGAATAAATTACTTACCTTATTCCTAAGCTTGTCGAGTCTCTAAGGTCCTTAGATTGCTCCTATCTCATCCAGAACTCCTTCTTTCTATTCCTTTCTTTCTCTTTCTTTCTTCCTCTCTTTCTCTTTCTCTCTCTTCTTTTCTCTTCTCTTCTTGCTCTTGGCCGTGAATGTAATGGAGGGAGGGGTGAGGTATTTATAGGTGGAGCAAGGTAGAATGGATGGCTCAGATCGAATCACGATGAACGGCTCAGATCGCTCAGCTTCCTCAAGAAGCTTCGCCTGCATCATCGTGATGACATCATCATCCTTAATGACTCATCAATCATGACATCATCCATGGATACCTCACATGCTTAGGTGGCACAATGGTGGGGGCCTCGGGATACCTCACCAACTGACTCAAGGCTTCTAGAGAATTCCAAAGTCTTATCCCAGAATAAACGGCTGAGATCGCGCCACGTGTCCTTGGCTTTCTCTTCTTCCTCTATGCTCATGCCATGTGGCACCTTATGGGTACCTTTCATGCCACCTCATGGCTTTCGATAAGTCCAGAGCTTTATCTGATCAATTTCCCGATTATCACTTCAACCGGGTAAATTTACTTTATTGAAAACTCACTAAAATATTACTTTAATGCCACTTTAACTCACATAATTCTTGGGCTACATTTTTGTACTTCTTGGAATGCCATCTTGGGTCTCTGATCAAGAACAAATACTCTGATAGCTCAATTCCCAAGAAACATCACTTGGCAAATTACCAAAATGCCCTTGGTTTCTCTTTATTTACTTTAATAAGTCTAGGGGCATTATTATCTTTTCACACCTTACCAGAGTATTCCCTGACCCTGGTCAACTATTAAGATAACCTTTCTTGACTGTCTAACCTTAGTCAAATGACCAAAATACCCTTCACTCATTCTTTAACTATTTTATAACATAGGGGTATTTTCGTCATCTCGCATATTTTTGGACACTGGCCCCTTTTACCGATAAACTGATATCATAGGCCTAGCCTCACTTAGCATCATCATAGGCCTCTATGTGACATCATCTAGGCTCATTTAGTCCCAATTTGCTTACCGATTAATTTCCCAATCGGATATCGGGCGTTCACGAACTCCCGTCAAAATTCACTAATATGTCAATAACTTTTTCTACAGAACTCCTTTCGGAATTCTGTCAGTTCCACGACATTTGGATTCACAGAATGCACATTCTTATAACTTTTTACTCATATTTGACGCCCAGGAGATCTGATAAAAATTTCAGATAACTTTCAGACTCAGATAAATTTCAGTTAACTGAAATTCTAATAAAATTTCTGTAATAAGCTAGATCAGCATCATTTTCTCTATCCACTGATAAAATTTAGGACTGAAATACTTTCGGGCAGTTCTAAGCCACTTCCGGCTCAACTTTTTATAATTACCATTTTACCCCTGGAAACTTTTCCTCTTTTCTATTAAGTCCCTTAACTTTTCATAATTATACTTAATGACCCACAACTTGTGTCTACTTTTATCTTTGCACCATGGAACTTTTAGACTTTCACTTTAGTCCCTTTCTTTTCTAAAATGGCCAATATACCCCTATGAACTTTTACTATTTACATATAAGTTCCTGTACTTTCACTTATTTGCAGTTTAGTCTCTAAAAACCCTCTGTATGTTTCTGGGACTTCTGCTCAAAGGGGTCTGGTAGCCTATCTATCTCAGGATACTTTCTGAGTCTGTGGGCCTGAAAATTAGGATATTACATTCTTCGGTCGAGCAATCACTAATCTTAACTCCACATTCATCGATCAAACCATCATCAAGCTTAGATACAAGTCCAATAAAGATAAGCTTGGCATCAGTACCTTTGCTTCTTCTTTGGAGATTTTGTAGTATGTATTCACAATAGAAGGGATCATACCATAGAAAAACATTATTTGAATTTAATTTTTTTATTTAGTCAAGGGTATTCTTACCCTTTCAAACTTCAAGCTTATGTTTCATAAGCACCATCCCAATCTGCCACCCTCCATAAACAAACCATGTATGGTACAAGACTTAGAATTGCTTTTGGGAAAAAGACAATAAATAACTATATGAATTTGAAAAAGATAATATGAGAATATGAATATTTAAAAGGATAGATTGGGCAGAAGGGCCAATCTGTCTTTTATAAATTTAGATGAAAAGACCAAATAACCCTTGAAGCATTTGAAAAAAAAAAGATAATAAAACTCAAAAACAAAGTGGGAGAAAAAGAGGGGGAATGAATATATAACTAATGATGCCTCTATGACTTACTAGTGTATTCTCTTCCATGACCAGACTTTTTAAAGGGTTCTGAATTTCTCTCTCTATAATGATCATCGACGGTTATAGCAGCGAATACGGTTCGGTGGAGGAGTTCCTGAAGTAGTGCGAGCAGTCTGGCAATGCCGCATATGGTGCACTCTGGTCGGTGCTGGCTCACCTGGAAGATCCATCTACCAGTTCTGAAGCTCTAATCTTCCTTTCGGACTTGCAGAAGTATTTTACCACCAAGGAAACCTACGATCACTACTTTAAGACCTACTATTTCCGGATCGAAGACATTTTCTTGGACCAATATGAAGGTATTGTCATTGCCATTTACTATGTCTCTTTGATCATTCTGCTTATAGTTCTATACCTTTTAAGTTGACCTGTATGGTTAGTGGGAAATCGAGTATGACTAGAAGTGGAAATCTGTTGGTGGTGAAATGAAAACGTTACGCCAAGTGTCTAATGTGTGGTTTACAGAAAGCTTAAAGGAAAGATCCATAGAGTTCGCTTGGTTTTCACTTTTGCTTTTCGTAGGAAGATAACATCTGGCACTAATTAAAAGTTGGTTTGATCTTTACATCACCATGGTCACATAAGCCACAAATTATAGAACCAAATAAATAAGCCACAAATTATATAATCTGTTCCCATAAAGAGTGGTATGCTTTTATGATGCATGCCTTATTTCTGGCTTCAGATAAGCACAATCTCAACTTCTAACATTATTCTCTTGACCTCTTGGGGGAATCTACTTTTCTGACAACCTTAGGACTTAATGAATTTTGTTTACTTGGTGGTGTTTTGGGAAAAATCTCTTAATCATTTTCCCAAATATTAATTATATTTGTATGGTATCATGAAGATTCTTAACCCTAATCCAGATGCAATGTCTAAGATTATTACTTAAAATGCAAGTGAGGAGTTCCTTTATTCCTTGAGCAATTATTATGCACTTCAGGTAAGAACCTTCCTTGTATTATTATTACTTTTATTTGGTGAATCCCTGGTATTGTTTTATTGATTGTCCGTATTGGACTTGGCTTTTATGTCCTGCTTCTTTAAATGCCAAATACTTTAACTATGTACCTTTACTTTACCATTTACATGTTTATATAAAATTTAATTGGATCTATTTTTCTGATATTTTTCCAAAATTTCATGGTTTTGGGTCCAGCTTAAATTGTAGCTGCTTAGTATTCTCATTGAATAATTTCCATTCCATATTCAACAAGTATGAAGAATATCAACTTGTAGAAATGTTTCTGATTAATATGCTGGCTAACTAATTATAACTATACAACAACATTATTATTTTTTTATCCATCTAGGGTTTTGTTGAGGATCAGTTTGGCCTAGGATTAATTGCTAGGGCAGTTGAAGAGGGAATAGCAGTAATCAAACCAAATGGAATATGAAATTTAACATGGGAGGTCGCCCAAGTCACAATGGGTTTTAATAGCAGTCCCTAGAAAATAGAATGATTCATAACTTTAACCTGTTATAAACATACTTGACTAAAAATGACTGCTTTTCTAATATAATCTATCATAACTTATAACTACTTGTACTTAAAGTTTCTGTCTCCCCTTTTCCATTTTTTCTCGTATATGTTTTTTTTTCAACATTTCAGATGTCCGTAAAATTGATGTGATTACTGGGAGGACCTATATGTTAAGAATTATTAATAAAAAATATAAGTTTCAATCAACCCAAACTGTCAATTCTGGAAGCTTATTATAGGAAGATAAATGGATCATATACTAAAGATTTTCCTGATGCACCCCCAAAGCTCTATGACTTTGTATATAGGACACCTAATAAAATTCATTATGATACACAGTTATTGAATGGGACCAGAGAAAAAGTCATTGAATATGTTAGTAAGGTGCAAATAATTCTGTAGGACACTGGTACAGTAAACACTGAAAATCACCCAATGCATTTTCATGGTCACAGCTTTTATGTCATAGGTTATGGCACAGGGAACTATAACCCACAAACTGCACAATTCAACTTAGTGGATCCCCCTTACATGAGCACAGTCAGAGTTCCAGTGGGTGGATGTGAATCAATTCGATTCGTTGCTGATAATCCAGGTATAAAAATGTAAAACAACTTTCTTATTTGTCTTTTTAGCTGTTTGGTTTAACGTTTCTGTCATTTTTCTGCAGGGGCATGCTATATGCCCTATCACATGACATACACCAGTCATGGGGACTAGGAATGGTGTTTATCATGAAGAATGGAAAATGAGAGCAAGAATCCTTACCACACCCTCCCACAGACATGCTACAATTTAATCTAGATGATGTTTAAATTGTTGTAATGTCTAACTTTTGTAATGTTTCATTTTTGAAAAGTTCATCCATTGACCAACTGATGTTGCAACTCAGGCAATCACATTTCTCTGTATGACATTTGTAGTGTTAAACTTTCTAATAACTATGACTAAATTTTGTAATGACTATGTACATATGGTATTTGCAACTCCGACAATAGTATTTGCAAGTTTCACAATGGGATTTGCAACTGCCACAATTGGATTTGTATCTCCCACAATGGTATTTGCAAGTTCCACATTGGGATTTGTAACTCCCACAATGGGATTTACAACTTCCACAATAGTATTTGTAACTAATTGCACCATGATATTTGCAAGTCCCACAATTGGATTTGGAACTACCACAATTGGATTTGTAACTCTAACAATGGGATTTACAACTTTCATAATGGGATTTGCAACTCTAATAATGGGATTTACAACTCTGACAATAGGATTTGCAACTCCGACAATAGTATTTACAACTCCCACAATGGGATTTATAACTTTCACAATGGTATTTGTAACTAATTGTACAATGATATTTGCAAGTCCCACAATTGGATTTAGAACTGCCACAATTGGATTTGCAACTCTGATAATGTGATTTACAACTTTCACAATGGTATTTGTAACTCCGACAATAGTATTTACAACTTTCACAATTGGATTTGTAACTACTATAATTGGATTTGCCACTCTGACAATGGGATTTGCGACTTCTCCAATAGTATTTGCAACTTCCCCAATGGCATTTGCAACTTCGACAATGGGAACTTGTAACTTCCCCAATGGTATTTGTAACTTCCACAATAAGATTTACAACTTTCATAATGGTATTTGAAACTAATGGTACAATGATAATTGCAAGTCCCATAATTGGATTTGGAACTACCACAATTGAATTTGTAACTCTGACAATGGGATTTACAACTTTCACAATGGGATTTGTAACTCTAACCAATGGGATTTATAACTCTGAGAATAGGATTTGCAACTCCCACAATGGGATTTACAACTTTCACAATGGTATTTGTAACTAATTGTACAATGATATTTGTAAGTCCCACAATTGGATTGGCAACTCTCACAATGTGATTTACAACTTTCACAATGGTATTTACAACTCCGATAATAGTATTTGCAACTGCCACAATTGGATTTACAACTTCCACAATTAGATTTGCAACTGCTATAATTGGATTTGCCACTCTGACAATGGGATTTACAACTTTCCCAATGGTATTTGCTACTTCCCCAATGGTATTTACAACTTCCACAATGAGATTTACAGCTTCCACAATGGTATTTGCAACTAATGGCACAATGATATTTGCAAGTCCCATAATTAGATTTGCAAGTCTGATAGTGGGATTTGTAACTCATTTTATGAAGTCTGCAACTACTGTATTTGGTATGCTACTCTGCTAATGAGATTTGTAACTCCTGCTATAGAATTTGCAACTTTTATAATAGGATTTGCAAGTCTCACAATGGGATTTACAACTTATAGCCATAACGTACTGCACAATTTTATTGATGACATTGACTACTTAACTTAGGCCACTTATAAAAAATCATCCTACCCATGACAACAATTACATTACATATGAACAAATGACAAACGGACGTTAATATTCCACTTGAGCCTACTGTTTTCAACCATTAACACTATACATCATATTCCATGCACTATAGATTTTCTTCTTATACCCTAAACATTATGTACAAAAAGGATAAGTTGGATTTTTGCATGTTCTTCTAGTGTGGCCAGCTTGGTTGGCAATTGCTAATCGCAATACTCTTGGTTCTCACTTTATACCCACCATAACAATCCAGATAATGTCCTAGATAAGATTGTTCTTGGAATACCTGAGGTATGCAGCCATAACCTGAAGAAGTTGTATACAAGTTAGCAGACTGCAAAAAACAAAATTATTGAGAGTGTCTCAAAATAATGAAATATAAAAGCACTGAAATTCAAATGAAAAAAGCTAACCTTCAGAGGCAGCCACTTCTCAACCATGGCAATAGATATCCAGCCATTTCCATAACATAACTCTGAAACAGTCCTGTCCTTGAAAATGGAGTCTGGGTGTCTGTTAATTCCTTCATAAAAAGTAAACGACCAGTCTTTCAGGACAAAAATGCTAGGGATCGTCATCATTGTCAATTTTTTCCTCCCCTGGTATCCTGCATTTAATAAAAGATATAGAGAAAGTCAAAAGAACACTTCTCAAGAGTTATGACACATGTAAACTCTATATCCAAAACACATCAATAAAAAATTTGCAACAATTTTCACAGAAGAATTAGATTCAAGAAGCTTTTCTTATGAACAATGTTAAAATTCCAGTAAACTGAGAGAAAAAAGGAAAAGGGATGTCCAGAGTAAATATGTTAAAGAATCATAAGACGAATTAATAGTATTAACAATGCGGGAAGAAAAGCATAGTAACACAAGTGTGTTCCCCCAACTGGAACAATCTTTGGCAAAGTCCCATTCACTGCCAAAGTAGGGTACTAAAATTAATTACTTGGAACATCTATTATTGTTGAGAGAGTTGGAAATGACTAACTCTGTTCAAGGAAGCTTTGTTACATAAGCAAAATGCAAAGAGAAACAGCATTAAACAGCTTAATATCGAAATCCTTTTGCATTGTCAAAATATATTGCACAAAAATATTGATTTCTATGGAATAAACATTGATGAAACTTCTCTGAAATAAAAGGTGGAAGTTGAATATACTTCAGCCTCAGATTTTCCCCCCGCCTAATTAAGGTTTTAATTGTTTAGCTTGGAACAGTAAATTTAGATCTAATTCTACTATTGTAACTATAAACAACAAAGCCAGTCCACAAAAATCCAACCCTAAGTGTCGGATCTAGGAAGAAACTGGCAGAACATATACGCGATCCATAATGTATTGTATTTGAACAAAGATAATTAGGTTTTCACTGTGTTCGTAAAAATATTAAATAAAAAAAGAAGAAAAAATCCATCCGATTCTGAAGCTTATCCTCTTTCATTTTTGGTTTACAAAACCAATCGTACAGGTCATCAGTTACAATTCTTCATTTCCCCCCTGAGAATGGATATTTTGCAAGAAACAACACGTAATGGAATTGCATGCAACACTGATTTCATGCTAAGAAAGTAGCAGATATTAATTAATGCCAGATGTTATCTTCCTAGGAAAAGCAAAAGTGAAAACCAAGCGCACTCCATGGAGCTTTCCCTTAAGCTTTCTGTAAACCACACATAGGTCACTTGGCGCAACGTTTTCATTTCACCACTAACAGATTTTCACTTCTAGTCATACTCGATTTCCCACAAACCACACAGGTTAACTTAAAAGGTATAAAACTATAAGCAGAACGATCAAAGAGACATAGTAAACGGTAATGACAATACCTTCGTATTGGTCCAAGAAAATGTCTTCGATCAGGAAATGGTAGGTCTTAAAGTAGTGATCACAGGCTTCCTTGGTGGTAAAACACTTCTACAGGTTCGAAAGGAAGATCAGAGCTTCAGAACGGGTAGACGGATCTTCTAGGCGAGCCAGCACCGACCGGAGTGCACCGTATGCGGCATCGCCAGACTGCTCGCACTGCTTCAGGAACTCTTCCACCAAACCGTATTCGTTGCCATAACCATCGATGATCACTGCAAAGAGAGAAATTCAGAACCCTTCAAAAAGTCTGGTCATTGAAGAGAAGACACTAGTAAGTCATAGAGGCATCATTAGTTATATATTCATTCCCCCGCTTTTTCTCCCACTTTGTTTTGAGTTTCATTCACTTATTTTTTTTCTTCAAATGCTTCAAGGGTTATTTGGTCTTTTCACCTAAATTTATAAAAGACAGACTGGGCCTTCTGCCCAATCTGTCCTTTTAAATATTCATATGCTCATATTGTCTTTTCCAAATTCATATGGTTGTTTATTATGTTTTTTCCATTTGCTTTTCTCGAGGAATATTTGAAATCAATATTAGTTTATGGTCAATTTAATGGGATTTTCTGTCTCTATGGGGTCTATCAAGGACGAGATGTACGTGACACTTTTTTATCAACAACGCAACTTAATTTTGTGGAACCCAACAACAAAAGAGGTGAAGGCTATTCCTGCATCTCAATGGCAACCCAAAGACATGTTTTACACCAAGTTTGGTTTTAGGTTTGATCTCACTGATGAATCCTATTTTATCATATTATTTTCTATTTATTTTAAAGAATTTATCATATTTAATAGGCATTATTGTAGTAGTTGTGGCCAGTTTGTGTTTTAATTAATTATATAAATTAAATGATTAAAAATGTTATTTTCTTGTGTTTTACTGATTTTATTATTTCTCTTGATTAAATTGATTTGCATTAAAGTATTTTCTTATGTATTTCAAAAAATTAGGAAAAATAAATAAATGATGACTATGGCCCACATCAACTAGTGCAAAATTATATTATATTATATCCATGAGGAAGGGTAATTGAGGGATTGCTAAATTGAAGGAAAAAATTATAATATCTAATTAGAGAAGATCAAAATACCTCCAATAATATAATATTATATTGTATTATATTAATTCATTCATTTAATTAATATTATATTAGTATTATGTTATATTATATCAATCCAATATCATTTGAATTAATTTAAAAATAATTTCTCAATATCTAACATTTGAATTTAATCAAAAGATAATAGATAAATGTATTATCTTTTCGTATTTTTTATTAATTATTTTATCTCTTTTATCCTATTACTTTTTATTTAAATTGTTTATAAGATACTTGAGTTAAAAAATATTATCTCTAAAGATATTGAAAAAGATGACAGCTTAAAAGGATACTAAAGATAAATAAAAATTATAATTATCTTTTGGAGAGCCAATCAATGAAGAGACATGACTTACTCCCAAAAGCTATATAAAGGACCCCAAGGCTCCTCCACTGAATATACCAATCACTACCACCATCACAATCATCTTCTTCATGTTTTTTTACAATTTTATATAGTAGGAGTTGAATAATTTTATGTTTTGATATTTTTCTTTATGCAAATTTATGATTTTCTAGATTTAGGTTTTGATATTTATATATATTAGAACTAGAGTTTCGATTGAAGCACATTTATGATTTATTATTTCAATTTATGATATGGTATTCTTTATTTAATATCTTTAGTTTCCTCTTATAATTATTCATGTTGGGTTCACATGTTTAGTTATAGAGTTTTCGGTTGAATATCCATGTTAGAGGAATAAATTATTTATTGTTTAATTTATCACATGTTAAGTGGGTATTCACTAATCATTCTTGATACAATTGTATGCTAGACCTAGATATAATTATGGATTGTTTTATTATAACCATGGTAGTTGTCTATGGTTCTACATGATAGGGACTTAGCATATATAATTGTTATAACTATAATATATTATTGAACGATGATAGCCACGGATCAATCTTTGGGAGTGCTCGTCTTATTGTTGATATCCTTATACACTCTTTCTTTTATTTTATTTTTGTTATTATCTCTTTTTAATTTCTAAAAATTATTAATCAAGTTCTCTTCTACTCCTCCTCCTTCTCATAGTTAGTCTAATATAGAGTTAAGACACGCATTGACTTCATGTAAAGAATACGGCCTAGGTTAATTTCTATATTATATAAAGATTAATTTAATAATTAATTTGAGCGCTATAGACAGGCAATTGTGACCTTTATACGATTTATAATTTTATCGTGAGCTCTGATTTTAGCGAAGAGGTGTTTAGGGTGATTCAATTGCCTCCTGGGATTCCTTCTTATGTACATAACGTTGTTGTGGTAGACGAGAGCCTTGCTTGTGTGTGTTACTTTGGTATGGATAAAAAAATTCAGATTTGGGTGATGAATGAGTGGTGTAGAGAGTAGTTGGACTATAAAAGGTTGAAATTGGACCACTCTCTCACTTTGGCCAGTTCTTAGGGTTTTTGAGAGATAATGAGATTCTTGTTCAAGAAAATCGTGGTCAATTGATTTCATATAATCTTCGTAATAAACCTAAACAGGAGTTTCAGTTAATGCATGGAGCAGCGGCTTTCATGTTTTGACTATTTTTCCTTTGAAACACAAAAGAGTATAATAAAGATTCATGTTTGATTTTTATGGTCGATCAGAGATCCTCTTTCAATTATTATATCTTTGTTTTTTTCCCAATAGGAAAACTATTCTTGAGATACCTATAATTTCATTCCATTTTTAGTTTAATACATATGTATTTTTTCTCCTTATTAAATATTTTAAGTTTACTTTGTTAGCACAGTTAACTCATTTAATTTTGTTCTTTTAGTATTGTTAACCAATGTACAGAAACTAATTATGCTTATAAAAAGTAAAATTAAAATATTTAGTAAAAATTAAAAATATATAAGTATCAAATTAAAAATTGAAGGAGATTACAAGTACCTCAATAATGATTTTCTGCTACCCCTATCAATTCATTGAATGAATTTATCTTGCTATGGCCATGCATGTAGAAAATTTACATTGAATGGACAAAAAATTTCATCAATTAGTTGTTATTGACCAGTATTTTATTAATTTTATATTAGAAATCTTAAATAGACTGTATATATATTACATATAGAATATAATTAAGCTTAATTAGTATTTGAAGAGGGAAGAATTGGCAATATCTGTATTTTTCTATCATTAATCCACATTTCCATTATTTGTAAGCACACTATTAGAGATGGGATCTTTGGAATTGAATCCTTAAACTCCAAAGCTTAACACTTAACGCATGCTTTAAGTTAATAGCCAAGAAATTCGTTGTCGCCGAAGAATTTTACTCCCTAGCTCTGGTTCTAATTATTGGAAAAAAGTTTTAAAGTTTTGTTTGATTCTAAATATAGGGTATGATAATTAATTTTTTTTCTAATATTGTCCATCATCAATTGTACAAAGTCATTGGTATGTTTTTAATTACTAGACATACTTTATTACTGTCATTAATTTCAATTAAGGATAAAATATAAAAGAGGCACATCTTTTTACAAGTTTAAAGATATTAATTATGAGTACTCCTTAAGAATAATAGTTAGTTCACTTTCCACTTTTTGGAAAGTTGTGTGATACATTTGTATCTTCAATTCCTTATTTTTTACGGACCAAACAAAAAACCACCTTTGGGGACTTTAAGGTCCGCTTAGAGTTTCAATTTTGGACAAGATAAGCTTTTCTAATGTTATTTCTACTAATATGTTATAAGATAGAAAATAACTCATTTATGCTTTCAATCAGGCTACTCAATTCTTGAATGGAACGATGCGATGCTCTGAGCTACAATCTCAGGCTCTCAGTCGAGCATTGGATTAAATTTGTAGAGAAAAGAACTGATAAATGGGACTACGAAAAGAATAGCTGGGTGCTGATAATAATCCATTTCCCAAAAACGCAATGAAGAAACAGGGCTAGAAAATAGAACAAGCTTGAATCGATGACAACCAGACCCACCCACCATAGCTAGGTGTGCGACGCAGGTCGGATCAGGATGTAGTCGGGGCAAAGTTCCGGTGAACCGGGTGGGCAACCAAAAAAAAAAAATACCAGCAAAGGTGGATACCGTGATAGTAACGTTTTGTTCCGTTATAAACTAACAAGGCTGACATTTTGTGTGGTAATGAGTGACTAAACTCCAATTTGTAAAAGAAAAAATAATACTCCCTCCAATTCTTAATATAAGAGCTAGTTAGATTGTTATATTTAATCTTAAATATAATAGTTCAACCCGTTTTGTTACTTAAATTTATATTTTTTTTAAAATTAGTTCCCTATTAATTGTACACATTAATGTGCTATTTATAGATCTCAACCTAATCTTAAAAATTAATGACAGAAAATTCTAGAATGCACTTACTATAAATAGGAGTTAATGATAGAACATTCTAGAAACCTAAAATTAAATGTAAATAAAAATTAATAATAAAAGATATAAATCAATCAAAATTAAAATCAAATATTCTATAATAATATATATGTAAAATCTTAATTATTGATTATTTCATATCCCATCATAATATACGTATAATGGATGCTGTTCAAAATCCGCGTTAATCATTAACCTTCAGAAATCAACAAATTAAACATGTAATTTTAGCAATGTGCTTATAAAAATTTATATTTTGTTTTTATGATCATATATTTTTCTCTCGTTTTTATTTTTTCAGACTAGAGGTGTTCTCCGCCAATTTACGCACCGAGCTTTATTTTGTCGTGTCAAAGTAAAAAATTTATGTTAAATAGACAATAAGATTCTATCAATATGTGGGCGTTTTCGTAGAACGTTTTATAACCTTTTCGAAACACTTCCTTACTCTCCTGATTTTTTTAGTGAGAAAAATCTGTTAATTTTTAATGTTGCTTTAAGTACAATTTCTGAGATTTTATTGTTATCTCAACTCTTCTTCTTTTTTTCTGTCTTTTGAGAGCAAAATCTGAGATTTTATTGTTATCTCATCTTTGTTTTTTTTGCCAGATCCCATATTAATTAAGAGATATTGTGATTGGAGATTGTATTTTCTTGTTACCCCTCCTCGTTTTTGAGGCGAAGTATAATTTTCATGATAAATAAAGTGAAATTTTTGTTATATTACAAAAATTTTAAAATGAAAACAAAATTTGAAATAAAAATGAAATTAAATATTGGGATGAAACTATACTTGAATAATTAAAATTAAGAATGTAATATATAAAAACAATATAAGATTAGAGCTGTTTACCATGCTTTTTGGCCGCCATAAAAATCAAGAGATTATGAATATAATAATTTACCTGTAAACATATACCTTAAAAACATGCTCCAATTCTGAAAACCCCCTGAAATGCACAACTTCGATAATCTTTTGCTGAATACATGAGCAGAAAGAGAAACAAACAATCTCCAATATTTTGCCGCGATAACAAAATGTTGAGCGACAATCTTCCTGAAGATCTCATGAAGGAGATTATTGTGAGGCTGCGGGTGAAATCGTTGCTTCGATTTAAATGTGTCCTGGTACGTTCTAATCACTGACCCTTCTTTTATTACCAAACAACATGAATGGTCCAATTCTATCTCTAAGAATAGCCGCCTCAAGGTTATGTGCTATCGCAATCCACTCTCCATATCCTTGACTTCTATTAGAGAACAACCTTGTGTGGTGAAAGTGTTAGAGTTGCCTTCCATTGACAATGATTTGAAAAATATATCAGTTTGTGGTCAATGTAATGGGATTTTATGTCTCTTTGGGATATATCAAAGAGGTAATAGGGGCTTAATTTTTGGAACCCAGAAAAAAAAAGAGGTGAAGCCTATTCCTAAATCTTAGCGAAAACCCAAATACAGTATGATTGGATTGGGGTTCGATCCCATCACAAAGGATTACAAGGTTGATCTGATTTCAAACTATGCGTGGCCTTGGGCAAAAGAAAAACAACCACTAGTCGAAGTGTACAATCTTAATACCAATTTTTGGAGAACTATAGATGTTGACTTCACAGGTGGAAGTCCGAGTTCATATTTGAATGGGGTTCATCACTACTGGTTAGTTTTTGCCCGAGATGACAATTATAATAAAGCCCATATTTTGAGCTTCGATTTTAGCTAAGTGTTTAGAACGATCCAACTTCCTCCCGGGATTAATCCTTCGTGTGTTGAAAAAGTTTCTGTATTGGATGAGGCTGTTGCTTGTTTTTTAACACATGACTTGACTCTCAAATTTGAGATATGGGCGATGAATGAGTTTGCCGTTGAGAGTAGTTGGACTAAGAAGTTTGACATTGCACCGCTACCTTACTTTGAGCGTCTAAAAATATTTTGGGGAGATTATGATGTTCTCGTTGAAGAAAATAATGGTCAATTGATTCCATATAGTCTTCAGAATCAACATGTACAGAGACAGAGATCATCACATGCCCATGTACAAATACTGGCATAGACTTGGATGCTTGATGACATAGAAAGTTTGGTTCCTCTGACAAAAAGAGGAACACAAGGAAGTAGAATGAAAATCTATATATTTGAAAATCTCCTCCTTTTCTATAATTTTTTTATATTTTTTAAGTCTATGGTATTCTCCGCTAAGTAATGCATTGAAATGCATTATTTTGTCTCCCCCATATAGAAAATTTATATTGAATGGACAATAAAAGTTTATCAGTTGGTATTGGCCTTTTTCTGTTCTTATTTATTAGGAATATTATGTAGACCTTATATTACATAGCCAAATTGTTATTTAATTTTAGATTTATCTTCTGATATCCGACACTATTAGCAATCAACTAGTCCAGTTCATAGGAATGTAGGCCCACAATAAGGGAACCTCATTACCTCCAAGTAATTTTCACAGCTGCATATCTAAGGCTCAAAGACCAGACCACTAGTTAAGTTGGAATGACCCTACAACCAGTTAATCCAGATGAAACAACCTTAAAGTTCGATTTCGCCTTAGGGTTACTTCAAAAATTTAAACTAATGATTAAGTATAGTGTAATCTCGGGTCGTTCTCTTTGAGAAGCTAAAAATGAAATTAAATTCCTAAATAACTAAATGCAATGCAACCTAAATTAGAAAATGAAATTTGTTTTGATTGACTAACAACTAAATGTAATGAATTAAAAATAAATTTAAATAAAATATTTTTAATCTTTTTAATTTAATGAATTAATTAATAAAGAGTGAATGGAATGATAATGTAAGTGATTAACAATAATAAAAGTAACTCTCCAATTCAATATCGCAGGCAATCATAGCTTCAACAGATATGGAAGTTATAAATAATAAATTAAGAATTATAATTAAGCTTTTAATCCAACAGCTGAGTCACCTCTAGTTGTTATAAAATATTTTTCAACTTCTAATTTATTAACTGCCACCAGAATAATAAAATTGGACTAAGGATAATTAAAATTAATGCTCAATCATAACTCAATAATTCATAAAAATAGGATTAAAGCCAGTAAGAGATACAATGATCCAATAATTCAAACCATCTTGAAAAATCACAAAATATTCACTATAATCTCAATATCATGTCTGACTTAGATCAAAGTAAATGAAATTAAAGTTAATTAAAGAACAATATCAATTGCCACACAATAATCCAATTGTAATCATCTTCAATAAATATAAATAAATCATTATAAATATTTCTAATAATTATAAAATTATCTTAAGACTTAGGAATCACAAAATAATTAATGAGTAAAAAATTAAACTTAAAACTCCCTTTTGAGATCATAAGCTCGTACCTTTACTATTGAATTAGGAGGATTAAGGTGATCTACCACGCCTAGCCATCAAAGACGTTGTCGTGCTGATGTGTTGGAGGATGGAATAGCATGGCGGAGTGGGTGAAAGAGATGAGAGGGAAGTGTACCATCGCTCTAGTGCTCCTGTGCTTGACGTCGATGGAGGAATGGGTGGCTGCTCTAGTGTACAGTGACGGTGGGAGATGGACGGTGGTTGATGGACGGGAGGTGGAGATGGAGAATGACGTTGGGTGTGGGTGGAGTCAAGAGAGGTGCCGTCTTCTCCCTTGTGGATGCTGCCGCCATGCTACTGTGTGTGTATATGGCCTCCTCTTCTTTATGCTTTCCCTGTGTGCGTCTTTAAAAAGATGCAGAAGGAGTTAAATAAAACCTAATGGGCCAAATCGCAAGGTTTGGCCTATAGGGTCCTATAGTGTAGTTTCTAATTTTATGATCTTTTATTGTCATTTGTGAATTCCAATTTCTATTAAATTCTTGAAATATAAAATCATAATAATGTAATACCTTTTACTCCAAAAATAATTATTTGGGAGAAATCATAAAAATATGACAATTATACCCCTATTACGCACTAATTCAATATAAGATATATTAATCAAAATAGTGCATAAATAATATAATTAATGACCAAGATAATAACAAATACCCACTAAAATGATATGAATAAATATATAAAAATATGGTTTTGTCAACTCGCCCACACTTAGTCTCTTGCACTCCTGGGCAAAATATCAGTCAAAGGAATCCAACAGTTAACCTCAATGCAAGTAAACATAAAACTGACAAGGCAAGAATATACAATCAACTCAAGTAACCTCTGTCCCTAATCAATCAACAATCATGGAATGCTTAGGTGTAAAGAAATTAACACAAGAGACATAGCAGGATAGAAGGAAAAGAAATATAATAGATCTCTCATAGGTACAAGTGTTTCACTCAACTCTCAAATATTGGGTGTTTTCACTCAATCCACTTAGATTAGCACTTACCATAGGCTTGTAAAGATTCTACTATCTCCACTACTAGCATACCATAGATAAATGATCAAGTGGACTTTGTAGGGCTGTAATGTTGGTGAAAGGCTAATGAATGGATGAGATGGAATGTAAAATAAGTTTAATGCACGAGTATTAAAAAATAACTCAAATGAAGCTAAAGTACAACCATCAAATGAATAATTAATGTACCAATAGAAGCAATCTTTAGGGCCTATTTTTGAAAGTTTAAAATCAAGGTTTTAAAAGGGCTTATGGCTCAAACTTTGTTTGGGAAAATTTTAAAACAAACAGCTATATTTGTTCAAAATGGCTTTTGGATCAAACTATGGTTTAAAACCAAGGTTTTAGATAAGCTACTGAGACTAGCTTCTGAAATAGTAAAAAACTTATGGACTACCTATTTACTATTTTACCCCTATTTTTTCTTACACTCTTCTCCCTCTTCTCACTTCTCTCTCTTCTTCCATCGTCGTCCTCTTCTTCTCTTCTTCTTCTTCCTCCTCCTCCTCCTTCTTCTTCGTCGGATCTCCCTCCTTCATTGCCGCCACCTGTCTTCGCCGGAATCGCCATGACTCCTCCGACTTCTTCCTCCTACGCTTCCGATGAGAGAGAGGAGGATGAGAGAGAAAAGGAGAGAGATAATAATTTTTTTATCTTATACCCTTTTTAGTAATTTACCAATCATAAAAATCCTTCTGGTAATAACTATCTAAACACTCATTTATCCAGAACCATATTTTTTCCATAAGCTCTTATCTAGAAGCCCTTTTCTAAAAACTGTCCAAAAGCTCTTTTTTTTATATAAGCCTTCTAAAATCCTATCCAAACACACACTTAATCTTCAACCACCAAGGGATGCCTTATTTCAAACTTTATTCATTATTGCCAATTTTTCTTTTCTTTTATTTCTCTCTCTCTCTCTCTCTTTTTCAAACTTCTTTCTTGACTTTTTCTGCACATTTTCTTCTCTTTCTTGTCTTTTCTATTTCTTTTCTCTCTGTTCTCTCTCTCTTTCTCTCTCTTTTATATTGGCAATCATAAACCAAAAGAATAAAGATAGTAACATCAATAGTACATAATTAATCATGAAGAACATAATATAACTCATGCAAATCACTTGTTTAAAATCAATGGAATGAAATGAAAGTGATAGGCTCAAAGGGGTAGACAAAGGTCCATCGAGATGACTTGTGTTTGGATAAAAGGATTTAAAAATGAATGCCCCTATCATGCTCACAATTCTAGGTATTAATGCAACTTTGAAAAAGAATTTGAACAAGTTCTAGAGGTTAACCAAAGCTAGGTGGAAATCACACAAGATAAGAAAGAAAAGTAAGGCTCAATAATCCTTCCAACAAGGCTTTATCTAATATGTTTCCTCCCTAAGATTAAGCTATGAAACAAGATTAATAACACTACACAAAAAGCACTCCACTATGATAATCAACTAAGAATAAAAATTACTCAAATCAAAATACATTCAAACTTAGACATGTCAATGTTCACTTGCATAAAGCAATAAGGATTTGAAAACACCCAAGGATTGAAAAAGTTATGTAGAAGGTAAGAATCACAACAACAATTTGCTCACATAGTAGTGAAAAATCCAATCAATTTAGGCTCAAAAAGTTCAAAATTTTTGAATTTTTTCAGATTATGGCGATTCAAGCAGTGGCAACACAAATTAGCAAAAGCAATCCCTCCCCCACACTTAAACCATGCGTTGTCCTCAACATATTACTAAAGCATGTATCAAAGGGAGAAGGGAAGATAGTTCAAGAAAGGAAGATAGTTCAAGAGTCATGAGTAAAAAAGGGAGATTTATTCAAAGAAAAACTAACATAAAACTAATAAATCCTTAAAATGCAACATATTCTAAGAAATTGTTAAAAGATATAAAGCAAATAAATCTAAAACTACTGTGATGGCCCCTCCCCCACACTTACTCCTAATTATCTTAGCAAATAGATATCACCAGTAATACAAAAGAAAGTAAAGGAGAAAGGTGGAAAGAAACAACCATGCAATTAGGGGGTCTCTGATTCTCATGGTAGTGCTTAAGTAGATGACCATTAGTTTATGAAACATGACTCATTACTTCATCCACCATCTCTACCGTACCAAAAGAATGTACCTTGGTAACTCTAAAAGGGCCCTCTCACTTGGTGATAACCTTCCCGGGTATCAACTTCATGGAACTATTTCCTTATAATCTATTTGTCATGAATCATTTTTAGTTGCAGTATCATAGGACTCAAGTCTCATCTCTTCAAGCTCTTGGAGTTGCATCATTCGATTTTCAAGTAAAGATTCAAGGTCTGCATCACATGCCTTGATTGCCCAATAAGATTTATGCTCAATCTCCATAGGTAGATGGCAAGACTTACCATAGATCAACCTGAAAGGAGACATGCCTATCAGGGTCTTGTAGGCAATCCTGTAAGCCCACAATGCCTCCTCAAGCCTTTCACTCCAATCTTTACGAGATGGTTTCATAATTTTTCTAGTATCCGCTTCACTTCCCGATTAGAGACTTCAGCTAATCCATTTGTCTGGGGTGGTAAGGAATAGCTAGCTTGTGATTAACTCCATGTTTAGAAAGTAGCGAATTGATGGTCCTATTGCAGAAATGTATTCCTTGGTCATTAATGATTGCTCTTGGAATGCCGTACCTATAAAAGATATGAGAACGTAAGAACTTGCAACAGTAGAAGTATCATCTTTCCTAGTTGGCACTGCTTCTACCCACCTAGACACATAGTCTACTACAAGTAATATATATAAAAATCCAAATGACGGAGGAAAGGGACCCATAAAATCTATGCCCCAAACATAAAAAATTTCATAAAAATGCATAGGTCTTAAAGGCATTTCATGCTTTCTACCTAGACTCCCAAACCTCTGGCACTTATCACAAGACTTACAAAAAGCATAAGTATCCTTGAATAAAGTAGGCCAGTAAAATCTACATTTTAAAACCTTCCTAGTAGTCCTATTAGCACTAAAATGCCCCCACAAGATAAAGAATACGCAAAGGTAAGGATAGAGTAGATCTCATTGTTAGGAACACATCGTCTGATGATTTGGTCATTGCATTACTTCCAAAGAATTGGAGCATCCCAGATATAGTATCTTGCCTCCTTCTTCATCTTATCAACCTAAAACTTAGACATAGAAGGAGGTATAATTTAGTGACAATATAATTAACAATGTTAGAGTACTAAGGCTCCTGAACAGCTAAGGTAAAAAGTGCAGAATCAGGAAATGAATCAATAGTAAGTTTAGAGGAGTCAACTCCCTCAGTGCTTTTAGGTAATTGACTAAGGTGGTCAGCCATGTGATTCTCTGCTCCAGCTCTATCTCTGATTTCAATATCAAACTCCTATAACAGCAAAGCCCATCTTAGCAGTCTTGGTTTAGACTGGGGCTTCTTGAACAAGTACCGCACTGCTGCATGATTTATAAAAATAACCACTCGAGAGTATATCAGATATTGTATAAACTTATCTAAAGCAAATATTATAGCAAAAAGTTCCTTCTTAGTGATAGTATAATTCAATTGAGCGGAGTCAAGTGTCTTGGAGCCATAGGCTATCACTCTAGATCGCTTATCCTCCCTCTGACCAAGCATAGCACCCACTGCAAAGTTAGAAGCATCACAAGATATATAGTTTAAAAGGCAAATCCCAATTAGGTGCAATGAGAATAGGAGGTGAAACAAGTAAGGATTTCAAAGAATCAAAGGCAAGTCTACATTTATCATCAAAGTGAAAATTAACATTTTTTTCAACAGAGTAGAAAGGGGCAACATAGTTGTACTAAAATCTTTTACAAAGCGTCGATAAAACCTAACATGTCTCAAGAAAGACCTCAATTCTTTAAGACAAGAAAGGATATGGAAGTGAAGAAATGATTTTAATCTTGGCTCTATCAACCTCAATCCCCTTTTGGGAGATGCGTTGACTGAAACATCCTGCCTTAGACTCCTCAGAGCACACCTGCGGAAGCTATACTAGCTGTACTGATTCGGTAATTCTCTCATTAGAACTACCATTCTACGTAAGTACCCAGGAAAGACTGGATGAACCGGCTAGGTCCACTCACTACCAGCCTCCTTAGACAGTACCTACGTACACAGTACGCATCATATCCTTCCTCCACTACTGCTATCTCCGCCGAAATTTCAGCAGCATAACGGCGTCTCTCAAAATCCTCAAAATCTACCTTGACATAACCTCCCTGAAATGGTTATACAAGGGGGATGAGATTCGGGGGAATCTCAGTAGTAATAATCATAACAGTATATGTAATGCAGTGTGACAGTGATTGCTTGTGATTGTGTACAGATAAGCATGCCGCGTGCTTCCATACTCAATAACATATGATCATAGCATTGCAGTAGAGCTTCAGACATAACATATAAGACAACAATCCAACCAAACAATAGCACATCAATCACAAAGCCATTACATAAAAGCTAGGATTAGTTACTACCTGGCTAGCTCAGCAGAACTCTACTATCATTATTCTGCTTCCAGCTCCGCCAGAACTTCCTTACTTCCTTTTCTCCTTTCTCTCTTCCCTTCCTTCTCCTTCTCTCTCTTCTTTCTCTCCCTTCCCTTGCCCATGCGTGAATGGAAATGAAGCAAGGGGTATTTATATACATCCTCAATGGCAATTTCGTAATTTCCATGCCATCTGATCCTGCGGTCCTGGTTTTTCCTGGAATTTCCTATTTTCCTTAATTTCCTTTTACCGCATCATCAGGGGACACCTCAGCAGCTGACTCATCGCCACATTTTCCACATGCCTAAATTCCCTGGACACCTCAGCAGCTGACCCAGCATGCTGACTCACCGGTCCAGAGTCCTGCCTCGTAATGCGTGCCCTCAGCTTTATCTGCTTTCTCCAGACCAGAGCCATGTGGCGCCTGGAAGAGACCTTGCACGCTCCCCAATGCTATCCAGATAAGTCCCAGACTTATCTGATCACTTCCTCGGTTTTCATGCCAAGCGAGTAACTTTACTCTACTGAAAGGTCACTGAACACTACGCTAATGCCATGTGGCATCTTGTGGGTCCCATGAGGATACCTTATCAGTCCACCTCATGGTTTCTAGATAACCTTTCCTGTATCTGGCCTCCTGCCTCCGGTCTATCTCTAACCGGGTAACTATCTCATTTGGACCTTCACAACTCTTGACCCACTGTATCTCATACGGCTAGCACCACTTATAGTCACTAGTCGCGACCTAGACATCATCTCGTCGCGACATAACACCTTTTGGTTCATTAGTCGCGACCAAAAGTCACCAATACATCTTCCTCATACATCTGCTTTCTTTCTTATGGACAACTCTACTGCTCAGTGCCCATTCCTTTCATATCTCACCCCACAGAATCTTAGCATAATTCTGGGGTCTATCTTATCTCACTTTCTTCTTATCCTTTATCCTAAGTTCTAGAAATTCTCTTTCAATAACTCATCCCCTACTCTTCGGGAGTCCTTGTTAATTGAAAGGTTCAGACAACCCTCTGTATCAGGTTATCTTACGCAGGAGCCAGCCCATATCAAGCTACCTGCAGAATTCCTAGGCTTAAGACTTAGGACATTCCTCCCATTCCTCATTTTGAACCTAGGTGAACTGTCCTGATTCTGTAGGTTAAAGACTTAACTCATCTTTAAATCCTGAAGGACTTAGCTCATCCCTCGGATTCCTACAAAATACAGGTAAATAATCCGCCCATATCAGATTACTACCCTAGGACTACGGGTTTAGCAGCCTGCCCATATCAGACTACCTCCCAGTTCAACTAGACCCAAAAATTGGGATGTTACATTGACCTAACACTACACCACTATCTACCATGAAATGACATTTTTTATAATTCAAAACTAACTTTTTCTCAATACATCTACCTAGAACATGTTCAAGACTAAGCAAACAATCATCAAAGCTATCACTATAAACGGTGAAGTCATCCATGAAAACCTCCATATTACGTTCCAATAAATTACTAAAGATTTCCATGATACACCTTTGAAAGGTGCCTGGAGCATTACACAACCCAAATGTCATCCTTCGATAAGTATAGGTGCCAAAAGGACATGTAAAAGTAGTCTTGTCTTAATCTGTAGGTGCAATCAGTACCTAGAAATAACCTGAAAAAGCCATCTAAGAAATAATAGTGAGATTTACCAGATATTTTTTCCAATATTTGATCAATAAAAGGTAATGGAAAATGATCCTTCCTCGTCGCTTCATTCAACTTCTTATAGTCTATACACATTCTCTAAGCATTCTGAACTCTTGTTGGAATAAGTTTATCACTCTCATTTCTTACTACTGTGATGCCACTCTTCTTTAGTACTACATGTACCGAGCTCATCCATTCATTATCTGAGATAGCATATATGATTCCAGCACTCAAAAATTTAGATACCTGCTTTTTAATCACATCATGAATAAGAGGATTTGACCTCCTTGGTGGCTACTTAACTGGCTTTGACCCTTCAGCTAAAAGGATCTTGTGCGTGTAAACCAAGAGATCGATCCTTGATATATCCCCTAAAGACCAACCTATAGGCCTTTTCAACATTGAAACTAATCTCTTTTCTTTAGAACTACTCAGAGAACTGGAAATAATAACAGGCAATTTACAATCATCAGTAAGAAAGACATATTTCAAGTTAGAGGGGAGGGGTTTCAATTCTAAATCAGGGGTTGCATAATAGAAGGAACCAATCTCAGTATATTAAGTGCATTCAGTGTGAGTGGTATGTCCATGTGGCTTGGGGAAGGAGATATAAGCTCAGTGTGGTGTATATTTCCTCTACTTCCTGACTCAGTGACTATCAGATGAACTAGAAATAGGAGAGTTAAGGTCAGTCTGATCAATAGAAAAAGAAAGTAAATTAGAAGTGAGGGTGGGATTATAAAGGACTAAGGCATTAGTAGAATCACTGTTATCCTCTTCCTCTTATAATGTTCCAGCGCCACTTAACGGGGAAGCTATATTCGTAGCTCGTGAATCAACCCCTTTATCATCAATTCTTGCAAAATCAAGAAACACACCTTCCTCAAGGCTATCAAGTGTAGAATAAGAAGGAATATTAGAATCAAAGTAAGATGATACATCAAAATCATAAGTAAAAGAAAGCCAGCTATCTATCTCTAAACAATAGACACATGATTCGCCACCTTCATATACATATAAATGAGAAGGATGGGAGGAAGATAGACAAGTAAAAGTATCACCATACTTCATAACCATGTCACACCAGTGAGGTTCATGCATATCAGTCTCATGTAAGTGTCCACATCATTATCATGACATTCAATCGAACTAATACCCAAATAAGAGCAATCTTCATAACCATGATTCATAGCTTCTGAAAGATTAAATTACACTTCTTGATCCCCAATTCCCATAGTGATAAGACCATTTTTCATGTTAATTATGGTCTTAGCAGTTAGAAGGAATGGTCTACCTAGAATCAAAGTACTCTCAATGGGGAGGTCATTAGTCATATCAAGGACATAAAAGTCAGCTGGAAAAATAAGACCTTTGACTTGCACGAGAATATCCTCAAGAATGCCTTTAGGGTATCTCACTATCCTATCAGCTAGGCCAAACACTACACTAGTGTCTTTCAAAGCTTTAATACCCAAGGTCTTATAAACAGAGGTCGGCATGACATTAATTGCTGCACCTAAGTCAAGTAGGGCATGAGAAATTGTAGTTCTACCTATGGTACAAGGAATAGTGTAAGAACCTGGGTCTTTACATTTAATAGGAAATTATGGCTTAAACAAGGCACTAACTCTCAACCCCAGTTAGATTCTCTCACTATGCCTATACTTTCTCTTGTTTGTACATAGGTCTTTCAAGAACTTAGCACACTTAGGCATTTTTTTAATCAACTCAAGCAATGGCACATTAACCTCAAGTTTGCTAAACACTTCACACAATTCATTATTATCTTTCTTTTCAACAATCTTTTTACTAACCAAGTAAGAATTTGGAAAAGGCAAGTCACGAATGTTTACCTCATCACCCTTGGAGTCAGTAGGTGATCCTTTCTCCGCTGGTCCCTTTATGATAGTTGTTGCCCCTTCATCATTTTGCACCACTGGTGACACTTCTTCAAAAGCTTCTTTTCTTGTAGGCCTTCAGATTGGATAGAAGCTTCTTTCTCAGCTTGCGAAGTTTCTTGAGTAGTTTTGGCAGGAGGAGACTCAACTTCTATTTCCTCATCAACCGGCTCTTCATCCTCTTCATATTCTTTGAATTGCACATTCTTAGCACCAATTTTCTTACCACTTCTCAGTGTGATTGCATTCAAAGATTTAGGATTTACCACTGTGTTGGAAGGTATAGAACCACTACTCTTTGCTTGTTGTTTACTCAAGTTATTAGAGATTTGAGTAACAAAAGCGTTCAAATTCTCATGCTTAGTCTCCATTTGCTCCAATTTAGAGAACATATTTTGTAGACATGATTCCATCTTATTCTCCGTAGCATGTAACTTAGCCTCATTTTGTGACTTCTGATTGTCAGATTTTGAATTAAGTTTGGTAATACCTTTCACAATCATAGCAAGTTAACTATCTCCAAACAAAAAGAAGATGATGCCCCTTGATTAGACACAACTTGATTTGAGAAATTTCCTTGAGGGTTACCTTGATTCCCACCCCATCTAAAGTTAAGGTGATCTCTCCAACCTGGATTATAAGTATTAGAGTAGGGATTCCTCTTTTGATATTGGTCATTCCTATTTTGGTACAAGGCAAAAACCTCTTCATATCGAGAACAAGTGTTGAGGCATGCATCATTGACCCACAGTACTCACAACCGGCGACTATAGCTTGAGAGTGACCCATTGAATTAACATGCTTGGCATTCACATTATTCTCCAAAATACTAAACATTATTCTCCAAAATACTAAGTCTTTTCTCCATTCGGTTTTCCAAAGCAGCAATTTCAGTAAGAATATCTTAGAAAGAAATCGAAGAGGTATTATACACTTTTCTTGTGTCTCCAGATTGAGGGTTATTGGTAGCCATCTTTTGAAGTAGGTCCCATGCAGCATTGGGACTCAATTCTCTAAGAGAATCATTTATAGCGGCATAAATTGAGGGTTTATGATGTGGAAGTAGCCCTTCATAGAAAGAATTGACCAGATCATCCTTTGAAATATTGTGGTGTGGACATTGAGCTATAAGTGTGATGAATTTGGTCCAATACTTGTGCATGGATTCATTATCCCGTTGTACAACACTAGTTATCTCCTTCTTTAGCCTTGAAGTTCTAGAGGTAGGGAAATATTCATCTAAGAATGCTCATTTCAACTGATCCCAAGTTAATGTGGTAAAATGTTAAGGTAATGTGTAAAGCCACTCCTTGGCCTTGCCTTCTAAGGTAAAGTGAAATGCTCTCCTTAATACATCTTGAAGATTTACCGTGGGTGGTTTCATGGAAGAGCACACCATATGCATGGTCTTCAAATGCCTGTGTGGATCATCACCTGCGAAGCCATGAAATTTAGGTAAGGAAGAAATCAATGCTCCTTTAATTTTAAAGTTCACATCATTAGTATAAAATCCATAAAGATCATAATCAACATTAAAATTATTAATCTCCGTCATATTTCTATTATCCTCACCATTTTTCCCTAAGTTGTTCTTACCACGTCTGTTATTCCCATTAAGCCCATTATAACCATTAGCACCATCCATGGTCTCTTGCTCTAATTCAAAATTACTAACAGACACATGTTTACTAGAGGTAGCTCTCTCACTAGACTCTTGTTCACTAGATGACAAACTTGACTCTTGTGAAATATGCCCCTCCTCGACAATAACTTGACTTGTACCCTCTATTCTCCTCTTTCTTCTAATCTTTTTTACAAACCTTTCAATTTAAATATTTAAGGGAATCAAAGGTAAAGCCCTATCACTCCTAGACATAAATAGTAGCAGTACAGATGAAAAAAATTGAAATAAAAGAAAAAACAAACAACCTAAATTTTTGCTTTTGTTTTTAAAAAAAAAAAAGCAAATGCAATTGTTATGCAAACTAACTAAAATAGGCTCAACAAATAAATAAATCCCAATCAATGTTACTTGACACTTAGTTACTAAGGAACCAATTTTTTGGCTATCCGGCAACGGTGCCATTTGAAATAACCTTATGTCCAATGTAGCCTTGAGGTTCCTTCAAAAATTTTAACCAAGGATTGCGTATAGTGCACCCTCAGGTCATTCTCTTTGAGGAGCACAAAATAAAATTAAATTCCTAAGTAACTAAATGCGATGCAACATAAGCTAGAAAATGGGATTTGTTTTGATTGACTAATCAACTAAATGCAATAAAGTAAAAATAAATTTAAATAAAATATTTTTGATCTTTTTAATTTAAAAGAAAGGAATAATGAATGATAATAAGTGAATAGAATAAAATCAAAGGTGATTAATAATAATAAAAGTAACCCTCCAATTCAATAACGTAAGCAATCATAGCTTCAAAAGATATGGGAGTTATAAACAATGAATGAAGAATTATAATTAAGCTTTTAATCCAACAATTTAGCCATCTCGAGTTATCACAAAATATTTTTCAAGTCCTAATTTATCAACTACCACCAGAATAATAAAATAGGACTAAGGATAATTAAAACAAATGTTCAATCATAACTCAATAATTCATAAAAATAGAATTAAAACCAGTAAGAGATACAATGATCCAATAATTCAAGCCACCTTGAAAAATACAAAATATTTACAATAATCTCAATACCATGTCTGGCCCAGATCAAAGTAAATGAAATTAAAATTAATTAAAAAATAATATCAATTGTCAAACAATAATCCATTTATAATAATCCTAAATAAATATAAATAAATTATTATAAATATTTTCAATAATTATAAAATTATCCTAAGACCTAGGAATCACAAAATAATTAATGGGTGAAAATTTAGAGTAACTTAAACTCTCCTTTGAGATCCTAAGCTCATGCCTTTACCATTGAATTAGGAGGATTAGGGTGATCTACCCACGCCTAGCCATCAAAGACGTTGTTGTGCTGATGTGTTGGAGGATAGAATAGCATGGCAGAGTGGGTGATGGAGATGAGAGGGAAGTGCACCGTCGCTCTGGTGATCCTGTGCTTGACGTTGATGGAGGAATGGGTGACTGCTCTAGTGTGCAGTGACGGTGGGAGATGGACGGTGGTTGATGGAAGGGAGGTGGAGATGGAGAATGATGTTGGGTGTGGGTGGAGTCAAGAGAGATGTCGGCTTCTTCCTTGTGGACGCCGCTGCCATGCTGCTGTTCGTGTATATGGCCTCCTCTTCTTTCTGTTCTCCCTGTGTGCGTCTTTAAAAAGCTACATCAGGAGTTAAATAAAACCTAATGGGCCAAGTCGCAAGGTTTGGCCCATTGGGTCCTATAGTGTAGTTTCTAATTTTATAGTCTTTTGTTGTCATTTGTGAATTATGATTTCTCCTAAATTTCTGAAATATAAAATTATAATAATGTAATAACTTTTATTCCAAAAATAATTGTTTGGGAGAAATCATAAAAATATGACAATTATGCCCCTATTAGGCACTAATTCAATATAAGGCATATTAATCAAAATAGTGCACAAATAATATAATTAATGACTAAGATAATGACAAATATCCACTAAAATAATATGAATAAATATATAAAAATATGGTTTTATCACCAGACATTTGGTAGTAATTGGTATTTAATTTGAAGCTGCATTTAAATTTATATCATTTTATGATTATCTTCTTCTTTTTTACTAATATTAGATATAACTAAAATTTAAGTTTGGATATTTTAATCTTGAAAAAAAATTGTCTTACTTTGTTTATACATTATGCAGATTTCAAATTCAACTCATCATGTGAACTAAGCAAGAAAAATGAATTATGCCTATGATTCACTAAGTACACATAATTAATTTACGTACATATTATGACTTCTTGTTTTAGTTACTCTCCGCGGGTCGACGTGGCGGTGGCTCACCTTCACTGTTGCAATTGGGAATTGCCGAACGGGATGATGGATGTGAGCGACGTGTTCGGACTCACCACTCCCAGAGCAAGTCGACTCATTGCCATTCCCATGGATATATTTTTGTTGTTGAAGTTTTAGCTTGATTTTTCAAACGCATGAGCTCACCCTATAGCTTATCTTCAATAATGCGGTTTATTGGGATTTTTAAAAGGTTACCCAAAAATATCACCAAAAAAAAACAAAAGGTTACCCAAACAGGATGATTGAGCCTTATAATCACTTTTTTGGCTCGAACGGGCTTATATTAGATTTTCTCTATCTCTCCAATGAAAGAAAATGCATCTTGATTCAATTTGGACCATCTAATTGCATTAAACGACTTAAATGTATTCTTTTATTAAAATAAAAGTGTTTGAAATAAATTTAAAGGCCCAGTTTTTACTGAAAAATGTCAAGTTCTAAGATTGCATATCTTTTTATAGTGGAAAAAAAGAAAAGAAATAAGAAATAAGTATACACACACACATGATGCCTTTTTATGTTTTACTGATAAATTCGGTCTCAACAACGATCCCTAGAAGTTAAGGTTCAGCCTTCGGGTTACAAGTTCGATGGTTTGGAGGAATGCATATATTTTTGTTCTGGAAAAAAATTATCTAAATGCTCCGAATTAGTCGGTTTTGTTTTCTCTTATTTGTGGTTGTAACATGTAACATTTTTTGTTTCTTATTAATATTGTGGTTTTAACTTTTAACATAGCCTTGTTGTACTGAAAAAATATAAAAAAAAAAATTACACTTAAAAACAACAATGTTAGAATATTGTAGTTAAAATGAATTGAGTATTACAAGATTTTAAAAGTAAAGTTGATGATGATTGATTGAGTTTTTCAAACAAAATGACCTCTTAAATGGATAGTATTGAGAGTAAAATGGTATTTGGAAATTAATATTCACTTTATCATATTCATAGTTCGGAATAAGGTAATAATCTTTAAATATAAAAATAAGAAAGACAAAAATATAAAATACAAAATCAAAGGATATACTCATATATAATGATGAAAGTGAAAAAACAAGTTGGGTGACTATGCAATATTTTTTTTTAATTAAGTAAACTTAGGGTATTAATCACCGGGAAACAGTGACTACAATTCATTCATACGTTGTTGCTACCAGCTCTACTATCATATTTTCCTGCATTTTATATATTTGATATATGAATTTATCTATCTCATTCTGTGTCACAACCAATGTGATTGTATATTAAAAATTATAACATGATATCAGAAAAAAAAAACACAAACATAGAAGTTGATCAAAGTTTTTACCGCCATATAACAAACCTTAATTCACTATACATCCTTCTCCTTCTCCATATCATTCCTCAGTTCATTACTCATCTTCTCCATACCATTCCTCAGTTCAATACCCATCTTCCCTACGTCATTTCGAAGTTTCTCAGTTCAATGTTGAAACATAGAAAAATGATGGTCCTGCATAACAAATTTTTAAGGATAAATGAGAGCTCTTCCATCCTAATTATAGTTAAGAACTTGGTGTAATATATTAAGAACAATCAAGCAACAGAGATATTCCCACGAGAAGAGCATGGTGTCCTTCTACAAATGGTTTAAAATTACAAGTCTAAGGAAGAATTGTTTCTTCTACCCATTTGAACTAATAGAGAAGACAAGAGTGGTAGTTAATAAAGCCAAAGTATGTTTTCCCACTCTCAAGTGTTATTATCATTAGGTTAGAAGGCAATACTTTTCATTTAAGAAAAACAAAAAGCATATCACAATCACAATCACAACTACGACTAATAGAGACAGCTGGAGAGGAAAAGATTTAAAGAGTTATTCTCAAACACATTAAAAATAGAAAGAAGGAAACACGAACGATTTCTAGACTAGCAAACCTTTTTAACATGTAACATCATACTTGTATTTAACATCTAAACAATGCCGTTTTGACTAAATGGAAAGGTAATGAAAAAGACTCGCAATGGAGAGGCTTTTTCCCTAAGTAGGGGTTTCGATTCCTAGCGATCTGTATGGAGAGTCTCATGGTCAGTACTAATTTTTTGTTGAGAAATCTACGGTATGAGGAGATTAGTCACTACTTTCGGCGATAAATATCATAGACTTACCTTTAAAAAAATCCTAAATAGCATATGACATTGATCTTAATCAAAGATTAAGAATATCAATTAACATTCTCTTTCCTATGGTCTTCATAATTGGTTAAAATAACCTTCATTTTTTTTCCTTTGCTTTCTTACGTAATCAAAGATTACGTATGTCATATTTTAGCATGCTTTCTTTGGGAAATTTTAAACTAGAATCATCAAGCCAAAGAGATTATGCAGGTTTCAAATTCAACTCATCATGTGCACTAAGCAAGAAAAACAATTACGCCTATCCTATCTTTGAAAAGAAGGGAAGTGTAAAGAAGATATAGAAGAAATAAATAAAATATTTAGAGAAATTATAGTGCTAGTTACGTACAAAGTTCTTCTCAAGACTCAGATTAACAATTCATAGGGTTTATACTTTATAAAATTAAATAATATATTATATCAGTAAACTCAAATATTTATTGGTTAGTTTTAGAAGGAGAAATAATGGGGCTGCATGCACAGTCTCAAACTTGATATATATGTCGGAATCCGAAAATTGATTACGTAAAACAATCTATTTGTTATATGTAAGCTTTTTTTTTTCCTCCAAAAACTTTTAAAAGCTTTCATATATCATTTTCGAAACTCTTGTTTAAGATCTCTTGATTCAGAGATTTTATTCTAATCGAAAATTTAAGCTATTTTATCATGTGATTTTCAATGTATTGATATATAAATTATCTTTATTGATTAAAATGACATATGAATTATCTTTTTTTAATTAGGTGACAACATACAAATTCTCTTTATTGATAGAAATTGTTTCATTTTGAGCTCTTCGATTCTATAAGGGATGAGATGAGAATGAGACTATTAATTTATTGATTATTATATTGGGGCGTAAAACCAATGACTATATATGTCACTGGTTGAATTTCTTTATTAATGAAAAAAAAATCTATTCTTTCTATTTTTTTGTTTTAAAAGAAATTTGCCTCTGAGTCATCAAGTAAGTATCTTTTTATGATTGTTTTTTTATTTCATCTTGTTTTAATAACACGTCCCAATCTGCCATTTATAAAGAGGAGGTTTAATAAGTAAGTTGAATATGTTTTCTTATTATATTTAATTTAATTTGTACGTTATTATTATATAATTTTTTGTCATTCTTAACTTTAATTTTTTAGTTAGTTTAAGCAAAGCCCAATGAAATCACACATGGTGGCTGTATTACACATAGTGAGGTACTTGAAGCAGTGTATAGGACTTGGAGTCCTGTTAAACTCAGAAGGTGATATGTATCTGAAATGCCTGTGTGACTCCGACTGGGGATCCTGTAGGACCATGTGTAGGTCAATAACGGGATACCTCCTTAAGCTAGATGGATCACTCGTCATGTGGAAAACCAAGAGGCAAAACACTGTCTAGATCTTAGACTGAGGCATAGTATAGATAATATGGGTCAAGGGGTTACTAGAAGATTTATATATCAGTCCTCTACACTCGACAAAGGTATATTGTGATAATAAGATATCAATTCATAATGCCACCAACCCAGTGTTTCATGAGAGTTGCATGTATAGATTTCTAATTTCGTTGAATAAAAGATATTATCTCCTTCCATTTTAAAGGATAAATTATCAATCTAATTCTATTAGTTTTCCTCCAATCTTTAATATAGGACTTAATTAGAAATTAATTTTGATCATAAGTATAAAACTTAATTATCATATTTATCTATTTTTTTAAATTATCCTTATTAATACTCCCTCAATAAGAATCAAGTAAGATTATTATAGTATTTTAGAAAAAATATGATATAGTAACTAATTTAAATAACTTCCTTAATATAATTAGATTAATTAAATATATTATATATATTGAGGATAGGAGGAGTAAATTTTTTTTTAACATACTCTTTGGACATGAGAGATTTAAAAATATGGAGATAATTTGCAGCAACTGAAATTTCCATGCCATGATCACTAAGCGCTTAGATCAACTAGTTGTGGGTTGTTCCAACTTAACCAGTAGTCTCGTGTTTAAACCCTAAGTATGCAACAACGATAATTACTTGAAAGTAATGAGGTTTCCCCCATTATAGGCATACATTCCTGCAAATTAAATTAGTTGGATGCTAATAGCACCAGATAGATAAATTTAAAAAATTTATATGCCATGAATGCAGGCGCTACGTGCTTGACCATCATCCGAGTACACAAATTTGAGAAAAAAGTTTAGTTTGCTTATGACTTATTAAAACTCTTAGGCAAAAAAAAATTATTTAGTTCATGCATTATAAATTCAATTATAACTTCTTTTTTAAGAATTCAATCATAACTAGATCATTAAAATTTTAATTCGATATAATTTAATTCCTCAAGTTTTGGCCATTTAATTTATTGATCCCTACATTTTATTACTTGGTTACTTCCTAATCCCTAAAAGAGTAGATGGTTTTATGAAATTGCAGGGATCAATAAATTAATCAGATGAAACTTACAGCCTGTTTATATTAAATTTTTATCTCAACTAATTTTTGTAAACTGACGTTGAGGCAAAAATTAAGAAATATAATATGATTTATATTTAAATAAACTTTTACTAAACAAAGTCAATTTGACATTAAATTATTTGAATGATCTATTGAAAGTTAGTCTCAAAATATCCAAATATGAAGAGAAACTTAAAGTCAAAAGACAATAGTCATCAAAATTTACTTCAACTTAAGAGTGACTTTTAGCAAAACAGCTAGTTGTTTCAAGTACAATACTAGACATCATTTTCCTGCCTCAATTAGCCTTTTTATTCAAAAAAATCACTTTCTATAACTAAAATGCAATGTTACAAAATCTTAATGAACTAAGTCGAACGAGTTAAACTTCATAAATTTAATTGTAGTTGAGTGTAAACTCAAATGTAGTGAACATAAAGAAATAACAAAAGAAATGATTTTTTTTTTTTTTTGTTACAAAGAAAGTTTAAGTGGGTTTAACACTAGTCCCTCACTAAGGTTATGATACGGCTCCAAAGGCTTAGAGAGTACTTACAAGAGACTTATGAGATTATCTATCAAAGAAGTTCTCCCAACAGAAGAGAGAATCAAACTTACATCTTTCTGAAATATAAATTTATTTTTTATTATCTGTGCTAAATCTCGTTCACAATAAATGAAGAGTTGACAAGCAATGGAAGAGACCAACCATAATCGATTTTTTTTATTCACCCGATTCACTTGAGCTTTGCCCTGACTACATCTTGATCTGATCCACATCGCGCACCTGGCTATGGTGGGTGAGTCTCCCAACGAGGATTTTCTGCATACGCCAAGGGTTGAACTCGAGCCTTCGTTTAAGTGATCCTAAGCCACTTACCACTCGGACCACAATCGAATATAATTGAAGTCCCGTCATTAAGTAAATGGAGTATAGGCTTGATAAATGTCTTAAGTTTGGGCTTATACCAAAAATCGTCTAGGTACTGGGCCAGAAAAAAAAAAAGAAATATCTACTCAACTTAATGTCCAATCCACTAGCAAAAAGAAAGTTATCGGGTATTCTATTTTAATAGGGGTTAGATTTAATGAAAGAGACTAGTATATTATAACATAATAAATTAAAATTTAAATCTTTGATAAAAAATGTATTCACATCTAATATCTAACAGTACATTAAATATGATTATTTCTAATAAAAGGATATATGTGTTTAGCAAAAAAAACACTATACTTTCACAAACATAATTGATAAACGTGATGAAAAAATAACTATATATTATTATTTTTGGTCCTAAATATAAAATTTAGTTAGAGTTTATTTTGATTATAAATATAAGCTCTCTATCAACTTTATTTCTCAAATTCATAATTTTCCTTCTAATAGATACTATTGATTGCATTTTGGCAACAACAAAAAAAGATACTATTGATTGCAGATATTAAAAGAAATTTTTATCAATGAAAGTAATTTCAATATAGATGATTAAATTTAGTATTTTAAAATAAATTAGTATATATTTTTTTATAAACAACTAATTTAACTTTTTCTTTAATCTCTGTAGTAATTTAGCTCCTATATATCTTGGAGTGGGGAAGAGGAAGTATTTTGGTAGGAAATACATCAACATACATCCCATTTGAACCCAAACATAAGAAAGTGCATTATTGATTTCTCTAATATGCTTTCTTAAAAAAATGAAAATAAAAAATCCAAAACGAGCTGGTCCTTTGGTAAAGTTAAAACAATGTTGATTATTACGGAGTACCCAAAAAAAATGTTGCATATGTAAAAAATAATATTTCTTTTTACCATAACATTTGAATTTGTGTTTTACCTATAATTATTTAAATAATTTTCTTTTCTTTTTTGTTATAGTTTAATAGTATGAAAAAGAGTAATATCCCTCAAATAGAGAAAATTAGGAAAAAGTCCCTCATTATAAATTGGCTAAAGTATACATTTAATCCTTTAAATTTATCTCAAATTTTATTTTAGTCCCTTAAATTTATAAAATATATTTTTAATTTTATAATCTTAACACAGTTAGTCTAACTTAACAAAAAATATTAACTCAACAAATTTAAATGATGATTATATAATCAAATGAATATTAGATTTTAATATTTTGATATAATAATTTTATATTTTAAATCATGTAAATTAAAAAATATTGAAATTAAATCAGCGATGAATTTTTTAATATAACAATGTATAATAAAAAGGTGAAGAAAATTAATTAAAGGAAGATTAATTTACATGATTTTATTTCTTTAAAATCTCATAACTGATTTTATTTTAAATATTTTTATACTTTACACGATTTAAAATTAAATATATTATATTACACGCATAATTATCACTTAAATTTATTAAGTTAACATTTTCTATTAAGAAAAATTAATGGTGTTAGGATTATATGAATAAAAATACATTTTAAAAATTTAAGAGACTAAAATAAAATTTAGGGCAAACTTAAAGTATTAAA
Organism: Leucaena leucocephala; assembly: GCA_037074615.1. Classification (NCBI taxonomy): domain Eukaryota; kingdom Viridiplantae; phylum Streptophyta; class Magnoliopsida; order Fabales; family Fabaceae; genus Leucaena; species Leucaena leucocephala. Next base: position 13,513,111 of record CM073537.1, read on the forward strand.
CATATATATTAGTCTTAAAAATTTTATTAATGAGAAGATTCTAATAAATTTTTAAAAGTACAAAATATTTGTACTTTATAAACTTTGTATATATAGAATATTAATATTATGATTTAAATTATTCTTATCAATAAACATTTTTAATGGGGGGACTTTTTTCCAATTTTCTCAATAAAATACTCTTATGATGGAATAATATTGTGATGAGAATGTTGTCCCAAACAAATGGACAAAGATAAATCTTCCATGATACAACGAACTCTAGCGAGAGAGAGAAAAAAAACAAATTGACAAAGATAAAAAAAAAAACACTTAACTAGGGCCGTAAAATTAACATTAAAATTTAAGGGTAAATGACCTTAAGACCAAAAGATAAATTTAATTTTAGTTTGGATCAAAAGATTTTAAAATCTAAGACTTATCATAAAGGATAATGAAAATAATTTTAATTATTTTGATAATGAGGTTGACTACTCACCTTAACAATTTAATAGTTTAAATAATATATTAGATTATGGGCATTGACCACATTAGCAATAAAATTGACAATATGCATAATAATTTTAATTATTTTAATAATTAGATTAATTACTCCTTTTAATAAGATTTTGAGATAGTTTTATCATTTCTCACATATATTTAAATCCTAAATTGATATTTTTAAACAATATATCATTTTTATATATTTGAATGTTTTTTTTTAATTTTAGAATTCAATCATACTTTTTTGGGGACTTTAAGAAAAACCTGAGATATATTATTATTTTAACCAATTTGGTATGAAATTAGAGAAATGCCAAAAGTCAAAATTCTCATATTGCATGTTCGGCACTATCAAGCATTAAAGTTTACTGAAAAGAAACAGGAATTTGATTCTTCTTGAGAGCTTTGTAACGCATTTATATATATATATATATATATATATATATATATATATATGAAATGAATAAACTTTTCATAGCCACCCACATGTTATATACATTTTACGGCAGAACACAGCACTACGCAAACAAGTTTTATGCCACAAGAAGTGATTCATAAAAGGTTGTAATTAACATACATGTCATCTTTCCTCTTATGAGCAGATCACTGAATGGATAAACCAGTTTATTCTAGAGTTTTGGATGAGTTAATTAAATTAAATTTTATATTTTTTTGTCATCTTGCTGAGCTAAAAATAACGTTATTTAGAGTTAAAAAATCGCAGTATATTAAATTTATACTTTAATAACTCTATTTTATTAGATGATTATATGTGGTTTATGTATAAATATTCTATGTACTACTGAATTAATATTTTTATTTCAATATTATTATTTTTAAAGTTATATATGAATATTTTAATATATTTTAATTAAATTATATTATTTTAATTATAATTAAATTAACTATAATTCAATTACAGTTGGATCACTAACTATTAAATTACTACCTTAGCCAATCAATAACTGATTCGGTTTTCAATACTTTGTTTATAATTATTCTTTTTTTTTTTTGTGATTCTGGGGTTTAGGTGCCTCAATAATCTGTGTGGAATATTCTGTTATAGTGATTATCATTGTAGTTTTTGCAGTATGAAATACTCAGATAAATAGGAATCCTTGAATGCTTTTAAAAACGGGAAAAGAAGGTTTTTCTTTTTAGCTATATCACTCATGAGATCAAACTTTGATTTCCCTTTTCCTCTTGGATGCTTTTGGACCAAATGGTGATTTAATATGTTCGCTTTATTTTCACATGCTCTTCCTATTGATTTTTACTCCCTCCAATTCTAAATCTATGAAATATATTGTTCATTTATAGAGATTAAAAATTAGATAAATTAATTATTTATAAATAATATATGTTGATTTTTATAAAATCTTCTTTTTAATTATTTACATTAACACTATCCTCATTGATAAAATCTCCCTTAAATAAGTGAATAAATAGGAATATTTAAGAAAAGATTGTTATAAATATAATTTAAAAAGTAAAGAAAATTAAAATTTTATATTTAAGATCAAAATAATCTTTTAATTAATTCTTACATTTAGAGTCTGAAGAAGTTGAGTGTCCCATGCATTAACTTATTTATATGCAGAGTCAAAATAAAAAATGGTTAATTATAGATGAAGGTTTGAAGTAAACAATGGTTTCACACCTGAAAGAGTGTGAACTCGAATTCCACCATCAACATATGAGAATATCGTTAATAAGTAAAACCTAATTAATATTAATTAATAAACATTTAACGCCAAGCTTTTATAAATTTTCTATTTAAAAAAATTTACTGTTGTATATAACTTCTACTGATGAAGACTTCTGTGCAATATTTTTGAAACTAGATTGATCATGAAACTAAAATAAGGATTAAGACGTGTCCTATGTTTTTAATTTTGTGTATCTATCACTTTAAAACATATTTTTAAATATGTCTAGCACCTTAAAATATTTTATGATTCATCTGTCATTTTAAAATATTTTTTTATATGCATCTAATATCTTAAAGTTGCTACTGAAAATAATTTTGGGTGCCAGATACACCTTCATTCAAATGACTTTTTGGGAATTAATATCAAAATTAAAATTATACTTAATAAAATACTTTAAGGGCAAAGTTTCTCCCGAAAAACTAATATTTTAACGGTAAAATTGTGCCACTAAATACTTTGGGGCATTGGATGCACCTAAAAAAATTATTTCAATATATTAGATGAGCAACAAAATACTTTAAGGTATTTGATGTATATAAATAAATATTTTAAAGTCCTGAATACACAATAACTTTTAAATTAATAAAAAAATACTAATTTAAAATTTATTGATCTAATTCTATTGGATCATAATCAAATCGATACATGTCATGATAAGTCCAAAAGCAAAAGGAGATAAAGAACATATACATGATGTAACCCAGATGCTCATTCACGAAAATAATATCATTTTCGTCATTAATGTTCTAAAAATATATCATTGCCTGTTTCACCCAGTAGGTTTATTGAGTTCTTGCTAATATATAATTATTTCATAGTAAATATGAAAATTATATAACAACCACAAATATATAAATCACATGATGTAGACAGTAATATGAAAAGGTGATATTCCTATTAATATTGATAAACTTGATAACAAGAAAAAATATAATTAAACCTCTCCAAGACTTATCGTTGATTTCTTTAATTTCTTTGCTTCTTTTTGTTTTTAAATATAACACCACACACACACACACACACACACACACACACATATATATATATATGCTAAACAATATGAAAGACACTTTATTTCTAGCAAAAGTGCATGTTTAGACCTCTAATTTCACACAAAGTTTCATTCATCATTTAAGACTAATAATATTAAGGCTAAAGGATTAAAAATATACTTTATAAAATTAAGGAATTAAATTAAAATTTAATATAAAATTAGAGGAGAAAATATGTACATTTTTGCCTCATTTTTTATGCCCCATAGTACAAAAATATTAGCAAGTTCCAATTTGATTCCTTCTACTAATTAATCACAATAGCCTTGAGGTGCAAGGGTGCTATGTCATAATTTTGAAGTTAAAAAAAAAGTTTTTTTACTTGAAATTGATAAATTTTCATACAACACTCGCTCCCTGCTCCACTGAATCATAGGTAAAATTAGCTAAACTCATAATTAACTTAATATTTTTTGTTAGGTTTTATCTGATACCTCTCTAATCTTAAATGTAAGTGTTAGAAAAGAGGGGTTTATTTATCTTCTAAATTTATAAATTTTTTTTAACTCTTTTTATTGATTGCGCATATTGAAAGGCTATATTTTTTTTTATCAAGAGAGTAATTTTACATATAAATGATTAAAAAGGATACACAATAAAATAAACTAACACATATATTTTACATTATTTTAAAATATTCATGTGTATTTTTGTTACTATTTTTTTAATTGACATATTTTCTAAATAAATTAATTTTTGAAATATTCTGTATCAAATTAAGATTGAAGTTTTTTTGTTGATACAGTCTGATCCACAAAGAATGATTCCTTATCAAATAAATATTTGATATTGATCCTTTGATGTTGAATTATGGCCTAAGAATAATTTCACTTGTTGTTCGATGTTGAATTTTTTGAGAATATTTTATAAATGAAGGAGAAAAAACTTGACTCATTATTACTAATATTGCTAATAATTGCAAATATGAAGGGTTCATTTTTACTGCTTCTGGCTTATAGTTTCTGTTCACTCAGATTTTGTGTCCCATATATAATAATTAGAAGGTTAGGTTTAAGTCTTGTAGCCATCACTATCACCATCGGTACTGGGTTCGTCTTCTCCACTAACAATAATGTGACATAAAGAAAAGTTTCACATATTAATCAAATAAAAAAGTATAAAGACAATTTAACACTTCAAAAATTTAAATTGTTAATTAAGGACCTTGGTCTTTAATTGACATTTAGAAAAAAAAATCAATTAACAAAAATGACCCTATGCTATTAAGATATACATGCTCTTGTCCTTATTACAAGTTCATTATAGAAATTAATTTTCTTAATATATCTAAATTAGTTGAGTAGATTTTATATTAAGGATCGGATGTAGTAGTTAAATAATTAAATATCTTAAATTTATAATTTTTTTTTAAGTTTTCCCTTATTAAAGAATGTGTATTGAAAAAATATGGTATATATCTTTTCCATCCCTTTCATTTAATAGGGGTAAATTTGAAAAATAGTTATTAATGACCCTCTAAGACTTATAATTAAGAACAAAATTTTTTCTTTAATAAACTTATAAGTAATAAAAATGCCTACTACCTCCTGTCCTTAATAAAAATAAGGAAAGGGGGTGAGAAAAGATATATTCCATATTTTTTTAATACACATTCTTCAATAAGGACAAACTAATTTTTTTTTATAAATTTAAGATATTTAATTATTTAACTACTTCCTCTTGTATTTAATATAAGATTTATTTAATTAATTTGGATAGATTAAAAAAATATGTTATATTAGTTATTTGTAATGATTGTGTGTTAGTTTTCCTAAAATATCATATTTAATCATATATATTTAAATTATCCTTGATATAAATCCCTTTAATATGTGCAATAATCATATAGTGATAGTTTGGGGAAGAAATTATAATTTTAGAAGATAAAGTGAATTATGATATTATATTTAGGACTAAAATAGATACACTATTTAACTCTTATATTTAAGATCAGAGGGAGTATTATTAATTATTAGTATGTGAGAATTAATTAAAATATATTTATAATAAGGACATGCTAATAAGTTGAAATATATTGAGATTTTAAGTTGGAAATCCTTGAAAACAAACTGGAATATTTTTCTACTACATAAAGTTTCCAATTTAGCTATTGGGATTTTCAATTTTTATTTAAATAGGGGCATTTTGGTCAATTGACAAAGCTAAGGTCCTTAATCGTCATTTTAAAATTTAGGGAATGCTAACGTGTCGTTGTTCTTATTTGATCTCAAAGTGTGACTTTCCCTAATCTCTTTCAATCAAACAAAAAGTTTAAATATCATTCCAGGTGGTCACAATTAATTCTTTGATTTCAATCGTCATTTCAGCTCACAACTTGTAAAAGCCTATCACACGCACTTTATCCATAGAGAATTGTTTTTTATTCAAAACATACACTTCAGATATTTGAACAACACACTAAACAAAAGTTCCTTAAGATTTTCTCGTATTGCAGCATATACGCTTAAATTATACTACCGTTCATTAATATAAGCGGTAATCAATTTTTTAAGTAGAATAAATAAATTAAATAAATAAAGTAATTAATTATGATTAAATTTAATTATTTAAGATAAATTAGTTAACTTACCTAAATTAGTAAATTAAATTTTATATTAGTTATAATTAACTAATATATTTAGATTTTTTAATCTATTTAAAAAAATTAATTAACTCTTATATTAGAAAATAGAGAGAATATTTTATTCTAGTATCAATTTTCATTATTGTGAATTCAAAACTTTATTTTTGATGTTATCTCGACAGAGAATTGTCAAACGAATCAATTCATTCCGTGAGGAGTCAAGTACGTTGAATTGTAAATTGAACAAGTTAATTTTTTTATTTCCATAATTAAATGAGTTTTTTGGCCAAAAAAATGAGTTCAAAATATGTACATTTATAAGTGAGTTAGAATTTTTAATTCATAAAAAATTATAGAAATAAATTATATTCAATTAAATATTAAATATTTAATGTATTTAACAATGATATTAATAGAGGTTATGTGCTTTCAATTAAAGGGATCAAGAAAGCCTTGAATTGGTTTCATGATCCATCTAGTTTGAAGGCTAATGATAGTAAGTGAGGTATACTTTGGAGGGTACGAATTAGCGCTCAAAAGTTTTATATTGGATGTTTTAAGGTAGGGGGTGTGCATGAGATGGAACCGAGATGACCTTATCCTATGTCTCGCCTTGGAAAAAGGAATGGGATAAAATTTTTAACTTGTGTCTCATCCCATGTCGAAGTTGGTTTTGTCCCGTTTGTAGATGGAATGGAGAAATCCCAATAAAAAGATCAAGAGTTAAAGAGCGACATGGAGAAGAGAGAATATAAAATACAAGGATATTTCTTAAATTTATTTAAAGCATCCAATTCAAACAAAATCATTATTTTCTTCTTAAGAATTAAGAATTAAGCAACTAAACTGAATCATGATATCCACATTTTTAAATTATGAATTATTAAAGACATATTTCAACAATAAAGGATCCATTTGTTCTAGGAATCATCCTTCAACGATCTTATCAAGAAATAAAATAGCGAGAATTTTTGTAAATTGCGAATAAAATATATTATCTTCTAAACATAGTTAAACGTAAAACATAAAAAATAAAATGATAAAATCAATTTTTTAAAAAATAAAATGATAAAATCAATTTTATATGTAAAGGACAAAAAATATAGTATATATTTAGAACGGGATGGGATTTCTCGTTGGTTATCTTGTGTTTATCATTGAGATTGTCTCAACTTGTCTTGATGATATCAAGACTAGGATGAGACAACTGAGACCAAGCATTCATGCACCCCTTGATGCATTATTAGATTTGATATTTACCATTATTTTCACATATTTATATATCTTAGTTTGTGATTTTTGACATCTTAATTTTGCTAATTTGGGCTTTATTGCATCCAAAGATATGATGGAAATCTTAGTGCTTAATCGTCATAATTTTAGTAAATTTTACTTTCCAATACTTTGATTCTTTGAATATATGGTATTATCTTTGATTATTTCTATGTGTAGGTAACATTATAGAGCTTTAACATAACCTAAATCAATTGGGCCATTATGAAGGGTTTTAGAGAACATGGAAGATCAAATTCAAGCGTAAATATTGCATAGGAGGGAATTCCTAAAGATTAAGAAGCTAACTTAATTCTCCTAGTCCTACTTGTATTAGAAGTCTATTTAAAACCCCTTCATCCTAAATTTTAAGACTTAACAATTTGACCTCTATTTCCATATGGCCTAGCCCTTAATCTTTATAATGGACCTACCATATAGACTACCCATTTCACTTTAAAGCTTGCCCTAACCTTAGTGATAAATATGTTAGTGTAGTTTGGGTGATAATAACTCATCTTTTGTGGATTCAGCTGACGAAGGGGTGATATATGTGATTATTTGGAGCGTGTTCAATTCTTAGGGAGTATCACTTTGTTGTGGTTTCAGTCACGGCGTTTAGGAAGGTATCCTAGCTCCTGGGTGCATAGGTTTACGCCTGAAAGTAATTGACAACTCACCTTACTTGACATTAGTATTGCCTAAGAGGAAAGGAGATTTCGCCCTGCCCTTGAATCGTGGGTGAGCTCAACTCCTTTCCAAAAATTTTTGTATAAAAAAAAGTTTGGGTGATAATAAAATTAAGCATAAATTAAAAAATCAAATGCTCAAAAGATAAATGGAGTGGGAGAGACATTTATTGTGTTGCTTTACAAAGAATATATATGAATATTGAAGAACAAAGAGTAAAAGTATTTTGAAGCTTTGATTACGAATTTAAAGCAACAATGTTTTTTTGTACAAGTTGGTTGTTCAATGTTATTGCTTTGTCTTGAGTGCTCTTTTATTTATTGTCAAAAGTTGTTGGATAGACGTTAGATACATATGTCTTCCCATTAGACCTTGAAGCATTTTACTATTGCGAGCATCAAATATATATAACACAAAAGCAACTTCACACGTAATGCATCTGTCAAAGATCAATCTATTGCTTCGTGACCTATAAAGTGTGTTTTAGTATGTTCTTTTATCTGACAATACACTTAGACACACTTAGAGAAGGATCAAAACAACTTAAGATGTGATTTAAAAAATCCGAGCATTATTCTGATCACATGGCATTCTCAACTCAGGTTGAGTATGTCTAACTCGAGTTAGGCTATACCCAAACAACTTATTCTTAATAATTTCAACAGTATAATAAAGAAATCTCTATATAGCATATCTCAAGTTTGGAACAAAGATACCAAATGGTTTTCTAGGATAACTTAGGAAAATTTAGGATGTCTTTCAGTTAAGACCCTCTAACTCATGCTGTAAAGAAATATATTCACTAAATAGTATACAACTCAGTTGATGAAGATCTAAATTCAAGTTATGATTTGAGAAATGACAAGATGACATGATAACTTAATGTTGGGTTCAACTGGACTAGAGTTAATAGAGAATAATTTTAATTATAAGCTTGTAACTTGGGTTAACCTTGGATAACATTAGGTTAAAATATTTCTAGCATTGAACCAAGGCAATCTGACTCAACTCTCATTCGACATATACCCAAATTCATAACTTGAGGTTGGCTACTCAAGATTTGAGGTTAATGACTAAGCAATTGTTTTAACTTAGGTTAACACAACCTAACTTGTGCATTATGAAGTTCAAGTCTTTGAATCACATGAGTGAACTCGGGTTGAGTGATTTGCATTTCCAATGTGACACATAACTTCAAATTACCTCCTAAATATCACAAGATAAGAGGGTAACTCAAGATGGCATGCATCAAACTTAACTTGGGTTAGGTGACTCAACATAGTGACTTAACACTTAACTTCTAAAATGAAGAGTGAACTCAAGTTGAAACCAAGCCTTTCTTGTTGACACATTAAAAACATAAGAAAATATATATGATTAATTATCCTTCAACACAAATCTTCTTTAGTTTTGTTATTATCATAACACATAAGCTAACGAAGGACCCCTAATTGTCACTATGTTAGATTGAAGGCGCCTGTCTCTATGCTTGAATGCTTCAACAACTAACATCAAGCCTTCAATCTAATGAAATCTTCCTCTTTTACAGTAAGTTTTTCAGGGTATCTCATCTCCTATGATTTTTCCTTCTCTTCTTGCTCTCCTTTATTCTTCCTTTTCTGAAACTTCCTTCTTCTTCTTAGTACCTCTGCATTCTTCTGCGAGTAAAAAGTTGAGTAGGGTAACTCGCCTAGCCTAGTGGGTTACCCAAGTTACTTTTGTTTATACTGGGTTATCCTGAGTCGAATCTCCACTAAATCTGATCATCAACCAGACTGAATAGGTGTCTTGGTTACCAGTGTTTGGCCCAACCAGGCCAGTCTAGTCTAGTTTATAATACCATGGTTTTAATCTCTAGTTTCTTTGTATTCCATGATTCTTGGATTAAGGGATTATGAACTGTGAAGTTTTATTAATTTGTATTGGATTAAATACATTTTTCTAAACTTGGTAATTGATTCTCTTTGCATTGGATTAATGCTCGAATTTTTATTGAATTATTGAATCCTTATCTTCTTTGTCAACTGATTGTTTAAATTCATAAGTTGATATTGTGAAGAACTTTTATGACCAGTTAGGGCCTTGATTAGAGACTAACTGAATTAAGTTGACTTCTAGTTTCTTAGATAAAGAGGAAATAAGCAATGAGACAATTAGTTGGTCTGGCTCAAACTACTTTGTGTATGCTTGTTTAGGGGAACCAAAAGAGTTTTTAAGTGGGGCTTGAGGATTTAATCAATCCATATAAAAAAATAGGCATTGTCCATACAGATATGGAAGCGTTTAGGCCCGTCATATGAGGTAGTTACAGGTGTGTGTGGGTATGACTGAAATGAAATGAGACATTTGAAGGAAAGGTAGGAGTAGAAATGGTGAAAGGTGGGTTAGAGGTAGAAGATTATAGAGGTGAGTGGATCATGTTTGTAGAGCAATGTTCTCTAATACCATTTCAGAGCATTAAACACTAAAGCTTTCCGATAGTCTCCACCACTCCTCCGTCATCATTATCAACATCACTGCCGCTATTGTAAGTTTTCTCACTTTTTGGGGTGCGTGGTACTTGACCGTCTCGTAGGTGATGGTTCGTGGGTCTTCTCCATATATGGTTCGTTCATTTAATTCGTTTGACTTCTCTGTTTTTCTTGTGGGTCTCTTCTCTATGAATAAGTTTAGGTAAGATGCAGATCTGGATTCATAGATCTATCACTATAGCTCTGTCGTGCTTCATCACTCCTCTTTTTTGTGTTTTCAAACTTGTTTCAATCTAATTGCTTCCCCTTTCTCTTCTTGACTTCTTTGAAAAGTTGATATGAGTTCACATCTCTGGATATGAGTTTTTTTCAATGTAAAAAGTTTCTTTTCACATAAAAGGTGAACAAAACGTCACTGGATTACACATCCCTTTTAAAACCAACGTTACAAACCTTTCTTGTAGTAGTATTTAGATAATAAAAAATACAATTGAAGATGCAATTTGAGCATTTAATTTTGATCGTGCATGTACGACAACTTCCTAGTTTTCAAGCATTGGTTACTATTTCTTATTTATGTCAACAGTTGGTGAAGACAAGAAAATAAAAAATTTATCTTAATCTTTTGTATAGGGTTCTAACTCTTATTATTCTTACACTTTCAGTTTCTATAGCTACAACAAAGCGATCTTTCTCAGGCATGGACATAATTAAGATTGTGATGCGTAACAAGTTAGAAGAAGGAATTCTCTTTAATTCGAGGACACTTATAAAAAATATCTATGTAATTTCTCTTGGGGTATAAGGGAAATCCATCACTAGATATCTAGTGCCTTTTCTGGACTTTCGCTTTCTTTAACATGGGCTAGGTATCTAAGTAACTAACTAGTATGGGTTCAAGGAACAAAAGTGCATCATTTAACTGGTTATCTCCTCTATCTATGGACAAATATATTTTTTAAGATTTAAATTTATATTCTCTTTACGAGGGATGAAGCCACTGTCTCGATCAATCACTTGTTGGTAAAAGCCATGTAATTTTTGTTAAGTAATATTGAAGCCAGGAGTGATTCGAATTGGAGAAGCCTGTGGCGATTGTGAAGCGAGTAAGTAAAGTGAAGAAAAGCCAGGAATAACGGCATCCATGTAGCAGAGGAAGTGACGTTTGTTAAACTGAGAGAATGCATGTGAATATGTGAATAATGTGAACGTGATCTCTCTCTCTCTCTCTCTCTCTCTCTGTGGAAACAGTATCAAATTCTGTACAGAACAAAGTCTTTTATTAATTTGCTCATATAATTAACTCTTTCTTTCACACCCTTCTTTTTTCCTTCTTTCTTTTTCTGATATGTCACTCTTGACAAGCCCCTTCTTAGCTCCTCACCACTGACTTCCTCTCAACTTGGACGCTCGTGAATCATTCAATTTTTAAAGTGTCAATCCATTATCATTGTGTATAATGCATTCCAAGCAAAATGAGTTAATATTAATGATAACATAATCTTTCAATGAGTCAATAAATTAAAAATATATATTTTTCTACTTCCTTCCTTTCCATGTTATGGCAAAGGGGGAGGGAGTCGTGCTTATGAATGATTAATAATATTACGTATATATATTTCTTATTTAAAGAAAATTATGTTTAAGGACAAAATTTACAAATTTAAGAATTTCAAATAAGAAATGATTATGAAAGTCCATAGTCCTTCTCTAATAAACAAACAATGTGTGCTAGTATTAAATAATTGAAGTAATAATTGTAAATTCTCCAAGTGTTAGATAATAGAGGTGATAGTTACAAGTTTTTGTTGTCTTAATATTAGACAATAGAATTGACACGTGTCAATTTTTCTAGAGTAGCGAAAACTCAAAATGAGTGTTAAATATTGACAGTAGAAGTTGTAAATATTTATAGTTTTGTAAATAAAAAGTAAGAAGTTAATTCATAATTTATAAAATCGTAAGTTTAAATTCGCTACTAATATAAAGATTTTATTATTAGGTGATCTGTAAGTACTTTATAAATATTCTCTAAATTTGGAGGCACTTCCTAGCTATAGTGAGCTCTTAGAACTAACTTACTTGAACTTTTTATTAACAAAAAAAATTACATATATATATATCTATATATATAGTCTTAAAAAAATAACGAAGACCCATTGAGTTCTACACACATGATTCGTTTTTGCAACGAAGGACTATGCCTTCATAATAATTTTACATAGTCGGATTCTTGGGAATAAAAAATTTATAAATTTGGTCCTTTTTTTATTACCTACTCATAAGAATTTTTTATACCGTATATATTATAATTAAATTGTATTATAATTATTAATATAATTATATAAATTACATTAATTTTGTTAAAAGAACATAAATTATAAACAAGTGCCTCCACTAATAATTCAATTAATTTGCCTTATTTAGAGATAAAGATATATTTATTATTTAATTATTAAAAAATGATAATGGTCCAAATCTATATCAATAATGTTAATGTAAATATTAATGTAAAATATATATATTAAGTTGTTTTATTCACGCAATAATATCCATAATAATGCATACATTGTTGTTGCGTGAACCTTGTATCATAATAATGTGAAGTAACTTATTCATAAGTTGACGTATGTTACAACATATAGCCTAGCTTGATTTGACTAAACAAAATTGGGCATATGTGGCCACTAGTTATTATGACGGTGACCCCTTAGTTTGACTCTCTATTTTTTTTTATTTACTACTCCCGATTTTTAATATAAAATTTAATTAAAAAATTAATTTTAATATTAAATGTAAAATTTATTTTTTATATTTATTATTTTTTTTAAATTACCTTATAGATACTCACTCAACAATAATTAAAGAGAATTAAAAAAATATTAAAATATTTTAAATAAATTATATCATATTAATTAATTTATTTAATATAATCATATTAGTTAAATATATTTTATATTAAATATTGGATGAGCATATTATTTACAGATTAAACTAACATAATTTAGTGTATGTTATATTTTTTTTGGTACAAAAATTTTTAAAAAGGGGTTAGACTCACCCACGATTTAAGGGCAGGGCAAAGTCTCCCTTCCTATTAAGCGATACTAATGTCGGGTAGGACGAGTCGTCTATTACCCTTAAGCGTAAATTTAAGCACCCAAGAGCTAGGATGCCTTCTCAAGCATTGCGATTGGAATCATAATAAAGTAATACTCCTCAGAAATCGAATACGCTCTAAATAGTTATATATTTTATCTTTTTATTAGTTAAAGCCACGGGCTATTTAGTGTATGTTATTGTTGAAACAGAAGCATATCTCTAATTATTGCCCCCTATTCTTGAATCTATACCCAAGTCAAATCATCTTTGGACTCTGCTCGTTTCACCAAAGGAAGAAGAGAGGTTTTTTTTTTTTTAAGAGACTCAATTAAGGTACTTAAAAATAAAATGAAGTATAGAGTTAATAATATGGTTTGGGTCAACGAGTCAAAACCCGGCCCAAAAAAGTGATGGGTTGTGCAGTGGCGGACTAACCCTTTTTTTGTACAATTTTTTATTTTAAGATTAATAAAAGGAGTTTTTTATACTTGTTAATTTAAACATGGATTTGTTTTATGTGTTCAGATTCGATATTTAGTTTCTCATTTTTTTATATGGATAGAATAATTATGTAAAATAGGTTATATGTTTATATTTATAAGTTTTGGGGTTAATTTAATTATATTAAGTTATAAAAATATAACAATAACTTGAATTTAGTCTATAAAAATTCTTTGTTTGATTAAAATTTTAAAATATTTCAAAGTATTTAAAAAATGGGTTGACCAGCCAAACTTCTTATGATGGGTTTGAGTTGGGTTGGAATTTTTCTTACCCTCGTCAGTCCACAACCTACAAATTAGACAGTATGTTCCATTAATTAAGGTTGTTACTCCCTATTAATGAGAGCTGATATAGATAGTAAATAATAAATTTCTACTCTATAAGGACGTAAGTTTAATTTTTTTTTGTCATTGTAGGCCCGTGTCCTGATATTGATAGGGAATCAATACTAAACCTTTCAACCATACCCAAACTCCTTTTCTTTTTACATACACCTATTCTATATTTTACTTATTTATAAATAAATCTCTCTTATTTAAATAATTTAGATTTATCCTAATTAATTCATCAATAATATATTCAATAAGGGTTAAGGTTCAATTTTGTCCATAAATTTTCGCACAGGAGTTGTGGGTATCTGTAATTTTTTGTTAGAGCAATATCGTCTAATAAGGTTTAGAAAATGAGCAAAGTCACCCAAACTATTAAAAATTAATATTAACCGTTAATATTTTAAATGGTCATTTTGCTCATTTTTTTAATACTTCTAAGATGATATTATTAAAAAAAACTTTTGAATACTCATACTCATATGAAAAAAAAATTAAAATAAAATTAGACTTTAATCTATTTAATAAAACCCAACGGTTATATATATTTATATACCCATGCAAAACTAAAACAAACTTTTTGTTTCTCCAAAGAGAGAGACAAATAAAGCCCTATTGATTGGCAATGGCAATGTAATAAAAGGCAAATTCATAAGAAAAGGGTAATGAGCCAAATACAGTAAAGAGAGGATAAGACAGCTTAGCTTTTAGCCCATGTGTAAGTGTACTATCTCCAAAGGGTATATCTAATATCGCCCATCCGTTACTGTCCCCACACTCCCTCATCATTCGCATATATACGACCCTTCTCTTGTTATTCACAAATGTCAACCAACTTGTCTCTCTCATTATATATCACATGCATTGCCTCAAAAAACAATCTCCATAAACTAATTAACATATGGATCCATTGATGGAGATGGAGATGAAGATGAAGATGATGGAACTTCCTGTGAGGAAACAGTCGTTGTGGTCTGATTCTGATCACAATCGAAACGACGCCGTTGTTGTTCAAGACCGGTTCAGATTTGCCTACATCATTCATTTCTTCCTCGGCGCCGGGAACTTGCTGCCTTGGAATGCGCTGATCACCGCCGTCGATTACTTCGCCTATTTGTATCCAACGAAGCACATTGAGAAGGTTTTCTCTGTGGCTTACATGGCGTCGTCTGTGATGGTTCTTGTTGTGATGATGAGCTGGCCTAGAGTTTGGAGTAAGATGAGCTTGAGGTTGAGGATGAACTTGGGGTTCTCTTTGTTTGTTTTGTCTCTCATGGTGCCTCCTGTTCTTGACTGGGCTTCTGCAGCTGGCAGCCGTGGTGGTGGTGGGGGCAGCGGCGGCAGCTCGAGGCCGAGCGGGGCATACGGTTTGACTGTTGTGGCGGTGGTGATTTGTGGGTTAGCCGATGGGTTGGTCGGAGGAAGTCTGGTAGGTTCGGCTGGGAAGCTGCCTAAACAGTACATGCAAGCGGTTTTTGCTGGGACTGCTTCCTCAGGTGAGTGTGGCTTTTCCAAATTAAATTTAATTATGTTTTTAGAAAAAACGTATTTTTGGCTTTCCTTTTTACAACAGGAAGATTTGGTCTTTCTGTGTAGGACAAGAGTCGTCTAGGAATAAGAAAAAGGCAATTATATATTATGTATAATTTATAAATTAAGTTGGGTAGTTTTTTTTAAAATTTTATCAGGAATATATATCCAGATTGTATATATATTTATAAATATTCCTTGATCTTTTAAAAAAATTATGTAATTTTTTTCTTTTTAAAAGTTGTGGTGGTAATAAAAAAAATTAAAACTTGCCCAAATCTCCACTGAATAGACTAATTTATAAAATTTTTAATTTTGCTGAAATTATAGAAGCAACTCAGTTATTTTGAATTTTGATATATACGTGTGTCTTTTACATATAATTGGAGTTTTTTTTTTTTTTGCCAAAATAGTTGGAATTTTTATGTCTTATGAGCAGTACAACTTCTTTTATATGTTTAGTGTTAATTTTATATTTTGCATTGATGTGCAATTTTCCGAAGTATAATGAATATCAGTAATGTAATATGCACTGATTTATTTTAATGTATATAATGACTATAAAATTTTTATATAATTTTTTTATTTTTAAAAGGCTATAAATTTTGAATAAATTAAATATTTATGTACTGTCACTCCACTAAT
Source organism: Leucaena leucocephala (assembly GCA_037074615.1). Taxonomy (NCBI): domain Eukaryota; kingdom Viridiplantae; phylum Streptophyta; class Magnoliopsida; order Fabales; family Fabaceae; genus Leucaena; species Leucaena leucocephala. Next base: position 13,529,485 of record CM073537.1, read on the forward strand.
TAATTATCACTCAATTTCGCCTAAAAGATATATTCACTTTATTGTCTCACCAGTAAAAACGTCTCACTCGATTGTGTCACCAAAAAAAAGAACTATATTACATGATTGGACTAAAATATTTTCTTTTAAAAAAAAGCTAAAATATTTTCTCTCAACATATATTAAAGTTTCAAACTTTAATTACCACTCAAAATCAAAATCTCTGTTCTTGCCATTAATTATTGTAGGCATTATAATTTCAATCTTGAGGATCATAACAAAGGCCTCACTCCCACAAACAGCCAAAGGCCTTCAAACAAGTGCCCACTTATACTTCATAGTGGCCACTTGCTTCCTCCTCTGCTGCATAATCTTCTGCAACTTGCAGTTCAAGTTACCGGTCATGCAACAATATCACCACCACAGCCTTATTATCCAGGAAGAAGGCGAGAACTCGTGCGCCTTAGCGCCAAAATTCTGGGCTGTTGCTTCGAAGATCCGGTGTCATGCTTTTGGAATCTTCATAATCTACGTAGTAACTCTCTCCATCTTCCCAGGATTCATTGCAGAAGATCTTGTATCAGAGTTGTTCAAGGATTGGTACCCTATTTTGCTTATATCAGTTTATAATGCAGCAGATCTTATGGGAAAGTGTTTGACTGCGTTTTACGTTGTGAAATCGACCAAAACGACCACATGGGCTTCCATTTCTAGGCTTCTGTTCTATCCACTGTTCATAGTTTGTCTTCATGGACCCAAGTGGCTGAGATCAGAGGGACCAATTGTTATGTTGACTTTTTTGCTTGGGTTGACCAATGGATTCTTGACAAGTGGCCTTATGATTGTAGCCCCAAAGTCAGTGCAACCATTGGAATCTGAGTTAAGCGCCATTGTGATGATCGTTTTTCTCGGGTTTGGGTTGGTGGGTGGGTCGGTTCTTGGGTGGGTCTGGTTAATATGAGGAGCTTAATTTTTGTTTCTTTCTTGTGAAGTATATTCTTGGAGTTAGAACTCTAATGTATGCACTTAGGATGACTGATAAGTTTGTTTTGATGAATCAAAGATGTTTTTGAAAGATTTAAAAGTGGAATAAAAATGAAATTTAAAATGGTGTTTTGCTATGTATCAAAAATAAGGAGATTACCTGCTTATTTTAGATGCTTGATAGAGTAAAAATAGGGTAGCCTTAAAGGAAAATAAAAAAAATAATGTAAATACATAACTAAACCATTTAAGATATAATTTAAAAATAATTATCACTTATTAAGGTCTATATATGTTGTTTTGTTTCGTTTTAAAATTGGATTATAAGCAATAAAAACCTCTTCATGGCGAGCTGTGAAATTTAAGAGTGGATCAAGTTTTTGTGTTTATTAAAGTGGTACTCATCATTATAATGATATATGAACCATCTAAATCTGTTTTGAATGATCCAAGTTTAAAAGTTTAGTTCATAAATTCATTTTTTAAAGGGTAATAGTTAGGAGATTATTTTTGTTTTGAATAATTCTGCATCTACTACATTAAAAAGATATTAAATAAAAAAATCAGGACTATCCAATTTTAATCTAAACAATCCCAATTGCAATGCTAAGCACAAGATAGGAGCCAAGTGCTCCAACGACCCACTCTCTTGTAGGTCAAAATGCAAAACACTGGTGAAGTATATGAGTTATATGTGGAGGATCCTAATATACTTAGTAGATGTGGCAGTGTCCACACTCTAGGGCCAACCATCCGCCACATACAAATACAAGATGATCAAGCCAAACTGGGGGTTAAAGATGTTAACATTGTAGATTCATATGTCCCATTCTCCAATATCGAAGAGTTTAAGACTATGAGTGAAACTGATAAGACTTTTATCTTGTGGCAAAATATATTTGTTCAGATAGTTTGAGTTGATGTATGAAAATTGTTGTTTTTATCTTGGATTTATGTTTGATATAGCATGCAATTTTTATTTATTACTCCTTCGATCCTTAATATAAAACATAATTTAGGAGTTGATCTTGGTCCTCAATATAATATTTATTTCTTATATTTATCATATTTTTTCCATATTACTCCCATTGATACTCCCTAAATAATAATCAAGTAAGAAAGGGAGGGAGGGAGTAAATGAGGATGATTAGGGTGTTTTAGAAAAAATATGTCATATTAACTAATTTAACTAATTTTCTTAATTTAATAAGATTAGTTAAATAAATCTTATTAAGGACCAGAGGAGTATTAATTATATTATTTAGCAAATTGCCTTATCCAACATGTTAGACTCCATGTTTTGATAATGATAAATGATTTTAAAGATGGCAATTCAAAACTGTTTTACAAAAAGAATTTTTTCAAAGACTTATTCAATAAGGATTCTTATCGATAAAGACTTTGATAAATATTTTTTAAACTTAGTTTACAAAACTTATGAAAAATATTTTACAAAATGAATTTATCGACGTATTGATCGATAAAAATATTAAGAAAACTTAGTTTGAGAAGTCTGTGAAATATGTTTTCCAAAAATGTATTTATTTAAGCATTGATTGATAAAGACATTTATCAATAAAGACTTCGATAAAGGCATTTATCACTAAGAGAAACATTAGTTTCATAAATCTTGTGAAATATGTTTCAAAAGGCATTTATTGAAGCATTGATCGATAAAGACATTTATTGATAAAGACTTTGATAAATCAGTCAGTTCACTTAGTTTCTGAAATCTTGTCTATTTTTAGAGAAATTTATCAAATCACTTATCGATAAATTATTCGATAAATAAGGACAAATTGTTATGAAGTTTATTTCAAGTTTCATTTATCAAAGTAGTAATCCATAAATGTATTTATCGATAAATACTTCGATAAATGAAGAGTTAACTTGGTTTCTGAAATCTTACCTGTTTTCAAAAGAACTTATTGAAACACTTGTCGATAAAGGTATTTATCAATAAGCTATTCGATAAATGAAGACAATTTGAATGAAATGCGTTTCAAGTTTCATTTATCGAATTATTAATTGATAAGACGTTTATTGATAAACACTTCGATAAAAAAGACAAAATTTGCATTTTAGCAAAAGCACTAAACTGATAAATGATTTTGCATGTGACTTACTTTTGGAAATAATGTTATCTTGTTTTGACATATAGTAATGATTTATGAAAACTTGAGTTATGAGTATTGCATATATAAGATAAGATTAAACATAAAAGAAAGAAAGTTTAAAAGTCTGTTTATTGTTCTTCAGGTATTTATCAATAAGTTATTCGATAAACTGGTTATCCTGGAATGAATCTTGTTTTATCAATAAGTGAAAGCCTATGTTATAAAAAATGTATTTTTTGAAAGATATTTCGATAAAGATATTTATTGAAGTACTATTCGATAAGAACTAAAACTGTTTCAATGTAATATGTTTGATATTTATCGAAATCCTTTTCGATAAACACTTCGATACAGTCAATTGATCTTCAAAAAGATTTTCAAACCAAACTTTAATGTTTCAATCTGAATCATTATGAATAAATTGTTATATGCTTAAACTCCTTGTGTATCTTTTATGAAACATATTTCCAGATGATTTCAGGCCAAAAAAAGATCTAACAAAGAGTTTCATTAAAAAGCAAAAATCTATCAGAATGCATTAAATGCGTCAACCGTCAGCAACCAACGGCTTTGTTTCTTCAACGTAACATTCAACGTGTCTAACGGATTTTTGAAGAACTCAAGTATAAAAGAAGTTAAAGTGAATGCTAGAGTTAAGAAACTCACCAACTACGATCAAACTATAATTACTCAAGCTTTAATTCTTACATTCAATATTCTCTGTTTTACCTTGTTTCACATTTTATGAACAGAGAAATTTTCTTGTGAGAGAAATACTGAGATATTCTGTTCTTCTATGCTTAGCATAATCACTCTAGTCAAGAGAGAGTTGTATTTTTTTATTTATTATAAAAAATACTCAAGATTGAAACTCTTGAGTAGGATTGTTACCTTACGGATAGTAAGGGGAGTGAGAGAGAAACTTTTGGTAGATGTACTAAGGCGCTAAGAGCCTAAGAATCTTGAAAGATTAGTGAAACTCTCAGAGAGATTTTGAGGACTAGATGTAAGCTAAATGGTTGGGCTGAACCAGTATAAATCTACTATGATTATCTTCTTTCTGCTTCTCTCTGTGAAATCATTATATACTTAATCTTTTGATTTCATTTTAAAGTTTGAATTTTTAAATATTATCCAATTTTCCCCCTCTTGGGTGAAACTATCGAAATAACATTTGGTATAAGAGTAAGTCTCTTAAAAAAGGACTTAATAGTCTTAAAAAAAGATCTATGGCAAGATTTGGTGACAGCGTTCTACCCTACGGAAGCTCTACAAAGAAGCCACCCGGATTTAACGGAGAAAATTTCACGTGGAAAATGAGAATGAAGACATTCATCAAGGTTTCAGAGTATGGATTATAGTGTTGGAAATTATGCCCTAGGGGCCAATCATTGTCTTATAAACATTATTGATTTATGAATTTCTTAATTATGTTATCACATTATTTGCATGTTTACTGTGATGACCATCCTTGGATAACTCATGATCTTATCCTAAATGTCCCTGGTCAATCACCTATGCTGGAGTAGAGATGAAATAAGACCAGTATGACTTTAAAGATATATAGAGATATAAATCAAAGTCATATGCACATGTAAGAGTACAGGGTGTTGGACCGACCCCCTATGAGAGAGCTGCATGGGTTAAGTCATAAACTTCTCTCACATACAAGCCATGTCACTATGCCCTTTGACCTGAGATCATCATGGTTTCCTACATGATAAACGCTCAGCTTTGACCTAGTCAAAAGTCACTTTTGACCGAGTGATCATAAAGGCTATGTTCGGGCTTAATGGTTTTTCATGCGGAGGAATGTGAATGGTCAAGATGGAATTTGTCCCTCACATTCGTAGAGAGATATTACAAGGCCCCTCGACGAGTGAGTATGAGAAATGTATGGCTATACTGTAATGAAAAGTTAGTTCCATTTCTATATTCAGACTACTCAAGGATCGAAAAAGTAACGGTCAGGAACAGGGGGATGACGTTCTCCATGCCTCATCCATGACCAAAATATCGTGTGACAAAAGGGACGTGATGTGGTTGTATGAAAGGTTACATCGTTTATCGATCCTCATATAATTTTAGTAGTCATAATGTCTTGCTAGAGACCGCTTACGACTTGTGGGTCAGTAAAGTAACTAGCCCACTGCCAACTTCAATGGGCCTACAGGGTCGCACACAAAATAACCCAACACGAGCTATAATATCCAGATTCAATGAATAATCTAGGGTGGATTTATATATTTTATATATATAAATTTGTATATATATTATATATAATATAAGAGATATTTACAATATTTAATTTATAAGGATAAATTAAATCTCTATCATTTTGAATTTGAATTTAAATTTAAATTGATATGATCTATTTGAATTTAAAATTTAAATTGATAAGATATCTCAAATTTTATTTATGAGAATAAATTAAATATAATTCCGTCTTATCTGTATTTTTAATTAAATAAATGGGCGAATTAAATCTGTGAGACAGATTTAATAAAAACCATATTTATTTAATTAGTTTCTTATGAAATTATGCAATATATGATATTGATTAATTTTAGAATTAATATAAGATTAATTCTGAAACCCAGCCCAATTAGAAGCCCGATAGCATCCTATATATTTGACATTAGTGGCTTAGGTTCTACACAAGAAAAAGGGGCAAGGAGAGTGCAAAAGGTTTGCAGATAAGAAACTGCCAAAATAGAGACGGTGAGGACGGATTCTTGAGAAAGCCCTAGAGGGACAAGAGGCGCTAGCACGTCGTTTGTAATTGGAACTCTGTTCGTGTGGATACTTGTATAGAAAGCCGATATGAGTTGTCGACTTTTTGCGATCGAGAAAAGAGCACCAGGTACGACGAAGTCACGACCAGTTGACACATAGGTCGCGACTAAATAGGTATATGAATGTCAGAAATCCGAAAAGAGACGAGAGGTCGGGACTAGAAGCTGAGGAAGTCGCGACTTACAACTCCAGAGACTATAGGTCACGACTAGTAGCTGGGGAGGTCGCGACTGAAAACTCCAGAGGCGACAGGTCGTGACTAGAAGCTGGGGAGGTCGCGACTGAAATCTCCAGAGGAGAAGAGTCGCGACTAGTGGATACTGAGGTCGCGACTGCAGCTCAAATACCAAAGGTAACACTTCTTTTTCCTTGACTTAAACACATTCGGTGGATCCTGGCAGGGAATGGAAAAATTTTTAAAGTTAATTTTCGCTGCATGTCTTCCAATTCCCTTCATATAGGACATAATCCAAGAATGGAACTATATTCCAATAAGATAGTATATGGTCAGAAGATTCTAAAATCTCTAAGTGAGTTTGATAATGATGACAAGAAGTTGATCGTGTTGAACGATAAAGCTATCAACATACTCCCTTGTGCTTAAGTCAAAAAGAGTACTTCAGAGTATCTAGTTTGGAGACAACGAAGAAGATGTGGGAAGCATTGGAGATTGCTCACTAAGGGACATATGGAGTCAAGCAAAGTAGAGTCAACACTCTGACCATCGAGTTCGAGCAATTACAGATGAACCCAGGAGAAAGCATCAGAGACGTAGAAGTCAAATTCTCGCACCTCATGAACCATTTAATAGAACTTGAAAAGAGATACATCCAAGAAGATCAAGTAAGAAAAATTCTTGATGGACTTACTAAAGATGAGAACCAAAAGTGATAGCAATTGAGGAATATAAAGGAGAGTCAATGTGATTAGTTGCTACACTTTTTGGAAGTCTATTAGAATATGAGAGTAAGCAGAAGTACAAGAAAGAATTAAAAGAAAAGAATTATCAAGGTATTGCTCTTAAAGATCAGGAGAGTGATGAAGAAGATGATGAGCTAGAAGATGAGGAAATGAGACTTCTCGTCAAAAGATTCCGTAAATTCTACAAGAATAGAGTTGAAAGGAAATTTCAATCAAAACAAAATTTTCCTTCAATATCATAAGCAAGGTATCAAATCATCTACTTCGATGTAAGAAGCCTGGTCATATCAAAGCCGATTATCCACAACTATCAAAGAAGAACAGAGAAAAGAAAAAGGACAAGTATCAAAGGAGAAAGGCCTTGGTTACATCTATCTGGGGAGATAGCTCATCAGACGATGAAGATAATGACAAAGAGGAAGTGATCAACATCTGTCTTGTTGCCCAAGAATAAGAAGACTTTAAAGCTGATAAGGTAATCAATTTTTAACCCACCTATAATGAATTGTTATCTAAATACAATGATTTACGGTGTGAATTACTTAGAATAGCAAAGGAGTTGGTAAACTTTAAGAAGAAAGTAAAAGTATTAGAAAAACAAATTGAGATTAACACCCAATCTATTCAATCCACATCAATGCAATCTTGTACTAAATATGAAATAGCTAAGAAAAAGAATCAAGAGTTAACTAAAACTCTTGAAAGGTTCATTAAAGGAAGTGAATTGGTTAAAGTAATTTTAGGGAGTCAGAGTGGCATCTCTGACAAATTTGGAATTTGATATGATCCAAATCTAGACAAAAGAAAAGGAAAGAAGAAGAGTGGAGAAAAATCATATTTAACTTACTTTAGAAGTTCTGCTCAATCTTCTAATCCTTTTGCTAAATGTACGTACTACAACCGTAAGGGTCATAATACTTCTTCTTATTATCATAAGAAGAAAGGAACCTAGGAGACATGAAGATGGATACCTAAGGGTGCTTATGAGTCTAAAGTTATTTGGACTAACCAATCATGACCCAAGAAGATTGTATACCTAAAACTAGATGATCCTTTTACAGATATGTCTCAAAGCATCCAATACTACTAAATAGTATATTGATAGTGGATGTTCAAGACACATGACTGGAGATGCTAACAAGTTCTTCAAGCTTACACTTAAAGAAGGAGAAAAAGCAACTTTGGAGGAAATCAATTCGGGATTGCTGGAATCAGTGAAATTGGAAGCAAGATAGCATGAGGATTGAAGATATTTACTATGTGAATAGATTATGCCACAATCTGCTGAGTGTCAGTCAAAGTGCAGACAAAGATAACTAGGTGATCTTTGACTTAGAAGAATGCATGTTCATCAACAATAAAGATTTGACACTCAAAAAAGATGAACTAAAGACAAAATTCTGAGCACTAAGGGATGGTAACTGCTATACTATCTCCATTTATTCAAATCCTTCTGAAAATTGCTTTGTGGGTAAAACTGGTGAAAGTTGGGTTTGGCATAAAAGATTAACTCACGTTAATATGAACCAAGTTTTAAAATTAATCAGAAAAGATTTAGTAGGTAGTTTACCCAAAATTAATTTTGAAAATAATGTTATTTGCGATGCTTGTCAAAAGGGGGAACAAACAAGGTCCTCCTTCAAATCAAAGAAGATAGTCTCAACTGAAAGACCACTCCAAATGCTTCATATAGATTTGGTTAGTCTAACAAGAGTCAAAATTTTTGGAGAAAACTTGTATACTCTTGTGATAGTAGATGACTATTCTATATTTACTTGGACTTTGTTTCTTTATTCTAAAGATGAAACATTTGAAGCATTTGCTACATTTGCCAAGAAGGTCCAAAATGAGAAATGTATCTCTATTGTGTCTATCAGCACTGATCATGTAGGCGAATTCAGGAACCATGAGTTTGCCAACTTTTGTGAGGAGCATGTAATCAATCACAAAATAGAGTTGTAGAGAGAAAGAGCAGAGTCCTCACTGACATGACCAAAGCTATGCTTAACGAGAAAGAGATATCTCAAGTCTTCTGGGCAGAGGCTATAAGCACATCTTGTTACATATCCAACAGAGCCTATATCAGAAGCTTGTTTGAGAAGACTCCCTATGAGCTGTACAAAGTTAGAAAGCCAAACATAGCTTATTTGAGGCTATTTAGAAGCAAATATTTTATCCACAATAACAACAAAGACAACTTGGATAAATTCGATCCTAAATCTGATAAAGGTTTATTTCTAGGATATTTTAATTGTAGTAAAGCATATAGAGTTTTTAACGAAAGAATTTTTGACATAGAAGAATTAGTATATGTTGTTTTTGCTGAAATAGAGTCATTTTTAAAACTTTCTTATGAAGATGATGCTAAAATCATTCAAAATTTTGAAAATTTGAATCTTAACAAAAATCAAGCATAATCAAACCTTAAAAGAACCTCATGAAACATTTTCTCAAGTAGATGGTAATCAACCTAAAGCTTGGAATAATATTAAGGATCACCTTTTAGACAAGGTCATTGATGAATTCAATGACCGTAAAGACCCAGAGACAATTGTTCAATGAACTACAGTTTACATCATTCATTTCAAACATTGAACCTACCAATGTTGATGAAGCTTTATCAACTACATTATGGGTATAAGCTATGCTGGAAGAGCTGAATAAATTTGAACGTAATCAAGTTTGGAACTTAATTGGTACCTAGGCCTAATGACCATTTAGTTATAGGCACTAAATGGGTATTCAAGAATAAGCTCAATGAATATGCAATCATCATAAGAAATAAAGCTAGGCTTGTTTCAAAAGGCTACAATCAGGAAGAGAGAATTGATTATGAGGAAACGTATTCTCCAGTGGCTAGAATTGAAGCTATACAAGTATTCTTAGCCTTTGTATGAATAAAAGATTTCAAACTTTATCAAATGGATGTTAAAAGTACTTTTCTAGATAGATACATTGTAAAAGAAGTTTATGTTGAGCAACCCCTAGTTTTAAAAGTTTTAAACATCCTAATCACGTTTATAAATTGAAAAAGGCTTTATATGGATTGAAGCAAGCTCCAAGAAAAGTATGAACGACTAAGTAAGTTTCTCTTAAAGAAAAGTTTTGAAAAAGGAAAGGTGATACAACTCTTTTCATTAAAAGAAATAAGTAAGATTTATTAGTAGTTCAAATTTATGTTGATGATATAATTTTTTGTGCTACTAATAAAGATCTTTGCTAAGAGTTTGCTGAGATGATGAGGGGAGAATTTGAGATGTCAATGATATTTGAACTCAACTTATTTCTCGGGTTGCAAATCAAACAGAAGAAGAATGACATATTCATCTCAGACAAAGTATATGAAAGAACTTTTAAAGAGATTTGAGATGGATCAAGCCAAAAGTATGGCCACGCCAATGAGTTCAACCATTCAACTGGATGTAGATGAGAAGGAAAAATATTTTGATATTAGAAAATATCGAGCCATGATTAGGTCTCTACTATATTTGACAGTAAGTAAGCCAGACATTCAGTACAATGTAAGCATGTGTGCAAGATACTAAGTCCCACCCAAAGAATCACATTCTAAAGCTGTGAAGAGGATATTCATATATATTTCTGGTACCATCAATCTTAGAATATAATTTCTTAAAGGAGGTAGAGAATTTCTAGTCTCATACTCAGATTCATATCATGCTAGTTGCAAAATTAATAGGAAGAGTACTAGTGGACAATGTCAATTTCTTGGTGATTGTCTTGTTTCTTGGTTTAGTAAGAAGTAATATACTGTTGTAATATCTTTAACCGAAACTGAGTATGTAGCCGTGGGAAGTTGCTGTGCACAAGTGTTATGGTTAAAGCAACAAATACAAGACTTAGGAATTCAAGTCAAGGAAATACTGATGCTCTATGATAACACAAGCACCATCAACTTGTCAAAGAATCCAGTACTTCATTCAAGAACCAAGCATATTGACATACGACATCACTTCATCAGAGATCATATGCAAAAGAGATATATCAAAGTGAAATTCATTCTAACTCATCTACAGTTGGCTGACATCTTTATCAAGCCTTTGGTAAATGAGCAATTCAATTACATCATAAGAGAATTGGGAATTGTAAATCCCAATGAATTGTAAAAATATTCTAAACTTAAATCTTTTTGTTTCATATATCATGTTTTGATGATTAACTAACTTAAGTATCAGAGTATCTAGTATTTTATTTTGCAGGAAAGTTACTGATAATTGATCGAATAATACTTCGACAAGAGAGTTGATTGAAAAAGACTTCGATAAATTCAAAGCATGCATTGTTGAAAAAAGTAAGAGATTTACTGAAAAAGTTATCGATAAAGGTCTTATCGATAAGATCTTCAAAAAAGGAAGTAACTTCTTCATTGAAGAGAATTGTAAGATTTATCGAACTATTTATCAATAAATACTCTTATCGATAAAGGCTTCAATAAATAGGAAGTAAAAGTGTAGTTACTGATCTTTTTTTCTTTGATAAATAGACTTCTATAAAAAAGTTCTTCGATAAATGAAGTTAGTCAGTGAAGTTGTTTGTGAAGTGTCAAGTACTGACATTTATCGCATAACTTTTTAATAAGGGCATTTACCAAAAAGTCATTCGATAAATGCACTAATTTTGTAAAGTTATTTTGACCGCTTTATAGATATTTATCAGTAAACACTTCAAATAAGGGTCTTATTGAAGTGCTTATCGATAAATCATCAGTTATAAAGATAAAATTTGATCGTTACTGTGTCAATTCATCGAAACCCTCTTTGAAAAATTCTCACATTCTATGAAACTGAAATTCCATAACTATTCTCCAATCTTCAATTTACGTCTTTAAACCTCCCAAATCTTCTTCCCTAACGTCTCAAACCTATCTTTCATCATAAATTTCTCCTCTTACACCTTCATTACTCTATTCTCCTTGACACTGCTTAATATATCTAAAAATTGGTGAGAACTAAGAACGTGAATGTTAAGAGCGATAGCAGTAAAGGGAAGCAACCTACAACTCCGTCCAAGTCAAAATACTAGCCTAAAGTCAAGAAGGATATGATTCCTCCAAAAGAGATGGCCACTCCAAAAGCTGTAACACGACAAAGCACCGAAACAAGGTAGAGTGCTAGGAAACCTTTAGAGAAAGAGACACATCTTGCATACAGTGTCTAAAGAATCTGAGTCTAAAGACACACACTCAGATGTCAATCTTAACCAAGCAGTCAACACTACCATTAATATAGATCTCTCTCCACAATCCACCTCATTTGCCCCTACTACTTCTGGTCAGAGAAGAAATTAGACAACAAGGAGAGGAAAAGATTATTCCTCTCTAGGTATATTTGCACCTACAACTGTTCATCCTACCTCTATACCTACTTATACTCTTACCCCTATTTTTACTACTTCACTTTCTAAGGATTTAGATAAAAGGGTTGATAAGGGCAAGTTTAAGGCTGAGTTTGTTGAGAGTTTTGTCCTATAGTCTATGTGGATCTAGACTAACTTAAGTACAATGACAAAACATAGTTAGACCTCTCCAACCCAATTAAATACTATAAAAATTGGTTAGAAATCAACCTATCTATAGCCCAGAAGTAGTGAGAAGATTCTATTATAACATGAAGGTGTTTGATGAAGCTAATAAGGATGTTGAGTTGCTAATAAGCTATCTAACAACTGAGTTGAGAGGTAGAGATTAAACTTGATAGTGAAGTGATTAATTTTTTGCTTAAGACCACTGATCATGAGAAAAGAACTGCCTTATCCTTGAAGAATATTTATCAGATTCTCATGCTTAGTAACAGCTTCACAAGAGACTAGAAGTTTGTACCTAAAGACGTGTGATTATCGTAGGATAATCCACTATATCTACTTAAGAATTATGATAAACAAGTGTGGGAGCTTCACTTATATAAGTCAGGATGACTACTTATTGCTGGCCAGGATTATCAATGGTGAGAAGATTAACATAGGGGCCTTTATTTGTAGTGAAACTAGGAATTTTCACTTTGATAAGTCTAAGGCCACAAAATTTTTTTACCCCAACTGGTTTCTTTCTTCCTTCATGCTACAACATTGCATATTTGGAGAAAGGAGAGAAAGAAGTAAAGATACCAAGGTTTAGGGCTAAGCAAATCAACAAAACGAAGATCACCCTACCCTTGCCAGCTGGTGGCAAGCTAGCTCAAAAGGACAAGCAACTAGTGTCCACCTCAAGAAAGCAAGATAAAGCTCAATTTTCAGTAGGCCCTGCTCAACTATCATCTGCTTCTTCCTTTGTCCAAGTTGTTGTCCAACATGTTGTGCAACAAGAACTCAAGAACTTTGAAGAAAGATTGATGGGTCATGTTCAAGAGAGTACACAAGCTTCCTTTCATATGAATCATAAGAAACTAAAAATATGAGTTTATTTTGATATGAATCATAAAAAACAATTCATCTGATTCAAAAAGATAAGAATTTTTTTTTATAGTTTTTGATTCCGAATCATTAATTTGTTTTAGCACTAATTTAGTTTTTTTAGTAGGCCCTAATAAAAATCATTAATAAAGCTCAATTTTCAGTAGGCCCTACTCAACCATCATATGCTCCTTCCTTTGTCCAAGTTATTGTCCAACATGTTGTGCAACAAGAACTCAAGAACTTTGAAGAAAGATTGATAGGTCGTGTTCAAGAGTACACAAGCTTCCTTTCATAGCTTTTCTGAGTTGCTTAATGAGTTTGGACCCTCATTAGAGAACAAAATTGTCTCTGAAGTCATTAAGGGCATTGAGGTCACAAGAAACAAGTAGTAACTCTCATCCATATCATTGATCTACAATGACAAGCACTTAAGTTCTTGAGACAACAAGCAATTGACTTGGGGAATAAAATCAATAAACACCACCTTCTTTGTGGAAGAACTCTTAGCCTTACCAAATCCTCCTACTACTCCAACATCTTCTGCCCCAGTTGCTTCTGCACCAATTCCACCTGCTTCTACTCCTTTAACTTCCCAACTTCCTGCCCCTTCTGATCCGTAGTTGTTTTATTTTTTAATGATGTCAAAAGGGGGAGAAGAACTGACATGTTTTTGGTCATATTTTGAATATTTTATGGATGCTTTTGTACTGACATGGCAAGTTCAATGAAATTTGCCTTTACTAATGTGCTTACTATCATTTCATTTTTCTTGCTAATAAACCTTTGGTTTTGATTGTTCTACTTCCTAGTTTATAATTCAAATCATCCTGCTATTATCAATTATGTTTTGCCATCATAAAAAGGAGGAGAAATGTTAGAATCTAATATTTTGATGATGACAAATGATCTTGATAATGTTAAACTTCAATATTCCAAAATTGTTTTGACTGAGTTTATTTTTTCGATAAGCCCTTCGATAAATAAGAAAAAAATTATGTTATGAGCCACAATTTTATAACAGGAACTTTTCAAAGATTTATTCAATCAAGACTTTGATAAGATAGATTTAAACTTAGCTTATGAAATTATGATACACTGTTTTAGAAAATGAACTTCTTGAAGACTTATTCGATAAGCATATTTATTGATAAAGACTTTAATAATTAAGAGTTTATGAGATTAGTTTCTATAAAAGGATTTTTCGATAAAAACTTCGATTAATATAGTCAGTGAACTTAGTTTCTAAAACTCTATATGTTTACAATGGGATTTACTGAAGCACTTATCAATAAGGGTATTTATCGATAAGCTATTTAATAAGTAAAGATAATTTGACACAAAGTATTTCAAGTTTAATTTATTGAAGCATTAATCGATAAATAGAAAAAATTTCAGTTTGTCAAAAGTATTGAACTGTTAAATGATTTTATGAAATCCTGTTTAAACATCAAAGAAAGAAGTTTAAAAATATGATTCATTGTTCTTCAAATATTTTTTGATAAGCTATTCGATAAACCTATTTATCAAATAACACTTCGATAAATTAGCTATTATAAAATATTTTGAAATGAATCTTGAATTTTGATAAGTCTGAAAGACTATGTTATAAAAGGGATATTTTTTGAAGAACAATTCTATAAGGCTGTTTACTAAAGTCCTATTTGATAAAAGATAAAAATGTTCCAACGCAATATGTTTGATATTTATTGAAGTCCTTTTCGATAAGGCATCTTTTCAATAAACACTTAGATAAATTCCACTGGTTTTCAAAAAAAAATTCAAACCAAACTTTGACAGAATTGACATTTCAATCTAAATCAATATGAAACCATTATTATATGCTTAACCTCTTTGTATATCTCTTATGCAACATCTTTCTAGACCACTTTCAATCAAAGAGAAGTTCAAACGAAGAGTCTTCACCTAAAAGCAAAATCTGTCAGAATACATTAAATGCAACTACCGTTAGCAACCAACCAACAACTTTATTTCTTTAATCATAACATTCAATGTGTCTAAAGGATTTCTAAAGAACTCAAGTATAAAAGAAGCTGAAGTGAATGCTGGAGTTAAGAAGCTCAAAAACCACGATCAAACTTCACTTACTCAAGTTGTAATTCTTACATTCAATATTCTTTGTTTACCCTGTTTTACATTATGTGAACATGGGAATTTTCTTGTGAGAGAAATACTAAGATATTTTGTTCTTCAGTTCTATCATAATTAATCACTCTAGTCAAGAAAGTGTTGTATCTTTTCATTTATTATCAAAGATACTCAAGAGTGGGACTATTACTTTATGGGTATTGAGGCATCAAGAGCCCAAGAATCTTGGAAGATTAGTTAAACACTCAGAGGGATTCTAAGGATTAGATGTAGGCCAAGTGGTTAGGCTAAACCAGTATAAATCTATTGTGTAATTATCTTCTTTATGCTTCTCTCGGTGAAATTATTCTATACTTAATCTTTTGATTTTGTTTTAAAGTTTAACTTTTTAAATATCACCAAATTCACCCCCTCTTAGGTGAAACTACTGGACTAACAGAATTGGGGTTAAGAAGAGGAAGTTGGGTGTGCATATTTTTAGCATCCAAAAAGCATTAGATGAAACCCTTTCTCCTCCTCTCTCCAGTGTCTTGATTACGAGTTATATAAGGAGTAAGAAGGAATTTGCTTGCAAGAAGTGTTCATGTGGTTGCAGAAATCTAGGGTTGATTGGATCAACCTAGGAGAGAAGACTTCCTATTACCACACTAAGGCTAAGATCCACTGATCTAGAAATAAAATTTCTTCCCTTAGGAACAACAATGGTGATTGGATCTCAGATGATCATTCTCTCAAACAAATGGCTAGAGATTTCTTCGTTAAACTTTATTTTGCTCCTGACGTCAGCCCTCAGACTTATAGGTGCAAAGGTATATTTCCCTAACTTCCTCAAATTTCCTGGGATTTATTCAAAGCTAATGTGCATTTTGATGAAGTCAAGCAATCACTTTTTGATATGAAATAGCTCAAAGTACTTGGGCCTGATGGTATGTACATCCTTTTTCAAAGCCAATGGGAAATTGTGGCTTCCTCTTTGTTTGCTATGATCGACTCAATTTTTAAAGGTGATCCCATGGATTCGAGTTTGAATAGTAGTTATTTAGCCTTATTCCTAAAGTCGATTGTCCTTCTACCATCAAGGAATCCAGACCCATTAGCTTATGCTCTGTTGCTTACAAGCTGGTGACAAAAATTATTGCCAATTAACTCAAACACTTTATGCCACAGTTGATCCTCCCTTTCCAATCTTGTTTTGTCAAAGGACAGAATATCATAACAATATAATCATCGCTCAGGAGGTTATTCGTTCTATGAGGACGAAGCAAGGCAAGAAGGGATGGCTAGCTATCAAAGTAGACCTGGAGAAGGCTTTTGACAAACTAAGCTAGGCTTTTATTGAAGGCACTCTTCTTGATGCTGGGTTTCCTACTAGAATAGTTAGATTTATTATGCAATGTATCATTTTACCCAGTATGTAGATCTTATGGAATAGCAAGCCTACCTAAACTTTTGTGCCATATAGAGGCGTAAGGCAAGGGGACCCTTTCTCCCCTATATCTTTGTCCTCTATATGGAGGGCTTATCTCAAGCTATTTCTTAGGCGGTGCAAAAGAAATAGGAAATAATCAAGTTAGGACGTTAAGGGCCTCTATTAACCCATTTTTTTGCCGATGACCTTATACTATTTGGGGTACTTCTCAGTGATATCTTAATCTAATCCAACAAATCTTTACTGAATTTTATGAAGCATCAGGGCAAGTTGTGAGTCTTAGTAAAACACATATCGACTTCTCCAAGAATGTTAGCAAGCATGAAATAGATTGCATATGTGAGTTTTTCCAATTCCAACAAACAGATAACCTTGGCAAATACCTAGGTGTACCTCTCCTTCACTCCATAGTCACTAGATATACTTATGGCTACCTTGTTGAAAAATATAAGAAAAGCTTCCTAATTGGAAATCAAAATCTCTCTCACTAGTTGGGCGTATTACACTTGCAAAATCTATTTTAAGTGACATACCTTACTATACTATGCAATCCACTGTACTTCCTTCTCATGCCTCAAAGCTATTGAGAAAATCATCCGCAGATTCATATGGGGTTCAGTTGGAGTCAACCGAAAGCCAAGTCTTCTTAATTGTAAGGACTTGTGTCAGCAAGTTCAATAAGGTGGTAGGGATTTGAAAAATATGGAAGCACATAATCATGCCTTCCTAGCCAAGCTTGCTTTCAATCTCATTACTCAGCCACATCACCTTTAGGTTCAAGTTTTGCGAGCAAAGTATAATTAATCTCAGGTTACCAACTACCAATTTAGGACCAAAACCTCCTCGCAAGTTTGGCAGAGCATTGGTTAAATATGGGATAACACCACCCTACACCTGGAATGGAAGCTGGGTGATAGTAAAAATATTAGATTTTGGTAGGACATTTGGGTTGGTGAAATGGGCCCATTAAAGCATCTCACTTATGCGGATGTCTCTGAAGGAGATCTTAACAAGACAATATATGATTACCTTGATGACCAAGACTGCTAGAAATATGACATTTGCAACATTTACTATGCTAAACATCAAGCTGCAAATTGCCAAGATGATATATTCCATCCTAAGATCTAGACCTCACTCTTGTTTCTGGAACCGTACTTCAACTAGAGCTTTTACTGTTACATCAGCTTATCAAGCCTAGAGGAGCATTTGTGGCACACTCATGAAAAGCATTGGAGTTGGATCTAGAAATGGCTAGGGCTATAAAAAGCAAGAATCTCTGGTTAAGTTTTAAGAATCGGCTTCTCATAAATGCAGAGCGAGTAAGAAGGGGCATGATTGATATAAGTACTTGTGAACTTTATCACTTAAGTCCTGAAGATCTAGATTCCAAGCAATGATATGCACCACTTCTTTACCAAGCCCTTCACGGATTGGTTGGTCTAGAATCTTAACCAGAGGATCAAAGAAGTCAACTGGAGACTCTTTTTTGGATATTTCACTTGGAAACTCTGGGACAACAGGAATAGATTCATTTTTTCAAAGGATTCATTGCCTTGTGTAATTCTTATTTATTAAGTTCATTCTCTTGTTTATCATTCCACTAATCTTTACATTAATAGCTAGATTTGAACTCACGATATGACCATATCTTTGAAATGAGCTGCATCGTGTAAGAACCTTTATCATGCCACTAATCCTCATATCACTGATACAACTCTTTTTCAACGTACATTAAAGGGACTAATTTTTATTTAAGTAAAGAAGACAATTGTAATCAGTAATCCATATGATGTTCTTTCTTCGTCAAGGCTTTAAAATCTTCATTCATTATTCATAACTACTTCTGGAGCCGCTAATTTGGGACTTACAAACAAGCAGCTACAGACACAAAAAAACAACTTTTCTTTTCTTTGTCTCTTATCCAGAAACAAATCCTCTCATCATCACTTTTTTTCATTTTCACTCATTATAGGATTAAAAAATGAATGGTTAAGATGTAATCTTTTATAAAACTATTATTCTTTTATTTTAAAATTTTCTACATAGTAAGTTGTAAGGATCAAATTTTAATAATTTTTTATTTTTCTCTTTTATAAAAAAATAAATGGTTGAAATTTATTATCTTATAAAATTATATTAAAAATAAAAAATAAACTATAAAAATGTGATCCTAACAGCTTTTAATTATAGACTATCTTAAAATAGAAAAATAATAATTTTATAAAAAACTGTATTTTAACCCTTTAGTTTTTAATCCTATAGTGGGTAGGGGTATTCACGAGATGGGCCGGGATTGAGATAACCCCCTCTTGTGTCCTGTCATGTCCCGAGAATGTCCCATCTCGAAGGGGTTCGGGACGGGAATTCTTGAATTCTATTTTTTTTATAAAAATTAAACTACTAGATATTTTATGCACAACCTGCCTATCAGTAATATATAATTAGAACGCAGAAAACAATAGAAGAAATTAAAACATATTAAAACAGAAAATAACATATAATCAAATTCTACTTTTGTCATAATTTGGTAAGGTTTATAATTAAGCATATACCTTCTGACCAAATTATAATTAAGCATACTGAAGTTTATAATCCACTTTAAAGGAAACAGAAGAAATTAAATTCCCCTAATATGATTACCGACTTAAAGCAACAAATACTATTAATTATGTTACAAATACTACTACTTCTTCAATTCTTCCACTTCACCAACTCAAATTACTGCTGTAAAGAAACAAAGACATGTGAGGAAGAGAAAAATAAAATTATCTAATAAATAAAACAAATAATATGATATAACCAATACTATTTTCTATTTTTTTTAAAAAAATAAAATAAATATTTATTTATTTTTTTATAAAAAATATGTTCGGGACGGGACGAGAGTCCTGAGGGTCAGACCGAGACCCGTCCTGTCTTGACTCTTCCCTTTGTCCTGACCCAATATAGGGCATATTTGGATAGGCTTTTGGAAAATGAATTATGGAAAAAAGGCTTTTGGACAACTTTTAAAAAATGGCTTCTATAAAAGAGTTTATAGAAAAAATTGGTTCTGAATAATGAGGGTTTGGATGTTTATTACTAAAAGGACTTTTGTGATTGATAAATTATTAAAAATGGTATGAGATAAAAAAATATTATACCTCCAAATCTCTCTCATGTTCTCTCTTCTTTTTTCTCTTTTCTTTCTCTCATTTTCATTTCCTCCCGACAATCTCTCATCTTCTCTCTTTCATCTCTCTCGCTCATTTTCATCTTTAGTAGGCAAATGCAATGGAGGAAGGAGATGGAAGAGGAAGAGGAAGTAGACGAAGGAGGAAGAAGATAGACGAGTAAGAGGACAAAAGAGGAAGTAGACGAAGGAGGAAGAAGATGGAAGAGGAAGAGGATGGAAGAAGAAGATAAGGAGGAGGAAGAAGAAGAAAAATGAGAGAAGAGAAGAAGAGAAAAGAGAGTGTAAGAAAAAATATGAGTAAAATAATAATTAAGTAATTTATAAATTTTTTTACTATTTTTAGAAGCCATTCCTAATAACTTATCTAAAACTATAGTTTAATCTAATTTTTTTTTAAATAAATATAATTATTTATTTTAATTTTTTTAATATAAGGCTGTAAACTCTTTTAAAATTGTAATTTGTTATTTGCATACATATTCCCATCTCAATCTTTTATTGGACGGACGGAGCCGTGCCGGGACAAAAAACTTTGAACCCCCCAATAGTGGGATGAAGAGAAGAGGAGAAAAAGTGACATAGAGGATCCAAATCCCTCCGATCACCGGCTTCTGGACGACCCTACTCATTTTACTCTATTCCTTTCGCCGGAGCTCCGTTAAGCTTGGTGTTCCGTTTTCTTGTAATCTTCCATTACTATCGGTTTTTATTGTTTCTAGAATATTCTCTTTTGCTTCCGCCCCGCCTTTTTGGGTCTTCATATTCCCATTTTGCCAGTATTATCTCGACTCACCGTCCTTTTGTTAGTTCGGAGTTTGACAAGGCGAGGTATCGGTCAACTTTAGTCTCAAGGTACTTAATTCTTTTTTTTGATTCCGAGGAAGTGGTTACTGGAATTTTTATATAATTCGTGATCAACTGTTTTTCCGGAAGGTAATGCTGTTTATATGATCTTCATTAAGGGGAAATGACTGCTCTTCATTTATCAGGAATTAACCAGAATTCATTTTCGGGTTATGGGTTCTAGAGTTCAGTTTATACGCGTGGGATATTTAACGACCCAATTAATGCTTTTAGGTCATCTCTGAATTAGAATTTTGACGAGAAGTCTGGTTTTACCCGGTAAATGATCTCTGGAAGACCATGAAGAAGGTGAGGAGAAAGATTAGCAAGTATGAATTGGGTCGTACCATCGGCGAAGGTACCTTTGCCAAAGTTAAATTTGCAAGAAACACGGAGACAGGGGAGAGTGTGGCTATTAAAGTAATGTCTAAGAGCAACATTCTTGAGCACAGAATGGTTGAACAGGTGTTATTTTCCTTTTGTTTTTCTTCTGTTCTTTGACAGAATTTCATGTTTCCGCTTCCACATATCAGTGATGAGTGTTGTGTTTTGAATCTGTAGTTCTCTTCGTAAAAGAGCTTTGAAAACCTTTAATGTGGGTTTTGTTATCTAATATTCTTTTTCCTTTTTATGAATCACATGTTTGTGAACAGAACACTTGAAACTTTCTATGAATAGATGTTATCAGCCTTCACATAAGCATGGTCTATGCTGTTGTATATGCATATTTATAGGTTATGTTGCTGTTATCTGTTGAATAGATAGCTAAGACATATGCATGAGGTCAAATTTTTCATAAACTTGCTGAATTTGGTTCGTAACATTATTTTTTGGCCACCAAGGTGAAAAATGGAGAAGCAAATTGACAGTTTGTTTTAGAACCATTATAAGGTAGATTGGTTAAGTTGAGTGATGGGGGATAGATTACCAATCAGGTGTAATGTGAGGCCTTATCTAAATCAGAAACATTTCTCACCTTAAGAAGGGGAACATGAAAAGGCTATGGATGTTCATTTTTAACGAATCCAGTTGTTTATCTTACAAAATCTTGATTCTTTAGTTTATTCTAGAGTACTATTACAAACATGAAGTTATAAGTTAACAAAGGTATGGATGCATGCTTACAATTCCATGTTGCATTGCATATGGAGAACCCTAATGACATGTAACTAAAGGTGCTTTTATATGCATTGTGATTCTAATCTCCCTTTCTGGCATATGACTGTTCTACAATAATTACGCCTACATCCCTCCAGTCAGCTCAGAAAAATTCTTTCCCTATGATAATGTTTCTTTGATGGATCTCATGTGGTAACTGTAATCAAAGGCTTGCTGTATGTATTTAATGACACATGTAACGCAGAACATTGATGCATGTTAGTGTTGAATTTGAGTCTACTCTTCATATTAACTGTTATAACTTGAATGCTGTTACAGATTAAAAGAGAAATATCCATTATGAAAATTGTCAGGCATCCCAATATAGTCAGGTTGCATGAGGTATGTGTGGGCACATCGTGATACATCAGCTATTTCCTTTCCCCATTTTAATTTTTTTGGATGAAATTAATTTTATTCATTTATAAACATTGTTTTTGAATTTCAGGTTTTAGCTAGCCAGACTAAGATATACATAATTCTTGAGTTTGTCATGGGAGGAGAACTATATGATAAAATTGTAAGACTGTTTTTTTTCACTTCTTATGCCATAGATTATTCTAGGTTGATTCTTCTTTGATTAATACTCAATTCTGACCATTTTAAGTTAGTAATGTTGAAGTGACGACTTTCTGGTTATGATGAGATTAGATGTATTCATGGTTCATGCATATATATATATTGTTTTTCTTTCATATTTCATGTTGCTATATCTTTTCTGGATGTTTAGGTTCAGCGGGGGAAGCTTTCAGAAAATGGATCTAGGCGCTACTTTCAACAACTCATAGATGCTGTTGCTCATTGTCACAGTAAGGGTGTGTACCATAGAGACTTAAAGGTAAAAGCAGATATATGGTATTAATTTTCTTTTCCATTCACTTTTCGTTCAGCATACCATGTTTCGATCCTGATTAATTCTGTAATCTATCCTGTTATAGCCTGAAAATCTGCTTCTTGATGCCTTTGGGAATCTGAAGGTTTCTGATTTTGGACTAAGTGCCTTGACTAAGCAGGTAAGAACAGGCATATTGATATGAAGGAGAAGACAAATAAAATGTTTGTGTTTTACTGGACTTTAATTTATGAGAAAATTTCACTTTCTTGCATCAAGAAAGCTGGCTCTTCCTTGTTATCCTGTTATCTATCCTGGACTTCAATTCTGTAATCTATCCTGTTATCCTTTACTCTTTAAGATTGCCCTTTCTCCTTTGTGCTCTCTTTCAGGTCGCTGGCCTCCTCCACACTACATGTGGAACCCCAAATTATGTTGCCCCAGAGGTAAAAGTGATTGCAAATTTCTGAATCTTTATATTTAAATAATTGCTGCATTGATATTTTCCTCTAGTGGTTGAACCAATTGCTGGATTTGATTAATGAATCTCATTGTCAACTTCAGTTTTCAAAAACTGACAAGACTTGTGATGTGAGAATTCATGTTATTTCATTGAATCGCTGGTTATGATATAGATCAAGATATGATGGAAAAACTCTGTATATTCTTTGTAAAACCTTTATCAAAAAGAAGAGTCATGATGGGTGTTGGATAAACTTATGGGGAAGGATTGAATTTGAAGGCAAAGCTGCTGAGGAAGTTGAGCATATTTCTCCATTTTTGGTTTTCTGCTTTGTGAAATTGAGCCCCTTTTCTTTATTTAGACATTTGTTTCAAATGGTAACTCGTGCTTCTGGGGTGATGGCATTTATATATTTATGAGCAGCACAGTGACTGGTCAAATTGGTAGCACTTTGTAAGTGCTACAAGTTGTGTGTGTTTTTTGGAAGTAATTGCCTATGACTATGCATAAGTTTGATTTTTGTCAATAAGAATCATAATCATATAAGCATTTCTCGTGTGACAGATTGTCTTACCAAAATGTCATCATGCAGGTTCTTAGCAATCTAGGTTATGATGGTGCAGCGGCTGATGTTTGGTCATGTGGCAACATCCTCTTTTTCCTTATGGCTGAATATCTTCCGTTTGAGGAGCCAAATCTACCAGCTTTGTTCAAAAGGGTATTTTACTTTTCCTAAGTCTAATGCAGAAGTAGAGAAACAAGAGGGCTTGAAAGAAGATAGATTAAGGGAGTGGAAGAATACTCTATATTGCGATTAATTTGTCAATTCTAGGTATCAAACTATGAATAATTAAATTTAACTAATATGTGTTTTATTGTTTTTCCATTCTGAACTGGATCCTATTATAATGTTGTAGTAATACTGAGAAAATCAATCTACAAAAATAAGAAATGAAATAAATGAAAAGTTACCCAATAATTTAAAAGGTAAATAAAAGAAAATTTTGAATGGTCAAAAAAACAATTAGCCAGCATACAGTTCATACAGTAACGGAAAAATTGCCCAAACTTATGAAGTAAACTTCAAAAATGGTAGTCATTCTGACCATGTCAGTTGTTACTTGTCACTTATATAAAGTGATAGATTAAGATGCATGGTTCTTAAGTTCAGGTTTATCTTCTGATAATATGGATTATCTTGTTGTCATGCTTAGAGACCATGAGAATTCTTTTTTGTGTAAACGTTTATTTATAGTAAAAAAATATTTACTGCTGCAGATTTGTAATTCATTATCTACTATTGTTTTCATTCTCCTTTAACCGCGCAGACTAATGCTGCGGAATTTACTTGCCCATTCTGGTTTTCCTCCGGGGCAAAGACATTATGACATAAAATACCGGATCCAAATCCTAAAACAGTAAGTGCATCAACTCACCTTATGTTGGACGGGTGTATGAATAATAAACTCTCAAATATGCATGCACTGCAGTATTTTGGAAATCCTGATGACTAAGAATGAACCTTGAAATATTATATTTTTATTTTTTTGCCTTTTCTTTTTCTTTGATCCGTTTCCACGTGATAGTTGATAAAGTTTGATGTTGGCTATTAAGGGCCTAACATAACCTTCTTCCTTTATTCAAACTTGGGGCGGGCTGTGAAACATAAGTAGAGTTGATTTGGAAAAAGCTTTTGGTCTTGTACCAACAGAAGGGATAATGGAACCTAGAAAAGAAAGATGTACATGTTGTGTAATTCAGAGCTACACAAGAAATATATAAGGGTACGAAAATTAGTCTAAAAATGTTTGGAGATGAGACAAAAGACTTCCCCATAAGGATTGGTTCACATAAAAAATGATAGAATCCTAGATAGGTAGGGAGAAATATGAAAAGAAGTCTGTATTTGATAAGGTCCCAGGAAAATTTGAGCTGACTTATTCAAGGAAAAAACGGAAAATAGGGACAGGGAAACAATCACGGAGCCCATGATCAGTTGGTTAATTGTGTTATCAGTTATTTTGTTTTTTTTATTCTTTTTATTTTCAAAAGACGTGGGATATGCTCACTGATATTTAGGGACTACTCCATAAGGTTCCCTTACTGTCAACATTATAAATCTGACTGCGCCATGAACGAGAGGCATCATTCCAGAACATATCTTTCTGTAAAGGAGATTCTCCTAGGTCTATTTACAAGTAAGCGTGAGATCCTTACCTTAGTTGTGAATAGAAGTTCCTTCTCTTTTGGTTTCTATTCTTATCCCTCAAAACAGTAACTGGGCCCTATCAAATTTGGCATCAGAGCCATGGTGGAAACCAGAGCTTCACGAAATCCTTCTCAGGCAGACAACCCAAACCCATTTTCAGGAGACAACGACCCACTAGTCACCATTGCTGAACGTTTGCAGACGCTTGAATTACTGTCCGAACGAGTTGCAGGTCTGGAAGCAGCCTCAGAACGGAGTTGACGGAGGGGGATGCGTTCGCACTGGGAGGCAGATAGCGAGGACGATCCTGACTCCTCGTTGCGACGCCGCATGCCATATACAAAGATGGAATTTCCAAAGTTCAGTGGAGGGGACCCGAGGGGATGGATCTTGAAGGCTGAGAAATATTTCCGTTACTATGGTACTCCAGACGACTTGAAGGTGGACGTAGCATCCATGTATCTCGAAGGGGACGCTCTGGACCTCTTCTCATGGATTAACGGCGATAGAACAATGCTGTATTGGGAAGAACTCGTACGAGCTTTGCAAGAATCGTATGGCCCACCTGAATTTCAAAATCCTGACGAGTTTCTGTGCAGTGTCCGACAAACTGGCACGGTGGCCGACTTCCGTGCGGAGTTCGCCCGGCGTTCTGCCCACGTTAAAAACTGGCCGGAACATTGCTTGATCGGCGTGTTCATCAACGGACTGAAAGAAGAGCTCAAGGCAGACGTCCGACTACACAAGCCTCAAAGCGTATTCAAGGCAGCTAGTCTTGCGCAGGAAATGGAGAACAAGATGAAGACTGCAATTGGGCCTAAGTATACTCACTCTTCAGGCCCAGGGAGGTTCCAGCCCAGCTATCCTGCAAATTCGACCCGGGACACTAGAACGAATGTCTCATACAGAACAGCAAGTGCATCCTCATCAGGCACAAAAGCAGTACCTACGTCACTGTCACCGGAGCTTCAACGTAGACGGGATAAAGGATTGTGTTTCCGTTGCAGTGAACCTTTTCGGCCCCGGTCATCGCTGCAGTGGCTCATTCTCACTCATGGAGATCACGGAGGAAGGAGAGGAAGTAATGACTCCTTTGATGGAAGAACACGAAGAAGGCACAGAAGATACAGAAGCAGAAATATCCCTTAACGCTATCCTGGGCAAATCATCAGCGTCTACGATGCGTTTGAAAGGAACCGTGAGGGGTAGAGACATGATGATTCTGGTTGATAGTGGATCAACCCACAACTTTGTATCGGAGGCTGTAGTGACAGAATTAAAGTTGCCTACACAGCAAGTGCACCCGTTTGGAGTGCAGATTGGAAATGGTAGTACTGTGAAGTGTAACCGGGTATGTTCTGCTTTAGAGGTAATCATCGCTGATTTGGTCAGAAAGCAGGATTTTTTCCCCTTCTCCTTGGGAGGGACTGATCTAGTATTAGGAATTAAATGGCTGGCTTCCTTAAACACTGTGCAAGCTAACTGGAATGAGATGTTCATGATCTTCTGGGTTAATGGGAAGAAGTAAATACAGGGGGAGATGGGATGGAAACTCTTAATGTGGAAGGGGTAACATCGACACCCAAAGCAGAGGTGCAGCTGCATAGTTTGCTCATAAATACAGGGGGAGATGGGATGGAAACTCTTAATGTGGAAGCTATCTGTGGAGAATTCCCTACTGTCTTTGCAGAACCAATCACCTTACCTCCTGCACGGGGCCGTTATCATTCGATCACTCTAAAAGCGGATGCCAACTCGCCAAATTTACGGCCCTACAGATACCCACATTCACAGAAGACAGAGATTGAGACCCAAGTTGCAGAATTGTTAAGAAGGGGTTTTATTAGACCCAGTGCTAGCCCCTTTGCAAGCCCGGTCCTATTGGTAAGCAAAAAGGATGGGTCCTGGCGGCTCTGTATTGACTATCGCCGCCTAAACCAAATTACAATTCCAGATAAGTACCCTATTCCTAACATTGATGAATTGCTAGATGAATTACATGGAGCTACCTATTTTTCAAAAATAGATTTGCGTTCTGGGTACCACCAAATACTAGTTATGCCTTCTGACATTCATAAAACTGCATTCCGAACCCATTCGGGGCATTATGAATTTGTGGTAATGCCATTTGGTCTCACTAATGCCCCCGCAACTTTTCAGTCGACTATGAATGATTTATTCAGACCCTATTTGAGGAAGTTTGTACTGGTATTCTTTGATGACATCCTCATCTATAGTCCCACTGCTCACCAACACTTTGAGCACCTTCAGCTGGCTTTATCTTGCTGGAGCACTCTTTCCATGCAAATGCCAAGAAATGTTCCTTTGGACAGACCAAGATTGACTACCTTGGCCATATTGTGTCCAACAAGGGGGTAGAAGTGGTGCCAGAAAAGATTGTTGCAGTCATAAATTGGCCTCCTCCCTCAACTGTTAAAGAATTACGGGGATTCCTTGGGTTGACAGGCTATTATCGTCGCTTCGTTAAGAATTATGGGTTGATTGCGCGACCACTGACTGAATTGACCAAAAAGGCAGCCTTTGCATGGACAGAAGGGGCACAAAGCGCTTTTGACGCACTTAAACAGGCATTGACTACCACCCCTGTCTTGAGGCTGCCAAACTTTACCCTTCCCTTTACGGTGGAGTGTGATGCGTCCATGGAGGGAATTGGGGCAGTATTAATGCAAGAAGATCATCCGATAGCCTATTTTAGTAAAGGCTTCTCATTCTCCAACCAGTTTAAATCTGCTTATGATCGGGAACTCTTGGCATTAGTATTGGCTGTCCAGCGATGGAGACGCTACCTTTTGGGCCACCATTTCACTGTCCTAACAGATCATCACAGTTTAAAGCATTTGCTAGAACAGAAGATAGTGACCAACTCACAACAACGACTCATCATTAAGTTGCTGCCATTCGACTTTTCCATCACTTACAAATCAGGAAAAAGTAATGCAGCAGCAGATTCCCTTTCCAGGAGGCCTCACCAAGCTGATTTTTTCCATATAGTAGTTCCTATGGTGGATGATCTTGCTCAATTACCGCAAGCACTCCTAGATGACCCCGACACACGAGCCATAATTGATGAACTGCAGTGCCACCCAGATCCTTCCTCTAATTACAGCTTGGTAAATGGGCGGCTATACTACAAATTCAGAGTGGTCATCCCGAATCAATTAGAGCTCAGACACAAGTTGATAGAGGAAGCTCATGCTACACCCACAGGAGGTCATGGTGGCTATCTAAAAACTCTGAAAAGGGTGAATTCCCATCTCTATTGGAAAGGATTGAAGAACGACGTCAAGTACTTCATCCAAAGATGCAAAACTTGCCAGCAGAATAAGTACCAGACACTTGCCCCTGCTGGTCTCCTACAGCCTCTCCCTATTCCAGAACGAATTTGGGAGGATATATCCCTTGACTTCATTTCGGGACTTCCCAAATCTAGGGGACATAATGTAATTTTGGTGGTTGTTGACAGACTAAGCAAGTACGCTCATTTTATGGCCATGTCCCACCCATACACTGCATCCTCCGTGGCACAACTCTTTTGTAAAGAAATTGTTCGCCTCCATGGCATCTCGCGTTCCATAGTTTCAGATCGCGACCCGCTTTCCTTAAGTTTGTTCTGGCAGGAATTGTTTCGTTTGAGCCGCACCCGCTTGAAAATGAGCACGGCCTACCATCCTCAATCTGATGGGCAAACCGAGGTAGTCAACCGCTGCCTCGAAACTTACCTACGGTGTTTCACTCACGAACAACCCAAACGGTGGTCTGACTTCTTATGTTGGGCTGAATATTCCTTTAACACTGGCTTCCATGTCGCGGCAGCCACTACCCCATTCAAGCTGGTGTATGGGAGAGAACCTCCTCCTTTGATTCCTTACGTCAAGGGAGAAACTGCAGTGGCCGACATCGAAGATCAGCTGGAGTTACGAGACGACGTGCTGCGGGTTCTAAAGGACAATCTGTTAAAAGCACAGAATCGCATGAAAACCCAAGCTGACCTCCATCGTCGAGATCTCCAATTCCAGCCAGGGGATGTGGTGTGGTTGTGTCTACAACCATACCGTCAGAGTTCCTTAGCCAAACGGCGATTTGAGAAGCTGTCACCTCGGTTCTTTGGGCCGTACAAGGTCCTCCATCGAGTTGGAAATGTTGCCTATGAATTGGAACTACCTCCAGAAGCTCAAATACACCCTGTTTTTCACGTCTCACTACTCCGACCTGCCCTTGGCCATGATCTGCCGCTTGCCCTGACTCCTTTACCATTATCCTCTGATCTAGAGTTATTACTCACACCTGCGAAGGTATTGCAGCATCGATGGGTTACCCACAAAACATTAGAACTGTTGATTCAATGGGCAGGAAAACCAGCAGAAGAAGCTACATGGGAAGATTATGACTTACTGATGGCGCAATTCCCTCAATTCCGACTTGAGGACAAGTCGTTTTTTCAGGGGGGAAGTAATGATAAGGTCCCAGGAAAATTTGAGCTGACTTATTCAAGGAAAAAACGGAAAATAGGGACAGGGAAACAATCACGGAGCCCATGATTAGTTGGTTAATTGTGTTATCAGTTATTTTGTTTTTTCTATTCTTTTTATTTTCAAAAGACGTGGGATATGCTCACTGATATTTAGGGACCAGTCCATAAGGTTCCCTTACTGTCAACATTATAAATCTGACTGCGCCATGAACGAGAGGCATCATTCCAGAACATATCTTTCTGTAAAGGAGATTCTCCTAGGTCTATTTACAAGTAAGCGTGAGATCCTTACCTTAGTTGTGAATAGAAGTTCCTTCTCTTTTGGTTTCTATTCTTATCCCTCAAAACAGTAACTGGGCCGTATCAGTATTAAATTATGAAGTTAGAATCTAACTCCACAAATTAATAAAGAAAAAGGAAAATCTTCATCAGAATATGACTAAGAATCTTAACTCATATAACTAACAAAGCCTAAGGAGAATCTCCAATGATAAATTAAATATTGAATTAATTTCTGGATGACTTTTTACATATGATAAAACTTAATATTTATAAACAGAGACTACCTAACATTTAGGTCTACTAACCCATGACTGACTTGAACCTATTTAATAAATTATGTAAAATAAAATATTTGACTCAGTCAATAATCTTAACAGACTCCACTATTCTTAAACTTGTGTTGCACTGAAACTAACCCCTAAAATCACTATTAAAACCCTTAAAATAAATATTAATAAAATAAAATCAAACTAATTCAATTTTTTAAATTAGACTTCAAAATCAGAACTCTATCAAAAAATCATCAGCCTTGTTTCACTTGGTTTTCAACGTTCCAATTGAGTGCATCCATGTAGAGATGGATGCAAGTTTTTTTTTTGGGGGGGGGGTTACCTATAAAAAAGTGTTGAAAATGCATGCTTTTTACAGATAATATAGTCTTTGTTGCAAAGTCAAGAGAAGAGATTAACTCTAAACTTAAAAACGGAGATGGATTGAAGGGTTTCCGCCTGCATTTAAGTAAGAGAATATGTGTTACAAGTTCAATAAGAGACAAGTTAGAAATGATTTGATAGTTAAAATTTGGGACCAAATCATACCACAAGTGCTAAAATTCAGTATATGGGATTGATAATACATGATGACAGTGGAATTGATAGGAACTTTACACATAAAATACAAGTTCGGTGGTTAAAATGAAGAAAGGCATATGAGTGTAATAAAAAAGTACCTAATAAACTTAAGAGAAAAGTTTTATTGAATTGCTGGGAGACTGACTATTCTCTTGACTTGATAGTGAATGTTGGGCATCAAAGGGACGAGAGAAAAATTGGGGTAGCAAAGATGAGGATATCAAGATGAACATGTGGATACAAGAAAAGATAAGATTGTTAATGACCATATACAAGAAAAAATTGGCATGGCATCAGTTAACATGGTAGAAAATTGTTTAAGGTGGAGGCGCTAGTGAGGAGGATGGAATAGATGGTCCTGGGTTACGTAAAGAGGGGTAGAGAATGAGCAACAAGAATATCCAAAAGAGTTGGATGTTGATAACTTTTTGGTAAACAATATATCTAAGAGCTTGTTGTTAATAAAACACAATGGCATTGGCAATCCATGTAGAGGTGGGAATTTAGGGGGTCGTGCTTATTTGAGCCAGCCTAATTAAGCCTGATTAGGGCAAATGGTTCTCATACGCAAGGCTCAACCTTAAACAACTGGGCTAATGGGGCAGCCTGTTAGCCTTTTTTACTTTCTTTCTTTTGATTTTTTTTATTTTTCTTTTAAGAAAACAAGAATATGAATTTTGGCATGGATAAACTTATAATTGTGCAATTCAAGTTCAACTCATAAATCTTCAACTCTAAAAATCAAAACAATACAATGCAATCTTCATAGTTCGTACAAATGTTGCAATTCATGTTCAAGGCACAAATTGGCTAAACTCATAATGACAGAAAAATAAACAAACAATAAGCAACTTGGAAGAAGTTATATCTCTCCATTAAAGTACCAATCCCTGCTTATATACTCCTGACAGTTGCTGCATGCTTAGCAATTGAATCTTTCTTTCTTTGTTTTCTCCTTTGCTGTTTTTGGTATAAATTGTAGCGTATTCGAATTCAAGAAATAAGAAAAGATCCGTGGTTCATTAAAAGCTATGTTCCTGTTAAACTCGGGGGAAGATGAGGAAGTGAACTTGGATGATGTTCGGGCTGTGTTTGATAACAATGAGGTTTGCTATTTCTCTTTGGATGTTAATTTGCGTAAATAAGTAGTTATAATGCATTTCTGCAATATACTCATTTTATCATGAATGTATTGCATCTAGATGAAGAAATCTACTACAAGATGCAAAAAGATGGTTCATATATGTAGTATGTCGTTGTCCTAAGATGGATAGGATATTGAAAACGTGCATTTGATGTTACATGTATGACAATGGTAGTTAAGTCTAGGTTTCTCTTTTTCAACATAAAGGTGGAACATTACCCAAAAGATAAATGAAATAAAGGGGAAAATAAGTGCGTGAGATATGTGCGTTTGACCTACTGGGTCAGGGAATATATGCTTGTCAAGTTGAATAAAAATGTATTATCGTAGATTCAGGACATGTGTATAGATGGATGCCTTGTGAACTTTCAATTGTAATACCGAGCAACAAAAATGCTGTGTGAGTGGATAATTAGTTTTAGACTTCATATACAATGGTCTTATATTGCATGGCTCTTTCTGTTTATTCACTTTTTGACAGGACACGTGTAGCTGAACGGTAAGAAAATACTAAGGGCGGTCCTTTGACAATGAATGCATTTGAGATGATAACTTTATTACAAGGATTGAACCTATAAGCCCTATATGATAGAGTTAAGAGCTGTATTATTAGTTTCCATATTCTGCGTTTTTCAAGGTTTTTTGTTGCACTAATTCAAAAGATATTCTTTTGCTGTCCTAACAGGACTACATAAAGAGGCAAACTCGTTTTGTATCTCGTAAGCCTGCAAACATTATAATTGCATCCGTGGAAGCTGTTGCAGAATCAATGGACCTTAAGGTCCACTGTCGCAGTTAAAAGGTACCACTCTGCATGTCTGCCTTTGTGTTAGATGTAGTTGGATGATGCAAAAGTATAAAAGAAAAAGTTGGATAATGCAATTTCTTGAGGAGATTAAAGCTGATGGGAAGCTGTAGTGAAATAAATAAATAAATAAATAAATAAAAAAAAAAACTCAATGGGGTTACCAGTTTACTTGGCAAGACACCCTGTACCCCCCCCCCTTAACTGATGAAAAAAAAATGAGAAAATTTTAGACAATGACCATTGTAGTTAATTTATTTCTTTAAGCCCTCAAAAAATTCTTAAACTTCACACCAATTTTGGGGGCTCAATTGAAATTAACTTTGTAATGTCAAAAGATAGAAATATCCCTCCAGTGAAAGAAAAAAGAATTGGGACTTCAACAAAAACAATGAGGAAAATTAATAAAACAAATAAGGGCTTTAACAAGAACAACAAGAAAATTAATAAGTCGAATAGGAGAATTAACAAAAACAAAAAGAAAATTAACAAGATAAATAGGGTCCTTAACAAAAAGAATAGGAGCTTTAACAGTAACAATAATGGAAATAATAAGACAAATAGAACATTAACAACAATAAGAAAATTAACAAGATAAATAGGGACATTAATAGAACAAATAAGAGCATTAACAAGACAAATAAAGGTCTTGTTAATACATTTATTGTTCTTGTTTAAACTTCTATTTATCTTATTAATACCTTTATTTTTTTCTTTCACTAGTGAGATATTTTTGTCTTTTAGCATCATAAAATTAATTTCAGTTCAGCTTCTGGACTGTAGTGAAGTTTCAAACTTGTTGGGGCTTTTAGGAATAAATTAGTTACAATGGCCATTGTCTAAAATTTTTTAAAAAAGTTTATGGTTAACAAAATTGTTAAATGTTTATTTGTCCATCTAATAAAAAAATGTCAAAAGTTCGCCCGTCTAATCATCAATTTTGGTTCCGCTACTGCTAACGGCCCTTTTGGTCCACGAAAAAGAGACCGAGGGAATTAGAAAATTCAAATTTTCTATAGGCGACAGCTATTTGGTTTCAAAGTTTCCTAAGAAATTGATCTCCCGCACAGCCAGATTTTCCTACATTTGGTGGAAAATCAGTTCCCACCATTTTGGTTGGATCTGATTTTCCATCAATGGTGGGGAGTAAAAAAATACAAATTTCCCCCCTTTATATATATAAAGTCGTCATCACTGAAGTTGTGAAGTCATCCGCTTCAGCTTTGAAGAACAACGTGGCTGACAAAGCTTGTGATCTCGACCTTGAAAGTGGGTTGGTAGAGTTACATATCATCTTAGGCTCTCGTTCTTCTTCTTATCTAAGCTTCTTGTTCTTCTTCTTGTTTAAGTTAGCAAGTATGAGTTTGAGGGAGTGAAAATGGGGATGTAGCTAAGACGAAAGTAGGATGGGAGAAGTATTTTTTAGAACTTTGTTATCCTCTTCTCCATTTTTGGCTCTTCCTCTTTTTCGTCACCATCACCATCGACCTAAATTTCACTCCTCTTATATGAATTTGTGGGTTTTTTTCTATGAATTCACAAATCTCTAAACTTATCTTTGACTTCCTCTTCGTCATTTGAGCTTATGTGTCTTCTTATTGTTTATGAATACCTCTGTTTGTAAGGTAAAAAATCAATTTTAAACTAAAGAAATCTATTTTGAGATGGACATAACTTTCTCAATTCAACTTTAAATTTGACAATGACCTATCACTATAAAGCTCTTTGAGTTTAGTTTCTAAAGAAATATGACTCGTTTCAAAATCTATTGTATTTTGAAGGATATGATTGAAAGAAGAAACACACTAAACAAAATTGAAAGTTATAGCAGTTGATTTGTAGTGGTTAGATGAAAACCGCTGCAAAGTGTCACTTTGTAG
This sequence comes from Leucaena leucocephala, assembly GCA_037074615.1. Lineage (NCBI taxonomy): Eukaryota > Viridiplantae > Streptophyta > Magnoliopsida > Fabales > Fabaceae > Leucaena > Leucaena leucocephala. Next base: position 13,564,362 of record CM073537.1, read on the forward strand.
CAGTTTGGATGTTAACTACTGTAAATTTGTAGCTGTTTGACTTTGAACAGTGTCCACAGAGACATTTGTAGCAATTTCAACCACTACAAATATGGCGCCAAGCTCACACTATAATGTGGGAACACAGTTGTAGTGGTTACCACTATTAATATTCACGCCACAACCCGCGAAACTTTTCCAGCAGTTAAAACTGCTATGAAAATCCAAGCGGATAAGCTATGGGAGTTTGTAGTGGTTAAAAATTGCATCAAACTTCCCAACGGATAAATTGTTTTGGCTTTTACAGCGGTTATAAATCGCTGTAAAATACCCTGAGAAAAGTGACCTCTAGGGTCAGTTTTCTAGTGGTTACAACCACTGCAAAGGTCCACGAAGATCGATGCTTGGCTACGTGTCAGAGACAGTTGGATATTTGCAGCAGTTTGTCTTTGTAGAGATATTATATGATATATAAATATTTTGTTATTAGTATATAGGATATGCAATTAGTATATAGGATATGATATGATACTGATATGATATTCTATCATTAATGTCTAGGGTGCTCTATTGTGTATATATAGCTACTCAGCATATCAATAAATATAAGTACTTTTCTCTTTAAATCAATATGGTATCAAAGCAGCAGATCTGGGTTGACGTTCGGTCGCTTTTTTGCCTTCTTTTTTTTGTTTGGTTTTTTTGCCTCTATTTTCTGACAACTTTGTGCTTTCCATTGACGTCCCATTTCCTGACGATAAATTAGGACACGCGCCAGGCAGGGAAGGTTGCAAGGCTCCGATAGGCATCTCCCTGAAGTTTCATCGCCATCCCAGTAGCACGTGAGTGTCACGTGCCACCGCCAGTTTAGCCATCAATTGAGCCGGCGCGTGAGGCCTTCTCCGGTGACCTTTTTCGACGGCGCTGCACTCCTTTGGGATCGACTCACCTTCCTTGCCATACTCCTGGAGTTTTGTGCCCTAGTTTTGACTTTCTCATACTGGATCTTTCGTTGTTGATCTGGATTTTTTGGCTGCAGATTTGAAGTTTCTGATTCCAGACCATTTTGTTTGCTGTTTTGATTTTATTTGACCCCTAGAGTGGTCTTCCTCTACTTGTTTGAATATTAGTTCTCATGGAGCTCCCAATGAAGCTACGGCAATTGGGTAATCTAGTTCTTTTAGTTAATCGTTGTCTGGTTGTTTTCATTTTCATTATTGATCTTTTGTTTTATGGCTGCAACTAAGTCTACCACAATTTCTGAGGTGGTTTTAGTAGTCACTAAGATTACTGAATACAAATTAACGTGGAGAAATTATCTAGATTAGAGTAAATCTATTCGTATTTATTTTCGAAGTATTGAGAAAGAAGATCACTTGACCGATAATCTCCCAAAAGAGAAAGATCCCTCTCGCAAGTCATGGTTAAGGGATGATGCAAGGCTTCTTTTATAAATTCGTAACTCTATTGACAGTGAGATCATGCCCTCTATTACTCATTGTGAATTTGTTAAAGAACTAATGGACTACTTGGCATTCTTATACTCAGGCAAGAATAATATTTCTCGAATATACGAGGTTTACAGATCTTTCCATTGCACTGAGATGCCGAATGATCGTCTCCTTACCGCCTTTTTTATGGATTTCAAAATAATGTATAAAGAGCTAAACGCCCTCGTGCCTATTTCTGATTAGAGGAAGGTCAATGTGTCTCACCGAGAGCATATGGATACCATGAGTTTTCTTACTGCACTTTCTCCTCGATATGCGGCTGCTCATTCTCAAATTTTATTTGGGGCTTAGCTCCCCTCTCTTGAAGAAGCCTTCTCTCATATGTTAAGAGCTGAACAAACCTCTTCATCGGCCTCTATTGTGCCTACTAGCGCGTTGCTCAGTCGTGGTCAGAATAATACTCGTGGGCCACCTAACCATCGTGGTGCTACACCATGGGATCCTAATCAGGAGTTGAAGGATGTGATCTGTTACTACTATAAGGAACTAGGTCATATGAAATGTACGTGTTGTAAACTTCAGAACAAACAGAATCAACAAAATTCTCCACATGTGGCCATAATAGTTAATGACACGGTTACCATTTCTGCTACTGAATATGCTTAATTAAAGTTTGGCAATCCTCCTGCTAGTGCTGCTATTGCCACAGGTAATGAGGCTACTGCCCTTGTCTCTTCTTCCTCCAAATGGATTATAAACTCTGGTCCTACTAACCATATGATAGGTAACTGCACTCTTTTCTCCACTTATAATTCTTATGCTAACCCTTCTAACATCACTATTGCGAACGGTTCCCAATCCTGTGTTCTTGGTTCTGGCACTGTTGAACCTAGCTCTTATATTCATTTGGAATTTGTGCTCAATGTCCCTAACCTTGCTTTTAACCTTTTGCCCTCTAGTAAACTTGCTCTTCAATTAAACTGTTTGGTCTTACTCTTTCCTGGCCGTTGCTTGATACATGATCTTTTAACGAAGAAGATTATTGGCAGAGGTTATGAATCTGGTGGTCGTTACTTCGTTGATGATCAAGGATCTCGTGCGATGGCTTGTGCCGGTGGTGTCACTCTTTTTGAAGCACATTGTCGTTTGGGTCATTTATCTTTATCATCTTTGAAAAAGGTTTATCCTCAGTTTTAGCATTTATCGTCATTAGATTGTGAGTCATGTCAGTTTGCTAAACATCATCGTCTTCCTTTAGTTTCTCGGGTCACTAAATGAGCTTCGTCTCTTTTTGAGTTAGTGCACTCTGATGTTTGGGGTCCGTGTCTAGTTGAGTCAAAAGCTGGTTTCAAGTATTTTATTACATTTGTTGATGATTATTCCCGTACTATTTGGTTATATTTAATGAAACATCGTTCTAAGTTGTTCTCTCATTTTTGTGCCTTTACTGTCGAAATTAAAAATCAACTCAATACTTCTATCCATATTTTGTGAATTATTAATGCTAAAGAATTTCTGAATCCTTTTGCTCTTTTATGCTTCAAAATGGAATTCTTCATCAATCATCTTGCGTGGATACATCGGCTCAGAATGGTGTTGCTGAAAGAAAAAATCGCCACTTATTAGAAGTACCCCGTGCCCTTTTGTTTCAAATGCAGGCTCCAAAACCCTTTTGGGTAGATGTGTTCTCTACTGCTTCCTTTCTCATTAATCACATGCCTTCCTCTATTCTTGATGGTCATATTCCTTACACTACTCTCTTTCCTTCCAAACCTATGTTTCCCATTGACCCTAAGATTCTTATATATGTGTATTTTGTTCGAGATGTGCGTTAAAGTGTCTCTAAATTAGAGCCTAAGTCCCTCAAGTATGTCTTCCTGGACTACTCTTGTGTTCAAAAAGGTTATAGGTGTTTCTCTCCTTCTCTTAATCATTATCTAGTTTCTGCTGATGTTACCTTTCAGGAATCTGTTGCTTATTTTGCTTCCCTCACCATCACCTGCCCCAGCTCCCGTACTAGCACCTGGTCAACCACCTTTGTCTCAGGTATATATCAGACGTTTGAAGGGAATCACTACTGCCATTGTGCCATATTCTGCCCCACCATTATCTACTTCCTCATCAGATCCTACAGAGAGCATTACTCAGGTTGAGCCTGACCCGGTCCTTAACTCTGAGATACCTCATGTTCCTGATCCAGATCCCTCTGTCGGTCTGCCCATTGCCCTCCGCAAAGGTAAACACACTTGTATCTATCCTATTTCTTCTTTAGTTTCATATAACCACCTCTCCTCTACTTCTTATGCCTTTGTTGCTTCTTTAGACACTATTTCAGTACCTCAATCTCTTCCTGAGGCCTTGTCCTACCCGGGTTGGCGTACTGCTATGGAAAAGGAGATGGCAGCCCTTAATCGTGCATGTATGTGGTCCTTAGTTGATTTACCGGCAGGAAAGAAAGCCATTGGGTGTAAATAGTTGTTGACCCCTAAAACTAAGCCCGATGGCACGCTTGAACGCCTTAAAGCTCGCCTTGTTGCTAAAAGCTATGCTCAGAAGTATGGTGTTGACTACTCTGAGACTTTTTTCCCTATGGCCAAGCTCTCCTCTGTTCGTCTTTTTATATCTCTGGCTGATACTTATAGTTGGGATCTCTCTCAACTAGATATCAAAAATGCCTTCTTACATAGTGATCTTTTGAAGAAGTGTACATAGAGCAACCACCCGATTTGTTGCTCAGGGGGAGCGTGGTAAAGTGTGTCTCCTTAAGAGATCTCTATACGATTTGATGAAAAGTCCTCGAGCATGGTTTGACAGATTTAGTACTGTTGTGAAGGATTTGGGCCTATACTAGAGTAAGTGTGATCATTCTGTATTCTATCAGATAAAGAGTGCTAGCATGATTCTACTAGTTGTATATGTTGATGACTATGATTACGGTGAGTGACGCCTCGTGGATCTCATTGCTTAAGTCATTTCTTAACTCCCACTTTTAGACAAAGGATCTAGGTTCATTAAAGTACTTCCTAGGAATTGAAGTCATGAGGAGCAGGAAGGGCATCAAATTGACTCAGAGAAAATATGTTCTTGATCTATTAAAGGAAACTGGAAAACTAGGAGCTTCCCCAACTAGCTTTCCTATAGTTTATAATCCTTTTCTTTATGTTGATGGTAGTATACCGTATGAAAATCCCGTTGAAGATGCTAAAAGCAAGCTGTTTGAGAACCCAAAACGGTGCAGGAGATTGATTGGAAAATTGAATTATCTTACAGTTACCCGTCCTAATATCACTTATCCAATGAGTGCCCTTAGCCAATTTATGGCCTCTCCAACTGTCCAATAGTGGGAAGCTTTAGAACATGTGTTATATTACTTGAAGGGATCTCCAGATCGTGGGGTATTGTACAAAAATCATGGCCATATAAATATTGAGTGTTTTTGTGATGCCGATCATGGTGGATCAAAGGCCACAAGATGGTCCACTACAGAATATCGTGTTTTTGTAGGAGGAAATTTGATATCTTGTAGAAGCAAGAAACAAAATGTAGTGTCACGATCGAGTGCAGAAGCGGAATACAGAGCCATGGCATAATCTGTATGCGAGATAGTTTGGATATATCAGTTAATGAAGGAGGTTGGCCTTAAAACCTCATTACCAGCAAAGTTGTGGTGTGAGAATAAAGCGGCCCTACACATAGCTTCTAATTCAGTATTCCATGAACACACAAAACATAGTGAGATCGACTATCATTTTATTCGAGACAAGCTCAAGGAAAATGTTATCTCTATAGGCCATGTCAGATCCAGTGATCAACTAGGCGATCTCCTCATCAAAGCTCTTAATGGAGTTCGAGTTGAATATCTTTGTAACAAATTGGGTATGATTGACATCGATACTCCAACTTGAGGAGTGTAGAGATATTATACGATATGTAAATATTCTGTAATTAGTATATAGAATACAATGTGATATTATATCATTAATGTCTAGGATGTTCTATTGTGTATATATATCTACTCAGCATATCAATAAAATATAGTACTTTTCTCTTTTTATTAACAGTCTTAATTAACCGCTACAAATGTAGAAATCGCTATGAAAGAAACCGCTTTCAACAACCTATAAATACCCAAAAGTTTGCCATTTGCGAGTAGTGAAGCTTTGTCGAATTATAATCAGAACTCTTGCTTTATGCGAATATCGAGATTTTAGTCCACTTTTGAGGTACAGATAAAAATTTTATTGACGTAGTTTATTTATTTAAAAGGTTGATTGATTTATTTAATTTAGTTATATTTTGTTTATAACTACTTTTACGTTATTTAACTATTTATTTAGCGTAGTTTAAATAGTTAGGTGGATTAGGAATACTTTTTTTGACTAAGAATATTTTTAATATGTTGAACCTTATTTTTATTTGTTGATAAAGGAATATAAATTGGACTACAAATACCTATATGACTAGGAATACCTATTGGATTTTATTTTTTTAATATGTTGGACTTAAGAGTGCTGTTAGATGAGGAATATTTTTATCTGCTAATTATGATTGTGATTAGAAATATTTTACAAAGTTTAATATTTTGATTCTTCAATTATAAATTTTTTTCAGTAAATTGGACTTTATTTATATATTGATTATATATTATTGATTAGTAAAAATATATCCCAACACTATTTTTTTAAAAATATATCTCCTTCATATAGAATTCTTTGAAATCGAGATTGATGCTCTTGTACCGTGTTTGGAATGTAGTTTCATATGAATCAAGTTTCACATCAAAGGGATTCTTAATTTAAGAGATATTTCAAGAATACCAAAAATATGTTAAATAGTAAGTTGAAATAGTAAGTTTAGAGTGTAGCATAACCTAAAATAGCAAGTTTAAATAAATTTGTATTAATCGAAATTGCTTTCTCACTCCAAAAATTAATTTGGGTATAATTATGCATTATATTACTAAGTAAAATGAAATCTTTTCTCATCCACAGAGTCGATTTTGTTTATATGAATTGATTTGGTTACATGAAATCGAGTTTAGTTATTGGATTTCTAAATTGTTCTATTTTTCCCTATTAAAATAGACGATTTTCTTGATAAAAATTGATATTGACGTATTAATAAAAATATATTTCTTTCACGAAAATTTATTTTAGTGTACTAAAATAATTTAATTTTATCAAATCTATTTCTTTTTCTGATAAAAATAGAACGTAAGTCATCTTGAAAGCAATTTCGTTTATAAAGAGTCACAAAGAAGTAGTTGTAAAGTGGGTTTTTGAATTTGAAAGAGGAAGTTTTTGGGAGAGTTCTTTGAGATAAATTACTGAAATTGAAGCCACAAAACTCTGCACAATTTGTTTAGAGATTTTCAAAATGTTTGATTTAGTTTTTTTTTTTTTTTTTGCTTTTATGTTTTTCAAAATGAAATAGATTTGATTCAATATCTTAATAAAATGTTATGACATTATTATTTATACTATTTGGTTATTATTTTTAATTAATTATTTTTTTAATCATTTGATATGTATAATGATTATGAAAATCTATAGTGATTTAATATAGTAATAAAAACAAGTTTCCTTGATGAAAATGGAAAATAATTATTAATTTGATGCATTAAAATGGTAGTTGCAAAAGGTTGTCTAGAGATATTCATATGATCAAATTAGCAACAGGAAATCGTGGATATTGTATTTTATGGATATTTTTCATTTTATTTTTGTTTTTATGTAATTATTGTTAATCATTTATTATTTATATTATTTTTATATTTATATTTAATAAATTATAATTTTTATGAATTATGAATTATTATATGAGTAATTGAATTTTTAATATTTCTATTTTTAAATTAGAACATGAATTTATTATTAAATACTCATTAAGAGTAATATGATCATTTATATCTTTTTTTACCTATTTTTTCGTTACTCTTAACCAACCAAACATAAATTTTCTCGTCAAATCATTTTCTTTTTTAGTACGAACTAAACATCTACTCGACCAACATTTTTCCTTTCAATACATTCATTTCCTTTCCATTATGCCAGTTTCATCCGTCTTTTGAACCAAATATGCCCTAAGTAATCACAATTTCACTTCAGCATTAACTTATTATCTAGACTTGTTTAGATGACACTACATCATTTTGAGAAAGAATTGGCCTCAACAGAGATTGATCAAGCAAAAGCCAATTCAGCTCTGCAAAGGTAAACACACATAATAGATTCAAACAAGATCTTTCCCATTAATATCCATGCTTTATATATCTTAAACTTTCTAGCAATTTAAACACTCACAGCTTATGTAAAATGATTTGAGCACCATATTGGGGCTGAAGAGTAATCATCAAAGTCGGAGCATGAGCATATGTTGGTGAAAGCTCAAACGAGAAACGTTGAAGAATCATAGAAATAGCCATTTTTGCTTCAAGCATGGCAAAGTTTTGTCCAATGCAAATTCTAGGACCCCATCCAAATGGTATGAATGAAACTTGCCCTTTGGTTGCCTTTAGAACTCCTTCTGAAAACCTCTCTGGCTTAAATTCCTTTACATCATCACCCCACAACTCTTGGTCATGGTGAATCAACCCAATTGGAATTGAAAGCTCCACTCCTTTAGGTATGGTCAAGTGTCCAAGTTTCATCTCCTTAAGAACAGTTCTAGCAAACATAAGTCCAGGTGGGTATAGCCTTAGAACCTCGTACAAAATCATTGTAACCTGTAACAAAAAGAATTTCGATAAAGACAAGATTCAAATAAAGTTCTTCAAAGTTAAATATCAAGTTTTTTTTAATCAAACTATACCCGATATCTAGAAACTATATTAGACTCTAAATAATTCAGTTTGAATTCGGTAAGACGATAAGGATGATATAATAACTCCAATAAATTTTGGGAGAATTTCACTCAACTCCTATATGCGACTTTATTTCAAATAAGGACCAAAAGATTATAAAATTACACTACAGTATCAAGCGACCAAAGTAAAATTATGTTTTGATTGTAAATAACCAAGATGCCCTTCCTTCGTATGTATACTTATTATTTTGCTATTGTTAATTGTTAAAATATTTGTATATACTTGTTAACTCACCTATGAATATTTGTAAATATTTGTATCAACTATTATAATCCAAATTCGGGATTGTAAATTTTCATATGCACACTTGTAAATTTTACTATTGTTAGTTTTTAAAATAAGTATGTTCACTAGTAAAAGAAATGAATGAAAGGTATTTTCATCATCTACCATCAAAACAAAATTTCACTTTAATCCTTTTGGTATTGCAGTATAATTTCAAAATCTTTTTGGCTTAAGTGAAATAAAATCACATCTATGGGGTTAAGTGAAATTCTCCAATGAATTTTTCATACAGCTGCAAACCTAGTGCTTGAGCCAAGACTAATTTCAAGTTATCTAATAATATAGCATGTAAACAATGTTTTCAAAGTCAACTCTTTTTCATTGACTTTGAAAAAGAACCCTTTCTTTTTTGTTTCCTTATGATTCATTAGAAAGAAAACCATCAAACAGGTACTTACAATCTTAAGGTGAATCAGCCCATCAAAGTCTGGTTTTTTTGTACCAAATATTTGCAAGACTTCATCCCTTGCACGTTTTTGCCAATCAGGGTATCTACTAAGCAAAACCATTGTCCAAACAAGCAGAACAGAAGTAGTCTCTTGCCCTGCAAAGTAAAAAAGCTTGCATTCCTCAATTACCTCATGAATGGTCATACCATTATCCTTGTTTCCATGTTCTTCAATTTCCTTATGATTTGACTCCAAAAGTATGCCTAATAAGTCATCCTTAGCCGCTTCACCTTCCTTCATTGCTTTCTCTCTTTTGTTGATCATATCCTTAAGTAAAACTCTTATGTCTCTGTTAATTTTCTTCATTCTCCTATTCTCAGCAGTAGGTAGAAATCTGCAAATAAACAACCACTCCTGGTTATTATGGTAACTAGAAGAAATGACCGGTTTAAAGTAATTGTTCCATGATCAACAGGCATTGATCTTAATAGAAGGTACTTTGGCCTCTTAAACACGAGGTCCAGAGTTTAAGCCTATGTGAATGCATAAAATATTTTTAAGAGAGCTACCTATAATTAGGCCCTATAATGGTCGAATATGACCCAAACAGATAGTCATAAAAAAAATAATTGTCCCATGACCAATAGGCATTGGTCCTAGTAGAAGGGGCTTTGGGTCCAACAATACGGAGAACTACTCTGGGAGAACTACTTATAATTAGGTATAACAATGCTCGAATCTGAATAAATTAGATAGTCATAAAAAAATAATTCTTCCATGAATAGGTATCATCGGTTGGCTTTCTAACTAAAAGCTAGAACTTCATGAACATAATTCGTAACTGAGGTACCACATGCTCCAATTATATGATTTGGTCAAGTGGGAATTGTTAAAAGCAGAAATGCTTTTGAATCACAATTGTAGATTTTGTTTGATGATTTGTTGTTTCCTAGGTAAGCTTACTTCAATTGAACAAAACTAGCTAATTCATTATTTTGATCATATTTTAGTCAGAATGAGAATGCAAATCATATTTAAAGTGTATTCTTACCTGTATCCAGGAATGTGTACTCTAAAGTAAAGTTTCATTGTAATTTCAGCCAGCTCTTTTAGAAGTTCAAATAGTATTTTTCCTTCTTGATAGCTACTTCCAAAAGCAGTTCGAGATATAACATCACTGGTCACATTCTGAAGAAAAGGCCATATGTCCCTTTCCCACGTGCCATCAGCCTTCAACATTTTCTCCCACTTGCAAACCATATCATTGCAGCTTTCAGAAAATGTAGGCAACATGATCTGTGGCAGAAATAATTAATGTGATGGGAAGATTTAGTTCTCAGCCTCTTGGTAAACAAAAGAACATACAAAGCATAAAGAATATGTTCCAAGTGCTTGCTGAAACAAGAGAAAGGAAAGGAAAGGAAAGAGCTAAGGTTTACACTAAGTTTTTGCTCATGAGCAATATTATCTCACAAGCTTTTTTCATTCAATGCCACCCTATAAGTTTCAAAATATAGTAATGTTATATCACCCTATTAAAAAATTGATATTAACTGTTAACATTCTTAATAGTAAAAGAATATTGCTATATTTAAATACTTCTCAAGCAATGAATTCAAAAAAACTTTCAGGACGACATTGCTCATGAGTAAAAATTTTTAGGATAAATTTGCACCTTAATGTAAAAGAAAATTTTCAAGTTGATCTTACGAAAGCTACAGCCAATAAAGGGAAAGTAAAGTAACCTTCAATTTTTCTACAGTGAATGCAGGATTGATAATTCTTCTGTGCTTAGCCCACTTCTGACCATTATAAGATGCAAAACCAGCGACTAATAACTTCATAACAGGATTGAAATTAGGTTTGGTGAAGTCATGGACATTGTTCATTATATCTTTGATTAGCACAGGATCTGTAATAATTATCCTTGGTACTGGTCCAATCCACATGAAAGGGTTTTTTCCTGTATATCAAGCAAGTCATCACTTGTAAGTGACTTTTGTAGAAGCATTGAACTAGAGAGATAATAATATAAGAATTGGGGTAATTAGACTTCATAAGTGCTTATCATCCAATTGTACCATGAACCGATTCATGTCTTTAAATGAAGGACGAAGTTGTTTTAACCAATTCCAGCTTCCTATGTTTTTCTGGGGTCCTTAACTCAGTTCTAATGGAACTCAAATAAAAAATTAAATGCTTCCTGGTCCTACCCTTTTGTTCTAAATAACCTCATAAAAACTATATTCAAAAGAAAGTATATTATATTATACAGAAAACAAAGGAAGAATGCCATTGATTTCCTAATCATATAATAAATTATTTAACAGCAGAATCCAGCATGGTTTGACCTACCCACTTGAAAAAAAAAATAGCAGCCGACTCTTAGAACCTCTCTCAATAGACAAGGTGAGTAAGAATTAAGCGGGCAAGAGGCCTCTAATCCCCTTCTTTAATGTTCTCTCTAATATCACTTCAATTGTCCCAACCGCCTAAATGTTTTTTTCTTTCTATAAATCATTAGATTCTACATAAAACGGGTGATATTTTGATATCTTATGGACAAAAAATGATGCATTTTAAATTTTTTATGATTTTTGAAGACAAATACTTTAAAATTGTGTAATTTTGATTTATTTTCTTTAAAAAAAATCTAAGTTGCATCATGTTTTTCCCCTAAGATATGAAAATATCACTCATTTTATATAGAATATACCAATCAATAAAAAACAAAAGAAAAAATATTTGGGAGATTGGGGATGGGAATTAGAGAAGAGTTGGGTCCCGGGGCTCATTAGGGTTATGACATGTCTCCATGTTTAAAAAGCACTTATAAAGGTACTTACAAGGCACCTACCAATAAGGTATTCACATCGACAGCGGGATTTAAACTTACAACCTTATAGATTATAAACCAACTCCATACCAATTAGATCAACCTTTGTTGGCTAGAGTAGGGGCACTTAAGAGTATCAATACTATTGAAGTTCCAAAAAGGAATGTGGTATTTTGGCAATTACTCATAAGAGAACAATACAAGAAGCTTACCAAACAGAAGAATTGATTATTTGTAAGAATACCCAGAAAAGCATTAATTACCATATTTGTGGACAATTTGATTGATAAAGGGGGCAGTACGAGGGATGATATCGTTGGACAGATTCATGGGTTTGGAATTGGCTTGTGTCTGCATTTTGGTAAGCTTTGTGGAGTCGCCAGTAAGAAGCGTATATGGAGCTCCTTGAAGGCCTTGCTTTCTGAGAAGCCTCTCTAGCTTCTTCGGTCTTAGCCACAACCATGTTAGCACCTTCCATGACCACACCAAAAGGAAGAGAATCGCTACCAGAACGCACAAGATTGTTGCTGCCATTTTTCCTGTGAAGGAAGAAGGACAGAGAGAAAAAGATCTGGATAGATAATACTTGGTGACGGTTTGGTTCCAACAATCTAATGTAATATATAAATTGATGATTACAGATCATTTGTTTGTTTGGTTTGCGATGATGTCATGTGGTTAAGTAACCATAAAAAAACAAACATGAGTGTGAAATGATTCTGTTAAACCAAAAATGGCCAATATAAATTACTAGATGTGATTCATGAATCTTATAAAATGTCCATACGTTATCTAGATTTTTGTAAGCTTAATTGAATCTAGATAATGAAGATTATCTGATTTGTTGTAATATATTATAATTAAGATTATATTGAATTATTTTATTGTACTAACCAAATAACTTGAATCAGCAGAATGCATTATGACGATGGAATTAAGGTGCAAAGAAAACAATTAATGGATCCATTAATTATGTAGTAGATACATTCATCCTTTGTGCATCTCAACTTTAGACAATACATCTCAACTTAATAGCAATTAATGGGATATACATGAATCACTATTTAAGTAGATCAAGGGAAATGTACTCAACTTAATAAATAATCAATGGGAAACAGGTTTAGGAAAGTACCATTAGCTCATTAGATTTGGACGATCTAGATTTATTTGTTTTTCAATTGAAGTTTTTTAATTATTTTTTTTTAAAATATCGATAGTTAAGAGATTATTTTTATTTTAAATCCTCTACCCATTAAAATAATTTTTAAGTAAATAAATATAAAAAATAATATTTGATTTAGACCATCCAAATCAGACCTAGAGAGTCTAAATTTGATGATTTAATAAGCACCAAAATGCATTACCAATTAACGGACATACATGGAATTACGCCCTTATAAGGCGTCTAAAAGAAATTTTTCAAATGCCGGAATAAATAGGATAGAAGGGTATACTTGTGGAAAACCAAGGATACCCGGTGATTTGTTAGTTACAGATAATAGATTATAGTTATGTGGGTGCCAGCTGTAATATTTACACAAATTATCTCCTCATATCGTATTTATAAATAAGCTTATCAAATTCACAATTTTAAGTAACTTTATGATAGAGAAGTAAATTCAAACTATGAACTTGAAACGTTAATAAATAGTTATTAAAAGTATAAAATTAAATAATTTAAATACAAAAAATGACAGCAATTTTTTAAATATATGTCAAAACCTAATAATTAAAATTAAGTATATAAACATTCATCGTTTATCATATTCGATAAAAAAATTTATAAAAAAAATTATATATGAAACCACTAAATATAATTAAATATAAAACTTAGTACGAGTTTAAGAGCAAGTTAACACGATTTTATAAGTTAGATATACAAAAATAGTAAACATGTAGATGAACTCACGAATTTAACTGAGTTTATAATCGGTATAAGTTTAAGTAGACTCGACACAATTTTGTACGATATAAACGTAAAAATAATAAACTCGCGAGTTTGACAACAATGTTTATAAGTCATATAATTAAATTATTTATATGAATATATAATTTTATTCTTTTATTTATTATTATATAGACTTTATGCGCTTAGAATGGAGTAAATATTAAATAGGGTTAAAATAAAAAATTATTAAATTTTAATACAGTATTAATAAAATTTAATTTTTTTATTTTATTAAAATTCATTACAAATAATTTATAAATAGAAGGAGAGAAGTAATCCCTATAGTTATAACTAGACGGAGTCTCCAATGTAAATTCATGGTTATGTATATAGACTACAGTCAAACCTCACTGTTGCACTTAACTTCACATAATAATAAAGTCACTTTCCCTTTATTTCGTTCCTCTTCCTCTGTTTTCTTTCTTCACTTTTCAATTCCTCAATGGAAACAAACACACAATCAAATCAGATCAAGATGAAGAAGATATTACACTTTGAATTCTTGACAAGTGTTGTTAAGTCTTTTTGAGTTCGAAATTTTTCATTTTTGTTATTTTATAATATTAGCTACCTTCATTCAACGTCGTGCATGTACACGAATTCAACTCTTGGATATTTTTTTGTAACTTTTTTGGGTTGGACAAACGGGTCACAGACCCAAAGAAAACTATACAATGTCAAATTTTTCGTATATATAAAACTCATTTTATTTGTATATATTATATTAATAATTTTAAGTAAAATTTAAGGGATATTCCTTCCTTCATTCTACAAAACTCATCGCTCTCTCTGTTCTTTTTTAGTATTCTTCTATGGTGGATAAGGTGGAGAGAAACAATTCCGCTCTGGGTTTCACTGCGTTTGAAATGAGTGCAATAAATTAAATAAGAATATTGCTTTAATTTGAGTGAAAATAATATCCAGAATAAAATTTATCAACAATTAATTAATTTTCCCCTTCAATTTAAACATAGAGTTAGAAAATGTGGATCCATAGCTTCTTGAGGTGAAGTAGAGATAAATGAAAAGAAATCAGTGATTCCCACTTTCGTAGTTTTCACGTGCGCAAAGACAGTAAAGCGTGCTGCCATATGACTTGGGCGTTGTTTGGTTGGAATTTTATGGAATGGAGGAAAGGATAGGGCAGGAATAAGTTTATTTGTTAGAAAAATGGAGGGGGAGGGGAGGGGAGGTGTCAATTTTTGTCTTTTTCCTCACCCCTCCACTCTCTCTCCCACCTTTTATAGTGTATTTGGCTCAATAGAGGGAAAAGAAAAGAAGACATTTTAATAGAGGGAAAAGGAAGAAAAGGAATAGGAAGAATTTTATCATTACTTTGTTTGGATTAACATTAAAAGAGGGAAGGGGAAAGATTTCTATATTACTTTATTTAGTTCAAGAAGGGAGGAAAAGAAAATATTTTTATATAGACAAATTTACCTATATATTATTTTAATAAAATATAATATAGGAGAAATATTATGATATTAAAAAAATTATAGATATATTAATATTATAAAATATAAATATTACCCCTTCCCTCCAAATTCCCCCGATTTTGGAGGGGAGGGTAAAGTTGATGGGGGAGGAAAATTTTTAAAAAAAAATTCCTCCCCTCCTAAAAGTTTTAAACATTCAAACAAGGGGAGGGTGGCAAAATCCCTCCCTTCCTCTCCCCTTCCCCCCAAATTATCCATACCAAATAATGGGTCAAAAATGAGGTTTTTTTTGGAGGGGTGAGAGTAATTTATTATAATATCAAAACTAAATTGCCTATATCACTATTATAATAATACAATTTTACCCTTAAAGCTAAAAACCTATTTTTTCTCTACTTCTCCACTGACGCCATCTTAAAACGAGTTGGTTATATTATTGTTTTTATGTCGGCTCAATGCATTACTCACCTTTTATTAAATTTTAGTTAATTTATTTTTTATAATTTTAAGAGTACTATCTATGGTTCAAACATTAATATTTTTATAAACCATCTTGTGCCTTATAATTATAAAAATATTTTATCATATATAAATGAGGTAATTCATCTTTGAGATTCAAAAATTAAGAAATAATAATTTTAATATAAATTAATATAATAAAATAAGAAATAATAACTCCAAATAAATATATAAGAATACATTTGTTAACTTTTAATTAGCTTCTCTCTCATTTCCTCTTGAACCAAATAAGAAATATCTCCTCTCCTCTCCTCCCCTACCCTACTTACCCACTTACCTTACCTTACTCTCTCTTAAATTAACCTTATGATAAATTCATATTTTATTATATTATTTTATATATGTTTAAGGGATTTTATCGCATTTCTTAAGCATTATTATAGTAGTTATGATCATTTAATGCTCAAAGTAATTATATAAATTAAACGATTAAAAATGTCATTTTCTTATATTTTATTGCTTTATTATTTTTCTTAATTAAATTAATTTGTGCAAAGGTATTTTGTTTTTATACATTTCAAAAAATTAGAAAAAATAAATAAATGGTGATTAGGACCCACAGAAAAGAAGGAATTCAACAAGTGGTTGGCCACTTGTAGAGGTAATTGGGCACCAATTGTGAGAGGTAGTTGGACTTAGGGTGTGTTTTCACTCACTTGGGCCCGCTTGCTCACATGGTTGCCACCTATGATTAATGAAGGGTATTTATGGAACTTATAATTGTTAGAATGGATATTTCACCTAAGAGGGGGTGAACTGGGTGATTTTAAAAAATTTAAAGACTTTAAGAACTTTAAAATAAAATTAAAAGATTAAGTTAGAAGGATATCACCAATGAAGAAGGAAGATGAAGAAGTAATACTTTACAAAGACGATTTATACTAGTTCAGCCCAATTCTCTTGGCCTACGTCCAGTCCCCAGAGCTCCTCTAAATATTCCACCATCTCCCCAAGATTATTCAAGCTCTTGGTACCTCAGTACATCAACGTGAGATTCCCTCTCACTCCCCTTTATAATCCGTAAGATATCAATCATGAGAATCCCTCTCACTCTCATTTACAATCCGTAAGGTAATATCCTACTCAAGAGATTCACTCTTGAGTATCTCAAGAATGAAAAAGAAGTTTTAAAAATATCTCTCTCAACTAGAGGAATTGTGTTAATCACTGAAGTACAGACTATGTAAGTTTCTTTCTCAAATAATACAACGTGCTTTGTTCAGAGAATGAGAAAGAGAGTGAAATAGAGATACTAATATATCAGTATTGTTTTGATTGTAATGCATTATTAATCTCTCATTTTCTCTTGACTCTTACGTCTCTTAGTTTCCTTCATTCGTTAGTTTTCTCTCTCCGGCTTCTTCTTCTTTATATAGTTGAGTTATTCATAAATCCATTAGATAGCTGTTGGAGTAGCCGTTGAAGAATATATCCGTTTTTGCTGATGAATGCATTCTAATAGATTTCATTTTTATGAACTTCTTCATTTGATCTTCTTTATGCCTGAAAATGACCTGAAATATGCTACATAAGAGATATATAAAGAGTTTAAGCATATAGCAATTATTTTTAAATTATTTAGATTAAAGCATCAAGTTCTATGAAAGTATGATGTAACAAGATCATTTTAATTTATCGAAGTGTTTATTGAAAATGTGTCTTATCGAAAACGACTTCGATAAATCTAAGATAAATTTTATTAGAACAATTTTAGATTTATCGAATAGGATTTCGATAAACAGCCTTATCAAAAATGACTTCGATAAATCTCAAATGAATTGCACTGAAACAGTTATAGATTTATTAAATAAAACTTCGGTAAACAGCCTTATTGAAAAGCTCCTTGAAAAATATCATTTTCTAAAACAACTTTTAGACTTATTGGTACATTTTAAAATATTTCACAATACCTAATTTATCGAAGTGTTCTTCGATAAACAGACTTATCGAATATTTTATCGATAAATGATTAAAGAACATTCCTTTAAACTTTCAAATAGACTTTCTAATATTCTTTGATCTTTAAACTATATAATACATTTGGAAACAAGAATTCATAAGATTATTTAGCAAATCAAAGCAAGTCATAAGTTTATTAAAATCATTCAAAAAGTCATTAGTTAAATTCTTTTCAAACTCAAAATCCAAAAAATAAAATTTCTTCTCATTTGTTGAAGTGCTTATTGAAAAAGGTCCTTATCGAAAAAGATTTCGATAAATGGCGTGATCGAATAGTTATTCGATAAATATAATAATTTCATATTTCAGAATATCCAATTTTTCGAAGTTTTCTTCGATGAATAGGCTTATCGAATAGCTAATTGATAAAAACTATAAGAGCAATTTCAAATCTTCTTCTTTCATGTTTAATATCTCTTCTTTTTGCAAGATTGCTTAAAGTATTTTAAGAAACAGATAATTCAAATAAATCAGCAATATTATAAGCAATAAATCATCATCAATTTTCTCTATTTATCGAAGTATTCTTTATAAACCACTTTATCGATTAACTTTTTGATAAATGAGGTTTGAAATATACTTATAGTCAAAATCTTTACATTTATCGAATATTTTATCTATAAATGCCTTTATTGATAAGTTCTTTTTCAAAATAAAGAGAAACCATTTGATTTACTTCATTTATCGAATACTTTATCGATAAATCTATTTATCGATCAATGCTTCAATAAATGCATTTGAAAACATGTTTCACAAAGTTTTTTTTAATTCATATATTTATTGAAGTCTTTATCGATAAATACTTTTATCGATGAATACTTTGATAAATTCTTTTATATCAACAACTGAGTCATTTCCTTATTTATTGAAGGCTCATTCGATAAACAGCCTTATTGAATAAATGTTTGAAAAATCAAGTTTAAAGACTACTGACTTAGACTTTTTATAAAATAAGTTTAAAGTCATTTATCAAAATTTTTATCGAAAAGTAACCTTAATGAATAGGTTTTCGATAAATATATATTAGAAAATAGATCTCCACACATAATTTTTTCTCATTTATTGAAGAGCTTATCGATCAATTTTCTTATCGAAAAATAAGCTTAGTTAAAACAGTTCTCAAAATCATTTGTCATCATCAAAATATTGGAGTCTAACAATAATATAATTAATTGGAAGAGAAATATTAATATCTAATTAGAAAATATCCTACAACTCCTTTAATTAATATATTATATTTATCTTTGAATCGGTCAAAACAATCTTCCAACAACAAATACTAATGTTAGATCTTGACCAAATCAAATATAATATGTATTACCACAAATCCCTATATTATCTTAAATTGAAATTCAAGTAATTCCTCTAGCCCATGAATAATGCCAACTAGCATCCCCTTTTGTTAATGTCTCAAATATTAAATCAAAGCCATCTTATCTTAATCTTAAATTTAAATATTCAATTAAGTGGCTTGATTTTAAATGAATCCAAGAAATATTTTCATCATCTTCTTCCATTGAAGATGGTGCTAATTGACTCCTCAAGGTGCAGAATTTTGATTTAAATATCCTTAATATTAAGTCATCTATTTAACATTAAAATAATATCTATTTTGGCGACTTAATTTCTAAGCTAAGAGATAAAGCCATATCCTCTCCTATTCAATTTTTACCATTCCATTCTTTTCTCCATTACTCATTATTTTATTTTTCATTATCTTATCATGTATATCTTATGCTTGAAATTTAATTTATTTATATAATTATCTCATTATTTAATTCATATCTCTATATCTTATGCTTGAAATTCAAATTCAATATCTGGATAATAGAAGAGCACAAAAGGCTGTCATTTTTATTTCCCTTCATATTAATTATTTTTTTCCTTTTATCCTCTTGTTTATATTTAGATTTTAGGAATTATCTTGACAGATTGAGGAGGCTTGGAGATAATTGAAAATCATGGAAGATAAATCAAGGAAAAATTATCATCTTTTGGAGAGCTAATCAGTAAAGAGTCCCACATCAACAAGGAAGACATTAAGGACATAGCTTAAGGCTATATAAAAGACCCCAAAGCTCCTCCGTTGAACACACTAACTGACTCCATACATCTCTTCTCTTCTCAAAGCCAACATGTATAAGCCTTAAGTTTATTGTGCTAAATGTTAGGAATTATACTATTTATTTGATCTTTATTTTCTATGCAATTTTATGATTTCCTATATTTAGGTTTTGAAAATTGTGTAGGTTGACCTAAGATTTCGATTAAGATACCTTGTTATCAAACCTTTGTGTTTTTCTATTCAAGTTATGATTTGATTTTTTATTTCTTATCTTTTGCTCCTCATATAGCTATGCATGATTTATCTTTTATGATTATGTTTGGATTAATATTTATAGTTATATTTAGGGTTTCGATTGAATATCCATGCTTGAGGACTAATCATATCTTGTTGATCAATTCACATACTAAGTGATATTTTTAAATAATCATATTTGATGCAGTTATATGCTAAATCTAGGTATAATGGTTAATTTTATTATTATGACCATGACGATTGTCTAGGGTTCTGTATGATAAGACTTGGTATATATATAATTGTTGTAACTTTGATATTATTTTGAACAATAATAGCCGACATCATCCATCCTTGGGAACATTCAACCCATTGATACTCGTATCGTTTAACTTTTCACCTTACCTACTTACTTGCAATCACCGATTTAGTTAAAATGAATATTATTTTCTACCGTTATCTACTCCTTAATCACTTTAATTAATCATAATTATGCCACTCATTGACTCCGCTTGGAGATCCACCTAGGGTTAGCTCTCCTATATACATAGGGTTAAAACTAGTAACTAATTTGAGCGCTAACAACATGTGGCATCAATTTTTGGATGAATCCCTATTTTATCATATTATTTAATATATATTTCAAGGAATTTATCATGTTTAATATGCATTATTGTAATAGTTGTAGCTATTTTGTGCTTTAATTGATTATATAAATTAAATGATAAAAAAACCCATTTTCTTGTATTTTTATTGATTTTATTATTTCTCTTGATTAAATTTATTTGCACGAATGTATTTTACTTTTATGTATTTTAAGAAATTAAAAAAAATAAATAAATAGTGACTATGACCGACATCAACTACTACAAAATTATATTATATTAAAGGATAATAAATAAATGTAATATCTTTTCTTATTTTCTTATTAATTGTTTTATCCCTTTTATCCTATTACTTTTTATTTGAATTGTTTATAGGATATTTGAGTCAAAAAGATTATCTCTGGAGATATTAGAAAAAATGATAACTTGAAATGATACTAAAGATAAATAGATATTATCATTATCTTTTGGGGAGCTAATTAATAAAGAGTTGCACATCTACAAGGAGAACACCAAGGCCACAGCCTAAGCCTATAAAAGGAGGACCTTGGAGCCATTCAATGACACCAATCACCACCACCATCACAATCATTTTCTTCATATTTTTCATAATTCCACCATTTTCCTTCTAAGTTCTTGAGGAGAGATGTAGTGACTTGAGTTCTTGTGCTTTAGAGTATGAGTTGAACAATTTTATGGTTTAATATTTTTCCTGTATGCAAGTTTATGATTTTCTAGGTTTAGGTTTTGAGATTTGTATATGATCTAAGGTTTCGGTTGAGACACCTATGTGATCAAACTCTTGTGATTTATTATTTCAATTTATGATTTGGTATTTTTTATTTAATATCTTTGGTTTCCTGTTATAATTATTCATGTTGGGTTCCCATGTTTAGTTATAGGGTTTTTGGTTGAATATCCATGTTAGAGGAATAAATCATTTATTATTTAATTTATCATATGTTAAGTGGAGCTTTTAAATAATCATCATTAATACAATTTTATGTTAGATCTAAGTATGATTGTGGATTTTATTATTATGACCATGGCGATTATCTAGGGTTCTGCATGTTAGATATTTAGTATATATGATAGTTATAACTCTAATATATTATTGAAAGAAGATAGTCACTCATCAATCATTGAGAGCACTCGTCTTCAGATTGGTAATATCCTCCATTTGTTTTACTTTTATTCTTATTATTTTCTCTTTATTTTTCTAGAAATTATAATTAATCGAGCTATATTATAATCCTCTTTTTACGTACACTTAGTAATCTAGAGTTAAACTACGCATTGACCTACGTAAAGAATATGACTTAGGTTGACCTCTATACTATATGGAGATTAATTTAGAAAGTAATTTGAGCGATAACGACAGCGACATAACCTCCCCTCCCCTCCCCTCTATTAAACCAAATAAAGCCTTAAAGTTAAGCCTGCTCACATATCTCCATCCTCATATTCCATTTGGTAAAAGCCTTGTACATTATATAAATTATAAACCCACACCCCCACTGATAGTATCCCGTCAAACGCTCTAAAGACTTATTCAAGGAGGCACAAACGTGCAGGAGAAATTTCAACAATAAATCTCTAGTTTATTAATTTTTGTTTACTTAATTCCTTAGGTTTATCAGCATTTCCTGTTTTAGATGTAGTTAAAGAATAAGTGGGTTACTCATGTTAGCATGTAGTGGGGTTAGTGGAGATCAGTTTCAGTTTTAGCAATTTCTGTTTATTTAAGAAAAATACCAAAAATTTCTCTGTAAGTAATTATATATATGGGCAATTAGGCCTTCAGGAATATGACAAATTATTTACAAAGTACAACTCCATTTGGCTTCTATTTCTTATCTGTGCGAGATACTTGCAGAGAAACTAAATAGGAGAGATCTGACCTTAACAATTTGGTATCAGAGCCAGATGGTGGAAACTCGCTCATCTGCTACTGCCTCTAACACGGACGTTAATGCGAACCAGGGAGGCGTCCACACCTCGGGTGGGGACCCACTGGCTGTCATTGCAGCCAAAATTGACATGTTGGAAGAACTGAGGGATAAAGTGGCGAATCTGGAAGTACAATCAAGGACCAGTTCAGCAAAGAAGAAGGGAAGGCACTGGGGAGAAGAATATGAGGAAGAAGGTGAGACTTACCAGAGAAACAGAACACCTATTGTAAAGCTTGAATTCCCCAGATTCAGTGGCGATAACCCATAAGGTTGGGTGCTGAAGGCTGAGAAATTATTTCGCTATTACCAGATACCGGAGGATGACAAAGTAGAAATTATAACCATGTACTTGGAAGGGGATGCACTTGATCTATTTTCTTGGATAAATTCTGAAAGGACATTACTATACTGGGGAGAATTAGTCAAGATGTTGATGAACACTATGGACCTCCAGAATTTATAAATCCCAATGAGTTCCTGTGTGGCATCAAACAGACCGGAAGTGTGGGGGAGTATCGATAGGAATGGGCAAGGATGGTAGCTCGGGTGATGAACTGGCTGGAACATTGTTTGCTGGGAGTGTTCTTGAACGGACTGCGAGAAGAACTGAGAGCATAGATACGCCTACACAAGCTGCGGACTGTGTACTGAGCATCAAGTCTCTCCATGGAGTTAAAGAAGTCTCTAGGCTCGGGCCATGGATCCAGAATGGCCTCCTTCATGGGCCCAAATCGGTCCAATAGTAACACTCAAGCTGGCCCAGCATTTTCCCAAAGTAGAGCACCTTCAGTCATAGGTCCTTCAGCTTCCTCTCACATGAACACGCAATAGACAATAATGGGACTGACGAAACAACGCAGATGGGATGCCACCAAGCAACACTGCAGGGCAAAAGGTCTCTGTTTCAGATGTAGAGCCCCCTTTCGATCAGGCCATCGCTGTAACACATCAACTTTTGTACTCTTAGACATTGACGACGATAACGCCACCCCAGAAAACTTCAAACTAGAAATGGAGGGAGAAGAGGTAGAGGCCCACATGGCTTAAATCTCCTTCAATGCTATCCTGGGTAGGTCTTCAGCTTCTACTATGAGATTGAAGGGGAAAATACTTGGGCAACAGGTGATTATTTTGGTTGATAGTGGTTCAACTCATAACTTCATTTAAGAGGAGATTGTTAACAAACTCTAATTACCAATGAAAGCTACTCCATTCTTTGGGGTTCAAATAGGGGATGGTAGGACAGTAAGATACAACCAAGTCTGTGAGGATATTGAGGTACAGATTTTTGACTTGCTGATTACCCAACGATTTTTCCCTTTTCCTTTAAAAAGCACAGACTTGGTACTAGGAATTCAGTGGTTGGCTTCATTGAATACAATTCAAGCCAACTGGAGTGAAATGTTTATGATTTTATAGGTCAATGGGAAGAAGTACAAGATTCAGGGACTCAATCCACAGACCATGGCACCTATTCAATTTCAGAGCATGCAATCAGATTCAGAACTACCGTCAGGGAGGCCTACAACAATTAAGGTGGAATATATTTGTCAACAATTTCAGGAGGTGTTCACAGAGCCACAGACATTACCTCCCCACTGTAGGCTCTACCACGCCATCCCATTGTTACCAAACTTTGTTCCCCCTAATTTAAGGTCGTACAGGTATCCTCACTATCAAAAGGACGAAATTAAGTTACAAATTGTAGACCTATTGGAACATGGATTTATTCGACCTAGCTCTAGCCCTTTCGCCAGTCCAGTATTATTAGTGAGTAAGAAGGATGGTCTGTGGAGGTTATGTGTTGACTATCGCCGCCTCAACAAAATCACCGTTCCAAATAAGTTTCCAATTCCCAACATTGATGAACTACTAGATGAATTGCATAGGGTTGTGTATTTTTCTAAACTGGACCTACGTTCGGCGTACCACCAGATTCGTGCTTCTTTCGATATGCATAAGACTGCTTTTCATACCCATTTGGGACATTATGAGTTTGTTGTAATACCTTTTGGCCTTACTAATGCACCGGCTACTTTCCAATCAACAATGAACGAGTTGTTTCATCTATATTTGCAAAAAAATTGTTCTTATATTTTTTGATGACATTCTCATATACAGTGCTAACACTGCAAGCCTTTTAGACCACCTTCAGGTTGTTTTCCAGATACTACAACAGCAATCTTTTTACTTAAATGCAAAGAAGTATGCGTTTGGCCAAACCCGTATCAACTATTTGGGGCATATTGTGACTGCACATGGAGTAGAAGTGATGCACGAGAAGATTCAAGGCGTTGCTTACTGGCCTATCTCAACTTCTGTAAAAGAACTAAGGGGATTCTTGGAGCTTATAGGGTACTACAGGGGGTTCGTGAAGGATTATGGTATCCTTGCTCGACCATTAACAGATCTAACAAAGAAAGATGCTTTCATTTGGATTGAAAGAGAGCACGAGGCTTTTGAAAGGTTAAAAATTGCTCTAACCACCACTCTTGTCCTACACTTGCCAAATTTCCAAATCCCTTTCACAGTAGAATGTGATGCTTCAATGGAAGGCGTAGGTGCTGTTCTAATGCAGAAGGGGTACCCTATTGCCTATTTTAGTAAGGGTTTCTCTTTTTCAAATCGGTACAAGTTGGCTTATGATAGGGAACTACTTGCCTTAGTACTCTCTTTACAAAAATGGCGCCATTACCTCCTGGGCCACCATTTTTTTGTGCAGACCGATCATTATAGCCTACAATTCTTGCCTGATCAACACACGGTCAATCCTTCCCAAAAGCGCCTCTTGATCAAATTGCTTCCCTTTGACTTTTCAATCTCTTACAAGTCAAGGAAGAATAATACAGCAGCTGACTCACTCTCTAGAAGGCCACAATATGCAAACTTCTACCAACTAGCCGTTCTGACGGTGGATGAATTATTACAGCTACCCCAAGCACTATTGGAAGATATAGAAACAAGAAAAATCATGGAAAGGGTACAACAGAATGCAGAATTGTTTCCAAATTTCTCAGTGGCACAAGGAAAATTATACTACAATACCTGGCTAGTCATCCCCAACGACTCCTCACTCAAGGCTAAATTAATCGAGGAAGCACACTCTACCCCTGGAGGACATGGTGGTTTTCTTAAAACACTGAAGAGGCTGAATGAACAACTGTACTAGCGCAGAATGAAAAAGGATGTTAAACGTTACATCCAACAGTGATATACTTGCCAACAAAATAAATATCAAACGTTGGCCCCAGTAGGACTCTTGCAGCCGCTACCTATTCCAGCTAGAATTTGGAAAAAATCTTAATGGATTTTATATCTGGCCTACCAAAATCAAAAGGGTTCGACGTCATATTAGTAGTGGTGAACTGCCTAAGCAAATATTGTCATTTCCTGCCCTTATCCCACCCTTATTCAGCAAAGACGGTAGCTGAGTTATTTTGTAGGGACGTGGTTAAATTACACGGCATTCCCAGGTCAATAGTCTCAGACCGAGACCCGCTCTTTCTTAGCGAATTCTGGCAAGAACTTTTTAGGAAAAGCCAGACACGTCTACATATGAGCATAGCATATCATCCACAATCAAATGGATAAACTAAGGTAGTAAATCACTGCCTATAAACTTACCTTCGCTGCTTTACTTTTGACCAAACCAGATTATGGAGTACATTCCTTTGTTGGGCGGAATACTCTTTTAACACTAGCTTCCATGTCTCTGCCAATACTACCCCCTTCAAGATCATATATGGCAGGGAACCCCCACGTTGGTCCCCTACATCAAAGGTGAAACCATGGTAGCAGAGTTAGAAGAGCAAATGGAGTTACGTGATGTAATGATCAAACTATTGCAGCAGAATTTAGCAAAGGGCCAAGATAGAATGAAAATATAGGCAAATTAGAAGAGGGATTTGCAATTCTCCCCAGGAGATTTAGTTTGGCTACGTTTGCAACCTTACTGTCAAAAAACACTGGCTAAACGACGATTTGACAAACTCTCTCCTCAGTTTTTGGGACCTATAAAGTGATTCGGAAGATTGGCCAAGTCTCTTATGAATTGGAGCTTCCTCTCGAGGCTAAAATACATTCATCCTTTCATGTCTCTCTACTATGACCCGCTGTAGGGCAACTTCAAGGAGTTTCACCTACACCACTATCCCTCTCTTCTGATATGGAGCTACTCCTTACTCCCCATAAAATTCTGCAACACTGTTGGACCAAAGTAGGCAATCTAGAGTTACTAGTGCAATGGCAATCCCGACCAGTTGAAGACTCCACCTGGGAACATTATGACTTCCTGACCAATTCCCATCTTTCCGTCTTGAGGACAAGTCATTTTTCTGGGAGGGCAGTATTGATAGTATCCCGTCAAAGCCTCTAAAGACTTATTCAAGGAGGCACAAACATACAAGAGAAATTTCAGCAACAAATCTCTAGTTTATTAATTTTTGTTTATTAATCCCTTAGGTTTATCAGCATTTCCTGTTTTAGATGTAGTTGAGGAATAAGTGGGTTACCCACGTTAGCATGTAGTGGGGTTATTGAAGATCAATTTTAGTTTTAGCAATTTCCGTTTATTTAAGAAAAATATCAAAAATCTCTCTGTAAGTAATTATATATATGGGCAATTAGGCCTTCAGAAATATGACGTATTATTTACAGAGTACAACTCCATTTGGCTTCTATTTCTTATCTGTGGGAGATACTCGCTGAGAAACTAAATAGGAGAGATCTAACCTTAACATCCACACACTTGTCATACCAAAATATTTTTAATGATTATTCTTTTCTTAAAATTTTACCTTTAAAGTTTTTTAATTCTAGAAAAATACTGTTAATCTTAATGACTCATTATAACTTCTTTTTATAAAAAATTTAGATATTACAGTATATATATATATATACACACACGCTATACATATACAGTGGAGTTGGAACTCAAAACTTATTAAATAAAAGTGACATGCGAGCAGCTAAACGAGAGGCTCATCATCTCTATCTATTTTCCTCTACTTTATTATGATGAAATGGTACTTTAAAGGATTCGAACTCATATTTTCAAGGAATAATTTCACTATTCAATTCTTATTATTATCTATTGATCTTAAATTCATTACAGAAAGCCATCAACAACAATATTAATTATTCGCGTATTCATGAACAATTAATCGATGATCTAATTCCGCTTATAATTAAAGCCATTCCCTCTATATATTGAATTGAAATTACTCATTCTCCATGCAAGCTATGAAATACAAGTCTCTTTTATCAACACGCACCCCACTGCACAAAACTCTCGCTAAGGTGTAAGAGAGATAGATATATAAAGCTTTACCCCACAAGCGGAGGCTGTTATTTCATAATACAAGTTTCTTTTATTAAAAAAAAGCATGAACAAGAACAACAACAAACCTGAAAAATTAAACGAGAGAAATAAAAGAAAGTATACAAACTGGGATGTATATTAACCTCAGATAATTTCTACACACCAGCACTTATACAAATTTCTCAAGCTTAGTTGATTAATTACCATATATATAGAGGCATTGCATATACATTTAAAAAACAAGCTAATAAATCTATTATTCGTAAGTATTGATGATTAATTGATTACTGGGGTTTCATGGTTGGAAGAACTTGTTACCACATTTGCATTTCCAAGCGAGAAGATAGTAACCTTCATAATCTCTCTGACTTGTTCTGTGTGGAGAAATTATCACCAAAGCAGCTTTACAAGGCTTGCAGGTGAAGCATCTGTTGAAGCAACCTGGTGGCCTTGACCCCATTACCATCTTCTTCTTCACCTTCCTCTCTTTTACTGCCACTGAAACTGATAACGAAGATGATCCACCTGTTTCACAAATATATGTATCAAAGAGAGATACACAACAATGTTAATCCAAGACTTCTTTTTTCAATTTAAGACACTTTCATACACTAATTAAATGTAGGTATCTCTTTCCTAGCGAACCAAGACTTTCTCATAATAACATGTATAATGCTGCAAATAAATATCTGGGCACTATACTGTTTGTTTAGTTTTACCCAATGTGTTTTAAATTGAACTAGGGGAAGAAGCATTGGTTAAGGCTTCATTATTAGTTCGACTATATATTCAAATTACTCATAATTTAATTAATATATTTCTAATTTCAAATTTAAGAAGAAATTATATAACAAATAGACAAGCTAAGTTTTATCTATTTTTTTATTGATTTTTTACTGATGATTTTCATCGACTGTTTTACTATTTTATTAATTTTTAACTGATGGTTTAACAACTAAACATATTATTTGAAGACATTTCAAACCGAACCCAAATCTAATTCACCATTTTACTATATACTGGTTGAACTATATATATACTAGCTATTAGTTAATAAATATATTCTTTTACCTGATGAATTACAAGGAAAGAATGTGAGAGAAACGTACGATGAGAATGAGCGTGACTAAAGTTTTTAACTTGAAGGAATATGCTTTTGGCGAAGCCATGAACATGAAAGCTGAGGCAATAGAAGAGACTGATCGATGAGATATATAGGAAGAGAATGAATGGGTTTGATGCAAATGCGATAAACAAAGTTCAAGGGAAAGAGTTAGGTTTTTGAAGTTTGTGAAGAGATTTCGATCATGTGAATGACAAAACGTCAGTGTTTTCTTTTTCATATCTTTTGCTGGTTGAAGTGACTATACCATTTGGCTCTCTTTTGAAATAATTGAAGTACCATTGCCAACTTCTGATTTTTTGTCACTATGCAAAAGAGTGGTTCAAATTTTTTTGTTCACTTGCATTTGTCTCTGCCTCACAACAGTACTCATAATTTTTTTCAAGAAACCAACTCTTTCATTGTTGTAGTCAACCCGAGGAACGGGGGGCATAAGTGATTATTGAAAGCAAATAGTGTGTGCTCATTTATTCAATCAATTATTTAACTATATGTTTCGATTTATAAAACATTTTTGGAGTGGTTTCATGTTTCATAATGGTATATAAGATGTTTTGGAGAAAAAAGTGATTTATTAATAACCTTATCTCAAAAGTACCATTCATTAGTTTATAAGCGTGAGTTAATTAAGAGTTAGTGCTAAAATTAAGGGTATTTTGAGAAGTCTATAAAAAAAATCAATATTTCTTTAACAACAAGGTTCATTGACTTACGCAATTTTCTCCAAATGTATGAATCGGGAGAGTAGGAAATAAGTATCATGATTTATAACTTCTAAATTATAAATTATAAATAGTACTATCTCCAATCCTAATTATAAGAGCTAAATAAAGAGTCTACTTTGGTCCTAAATATGATACCTAAATCTACTTTGTCTCCTAAAATTATAATTTTTTCGCTAAAGTGTCCTTACATAATTGCACATATTAAAGGGGTTTCTATCATCAATGGCAGTTCAAATGCACATGATTAAAGATAATATTTTAGGAAAACTAATACACAATCATAAAAAATAACTAATTTAACTAATTTTCTTAATATACTTAAATTAATTAAGTAAATTTTATATTAAGAACTAGAGGGAGTATATTTTATTTATCCCTTCATTCTTTTTTACAAAAAACAATTAACTGAATCCTATCGTTTGATTGTTACTAGATTATTAAGTCACATATTTTTAACTTAAACACCCCCTCTCTTTGGTTAAATATAGCACTTATATCATTGTACTCATATAATCATATTACTTAAATATAACATATAACATTTTAAATTTTTTCTTCTTTTACTAAGTCTACCAAATGACATCATTTTGAGTTAATATATAACATTTTGTCAAATTTATACTTTGACAACTCTATTTTGATAGATTAGGCATAATTTATAAGTTAATATTATATTTATTTAATTTGTGAATTAATAAATTTTTCATTTAAATATTATTCTTTTTAAAATCATATATACATACAAAGATATATATATGAATATTTTTATATTTTAATTATGATTGGGTTGATCCCGATTCAACCACAGTCGAACCACTAACACTTGAATCACTACTTCAATAGACCAATTCAATGACTGGTCTGCTTTTTATTACCTTCAATATGAGTCTATTGTAGTACTACCTCCATTTTTTAATAATATATGAGCTAGTTTGATGGTTAAATTTGATCTTAAATATAAGACCTTAATTCATTTTATATATAATATTTATCATATTTCTCCAAACTAATTTATCTAACTTGTAAATCGATATATAGTTTAATGTTATTCATGAATACTTTGGAAAGATCATGTCATATTTATTATATAATTAACTAATTTATTTAACTTTTTTTTATTTGTCCAAATTAATCAACTAGATCTTATATTAACTTATTAATGACCAGAAGGAGTTTTTTTTGTTCTATTGAAAGGCTCCCAAATGAATATCCATAAGGAAGTGACAACTTTTTTAGCTCCTCACAAATGAAGCTTTGAGATTTATGTAAACGGGTATCCAAACGGGCTATATCAGACTTAATTGACATGTATTACAGGCATTATAAAATTTGTTTATAGTCAAAAACTGAAGAAGCTAAGTGGGGTTATAAAATTTTATTAATTTTTTTTAAAAAAAATAATTAAAAACGCTTAACCCACTTCTTTAATTTTTTTAAAATATAATCTAACTCATAAATATCGGATAAATTAAAGAGACTCATTCAGACTCAGAAAATTACCTTTGGACAAAACCTCAACCATTCTAGTGATAAGCAAGAACCCTATGACCAACCTTAAGCCAACGTAGCTTTCCCTGTTTTATAACTATTGAATGTACCGTTATGACTTAAGATTGAAATCAATCAATGGAAAATCAAGAGAATAATACTAATTAAGATTAATTTATGTCCTCTCGCATTTCCCTTTAATCTTATATTTTTATTTTGTTACATTTGCTTCCAGTGATCCAAGAGAATTATATTGTAGTAGAGGATGTTAAGACCTATAGATGATGATCTAATTGAGATGTAATCGTCTCTGGCACGCTTGAAATAGTCATGACACTCCAGGAAAAGGCCAACAATTGTACTTGCCAAATATACTAAATTAACTTAAACAACCAAGTTTTATACAATATGTGTAAGTATCCAATTCACTCTTTTTCTTTAATTATTTCCTGAATCTATTAGGGAAATTTTCATTGAAGGATCACTATAGAAATTTAATATTATATTCCTCAAATACACCCCTTGAACCAAAATGAAATTAAATTTTATGGGTGAAACAATACTTGTGTCCTTGGTTCAAAATGCAAGTGATTAACAAGTTAAATAAAAAGATTTACAATAAAAATTAAACGATTAATAATAAATATAAGAAAATTAATAACTCTCATAAATATAAATATTTATGTATGTATTAACAAGTTTAATAAGGAGTTTTATAACAAAAATTAAACGATTAACAATAAATATAAAAAAAATTAATAACTCTCATGTTTGTTAAATTGAACCAAATGCATAAATATCTTTTTACCTATAAAATTTAATTTTATTTAGATTAAAGGGATGCACTCAAATTTTAGAATTATTTGGGGGGGAAATATAATCAACTTTATATATGTAAGCGATATGGGCTCTCAACTCTTAAAATAAACTATTAGGAGCAAGTCATAATTAAGATTTAGAAATAGAGCAAACCTAGTTGAAGATGTATCATTTGTGGTGAGTATTGTAAGAAAAAATAATTAATATCTTGTGAAAGAAAGATGAGAGAGGGAAAGGTCAAAAGTTGCAGAGATAGAGTTGGTGGTGATGGGGTGACTTTAAAGAGTGGAGACAAAGAGGTCACTCAATTGGAAAAGACCGATGAGAAGTAGCAGCCCCTTATACGTAATGGAAGCGGCTCCTCTCCTCTGATTTTTGTCTCCACTGCCCAAACGTTGCCGTTTTAATGTACAGTAGGTAGAGCTGGTAAAACGGGCCCAGCCCGCGGGCTGGGCCCGTTTTACCTTAAGGGGGGCGGGCTCGGGCTGGCAAAATGCCAGCCCGTTTTTGGGCGGGCTGCACAGCCCGCCCCCCCTCAGCCCGCCAGCCCGCCACTTTTTTTTTTTAATATTATTATTTAATATTTATTTTACTTAAATGTTATTTTGAATACTCCTATTATCAAATATTAGTAAAGATAATTACTTATTTGTTAATATATATTTACATATTATAATTGATTAATATTATGTTAATATTTATTTAGATTTATAATTATAAAATTTGAGATTTTTTTATAAAAAGTAGAAATTTTTAAGAGTATAACATGAGTAATTTTTTGATTATACTAATATAACATTAGAAATTTTTTATTAGTATTTTAAAAATGTTAAAAATTATTTTTTAAAAATTAAAAAAAAAAAAAAGTGGCGGGCTGGCAGGCCAGCCCGCCACTAAGGGGGGGCGGGCTCGGGCTGGCGTTTTGCCAGCCCGTTTTGGGGCGGGCTGCACAGCCCGCCCCGCATTTTGGCGGGCCAGCCCGCATTCTCAGCTCTAACAATAGGTGATGGGGATCAGGCTTTTTTTTTTCTTTCTTTTAACTAGCTTCCCAAAAAAATATTTTTATAATAACATTCTAATACTCTGAAATACTATTTATTAACAATAAGTATCCTCAAATAATTTTAGTATAATTTTATTCTTAAAATATTTTTAATAACAACTATCAATTTAAATTTAGAATATTGAGTACTCCTAAAATATATTTTATAGTGTTTGATACACTAAAAGTTAGTTGAGAATATTGAGTTGTATTGAAAAAATATTTTAGATTGTTGGATGTATAAAAAAATTTAAAATATTAAATGCTATTGAAAAAATATTTTAAAAAACTATATGCTACTTAATTAAAAAATTATTGTATGATATTATTGGGTATTATTGAAAAAATATTTTAAAGTGTTGAATATATAAAAAAAAATTAAGATTCTAAATGATAATAAGAATGTAGGTATTGAAATGTTATTGGAAAAATAGTTTAAAAAGTTGGATGCTAGTTTAAAAAAAGAAACTGATAACTATCACCTATTTTACATTAAAACGGCAACGTTTGGCGCAGTGGAGACAAAAATCAGAGGAGAGAAG
Organism: Leucaena leucocephala; assembly: GCA_037074615.1. Taxonomy (NCBI): domain Eukaryota; kingdom Viridiplantae; phylum Streptophyta; class Magnoliopsida; order Fabales; family Fabaceae; genus Leucaena; species Leucaena leucocephala. The sequence continues at coordinate 13,597,947 of CM073537.1, forward strand.
CCGCTTCCGTATGTAACATGTTTTGCCTTTTCCCGTGCAGACATATTTTCTCACATCAAAAAAAGTATCTTCTATTTAGATTAGACTTTGAGCCCACGTGAACCCATTCCCTATATGCATGAGCACGGCATTCTCTGGTACCCCACTCAACAAAAACATATGAATTATATTTTATAGATTGATATTTAATCTTATTCCCTAAAAATTCTAACTATTTTAGGTTATACATACCTAAATTATGATACTCTATTCATATTGTGAAAAAAAATCTGTAATCATGAGCTTATAAAATAATATCATATTTATATTTTTAAGAGTTAAATAATATCCACAATCCACTAAAAATAAAGTAACAAAAAGATAATAATTAAAGTTTTAAAATTTATTGCATATATAAAAATGAAAGATTGAAATCTGTAGGGGTCAGATATCTGTAGCAATATTGTAACATCAATAATTGAATGTTTAGCAAGTAAAACATATGAATAACTTCGGTATCTATGTAAATATAAGAGTTATGTTCAATACTTTAAAAATAAGCAAAGAGAGTTATCAACTAAAGTAAAAAGTGTAAAGTTACAAATAGAATAAGATAAAAAAAGAAATAAGATTATAAAAAAATAAAAGAATAATATATATATATAGAGCCGGGCCAAATGGGCAGAGCGGCATACTATGCCTAGTGTTTTGCCCTGCCCGACACTTGGCCCGACTCGGCCCTGCCCAAATATATTTTAGACGATTTTTTTTAGGTCGGGCTGGACAATTTTTTAATAGGCTCGGGTGGATAGCCCGGACGTTGGGTATTATGCACACTCTTATTCCCTTCTACTTTTTTATGGGGAAACTCAAAACTAAAACACCTCTCTCCATTTATTGCGTTATTACCCTAAATAATTTAGAGCTAAGACTAGAAAATTTTATTTAAAAACGCTAGATATCTAAAAACAAATTTAAGTTTAATATTGTCTAAAAAATTTTTAAATTATAATAATATTGTCCTAATTACTATTCAGATCAAATTTATTGAATTAACAAGTTTATATATCATTTACTTCTTTTTTTTTATCTTCTAGCTAATCTCTGGCCAAAAAATAAATCTTCTTTTTATGGGAATTAGATAAAAATAAATATTCTAGCTAGTGAAGAGTAATATAAGCATTTGGGAGAATGACATTTAAGCCTTGAGATTGATATTTAGGTCCCATAAATCTTCTAACTAAAATATATTTCTCTATTTTTTTTTCTAAAAATCCTTCTTCCTTCATCATGGCATCATGCACTGGAGTCCTCCATTGCTAGTCACCGAAGCTCCATTGCCAAAATTTCCATACCACTAACTTATAAGATTATTGAAATTACTAAATTATTATCATTAGGGAAAATTAGGAAAAAAATTTCTATTAAAAATTTTTATTGGTGAGGAGATAATAAATTTTATACACAGAGAATATTAATACTCTAATTTAGATCCTTTTCACTAACAAAATTTTCAATAAAGAAGTTTTTCCCAATTTTTGCTTATATATAACTAGAATGAACCCTGTGCATTGCACAGAGAAAATGTGAAACAAAAAAGCAAAGGAAAAATATTATTATTAAACTGAAAGTTCAAACTATAAGATGATATCTATTTCATCATATGCCTCTTATCTTCTGCAACAATGTCTATTTTAAAAATTGCATCATGATTTTTTAATTTTAAAAATGAAAATAGAATCACTATAAATTACTAAATGTGGATTATACTCTTAACTAAATAAAAAATAACAATCCCTTAAAAATTATGTACTTTCTTTAAATGAAATTTTATTTGATCCCCTTAAAAATTATGTAATTTCTTTAAATCTGATGTGTTTGTGTGTGTGTGTTTGAAATGATGAACATAATTGACTTTCAAAATGATTGTAGACATAAGGAAACTAAAAGAAAAAGATATCCGACAAAAATTTTGAGGCTAAGAAATATTACATACAGAATTAATTATAGGTGGGCATATGAGGCTCCCTAATTGCAGATTGTAATAAAAACAGCTTTAAAAAATATAATGCATCTCAATAATTTAAATGGTAATATTCCCCCACCCCAAACCCAGTTGTAAGGGACTGTCCTAATAGGAAAACTCATATACTCATCATTCATATGACCTAACCTATATGTACTAGGAGTGTACATAGTCAGACTCAATCACTCAATCCTGTTAAGTATCAACTTGAGGCCTGTTCTATGTAAGGCTTTAGACTAGACAAGATAACTCATAGTCTAGTCTAGTTCAACACTAACCTGAGGTCATGTTAGATTAGATTTAGTTTACCAGAATGTTTTGACCAATCTAAACAATCCAGGGACTCTATTGATTTTTTTCTCTCTCTATATGAACAAGATTTCAACCAGGTTTAAAACGCAATTAAGACAATAAAAAGTACCTATAATCATATAAAACACATTTCAAAAAGATTAAAACATAATCATAAATCCATAAGAATCTCTAGCAATATTCAACAACAATAAAAAGCAACAACATCCAAGTTAGAATCCATGATAACACAGGAATTATGAAACATCAACATTCAACACATTAAGCTTAACATTAAGTCTATACAACATTACACACAAGAAGTAAACAACAAAACAAAACAAAATGTTTATATTATATTAATAGCACTTCAAAATGATATATATTATATATTTATCTTTTTAGTGACACAAAAACGTTTGAAAATTACTGAAAAGTTCACAGCCATTAAGAACCCTCTTTTGGCTTTGCTTTTCCTTCAACCTTGGCGGGTTTTGCAGCAACCAGAGCTGAAATCTTAAGTGAATAATGATTGAGTTTTGCTCAAAACTTAGAGGCACCTTGAACATACTATTAATATCAAAGGAAAATTAAAAAAAAAAAAAAAAAGCTTCAAGCCTGCTATTCTAATTATTTCAAACTATATTAGAAACTTACTATTTCGGTGGTGGGAGAAAGAAAAATTCAAGGCCTGACTGTTTACTTTGCTAGCTATATGCTGTCAGCAACTACAATTCCAGCTAGCTCAATGGGGCACATGCTCCTAGTAGAATCAATTTTAAAAGTGATAAATATTCAAGTCCCTCAATTTCTTCGTATAATTCCAGAATTCAGGTTAGATTTAAATTAGATTAAAATATAATATATATATATATATATTATATTCAGACAGATCAGACCGGACCAATTGATATGAATGCTTGGTCCAATCTAATCCAACCCGAAGAGGCTAGTCTGGTCTAGTTGATTTTTTGTTGTATCGAGTTAGTTTTTTCTAGAATGGACCTGATAGGTTTGCTAGGATCAGATTGAGTCATACCGAATCATTAGGTTTTTGCGCACCTCTAGTTAGAGCTAAATCAATATTGACAACTATTTTAATCAAACATATTAATCAAAATTAACTTTAAAGATCAGACTAATGATGAAATATTTTGAGGGCTGCTGATAAATTTCTTGAAAAGGAAGTGTTTTTAATTAGTTTCTATATGTATATATTAATTAAAAAGAGACTATCAAGTTACAAGTTGAGGTGAAATGGGGCAGTGGAGAGAGCAGATGAAGGGGAAAAAAGGATAGAGTATATGGAAGGGGGAAAAAACGGAAAGTGGGAAAATGGGGAGGGAGAGAGAACGGCCCACCCCTCCCCCAAACTCCATTTCAATTTTCAACTCCCCGCATCACGCTGTCTCCTCTTCTCTGGCCCTTTACGATGTCGTCTTGTGTAGGGGAGGGAAATGAAAAGAAAGGTGAGTGGAGGAGAGGTTCTTGCGGCCAAGGGCAGCGGAGTTGAAAACATAACAAATTTATTAAAATTTTCTTTTTCTTAATCTTAATAAAGTATTACTCCTATCTCTATTATAATGCACTTTATAGAAGAACTGAGTTATCAATATTATAATTCACAAAATGAAGTATGAATTGCAACTTTTTTGTTTCAAAATTGTCCTTCATTAAAATTTGATGCAATTTTCCTTTTTTGTTTTTCAAAAAATAATTCATAATTTTAAATATGTATAAATTTGGAAAAAATATTTAAAAAATAATAATGGCTCAATTACCCCTTTTTAAAAAAGTAAGCACCAAGGTGTAAAAAGCAAATATTGCCTCCAGTCTTTTTATAAACAACGTTATCTTTCATAGGGATTATCCTATATAAAAACAACAATTTAGCTTTATTTAAAAATTTAATGCATTTTTTAATCTTTACCTCTAATTAACATGTCTATCTCATCTTTTTTTTTATTCATTCTCTCTCATCTATTTCCCTATTTATTCTCTCTCCTAACTTTCATCCTTATAAATAAGGATACATTTAAAAAATAATTATATTTTTAATATACTTATTATTTTTAATTAATTTTAATTAATATTTTTTTTGTCCACCCAGTTCACCTGAGCTTTGCCCCGACTACATCCGGATTCGACCCGCGTCCCGCACCTGGCTATGGTGGGTGAGTCTCCCAACGGGAATTTTTTGCATACACCAAGACTCGAACTCAAAACCTTGCTTAAGCGATACTGAGCTACTTACTACTCGAACTAACCCTCATTAGTTTTTAATTAATACTTTGATATCCTGAAAGGGAGTAAAAAATAATAAGGGGTACATGGGCTACGGCTCAAGTAGGACCGAGTTGATTGGGCCACCGAACTGCTAGAGCAGCTTTAGAAAGTTTTTTTTTTCCTACCCAGTTTACCAGAGTTTTGCCCCAACTATATCCGAATCCAACCCGCGTCGCGCACTTGGCTATAGTAGGTGAATTTCCCAATGGGGATTTTCTGCATACGCCAAGACTCGAACTCGAGACTTCACTTAAGCGATATCGAACCACTTACCACTTGGATTAACTCTCATTAGTACAGCTTTAGAAAGATGATGAATAATATGTGGACAATAGCAGAAGAGGGTCCATGAAAACATCATGTTTATAACCAATACGGGCTTGTCATATTTGTCAACAACATCAACAATTTTTATATCCTAATTTTTAGATATTTAGAAGTTTATACTTCAAATTAATTAATAATTTATCCTACTTAAACATTAATATCATCTAAAAAAAAAAAGAAATTTCGTTCTACACTGTAGATGAATTAAACCTATTTTTAAAAATTTTTATATATAAAAAAAATCAACTGATATATATATATATATAACAAATCACAAACACTAAGTATAAATAGTGATCAGTACAACTTCCAATACTGAATTCCAATTATAACAACTGGGGCAAGTAGTTATTTTCATTATAGAAAGGACAGAGTAGTCTGTGCAGAGTACAATTCATGACTGGGATGAGCCTTACTAAAACAAGGACTTGGTTTAACAAAAACCAACCCAACACAGGTTGTGAGAGAGAGACCAAAGCCCTTGCACGTGAGACACCCACCACTTGCATTGCCCTAAACAGCCATATCATCAAAAGACAACAACACACAAAAGCTAGAATACTCAACAGAAGATCATCCAGCAAATACAGAATAAGACCACCAACATATATGCACTATCCATAAGTGGAAACTACCACCAACCATGACTTTTCCTAGGCGACTGTAGTCTCATGGAACCGTAGCCGAAAAAGATGGCCTTGACGCCAAAAAGGGTTGAAACAAGCAGTCTTGTAAATGTAGACTGCTTGCAAAAAGGGATTGGCCAAAGTTCCATGGAAAACAACCTAGTCACTAACCACCAAGTTCCACTGTTGATAGGCATATCATCAGAGCCCAAAAAAAGTTTGCTGAATATGACTTCCTGTGAGTTGAAATAAGCATGTGTTTTCAGTTTTGCTTACGCCAGAATATCGCATCTCCACAAGTTTTCAATGAGCAACTCAATTGAATTGCTGCTGATTGAGTTGCAGTTTTGGAGATTCAATCCTACTAAGGTCTTGCCCAGTTTTGTAAGGAATGGAACGCTCTGGTTTGAAACCTCAGAACAGCCTGACAAGGAAAGCACTTGCAAATTTAGATGCCTGGCACCGGATAGGATGGCCAAACCTGCATCGGTGATTGCACACTTGGAAACATCTAGATCAATCAATAGCAAGCAGTAGTGTGCGATGGCAGCCAAGCTTGCATCAGTTATCTTCCTGCATCCATCGATGTTGAGTATTTCAAGGGTTCTACCATGTAATTGAGTCAAAGCTGAAATGATGTTGTCTGTCAAGTTCCAGCATCCAGTAAGATTCACACTGACAAGTCCTTCCTTGCAATTCTCCAACAGAGGGAGAAAACCAGCATCTGTTATGCCATAAAGCCCAGTAAGATCAACATGCTGAAGTTGGGGGCACAACTTCCCAACCATAGCCAAGCTACCACTACCAAAGCCAGGGCAGTTCCTTATTGACAGTGAACGAAGAGATTCGCATGGAGAAAGCATAGATACTTCACAACTAATATCCTTAATTCCCATGCACTTCACAAGCGCAAGAGACTTCAGCTTTGTTGTGAAGTTTGAAATAGCACCAATAATTCCAGCCTGGGTGATTCTATTACACTCCTCCAACTGCAAGCCCTCGAGAGAACCAGCAGCATTGGCAAATTCCACCAGTCCTCCATCAGATAAAAAGCAACACTTCCGAAGGCTCATCTGCTTCAGATTCCAGCACCCTCTGCCAATGGCTCCAATGCTTGCATCAGTTAACCCACGGCATAAATTAACTGTCAATGAGACTAGTTTCTGTAGACCTTGAGCTACACCCATGGCCCAAAAGCCCCTTTCACTGACATTCGGGAGACCACTGAGGACCACATTGGTAACTTCCTTTCCATAGTGACCAATGACAGCCAGAGAAAAATCTGTTATATTCAAGGACTGAAGCTTTACCTTTGACAGGTTTGAAGCTGATGATAACAGACTTGATACTCCATGATCCCCAACAAGCGGGCAGTCCTTGATAGAGATGCACTGCAACTTTGGGCAAGACTTTGCAATAGCTTGCAAGCCTTCATTCCAAATCTTTTTACATGATTCAATATTTAAGGTTGTCAAATTTGGGCAATTCTCAGCTATTGCGATCAAGCTCCTGTTGCTGATTGAGGAAGCCTGGCACAGGTCAAGCTTCTCCAACATATGACATCCTTTGGCTATCTCAGACAGACCCTCATCTCCAACCGAAGATACATTCCACAAAGAGAGTGATCTTAGAGAAGGACAACCGTGAGCAACAGCTGATAGGCCAATGTTAGAGACACCTCTTACAGAGTTGCTGCCTCTGATAGAAAGTTTCCCAAGTCCTCCACAGCCACTAGTCCCTACTGCAATCGCAGCAAGTCTTATATCAGTTGCCTTTTTCCCTTCCAAACACCTGGTCAGGTACCCATCACCTTCAATGTCTTGATCCTCATCAGCAGAGATCATTTCGACATCAGAGGAAGTTGGCTTTTCGGATTTGCAGATTTCAGCTTTGCACATACTGCTCATAAGATAAAGCCAACGCTTAGATACACAAGCACATAAGCTCCTCTCTTTGCTACTGGGGAGCCTTCTGAATATCTCAAAGAGGCATTCATTAGGAAGAACTTCAATAGTTGACTTCTGAATTTGGTTTTGCTCAAAGTGAAGATTTTCATATACAAATGGGGCATTGATCCGAGCTCTCTTGCTAGGAGGATAGTAAACATCAATGTTGGAACCAGCAGTGCACAAAGAACCCCCAAGATAGAGTTCATCGTCACCTGATAAAAAATATTCACAAAACCAAAAATAAGCCACACAATTGTTGCAGTTCATAAAGTTATTTTGCTGGAATGAAATCTCTCTATTTGTACAACAGATAAGGCATTCAAAAAGAAATTGAATTGTAGAAATACTTTTCCACCCAAAAATAAAGTAATAACATCCTTTAATCCATTGAAAAGATACCTGCAGATCGCTTTTACAATTCTTAATGGAACAAGAAACTCTAGGGTTTTCATATATATGTAACCAAATACAGATATCAATCTGAAGCTAACATGGCAAATCGGTGATAGAAGAGGAAATCAAATTCTAAGTATATCCCCCATCAATCCAGATCACAAACTTGAAAAGCCAAAAATAGGAACTAATCAAGAATAAAATTTCTGGCAGCGAGCATCGCAGACCAAGACTAATCGATGAAATCCCATGAACCTAAACATGTCTAAATCTATTCAAATCCATCGAGAAATTTAAAAAAATCATAAAACCCAGAAACTTACCACTGTATTTGACGAGGGTAGGCATGACAACAGAGAAAAAGCAACCGAGAATCCAATACCCAACAGCTGAAAACCCTCAGAAAGAGCAAAAATAGATGAAACAACGATCAAGAACAACACAAAGACGCGGATGAAAGCTTGAAGGGCCAAGAACATTAAGAGAGCAGAAACCCCAGCAGGGCAAAAAGAAGAGAGAAGAAGAGGAAGAAGAAGAGAGAAAGAAGCAATGTTTGAGAAGTGGCGTGGAAAAGAAAGTATTATATTGAGTCTAAGAAATGAAGAGATGAATATGGGTCGGCGACAGATTCATTAGGCTCAGAATGGCTCATAACAGATGCAATGAATCCTTCCAATTTTCTGAGACAAAGGGTTCCCCACCCTTTTCCTCTCTCTTTCTCAGTCCAACCAACTCGCCATCCTGTTGCCAATTCCATGAACCCAATTACTAAATTCCCAAATTCATTATTTTATTATGGACCAGACCAAATATTTTATTCAGGAAGGAATAATTTCAATTCATATTTGGTCCTCCCTCATGCATGACTAACCTTATCCTTATCTTCAAAACATGGAAATTTTAACTTGATAGCCAAAACAAATATGGTTTTTAATAAAATGTAAATATAAGAATAATATAATAAAATTAATTCATTTTTATATGAAAATATATTGACAAAAATATCATAAAAGGAAAAATTAGAATGTCAAATTATAAAAAAATGACTATACTTATATTAAATTCTTTATATTTATTATGTTAAGTTTTTAAATCATAAATAGCCATGTGTCTATTTTTTCATGCAGATTTATAGTATAATAATAATATTTTAAAAATATGACATATAGTTATATGTGATTGAAAAATTTGATATAATAGCTATAAAGAATTTAATCTAAGTATTTTCCTTATAAAAATTCAATTACTAAGTTTTAAATAATAAGGATTAAATTTAAAACTAAATATATTTTTAATATCCTATGAAATTTTTAATTAATTTCATAATATTATTTTTTTTGTAGTAAAATAATTTTTTCTCCTATTATTTTTATTTTCCGATGAACAGAACCATCAAAAAGAAATTTGTTCAAAAAAAATTAAAATAATTAAAGTAATTTTAAAATAAATTATAAAACCTAGAGAGTATAATCATGTCAGTTAGAAATATATATCATCCAATTATATAAAAATAAAGTGGGTCAAGATTATTATTTTATGTTGGCTTATGCATGTGACTTCTTTTATTGTTAATCACATATATCATTCATTTACTATTGTGTTGTGTGGTTCATGAATCCAAATCCATAGTATGCATGGATCATTCATTAATTTTTCCTATGAAAGTAAAAGTTATTTCTTTTTTTTCTTTTTTCTAAGCATAGACATTTTTCATTTAGGATAAAAATAAAATTCTAACTTCTAAATACAAAAAATATTAATTATGGAATAAAAAATTAACATATTTTATTTAGATGTTATTTATAATTTAAATAACAATGTTAGCATTATATTATAATTATAATTGTAAATGTAAACCGCCTTAATGGAATCATAAAAAGAAGTAAAATAAAAGACCGACCAAGAGATGCAAGTGCATCCTTTTGAAAATGGTTAAATGAATGTAGTCGCTTGCCCCACAAATAATAAAAGGTTAAGAACAGTATTTGGCAATGATTTAAGAAAATTTGTGGGTTAGACTTCAGATATTTACATATCTCTGAGGAATCTTAAGATAAAAAATTTAAATTTAAATTTTAAAATTTAGATTAATTTTTGTTGTAAAATTATAAAAAATAAACTAAAAATGTAAAACTTTTCTAAGAATTAGTTGAGTCACCCAAATGGCTTTAAAATATAAAATTCTCATGATTAAATTTTTCAATAATTAAAAATAATTTTTTCCTGTAAATAATTAAGTTTAGAATTATTAAAAATATAAACAAGATAAAAACTCATAATATTTTTTGGCAAAAAAATCCTAATAGTTTAAACTAAATAAAGATATTATTAAAAAATATAATACATGGCAAAGTGAAATTGGAGAACTTAATAAAATGTATGCAAAAAATAAAAAGCTTTATCTAAATTATCTCCATTTATTTTATTTTTTATTGTCATCCGGAACTATTATTAAGGATTCATGAGGACAATTATCGAACCTCTTTTACTATCCTGTGTGGAATAAAACTTTTATTATCCTTAATTTCTTTTTCTTTTTTTTTTTGAACTATTATCATGTGATTCCCTGAAATTTCATTTTGTCTTGAATTAAAAAAACTATTATCATGTAATTATAAAGCATTTAGGACACTTTATTATACTTGAATTCCAATTTCAATAAATCTTCAAAATTAAAATATTGAAATATTGATTATTTTTCCAATGTAAAATTAAAATTCACATCACTCTTAGAGATAATTGTAAAGAAAAGACAATTTATTTATACTCTTAAAATAAAATTTGGACTATTTTAATATTTTTTAACGTAAGAATCACATAAATAAATATAATTGTTAACTAATATTTTCTTACAAAAATTGATAATTTTAATTAAAAATTAAAAAATAAGTTAATAAAATCTTATTCTCCAATAAAAAAATAAAATAAATGGAGAAAATTTAGAGAGGAAAAATACAAGGTTAATTAAAGTCAGTTACAATTCTAACCCTATATTCATATGGAACGAAAATTAGAGAGGAAAAATATTAAGAAAAAGACTTTTAAAAGTAGTAGATTTTTTTTACTATTTTTAAAAATTTTCCTTTCTAGTATTCTTTTTTCCTCTAATTTTCATCTAAATATATAGGGTAAAGTGAATAATACAAAGGAATGTTCATAATTGTAATTATAGTCTTTATTTTTATTCAAATTTGAACAAGTTTGTTCCATGCGAAGCTGAAAGTGAAAGCTGTAAAGTTTAATTCACTGAATCCCGTTATATACTTCAATGTTGTATATTTTGTTTGTGTTTACGGAAAAATAAACTTTTTATCTGCCCATCCTATTGTATAGTAATAGTAATAGTAATAGTAGAATAATTTGTCCATATAAATAAGAATATATAAAATATGAAATTACATATGAGAATATAGTATCATAAGATACGAGATATGTTTTTTTCTTTGAATTCTTATCATTTTTCCTTCATGAGAGAGACAATTTTCCTAGGTTAGATGGTTCACATGATAACTAAAGCTAGCTAAGAAATAAAAAATGTCCATTATGGCTTCTTCAAATTGACGCTGAGAGGGACCCTTATAATTAAGAACATGCATGCATGAGTGTGGGGATATGTATGCCATGCTGCTGGTACGTGTATCTTGGACAACTTGGTACTTTTGAACTTTTTTCTTTTTCTAATTTTTCCTTTCAAACAAGTTGATGCATGTTAGAATCAATTGATCTTTTTGTTCTTTATATCATAGTATTCAAATCTAATTCATGTTGTATATCAAATCAAGAGTTTAATTTTGATTAGATCAATCGAGTGAGATTTTGTATATTTTTCACTCTTTTAAGCCAAAAATGTCGTTATTTTAAATTTAAAAATAAAAAAAAATAACACAATGTCATATTTATACTTTAATAATTTTATTGTATTGAATTATATGTAATTTATATATTGATGTTCTATTTATTATTTGTGGATTAATATTTTCTTTATTTAAATATTACTATTTTTAAAGTTATATATAAATATTTTATTTGAGTTTATTCCAGTTTAGTCATGGTTTATAATAATTCAGTTTGAATTTCTTTTATGTTTATAAAGATAAATTTTTAGGTGCTCCTTTAATATTTCATAGTAATAACTGCCCTTATATATTTTAATTAGTTTCAAAAATCATTTATACTTGTTATAGATTTTATATTAATACAATTCGTTGGGATGATCAAGAATTTTTATCGGATTCATTAGTATAATCAGCTCACCAGTGTTAGGAGATAGAGCTCTATGGGGCCGGGGACCGGTAGCAGGCAAAGATAATCTTCGATGAGAGTTAGTTGACTTTTTATTACATAAAATAGGAGGCATTTTAATCATTTAGGTCTGAATTTCAAAATATCAATTTGAGTTTTGATACTTTTTTAACATTTATAATATTTATAGTCTTAATTTAAAATTTACTAATTTTTAAAATATTTTTTAAATATTTTCCCAACTAATTATATACTATTAATATTTTTATAAAGTACTATTTCATTTCTAAGTATTCTTTTAAGTCTTATTTGTTGGACAAAAAACACTTACAATTTTTTCTTAATATTTTCATTAGTTACAATATTAAATTTAATTATTGTTTTTTTGAATGGCATAAAATAAGTTAAATTATTAAAATTACAAATAAGATCAAACCCACTATAACTTCTTTCCAATAAGCAACAAATAAATTTTTATTTTCATTATTATATTTTTAATTAAACAATTGTGGTAATGGAGACTTTTTTGTTCTTTTTGGGCAAATGAAATGGATGCATCATCATGAATCCAATTCTCCACATAAATTAAATATGGATTTCTTTTTTTGAGAGTCTGTCCTAATTAATTATTAATGATTTTTTATTAATTAAGAGTAATTAGGTAAAAGGTTGTTGATTAATTAATGTATATATGATTCATTGCACTTGGTACACAAACTTTTCGCAGTCAAAGACATTCCCTAATACCCCGAGGTAAGTACTAATTATTTATAATATGTATTATATATATATATATATATATAATACACACATATATATAATAAACAATTTTAAAATTTTCTATATTTAAAACTATGAAGTACATTACGAGAAACTGATAAAAAATTGTATTAGATTTTAGAAGGGGCAATTTTAAAAATAAATAACTAATATCCTCACCTAGTGACTTATAATAAGTACTATTTAATCTTTTTAGGATGTGCCTTATAATAAACACTAGTGTAAGTATATATTAGGTCCTTTTCTAAAAGAGTTTTATAGTTTTAAAAATAAGTTATTTTATAAGAGTTTGTGAAATATTATTTATTTAATTATAAAAATGCCATTTTTCAAAATATCAAATTGATGAGAGAGAGAGTAATGAAAACTAAAGCAATTTTTAAACAATTTTGGTGACATAATTAACCTTTTTAGTTTCACAATGCAATTAAAAATAGACTTATATTAATTAACTTAATTTTACATGAGACAAGGTTAGGAAAACACACACATTGCATGAAAAATTAATTTTAGTGGAATGGAATATAATAAAAGAAAATAATAATTGGCTTAGACTAGTTTCCTTGATTAAACTTTGTTCCTAATCACTTGAAAATTTAAATACTTCTAATGTGATATATCTTCTCCAAGGTAAACAAAAATAATTTGATATTTTTAAAAAATTAGAAAAACTTTTTTTATTAAGAAATAAAAAGCATGGGTTAATTGAAGCAAACAAATTGAAATATTTCAGTTCAATTCAATTAGGTTTAAAGAATCAAACCAAGTAAACATGCTAACATAGAGCTTATTTGGGAAACTCCCAAACCTAAGTTTTAAGAAAGTTTCTGACTTAAACTTTAGTTTGGAGAAATTTTAAAACAAATAGTCATATTTATAAAAAATGGCTTATGGACCAAATCATAGTTTAAAACTATGGTTTTAAATAAGTTGCTAGGAGTAGCTTCTAGAAAAATAAAGAGCTTATGGACTACCCATTTATTATTTTGCCCCCATTTTTTCCCACTCTCTCCTCTTCTTCCTCCTCTCTCTTCTTCTCTATGCTTCTCCTTCACCTCCATGTCGCTATCTTGCTCTCTTCCGTATTGCCGTCCTGATCACCTCCACAAGTCATCATCGCAAATTTGGTTGGTCAGAGAAGAAGAGGTAGGTCACCTTCGCTGCTCAGAGAGAAGAAGAGGAAGTTGCTTTCATAGAAGAACAAGTCGCCGCTCCTCACTACTCGTTGCTCGTCGCTCGCCACTTGTAGTGGGTTGCTGCACGCTGTGTTGGGGAGATGATGAACAGTGCTGATGATTAATTTATATTTTTATCTTATAATCTTTCTAGTAATTTACTAATCCAAAAAGTTATTTTAAAAATACTATCTAAATATTTATTTATTCAGAACCATTTTTTTTCCATAAACTTTTCTCTAGAAGCCATTTTCTAAAAGATGTTCAAAAACCCCTTTTTTATATAAGTTATTTTCTAAAATCCAAACATACATATAATAGAAAACTTTCAAACCGAATTATCAAGAATCAATCATGGTAGAAAAAGAAAAATCTTATTTAAAAGATTACTATGGTTAATAAGAGAAAATGGTTAACATGAACAAATATCACATGTAAAATAAAAGAATAAGCATGATAAAATCAAGTTCAGATACTAACGAAATATAATTTTTGTTTAAATTATCATTTTCTTTGTAGGCACACAAAATTAATTAGAATAATGGCTTTTGCAAATTGCTCAGAGTGGGACCCAGATCATAATGAATGCATGTATCCATATAATTAGGAAGGAGATTATTTCGAATTTTTGATGGTACATGTATCTTTGACAAGTGGTCCCTTATTTTATTTATTTAATTTATTTATTGTTTAACCAATGACACGTGGTTGGTGCAAGGCATGGCAGAAAGTTATATTAATACATTAACAAAAAGAAAAATCAAACGTGTTAGAATCAATGGATCTGTTTATAGTGTTTCAGTTTGAATTTTGTTTATGTTTTTCTATATTCTTATCATATTTTATTAATATTAGGCAAGCCCCTCCTATGCAATACATAATTAAAAAAAACAATTATTTTACTTATGACATATAAATAATATATTATGACTTAATTATTATATATTTTACATCAGTACTACTAATTGATTTAATACAAAATAAATTAATTGATTTGGTTTGATATATATTTTTTAATACATATATATGTACTTTTATATATATGATGGTGCTAATAATATTGATATTGTAACTGGTGGTAGTTAAATCAAGTCAAAATAGCTAATTTCTCACAACAACAAAAATTAAGATTCCAATACTTATTAAGAGAGAA
Source organism: Leucaena leucocephala (assembly GCA_037074615.1). Lineage (NCBI taxonomy): Eukaryota > Viridiplantae > Streptophyta > Magnoliopsida > Fabales > Fabaceae > Leucaena > Leucaena leucocephala. The sequence continues at coordinate 13,613,174 of CM073537.1, forward strand.
GTTTATATTTAGTGTCGACAGTATCTCCAATATAATTACTTCTAATAAAATAATACTTGTGCATATATAAAAACTACCAGTTACTCCAAATTAAATTTAATAATGTTTGAATTCAATACCATAATATTCTATATGAGATAGATGTGTCGAATAGTATTTTAATATGTACTGTATATTTTTTTGTTAAAGACAAATTATTTTTGATATAATCAAATTGAATATAATGCTTAATGAAATATTTTTTTTAAAGTCAATTATGTTCATAACTCTCAAGTGGATGATCGTCCAGGATTTTTACCCTATAAATGGATGTTATCAATTAAGTATTGAGCATCTTTAGTGAATAAGAAATATTTTTATGTTAACATATTTCTTTGATTACTTGCATTTCGTTAATATTCTTGATTAGTTTTCTAAGTTTTTTGTACAATGTTGAATTTAATTTAATTTTCTGTTTTAATAATTATGGGAGATTAAAGGAAACTTTCGTTCTTTTTGGCCAGTTGAACAATTGGATACCTTGCCATTGGCCACATAAATACGGATTTCCCTTTGGAATGTTTTGTCCAAATCATTTGATTAATTATTAATTAATTAGGTAAAAAGTGGTCGATTAATTAATGTATGATTCATTGTACTTAGGGCACAAACTTTTTAGAGTTAAGACTACATTCCATATTATCTTATTAACCTAATTGTTGTCCGGCCGAATACTAAGCACCTATTTAAGTTGTTTTAAGTATGGGGTTGTGACCTATTATTAATGAGTTTAACTGGTGAAGGGGTGAGACATGCGACTATTTAGAGTGTGATTGATTCCTGGGGAATACCACTTTGTTGTTATTCCAATCGTGGCGCTTAGGGAGACATCCTAACTCCTGGGTACCTAGGTTTACGCCTAAGGATAATAGATGGCTCGCCCTGTCCAACATTAGTATCGCTTAAGAGGAAGGTGAATTTCACCCTACTCTTAGATCGTATGTGAGCCCAACCCCTTTCTAAAAATTTTTGTAACAAAAAAAATGTATGAGGTTGTGAGTCCAGTCTTCTAAGAGTGTGATGGGAGCGTGAGTTCCTTCATTTGAATTCACAATACAGGTACGTTTGGTATGATGAAAGAGTTTTTGATGGAAGTAGAAATGAAATTAGACTTCAAATGAGTTTTAAAAGTTTATTTGGTAGGATGGAAATGAGTGTGAAATTGATTTATATATTTTTATAATTTGGGGTTCAAAATATTTTTTTATAATTTAGAAAATGTTAAAGTTGTCCATGAATTTTATAATTTAGAATAAAATAATATAAAATATTTCACTTCTACTTCTATTATCTCATTTCCTAATTTTTTTTATAGAACTGAAATGATCCAAAGTATTGAAAGTGGAGATTACTTCCATCGTACTAAACAAAGAAACTTGAAGATTATACTTCCACCTCCATTTCTCCACTTTTACTTTCTCACTTCCACTTTCCTACTTCTACTTCCATCCACTTGCACATTAGCATATAAGTATGCATTTTCCTTGTGTTTCATTTTTCAAAATGATTAGGTTTTTTTGCCCTATCAAAATTAGGTGACTGGCCATTGATGAATTAATCAATCTTAAAAATAATCTATCTTTTCCCTTTCTTTTTATTAAAAATGAAGGAAAAAGAAAGAAAGAAAACAATTGTTTTACATGTATGTTGAGAATCAAATTAAGTACTAGTTTCAGGTTTTTCATTCAGTACTCATTAAGCATTGAGGGCTTATAGTTATGATGAGATTTAGATTGGACCAGTTGATACATTATTTATATATGCGAGTACACACAAACACACATATGACCAACGGCAAGTAGATACAATAGAATGCTGAAAGTGAAAGGTGGAACCAATCAGTTTCGTTAACAAAAGAAAATCAAACGTGTTAGAATAATTGGATCTCTGTTCATAGTCTTGGCGCTTGAATTTTTTTTTTATCAAAATGATTTTTTAATTTGGAAATTTCTTAACATATTTCATAATAATTAGGTAAGCTCTCCTTGTGTATATTCTAGTTACTTTTTTTGACATTTGAAATATGCAACATTTGATATTTCTAACCGACGTCACGTATTTTTGTATTTTTAATTATTTTTATTTAAAATAATTATTGTTTAAGATAATGTACAATGATAAAATAAAAATTGAATAAAATAAATTATAAAAAATATAAATAAATTATATTAAATTAGACTAAAGCAAATTTACTAGTATAAACCAAATAAAAAGATAAAAAAGCCTAAGAATACAACCTACAATATAAACAAAATTGCCAAAAAAATAGAAAGGGAGAATGACAGAGTAGTTCATTGTTAGGATTTTCCCCCCCCATAAAGTTGCTTCAGTTAAGGAAATTTCATTTAAGTTATAAAGGACTTTAATGAAATTAAAATTAAAATTATATTTATATAAATGCTCTTATTTTTTCGAGAGAAAAAAACTTCTTCCCTGGACCTTGATCCCTACAGTTTGCCAAAAAGTTTAATAATCATTAAGTCAATCAACATTTTGATTTTTGAGACAAAATTATATATATATAAGTTTTTTCTGTCTAAAATATCATTTTTTATATTTTAATAGAAATTTGGATTATTTTTTCCCTTAAGAGATTAAAACTCATAGTTTAAAGCTTAAAGAAGCTGTTGGTAAATGGGTTAGTCCACTCATGGGGGATTAGGTCAAAACCTAATAAGGATTAGAGTCATTATGAGAATAAGGGAGAGAGTAGAGTATATATGTGTAATATACCCGATATGAGAAATAATAGGAGTTACCCATCGGTTTATAGGAGCATAATATGGGGAGAGTGGGTAGTTTATTTGTATCCCATTCCCCCCCCCCCCCACTTTTGCATGTGTACATAAACACAAAAAGAGACAAAAGCATAGGTGCATATTCTATAGTTGCTTTTCCAATCTCCCTCTACATCCAAAACTTCTTCTTTTCCACTCTTGGTGAATTTGCTGTGAGATGTAACTAGAGTCCAAACAAGGTGCTCTGGTTTCATGTGGGTACTTAGATAGTCAAAGTCAAATCCCAGGTACACCCAAAATCCTATATTGGTATCATGAGCCAGTTTTTTGCTTCCGCAAGGTTTCTGTGACTTTCAATGCTTCTTCGTTTATGGATATATACTGTATTGTTGGCTGCTATTTTGGATTACAGTATTTATTTTATGATTAAATACATGGTGCATGCATTTAAATCATGAAACGAAAGATACTGTCTATTAGATGCTTCTTCGTTCAAAATTGGGCCATTAGAAAATTGTGTTTTTTAGGCTTTAAAATTAGTCTCATTGCATTGAGCATGAAAAATTGAAGAAAATGACACTAAGAACGTCGAAAATAGACATCGGACGAAAAAGTTAAGTAGAAAAAATGAATCGGGTCCATCAAATCAGTAAGGTATATGCTATTCGGCTAGAGGTTAGGGACAGTCAAAACGCACCATTTTGATCATCCCAAAACAGTGTTGTATTGATCCTTTCTGGGAAAAAAAGTTTCTGATGGCTGCTGTGGACTGGGCTGCGCCCATCCCAGTCCAGTCTAGTAGAAAAAAAAAGTTTTTTTAGCCTGCCTTTAGACTAGGTCGAACCCATACCAGTACAACAATATACTAAAAAAACTTATTAGGGCAGTAGGGGTATTGGGCTGGGTTGGATCAGTGGATCCAACCTAAAGCCACAAATAATATTTTTGAAAATTTTATAATAAAAAAATGAAAATCTGGTGGCTGACACATATATACCCTAAAAAGAAGTTCTAAATTTTTTCTTCTTAGGGTGTGTGAGGGAGTGTGGGACCTCTGATTGATTGCGGTTTATCTCTAAAAATCTCTAAAATTAAGATATTTATTTTGATATATAATTTAACCATTTTTGGAGGCAATTTTAGACTTATTTGTGAGTATTTAGTGTATTTTCTACTATTTTTTAGTGTTTAAAAATTATGATAATTAATATTTTTTTAATCTTTAGGTGAAAATGATTTCATCTAACACTGAATCCCTGTGATATGGTTTATATTATGACATCTCATACCTACATGATGAGTTACTAGTGTTTAAATCTCAAAATGATGATGAGGATGAGGAACTTCTTAGTGAAAAGTATCCACATAATGATTTTATAGAAGGTCTAGATGTCAATGACCTAGAGAAGAACCTTCAAGAGGACCCCGATAGGAACTTGAAAAGGATCCAGCACTAAAACTTGATGAATTTTCTAAAGAAGACCGGGAGGAGTTGGTGGAGAAAGTACCACAAGAGGAACCTAAAGCAATATGTGCTTCCAGACTAAGGAAAAAAATTGTATTCCCCACCAAACCCCTTCCTGAGCAGCCTTTCATGGTTTCTTTAGATTTAGACCCCAAGTTAGAGCCTACTCTTCACGATGAATCTCCAATTGAGGATGGAGAGAAAGTCAACTAACCTCTTACCCTTGCTTTGGCTATGAGCATAGCTGAAAGAGATGTAGCCAAACTAACAAATATAAAAGGCATTAATGGTGTGTTTGCCGAATACATTTGATTCATGACAAATAAGGAGAATACTGAATTCTATGTAAAGTCTTAATGGAATATATAAGAGCAACTAGGGTTAGAGGCAAGCCTAAATGAAGACCTATAAGAAAGGTGTATTGGCTTAAAACTATAAAATTTGTATCTAACTATCACAAGTTGTCTCGCAAGCTTAAGAAGCTAAAAAAAAGTAATATTAGAATACTGTAATGCTCATATCAAATGATGTGCATTTGTATTTGATTTATGCTTCTTTTCTTTGTTAAGAATGTATTTTATTACTCTTTGTTTGTAAAGACTTGCAATTTATTACATGCCTTATATGTAAAAGAAACATGTTTTCTTTTATTTTTTTCGTTATGATTCATATATACCTTTTATAAGTAGGAGCCTTTTAGATAATGGTTTTATACAAAAACCTAGGGTAAAAAGGCTTATGGCCCAAACTTTAGTTTAGAAAAATTTCAAAACAAATAGCCATATTTGTCTAAAAGGGCTTCTGGATCAAACCATGATTTAAAACCAAGTTTTTGAATAAGCTCCTAAGAATAGTTTCTGGAACAGTAACAGAGCTTATGGACTACCCAATTACTATTTTATCTTTATTTTTTCTGACACTATCTCTCCTCTTTTCTCCCTCTTCTATCTTTACTATGTCACCGTAGCTGGTATTCGCCTCCATCATCGTCTCTTTGTCCTGTCGTTGGTCAACATCGCTAGTCGCTAGTCTCCGTCGTTGGTCACCGGCTCCTATCGCTGGTCGTCAGTTGTGTTGGTCATCTAGATCTGGCCTTTTCCCATCGTTTCTCACAGTCATCTGTCGTTACTCATCATCATCCTTTGCTGCTTGCTGCTCGTTGGTAGTCTCTGTGGAATGCTCGTTGCTCCAGAGTGCTCGCCGTTCGTTGCTACTCGCTGTGCACAATAGTTGAATAGTAGTGATATTTATTTTTTTTCTCATACCCTTTCTGATAATTTACCAATCACAAGTCATTCTGGTAATATCCATCCAAACACTCATTTATCCAGAATCACTTTTTTCCATAAGCTCTTCTCTGGAGGCCATTCTCCAAAAGTCCTTTTTCATATGCAATTTTCCAAAAGTCTATCCAAATGGGCCCAATAAGTCTTCTAAAAGCAAAATTTGATGAGAATTGTGCTTATATTAATTTTGATAGAAAGTGATGGCTATTGCTAGTGCCTATGTGATGGGAGGTACAAACGTATTCTCCTAATCATGGGTCTAGAGATATTATTATTTTTTGATCAAAAATTGATTAAAGTACATGACATTATATACTTTACATGTGCTATATACATAAATTCACTTAAATGTTCTATGGTTCAATAACTTAATGTGGGATATGTTTGTCACATAACTGATATTGAATAATGGCATCAAAGAACATTATTGTTGAATTAAACTGTTGGAAATTGTGCCCTAGGGGCCAATCATTGTATTATGAACATTGTTGATTATGAATTTCTTAATTATGTTATCACATTATTTGTATGTTTACTGTGATGACCATCCTTGGATAACTCATGATCTTATTCTAAATGTCCCTGGTCGGTCATCTATGCGGGAGCAGAGATAAAATAAAACCAGTATGACTTTGAAGATATATAGAGATATAAATCAAAGTTATAGACACATGTAAGAGTACAAGGTGTTGGACCGATCCGCTGTGAGAGAGCTGCATGGGTTAAGTCATAAGCTTCTCTCATATACAAACCATATCACTATGCCCTTTGACCTGAGATTATCATGGATTCCTACATGACAAATGCTCAGCTTTTACCTAGTTAAAAATCACTTTTGATCGAGTGATCATAAAGACTATGTTCGGGCTCAGTGGTTTTTCATGCGGAGGAATGTGAATGGTCAAGATGGAATTTATCCCTCACATTCTTAGAGAGATATTACTGGGTTCCTCGATGAGTGAGTCTGAGAAATGTATGGCCATACTGTAATGGAAAGGTAGCTCCATTTCTATAGTCAGACTACTCAGGGACCGAGAAAGTAATGGTTAGGAACAGGAGGATGACGTTCTCCATGCCTCATCCATGGCCAAAATATCATGTGACAAAAGGGACGTGATGTGGTTGTATGAAAGGTAACATCGTTCATCGATCCTCATATAATTTGGGTAGTCGTAATGTCTTGCTAGGGACCGCTTACGACTTGTGGGTCAGTATAGTAACTGGCCCACTGCCAACTTCATATGGGCCTATAGGGTCGCACACAAAATAGCCCAACATGAGCTGTGATGTCCAGATTCAATGAATAATCTAGGGTGGTTATATATATATTTTATATATATATATTCGCATATATATTATATACAATATAAGAGATATTTGCAAGATTTAATTTATAAGGATAAATTAAATCTCTATCACTTTTGAATTTGAATTTAAATTGATATGATCTATTTGAATTTGAAATTTAAATTGATATGATATCTCAAATTTGATTTATAAAAATAAATCAAATATAATTCTTTCTTATCTTTATTTTAAATTAAATGAGTAGGTGAATTAAATATGTGGGACGGATTTAATATAAACCATATTTATTTAATTAGTTTCTTATCAAATTATGCAATATATGATATTGTATTAATTTCAGAATTAATATAATATTAATTCTGAAATCTAACCCAATCAGAACACCGATAACATCCTATATATTTGACATTAGGGGCTAGGGTTCTTAATGAGACAAAAGGGGCAAGGAGAGTGCAAAAGATTTGCAGATAAGAAACGGCCAACATAGAGACGGTGAGGAGCCCTAGAGGGATAAGAGGTGCTAGCATGTCGTTCGTGGTTGGAACGCTGTTCGTGTGGATACCGATAGAGGAAGTCGATCTGAGTTGTTGACTTCTTACGAACGAGGAGAGAGCACCAGGTACGACGACAAGTCGTGACGCGTAGACACTTAGGTCGCGACCATACAGGCGTCATGAATGTCAGAAAATCGAAAAGAGACGACAGGTCGCGACTAGAAGCTGAGGAAGTCGCGACTGATAACTTTAGAGATGACAGGTCGCGACTATAAGCTGAGTAGGTCGTGACAGAAAATTCCAGAGGTTACAGGTCGCGACTATAAGCTGAGTTGTCGTGACTGAAAACTCTAGAGGCGAAGAGTCACGACTAGTGGACACAGAGGTCACGACGATAGTTCGAATACCGAAGGTAACACTTCTTTCTCCTTGACTTAAACACTCTCGGTAGATCCGGGCAGGGAATGGGAAAAATTTTTAAGTTAATTTTCGTTGTTTGTCTTCCAATTCCCTTCATAAACAAGGAAAAAAACTCAAAGGGGACAACTGGGATATTTGGCACTGAAATGTCCAATATATCCTGGAAGAATATGATGCAATTAAGCCATTAACAATGACACTGGTAGAACCTGAGGCTGGAAATATGGTCCAGCACAAGAGAGACCGGGAGGTATACTTGTCCTAGAAAAGGAAGAATATTATTGCAAGAATCACGCTGTTGAGCCCCATGTCTGATGACTTGATTTGTGAGTTTGAGACACACAGAACTGCACAAGCTATGCGGATAGCCCTGAAAGATAAGTTTAACGGAGTTTCCACTACTAAGTTTAGAAGGCTGACGACTAAATTCGATTCCTATAAGCTAAAGTCAAATAATCATATGAGGCAACATCTAAGAGAAATGTCCAACATGATTCATGAATTAAAGGAGGATGGACATAATCTATCTGATGAACAGCAAGTGCAAGCTGTCATCAAGTCGCTCCTTGCCAATTGGGAGCATATGAAAGTTAATTTGACCCACAACGAAAATATCATCACTATTAATGATGTAGCTAAGCATTTGGAGCTAGTGGATAAACGTCTTGAGGCTTATAAGGCCATTGAACAAGCCTATTTAATCGAAGATGCCAGTTTCCCATTTAAAGCCTAAATTTAAGAAGGGCAAGAAATTTTAGAAGAATCCCAAGAAAGGCAATCAACAATACAAGAAGAAAGGCGGCAAGAAAAAGCTAGACCTGAATAAGGTCAAATACTTTGCCTACCACAACATAGGGCATTTCACATGTGATTGTTCTAAACAGGCCGAGAGCATAAAGGTAACAATGAATTATATTAATTCACATGTCTCATTTGTTTCTAATACTATTTTTTTTACAGAACTTATTTCTTTTTCTTAGATTATTGACTCAGGTTCCATAGAACACATAAGTTGAGATCGAGGATCTTTCATGGAATACCATCAGTTACTATTTTATAGCAAGTGGCTTTCTGTTGGCAATAATGCAAGGATTGAGGTTCAAGGCATTGGCACCTACAAATTTGTATTGTGTGGTGGAAAGACCTTGATGCTATATGATGTACTTCATGCTCCCGACATTCGACAGAATTTAATTTCTGTAATTTGCTTATTAGACTTTAGATTTAATGTAAACTTTTATGGTAAAGTTGCAGACATTTATAGCAACTCAATATTTTATAGTTTAGCTTTTAGTTTTTAGTAGTTCTTTATTATGGATCTTGCTGGTGATTTTAATACTCATGATTGGTTTGCTATTATTTTAAATAATCTTGATATGAATATCTGGCATGCTAGACTAGGACATATTAATCAAAATATAATGATTAAATTGGCAAAAGAAGGAACATTAGGAGTAATCTCTAACATGGATGTTTCATTATACTAAAGTTGTCTAGTTGGTAAGGTAACTAGAAAGTTATTCGGTAAGGGAACATGAGCCAAAAATCTGTTACAATTAATCCATTTCGATATTTGTGGTCTAATGAATGTGAGGGTGAGACACGGATCTTGGTATTTCATTACCTTTATTGATAATTTTTCACGATATGGTCATGTATATTTGATCCCACATAAGTCCGAGGCACTAAAGTGCTTTAGAAGATACATAAATGAAGTAGAGAATCAAATAGACAATAAAATCAAGGCATTACGCACTGATCAAAGTCATAAATACCTTTCAGATTAATTCAAACAACTCTATGAAGAAAAAGGGATTATTAGGCAACTAACTATCCCTGACTCACCTCAACAGAATAGGGTTGCCGAAAGAAGAAATATAACTCTTCTAGGCATGGTTAGGCCTATAATGGCACAGGCAAACCTTCAAATTTCACATTGGGGTGATACTATGTTAACAACAACCTTCATACTTAATCGTGTGCCCTCAAAATTAGTCACTTTCATGCCTTACGAGTTATGGACTAAACGCTAGTTAGATCTAAGTATCCTTAGACCTTGGGGCTTAGTGGCATATATCCATGACAATTTTCATAGACATGGTAAACAGGGTCCTATAGGTAAGAAATATATTTTCATAAAGTACTCTAAACCCTCAAAAGGATATATATTCATAAGTGAAATTGAAGATGGGATAGTGACTGAAACATAATCAAGAGATGTTGTATTCATTAAGATGGAATTTTCCAGTAGGGGAGATATTGACCACTATATCTCTTTATGAGACTCAGGAATAGAACAGTGCTAAACAGATTGATAAACTAGAATTCTCTAGGTATATCAATCTGAGTGGGAGCTAAGAATGGTCAGTACAAAGGCCAAGACAAATGAGAAAATATAAACAAGTAGCTCCGGTCAGAAGGAGTAATAGGGAAAGTATTCCAAAGAGACGCTTCCAAATAGAAGATGAAACACTCTCAGTTACTCCAGAAGGGAATGATGAACCCCACTCTGTTCCTGAAGCCTTGGCAGATCCTTCCAAGGAGGAATGGAAGAAAGCAATAAAAGAGGAGATGGACTCAATGATGAAAAACTAAGTTTGGGAGTTGGTTGATCTACCGAAAGGGTGTAAAGCCATTGGGAAAAAGTGGGTTCTTAAAATCAAGAGAAAGGTGGATGGATCAATTAACAAATTCAAAGCCTGATTGGTTACAAATGGATATACACAACAGGAAAGTATAGACTACGATGATACTTTTTTACCTGTTGTGCGCTTCTATTCGATAAGACTTATTCTGGCAATAGTAAACAGTTTAAACCTAGGGTTATATCAGATGGATGTAAAAACCATATTCCTGAATGGTTTTATTGAAAAATAGTTTGAGCACAAGAAGTGTAAACTCAAAATATCTATTTATGGATTAAAATAATCATCCAGACAGTGTTACTTAAGGTTTCACAAGGCAATAATCTCATATGATTTCCAGATGATAGAGGAAGACTGTTGCATCTACGTTAAGCGGTTTGAGGGTAACTTTGTAATATTATCCTTATACGTAGATGACTTACTCTTGGCCAGAGATAGTCTTGACTCAATGATAGCTATGGCTCTCGTAGAATTTTGAGATGAACGATATGGGTAAAACAGAATTCATACTTAGAGTCAAGATCAGAAGAAATCGCTCTAAGAAAATCCTCACTTTTTCACAAGAGAATTATATCAAGAAGATACTTGAGCAATTCAATATGAGTGAGTACAATTCCATGGATATCCTTGTAGCCACTAGAGTGGCCTTGAGTTCTAACATGTGTCCCAAAACTGAATTAGATAAAAAGAAGATATAAATAGTTCCATATGCTAGTACAGTTACTACTTGATGTATACGATGATGTGTATAAGACTAGATATTTGTTATGCAGTGGGGCTGATTAGCAGATTCTAGTCAAACTCTGGGGAGAAACACTATAAAGTAGTGAAGAGGATCTTGAGATACTTAAAAGACATAACTGACTATACGTTGTGTTATCAAGGAAGCGATTTGCGCCTAGTCGAATATTCTGATGCCAATGTAGGCGGTGATGAAGAACGAAGAACGACTTCAAGATACACCTTATTACTTAATAACGACGCCATATTTTAGAGTCGTAAGAAGCAGACGTGCATTGCATTATACTCTATGGAAGCTGAGTTTGTGGCATGCACTACAGCAGCACAAGAGGTAGTTTGGCTGAAGAGATTTATCAAACACCTAGGGTTTGGGAATGAGAGTATCAATCCGGTGCTAATATACTGTGACAACACTGCAGCTATAATCTACACTAAAGACCCTAACTATCACAGTAATACCAAACATATTGATATCAAGTATAACTTTGTGAGAGATTATATAGCATAAAAAATTGTAACTGTACAATACATTTTAACCAAATGTATAGTTATATACCCCCGGACTAAGTCAATAGGCAAATAAATATTTAAAAAATATGTAAAAGCCATTGACATACATAAAATGTAAAATTGTAGACTGTATGTAATATTTTATTTTTATTAATGATATTATGTCATTTATTATTACTTTTATGTTTGGGTGAAATTATACAATGTCTAGTATGTCATATAGGTTGAAAAGGTAAGCTCTCTTACAAGAGCAACTGCCTTTGATGCTAGAGAAGCATTTGAAGATCAGACATGTGTTCACCAGTAAAGCAGCAAAAGTGCTAATATGGTAGAGCAGAAGCACAGTAAATATCGTTTTAGCTTAAAAGGTACAGTAAGTCGAGATGAGATTTGTGAGTATGGATATGGATCAAACTATGGATACCTACATCCATGAAACCTATTGCTAGATAATAAATTCTTTAAAATTGACGTCATATTATGTGAATAGAATTGAAGAGTTTGGATTTATATACTATAAGTGTTTGGACTTAAGTCTGTACGATGTGATTGATATAATAAAAATGATGTACCCTCTTATAGGATAAGAGGAATACCGTAACATGTGATTCAAACCACATGTGCTAAAGAACTGCAAATGGAAAGCAAGTAAATCAATCCCTACTTCATTGTTGTGTGAGTTCCAGAACGGTATAATCCTTTCATTAATGTCCTTTGACTTTGATAATATCATGGAGGTATGTTTCAGTGTTTGCTACTTTAGTATATGTCTATGGTCAAATTATATATGAACTAAAGGTATTATGCTAGGCAAGCAGTTGAATCATATCAAAATGATATATAGGCAAAAGAAAGATTATCAGAATATACATATTCATACTGGTGTCTGTGACTAGTCATTTGATATCATTTTGTTAATTTCATAAGTGTAGACACTATGTATAAGTGGAGGTTACCTAAGTTACATGCTGACTCAAGAGGGATTATATTAGCCATAAGAAAAGTGTATATGGACAAATCTAATACATTTAAGGCACTATAATATATTTTGATCGAGCTACACTGAAGGGTTGCTTTGTGCTATTATCTATAAAAGGGATTTATAGTACAAACATCCAAATAGAGACGTCATGCCTACGCTGTCACGACAAAGTACATAGTATGAAAGAATGAAGAGAATGAGATTAGACCCACGACATCTAATCCATCAAGTGTGAGTGGGAGATATTGGTAAATAGACTAGTCCACCCATAGTGGATTAGGCTCAAACCCAATAAGGATTAGGGTCATTATGAGAATAAAGGAAAGAGTGGGGTATATATGTGTAATATACCCCATATGAGAAATAATGGGAGTTACTCATCGGTTTACAGGAGCAGAATGTGGAGGGAGTGGGTAGTTTTCCCCTTTTTGCATGCGCGCATAAACACAGAAAGAGACAGAAGCATAGGTGCATATTCTGTAGTTGCTCTCACAATCTTCCTCTGCGTCCGAAACTTGTTCTTTTCCTCTCTCAGTGAATTTGTTGTGAGACGTAACCAGAGTCCAAACAAGGTCCTCTAGTTTCGTTTAGGTACTTAGAGAGTCAAAGTCATATTCTAGGTACGTCCAAAATTCTATAGATCAAAACTAAAATTCATACAAATTTAAAGGACTAAATATTATACTAACATATCACACATATATATATATATATATATCAAATTACTTTGATCTATAAAACTCGTATATATATATATGGAACACTGATATCAATCAATTGCATCCAAAGAATGAAATCTCTCCTCCCTTTTTTCTCATTTAAAAAAAATACCAAAATGAAAATTTTCTAATCAATGCATAAAATAAACCCTTCGCCTATAAATTAAAACCATTGAATATTAGGCTTGTTGGCGAATATGCATTGAATGAGTTAGCAATTGGGAAACACGAGCTAAGAACGCCATACCAAGAGGGTATGGCTTAGTACATGATTGTATGTGATGGTAAAAGCAATGTAGAAACATACCTTATGGCACTTCAAACATTAGACATCTTTCTTTGAACCCTACTTTCCTCATACCCAGTTTGGATGCTCAACAAATCTAGATTGTTCAGATTTAATTTTTTTAACTAAATTTTTTAACTAAAAAGTTATTTTTTGAAAAAATGATAGTTAAAAAATTATCTTTATTCTAAATTTATACCCATTAAAATATTTTAAAAAAATAAAGATAAGAAAAAAAATTAAATCTATACTATTCATATTAGATTTAGATAGTTTAAATTTGATGAGCTTAGGGTGCTCATCAAAATGACAGCACCCAAACTTGCTCCACTTGCCCTCACTAATTTGTATGAGGCATATTATATTCATGTGGAGCCATTTCATGTATATCAATCATGCACGTATTTACTTCTTTCAAAATTTGTTGCCCTTCTTTGAATGCAGTAATTCTAATAAATTGTCACACGCGTTTGGAACTATGCATTGGGCGGGTCAAAGCATGGTTTTGACAAAAAGAGAGTCCCTTTTGTCATAATCGAAGCTTCAAACATTGGCTAACGCCAATAGGTCTCAATTTTTATAGTTCAATTAATTGAGTAAGATTGACTGTCAATGATATAATAATTAAATAAAAAATAATTATATGTATATGTAAAAATATATAAGAAATAAATCCATAATATGTTTAATTATCAACATAATAATATCACAATATATGATGTTTTCAATAGAATAACACCATTTAACTACAAATAATTTAAAAATATATTGAGCTTTTAATAGGATGATTATCTCTTAGGTTAAGGTATAAATCTACCTATAAAAATATTTATGAATATGCACATAGCACCATAAGTTTCTTAGTTACAAAGGTGCACATGAAAATTCTAAAATGGTATAAAATTGTCATAGGTATTGGTATGACCTAACCTAGATTACTTTTTTACAATTAGATAATAGTGCTAGCCCCCCTAAAAAATTCATGTATATCAATCATGCATGTATTTACTTCTTTCAAAATTCGATGCTCTTCTTTGAATGTAACAGTTCTAACAAATTGTCAAACATGTTTGGATCTATGCATTCGGGTGTTTTGACAAAAGAGTGTTGCTTTTGTAATAATCAATGCTTTAAAAGTTGGATCTAATGACAAACTAGAAAGACTAATAAGTCTCAATTTTTATAGTTTAACTAGTTAGACCAATAGTCAAACTGATAATTACTACTAAAAAAAATTTATAAAGACAGTTAAAAGTAGTCTTTTACGGTAGTTTTAGGAGCACCATGAATTTTATCGCTGTTATAAGTCTATTTTTTAAATGCGGTTTTATAATCGCCGTTAAAGATAATATTTCATGGCGGTTCTAAAAAAACCACCGTTAATTGCTTGAATTTGTTTTTTGCTTTCCTCGGTCTACACTCACAATCAGTCACCTCGGTTACACTTATTAAAAGCATCAGACTAGATCTAAAGTGAAGGAGTTAAAGATCTAATGAAGAAACTAAAGATCTATAAGTTTATTTCATTAAAGCTCTTTGAATTCCTGCTAACAAGGTCCATATACTACCACCCACTATTAACCACCACGGATAGCCTCACTAAAAAGTTGAACCAAATGAGCTCCTATTATCTATCAGTAGATTATTTGGCTTTGAAAATTTGGTCACCTTCTTCATCAGCCAAAGCCACGTAAGATTAAACATGATGGTAATAGTGAATCAAGATATTTATTACAAATAGAAATTGTATTTTGATAATTTTAAGTAATGTAACATGCCCGCGGGTAAAGTTGAAGGTCAAATGATCCTTTTTTTCTTAGGAGGGAGAGGATTTGTTTCGCCCCTTAGAATTGCTTTTTCATGTATTTTACAAAAAATAGTTTTGCTCAATTGCTTCTGGTTGTTCCGTGCATAAATGAGCGTTTTTTTTTTGTACATGACTCAATCATAACGTACCCATCAAATTACCCATCAAATAAACAGAAAGGAAAAATATATTATGCCAAGGCCCAAGTTTATAAAATTTGTAAGGTTATGCTCAAGGCAAAATTGGGCCTTAACTCTAGATTATATTGCCTGTTTGGGAGCCTAACAAAAACAACTCTATTATCTACCTAAAACTTGGTTTTGACAATTCCCAATTCCCACCCAAACACACATAATTTGATTAAATCAATTATAAGTCTCTCAACCAAACACCAATGTTTTGATTAAAATCAATTATGAGACAACTAATCATGTTTCTCATAAACAGTTCCCTCGTGCTTTAGGGTTTGCAGCTTGCATTAACATCATAGTGTTGTCTTATTGTGATTAAAAAAAAATATTATAAGTGACTATTTTATCAAAAATAAAAAAAATACATTGGAACGTTTCAGAACAAATGGTGCAAAAATAAAAACCCCAAGAAAGGTTGTAACAAAAAAAACATGTACTAAAAAGTTTTACTTTTTTTCAAATAGTATTCCCTCTTGTTCTATTTATAAGTTTCAAAAAAGCAATTTATGTTAATAAAAAATTAATTAAAATTACTTTAAAGTAATAAATATGTAAGAAATATTTTTTTTTTCAACTATACCTTTATTTTATAAAGAAGATAAATGAGAGAGAGAAAATGAGTAGAAAAAGAGATAAAAAATTATTGTAAACAAGAGATAATAGAGATATATAATTAATTAGGGGTAAAATTAAAAAAAAGACAATAAATATTTAGACAAATTATAATGAAGCTTATAAAACGGATCACACACTTTCACAAATTTAAAACTTATAATAGTACTGGAAGGAGTACTAAAAATACATACTAAAAGAGTCCCCACAAGTCTTGCGACACCTGTTACCTTCTAATAGGGAAGGAAACAAGACAAAAGAGAAATTTATAAAAAATATAAAGGATAGACGTATATGTTGTTAGAAAATAAATATTTCGCACATAATATAATCAATCCAGATTATGACATACATAAATATAAGACCTATATGAGATACATCAGAAGACTTAAAGTTACCTCTTGCCATTAGCTTTACTGATCTAGATTCGTGAAGAACTGAAACCAATAGAGATACCTGTGAATTAGAGAACACTGTTAGATAAATAACAGGTTCTTCTAGCTGATGATTAGGCACAATGATAACAACTTGTGTACTACCATCATCAGCGGGAACCTTCGAGAATGAGCTGAGAAATTAAGTTATCACTCTAGACTCAGAAACTATCACACGATAAAACTCAATTGTTAATTTCCACCATAAAAAAATTAACCTTAATAAATTGAGTCAAAACCTACCTTGCACTGGGCCCAAATGACTACGGGTCACACTAAAAAATATTTATTAATTATCCTAATTAATATCTAAATAGGTTATATTATAATAATAAATATCTCACATTCTCCCACTTGGCCATAACTCAATGTCATTTCCTTGTCTAAGTAAACTGATATCATGCTATAAGAATCATGGTGATAAGTCTCCTTTTATCGAGTATTACTTTCCATGTATTATAGGTAGTACCATCACTTAATGGGTATCACAATATACATGAACTCAATGTTCATTCAGTTCCTGTCTCAATGTTTATCAATTTCAACAACACAAATGTGTACAATCACAAATTTGAAATGATAAACCACAAAATCTGATTTCATTACTCATACTTCCACTAATCAAAAGTAGGACGAAGTCCCATATGAGGTACATGTGTGACAAAGATGTTCAGCTTCAATCCTTTGGTAAAGGATCAACCAACATATCCAATGTACTATGCATTCAACAGAAACTTGACAATCCTGAACTTTTTCTCTCAAACAAAGGAATTTAAGTTCGACAAACTTGCTTTTACTTTTATTCCTTTTGTTGTTCGCTATGGCCACCACATCTATGTTATCACAGTACATTCTAATTGGTTTAGAGACTGAATCCACAATCTTAAGTCCAGCAATAAAATTCCTTATCCAAATAGCTTGTGAACTTGCTTCAAAACACGCAATGTACTCAGCATCACCGGTAGAAGGAGCTACTTGAGTTTGCTTAGCACTTCTCCACTATATAGCTCCTTCTGTCAATAGGAAGATGTAATCAGATGTTTTGAATCTAAGTATCCAATTACGCCCATATTGTCTATTCTCTTATATGTGAGGATGTGTTGTTTAGTGCCTTGTAGGTACCTAAACACCTTCTTTACAGTCGTCTAATGTGCTTCCCCAGGATTACTTTGGTATCTTCCCAACATACCCACAACAAAAGCGATGTCAGGTCTTGTACAAACCTGTGCATACATCAAACTTCCCATCGTTGAGGCATATGTGACCTTTTCCATTTGTTTTCTTTGAAACTCAATTTCAGGTCATTGTTTTAGACTGAATTTATCTCCCTTTTCATAGGAGCCACGTTAGATGAACACTTTTGCATTCTAAATTTTCAAGAATCTTGACAATATAAGACTCTTGAGACAAGCCTACAAGATATTAGGTTTTATCTCTATGGATCTTTATACCAATGACATAAGATGCCTCACCTATATCTTTCATGTCAAAACTCTTGAACAAAAACTGCTTTATCTCACGCAATAGTCCCAGATCATTGGTAGCAAGTAGAATGTCATCCACATACAAAATCAAGAATATGATCTTGCTCCTACAAGCCTTGTGGTATATACAGTCATCCATGATGTTCTTAACAAAACTAAATGATATGATCACTTCATGGAACTTCAAGTACCACAGCCGTGAAGCCTGTTTCAGACCATATATTGATTTTTTTAGCTTGCATACTAATTGTTCTTTCTCTTCTGCAACAAACCCCTTAGTTTATTTCATATAGACTTCTTCCTCTAATTCACCATTGAGAAAAGCAGTATTTACATCTATTTGGTGCAACTCCAAATCAAAATGGGCAATCAATGCCATGATGATACGAAATAAATTTTTCTTAGATACAGGTGAAAAAGTTTCACTATAACCAATTCCTTCTACTTGAGTGAAGCCCTTAGCAACTAACCTAACCTTGTATTTATCGATGTTACCTTGTGAGTCTCTCTTAGTTTTATAAACCTATTTATAGCTAATAGCCTTAGACCCACTAGGCAACTCTACGAGTTCCTAAACATGGTTGTTTGCCATAGAATTCATTTCATCAATCATAGAATCATGCCACAAATTAGAGTTCGCACTCTTCATAGCTTGAGTGAACGTTAAAGGATCATTCTCAACACTTACATCATAGTCAACTTCAGCAGAATACACTACGTATTCATCAGGTAATGTCGGTCTTGTTTCTCTAGTTAACCTCCTTAATTCAACCTCTTGGGTTGATCCAGGTTGCTGAATAAGGATATCCTCTATCATATTTTGCAGTGGTTCTACTTATGTGATAGGTTGACCATCCGGTATGTGTCTATCTAGTTCAGCATCGTCAACTTAAGCCACAAGGTCTACATCATATTCAATGTCAATCCCAATAGTAGGATAATCATTAACTATTGATGTCCCCTCATGAATAATGTCAATGCTTTATTCTATGTGATCATCTAGTAGACAATCACTCCTACTAATCACATCATTCTCAAGAAACTTGGCATTCGTAGACTCTACAAACTTTTTAGAAGGTGGAGAATAATAAAACTTATAAACCTTAGACCTTTCCGCATAGCCTACAAAGTAAGTTGTAATAGTCTTGGGGTTCAACTTCTTCTCCTATAGATTGTACACTCTTACTTAAGTAGGACAATCCCATACCTTGAAATGATTTAAACTGGGTTTCCATCCTTTCCAGATTTTAAAGGTGTCTTATATCCTTCATTTGTTGGAACCCTGTTTAATATGTATGTGGTTGTCTTGAGCGCTTCCTTCCATAGAGAAGATGGGAGTTTAGAGCTACTTATCATACTCTTAACCATATCCAGCAAGATCCTATTTCTTCTTTCAGCTACACTATTTATGTCAGGTGATCCATGCATAGTATATTAGGCTACTATACCTTGCTCTCGAAGAAAATTAGCAAATGGACCTAGCGCTTATCCTTCGCTAGTGTATCTGCTATAATACTCACCACCACGGTCTGATCTTACAATCTTGATTGGTTTCCTAACCTGTTTTTCTACTTCTACTTTATATTCCTTGAAAGCATCTAGTGCCCCACTTTTATTATAAAGTATATAGACATACATGTATCGTGAGTAATCGTTAATAAAGGTGATAAAGTACTGTTGACTGTGCATAGTCAAGTTAGGGCAACAAATATCCGTGTGTATAATTTCTAGCAATTCAAAACTTCTCTTAACCCCTTTATGTGACTTATTGGTTTACTTTCCCCTTATGCAGTCCTCACAAGAATTAAATTTCAAATAGTTCAAAGATGGAAAAATTTCTTCTTTGTTTAACCTTTTGATTTTGTCAATAGAGATATGTCCTAATCTCCTATGCCATAGGCTATAAGAATTCTCATCGATAACACTTCTCTTAGTACCACGCGAAACAGAAAAAGATTAAGGTAAATTAGAAATAATTTTAAATAAGCCATCAATCATAACTAAATTCGCAATCAAAACAGAATCCTTTATCAAAGTCATAAGTTTCTTAGAAAAAGCTAAATGATAATTAAATGGAATAAGTTTTGACATAGAAATCAAATTCCTTTTATAAGAAGGAAAATAAAATACATCATAAAGTTCTAAAATATGATTATTCGAAAAGGTTATCGAAAAGTTCCAACGGCTTTCACAAGATCTCCTCTCCCATTCCCTGAAAAGATAGTTTCCTCATTCGAATATGGAGACCTGCTTGATAGAAAGCCGTGCATGGTAGTCAAAATATGGACCATTGACCCAGTGTCAATCCACCAAGTGTCATCTTTAACACTAGAAAAATTAGATTCAAAAGTAACACACGATGAAAGCATACCTCTCATCTTCATTATATGTTGCCTCACACCACCAGTACCTGTAGCCTCTTAGCATATAATTCAGACATGATGGCACTACCCATCGGCTTGTCTGTTAGCTTGAATTGCTTATCTAAAGTATCTAGGTATTCTTTGGCTATCTCGCACTTAGGGGCTACTCCCCTAATGCTTCTGATGATATCTTGTTGTATAAGCAGAAGAGATAAGTGGTTACTCCGCTCTCACATATTATACCTTTTCTTTTTCTCTCTGGCATCTTAGGCATCATCAGGTCTTAGAGATTTTTCATACCTCAAGACATAATCTAAGTCCAAGAAACTGAGTTGCAGCAAAATATCATCTCTCTAATCAACATAGTTAATGTTGCCATCTAAGATTATTTTGTTGTTGACATCATCGTGAAGCAATCACATGTCACTGTGCCATGTATGCATGCTTATCACAAATGTAGCATGCAAGCAATATAAATATGTATCACCAATGTCTACTTGCGAGCAAAGACATTAGCATAGCATGTATTTATCTCAAGTGATGGAACTAGAAAGCATTCGTAATTTTTTAATACCTATGGGTTATTTAGAAAATAACAAGGTCATTCTATCCCACCCTAATTAAATGTATAATTATGATATATCCACCTATGGGCAAAGATAAATCATAGCTGTACATTTAATTACAAATGATATTTCAAATTCATATGTGATTAATGAATGCGTGCAACAAATTCAATAAATAACGATGTTGTGGCTACTCTTCTAAAAATTGCACGCTAATCACAAATATCATTCCTGTGCATTGAAAATCCAAATATGAACAAAGTAATAGAGTAATTAATTCTTACCATTATTAAATGTACAATTATGAGATATCTACCTATGGTTAAAGATAAATCATAACTATATATTTAATTGTAATTGATATTTTAAATCCATATATGATTAATTAAGGCATGCAACAAAATTCAATAAATAAGGATGCAGTGGCTATTCCTTAGAAAATTGTATGCTAATGACAAATATCATTAACATGCATATAAATCTAAATATTCACAACTTAATGGAGTATTTAATAAATTAATTTAATCAACATATGTGACTAAATAATTTAATTTAAATTCTCCTACTATTTTATGCATCTAAAAAATATTTAATAAATTAATTTTAACTCAAAAGATTTTTATAAAAATTAAATAGTTAATGTAACTACCATCTGAACATGCCTGCCACTCCTGAGACTTGTGGGTTTCGGAGAAAATGACCAAAAGAGAAGAGTTCTCTTATATTCAAAACAAATACAATGAGATGAGATATGACCACATGCTCTCTTGTGCTCGTTGCTTGCGCCTTGTTGCTACTGTTTTGGGAATAAATCTGTTTTCAATCTTTCTACGCTCTCTTCAGCCACTTTGGTGATCTCTCGGTAATGACAAAACAAATTGTTAAAATATCAAAATAAAATAAATTATGATCTCTAGAGGTCTTTGTACCCCTTATTCTTTCCCAAATTGTTACTCATGAGAATTAAATATCAATAAGTATAGCAAAAGTGATATTAAACCAGATCAATGAGTAAGGCAAAGGTCTTTGTATCCCTCATCTAATAGTGTTCTCTAATTCATAGGTATTTCTATTGATTTCAGTTATTTTCAGAGCCGGATCAGTAAAGCTAATGGCAAGAAGTAGCTTTAAGTCTTCTGCTGTATATCATATAGGTCTTATATTTGTGTATGTGATAATCTGAATTGATTATATTGTGCATGAGATGTTTTTCTAACATGTGGTAACAAGATATTTATTTTCTAATATGTGGTATCAGAAAATATTGTTAGATAAATAACATATTTTTTTAGCTAGTGATTAGGCACAGTGATGTCAACTTGTGTACTGCCGTCACCAGTGGAAAATCTTCGAAAATGAACTGAGAAATAGGTTAACGTTATGGACTTATAAACTATCGCATAATAAAACTCAATTGTTAATTTTCACTATAAAAAATTAACCTTAATAAATTGAGTCAAACCCACATTGGACCGGGCCTAAATGACTACGGGCTACACTAAAAAATATTTATTAATTATCCTAATTAATATCTTAATAGGTTATATTATAAAAGGTTGAGAAATGTCTGTTTTTAATAAAAGGTGCAGATTGAGTTTGTTTCATAATTTAATACATTTTTTCTCAATTTTACCTCTAATTAATATTATGTATCCTATTTTTTTTCTACTCATTCTTTCTCATACATTTTTTCACTCATTCTCTTTCTCATTTACCATATCCATAAATAAGGATATTTTAGTAAAATAAGTTAAATTTTTTCTATATATTTATTATCTTTAACTAATTTTTCGAATTGCGTGATTTAACTTATTTTCATCTTATATTTTGAATAAAGGGAGTACTTATTAAATTGTTCTTATAGTAAGTCAATACTACTAGCAAAGTCCCAAAGATATTAATTGGGACAAAGGTGAATATTAGGAGAAAAACGTCCTAAAGATATTAATTAAGGACAAAGGTGAATGCTTATGGCTTAATGTAGGGGTGAGCAAAACTAAACCGTAACTGAACATCGAACCAAATCGAACCGAATGTAATTTCGGTTAATTCAGTTTTTTCCCCATTATTTCAGTCTTCGGTTTTCGGTTTGGTGTATCTGAAAGTATTTCAGTTATAACTGAATGACCGAATTACACCTATAACACCTATAACGACATGAACAATTAATTAATTATTATTTTTTCCATAAATCAATGACTGAATTAATTTATTTTAGTCCTTTTTATTTTGATTTTTATTTTTATTTTGAATTGGAAAAGCTACGATAGCAAAGGCCCAATAACTGAATTAACTGCAATAAACGAACCGAAATATTTCTGTTACTTCAATTTCGATTGGTAAATGTACTTC
Source organism: Leucaena leucocephala (assembly GCA_037074615.1). Lineage (NCBI taxonomy): Eukaryota > Viridiplantae > Streptophyta > Magnoliopsida > Fabales > Fabaceae > Leucaena > Leucaena leucocephala. Next base: position 13,636,616 of record CM073537.1, read on the forward strand.
AGTTCAGTTTGGTTAATAAAAAATGTATTTATTCAGTTATTCAGTTATTTCGGTTTTAAACGAAAATCGTACCGAATAACTGATTGCATCCCCCTAGCTTGATGTCATGAAGACCAAATGGGTATCTACGCTCTCCTATAGCCTTTGAGAAGAAAAAAGATGAAAGGGAGAGAATATACATATTTATTGGGTTAAATAATAAATAATATGAATTGAGCCTCTCAATTTCTCAGGATCCTGATCCATTAAAAAACAAAAAAAGGTGCCCATTCCAATGACTTAGTGAAACAAGCAAAATTGAATGTGAAACATGATGAACCACGCTAATCAAATAAAATCTATAGAAGTGTGCATGCGTACGTGTCTACCCCAGAAAGAAAGCACTGCAGGAATTTGAAGAAAACACTAAAATATGGTATCCTATGAACAAAAGCCAATGGTTTTTATGAGATCAGTTTTGCAATATCCCCACCAAGAAGGAACCTAACATCTACTAAAACCACATGCAATCACCACTGAGAAAATAACACATACCGCTTATATGAGATGACACTGCTTGAGCAACTGTTGACATGCCTTGTCTTTCCTTGTGCTTAGGGTTGGCCGTGCACAACACATATACACGTCCTCAATGTTTAACTGTCCGACAGAACTCACACATCTTTTTCACAGATGACCTTACCTTAATGATTACTGAAATAGCTACAAGCTATCATATTACCCTTTAGCAAGCATACTTGAACAAATAACCACATCAAGATAATGAGTTCCATGCGGTGCTCCATGAAACTATATTTCCAGAATGCACAAACTGTACATAACAAATTGCTCAATTGGTCACCTAAAGTTGAAGAATGCCAACCCTGCCCTAACTTAAACAACAAAGGGGGATAACCATTGGCAGAATAGATGGAATGGGGGAGACATGAAGGCCGTGAATAGAATATTTACTTCCAAAATATCCAGCTAAACATTATATACAAACTCAGAGAGTATGGTAAAGTCACGTCAATAAGAACAAATGAAAAAAACCGAAAGAGTATTGTAGAGTTCTGGTATTGTTATTCCAGAGAAAACAAAAATGAGAAGAAAAGATCAATATAGAGCACCAGCAGATGGGATTGTTTTTTAAATTTCTTAATCAGAGACGATGAATTGAAGTATATCCAATCCAACTGAATTTGTAAATAAAAACAAATTATAGTTCTCAACAACAACTCTTGTTCATGGACTGGAAAAATGTACAAAGTCTAGAAACTCAGTTTTTCTTTGGTAAAAAGCATAGAAAAATGATTTTATACATTTGCTATGCAAATGTATAAAATCACACCCTAATTAGGTGATGGTGAAAAACAAGCTGCCATTTATTTGTTCTATTTTTAGTTTTCATTTTATAATAAGGAAACTTCTACTCTTCTAGAACAGAAGACATCAAATTTCACTGGTGGGGAGCTGACCAAAGGTCACATGTTGAATGACAAAACTTCCAATAAAAATTTGCGATACTTCTAATGATTTGCAGCAATGATTAAGATCAGAAGCTGCAACTCAAAATAACTACTGTCACTTGCTCAGTGTTTTTTTCTAAATTCATTTTTGTTGCAAAACTATAATGTAAGAAACAATACATCAAAAAACTTAGGTCATATCAAAATTTCAATTAAAAATGGGTTAAACTCACTCCAAGTTCCTATACTTTTAACGGGTTTTAGTTTTAGTTTCTATACATATTTTTTTTCATCCTAATGTTTTATGCCATAAAAATTTTGGTCCCTACATAAGGATTTGGATATGAGCTTATTGCTGTTGACTTCATTAATGTGGTGTTAACACCATTAACTAGGCTAACATGGACTAGTGATTATGCCTGATATGACATACGTATAAAAACTAGGGACCTGCACTGGGTTTAATCACTACTAGAAAATAGGCTTTCTAAACCGGTTGAAAATGAGCTTTTACATCAGACCTTAGTCAGGTGTAGAAACAGCTCGTGTAGAAAGTATGATATTTTACACCGGTTGTATATGATCGGTGTAGAAAATCAGCTTTTTTAAACCGGTTATTCCATACAACCGGTTTAAAAAGTAATGTAAAAATAAAAAAAAATAGAATTAAAAAACTCTAGGTTCATATTAGAGAAGCTTCTAAACCAGTGTCCCTATTAACGCACTAAAATTCTTTCCTTCTTCGTCACAAATCTGAAAGAGGAGGAGAGTGACGAAGAAGAATAGGTACCTATAAAACGCAAGCAGAGAACAAAAAAGAGGAAAAAAGAAAAAGCTGGAGAATCTAGAAACGAAAGAAATGAAAACTCATATATATATACTATTAACCAAAAATCCATAAACGCCGTCATCTAATTGAAGACATCACAAAAATATCGTCACAATTCTTTCGGATTACTTGCTCAAAAGTAAATAGAAATATATTTAAATAGAACCCATAAATGAATGAAACGAAAACCTAAATATATACTCAGAAACAAAAACCCAGAAACGTCGTCACCTAATTGAAGACATCACAGAAATGCAGTCACAATTCCTTTGACTTACCTAGTCAAAAGAGAACAGAAATATATTAAACAAAACCCAGAAACAAAGAAACAGACACTCACCATCGCAGATCTAGGTCTTCTTCTTTGGCGAGCTTTAGAGGCGAGAACGACAGACTTTAACAATAGAGAATGACTAGCACATGTATGGTTTTTCACATATCTAGGTCTTCTTCTTCGACGAGTTTTAGATGGTGTGTTATGAAGGCAGAGCTTTCTGTCACAATGTATTCTTCCTTGTCTGTTTTTTTCTAAGGACGACGATGTGATTTGGGAAGATAGGGAAGCGTAAAAAACTAAGACTTTTTGTTAGATTTCTAATAGTAAGGACATTCTACACCGGATGTCATTCCAACAGGTGTAGAATATTTTATCCTTATTTACAAAAATATCACTGCTTATTTTTTTACACTGGTCATGTGTACATCAGGTGTAGAATGTTTTACCCTTATTGACAAATATGCCACTGCTCATTTCTTTTACACCGGTTATGTGTTACATCAGGTGTAGAATATTTTACCCTTATTTACAAAATGCCACCACTCATTTCTTTTACACCGGTCATGTGTACATCAGGTGTAGAATGTTTTACCCTTATTTACAAAAATACCACCGCTCATTTCTTTTACACCGGTCATGTGTATATCAGGTGTAGAATATTTTACCCTTATTTACAAAAATGCCACTTCTCTTTTTTTACACCGATCATATGTACATCAGGTGTAAATATTTTACTCTTATTTACAAAAATATCACCGCTCATTTTTTTCAAATCGTTTCCACTAGAACCGATTTAAAAATGGGATTTTAGAAAGTCTATTTTGTAGTAGTGAATCCTATATATATAAGGCAACTTAAAAATTGGACAGAGGATAAAGAAAACAATTTTGACTGACAAAATCGATTTTAACTGAAGAAATCAATTTTCAACAATTAAATTTGATTTCTCACATTTGAATTCTTACTTTGTTTTCTTACTTTTCTCAATCTATTTAATCCTAACACTATGAATATTTAGAAGTTGAACTCTTGACTTGGTGTTTTTCCAAAGTAATGTTCACAAATGTTATAAGTTTAGATTCATACTTAAAGAAGTTAGGTGAATGGATCTTACTTAATTCTTTTCAAATTATGAAATCAAATTTGAAAATAAGAAAACAAAACATGAATTCAAATGTTGAAAATCAAATATTATTATTGAAAATAAGTTTCTCTACTCAAAATCGATTTCTTTGTTTTATGTCATGCATTTAGTTGCCTTTTTTTATAAGGTTAAACCCACTTCATTCCATATACTTTTAATGAATTTGATCTTAGTTACTTTTAACGAGTTTTAGTTTTGATCCCTATACATAAGCCACATCAATACTAAGTAAGCAATCCACGTTGACTTAACGATGTTATCACCACCGTTAAGTTCATATTCAAGTTCTTCAATTGTATACTGATTATTTGACACTATCAAATTACTTGAAATTTGCATACTGATTATTTGACACAATCATATCCAAGAACTAAGTTGATGAAGATATTAAATTGACTTGTATATTGATTCTGTTTTGTATATAATATATTGATTTTGTTTTTTAGATTGTAGCCTTGTAGTAGGTAAACTTTTTTGTTGGTGACACTATTGCTTTATTTTTTAGTGCTAGTTAATGTCATCTCTTTTTGAGAGTGAAACAATATCATCTAATTTAGTTCTACCTAAAAATATTGACGTCAGTTAACAAGCAATAACAGATTCTAGTCAATAAACTAATGATCACAATGATGATGATCCAATTAAAAAGAAGAGGCGAAAAATCTCAATTGTTTAGGATGATTTTGATCAAGTTGAAGCTAATAATAAGGTCAAAGGTAGCAAGTAATGCAAACAACTATTGAAGTCCTCAATTTGGATGCTTGTGTGCTAGAAATCCCCAATGTGGGATTAGTACACAAGGACATCCCAAATGTACCTACATGAATGTTGTATGTTGACTCAGATGCCCCAAACTCGCCCATACTCATAGTATATCTAATCCCTCTCAAGTATAGGGAAAAGAATGTGCGCTTTAATTACTCATATTACCTTATATATATATGAGGTCCACACTTACTAGTCGTTTGAACAACCTATAAGGGACATGTCATAGACAACAGCGTAGTTGTGTATTTTAGGATAATTCTTGCTTTTGATTAAACATCATTCATTCTTGACTTGATCACTTTCCAAGTATTGACCTACCAATTAGATCACTTATGACCATTTTGGTTCAAGCTAAAGTAGCTGTCACGAGCCTAGTCCTTATGACACTGTCTGAGTCCTAAGGGCATAATAAAAGGTTAGTTTTCTTTCTTAGGACTCACAGCGTGATTGAACAAGTATCTTCCATCAATGTCCCTTGTTGTGGTTCTTATTTGTGAGCACATGCGGTATGAATTATATGCTTCAGTGTCCAATCCGTTAAGATGTATATCGTTTTTGGTTTTAATGACACCATATAGACTTTATTTCCAAAATATGCCTAGTATTTGAACCATAGTTTCTTCTACCACATATCTCATTATGTCTCATAAGTGAAGAGTCCTTGTTTGGCTACAAGCTTCATGAATTACTGACAAACCCATATTTTTATATATTTATTCATATCATTTTAGTGGGATTTTGTCATTATTTTGAGCTTTAATTATATTAATTGTGCATCAATTGAATTATTGAACCTTACAATGAATTAGTGCTTAACAGGGGCATAATTGTCATATTTTTGTTATTTCTCCTAAACAATTATTTTTGGAACAAAAGGTATTACATTATTATGATTTTGTATTCCAGGAATTTAGGAAAAATCATAATTTATAAATGACAACAAATGACCATAAATTAAAGAATTATATTGGAGGACCCATGGGCTAAACCTTGCGATTTGGCCCATTAGGTTTTTATTCACTTCTCTCTTTTGCATATAAGCATGCATGAGAGCCACGCACATAGGGAGCCGCAAGAACCAAACGCACACAAGAACCATTCACCTCTAATCCATCGTCACTTCATCCCATCATCCATCCTTCCGTCCACGCATTCACGGCCTCATCCATTATCACGCTAGCATCGTCACAATCTCCACCTCCTTTCGCGGTCTCCACCTACCCTTCTTCTCCATTCACGACAGCCCCATTCAGCCTACACACTAACAGAGACAACAGCACAGCACGGCCTCCATCCCGTGCACGCAAGTACAAAAGAACCCAGCAGCAGAACAAACAGAATCACCGACTATGATTATGAATATGGGTGGCCATAAAATCTTTAAGTTAGCGTCCATGTCTGTGGCTATGGCTAAATATCCTAATCCTTCTATTCAATGGCAAGGGCATGAGTTTGGAATCTCAAAGGGGAGTTTAAGTTATTTTAATTTTCACTCATTAATTATTTTATTATTCCTAGGTCTTAGGATAATTTTATAATTATTGGGAATACTTATAATGATTTATTTTTATTGAGGATTATTATAATTGGATTATTGTTTAGCAATTGATATTATTCTTTAATTAACTTTAATTTTATTTACTTTGATCTAGGTCAGATATGGTATTGAGATTATTGTGAATATTTTGTGATTTTTCAAGGTGGCTTGAATTATTGGATCATTATATCCCTTGCTGGACTTAATCTTATTTTTTTATGAATTATTGAGTTATAATTGAGCAGTGAATGTTAATATCTTTAGTTTTAATTTATTATTCTGATGGCAGTTAATAAATTAGGGCTTTGAAAATATTTTGTGACAATTCGAGGTGGCTCGGTTGTTAGATTAAAAGCTTAATTATAATTTTTAATTTATTATTTAGAACTCCATTATCTGTTGAAGCTATGATTGCCTGCGTTATTGAATTGGAGGATTGCATTTATAATTGTTAATCACTTGCATTTTTATTCCATTCACTTATTATCATTCATTATTCCTTTCTTTAAATTAAAAATACCAAAAATATTTTATTTAATTTTATTTTTAATTCATTGCATTTAGTTGTTAGTCAATAAAACAAATCCCATTTTCTAGCATAAGTTGCATTGCATTTAGTTATTTAGGAATTTAATTTTATTTTTGGCTCCTCAAAGGGAACGACCCGAGGTTGCACTATACGTAATCCTTGGTTTAAATTTTTGAAGTAACCCTAAGGTAATATCGGACTAAAAGGTTGTTTCAATTACATACACCCATGCTTTGGTCACATGACTCGTGCAGATCTCATCTCAGTCTCAATAAAGCAATATTGATGCAGTGGTTCTTCTCAACCATCTCATGGTGACCACTTGCTATCTTACCACCTTCTATCTCCCGTATGGTCAATGGAAGAAGGTTACTTGTGTGAGTGAACTACCTTTGCCCATACAACATGTTAATTACAAACCTAGGACTCTGTAGATATAAGCATATATATATGCACATATATCCACGAATATATATATACACACACACAAACAGCTTGAATCAGAGTACATTATTTTATTCATGAGTAAAAGAGTTTTAATACATTATACTTTACACATGCCCAAAGCCTTTACATGCTTCACAAATACATTTCCAGTTATAAGCTTTGTGACGGGTTCAAGTATCATCTTATAAGTGGATAGGTATTGAACGATCATTTGTCATGTCTCTTACAAAGTGGTACTTAGGCTATATTTGGTTCAATGAAAGGGAGGGTAGGGAAAGGTAAGGGAGGTTATAAGTGTGAAGGTAGAGGAAGAGAGATGATATTTCTTATTTGGTTCAGGAAGGGAGGGGAGGGTAGATAATAAAAACTTTATAAAAATAGCCTTATATCTTTATTTAAATTTATTTATTTTTTATTTACAATATTTTGTTTAGAATTATATTAAAGCAATGAAGCATAAACCCATAAAGTCAAATTAAAATTCTATTAATACAAAGCCGAAGTAAGAGACTTGAGCACTCTCCCATTGAATAAAATCGTAAAAAAGCAATTCCCATGTTCACTCCATATATGCTATGTTTAAAGTATTGGTTCTAATGCTGAAAACTCGAGATTTTAAGTATTTTATTTATCAGAATAATACAACATACTTCCCAAGAGCTTTATGGTGCAAAACCAGGCCCATTCCAGTACCATCTAGCCCTGCATTTATTGAATTCAAGCAATTTTAAAAGATTCGATATTCCAATATTATCAACAATGGACACAAAATAAAGATACATTCAGAATCAAACAAAACAAGAATACCCATGTTGGAGGAGTACTAAAAAGGTAAAATGCGTTGCTTTGAAGGGCTGTTGACAAGAGATCCAAAATTCTGAAGGAACACAGTAAACAGTCATGGATACTTTCACTTAAACATCTGGTTAACTCAACTAGAGGCCGAAATTGCACATCTGCACAAATTCCATATCATTGTCTATGTAGTTGGTCCAAAGATTTTTATATTGGTTCAAAGCAATATCAAGCCAAGGTTTCATGTTTTCGCTGTAATGAATGACGCAGCATTGTTGATCTCATCCATGCTAATACTGGGATTGTATCCTAGCCCAAGCACATGCCAGGATTTGTCCAGTGACTTAGTTGTGGAGTAGAAGGTAATCAAACCAAGTGGAAGCATCCCCAATTTCCACACAGTTCGGTCTTCATTCTTATACAAGAATCCATGGGAAAAAGAATTCAGCAATTTAAATTGCCAAAAAAAAACAAATTTAAGCTTCAGAACAAACAATTAGCTATAACATATATATACACAGGGGTCAGCTAAAGCATTAATCATGTAACTCTCTTTTAGCAAATTGTAAGGCTTTCGCTTGGCAAAGACACGTCCTAGTGCTAGAAGAAAAGGAAAAACACAAAAATTGACAATTTGACGTTATACTCAAGGCATAAATTTATCAGTACTTCAGAATCAAAAGATTTACCATTGTCTACCAGTGATGGTACTGATCTGTGAATTTTTCACTCCTCCAAGCATCAAGATCAAATATATTCATTCCAAAAGCCTAAGTGCAGGCTTTGGCATTGAATCTCTCCTTGATTAAGGGATGAGAAAAATTCAAGTATTGGGAATATCTGTGGAAGGGGCCAAAGTAGGTCTCCACAGCACCATTCACCTTACCATCCAAATCAATCTTCCACAAACCTATCAAGTCTTTCTGAACCATAACATCATCATCCAATAATAAGATTTTATGCAATTTAGGGTACATCTTTGGCAAATAGAATCATAGGTGACTCAACAAGGACAAGTGTTTAGATCTCAACAGAGCATCTTCTATTATGTTCTCAGCCCGATTCTCAAACTCCTGTAATTTCGTAGACTCATATTGCCTCAACACTGGGACATATGATGAAGCAGAGGAGTGAGAGAGAGAAGATACAAGGAGCTAAGAAGGAGAAGGGTATAAGAGGTTACTTGAATGAAGTCGATGATGGTGGTTGCCGGATTTCTTTGCAGCGACCTGCAGCGGAGTAGGCGCCCCGACGGGGATGGAGCCTATGCAAGCAAAAGAAGCATGGAGTAAATGAGAAACGAAAGAGGGTTTTTACATCCAAGGGGAAAACATGGAAAATTGAAAAATAAGCAGGGGTAATTTAGTCAATATAACACATAATATTTCTCACTCCTAAAAAAAACCCCAAATTTCGAGAGGAGGGGAGAGAGAGGGGGTAAGGGAGCAGAAAAAGACAAAAAAATCCCCCTCCCCTCCCCTCCCCTCCCCTCTATTTTTTTCAACCAAACACATTTATATCTCCCCTCCCCTCCCCTCCCCTCCAAAAAACCCCAACCAAATAATGCCTTAATGTCTATGTGTTTGGTCCTCTTGTGACACTTAGGGTCCCTTGCATTGGCTATCACTGCTTGACTATTGCATGTATCAGAATTGGACCCTCTTTGCCACCATTTATTTCCAAATGTTCCAAGAATCTCTTGAACTGTATAACTTCTTGAGTGGTGGTAGAACACGCTATGTACTTTGCTTCCATGGATGATAGAGATACACATGTTTTTTTCTTTCTGCTCTAGAAGATTGCTTTGTTGTTCAGCAGGAATATAGAATTTAAGATGGAATGCTACTCATCTAGGTCTCCTTTGTATTTAATATCAGAGTATCCTTCTAAACTTAGGTTACTACCTTCATAGTATAACTCGTAGTCCATGATACCCTTAAGATATCTTATGATTCTCTTCACAGCTTTCCAATGTTTGTCTCCTAGTTTGAACTAGAAACAGAGCATGAGTCCAAACGTAAAACATATATCTGACCTCTTACATAGCATAAGGTACATTAGATTACAATTAGACTTGAGTGTGAGACTCTCTTCATACGTTCTTTGTGAAATTCCTTTGTAGGGTGCATGTCCTCACTTAAATGATGTCTTTTGACTACAGGGTTGTCCATGGGCTTGCAATATTTCATGTTGAAACATTCAACAAGTTTAGTTATTTATGTGTTTTTTTTACAAGGATAACAATATCCTTGCACAATCTCTTTTTATCTTGACGCCCAAGATATATTTTCCTTGGCCCATGTTCTTCATCTCAAAATTTAAGGATAACCAATCCTTGATTGTTACCCGGAGGTTAGTTCTTGCTAGGAGTATGTCATTGACATACATAGATAAAATGATGAAATTATCTCCAATCCGTTTGATGTATACTCAATGGTCTTCCTTGATCATCTCGAAGTAAAATGAGGTTATAGCATTGTGAATTCTCAAGTACCGTTGTCTAGAGGATTGCTTGAGCCCATAGATAGATCTTAAGATTTTGCAAACCTTTTGCTCACTTCCTCTTTGTATGAAGCCTTAAGGCTACTCCATATAGATTTCTTTATCTAATTCCCCATTAAGGAAGGTGATTATTACATCAATTTGATGTAATTACAAGTCTAAGCTTGCTACCATAACTACTATTAGTTTGATTGAGTTAAAATGCATAATAGATAAAAGTGTCTTCATAATCCACACATTCTTGTTGTGTGTACCCCTTAGCCACAAGCGTGGCTTGATTTTATCAATTTATCCATATGCCTTTCGTTTGTATTTGAGAGCCCATTTGTTCCCAATTGCCTTTCGGCCTAGAGGTAGATATGTAACGTTCTAATTTTCAATTTTAGTAATCTCATTTTTTATGTTTAAAAGATTTTGAGCTCCATGATGATAATTAATCAGTAATCCCATCAACTGATTATATGATATCTCAAATTTCTAGTTATATAAGTTATAAATATAACAATTAGACTTAAAAAAATAAATTTTCCATATTTTTATATATAAATTTTTAAAAGAAGACAAATCTCATTGCTAAGAATCATTAATACTTTCCAAAGAAAATAAGAAGCATTAATATATATTTTTATATATTAAAAGAATCAAAAGAATAAGAGAAGGCAAATTTCTCAACCCTATCATGATGGTTATTAATCAGTAATCCCATTAAATAGATTCATGATATTTTAAATTTCTTAAAAAAAATAGACTTTACATAATACTTTTAATTCTTTTGTCTATAAGTTGTAATCAATAATATGTATAAATATATCATCTAATCACATATGAGAATAGATAGATGATCCTTAGTCACAACCCTCCTTACAAATAACTATAGATAATTTTACATATGTCAGTGGCATCATAAAAACAAATGGCAAACTTTCCACATTATCTCATCAAGGACATTGATGATAGCAAGGCAAATGGTGTATTAAGAGTACTCAAGAAGTGGACAATGTCTAAAAAGTCTCCACTCTTTGATGTTTGGAAGGTCGGTATGATTTAAACCTATGAACATGTTAGTAAATAATGAGGTTGTCATATTCACTGAAGAAAATATTTGCAACGTATCCTTTTCATCGTAATCAACATATAGAGAGTGATAGGATTGAAGCTTCTCTCATTCAAAAAGGACAACTTCATAAATACATTAATGATTTAGTAGAGGTGAGGTCTACCAATTTGAGAACTTTGAAGTCAAGGTGAATGACAATAGTTACAAACCTTGTAGCTACCATTGGAAGATTGTGTTATATGTAATGACATTTTTTAGGAACACAATTTACCAGTCCCTCTAGATGCGTTCAACTTCGTTCCAATCAAGGAAAATGCCAACAATAATGCTCAAAACGATGAACTAATTGGTTAGTATTTGTTTCACATATCATTATCATACAATTTGTTCTATTATTAAATATAAGGAGAAACTATAAGGACTTTATAAAAAGGAAAAAAATACAAAGATATAATTAAAAATCATGTAAAATTATATGGATTTACTGTTTAATTTTCTCATTCCAAAAATACTTTTCTTGACAATTTCTAATTAGAGGATAGAAACAGCAACACTTGTCATAAAAGTATCAAGTCTTTTTTCAATTCCTCGAGTGTCATTTTCATTTTTGAGGAGGATGAGTTTGATTTATCATTACTTCAAATTTTAATCAAACTATATTTTAGGGGGGAAATGTTATCTACTTTTTTATGAAGAAAAGTTTGACTCATTGGCGTACGTGGCCATAGTTGCTTCAAAATTAGATGATATCTAACTGAAAAAAAAAGACAATACACAATATATTTATAAAAATTAAAAAGCTTAGTCGAGAAAAATTCATACCCTTGGGATATAGATGTGCATCACCAAGTGATATGTGACAAAATCTCACACTAATATGTCTTAATACACTTGTAAATTTGTCCCAATAAAACTATTTGTAACTAAGTTCCTAATATTCTTATAAATTTATCCTAATAAGATACTATTTATAACTAGTGCTCTGCTTGAAATCCAATAAATTTATCAACCTCATAAATAAGAGTTGACTTAAAATATTAGTGAACTTCATTTTGGATGATGCTTAGTATTGACGATAACCTTTGCAGTGAGAGAGCGAATGAAGTATGAGGAAGAAAAAAGAGAAGAGGAAAAGAAGAACAAGAATATAGAGCTAAATGTGTTGACTATACTTTTGTTTTAAGCTTATATATTAAAAATGGAATGCAGAGTAGTTAGTAGTGCGAATATGGAAAAGCAAGGGTAAGGGTGGTCGCCACTCCTATCGGTCAGAATTCACCTATATCCCCTTGCCTACTTTCCCCTTCCATCCCTCTTGCCTCCTACCCCTGCCCCTTCCACCTTTGTGAAAATCTCAGCCATTCAGTAGGCTTCATCACTATAGAGAATTAGCATGTTGTTGCTGTCCTAGCCCTGCTCTTCCTCTCTTGTCATTAGAATCTAGTAGTTAATCAATAAGGGACAACATTTTAGATCCGATGGCAGTAGATGTGGTATGTCATCCGTTCTTCTTCAAGCAGACAGATTAGCCTTCATGAGTGAATGGACTTAAGTGTGATTTTTATTAATAAATTATAGAAATAAAAAAATGGGCCAACTGAATTTAAAAATTCCAATTAATTTTTTTGCCCTACCCAACTTTTTATTTATAGAACTAAAGCCAAATTTTACACTCTACTCCCTCTCTCTTTCTTTTTTATTCTTGCTCTCTTGCCAAAAAAAGTGGAGAGACCCATATCCTCCAACCCTACAACCAGCCAACATAGAGCAAAATAAGTAATTTTTTTAGTTTTATTTTATTATTTTGTTTGGATATAATTGTTAAATTATGTTTGTTCTACCTTGATTATTAAAAGAATAAATTATTTTAGGTATGGAGAAGTTTTTAAAATGTGTCCAAAGAACAGATGAATCAATAACAAATTTGTCATATAATGCTAGTATCGTTGTCTAGAATAAAACTTGGGTTGAGTTTGATTTGAATGATATAATTGTTGATCCGAGACTTCAAAGACAAATTGAATATTATGATGTGGGAATTAGAGATCAACTTAGGAAGGAGTATTTGTCTTAGGGTCCATGTCCATTGAGTAATCACAACTTTCCTCAAAAACAACAGGTAAAAGATTCGAAGAGATTCAAGCAAGCATGGTTTAGCAAGTTTGATTGGTTAGAATATAGTATCGAGAAAGATGTAATTTTTTTGTTTTTACTGCTATTTTTTTAAGCAACTGAGGGGTAATAATAGACTTGGCTTAGATGCCTTTATAAAAATAAAGTTTAATGATTTGAAGAAGGTAGTGGAAAATTTTAATGATCATGTTGGTGATGTTAATAGTTATCACAATAATGCAAGGGGACATTGTGAGAACTTTAAAAATTAGAGGCAAAGCTTGTCACATATTTTATCTACTCATAGTAGAGAGACAAAGATTACTTACAAAGCTCATGTGCCTTTTGTATTAGATACTAAATTGGTATGAAACTAATGTTGAAGATGTTAGTCATGTGCTTATTGAGAATGCTCCTGGGAATAATCAAATGACTTCTCTAAAGATACAAAAAAAGTTGGTGAGAACTTGTGCAGGAGAGATGAGAAGGACCATTTTTGAGAGGATTAGAGACAACAAATTCTCTCTACTTGTTGATAAATCTTGTGATAAATCGATAGATTAGCAAATGATTATGATTGTGAGGATTGTGAACAAGCAAGGTCAAGTGATTGAAAGATTTCTTGGTGTTGAACATGGTAGTTATACTTTAGCCTCTTCATTGAAAGCATCTTAATTTGCATAAATTGTTCATTCTTTATGGTTTATATATTTATAAATTAAGAGGCCAAAGATATAATAGAGCTTCAAATATGAAAAGACAATTTAATGGGTTGGAGACATTGATCCTAAATGAAAATCCATTTGTTTTTTTATGTCCACTGTTTTACATACCAGCTGCAGTTGGTTGTTATTTCTATTACAAAGAGCATTCCAGCCATTGTTGATTTCTTCAACTATGTTAGTATGATTGTGAATGTTGTGGGTGCTTGTAAAAGATGAGTTGCATTGCTTCAAAAGTATCATAAAAAGATTGTGCAGAAATTAGAAAAAGCATATATTTTCTTAGGCCAAGGCAAAAATCAAGAAACTAGTCTTGCAAGACTTAGGGATACTCGTTAGTGTTCACATAATATAATTTTGATGCGTCTACTTGCAACATAGGAATAAGTAGAAGAGGTGTTAGTGAATGTGCATACAAGTGAGACTTTTGCAGAACAAAAGCTACAACAAGTGGTTTGATACGAAAAATAAATGATTTTGAATTTATATTCATCTTACATTTGATGATTAAAGTATTGGGGTTGACTAATGACTTGTCAAATACCTTACAACAAAAAATCAAAACACTGTTAATGCCATGATGTTGATTGAAAGTGTCAAATAACTTATTCAATACTTGAGGAAAAATATATGGGATGCATTTTTGGAAGAAGTTAGGGACTTTTGTGTATCAATGTTTATTCCAGTGCCAAATATGAAAGATAGTATACCAGTTCAAGGTCGTTCGAGGAGTGAAGGGCAATGTATTACTTATCATCATCATTACTATATTGAAATTTTTATTGTTGTGATTGACTCAATTGCTGCTAAAATGAGTAATCGTTTCACTAAAGCTTCTACAGAATTATTGAGATGCATTGCTTGTCTTGATTTGAGAAACTCTTTTTTCTAGATTCGATCATGGTATGCATCTTCGACTAGATCATATTTACTATGATGATTTTTCCGTGTGTGACCTTTTGCTCTTAAAAAAATAACTCCGTACATACATTTATAATGTGAGATCAAGTTTCAAGTTTTTAAATTGCTATGACCTTGCAAATCTTTCTGTGAAGATGGTTGCTTTTAGTTTTGATTTGACCTTTCCTTTAGTTTATTGCCTTATTGAATTAGCATTGATCTTACCAATGTCCACAGCAATACTTTAAATAACTTTCTCAGCAATAAATATCATCAAAACATATTTATGAAATAAGATAGGCGATGAATAATTGAATGATATGATGGTGTGATATATTGAACATGAGGTATTTATTGGAATTGATCAAGAAAATATTTTTTAGGATTTTCAAAATATACAAACTCTTAAGATTCAACTTCTTCATCGTAGTTGTAAATTATATTTGATCTTTTGTATTCAAATTATTATATTTATAATATTATAATTTATTTGTTTATTTGATAAAAAAAATATTAAAAAGTCACTCCTCTTGTGTCAAATTTCTTGTTCCGCTAATATGGAAGGATATAATTAGGGGGTTAGTACATAGGCTTTAGCTAAAGGCTAGGATGTTTCTTTTTTCTTTTTAGTAAATTCATCAAATAAAATTTACCATGTTGTTGTTAATTAATGAACCTAGCGACATTAGGAGAAAAAGAAGAACAAAAATGTAGAGTTAAAAGTGTTGGCTATTCTTTTGTTTTAAGCTTATTTATATAAAAAAGGAGTGAAGAGTAGTCAATAGTTAGGGTATAGAAGGGTGTAATCGAGGGTAGGGGTATGCATGGGCAGGGCTGGGCAGGGCAGCCCCCCTGCCCGGTGCCCTGCCCAGAAAATGCATGGGCTGCATTTCGCAGCCCGATACCCGGCCCTGCCCGGTGCCCGGCCCTGCCCGGTAAAAGCCCTAAATATTTCGGGCTGGGCATGCCCAAATGGTGATGTCCTGCTCATATCGTGGGAAAAAAATCTGCAATCATAAATTTCTAAAATAATATCATATGTATGTCTTAAAGATATAAAAAATATCCAAAATTAACTAAAAACAAGGTGACAACGAGATAATAATTGAAGTCTTGAAATCCATTGCAATTAAAATGATCTTCAGTCACCACCAGTAGGCATCATATTCTCTCTTCCAGTTCCAAGCGTAGCATCTGTAGAAAAAATAAAAGGAAAACTACGTTACATATTATAAAGTAAAATATATAATAGAATTTATGAGCTTCAAGATAAAAGATTACTAGCAAGCTGAATAACATGTTCTGTTTCATCAAAATTATCGAACTCCCGAAGCTTGTCAGCTAAATCATTGATAGATTGGCCAGCTTGTAGCCAATTTTGACTACAAATCAGTGCTTCTGTCATTTTATAAGACAAAGAACTCCTGTAATGATCAACTATACGTCCCCCAGTGCTAAAGGCAGACTCAGAGGCAACTGTAGAAACTGGAATAGCCAATACATCTCGTGCCATATGAGAGAGAATTTTATATTTTTGACAATTAGCTTTCCACCATAAGAGTATGTCAAACTCAGATGTAGAAGAGATTTCATCTCTTGAGTCAGTTACAATATATCTATCTAACTCAGTTTGAGGATCTGTAGATGTTCTTATTTTCATAGATTTTAACCACTTATGACCTGGATCCTCAGTATCATCATCATCAGCAGCATTATCATCATCAAAAGAAGGCAATGAAGTTGCACCTGTTGTACCTATTGAAACAGTCCCTAATTCAACATAAACCCTTGCAGAGTACTCATTAAACAACCGATACAAACAATCTTTGACTCTCTCCTTCATAAGTGAACATACTTCAGGGTCAATGTAAAGGACATCAAACATATGATTGACATAGGCTAATTTATATCGAGGATCCAAAATTACAGCCACAAATAGTAATGGATTCATATTATCTGTTTGACCCCAATACTTGTCATATTTTGCCTGCATGCTGACGCTCATGTCTGCCAAAAAATTATTAGCTCTATTCATAATATTCTTTTGTAACATTTTCTGAACACGTGCAATCTGATGGAAACAGTCATTTGATGTTACAGAAAGGGAGCTTGAAAATTTCAATGTAATATCATAAAATACCTTCAAGAATTTGATGAAGATCTTAGCATTCTCCCAATCATCACTAATAGGACCAGAGAAGTCATCTTGGACGTGCGTATGACCACGCCTGGAGCTTGAAGTGCTTGAGCTGAAGTGGGAAATATAGTCATTGTCTTCATCCCTCATCCGCTCAAATACTTTTTGAAACTTCATCGCAGCTTCCAACATCAAGTATGACGAGTTCCATCGAGTGTTTACATCAAGGCAAACAAGGCTTTTAGTGTCTATTTTTTCAGCTTCAGCCCAAGTTTTGAATTTTAGGAAGCGTGAAGGAGAAGAACGAACATATCTAACAGCACTTCGAATGGCTTCAAAGCTATCCTTCATCTCTTTGATGCCTTCATTAACCACCAAATTAAGGACATGGGCACAACACCTTAATTGTATATAATCGCCATCACAAAGTAACCCCTTCCAACTCCTTAAACGCCTCTTCAGATATACCAATGCTGTGTCATTAGCCGAGGCATTATCCATAGTTATGGTGAAGATATTTTCAATCCCCCACTACAACAAGCATTGTTCAATTGTCTTCCCTATAGTATCACCTCTATGATTTTCAATCATAACAAAATTCAATATCCTCTTGTGAAGATTCCAATCCTCATCAATAAAATGTGCTGTCAAACACATATAGTTGAAATTTTAGGATGATGTCCAGCAGTCTGTGGTAAGGCAAACATAGCTTAGCACTTTGCTGTAAGAATTTCTTCAATAATTGAACTTCTCCAAGATATAACTGCCACACATCCCTTCCAATTGTTGTTCTTGAAGGGATTGGAAAGCGAGGCTCAAACTCATTAAGTAATTTCTTAAATGCGGGCTTCTCAACAATTCTGAATGGTTGCTCATCCGATATAATAAATTCAACTAAAGCTCTTCTACATCGCTTCTCCTTATATAAATGTGCCACCACAGATCTTCCTTGACCACTTGACCCTCCAGACAAGAGAGTTAACATAGATTGCCTTCGATCTTCCTTTGCCTTGTTTGGGTTCTCTTTACACTTTGGGATATGCCTCAACAAAGAATGTGTCCTATGGCAATTTGGATCAGCCTTATAAGTCATATGGCAATGCTTGCAAGCTGCTAAGTGCTCCCCTTTAGTTTCTTCCAATGGCAATCTAATAAAGTGATCCCACACCTATGATGTGTGCTTGGGTTCTCTTTCCTTTCTCTTTGTACCCCTACCTTCCACATTTGTTTCTTGTGCAACAAATTCTGTTTGTGTTTGGGTAGTGGGAGTGGGAGCTTGCGAAGTAGGAGGGTGGGGATAGGTGGGGAGAGATTGAGAGGTAGGTGGAGGAGGCATAGGAGTATGGTTAGGGGAAAGAGTTGTACTAGGTTCATTATGGACAGAACTAGGGGTTGGTGATACAATAGAAGTTTTAAATGTAGCCGAAGTTGAAGTATCTTTAAGAGAGGATGATGATACTTTAGAAGCTTGATCATCCATTTAAACAAAGTATCTTCAACCTGAAATTAGCCATGGACATAAACAACGCATATGATAAGACTATGGCAAAATTTTGTTCTGTCATACATATGATAGATAAATATATATATGGCAAAATCATACAATATATAGCTTGTGTTTTGTTCTGAATCCTGAAGATGTCAAGTAAAAAATTAATATTGAAATGCCTAATTAATTTAGCATCAACTCCATAGTCACATGATTATAAACTTGTAGTGATTATAAACTTTTTATGGTCTCTAGTCACATGATTACAAAGTACAAACATTAATGAATAATGAATACAAAAGGAATCAAAGTGATACAGATATGAAGCACAGGGGACATCGATACAAAGTAATGTGATACAAAAGGAATCAAATTGATACAGATATGAAGCACAAGGGACATCGAGACAAAAGGAATCAAAGTGATACAGATATGAAGCACAAACATTAATCTGTTAATCAAAGTAATCAAAGTGCAGAATCACCAACAGGGACAGCAATAATGATATTCCCATTCTAGTGGGTAGTGGCTAGAACAAGCTAACAGAAGCAGCGAGTACAATACCGAAATCTACATTCATTTCAGAGAACAATTTCTTGTCATTCCTATTTACACAATACTTCCCTCCTGAGTGAAAAAGTAAACTCCAGCAGGTCAAAATTAGATTTTACGCAACCCCATCCCCATTACAGATAATCATAACTCCATTTCTTTTATTAATTTCTGTAAACAGAACCGTAGGCAGCAAAATGAAAAACTCACTGTATTAGTTTGAAGAAATCGATAAAGTGAAAACTGAAAGGCTATGACCTGGTCGGGTACTTCAGCAGGAGTTTTTACGGTCTTCAGAAGCCGAAATTGGCAAGCGGAACCACTGCCTTTGAGTGACGGTAGTTATATTTCGAGGAGAGCTTTGCCAATGTCAGTGAATTAGTTTGGGTACAGAAAAAAACCAAATACCTGAAGAGAAAGAGAAAGGAATTGCAAAGTTTACAGATTGCAGTTTCTTGAGAACGATTGCAGATTAGAGAAAGGAATCGCAAAGAGAGAGACGAACCTGAATCGTCGGTGGCAATGACAGACAACGCCGTCGTTGGAAACTCGTAGGAGCAAGAGGGTAGAGAACTACCAAACTGGTCGATGGAGAGGACTTGAACTGGAGCTGCGTCTTGAACTGGAGCTGCGACAGAACTGGAGCTGCGCTGCGACGAGGGAACTGGAGCTGCGCTGCGACAAGGGAACTCTGGAGAAATTAGGGCAACTGGAGTCTGGAGATAGTATTAGATGACTAGATGTTATAAATTAAAAAAAATAAAAAAATATATATAATATATATATCGGGCCGGGCTAAAACGGGCAGGGCTACATACCTTGCCAGGTGCCCTGCCCAGCCCGCCATTTAGCCCGGCCCAAACTTGCCCACTTGTATTTCGGGCCATTTTTTTTGGGCTGGGCAGGGCTATTTTCTCCTGGCTCAGGCGGGCACATCGGGCACCGGGCATCTTGAACACCCCTAATCGAGGGTAGCGTACAGGCTACAGGCTAGAGGCTAGAGGCTAGAGGCTAGATTATTTCTCTTTTCTTTTTAGTAAATTCATCAAATAAATTTACCATGTTATTGTTAATTAATGAACCTAGCGACATCGTCTTCCCATAACACAACACACACCCACGTTGCTTCGCATGCCAAACTAGAAAGCCTTACCATGTGAATGAAAGCTTTTTAAAATTCAAACACTTTTTATTCAATTAGGCATGAATTTACAAAAAAATTGCAGTCAATGTCTTCTTCTTCTAAAGCTTAAATTCAGCCACACCGAACCCAACTTTGGAGAAATCATAAAATTATAACAATTATATCCCTGATAAGTACTAATTCAATGTAAAGCACAATAATTCAAATGGTATATAAATAATATAATTAAAGACCAAAATAATGACAAAAGCCCATCAAAATGATATAAATAAATATATAAAAATATAGGTTTGTCAACTCCCCACACTTAACCTTTTGCATTTCTAGGCAAAATATCAGTCAAGAGAATCCATAGTTAAACTCAATACAAGCAAACATAAAATTGAGAAAGCAAAACTATACAATTAACTTAAGCAACCTTTATCCCTAATCAATTAATAGTCATGAAATGTTTTGGTGCAAAGAAATTAATACAAGAGATATAGTAAGATAAAAGAAAGAAAAACATAATAGATCTTTCATAAGGTATAAGTTTTTCACTCATCTCTCAAATAGGGAATTTTTTCACTCAATCCATCTAAATTAGCACCTACCATAGGCTTGTAAAGATTCTACTATCTCAACCAGTTACATACCATATATTCATGATTAAGGGAACTTTGTAGGGTTATAATGTTAGTGAAAGGCTAATTAATGGATGAATTAATGTAGAACAAGTAAAATACATGATTACTAAACCATCAAATAAACACCATTAATCTTTAACCACCAAGAAATGCCTTATTTTAAACTTTTTTCTTTTTGGCCAAATTATTTTTGTATCTTTTCTTTTTCTTTCTTTATTTTTTTCTTTTTCTCTTTTTTTTTTTCCTTTTTCTCCTCTTTTTATATTAGCAACCTAACCCAAGAAGATAAAAATAGCAATATCAATGGTGCACCTTTAATCATGAATAACATAATGTAACTCATGCAAAGCACTTGTTCAAAAATAATGGAATGAAATGAAAGTGATGGGCTCAAAGGGAAGGTCAATTGAGATGGCTTGTGTTTAGGTCAAAGGGTTTAGATATGAATGCCCCTATCATGCTCACAAACCCAGGTATTAATGTAGCTTTGAAAAAGAATCTAGACAAATTCTAGAGGTTAGCCAAAACTAAGTGAAAATCACACAAGATTAGAAAGAAAAGTAAGCCTAAAAAAATCCTTCTATCAAGGCTTTCTCTGAGATATTTTCTCCCTAAAATCAAGCTATGAAACAAAGTTAATAACACTGCACCAAAGGTACTCCACTATGCTAATCAACTCAGAATAAAGATTACTCAAATCAAAATGCATTCAAATCTAGACATGCCAATTTTCACATGCATAAAGCAATAAAGATTTGAAAACAAAACCCAATGATTGGAAAAGTTAAGTCAGAAGGTGGGAATTACAGCAGCAAATTGTTCACACAACAGTAAAAAACCCAATCAATTTAGCTCAAAAAGTTAAAAAGTTTTGGATTTTCAAATTATGGCAATCTAAGCAGTGGCAAAACAAATTAGCAAAAGCAATCCCTCCCCCGCACGTAAACAATATGTTATCCTTAGTGGCCAAACAAATTAGCAAAAGCAATCCCTCCCTCACACGTAAATTATATGTTATCCTTAACGCAGCACTAAAGCATATATCAAAGGAATAAAGGAAGATGGTTAATGACTAATGTACTAAAGGGGAGATTTATTCAAAGAAAAACTAACATAAGACTAAGAAATTCTAAAAATAAATAGAGTAGAAAAATGAAAAGAGTCTACATTGGAAGCTTGGAAAGGATGAATGGGAGGTAGCATATGCACAAGAAGTCCCATATCAACAAGAAAGATAATGAGGTGGAGATGGGAGCCTATAAATAGGAGGTGCTAAGTGAAGTTAAGCATTACTTTCAGGTGACAAGTTAATTAAAGTTAGGAGCCCATAAAACATTTTTACGCATTTTTGTAGCCCAGGAGAATTCTAGAGGCTGAAGACACACAAGCAAGTCGCCCAATCTTCAAAGCTCCGGTGAACTGGGTGGGCAACTAAAAAAAAAAGTCGCCCAATCTTGAGCT
The DNA here is from genome assembly GCA_037074615.1 of Leucaena leucocephala. Lineage (NCBI taxonomy): Eukaryota > Viridiplantae > Streptophyta > Magnoliopsida > Fabales > Fabaceae > Leucaena > Leucaena leucocephala. The sequence continues at coordinate 13,659,092 of CM073537.1, forward strand.
TTAAGATTACATTTTGGATTTATTAAATCTTAATTAGTTTGGGAATAAGAGCATTAAATGCAATTATTTCGTAGTTTTGGTAAAGTTTCATTTATGGCTTTGTTAACCGTTGGATGGGGGTAAAATTAGGTCAAAACACTCAAGACATCCTATTTATCATATTCAAATATGGAATTTACAATGTATTATCAGGTGAGTAAGTTATTAACTTCATACTGACCCCTTTTTCTAGATTTCGCTAACATAACCTTACATAATGAATTGACCATTATGATTATTTTCACCATTAAATTAAGATAAAATTTGGATAGCAGCCTCCTAACATTCAATTAGTTGATTTCAATGGTTAGATTTTGGATTAGACATTTAAGGTAAGAATAATCTAAAACAAGCAGAGCTTTTTTTTCAAGTTACTATAAGAACCCTTAGAGAGGTCTTTGTTGGTCTCCTATTATTTTTTAAAGATAGATCTCTAATTTATTTGGATACCATTTGTTATAACTTGGCTGTAGGAGTGGTTTGAGACACTCCAATAGTATCCTAAAGCAATTTGGTAAAGAATGATAAAGAGGTAACATGGATTCATACATATTTTATCTGTTGGTGACTCTATAAGGCTTTACAGTAAATGGAAAACCCTTTAGGATATATTTTAAATGAATTGTGATTGATTAACTTGATAAGATTGAAGGAAATAACTGCTAGAACCTAGGGATAACCTTGTAGGACAATTGTATGATAAATATATTGTGAACTTTGGTACCTTATGAGTCAATAGAAGACTTGAGTGTTTGAATTGTGAATTTATGACTTACTGTGACATCTCTGCGACGAGTGGTACAACTAGCTATTCTTTTGTTTTACTCTGTTATGCTTGTTGTACATGAGGATACCCTATGATAACGATTATATGATGGTTATAATATGATAATGATATTGGGGAGGAGACTTGTTGGGATTGAAACTCTACCACGTGGTTTGCCTCCATAGCGTACTATGGTTGGCTATTTGAGAGGGCAATACACCCTCATTTGTGACACTCTAGAGGTATCCCAAGGAAATATTCCCTTTTCTTGGAGAAAACCATGACTGCATGTGCTTTGTCAACTTTAGCCCATGGGTTCAGGTTAGCAATTGTAAGGAGGTTATAAGGCAGAAATTGAGTAGAAAATAAATGTGAATGATTGTAATGAATGTATAACTGTTAAATGCGAATGACTGAGATAATTTTATAACTGTTGGTATTGTCCTTTGGTTTTGTATGCTATTTAATAAATTTTTCCTATTATGAATCCTTAGTGTATGTTGTTTATTTTGAATGTTAGTCCCACCTGGAATCTCATAGGGGTGTTGATAGGTAAAGTGGGTAGGAATTTATGATACTGAAATAATGTTCTCAGCCTGTTACATATATCTCTAAAGATGTGAGGTTACCTTGGCTAGTGACCGTACTTTACTTTTTAGTGTTATGTTTTAGTGTGTTTAATTGCTACCTAGGACCATAACATTCATTCGAACTATTACTTTGTTTAATTTGGGACTATTATTCTTGTTTGGAAATTTATGTTGATTGGGACATTATTATTATATTTTTCATATTGATCGTGGATCTATACCTAAATCTGATTTTGGTTGCTAGAGCTGGTAGGCCTAACCTGCCAAAAAATGGCTGGTTAGGTTGTTAAATTGCCGAATCATTTTGGTGTGGGTCTTTAATTTGATTTGACTATCCTAATTTATATTATATTTAATTATTAGGTGATTATCCTAATTAAATATTCTTTCAAATCTACAATATATAGTCAGTTATTTGATTTGACTCAGTCTCTTAAATCAAATAGTTCGATCCATCAAGGTCTGTGTCCAACAAACTTGATAACTTGCCATTTTACACAACAATTTAATTTGCATAAATATATGTGTGTGTGTATATCATAGCCCAATACAATTCCAAATTCATAACTCATCCCATTCCAAGACAACGATTTAATACAGAGAACATAATTTAATATATGTAGTTCATAGCTTGCTGCTTCACTAAAACCGAATTTATAATATACAAAATACATAATCATTTGCAAGCACATTGTTCATAGTATGGACAAAAGTAAGGTTAAGAAAACACCTTACAGTCAATACATACATATAAAATAATTTACCCTAGTTACCTCTATTTCAAAGTTAACCTCCCACTTGAGGAGCAAGGCATATATGGCACAAAGTCAATCTACATCAACCATGTAGAAACAAATCTATACATAAATTAAATAATTAACTTAATTATATAAATATAAAGTTTTTAATTCACTAACCAAAATTCTCAATTCCACTCTAAATTCTCAATTATTTATTCCAACATCAAATCATTCCTCAATCCAAACAACATATTTCTTTTTTTTATATACAAAATCCAAACAACATATTTGAATCACTAATTAACCTCAACTTCATATATTCATCCATTTGCTCAAAATCCCCAATTTACAACTTAAGATTTCAAACATAAAAATTGTTAAACCCAATATTCTCAATTTATTCAACATTCTAAACCTATTAAAACTTCAATAATACCTCAAGCAACACAAATAAATTATTTGATTCAAATTTAATCAGTACAAATATACTATATATAATAAATCATAAACCTTTAACTGTAAAACATTAATTTTAAATCCTCACTTCAATCAATGGACAAATTTAAACCGATTAAATTTAACTACTTATATAACTCTAATTTCATATGATTATCTATTGTTAAAACTCAATACTTACTCTAACCTTAAATCTAAAAATTTGCTATAATCACCATAATAATACCACCATTATGAATCTCTAATTACATAAAAGAATATTCATGAAGGTTTTTATTACCTAAATGATCTTCAAAGCAGAACCCTAGGCTTAAAATAATGGAAGACGCCACTAGATGAAGGAGACTACGTGTCTCTAACCCCCTCACTATTTTTTTATACTATCAACCAGTATTTGATACTTTTTTATCCTATTATTAAGTATCTGAGCAACCAATTAATCCAATTTTAGAGTTCCTTTCTAGCCCTCTCACTGTTTATTGAAATGAAATGAATACAGGGTATATTCCAATTAATTACCCCCACTGTTAGATTCCAATGATTTGATGATGACAATTCACAAAGAGTATCTTAACTGTTTTTAGTAAGAGCATTTATCGATAAGAGAATTTATCGATAAGCTCTTTGATAAATGAGAAAGAAATTTGTAAAGAAAATCTGTTTTCTAAAATGCACTTATCGAAGCCCTATTTGATAAGGCTACTTATCAATAAAGACTTAAATAAATGAACAATATAATCAATTATGAAACGTCTAAGCCTTTGATTTAAACCATAATTCTTCAAAGATTTATTCGATAAAGGTGTTTATGGGAAAAGCCTTTGATAAATAAGAAGTTGACTTAAAGTATTTATATGAATGTTGTTATGAAAGTATTTATCAAAGAGTGGATTGATTGATAAACACTTCTATCAGTCAAACTTTGTGAAAGCTATTTCTGAAATAAATTTATCAAAGCATTGATCGATAAATGAATTTATTGATAAGGCATTCGATAAATGAATTAAATTAACTGGTTTCTCTCTGTTTTGAAAACTTACCAGTTTATCGATAAGTTATACGATAAATATCGAGACTGGTAAAAAAATTATATTGCAAGACTCAATTTATCAAAGTATTATTCAATAAGGGATTTATCGAAGAATACTTCAATAAATGGAGAACATTTCACTTAGCAAAATTACTGAAGTTATAGATTTAAAGTGATTTGAGATAAAGTGTTTTTGATTGTTAAGTTGAAAAATCAAAAGTTATCTTTCAAAGTATTTATTGATAAGGCTATTCTTCGAATAATCCTTCGATAAATTAGATTCAATAAAATGAATTCAAGTCTGATTCAACATATAAATTTTTTGAATAACTATTCGAATAAACTATTCATTGATAAGATGAGGAACTATACAATACAAATTAGTCAAAGACTTTTGAAGCCCTCTTCGATAAGCTATATTTTTTATGAACACTTTGATAAATGGCATCAGATATTAAAAAGAATTTCAAATCAAATTTTAACAAATCAATTTAGACTTAGAGTAATTATTCTTATATATTTTTAACTCATTATCTATTACTCTCACAACGTCTTCCTAGTTGTTTTTCGTTACAGATAACATCAAGCAATGAATTTACAACAAATTTTTTTTTCAAAAGTTCATTAAATGCGACTACCAACTGTTGTCAACTACCAACGGTTTTGCCTCAACTTCACTCAACATGTGTCTAACAAATTATTCACAAGCTAAAGCTATAAATATAAGACAAATTGAATATCAAAGTTAAGAAGCTCAACTACTTACGATTAATGTATTTATTCAAGCATTCATTCTCTGATATATGCTATTTTACATTGCATAAACAAAAGTACTTTTCTAAGAGAAAATCTCTTATTCATTTGTACTTTGGTGATTATCATAATCTCTCTATAAAGAGAGTCTTGTAAATATTCAATTTTTCTGAGATACTTAAGAGTGTAGGTCTCTTGAGTGGGATATTGCCTTACGGGTTGTAAAGGGAGTGAGAGATAAACTCACTTGTTGTACTAAGGCGCTAAGAGGTCGTTTAATCTTGGAGATATAGGGAAACACTTTGAATGGACTATGAGGATTAAAAGTAGGTCTAGTGGTTAAGGCCGAACCAGTATAAATATGCCGTGTAAACTTTTTCCTTTAGTCTTTTGATGAAATCTCTTCTTGCTCATTTATTTTATTTCACAAAAATCTTAATTTTTAAATATCACATAATTTACCCTCTCTTAGTGTAATTGCCAGAATTAACACCCACATGATAGCTAAAGGGGTCACTTGCCCCTTTAATTATTATATTATTATTTTTCAATTCATTTATATGTTTTTCTTTTTTATAAAGCATAAAACTTTATTAAAAGATAACAAGATTACAGCATAAATCCCAACTTATGCATTAGAGCATGAATGAGAAGGGTATTAAGATAAAAAAAAATATAGAACAAAAACATGAACATAACATAACAACATAGAAATTAAACAACAGGTATAGGAATATCAAAAAAGGTGTTGGCCTATTTAGATAAGCTTTTAGAAAAAAAAACTTATGGAAAAAAAGAGTTTTTAGACAGTTTTTATATAAACTATTATAGAAAATAGCTTATAAAAAAAAGTGATTATGAATAAATGAGTATTTGGATAGTTATTATCAGAAGGACTTTTGTGATTAGTAAATTATCTGAAATTGTATAAGATAAAAAAAATAATTATCCATCATCTCACATCCCATCAGCTATCACCGCCACTGTTAGACTTCATCTTCTTATTTCCTCTTCTTCTTCGATGAGCGGTCGACAGACGGAGATGACGAGCACCAACAGGTTGACGACGCTGAAGAAGACAGAGGAGTTGAATACAGGCGGATGATTGACCGAGGCGAGGATGATGGATAGAGGAGAGAACCAGAATAGCGACCTCCACGACTTTCACCGTCTCCCGACGATGACCACGATCTCCCACTGACCACAACCAATACAAATGACCCTCCTCCCTCCTAGCAACGACAACGATAGAAATGGCAGTGGAGAGAAGGCAATGGCATAGAGAGAGAGGAGAGAGGGGAGAGAAGAGAAGAAAAGAGAGAGTGTCAGAAAAAATAGGAATAAAATAGTAATTGGGTAGTCTATAAATTTTTTTATTATTATAGAAACTATTCCCATGAAGTTATTTAAAACTATAGTTTTTAACTATTGTTTGATCCATAAACCTTTTTAGACAAATATAACTATTTGTTTTAAAATTTTTTTAAACTAAAATTTTAGTCAGAAACTTTTTCAAAACTTTAGTTTAATTTAAGAAGTTACCAAAAGTAAGCACGGAATGGGCCATATTCCCATAGAACCATGATAGGTATATTAGAGTGCTCGAACATCACCAAATGTACAATGGATAGCTTTGAAGAAGAAATTGATGAAGATCTATCTTCGTCACCAGCAAGACAGCAAGCACAACAGAGCAAGTTGGTGATAGAGGGGTAAAAGAAATGGCCAATATCACCGAATCCTCCAATGGAGTTAGAAACACCAATTATCCTCTACAGAAGAGGAAAGGGTAACAGAGAAAAGCATGACAACAAAGAACAATAATCATTCCGACAACTGAATCCCATCAAAACCCAAGCTACAATCAAAAGATCGAGCAAGTATGTATCATGCGATAGAACATAAAACACGCCAAGACAAAAGGACAGAAAAAATGAAAACAAAACAAGAAAAATTATCAAATAATAGTAGAGGATTGAGAAAAGCCAAGAAACCCAGATTTGGATTCCTACTCCAAATCTAACCTTTCAAAGAAGAAAAATCCAAAAAGAATAGGAACAAGAGAGAAAATCAAAGGACTAAAAGACCAACCACGACAGAAGAGGTTAATGAAAATCAAAGGCGGTGGAGACGAAGAAAGGGAATAAAGGCTGAAGAAACAAAGAGAGCAAGAAACTTATGGAGAGACGCAGAAAAAACACGGGCAATGACGAAAGCCGAAGAAAAAGGGAATTGAAAGGGACGATGGAGAAACAGGGACTGAAGCGACGATGGATGACGGAGAAGACAGAGATAATGGAGAAACAGGGGCAAAGGCGACGACACAACTACACAAACGAAAAATGGAGAACCAAGCAAAATCAACAAAAAAAAAAAGGCTAAGAACAGAGGAAGCAAAAGATGAATCGTCAAGAGGAAGCCGGTGAAGCATTGGAAGAATGCCGGAAAAGCACCACCAAACGGCCCTGACCAGAGAGACAAAGCCCTCCCTAGATAGAAAACCTCTTTTTCTTTTTTCTTTTTCCAATCTCTTAATTTTTTAACGACTTTTTTTTTAATCTTTTCATTTTCTTCCTTTTTTTCATTTCAATTTTTATGTATCAATTTATTATTTTCTTTCATACTTTCTTTCTATATTGAGTAAATTCTCTTTACTTAAATAATTACATGATAAATTATATTTAACATAAAATAATTCCTTATTAATATTATTTAAATATTATGAATAAAAATTAGAATCTTACGTAATACTTATAAATTAAAATTTTAACAATAAGATATAAAATATGTTTATTGCAAATCATCTTTTTTGAATGAAGTTTATTGTTTTCATACCCTTAGGTTGTTGAGAAATTGCTCCATCCATGATTCCATTACAGATTACATTGGTAAAATGAAATTAGTTGCTCTGAAACTGTAAGTTTTCTTCATCTTCATATAATTACCAAATTACATCGGTAAAATGGAACACTTATATGTTCTGTAAATTTACTTCATCCTCATATATTGCCAATCCAAAATCCTCTAAACAATATCCTCAATTTAAGTTTAATTGAGGACCTATATATTACTGTACTATTATTTTCTCTTTATTCTAATTCAGTTATTTTTACGAAGCAATATTTGTGTCACGTGTATTAATTGCAGAGACTTGAACTTCAACAAGTTGATGGGTAAGATCCCAAACAACATTAGTCACTAGATCTACCTAAGTTACATGTAAGGGAGCATTATACATAAGTATATAATTTATTTCTTAAAACCTAATCACTCCTTTTTAATTCATCTTTTTTTAAAAAACTATGTAGTATGTCCTGACCGATAATTTAAAAATTTATCCTCCGAGACTTAAAGAATATTGAAGTGAGTTTGTTTCTCATAATAATTTTTTTTATACGCATGGTCTGGTTCGAATTCAAGAACTAATTCAAACTAATTTTTTTAAAACTGAAATGATCAAATTCAAATACTTGCTAAAATTTCTTTCTCCCTTTAATTACTTTGTTTTGGATAACCCATTTAATTACATTATTCATGAGCGTTGGAAGTTTAAATAAATTATAGAAGAGCCCAACCAACCCATGTAAACTTTACCTAATAAAACAATCTAAGAGCAGGAAAAGATACTTACATGTACAATTTCGCACTACTTTTTCTTAGAGTGATCTATCTTAAAACAAATTTTTGGAAACTTCTGCAACTGTTTGTCATTTCAATAATATGTAAGCTCCTCTCCTCTAAATAAAAAAAAACTTTTTTTAGAATAAAATACTCTTATCACCTTATATGTTTTCTTAATTACAGAGATATCCTTTATTTTAAAAATATACAATTTAGTCCAATATATTGACATTGTTAGCAATATTCTTAAAAATTTCTAAAAATACAATTTTTATCTAAAATTTTTATTTACTAATTTTCCCATCATTATCATAAATCCCTAAGGGTATGTTTGGTTTGATGAAAGATTTTTTTATGAAAGTGGAAGTGAAAATAGAAGTAGAAATAGAATTAGGCTAAAAATGAGTTTTAAAAATTTATTTGGTTAGATGAAAATGAGTATAGAATTTATGTATATATTTTTTTATACCTTGGTGAAGGGAATTGAAAGACACGCAGCGGAAATTAACTTTAAAAAATTTTATTCCCTACCTGGATCTACCGAGTGTGTTTAAGTCAAGGAGTAAGAAGTGTTACCTTCGGTATTCGAATTATGGTCACGACCTCAGTATCCACTCGTCGCGACTTGTCGTCTCTGGAGTTTAGAGTCACGACGTCCTCAGCGTCTTGTCGCAATGTCCTTAGCGTCTCGTTATGATGGGTAGTCTCTGGAGTTGTCAATCGCGACTTCCTCAGCTTCTAGTCGCGACTGGAAGCCTCTTTTCGATTTTCTGACATTCAGATGCCTATATGATCACGACCTCAGCGTTTCTGGAGTTATCAGTTGCGGCGTCCACAGCTTCTCCTCGCGACTGGTGGTCTCTTTTCGATCGCAAAAAGTCGGCGACTCAGATCGACTTCCTCTACTAGTATCCACACGAACAGCGTTCAAACCACGAACGACGTGCTAGCGCCTCTTGTCCCTCTAGGGCTTTCTTAAGAATCCGTCCTCATCGTCTCTATTTTGACCGTTTCTTATCTACAAACCTTTTACACCTTCTTCTTCACTCTCTCGTAAAAAACCCTAGTCCCTAATGTCAAATATGTAGGATGCTATCGGTGTTCTGATTGAGTTGGATTTCAGAATTAATCTTATATTAATTCTAAAATTAATAAAATATCATATATTGCATAATTTGATAAGAAACTAATTAAATAAACATGGTTTATATTAATTTCGTCCCACAGATTTAATTCACCTATTCATTTAATTTAAAATAAAGATAAGACAGAATTATATTTGATTTATTTTCATAAATCAAATTTGAGATATCATATCAATTTAAATTTCAAATTCAAATTCAAAAGTGATAGAAATTTAATTTATCCTTATAAATTAAATTTTACAAATATCTCTTATATTATATATAACATATATATACGAATTTATATATATATATATATAATATATATATCCATCCTAGATTATTCATTGAATCTGGACATGTCTTAGATTCAATGAATCTGGACATCACAGCTCGTATTGGGCTATTTTGTGTGTAACCCTGTAGGCTCATATGAAGTTGGCAGTGGGCCAGTTACTATACTGACCCACAAGTCGTAAGCGGTCTCTAGCAAAACATTACAACTATCCAAATCATATGAGGATCGATGAACGATGTTACCTTTCATACAACTATATCACGTCCTTTTTGTCACACAATATTTTGGTCATGGATGAGTTATGGAGAACGTTATACTCATGTTCCTGACCGTTACTTTCTCAATTCCTGGGTAGTCTGACTATAGAAATGGACCTACCTTTCCATTACAGTATGGCCATACATTTCTCAGACTCACTTATCGATGGGCCCAGTAATATCTCTCTACGAATGTGAGGGACAAATTCCATCTTGACCATTCATATTCCTCCGTATGAAAAACCATCAAGCCCGAACATAGTCTTTATGATCACTCGGTCAAAAGTGACTTTTGACTAGGTCAAAGATGAGCGTTTGTCATGTAGGAATCCATGAAGATCTCAGGTCAAATGGCATAGTGACATAGTTTATATATGAGAGAAGCTTATGACTTAACCCATGCAGCTCTCTCATAGCGGGTCGATCCAACACTTTGTACTCTTACATGTGCCTATGACTTTGATTTATATCTCTATACATCTTCAAAGTCATACTGGTCTTATTTTATCTCTGCTCCCGCATAGATGACCGACCAGGGACATTTAGAATAAGATCATGAGTTATCTAAGGATGATCATCACAGTAAATATGCAAATAATGTGATAACATAATTAAAAAATTCATAAATCAACAATGTTCATAATACAATGATTGGCCCCTATAGCACAATTTTCAACACTTGAGGTAAAATGGTCAAAAATATTTTTTTATAATTTGGGAAGGGTTAAAGTTGTCCAGAAATTTTATAATTTGAAGTAAAATAATTTAAAATATTTCACTTCTACTTCTACTTCCACCTCCATGATCTCATTAGCCTAAAATATTAAAAATAAAAGTAGTTTCTATTGTACCAAATAAAGGGAGTGGATCCACCTCCACTTCCCCATCTCCACTCCCATTGTACAAAACATACCCTAACTTTTCTCTTTACTTTTGCGATTACATGAATTTCATTTGAAAAAGAAAAAGAAACATTTTCAACCATTTACAAATTTTAAATTATTTATATATTCTCTCAAAATTCTATCATATATACTATATGATGAATATAAAGAAATGAGTTTAAAATAAGTTTTGTCCATTTTATAAGAAACCAAAATAAATAAGTTTCGCTAAATGTGATAAAAACTTAAAATGATAAAAATTTATAATATAATCAAAATTAATAATATTTTAACATATTTGAAAGTTTGAAAATATATCTATTAGAATTATTTTTTAATTGTGAAACGTTTTTTATAAATATAAATGTTTAAATAAGTCTAATGTTAAAATGGATATTTTGATCAAAATAAAGTTTAAGAGTCAAATTTAATGGTCAACTAATTGTTTAGAAAGATAAAAATATAATCTCAAATATATAAAAGATGTTTAAGTAACATATATTTTAATTTTAAAGGAGTTTTATATAAGTTTTCTAAATAGAAGGGAGTTATGTGTAATTAAGATAAATTTTAAAGATGGTATTGTATTTTACTCTTTTTTCTAATTAGCCTCATGGGAATTGTGTTTGCCGATGGGCATAGAGGATCAACCAAGCAACTAGAGCCGGTTTTGAAACGGAGCCTTTGGAATTTTGTGAGATGCACCTACTTTCACGCAAGGGACTCTATTTAACGCCAAGCACAATCTTGCGATTACGCCATGACAACATTTTTTGACCAAAAAAACAAATAGTAAATAATTCAAGGACAGTAATTAAAGAAAATTAAATTAACGTACTATTTCGTTTAGTTCCAGAATATAAAAAAAGAATATCTTAAAATTATTTTTCAAATTTCCAAAAATGTGTATTATATTTTAATCATTTTAAAGTTTAGGTTTTTAATATTTATGAATTTAAGTTTCACAATTTAGGAATAATCTTGTCGTATAAAATGTGAGGAAAGATACTAATAAAGGAGAATTTAATTAATTAATTAATTTTCAAAGATTATATGTCTTAAATAATGTTTATTATTTTTTGAACCTGAGTCATTATTTTTTGGGAAAATTAAAGTTTTCAATTAAAATTTTATTAGGGATAAGGACCTAAGTCAAAGAACTAGTATTCTTATATAAAAATTTTGTACGTCTTTCTCACTTCTAAATTAATTTTTAACAGGTGAATTTTCCTCAATTTTGTTTTTAGATTTTGTTTTATCCTTTTTAATAAAAAGTTGTGACTTAAGGACTCTAACGGAGTTTCAATTATTTTTTGATAATTTTTTGTTAAAATTTTGAATGTTATTTATAATATTTAATTTATTTCATAATTTGCCTAATCATGATGTATTTTTTAAATGACTATTTTTTATAAAAAATTAATTTTATTTATAATATTTAATCTGTTTCATAATTTATCTAATAGTTTGTATTTTTAAATGACTATTATGTTTTTTTTAGATTAAATGACTATGAGTTATGCAAGTTTGATCTCACACAAAAAGTGATACATTTTAAATTATGGGGTCTAATACAATTATAATTTAGTTAAATTTTTAAATATTTAATTAAATATTCTATCTCTAACAATATATATAGAAAATGTCTAATAATTAATATTAAAATCTTTTCAAAAAATTTACAGTATAAAAAATTAATCACTTATACTTATTTAAAACAAGTGATACACTCTCAAATCCAAACTTTTTAAATTATATTTAATAGAAACATGATAGTATGACGGGAGGACCACGATGATCACCATCAAGGCTCAATTATTATTATAAAATGATTAAATGAGTTGATTTGGAGTCAAACTTTCTTTTTGCATATTTTTTAGTCTTAACATATTTAATTTATTTAAATGCATACAAAGCAAATTTACTTTACACGTCCCTAAACAAATTTAGACCTATTATTTGTTTGCAAGTTTTCACTTCATTCGTAAGAATAAGATTATTTGATGCATGTTTGAAAACATGTTTGTTATAAAGTTAAAATTTAAACCTATGATTTTAGCAAAAGTTTTGACAAATCATAGTTTTAATTATGACAAATGTATTTTTAATTTTAAATAAATTAATATGGAAGTCCTTATATTTTTACCACATTTTGAATAAGGTCCCTATAATACTTTTTCTTTTTATTCCATCATTATTGTTACTCTGTTAATTGTGCCAGTCCTTTAAGGGTATGTTTGGATTAGCTTTTAAAGAATAGATTTTAAGAAAAATAGATTTTGGAGAATAGATTTGGGAAGAATATATTTTAAAAATTAGAGATGTTTGGATGATTAGTAGTAGAATTATTTTTTTATATTAGTAAATTACCAAAAAAATATAATTTAATTAAAAGTATGAGAGAGGAGAGAGGGTAGAGAAGAGAGAGGAGAGAGAAGAGAGGAGAGAAGGTAGAGGAGAGAGGGTGTAAGAAAAAGTAGGGGTAAGATAGTAATTAGATAGTCTATAAGCTATTTTACTGTTCCAAAAGCTATTTTCAGTAGCTTATTCAAAACCATGATTTTAAACTATGGTTTTGCCCAAAATCACTTAAGGACAAATATAGTTATTTGTTTAAAATTTCTCCAAACTAAGGTTGTACCGAAAAGGGCTTTTCAAACCATGGTCCCAAACAGGCACTAAGTGAAACACGCATGTGCCGTTAACTCAAGTGAATAGGGGTGACGTGCCTATATGATTAGGCAAAAATACTGCCATAAAAAAACAAGAAAGAATGGCGATAGATTTCTTCACCATCTTCTCCAGCTCTTTTCCTGTATCCCCACACCACTCTCTCCCTCTCTCAAGGATTTTCTGGCGACAAATTTCTTCAGCAACCAAGCTCATATCCCTCTTTCTCTCCTTCCTCCTCTTCTCTCTTTCTAAACTCCCACAAACTCACATACTGCACTTCCTATCTCTGCTCTTCATTCGTTAATCCCTCCACAAGCCGCCACCTTTCTTTTAAGATATTACTCTTACCCAATAAAATAAATCAAAAAGAAAATGACAATATAATAAAAATAATTGAATAATCTGAGGCACACTATGTCGACTGTGCTCATATTCCTTTAATATAAGTAACAAATAGGGTTTCTATAAGCTATACAATTATAGCCCTACACGTGTAGGGAGATAATGACAATAATATAACTGTACAATTTATACAATTATAATCATATTCTAACATTCCCTCTCAAATGAGAGGGTATAATCTGCATCCCGAGTTTGTTCCTACAAGTTTGAAATTGAGTGTGTCCAAGAGCCTTTGTAAAATAGTCTACTACTTGTTGTGTCAAAGGAACATATTTGAGGTCCAACTTCCTTGTTAGCACCATATCTCGCACAAAGTGTATATCTATCTTAATGTGTTTGTTTTTGGCATGTTGCACTGGATTGGCAGCTAGCGCTCTAGCACTGAGATTATCGCACCAGATGAGAGATGGTCTTTTGAGAAATAAGCTTAATTCAAAAATTAGAGAGCTCAAACATTGTAGTTCATCCGTTCCATCAGTAAGTGCCCTGTACTCTGACTCCTTGCTGGATCTAGAAACAACTCTTTGCTTCCGTGAGGACCAGGAGATAAGAGTGCCACCAAAGTATACACACAGACCACCCATTGACTTTCTATCATCTAAGTTTATGGCCTAATCAGCATCAATAAAAGCATGTAATTGTAAAGACTTAAGAGGTTTGAGATGTAGCCTAAAATGATAGGTGCCCTTCGGATAGCGAAGAATCCTTTTTACTGCTTGAAAATGAGTTGTTGTTGGTTGAGATAGGAACTGACTTAACTTGTTGACCGAATAGGCTATATCAGGACGAGTAGTAGTTAGATATTGCAAAAACCCAATAGCTTGTCTATACAGGGTAGGATCATCCATTAATTCACCATCAGTTAAAAAGCATTGTCTTCCAGTAACCATAGGAGTGGGAACAGGAGCACAATCTATATTAAACTTCTTCAAGAGATCAAGAGTATACTTAGCTTTATTAAGGTAAATTCCTGACTTGTCTCTGTAAATTTCATGTCCAAGAAAATAATACAATGGACCAAGATCTTTCAAAACAAACAAAGTATTCAGCCTTTTTACAAAAGCATTCAAATAAACTAAATTATTTCTAGTCACCAGAATATCATCCACATAAATTAAGACAAATACGGTGAGTTTATCTATCCATAAAAAGAAGAGAGAAATATCACTTTTTGCATTTTGAAATCCCCAATTGATCCAGGTGAACTGTAAACGATCAAACCAAGCTCGAGGAGCTTGTTTTAAGCCATATATTGCTTTTACTAACTTACAGACATGATTTGATCTCTGTTTGTCAATAAAGCCCTCCGGTTGCTTCATAAAAACATCTCGCAGAACACCATTGAGAAAGGTGTTATTCACGTCCAGTTGTCAGATCTCCCAATTGAACGTGACCGCGATGGTTAGCATTACTCTAATTGTTGTCGATTTCACCACTGGACTGAAGGTTTCTCCATAATCGACTCCAGGAGTTTGTTGAAAACCCTTAGCCACAAGATGTGCTTTAGGCTTCAAAAGTGATCCATCCGGTTTATATTTATTCTTGAATACCCACTTGCTATCTACAAGCTTCTGAGAATGATATGGAACAAGAATCCATGTGCCATTTTTCTGAAGAACAGCAAACTCTTCTGCCATCGCATGACACCAATGAGGAGCAACGAGGGCTTCTTTTATCGACACTGGTTCTGAGCACTTGGACAAGGAAATTGGATTTTTAAATTGAAGTAGCCCAACAAATGGATATTTGGGTTTAAAAACCCCAGCCTTGGCCCGTGTAGTCATTGTGTGAGTGGTCACGACCCTAGGTAGGCTAACTTGTGGAGATGGGCTTGCTGGTGGAAATGGGCTTGGTGAAGAAGAACCAGTAGAATCAGTAGCACTTACTTGTGCTGTTTCAACCTGACCCAAAATATTAGTGTCTGGATTAGTGTCTGAAGCATCACTAGATGGCCCACTTGACTCATCACGCACTGCCAAGGGAGAAGATGAATTGGACTCACGTGTTGGGCTTTGTGATTCATAAAATCTTGGTGGTTGAATTATCAAGGCCTCAACTTAGGAAGAAGAGGCAAAGCCCAACTTACGATTTAAAAATCCTGTCATAAAAGGAAACATGGTAGGATCAAAGACAACATGCCTTGAAACAAAAAAAAAATTCCAGAAGCACTTAGACATCTGTAACCTTTATGCTGAGATGTTGGTCCAAGGTAAACACACCTTTGGCTATGAAATTGAAATTTATGCTCATTATAGGGTTTTAAACAGGGATAACAAGCACATCTGAATAGTTGAAAATTCTTGTAATCTGGGTCCTTTTATGCAATTTAAACAGAGGAGTCAAGCCCTTAAGCACTGATGTAGGAAGTCTATTAATCAAGTAAACTACCATATGAAAGCCATCAACCCAATATGTAAGAGGCATATGAGCATAAGCAAGTAAAGTCAATCCGGTTTCAACTATATGTCGATGTTTTCTCTCTACTCTTCCATTTTGTTGAGAAGTATACAGACAGATAAATCTGATATTAATACCAACAGCTTGAGCAACAAGAATAAATGGCTTATATTCTAAACCATTATCACACTGGAGTGATTTTATTTTAGCATCAAATTGATTCTCCACAAGAGCCTGAAATTGATTAAAAGCTGTAATTGCCTCCTCTTTGTGTTTGAGTAGGTATAACCATGTTATCGACTAAAGTCATCAATAAAATGAATATAAAAATGATAACCATTCACAGATTGGACTGGAGATGGCCCCCAAAGATCAGTATGAATAAGTTCAAGAGGAGAAGAAGCTTGAGAATGAGACTTAGGAAAGGGTAACAACTTTGATTTGCAAAATTGACATGCTTCGCAAGTATAATTGTCATTAACATGGATATTTAATTTACATTTATTTAAGACTTGCGTCAAAACTTCAGAACTAGGATGTCCAAGAGTATGATGCCAACGAACAAAGTCTGGTGATGCTACTAACTCAGAACGTGTTTCTACAACATGAGCTTGAGGGTTGAGATTACTTTCCATTTGATACATTCCGTGCTTACATGTTCCCTACAACAGAGGATGACCTGTCTTCTTGTCCTTCACAACACATCCACCATTAGTAAATTGAACATGAACTGGATTATCTTCAACAAGCCTATTGACACTCATTAAGTTCTTGGTTGCAGATGGAACCGGTAACACATTCTTAAGTAAAATATTAGATTGAGAATAATTGAAGGGAATAGTAGTAGAACCAACACCTATGATAGGACTCTTTTGACCAGTGCAAGTATATAAGTGAGTCTTACCTAATGGAACAACATAATCTAACTTATCTGAGTCAGGTGTGACATGATAATTTGCCCCGCTATCCATATACCAAGACGGGTCAGCAATAGAGTATGGATTAGCATCATACGCTTGTGGATGGTAGTATTCAGGAGCCCGAGGATGACGAAAACCAGAGGAGTAAGAATTTGGTTGACACGGTGCATAGGAATTTTGTTGATTAATACGATCATAACAAGTAGGAGCAACATAACCATACCTCTCACAGTAAGTACAAAATGGGCGACCTCCACGGCTACCTCCATTTCCTCGGCATCCTCTAGAACGACCACTGCGTGAGCTACCATGGCCACGCCAGCCACCACGACCATTACTAGAGTCAGATGAATGATGCTCATTTGGTGTATCAGCTTTCTGAGCTACATTAGCACTAGGTTAAATAGTTAGAGATGACATTTGATTGAGTTGCTCGATACGGCTCTCAAATGCTAATAGAGAAGCTTGCACTTCAACCCAACTAAGATGGAGTTAATCAGACAACTTGACAATAATAGCGTTATAATCTGTATCTAGACTATTAAGAGTATGCAGGATAAGATCCTCAGTCGACACTGGTGCTCCGGTAAGAGCTAACTGATCGGAGATGTTTTTCATTTTTCCCAGATATTCCTCTATTTTCATATTGTTCTTCCTCATACTATAAAGTTCTGCCTTATGAATCATAATCGAGCCTTCGTTTAGGCATAAGTTAGACTTTTAGCAGCATTACAAAGCTCCTCTGCAGTTCGACAATGAAGTAGTTGAGCTCCCACATCTTAGGTCATGGTGTTCCTCAACCAGCCAACAAGCATATGGTCTACTGAGTACCATTCTTCGTATTCTGTGTTCGACCTCGACCTAGTGATATTGTCGACAACTTTAGGAATGAGACGAGAAGGGACATGACCAAGGCCATTGATATAGGATTCCAATATGTTTCCCTCAATCAACGGCAAGATGACAGACTCCCAAACAATATAGTTGGTGCGATCCAGCTTAATCGCAGAAGTTTGAGATGATGAGCTAAATAGGCTATAGGTTTTGGAGATAGTCAAATCAAAGGCAAAGTGATACGCGATTTCTGGCTCTGGTACCAAGAAAGAAAATGATAGTACAAGAAAAGCAATTGAATAATCTGAGGCATACTATGTCAGCTGTGCTTAAGTTTCTTTAATATAGGTAACAAATAGAGTTTCTATGAGCTATACAATTACAGCCCTACACGTGTAGGTAGATAATAACAATAATACAACTTTACAATTTATACAATTATAATCAGATTCTAACAAAATCAAATAAAACAAGATTGTAATCATTCTCTTTCTTTATTGTCCATATGAAATTTTGCTTCAATCAAACATTACTTTTGAAGGATGAGACCCATCTATAAGGACTAGGGGAAGGCAAAATAATATTTGTCATGGTCCTTGTTACTGATATTGACTGGGGTTTCTTCCTCTCAACTTACCATGAGCGGAGGCGAGTGGTGGTGGAGGAGGAAATGTTGGAGATTGTGCCCTAGGGGCCAATCATTACCTTATGAACATTGTTGATTTATGAATTTCTTAATTATGTTATCATATTATTTGCATGTTTACTATGATGACAATCCTTGGATAACTCGTGATCTTATCCTAAATATCCCTGGTCGGTCATCTATGCGGGAGCAGAGATGAAATAAGACCAGTATGACTTTGAAGATATATAGAGATATAAATCAAAGTCATAGGCACATGTAAGAGTACAGAGTGTCGGACCGACCCGCTATGAGAGAGCTGCATGGGTTAAGCCATAAGCTTCTCTCATATACAAGCCATGTCACTATGCCCTTTGACCTGAGATCATCATGGATTCCTACATGACGAACGCTCAGCTTTGACCTAAGTCAAAAGTCACTTTTGACCAAGTGATCATAAAGGCTATGTTCGGGCTTAGTGGTTTTTCATGCAGAGGAATGTGAATGGTCAAGATGGAATTTGTCCCTCACATTCGTGGAGAGATATTACTGGGCCCCTCGATGAGTGAGTCTGAGAAATGTATGGCCATACTGGAATGGAAGGGTAGTTCCATTTCTATATTCAGACTACTCAGGGATCGAGAAAGTAACGGTCAGGAACAGGAGGATGACGTTCTCCATGCCTCATCCTTGACCGAAATATTGTGTGACAAAAGGGAATTGATATGGTTGTATGAAAGGTTACATCGTTTATCGATCCTCATATGTTTTGGGTAGTCGTAATGCCTTGCTAGAGATCGCTTACGACTTGTGGGGTAGTATAGTAACTAGCCCACTGCCAACTTCATATGGGCCTACAGGGTCGCACACAAAACAGCCCAATACGAGCTATGATGTCCAGATTCATTGAATCTAAGAGATGTCTAGATTCAATGAATAATCTAGGGTGGTTATATATATATTATATATATATAA
The DNA here is from genome assembly GCA_037074615.1 of Leucaena leucocephala. Classification (NCBI taxonomy): domain Eukaryota; kingdom Viridiplantae; phylum Streptophyta; class Magnoliopsida; order Fabales; family Fabaceae; genus Leucaena; species Leucaena leucocephala. The sequence continues at coordinate 13,678,476 of CM073537.1, forward strand.
ATTTGTATATATATATATTATATATAATATAAGAGATATTTGCAACATTTAATTTATAAGGATAAATTAAATCTCTATCACTTTTGAATTTGAATTTAAATGGATATGATCTATTTGAATTGGAAATTCAAATTGATAAGATATCTCAAATTTGATTTATGAGAATAAATCAAATTTAATTCTGTCTTATCTTTATTTAAATTAAATAAATAGGTGAATTGAATCTGTGGGACGGATTTAATATAAACCATATTTATTTAATTAATTTCTTATTAAATTATGCAATATATGATATTGTATTAATTTTAGAATTAATATAAGATTAATTCTGAACCCCAGCCTAATTAGAAGCCCGATAGCATCCTATATATTTGACATTAGGAGTTAGGGTTCTACACATCTAGATCTCTACACATCTATACAGACATGAGAAAAGGGGGCAGGGAGAGTGCAAAAGGTTTGCAGATAAGAAACTACCGAAATAGAGACAGTGAGGACGGAATCTCTAGAAAGCCCTAGAGGGATAAGAGGCACTAGCACGTCGTTTGTGATTGGAACGCTGTTCGTATGGATACCGGTAGAGGAAGCCGATCTGAGCTGTCGACTTCTTGCGATCGAGAAAAGAAACTAGACACGAAGACAGGTCGCGACCTATTGACACTGAGGTCGCGACCATACGGGCATCTGAACGTCAGAAATCCGAAAAGAGGGTACAGGTCGCGACTTGAAGCTGATGAGGTCGCGACTACAAACTCCAGAGACGTCCGGTCGTGACAAGAAGCTGAGTAGGTCGCTTCTAAAATTTCTAGAGGCGAAGAGTCGCAACTAATGGACACTGAGGTCGCGACCAAAGCTTGAATACCGAAGGTAACACTCCTTTCTCCTTGACTTAAACACATTCGGTAGATCCTGGCTGGGAGTGAAAAAATTTTTAAAGTTAATTTCCGTTGCGTGTCTTCCAATTCCCTACAGTGGTATCAGAGCTATGCCGTTTTGTGTTTAAGTTAGGTTTGATTATTGATACATGTGATGTATGTTAGACTTCTTAGCTGATTATATGATAACATGCGAGATATGTACAATATATATGGAATCCGTTTTATGTATGATATATACGGAATCCGAAAGGAAACTGAAATCGGTGGTGTATGTTAATTGATTTGATCAATTAATATTAATGGGGGTCTAAGGAAATAGAATTAAGATTCTTGATCAAAAATTTCCATAAGGACGCTGCCCCACACCCCGCCCGCTAACCGGCTAGCGGGATCGCCGTGGCTACCTAATCGTAGCGCAACATAATCGTAATATATACTGACTTTCCTAATATATGAATGTTTTAAAATATTTATTACCCTTCAAATAGTATGAATTTTGATTCTTGAATGTTTGGGTATGGTGAACAATATGGCTCTAGATTATAAGTGTTATAATTTTTCTAAATACGGCCTGCGTGTCGTGCCTTCCTCTAATTACTCTCGTTGTACATTCTCTTCTCATCTCACTCCCCTCGAATATTAAAACGAGATTTCCTTATGTAATTTTTCTATTCTAATTAGACAGCTTCTCTCATTAGCTTGAGGGGACTTAGGATAGGTGAGCCATATTGTATCATGTTTAAGATTATGCATCTTATGATTATATCACTGCATGTATGTTCTATATGCATAATACTGGTATGAGATACAATCAAGATACATGCAAACCAGATAGTTAATTAAACCCTCTAAAAGGAATCTTAAGTCATATACCGTCAATTAATGAACACTTGTCAAAACCTCGATCGCTCATTTGTAGACTCCACCAAAGTGGGTGCATTTGAGTTATCTTGGGGAGATAAGCAAGAGTAATGGTGCTACTCTTATGTTTGTTATTGTTTGACTTAATTGAGATTATCAAAACTGTTTTGGGTCTCAAGGCATTAGATGGGATTAAAACATACCGGATCATATGATGATGGAATCCCATAAATATCTAAGAGTTACATTTGATATAATTGGTAAAGTTGTTACCTACCTAAATAACTTAAAGTTGAGCGTCCTGCCAAAGTGGACTCAAGTTTAAGCCAAATATGGATCTTAGCCCACTAATTATTACATTGAGGGTTGTTTTATTCAGTGGGAGATTGATAATTCACTTGCATATTTTAATTGTAGAATCATGACGACTAGTAATACTGCTACATTATCGTTGCGATCTGTCCTTGAGAAGGACAAACTCAATGGGACAAACTTTCTTGACTGGTTCAGGAACTTGAGAATTATTCTCAAGCAGGAAAGAAAGACATATGTCCTAGATCAACCCATTCCTGAGGAGCCAGCAGCCAATGCTCCTAGAGCTCAGAGAGATTCTTATGGGAAGCATAAGAAAGACTCTGTCGATGTGGGATGCTTAATGCTTTCCACCATGGTTCCGGAGCTCCAAAGAGATCTGGAACACATGGAGGCTCATGAGATGATTGTGCATCTTAAGGAAATGTTCCAGCAACAGGCAAGGCAAGAGAGGTATGAGACCACTAAGGCCTTATATTCCTGCAAGATGGCTGAAGGTGCATCAGTAAGTACTCATGTCTTAAAGATGAAAGGGTACATTGATCACCTTGAGTGGCTTGGATTTCCCATGAGCCAGGAGTTAGCTATAGATTTGATCTTGAACTCACTCCCAGAAAGTTATGACCAGTTTGTCATGAACTACAACATGAACAACATGGAGAAATTGATTTCTGAACTGCATGGGATGCTTAAAACTGTTGAGCCGACTGTTAAGAAGAAGCCCAGCACAGTTTTGATGGTTCAGAAAGGAAAGGGTATGAAAAAGAAAGGCAAGGGAAAGGGGAAGGGTCAAGGCTCATCTGGTAAGACCAAAGAGTCAGGCAAGCCTGAAACCAAGCCTGCACCAAAGAAGGCAAAGCCTCTAAAGGAAGGAGTTTGCTTCTTCTGCAATGAATCGGGTCATTGGAAGAGGAATTGCAAACTCTACCTTGAAGATCTGAAAAAGAATAAGAAGGATAGCAGGGCTATCGCTTCAGGTATTTATGTTATAGACATTCATCTCTCTACTTCCACTACATGGGTATTAGATACTGTATGTGGTTCTCACATTTGTACAAATGTGCAGGGCCTAAAGGACAGTAGAAAGCTGAAAAAGGGCGACGTTGACCTACGAGTTGGAAACAGAGCAAAGGTTGCTGCTTTAGCTGTAGGCACTTATGAATTAGTTCTGCCCACTGGGCTTTTGTTAGTTTTGAACAATTGCTATTATGTTCCTGCTTTGAGTAGTAACATTGTTTCTCTTTCTTATTTGGATAAGGAAGGTTACACTTCCATTTCTGGGAATGGTAAATGTTCTATTTATCGTAATGATGTTTTCTATGCTCATGGTGATTTGCATGTTGATCATTACATATTAAACTTGGAACAACCCAATTATGGAAATATCTATAACATAACCGCTAAAAGGGTCAAACCAAATGATTTGAATCCGACTTACCTCTGGCACTGTCGTCTGGGCCACATAAATGAGAAACGCATTTCTAAACTCCATAAAGATGGATTTCTCAACTCATTTGATTTTGAATCATATGATACTTGCGAATCTTGTTTGTTAGGAAAGATGACAAGGTCACCTTTCACTGGGCACAGTCAGAGGGCCACTGATTTGTTGGGCCTCATACATACAGATGTGTGTGGACCGATGAATACAAATGCCAGAAGAGGTTATTCGTACTTCATCACATTCATAGATGATTTCAGTAGATATGGCTACGTCTATCTAATGAAACATAAATCCTAATCTTTTGAAATGTTCAAAATATTTCAAAATGAAGTACAAAACCAGCTTGGCAAAACAATTAAAGCCCTTCGATCCGAGGTGGTGAATATTTGAGCCAAGAGTTTATCGATCATCTTAGGAATTGTGGGATAGTCTCACAATTGACTCCTCCAGGAATACCACAATGGAATGGCGTTTCTAAACGGAGGAATCAAACACTATTAGATATGGTTCGATCCATGATGAGTCGAACAGATCTTCCATCGTCCTTTTGGGGCCACGCCCTAGAGACAGCTATGTTCACACTGAATCGTGTTCCATCTAAGGCAGTTGAAAAGACAACGTATGAGATATGGACTGGGAGGAAACCTAGTTTGTCTTTTCTCAAGATTTGGGGATGTGAGGTCTATGTTAAGCAACAAGCCTCAGATAAGTTAGCGCCCAAATCGTCAAAGTGCCTTTTGTGGGATATCCTAAGGAAACCAAGGGATATTATGTCTACAACCCCACTGATAACAAAGTGTTTGTTGTCAGAAATGGTATCTTTCTAGAACGAAAATTTATCTCTAAAAGAACCAGTGGGAGCAAGGTACACCTCGAAGAAGTTCGAGAGCCACAAGACACCACAGAACTAGAGATGGAAAATAGAGAAGACTCACAAGAAGTTGTTGAGACTCCTCAAGTCACGCAAGGCCCACGACGATCTAATAGGGCACGACTTCAGCCTCTGAGATATGAATTTCTGATTTCTGACAATCGTGATGTGTTGCTCATTGAGCATAATGAGCCAACTACCTATCGAGAAGCTATAGTGGAACCAAACTCTGAAAAATGGCTTAGTGCCATGAAGTCTGAGATGCAATCCATGTACGACAATAAGGTATGGACCTTAGTCGACCCGCCTGAAGGTGTAAAAACTGTCGGGTGCAAGTGGATTTTTAAAGAGAAAACCGACATGGATGGCAATGTAAATATCTTCAAGGCACGACTGGTTGCAAAAGGATTTACTTAAACCCATGGTGTGGACTATGATGAGACCTTTTCCCCAGTTGCAATGGGCAAATCAATCAGAATCTTCCTTGCCATTGCAGCATATTATGACTATGAAATATGGCAGATGGACGTCAAGACAGCCTTCCTTAATGGAAAGCTCCTTGAGGATGTGTACATGACACAAACTGAAGGGTTTGTGCGTTCCGAGGACTCTGGTAAGGTGTGCAAGCTTCAAAGGTCCATTTATGGACTGAAGCAAGCATCTCGGAGTTGGAATCATTGTTTTGATGAAGTAGTCAAAGAGTTTGGATTTCTTCAAAACATTGATGAACCTTGTGTGTACAAGAAGGTTAGTGGGAGCACAGTTGTATTTTTGGTACTCTATGTCGATGACATCCTACTTATTGTGAATGATATTCCTACCTTGCAGATTGTCAAGTCTTGGTTAGGAAAGTCTTTTTCGATGAAAGACTTGGGTGAAGCCACCTACATCCTAGGAATTATGATCTATAGAGATAGATCTAAAAGACTTCTAGGACTCAGTCAGAGCACATATATAGACAAGATACTGCATAGGTTTAGTATGCAGGAATCAAAGAGGGGTTTTATACCCATGTCTCATGGTATTCACCTCAGCAAGGATTTGTGTCCTAGTACACCTAATCAGCGAGGTCGCATGAGTAAGGTTCCCTATCCCTCGGCCATAGGATCTATCATGTACGCCATGTTATGTACTCGACCGGATGTCTCATTTGCCTTAAGTATGACTAGCAGATATCAACAGGACCCTGGTGAGGGCCATTGGACTGCTGTCAAGAATATCCTTAAGTACTTGAGAATGACTAAGGACTTATTCTTCGTCTATGGTGGATTGGATGATGAGCTCTATGTAACTGGTTACACAGATGCAAGTTTCCAAACTGACTAGGACGACCAAAAATCGTAATCTGGATACGTATTCCTCCTGAATAATGGAGCAGTAAGCTGGAAGAGCTCTAAGCAGAGCACTGTAGCAGATTCTGCAAAGGAAGCCGAGTATATAGCAGCATCTGATGCAGCTAAGGAGGCCGTTTGGATCAGAAAGTTCATTACTGAACTAGGGGTGATACCTACCATATCAGATCCGATAACTTTGTTCTGTGACAATAGTGGTGCCATTGCACAGGCCAAAGAGCCTAGGTCACATCAAAGGACCAAGCATATACTCAGGCGATTTCATCTCATCAGAGAAATCAATGATAGAGGTGATATAAAAATATGCAAGGTAGCAGGGGGAGACAATGTTGCTGATCCTCTAACAAAGCCGCTTGTGCAAGCAAAACATGAGTGTCATGTTAGGTCAATGGGAGTTAGGCAAATTAATGATTATACCTAGTGCAAGTGGGAGGATGTTGGAGATTGTGCCCTAGGAGCCAATCATTACCTTATGAACATTGTTGATTTATGAATTTCTTAATTATGTTATCATATTATTTGCATGTTTACTATGATGACAATCCTTAGATAACTCGTGATCTTATCCTAAATGTCCCTAGTCGGTCATCTATGCGGGAGCAGAGATGAAATAAGACCAGTATGACTTTGAAGATATATAGAGATATAAATCAAAGTCATAGGCACATGTAAGAGTACAGGGTGTCGGACCGACCAGCTATGAGAGAGCTGCATGGGTTAAGTCATAAGTTTCTCTCATATACAAGCCATGTCACTATGCCCTTTGACCTGAGATCATCATGGATTCCTACATGACGAACGCTCAGCTTTGACCTAAGTCAAAAGTCACTTTTGACCAAGTGATCATAAAGGCTATGTTCGGGCTTAGTGATTTTTCATGCGGAGGAATGTGAATGGTCAAGATAGAATTTGTCCCTCACATTCGTGGAGAGATATTACTGGGCCCCTCGATGAGTGAGTCTGAGAAATGTATGGCCATACTAGAATGGAATGGTAGTTCCATTTCTATATTCAGACTACTCAGGGATCGAGAAAGTAACGGTCAGGAACAGGAGGATGACGTTCTCAATGCCTCATCCTTGACCGAAATATTGTGTGACAAAAGGGAATTGATATGGTTGTATGAAAGGTTACATCGTTTATCGATCCTCATATGTTTTGGGTAGTCGTAATGCCTTGCTAGAGACCGCTTACGACTTGTGGGTTAGTATAGTAACTAGCCCACTGCCAACTTCATATGGGCCTACAGGGTCGCACACAAAACAGCCCAATACGAGCTATGATGTCCAGATTCATTGAATCTAAGAGATGTCTAGATTCAATGAATAATCTAGGGTGGTTATATATATATTTTATATATATAAATTTGTATATATATATTATGTATAATATAAGAGATATTTGCAATATTTAATTTATAAGGATAAATTAAATCTCTATCACTTTTGAATTTGAATTTAAATGGATATGATCTATTTGAATTTGAAATTAAAATTGATAAGATATCTCAAATTTGATTTATGAGAATAAATCAAATTTAATTCTGTCTTATCTTTATTTAAATTAAATAAATAGGTGAATTAAATCTGTGGGACGAATTTAATATAAACCATATTTATTTAATTAGTTTCTTATTAAATTATGTAATATATGATATTGTATTAATTTAAAATTAATATAAGATTAATTCTGAAGCCCAGCCTAATTAGAAGCCCGATAGCATCCTATATATTTGACATTAGGAGCTAGAGTTCTACACATCTAGAGTTCTACACATCTAGATCTCTACACATCTATACAGACGTGAGAAAAGGGGGCAGGGAGAGTGCAAAAGGTTTGCAGATAAGAAACTGTTAAAATAGAGACAGTAAGGACGGAATCTCTAAAAAGCCCTAGAGGGACAAGAGGCGCTAGCAAGTCGTTCGTGATTGGAATGTTGTTCGTGTGGATACCGGTAGAGGAAGCCGATCTGGGCTGTCGACTTCTTGCGATCGAGAAAAGAAACCAGACACGAAGACAGGTCGCGACCTATTGACACTGAGGTCGCGACCATACGGGTATCTGAACATCAGAAATCTAAAAAGAGGAGACAGGTCGTGACTTGAAGCTGACGAGGTCGCGACTAAAAGTTTCAGAGGCAAAGAGTCGCGACTGGTGGACACTGAGGTCGCGACTAAAGTTTGAATATCGAAGGTAACACTCCTTTTTCTTTAACTTAAACACAATCGGTAGATTCTGGTTGGGAATAAAAAAAAATTTTAAAATTAATTTTTACTACGTGTCTTCCAATTCTCAAAAAAAAAAAAAAAGGTGAAGGAAGAAAAGGTTGGTTGAGAAATTGCCTCGGGAAACGGAAAGTCCGAGAGAGAGAGAGAGAGAGAGAGTGGTGTGGGGATCCTGGAAAAGAGCCGGATAAGACAGTGAAGAAATCGACCGCCCTTTTTTTTTATGTCAGTGTGTTTGCATAATCAGATTGCCACGTCACCCTGTTCACTTGAGTTAACAGCACATGTGTATTTCATTGACAGGAGGAGGGGCACAATTAACGGAGCAAATAATAAAGATAGAATAAAAATTAAAAGAAAAAAATTATAGGTACCTTATTCAAAATATGATGAAAGGATAAGGACTATTATATCAATTTTTTCTTTAATTTTTAAACACGTTTTTCAATTAATATTCTTAATCATAATTTTATTATAGTATTCTTTTAATTTACGTATGCACACCCTACCTCTCTTTTAAGGAAAGAGATTCACAGTACAAGTAATTTGTATTATATGTAACAATCTTTGTTGTTTTCTTTTCTATAAAATATCAAACTTTATTAAAAAATAAAAAGATAAGGTCAAAAAAAGTTAAAAGATAAAAAGATTACAACATAAAGCCCAACTCAGGCATTAGAGCATTAATGAGTAGGACTCATATAGAACAAAATACATGAATATAACCTAACATAGAAACTAAACAAGAGGTACATGGAAAACAAAAGAGGTGTAATTGACCAAGTTCCCCTATAATCACAGTAGGTGTTAAAGATCTCAAACATCTCCAAATGGGCAATGAATATCTCTGAACAAGAAATTGATGAAGGCCTATCTTCATCACCGACCAGATAGCAGACACAACAGAGCAAGTTGGTGATAGAGGGCCAAAAGAAATGGCCAATATCACCCAATCCTCTAATGGAGTTGAAAGCACGAACTGTGCTCTACAGAAGCAGAAAGGATAAGAAAGAAAAGCACAATAACTTGGGAGAATAATCAATCTAACAACTGAATCCCATCAACACCCAAGCTACAATCAGAAGATCGAGCAAGTCATGCACCCGACGATAGAACAAAAAGCACACCAAGACAAAAAGGCACAAAAAACCAGACAAAAAATGAAAACATAACACGAAAAAATTATCAAATAAAAATTACCAAGAAAGCCAAATTTGGATTCCTATTCCAAATCTAACCTTTCAAGCAAGAAAACTAAGAGACCAACCAAAACAAAGCAAGAAAAAACACCATGACAAAGAAAAAAGGTGGTGGAATAGAAGAGGTTGATGAAAATCAAAGGCAGTGGGACCAAGAAAGGGAAGAAAGGCCGAGAAAACTATGAAAGAAAGGGGAAGGCGGTGAAAGACATGAGCGGAGACAGAGAGACGGTGAAAGGCGGTGAAGAAATAGGAGAAAGGCAATGGAAGAACACAAAACAGAGACTAAGACGGTGGAATGTGGAAACTGAAGGAGAAACAAAGAGAGTAAGAGACAAATGGAGACACGCAGAAAAGAACACAGTTCTCCAATGGGGATGAAAGAGAAGACGATGAAGGTTAGGAAGAAAGGTAGTGGAAAAAGGAGAAGGGAAAAAGGCAAAGTGCAAATGATTGCGGCAGAGAAAGGAGCAAAGAGAGACAAAAAACGAACACATGACTGGAAGAAGCATCAAAGACGCTAGAAAAACTCGGAGAGCGCCGAAAAAGCACCACAAGAAGGTGTTGCCAAGAGAGTTGCAGCTCTCCTTAAGAGAAAACCCTAACCCATGTAGCAATATTTTATAAAAAAGTAAATTACGACTGGAAATTTATATTTAGATAATTATGAAAATGAGAGTTTCAATTCCAAATTATTAAGAGTCCGTTTGCCTTTGGTATGAGGAAAATGGAGGGAAGAGGAGAGGGGGAGAAATGTTAATGAGCTAAATCTAAAAGAAATGAATCAGTGTGGTTATAAAAGTTTATTAAAGAGAATATGTAACATAGAAGAGTAAGAAAAATTAATTAAAATTACTTACCTTTATTATTAACATAATTTACTTCCCATGCATTTAAAGAAAGATAAAAATAGAAAAAATGTAATTATTTTTTTTCTAAATATATGTGTTAGGGAAAATTACTTTATTCTTATGTATTTTTCTATAAGAAGTCAATACATCAGAAAATAAACTCAACATTTTGAAGAGATCAAAATCTTACAAAGTTAAATGAAAAGCATACAGAATTACAGACAATAAATTCAACATTTCCACAAGACCCAAGCCACACACAAAGTTAAACAAAAAGCATACAAAACACTTTGATAAGATTAGGTTATTGAAGGCACGTAAAAATCTAGAGATATGGGATAATCAGAGGCGCCCAACTTCTGTATAGGGCCTGTTTGGTTGGCCTGTAAACCGTGGTTTTAAAAAGGCTTTTGGCCCAAACCTCGGTTTGGGGAAATTTCAAAACAAACAGGCTTATTTGTCCATAAGTGCTTTTGGACAAAACCATGGTTTAAAACCATGGTTTTGAATAAGCTATTTAAAATAGCTTTTTCAACAGTAAAAGCACTTATAGACTATCCAATTACTATCTTACCCCTACTTTTTCTTACACCCTCTCTCCTTTCTCCTACTTTTTCTTACACCCTCTCTCCTCTCTCTTACTTTTTCTTACACCCTCTCTCCTTTCTCCTTTCTTCCCTCTCTCCTCTCTCTTCTCTTTTCTCTAACTCCCTCCTCTCTCTTACTTTAAATCAAATCATACCCTTTTTGGTAATTTATCACTATAAAAAGTCATTCTAAAAATAACTATCCAAACACCTATTTATTCAAAACCACTTTTTTTCCATAAACTCTTCTCCAAAAGTCCTTTTCCATAAGTTGTCCATAAGCCCTTTTTTTTTCATAAGCCATTTTTTAAAATCCTATCCAAACAGGCCCATAGTTTCAGTAAGTTGAGCTTTTTTTGATAAAAAAATAAAAAAAGTTAGAAGGAAAAGTTTCTTGACATATTTTATAATATTAATAATTAATTATGTTCCCCTCAAAACTACAAAAGTGTTTTAATTTCCTTTTGAAAGATGGATGATTTTGAGTAGGGGTGCTCAAATTCGTCTTATCTCGAGTATCCTAACTCGGTCTTAGTAGTTTCGGGATAGAAAACTATCGATACAGGATAGAAGGATGGAACAGATCTCGACCTAACCCTCGAGACACCCATTTCGTCCGGACCCCAATTTTTTTTTTAAAAAAAATATATCACATTCTCCCATCTTTTTCACTCTGTCCACTCATCTCAGACTCTCCTTCTCTCTTCTCTCACGCTTTGCTCACTCACGATCACAGGTCTCGCCAGTTGCCACTCTCATATAGATATTTTTATACAGATATTTTTACTTACAAATATTCTTATACATATATTTTTATTTTTTCTTACTGTTGTGTTTTCTTTCCCCTTGTATGGGTAAATTATTATTTTATATCAGGAAAGAATATTGGTATTTAGAAGAAGTTGCTGTGATATTTTATATGGATTAATTTACTAGATAATTTTATTATAATTTTTTTTTAAAAAAAAATTGGACCGGGAATTCCCGTCCTGTCCCGGTCCCATTTGGGACGAGGACAAATTTGAGAAAGGACGGGATACGGGACGCATTTTTTGTCCTGTGTACTGTATCGAGATAGGATACGGGACGGGGTTATTCTAGTCCCGACTCATCCTATGAGCACCCTTAATTTTGAATTCAAAAACTCATCAGAAGTCAAAACAAGCTTTGTAATTTAAAAAAGGGGAATTATTTTACCAAGAAAAAGGAAGAATTACATTTTGATAACTAAATCATAAGTTAATTATTAAGAACATTATCAAATTTATCACTCACATATTATACATTTATCAGTTGAATTATGTATATTTATCATTCATATAACATAAATTTGTAATTAAAATAATTAATATTTACCACTTAAACAACACAAATTTATAAATAAAATAATAAGTATTAACTTTATAAACATTCTCTAAGGTTAAAGATATGCCGTAACTCTGAGTCTTCAGGACTCAACTCATCTAAACTTTTATCCACAAAAGAGAATAATGAGTATTCTTTTTTATTATTAGGGGTTCTCAGGAATAAAAGATTTGTGAATTTCGTCTTTTGGTGAGTTCCCCCTTTTTCAAAAGAATATGTACAAAAAACACAAATTATTTACTTACAAAAGTTTTGTCTTGACAACAAAAATTTAGCTCATAGTATGTGTTAAATCCTTAAGTACTGAATAAAACTAAAACAATTGTGGCCCATTATGTTTTGTTATTTATAGTACACATTTTTACTTATTTTATTCTCTCCAGCATCCTAATGCCAAGTTTCTTTTGACGAGGTAGTTTACAAATATTTCACGCGATTCTATCGCTACAAAATATAAATGAATAGAAAGTAAGATATATTTTATATAATTATTAAATACCAAATAAGTGTATATATATAATTCATTCTTTTTTATTGAATTTTACAGTTTTTTATTTGGATAAATATTTTATTATTGACTCTGTAAGAACTTAGACCTTTTTCTCCAATCTTATATTTATTTTGATATTATATTCTTTTATTATTTGTTTATTTGAAGAGGTCAATAAAGCAAAGCATTAAAAGTAAGTTTGGATCTTATTCACATTTTTATATATTTTAGAGAATATATATGTGGGGAGTCTATATTTCTTATCTCATCATTTGTATATTATTTCTTAAATAAATAATTTAAAATAAATTTTTCAACCAATACTTTTAATAAATATGATTTTTAAAAAATAAATTTAATTGATTTCTTATCTCATATGTGTAGAGCACTAAATATGAGTATTTATTTCAATAAAAAATTAAATTTAAATTTATCACATTACAAACAACTAAAACATCCAACTCAAGGACTTATTTATACATTTTAATACTCTATTTGCTGCAAATTGTGTTGCGTTTTCAGGTTTTGTTCTGCCATGCCATTGGACCATGTGCAATATTTGAATATTGATTATTCTACTTCGAATATGGGTATAAGCAAGGTTTGACTGAGTCAAAGTCAATGAGTTTGACTTTCTATCTGGAATGTCTCGGTTCGCTCACTTGAATTCAAAGCATTCCAGTTGACATTTATAAAAATCAGTCATCCACTACCAGTCCACAAGTTGTTCACACACGTAAAACTTGTTTGTTAGGTATAATTGTATCATACATCCCATCTGTTGTAGGTTAAACTCAATTACATTCAAATTAATCAAAATTTAATATAAATTTCAGAAATTAATTAAATTAGGAAAACATATTAAATATTTAACACGTTAACTTTATTATCCTAACAAATTCTTATACCAAATATAACCTTAATACTAACATTATGCTATCAAAAATTGGTCAGCATCCTTGAAAACAAGCACTTGTTTTTAAAGATCTTAAAAATTCTTATAAGTGCTCAATTCACCTCTTATTTGGTGTATTGCCTTTTTTTAACAATATTTACCAAAATTTTATGAAGATATTTGGAATTGGAAAAGATTAATCAATTCTATTATTTGAAAACTTAAAAGACACAGTAAATTAAAAATAATACAAGCTCTAAGCTTTTAATATTCAATAATTGATTAATTGAATTTACAAGTCAGAACACAATTACAACTTGAAGATATATGCTTTTATCGCATCTGCATGTAATAACATCTTGCAAATAACCCAAGAACAGAGGAGGAAAAAGAAAAGTTAAAAAAATGGAGAGAAAAAACAAGTTAGATTTAGAAAGAGGATTTGGAATTTAAATTTATATGAATATATAAAATATTTTGGGAGAACTATGACTGAAGTGAAATTAATTGGAATCAGAATCACAAAATCAATCCTATAAAGTATCAACAAAATTCTACAACAAAGAAGAAGATCCACCCTGTAAATTAAGTCGCCTCAACAAAAAGCCTATAATTTGAAACTTCCCCAATTCTCTGTGTAGAACAAAACAGGACAAAGAGAAAAAGAGAAAAAAAGAAAGAAAGAAAGAAAGTGAAAGAAGGTGAGAGAGAGGCATAATCAAAGAATATTCACAGAGACGATCACCCCAAATCAGTAAGAGTAGGCCAATCGTTGAGCCACACGATCCCTCAAAATCCCATTATACAGAGCCACTCTGTTCGCAGGCATTGTTCCTCTGTTCTGTTCAATTCCGCCATTTCTGCAACTCCTTTGAACCTTCTTCGTTTCTGATGACTCTCTGTAATTTCTTCTCACTTCTTCTCTTTTTCCTTCTATATCCCCTCTTGTTCTCAACACGACCACGACCACGTCCTCGGCGAATTGAACCCTCTTCTTCTTTTTCTTCTTCTTCTCATCTGCTCAAGAAAAGTCAAAGAAACAACAAAAAGATCCAAGGTTTAAGCATGGCGAATCAATGTGTTTGGATGGAAGAAAGCAGGGGAATATGAAGGTACCTGAGGTAGATGATATGCAAGATCGTAGAATTGGAGGGGAAGAGTCGGGGTGGTGTGGGAGTGGGAATTGGAGAGATTTCTGGAAACGCAGAGCGAGGAGGAGGAAGGTGCCGGAGACGGCGACGGTTGCGGCAGCAGCGAAGAGCACACCTTGTGAACTCATCGGTGAAGACTTGGTCAGGTCAGACAAACAGAGGAGGAAGACGAAGGGGAATGAAGAAAACAGCAAGTGAATGTGGCGATGGCTTAGGAATTATAATATCGTAGTGGTGAAGTATGAATGAGAAAGATACATGAATATTATACATTTGAATAAAATTGTAAACTAATAATAATAGCGGTATTAATTATTACACCTATTTTATCTTATATCCTGATAAAATTACAAAAAAGGGCCAAACTACCAAAATCTATCAAGGTACCAAAATCTATCAAGGTGGGGAATTGGACCGGTTTTTATTAAACCGGTTAAGGTAGTAGAGTCAATCCAAATTAAAATATTATTCATCTAATTCTTAATATATAATTAATTTAATTAAATTAAAAAAATTAATTTAATTAATTAATATGATATTTTTTTAAAAAACATTTTAATAATTTTTTTTAACTCCCTCCCTCCTTATCTTACTTAATTATTGTCAAAGAGAATATCAATAAAATATTTTAAAAAAAGTTAATAAATAGATAAAATAATTCTTATATTTAAGATAAATATAAACTCCTCAATTATATCATATATTTAAAAAATAAGAGATATAATTTAATTAAAATATATAAAAAAATATTTATATATAACACTGAAAATGCAATATTTAAATGAAAGAGGCACTAATTTACAAATAAATAGATTATTTATATATATAACCTACATATAATAAAATAAAATAAATAAATTATAACACAAATTTGACATACTTTTATTTTTTCACTTTTTTTCCTCTTCAAAATAATGTTATTTAGTAAAGAGAAAAATATAAAATTTAACCCGATCAATATATTCAAAACTCTTAAATAAAATAAAAAACTGTTCCATAATTCACTTATCTAATAAATTGGTTTAGATTGAGTTTTAATAATATGAGATTTATATAGTATATATGGT
Organism: Leucaena leucocephala; assembly: GCA_037074615.1. Taxonomy (NCBI): domain Eukaryota; kingdom Viridiplantae; phylum Streptophyta; class Magnoliopsida; order Fabales; family Fabaceae; genus Leucaena; species Leucaena leucocephala. The sequence goes on from CM073537.1 coordinate 13,694,024, forward strand.
ATACAATCCACATTTCTGAATTGTTCAGAAAGTCATTATTTGATTAAAATTATTATATTTCTTTTAAAATAAATAAAAATATCAAATAAGAAAACATAGTAAAAATATATAAATTAAATATAAATGACATGAACAAAAAGTTCATATACTTTCTATAAATCTTTAGAGATGAATATAATATTAGTAGTATTTTGATAATGGGATGGATGTTCTCATCATCAACAGGGGAAAAAATAAAAGATGATAGGATGGGATGTGGCTGTTGAATCCTATTTCTCCATTTTTTATTAATATATTTTTATTAAATTAAAATATATGGACAATTTTAAATTTAAAAGTAAGTTACCAATATGTATTATGATTGTGTTTAGTTTAGCTTCCTAAAAAAATTGATTTTAAAGTGATTCTGAAAAATAAATTTTATATAAAAAGTAATTTTAAAAAATAAATATTTGGATATTTGTTATTAAAATATTTTTTTATAGGTAAATTATAAAAAAAGTATGAGATAAATAAAAAATAAAAGATAAGATGACAAAAATTTATAAGGTTAAAATAATTATTTTTTATATTTTAATATCTAAAAATTATTTCAAAAATTGATAAATATTACTTATATAAAACTATAGTTTACAATGACTTAAACTATAATTTTATTTAAAAATAATTCTGCTACTAATATTAATATTAGTGGTTAGGTACTTTTGACCTAAACTAAAAAAGCATTTTTTTCTTTTCCAAATACACTAAAAGTTATTTGCTCGCAACTTAGTTATAAAATAAATAATTTAATTTTCATTTAGTTATAAAATAAATAGTTTAATTTTCGTTAATGCAATTTTATTAAGTAAAATAAAATAAATGAGAATGAATTATAAAAAAAAAGGTTGAGAATGAAAGTTGATGCATCTAATCGAAAACAGAAAGAATATAAAATCTTTAAGTTGTTAAATAGCATTGTATCTTTTAAATTGTTTATAGGATGTGGCGCAACAAAAAATATAAAAAAAATAAGAAGTGTTTCTAGAATCGTAAAGTTAAAATCTATGCGATGGGATTATCTTATATATATCCCTATGGCTCCAAATATTTTATAGGGAGAATGACGTCTGAGTTCCGTAGAAGGCATTGAATGCCAAAAAAGTCCCATAAAATAGCATAATTAATGTCAAGTCCCATGAGACTTTATATGAATTTTTTCTAATTGTGAAAAGATATAACTACCCTTATGAATTAAAAAAAGATAAAAAATAACAAAAGAGACTTGATGTTAGCATCAATCGTCGTTGTCGCCGGGATTATTCTGCAACTCCTTTCCCTACTTTCCCAATTCACATCCTCTTCTTTTACTTTCTGAATTTTATTCCTTTTTGTTCTAAACATAACAGAATTTGCCTATCTGGGAAGCTCCGTTCTCGTCAAAAAGTTTGGAAATTTGGATTCTTTCATATCTGGGAAATTGCAAGCTGCGTTGTTTAAGGTAAAAGTGTTGTGTCTTTGATTTGGCCTTGTTGATTTTGGGCTTTCCCTTGATTAGAGCTGTAGTTATTACCTTTGTTTCCGAGAAAAGTATGTATTTTGAAAGAAACAAAACTTGGCGATTTTTCTCAGGAAAAAACATCACTTTTCTTTGCATGATAATAAGTAGTTGGAATATTGGTTGAAAGTTGATATTTGGTGATGATCTGGTTGTCCTGTAATATTTTATAAGGTCTACCCTTACGAAAACTGGGAAGAAATATTCTGGGGGGCTAATTCAGGAACGATAATCATTGAGTTAGGATTTAGGAGTTACTAATGATCTTGCTGTCTTAAAGGCTTGTTGTTTGAAGCTATGAGCTACTTCATTTTCTATCTCTCTTTTGAAACAAATATTAGTTCTGTGGCTTTACTTCCTTGGAATTGTATTTTATTTTGAAATGGATGACACTGAGGATGATGCAAAGTATGGTTCTAACCCATCTGATGTAAGTCATCACCAAGGTTATGGTTATTTGAATAGTCTGAAACTTCCAGTTGGGAGTTCTCAACATTCTCAACCAGTTATTCGGTTTTTTGAAAATACAAATTGTAAGCAAAACTTGTATTTCAATCACTTGAATAGCGGTCGTCATCTCTAGAGTAGTGTTGTTCGTTCTCGTCGCTCTGAGTTTGTTCTCTTTAGGTAAATTTGTCTCTGTAGCTATTACCTTTGCTAATTTTTTTATGTTTAAATTTGTATGCTCTATGTGTTATATCATAATGTGAAGTCATGTTTCTTTAGATTCTGCTCTAACATCCCTTTCATTGGAAAAATTTATCCCTTTAAAAGTTATATTCGGTTTACAAAAATTTGTGGTGTGTTTACTTTAGTGTAGTAAGAAAATATGAACATTAGACAGGTTCCTTCAAAGTGTGAAAGACAGATCATGATCTGATATGCGAGGCAATATGAGTTGTTATTATAGTACACGATAGTTGTTAATATAAGTGCTAGAGTTGTTAATATTAAATGTCTGGTGCAGGTTGTCATGGTTGTTATGCCTTTACTATGGGTTGTTATTTCCTACTGCTGGAGTTGTTATTCCTTCACTACAGGTGTTCATGCGGGGTTATTGTGTCTGAACTAATGAAACAAAGGTTCCTTGACCCCCCCCCAATTACTTGAAGGCTTCCGGGAAGGCCAAAGAGAAAAAAGATTGAGTCTCAATTTTAGAACATGAAGACTTATCATTGTGGAAGATGCCATGATGCTGGATACACAGTGAAGACATGCAAGAATCTAAACCCAAGTTGAGGAATGGTGTTGGGTTGCTTTATTTTTATGTATACATACATAGCACACTCATTTTTGCTTTGTATATATCTGTAGAAAGTGATGAAAGTAATTTCTTGTAACCTTGATCAATCTCCATCTTGTTAGAAGGTAAGGTGGATCTTGATGAACGTGTCTAAAAGTGGTGTATGCCTTTTAAGTTTTCTGCCAATACCTGATGTAATTGTCAACTGCATATATATATATGAATGAAGGTGCATATTATGAACATTGTCGTTTGCTGTCATTTGTTAGTTGCTACCACAGGAGTTGTCAGGTACAGGCCTAGGGGTTGTTATTGCAGGTTCTGAGGTTGTTAGTTTTAGGGGCAGTTGTTGTTATTTGTGGCTGCAGGGGTTGTTATTTCAGGTGGTGGGGTTGTTATTTGTGACTGCTTGGGTTGTTATTTTCAGGTGCAGTTGTTGTTATTTGTGGCTGCAGGGGTTGTTATTCCAGGTGGTGGGGTTGTTATTTGTGACTGCTGGAGTTGTTATTTTGTGACTGCAGGGGTTGTTATTTCAGGTGGTGGGGTTGTTATTTGTGACTGCTGGGGTTGTTATTTTGTGGTTGCAGGGGTTGTTATTTCAGGTGGTAGGGTTGTTATTTGTGACTGTTGGAGTTGTTAGTTTCAGGTGCAGTTGTTGTTATTTGTGGTTGCAGGGGTTGTTATTGCTTACAGTTGGAGTTGTTATTTGTGACAGTGGGGGTTGTTATTTCAAGTGGTGGGGTTGTTATTTGTTACGACTGGGGTTGTTAGTTTCAGGTGGTGTTGTGGTTATTTGTAACTGAAGGGGTTGTTATTATAGGTGGTGAGGTTGTTATTTGTTAATACCGGGGTTATTATTTGTCACTATTTTCTTGCAATGTCTGGACCCGCAACTAACAACCCCAGCACCTACAACTAACAACCCCAGCACCTACAACACACTCCACCACCTGTAACTAACAACTCCAGCACCCGCAACTAACAACTCCAGCACCCGCAATTAACAACCCCATCACCCACAACTAACAACCCCAGCAGCTGCAACTAACAAGAAGTTGTTAAAGGAATAACAACTCCACTACTTACAACTAACAACTCCAGCACCCCCAACTAACAATCCAAACATCTGCAACTAACAAATGACAGCAAATGACAGCAAACATAGCATGCACTTTAATCAACATTTATAGCAGTAATAAGAAGAAAACATAAAATTAGTATAATATACATAGTTATTTGCATCAAGATCCACCTTATGATCCAAAAGGTGGAGCTTGATGAAGGTTACAAAAAATGACATGCTCACTTTGCTTAGCTATTTTCAAAACCAGCGACCTCTTGATTTTTTAATTCTTGTAGGGTCTTTCTCATAAATGGACAAATGGGAACATTAACAACACACCAGAATAGAAATCTGCAGCTTTTACTTTAATATTTCTTTTGACATTTAGCAGTAGAATAAGTCGCATTATATAAATTCAATAGTCTAATACAGAGGAAATTGCATCTAGCAATACTCACTCAAGATTGAACAGGTTACAAATTGAATAAATTACACTACATGACTTTCTCCAACGGCTTCTGTTACAAATTCAATATCCTACTCACCCCTATTAAACTATAATCAAAGTAAAGTTCAAAGTGCCCTATGGCCGGAACTAAATAAAAGAAAAAATTGTTGCAACTCCACCTTCCCAAGGTGTAGTAAAAGAAATTATATAGAGTATTATAGACCTTTGTGGTCCTAGAACGTCCAAGCATAATGAAAATAAATAACTGTTTTCAAGAAGTCCAATGTTGAGTTCGAACTCCTCAAGTAGAAAGAGACACCTGCAGAATAAGTAAGCCAAGGTTAAATTTTAAAGAGGGAAAGCTATAGTCTTGTATTATTTTATGAACTAAGAAAGACTAAAGCAAAACCAGGAAAGTGAAGTATATGCAGACAATCATGAAAATAACTGGAGGTTGCTGTGCATAGTATTGAATTGCATGGCCTGGACGCAATTTCAGGGGATTCAAAAATATAAATATGTCGGTAGAGTTGCGCAAGGGAGAGAATAAGTAGAGAGAGAAACTGTATATCATTTCACAAGACGCAAGGGAGAAAATACATACTTCTCTCGAAAACAAAGGCAATAACTACGGCTCCAATCAAGGGAAAGCCCCGAATCAACAAGGTCAAATCAAAGACACAACACTTTTACCTTAAACAACGCAGCTTACTATTTCCCAGATATGAAAGAATCCAAATTTCCAAACTTTTTGATGAGAACGGAGCTTCCCAGATAGGCAAATTCTGTTATGTTTAGAACAGAAAGGAATAAAATTCAGAAAGTAAAAGAAGAGGATGTGAATTGGGAAAGTAGGGAAAGGAGTTGCAGAGTAAACCCGACGACAACGATGATTGATGCTAACATCAAGTCTCTTTTGTTATTTTCTATCTTTTTTTAATTCATAAGGGTAGTTATGTCTTTTCACAATTAGAAAAAATTCATATAAGGTCCCATGGGACTTGACATTAATTATGCTATTTTATGGAACTTTTTTGGCATTCAATGCCTTCCACGGGACTCAGACGTCATTTTCCCTATTTTATAATTTCTCACCTAATCTACTTTTCGCAGTCAACGGTCAAATTCAAGTAAAAAATGCTTTGTCGGTTTATACATGAGATTTAGATATAGATGTGAATGGAAAAACATGTCTTTAAATTTTATTTTTAATTTTTAATTAAATTTATTTAAATTTAATCTATTCAAATAGCTATTTAAAAAATAAAATAAAATAAAATAAACGGTCAAATTTTCAACATTTCAGACAACCAAATAACTAAAGCGTGGTATTAAAAATATTAAAATTTAAATTAAATAATTAAGATATTTATAGGATATAGTGTATGTTTGGATAGCCTTTTAAAAAAATATTTATAAAAAAAAAGACTTTTAGATATTTTTTAGAAAAGAATTTTTGAAAAAAAATTTAAAAAAAAGTGGTTCTAAATAGTTATTACTAAAAAGACTATTTTAATTAAAAAATTACTAAAAATAATATGATTTTATTAAAAATATGAGAGATGAGAGAGGGAAGAAAGGAGATAGGAGAGAGGAGAAAGGGTGGAGAAGAGTGAATAGAGAAGAGAGATAAGAGATAAGAGATGAGAGAGAGTAGAAAAGATATGAGAGAAGAGAGATAGTGTAAGAAAAAATAAAAGTAAAATAGTAATTAAGTAGTTTATAAATTCTTTTATTATTTCAAAAGCTACTCTTACCAGTTTATTATTTGAAACTATAATTATAAATTATAATTTAACTCAAATTTTTTTTTTGAATAAATATAAGTGTTTGTTTAAAAAAAAATTAAACTAAAATTTTATTTAAAATAATTTTTAAAACTATAATTTATATAATTTTTAAATAGGCTCAAATACTTTTGGCTGACCTATTTGCCATTTTTCTGCCTCCAACCTATTCGACTATTTCATTTTTGAATTGTTAGTGTTGTTTATTATTATGAAGGAGTAGTTGAGCATGTCAGAATTGTCTGTCACGAGTAGAAACTTCTTAACAGGTTTTTCGTGAAGAAGGAAAAAGCAAGAGAACTCGAGTATCATGATGCTTTTTCCTTAATTTTTTTTCTCTTCCGACTCTTTGTTAGCTTCTAATGATAATATTTTGACTAAAATATTAGTTTAATCTTTTATATTTATATTAAATTTTATTTTAATTTTTTAAATTTTAAAAAAATATTTTTAATCATTTAAAATTAATATCATTAGATTTATTTAATAAAAAATAATTATTCATTAAATTTAAATAATAATTATACAATTAAATACTGACAAAATATATTTATATTTTAAATTTTTAAAATTGTATTATATTTTATATTAAAAATTAAAATTTAATTATATTTGTCAGCATTTAATTTGTCGAGTCATCTTTTTAAATTTGTTGAGTCAGTATTTTTTATTAACAAGGTTAATATTGTTAAATTTTTTTTAGCAAACGACGTTAATTTTAAAAGATTAAAAATATAATTTTTAAATTTAATAAATTAAAATAAAATTTAATACAAAAATAAAAAGTTAAACATATACTTTATCTAATTATTTTATCCCACTCCTTTATCTATATTTCTATGTGTGTGTTTTAAAAAAAATATAAAATTAAGGTTTTAAAAAGGCTTTTTGTTTAAACCTTAGTTTGGAGAAATTTTAAAATAAATAGCTATATTTGTCCAAAAGGGCTTTTAGACAAAATTATGGTTTAAAACTAAGGTTTTAGATAAGCTACTGAGACTAACTTCTGGAACAGTAAAAGAATTTATGAATTACCCAATTACTATTTTACTATTATTTTTTCTTACACTCTCTCTCCTCTCTCATCTCCGCTCTCTTCTCCACCATTTGTCTTCTATCCTCTCTCCTCCACCTTCTCTCTCATCTCTCCTCACTCTTCTTCACCCTCTCTCCTATTTTTAATAAAATCATACAATTTCTAATAATTTTCTAATTACAAAAATCTTTCTAATAATAGATATCCAAATACTCATTTATTCAGAACTACTTTTTTTTTCATAAGATCTTCTTCAAAAGCTTTTTTCTAAAAACTGTCCAAAAACCCTTTTTTCATAAGCCATTTTCTAAACTTTTATCCAAATAATCCTTATAGCCTTCTTTTTATTTTGTGAATATATACATGTATATTTTTTATAAAAAAATAAATAAATTTTAAATTAGTTTAGCTGAACAGTTACGTGCTAATCTTATGTAGCACGTGCACTTCACATCTAGTAGCATTAAAACATGCTTTTCTCACCAACAGAGGTTGGTCCGAGTAATAAACGATTCGGTATCGCTTAAGCGAGGTCTAGAGTTCGAGCCTTGGCGTATGCAGAAAATTCCCGTCCCACCATAGCTAGGTGAGCGACGCGGGTTAGATCCGGATGTAGTCAGGGCAAAGCTCCGGTGAACTGGGTGGGCAATAAAAAAAATATGATTTTCTCTCATATCTGAGTATTGGACTAAGAGAAAATTCGTGGATCTCTAGTTGGTCCACGTTCTTGGGAAGCTTAGGCTTATTATTTAAAAGACCTTATTTTCCAAGTCTACTTTTTCTATTTATATCTTGTTCATACTTGACAGCTAAATTGAATTAGATTTAAGTTTTGTTTAGTCCAAACATGGATAGAAAAAAATGTAATTAAGTCCCATACAAAAAATTCAATTACAAAGAAATTCTGAGAAATCATGTAACGACTGTAAAGTCTCTTAAGATTAATTTTTTCTAATTATGAAATGATATAACTGCCCATGTGATTTAAAAAACACAGTTTAGAGCATAAGTGTTTTGGCGAGCAGATAGCCTTCAATGGTCAGCATGTCTGATTGTAGCTTGCTTTTCTCGTCATCATGGATGGACATTAAGGAAGGTTTGCCGTATTTGTCGTCTTTTCGGCTATACTATGAGAAAGTGAAGTCGTTTGCTGTCAAAACTAGTGAAGTCATTTTGTCATCATCCTGCTGCTATGTAGGATACTATGTGGCTTAAGTGTGATCTAAGAAAAGTAACCCATATAAATGCAAACATTGTGTTGATAGCATGACATTTTGATCATCTTATTTGTGATTTCACTGTATTTATTCAGGGTTTTAAATTTTCTAATGGTTTGTAGGAATTTGAGGTCTGTTTACTTGAGTGTAGTAAGAACAAATGAACATTAGAAAGGTTGCTGTGAATTGTGAATAACAGAGCATGCTCTGAGTATGGGAGGGGAACATGAGTTGTTATTATACTACACGATAGTTGTTAATATGAGTAGTTGAGTTGTTAATAATATATGTCTAGTATAGGTTGTCATTACTGATGGCGAATTCGTCTGAAAAACATCTATTTTGTTACGTTCGTATGGGGGCAATTTGCAAATGATGAAGAAGGTTATACATATGTTGGTGGTGATGTAAGGACAATGTCTATAAAGGAAAGTACAACATATGATGAGTTCAAAATATTAGTAGCATCACTTGTTGGGAAAGGAAGAGGTGAAATTGTAATAAGATTCACTGTTATATTTGATCGACACACATTTGTTGACCTGTTTAATGATAAAGGAGTCAATCAACAACAACAACAACAAAGCCTTATCCCATTAAATAGGGTCGGCTACATGGATCATACGACGCCATTGTGTTTATCAAAAACTGAATCCTTGGTTAAGTTATTGACCAGGAGATCCCGCTCAATGACCTCGTTGAGCGTTTTCTTTGGCCTTCCTCTATTCCTTTTAACCGGGCTCCATACGATTTGATCCACCCTCCTCACAGGTGCATCCCTTGGCCTTCTTTGTACATGTCCAAACCACCTAAGACGGTTCTCTACCATTTTCTCCTCAATAGATGCCACTCCAACTTTTCTCCGAATTTGTTCATTACGAATCTTAACTTTTCTTGTATGTCCACACATCCATCTCAACATCCTCATCTCAGCTACCCCAACTTTATGCTCTTGCTGTCCTTTTAAAGCCCAACATTCACTTCCATAAAGCATTGCTGGTCTTATAGCAGTGCGATAAAACTTTCCTTTTAATTTATCTGGTACTTTCCGATCACATATAATCCCAGTAGCCTTTCTCCATTTAAACCACCCAGCTTGAATTTTATGATTAACATCCTCCAAAATTTCACCATCCTTCTGTATAATTGATCCCAAATATTTGAACTTATCTATTTGTGGAATAACTTAATCTCCCAATTTGACCTCCAAGTTATTTCTAACTTGCCTCTTATCAAAATTACAATGCATATATTCAGTCTTACTTCTACTCAAACGAAAACCCTTCGACTCTAAAGTACTTCTCCATAACTCAAGTTTAAAATTAATCTCTTCTCTTGACTCTGCCACAAGAACTATATCGTCTGCAAAAAGCATGCACTTAGGGATTTCTTCTTGAATAGGCTTGGTTAGAACATCCACTACTAGATTAAATAAATAAGGACTCAAGGATGATCCCTGATGAAGACCAATCCTTATGGAAAAATCCTTTGTTTCGCCCCCAGACGTTCTTACAGTAGTTGTTACCCCCTCATACATATCTTTTATTGTCTTGATATATGCCATGCGCACACGATCATACGCTTTTTCCAAAGCTTTCCAAAGCACTTCCCTTGGTACTCGATCATACGCTTTTTCTAAATCAATGAAGACCATATGCAAGTCTCTTCTTTTGGTCTGGTACCTTTCCATTAACCCCCTTAATAAATAAATCGCCTCTATTGTAGACCTACCTGGCATAAAACCACACTGATTCTCAGAAATATCAGTCTCTAATCTCAACCTGTGTTCAATTACCGTTTCCCACAACTTCATAGTGTGACTCATAAGCTTTATCCCTCTGTAATTTGCACAATTTTGAATATCCCCTTTATTTTTGTAAATAGGAACTAAAGTACTTTTCCTCCAGTCATCAGGCATTTTCTTAGAACTTAAAATCACATTAAATAGTTTAGCAAGCCACACCACCCCCACTTCGCCTAAACACTTCCAAACTTCAATAGGAATACCGTCAGGTCCAACAGCTTTACTATTTTCCATTTTCTTAAGCGCCTCTTTAACCTCGTCAACACGGATCCTACGGTAAAATGCTAAATTTGGTTCAACTTCTCGTGTTAAATCCCCGAGCTCATAACTCGACCCTCCTCCCTCGTCATTAAACAATTTGTAAAAATAGGTCTCCCACCGTTCTTTAATATCACCATCTGTAACTAAAACCTTACCCTCTTCATCCTTAATACATCGTACTTGATCCAAATCCCTCGATTTTCTTTCCCTATCTCTTGCAATCTTATAAATCTTTCGTTCTCCCGACTTTGTCCCTAGCTCCTTATAAAATTCCTCAAAAGCTTTAAAACGAGCTGCACCCACCGCCTTCTTAGTTTCCTTCTTAGCTAAATGATACTTTTCCCAATTTTCAGTATTATTACATAAGTGTATAGCTTTGAAACAATCTCTCTTGTTCTTAACTTTCTCTTGTACGTCCTCATTCCACCACCAAGTCTCTTTATCTCGTCGACCAAAACCTTTAGATTCTCCCAAAATTACTTTAGCAACCATTTGGACCCTCTCAGCCATTTCCTTCCACATGATATTAGCATTTTCCTGCGCCTCCCAAACCCTTTCATTTAACATAGTTCTTTTAAAGTTTCCCTCTTCTCCCCTTTAACTGCCATCACTTGACTCTTGTGTTTAAAACATGTTGGCGTTTTTCCTTCTAACACTTAATACGCACGTCAAGGACCATTAACCTATGCTGGGTTGTCACCCCGTCCCCTGGAATCACTTTACAATTTGTACAAAGTCTTCTGTCATGACTCCTTACCAAAAAGAAATCAATCTGTGACCTGTGGACCCCACTCTTGTATGTGACCAAGTGCTCCTCCCGCTTCTTAAAGCACGTGTTGATAATCTTAAGATTGTAAGCTAAGGAAAACTCAAGAATAGATTGTCCTTCATTATTAATCTCTCCAAAACCAAAACCACCATGAGCCCCTGCATATTGCCCTGCCTCCTTACCAACATGACCATTAAGGTCTCCACCAATAAAAATCTTCTCAGTAAGTGGTATGCTCTGAATCAACCCCTCCAAATCTTCCCAAAACTTTTCTTTAAGGTGTGCTTCTGTTCCCACTTGAGGTGCATAAGAACTAATAACGTTGATTGTATCCCTTCCAATAATTATTCTTAAAGATATAATTCTGTCATCAATCCTTTTCACATCCACCACATTCGTCTTCCACTCTTTATCCACAATGATACCAACACCATTTCTCGTACCTATTTTACCTGTGTACCAAAATTTGAACTCATTGATTTCCCGAGATTTTTCTCCAACCCATTTAGTTTCCTGAAGGCACAAGATGATAAAGGAGTCAATCATTTAATAATATTTAATGGAGAAAGTGCTCATGTGTAATAAGGAGAGAATGGAAATAATGAATATATACTACTTGGTATGGATGATCTAATGGAGGACCAAGCTGTATAAGTTATATGTTGTGCTGATTTAATAATGTTTTGTTGTTATTTGTTGCAATATAATTTGTCATATCAGTTATAGTAAGTTGTCATTACTAACACAGTAAGTTGTTATTTCCTGCAAGTTTGATGAATTGTTTGGAAGTGGGAATGTATGATCTACGTCTCCACCTGCCTTGGGAAATGAGATTGAATTGTTGCCATTGTTATCTTGTATTGATGAAATGATTTCAACAGCTACTCCTAAAATGAATTCTACTAAATGGAAGGATTTGATTATTGGAGAAGATCAAACTTTTCTAAATGAGGGGGCTCTTCAAAAAATATTGTACAAGTACAGCATCGCGCACATGTTTTCATACAAATTTATCAAAAACAATCAACAAAAGATTATTGTGAAGTGCAAGGTTGATGGATGCCCATGGTATATGGGAGCATATTGTATGGGTGAATGTCAAGATTATGAATTCTTAAGTATAAGAATATTCACAAGTAAGCACATCTATAATGCAAGAAAACTTGGTTGTATCTCCCCATGGAAGGTCAAGTTTAACATTGTCACTCATGATTGATGCTCTGAGGAGTAGTATCAATAAGAATGTAAAGGAAACCAGAAAGGACTTGTACATAGATTATTTACGAATAACTGACACTGAGAACTTATAACTGCGGTGTTTAGGATAACCTCTGTTGTAAGTCAATCTTTCTGCCTTCTCGCCATCGCCCTCTCTGCAAAAAGAAAGTGTACATCTCTTGCCTCTTCGATTCCTAACAGATAACTCTTACGAACCTTCTTTTTCTCAATCTTAAATGCCCTTCCACTATACTTTTTGTTCAACTTTTATTTCCTCAATATGTTTCCTCTTGCATCATCTTTGTCTTACTCTCTTTTCAGCTTTCTTAAAATGGCATCCTCTTCAGGCCCTTCTCCTTCCTATTCATAGAAAAGAACGCATGATGATTTTGAGGATAAGCATCCTCTCCCAAACCTGATACTTGTTCGCCATTTCCAGACCTCCTTAAATGTCTAGATGAATTGATAAATAGAATGGATACGTTGGAGAACTATGTTGAAGAGCTCTCCCTACAGGTAGACAACCTGCAATAAAGCATCAATCGTCTCCGTTCTGATCTTCACCACCAATGTAACTATCGACTCTTTCACTACCCTTCATATGACCCAAAATACTCCCAAAACTCAGATGACTCTACTTCATCATCAAATTGAAAGGCTTCACAACTTTCGGCATCCATCTCCTTTTTTTGATACTTTTTAGCACTTGGCGTACGGATGTGATAAATTTCTGTAAAATGTAAAGAATAACCTGATACAATATTTTGTAAGGAATAGATAAAATAGAATATTTTCTAAAGTTAGTTATTATTGTTCTGATCAATTTGCTCAAAGCTCAACAACTTAATACATTAAGTTTATCTTGTTTAATTACCTTGTTTAATTTTGTAAATAATTGTTTAATTAGTACCTTAAAGGAAACTGAAGTTAGAGTGTGCATATTTTGAGAAAAAAATATTAATCAAGAAGTCTAATTTATCCAATAAATTGATAATGCAACAAATTACTAAATATCATTGGCTTACTGTTTAATTTATTAGATTCAAGATAATATATATGCTATCCTCAAATATATATATAGTCTAGGATCAAAGCTTTTTCGGCAGTTTTTATTAAAACCCGTTGTTACATGTACTTGTAACGGCGGTTATACATAAAACCACCGTATAAAGTTTTCACTATCAGACTTTTTACGGCAGTTTTATTAACAACCTCTGTTATAAGTATATTTAACGATATTTTTTGTTAAAAACCGCTATAACAATTCAAAAAATTTACTAAACCTAGTCTGTAGTGAGCTTCAGATTTACTTTTTACACAACTACGAGTAGTCCTGTTCTTTACCCCACCACCATAGACTTGGACGAAAGGCATTTTCTGTCATTTTTCAACTGATTTCAGTAACTCCATCGTCATTGTCAATGTTATTCACTATCTCCATCGTTGTTCACAAAGCTGTAAGTCACCGTTTAACTTCATTATTTTGTGGTCTATAAATGTCGCACTGTGGGTATGTAGGCAAGTGATTCACTGAAGTGGGTTATGGAGTTTTAGGTGTTTTGTTGCTGAATAACTGAATGAGTTTTGTTTGTATATACATTTGTGTATGATATGAACTGTTGGGTGTTTTGTTACTGAAAAACCGAATGAACTATTTTGCTACTAAAAAATTGAGCATATTTATGTGTGCTTTTAGTTGAATTATTATGTTGTTGGTAAACTATTTTTCATGCATTCATACTCTAGTGACCTGTCTTGTTGCTAAAAAACTGAGCATATTATGTCAGATTACTCTGTAGGCTTAGGACCAGAGCATATATATATCACTTCAAGTGTGCTATTAGTTGTATCATGTTCTTAACTTTATTTATTATTTTTTTAACAGAGCAAGGACGATTCAGGTTTAACAGGTTCAGGTTCTAGTTCTGGTCAATCTGGGAAGAAAAGAGGAAGAGCACCGATTCGTATAAAATGGGTCTCAAGGATAGACAAGGGGTCAAATCCCACGAGGTTGTCGGTTGAGTTTGATGCTGACATGAAGGCAACTAGTCAAAATGGGCTAGCGTTGAATAGCTATGTCAGCCATTAGTATGTGATAAGATTAGCATTACAAACCCCAACTGGAGGTTAGTTGACTAGAAATACAAGGATATGATTTGAGAGGATATTTTGGTATATTTCTAATTCTATGTTACATCTATCTAATTTAGTTATTCATGATTTTTGTACCTTATTGCAGCTTTATCTTATATATTTTTTGAACTTCCACGCAGTAAAATTTTGATATTCCCGCCACTGCAAGCATGAAGCATCGCATCTTAAAGCAATGCGATGAACAGTGGATGGACTTTAAGTCGAACATTACGAAGAACTACCTTCAAGATAGCAAGATGGGGGAGCATCTGAATGACATATACCCCAATGTTAGTTACAAAACTTAGACATTGTTTTGTCAACAACTAGAAAAGACTACTTATAAGATATTAATTAACTTACACTTTAATTAATTTAGTTACTAATAAATATATATTTTAATCAACTAATATAATTTTGTTTCATTTTTATAGGATATTTGTAAGAGAAATTAAGAAATAGCCAAGAAGAATATGTACTAGCACTATATGTCTCGAGCGGGTATAGTGTACTTGAGAGGAGAATGATGCTAGAACAGTTAGAGGATGTGGAAACAGCAACTGCATTAGACCTTACTACCTCAAACCACCTTTCTTCATCCATCATCATCCAGCGTCTATCTAGCCAACAAAAATAGAAGGATGCGAGGCTGAAGAAGGGACGATATATCACTCCAGAGGTTGCTACAGTTGTTTAAAGGATTGTAGGTAACTAATTTAAAAACTAAGAATTCATATTATATTACTTGCTCTTCAATTCATTTAACTTGTTAACTTGTATATGTTGTAGGATGCACTACAGCAACAGGCATCCCAAGGGTGTTTTGTTCCTAAAAAAGGAATAGACATCCTGGAGACAGCAATTGGAACCTCTGACCATCCAGGTCGAGTGAGAGGGGCCTTCAAGGAGTTATACGCAAAGACTTTTTTGGGTCCGCCTCTTGAAGAAGAAGCGTGCCCTCAGCAGACATGCTTCAAGATCAGGTGCAAAAGGTTCGAGATGAATTTAAAGTATAGCATCAAGCAAAGTTGGCCAAGATACACAACGAGGTGGATGCTAGAGTAGAAACAACTCTTGGATGCCAGGCTCCAGCAGGAGACGATGATGATAGGCTTTCCCATACCTGGCCAAATTTCAAAGGTAAAAACATATTCATTTACTTTTTGTCAAGGGACGTTTAACATGTATTTTTTCTTGACTAATTTTGTTTATATTTTCAGGTTCTCCTGCAGTGACTAGTGGGAAGGGCAACGCCAATAAGGAGAAGTTTGTCTCCCAACTATTTGGTCCTGACCCTACCCCTGAGCACACCGAGGACGATGGAAAAAAGTGTGGTCTCTATATTGTGACAAACCAAGGGACTACATCCTTCGTCGCTCATGGTACTGTGTACCAGAATGCCAAAACACTTCACCAGAAATTAATTCCTGAAGGCAATATCAAGGTCATGGTATAGCGCATAAAGAACCACACAGGCACTGCACCGGTTCCCTACCCCACTGATGAGGTCAAAATATTGGAGCAAGCTCCAGGGCAGTATATTATGTGGCCAACACATCTCTCCAATTGATAAAGTAGGTCACACTGGAGCTGATGCCGAAGAAGTTGCCGAAGAAGAAGATCCTAAAGGGCCCAGAAATAGAAAAAGCACCACAGAAACCCAAGGTTCAGAGGGCGAAAGTAGACGAGCTCATACCTCTTCCTGAGTACATATCCTCGAGATATTTTGCTATATTAACGCTTCACTCTATGGCAACAGGATTGGAAGAAGCACTTAGTTTCATAATTTCGTCCAGGGTTTTGACCACACAGGAGATTTACAAATTCACCTTGGACAGGAATAACATAGTGCAATTTTTTAATTTTCAGAAGCTGGATTCAACTGTCATCGAGTGTGCCATATAGTAAGTTGCAACTTTATTTTTAATACTTTATGTTTAACCATTCACGTAGTATTGACTCCTTTCTCTATTAACAATAGTCACTTCTGTCTGAGATGCTCGGAAGAAGCAAAAGGAGACACATATGGCTTCATGTGTCCTCAAAGTGTCTAAGAGATATGCACCGATAGGAGCTCAAGGATTATGTACATGGTCAAAGTTATAACCTGTATCAGGAGAAAGATATATTTTGTACCTTACATTAAAAGGTAAGTATACTCTTATACTTGTCACACTCATACATATTACTCTACATTCATATATAACATTGTTCATATTTTGTAGTACACATTGGACTCTGCTTGTCATAGCCCCTGAAGCTAATGTGATGTACTAGTTTGATTCGTTATTTGGACGGTCAGATACCGATATTTCATCCATTATCAACACGTGAGTTTTTCTCCATAGATTTGTTAACATAAAAATTTAGTAAGTTATATGATTTTTTTTCAATTGGAGATAGGGTTGTACAAGGCTTCCACTTGGTTAGTAGCCATCCCGGTAGTCCTAATCTTTCATGGATTAATCCTCCAGTAAGTACTTTTTAAATAATTAAGTTTCAGTTTTCAGTTTCAGTCACTAATGTGCTATGTATTTTTCCATTTTGTTAGTACCTTCGTCAACTTGGTAATGTTGAGTGCGGATATTATATAATCCGATATATGCACAAAATCATTGAGATAGGGATCACGGATAGCTAACATGAGGTATAAAGTGATCAATATTTAGACTTTTTTAATTTATCACAGCTGGTATATATATACTTATTACTTCTAACTTGCAGATGTTTGAGTAGAACAAAAAGAGCTTTGAAGATGATCAACTCTACTCAATGATGGAAGTTTTGGCAAAAACTATGCTGGAGAACTTGCTTTAATCAAGTATCTATTTCGTGTGTGTATATGATTGTACAACATCCGTTTATGTATGCTTATACATAAGAATGTGAATTAATTTAGTAATATATATTGATATTTAATTTGGGTTTTCATTACTTACTTACTTTACTGCCTACAGTCTGCCTTCATTATGGCAAATATATGGTGGTATAGATGGGAAAATTAAAAGAAAATATAAAAAAAAACTTTTAACGACGATTTTTCTAAAAATCGTTGTTATAAGTATATACTGTAACGGTTGTTAAAATAAAAACTGTCGTTATATGGTTAAACTATAATGGCAGTTGTATTAGAAATTGTTGTAAAATTCTAAACATATAACGGTGGTAGAATTCACGACAGTCAAAAAATTACTGTGAAATATTACTTTTAACCGCCGTTATACAATTTTTTTCTAGTAATGAGGATAACCAATACCTTACCTACAAAGTTCAAAATCCCTAGTAACTAGATGCAAAAAAGGGGATGGAGATTTAAATCCCAACCAAAGGGGCACATCCCTTTGCAACATGCTTTGGAAAGTTAATCTATTACCAAATTACAAGCTCTAGGAGCAAAAAGTAAAGTAAAAGATTGTTGTGAAGTAAATAAAAGTCTCAATTCACAAATCAAATGATTAGCTCTCCGGTCTAGGCACTAAGGCATGTTACAACATTTACTAAAGGAAGACAATCGGAATCGAACACGTATCATTCCTAAATCTCGATCCTTCATCTTAAAAGCAAGATCATAGAGGGCTTAGGCTTCTACATGAAAAGCTTACAAAACAACATAGGGCTTGCAATAAAAATCCACCACATGTCATACAGAGTTAGAGTATATGTAGCATGTTCCACCTTTACCAAAATCTGCAATCAAAGAATCGTCCATAATCAATTTAAGAGTAACATGGCAAGGAGGAACCCAATGATCAGGGGTTGTGTCTCACTACTAAATTTATCCTGAGTATTGAATAAATTTATAATAGCCCAAAACTCTCGTGCACTACAGCTAGCATAATGAACAATCCACATAATTTATGGTGCTTTAAAATAAAATTTTTTTATTGCATCTCATTTTTCAGATATACCAACTCAAATAAGCAACAAGAGATTAAGCAAATTTAATCTGTTGAAAAGATTTTAACATTTTAAAAAGCCACTAGTAAGCAAAGAGGAGAAACAAACCAGACATGCTTAACCTAATCACAAATGAATCCTTGTTTTTCTTTGAGGGATGCAAGACTTGTTGTGATACTGTAGCTGAAGTGCTTACTAAATATTGTGATTGGTCTGGCCAGAAAACTAATAGATCAAAATTAACTCTGGTGTGTAGTAAGAACATCAGACATTCTCAAAAACTTGATTTCTCTAGCACACTTAATGTTCACTTTGCCCAAAGGTTGGGAAAATATCTGGGAACTTCGATTGATCTAGGGAGAGAAAAAACTCAAATTTATAACCATGTTATGCACCGATTAGACTCTCATCTCAGTGCATGGCATGTCTCACTTTACTTCAATCTGTGCTCTCAAAGATCAACATCCATCTTGTGTCTTGCATCAAACTTCCTACTCATGTATGTCAAACAATTTATAGCAAGTGCACAAATTTCTTCTGGGGCTCTCAAGGTGATAAGAAGAAGATGCATCTCTTGCGTCAAGATTCTCTCTTCCTTCCTACTGATCAAAGTGGTCTTAGGCTCAAATCTATCAGACACTTCAATCATGCTCTTATAGCTAAACAAGTCTGATGCATCTTGGCCTCACAACCTAGATCCCTGTTATTTTCCACTCTCAGAACCAAATACATTGATGAAAGTTCCACAAACTTGATAAAGGTTCCATATAATGCTTCCCAGCTCTAGAAGGGCATAGCTGACTCTGCTGAATTGATTACTAGTAATCTAAAATGGGAAGTTGGTAATGGCACTTCAATCCCCCTTCACCATTGTAAATGGTAGACAATGCAAGTTAGTTTTGATGACTTTCTACACCTAAGGACTGTCTCAGATCTTTTAGTGCATACACCTAGGTCTCTTTTTCCATTTTTGTGGAACAGTGACTTGTTAAATTGCCTTTATCCTGACTTAGCAACTTCTGCCATTTCCAGCATTGATCTTTCAGCTACTTTTCATTCTGATGCTTTAGTCTGGACTGGTAATAATTTAGGATCCTATAAAGTTAAGGATGGTTGTGCTTCACTTACTCAATTACTATCTCGACTTTCGGATCCTTTTTTGGAAATTTCTCTGGTCGATCTCATTCCCTCACAAGTCTTTGCTTTTTGTCTGAAAGTTACTGCATAAAGCTTTCCCCTCTGTTGATGTCCTTCAATATCATTGTCTCAACATTAACGGGGACTATCTTTTTGGATGTCACCAACCAAAATCACTCTTGCATCTATTTGTCACATACCCTTTTGCACGTTCGATTTGGTTTGGTTTGGTTCTCTATTCAAATTGATTTCAACAACTTTGATAGCTTCAAATTTTGGATTAAGAATATCTTAACCCAATTAAACCGAGATGATGAGCATCATTTATTGAAAGGCATAATTATTCTTCTTAGCACACTGTGGAGAAGAAGGAAACTTTCCTTACATCATGGCATCTTACCAAAGGTTGATGAGACAATCCATGAAATCTGCATGCCATCTCATTTGCTGATATTGCTTTTAGCAACAGTAGCTCGCAATTTCCTTCCAGGGACTCCTCTACTTACCATGCTACTAAACCTTCTCTCAATCTGAACAATGGATGGTCCATAATACTACAAAAATGTTTAGGGCATAATAAATCCAAACACTGCAAAGTTCCTGTTTTCTCCAACGGAACGAGGCTGCATCAATTTTTTTAACCCAAAGTTTTCCATTCTGATTCATTATTTTATTACAAATGCTTTCGCCTTGCACTTCTTGGGATCACACAACAGCTATTCTTCATGATGTATGCATCCAACTCTCTTCAAGTTTGCTGGTTGATAAGTTTTTTATTCAGCCCATCCTTACAAATCAATCTTTCAACTGCTCTGTTCTCAAGGACATTCACAGTCTACTCAACAAAGGGTTTCACACAGTCAATTTTAGGAAGATTACTTGCAATGTTTTTAATTCCAATAGTTTAATGTTTTGGGCTTCCTCAACATCATATTGTGCTGTATAAGACTATGTTCTTTTAATGATCATTTTGTCTTTTCTTAAAACAAAAAATAATCATAAGTGCGTGTGTGTGTTAGTTCTACTTCCAACTTCTTCCCAAAACGTCTTTATGCCTCGTTAAGGTATCCCAATATATCACTCTTTAATTTTTTTTAATCTAGACCACATATTCCATGGTCTTCTCTCTCTTTTTTTATATATAGGGCTTGTATGAATATATTTTTAGAAAAAGGCTTCTAGAAAAAAAAGCTTTTAGATAGCTTTTTAAAAAAGGCTTCTGGAGAAGAGCTTATAATAAAAAAATGGTTCTAAAAAAAAGTGTTTGGATAATTATTAGCAGAAGGGCTTTTGTGATTGATAAATTACTAAAAATTGTGTGATTTTATTAAAAATAGGAGAGAGGAGGGAAGGTGGAGAAGAGAGATGAGAGAGGAGAGAGGGTGGATAAGACAGGAGAGAGAGGAGAGATGATAGAGAGTGTAAGAAAAAATAAGGGTAAAATAGTAATTGGGTAGTTCATAAGCCTTTTTACTGCTCCAAAAGCTAGTCTCAGTAATTTATTCAAAGTCTTGGTTTTAAACCATAGTTTGATCCAAAAGTTTTTTTGGACAAATATACCTGTTTATTTTAAAAAATTTTCAAACCAAAGTTTAAGCAAGAAGCCCTTATTAAACTGTAGTTTGGGAGTTTCCCAAACACACACATAGTTGAGGGTATCCCTACTGTTTTAAAGCTTATTGTGTAAAGGTTCTCACATCTTCTAATAAATACATTTCATGGGGTCAAGATTCAAACATACTTTTTCTTACAAGGGTAAGGGCGTTTATTATCTTAACCAACAGTTTTTTTCTTTCTGGTACAAGAATTTTTGGAAAAGGGTTAGGCGCACCCACGATCCAAGGGCAGGTGAAGTCTCCTTTCCTCCTAGGAAATACTAATATCAGGCAGGGCGAGCAGTCTATTACTCTCAAGCATAAACCTAGGCACTTAAGAGTTAGGATGTCTCCTCAAGTACCGCGACTGGAACCACAATAAAGTGGTACTCCCTAGGAATCGAATATGCTCTAAATGGTCGTATGTTTTACTCCTTCGCTAATTAAATTTATAGACGATGGGTCCTTAACCAACACTATCCCATGATCCTCTTTTCCCTTTTATTCATTCATTCTTTTGTGGGTCTTTCAAATTTTAGGCCCAGCAACCTTTGGCCCATCCATTTAATCTCAAATACAATGCCAAGACCATTTTTTAGTTCTTTTTTACATCTATTTAACCTTCTGTCGTGGTACTTTGGGCCTGGTCCGTACTTTCTAGCCGACATAATCATGAGGCACAATTATAACCTAATACAATGCTGTAGCTTGGAACCAATATGAGTTAAATGTAACAGAAGTAACTAATTTATTACACTATTAAAAAATTAAGATTCGAATCTATATAAGATAAATGCGCACTCATTTAATACCGAATAATATCTCATGATCAGTTTTATTAACAAAAATTACTAACATTAAAATTTTAAATGTTGACAAAACATTTATAAATATTGACATATGAAATTTAATTCCTTCAAATAACAATGATTAGTACAAAAAAAATTATTACTAAAAATTAACAATGTTAGAGTACTTTATAAAATTATGGGAGTAAATTTAAAGTTTATATAAAGTTAAAAGACTAATATATAAATAAAAAATTAAAAGCAAAAGGACGCTTGGTACTGGAAATTAGGATTAGGAATCAATTGTACAGCATAGTCTCAAGTCAATATCGAACCTGGAAGAATAATGAGTACTAGAAAACACTTGGAATTTATTAATCTTACACTCTTAAATAGATAAAGATGAGAGAATTAATTTTAATCATAAATATAAAATTTTAATATATTTTATTTTTTATATTTATTATTTTTTTAAACTATCCATATTTATACTCCTTTTAATCATAGTAATAATAAAATTTAAATATTTAAAATATTTATTACACAAAGGTGTTTTAAAAGGATTATATTATATTTGTTATATCTAACTTTTTTTATTTAGTGAAAGCTATTTATACTATTTTAAAATTTAGAGCGTAAAATTTTTTTACCCCTATTAATAAGTACATTTATTTCAATTTAAATTTATATTTTTTTTTTAATAAATGGGTCGTTTACTACATCAATAAATATTTTGTTGATTTATGTTTAACTCGTTTAATATATTTAAATTAGTTAAATAGTTTAAATTTGGAAGAGTATTTAAATAAATAAAAAGTAGGTGAAAGTTTGTCAAATTTGGGATCAATGTAGCAGGAAGAGAATATGCCAAAATTCTGTCATTATTTTACTCGAAGAGATTTTCTCTTTTCTGTTCAATTACATTTTTTACTGAAAATATTTTTCTTGCCAAATTTGTGCAATGAATAAATACTACCCCTTACTAAAGACTATCATGCAAAATTAATTACGAAGAAACAGAAAAATTACAAGGTACGTGGACTCGCATGGGACTAACTCCAAGAGAGCAACAAAATTGTTCATGTCCAGCAATATATAAAAACAATTACTTAGGTTCCTTCGTAACAAAATGTGGGTTTAGGTGGTGGTAATAATAATACCTCTTATCTTTAATATAAAATTTACTTAACTAATTTAGACAGATTAAAAAAATTAATTAAATTATCTATATTTAATGATTGGGTGATTGTTTCCCTAAAATACCCTATTTAATTATATGTATTTAAACTACCCTTGATAAAACTCTCTTAATATGTATAATCATATAAAGATATTTTAAAGATAAAATTATAATTTTAGAAGGCAGTAAATTGGGTCTAATTCTTATATTTAAGATTGGAGGGAATAATAATAATAATAATAATATCTTGGGAATGCTTAAACTTAAGGATTCCAATAAAAAATCTATTAACAAAAGATTGAGCAAAAAGGACCAAGTGATATGGAATTATTACTCTATCCTTTCTGAGCCCTAGGGCTATATGCCTTGTCTTTGGTAAAAAATTAGTGCCGAACCTACTTATTTTAGTATAAAAAAATATAACAGTTGATAGAGAATTTCTTTTAGATATAAGACATCAAGACCTCAATATAGTTTATATTCTAAACTTATAGTTTTTCCTAATTTTTTTTTTAATTTCACATATTAAAAATATTTTTTATCACATGTATAGTTTCTAATACAAATAATTAAAAGACATATTTTAAAAAAACAAACACTCATTATTTATAAATAATTAATTTAACTAATTCTCTTTCTACTCATTAGTTATTCAATTCCTACAAGTAGAACATGAGGAGTAGATGATTTTCTCCTCATTATTAAAAAAATAATATGACTAATATTTTAAAAAAATCAAAACATATTTTTTATAAATAATTAATTTAATTAATTCTCTTTCTACATATTAATTATCTAGAAGTTTTTTCCCCCAAATTTTTAGGGTTGCTTGATATGAAAATAAGTAAGTACCAAAGGTAGAACGTGAGGAGTAGATGATTTTCTTCTTCTTAGTTAAAAAAAAGATCATATGACCAGTAAGAAAAAGAGAGAGCGAAAAAAGATAATTGAAAAAAAAAGGAATGGTGGGAAAAAAAGATAATTGAAAAAAAGAGAATGGTGGGCATTTACTTGGGGAAGAATATAGCTGAATTAAGAAGAATATGCCAAAATATTGTAAGTTGTTGCTTTCATTTTTTCTTCGAGAGGGATATGCCACAGTGATGTGCTGCTTCTTTCCCTATGCTAAAGATTAGGACTTAGGGCCATGTTTAGTACGCTGATCTTCATTTTGATGGATTGGGAATGTGATTAGAATTGGAAGTGAGAGTAGGATTGAGGTTTTAAAAATATGTTTAGTACAGAGTAATATTTAAAGGAAAAGTTTCATTCATTTTATTTTATAATTAGTGATTATATGGAAAAATGGGTGTAATGTTTAGTTATGGGTAAAATTAAAATTTATAAAATATTACAAAAATAATTTGGTCAACAAAAAATTCAATCCCTGTATTAGATTTTCAATACTAGAGGAGAGGGTAGTATTGGGCAATCCCAAGTATTACTTAGTCCATCATACCAAACATACTAAAATGTTCAATCCCAATACCAATACTAATCTTAACCCTCTCAATGCTACGTACCAAAGGTAGCCTAGGAGTTCATATCTCAATTTAAAGAAAAAAACGATTTTATACTAAAATATTATATAAAATTTGCAACAAGTTGCATTTCATTTCTTGATGCAGTCACAAAAGCACCGTATGATTGAACGACATTCTTTTATTTATCAATGTTTTCTTTTATTAAAATTATAAAAATTTTATACTAGGCAATGATATATATTATGTTTATTTATCAATGTGATTTATATAACATACCTATGTATGTATTTAATAAAATTCATATATTTTCTGTCATTTTATATTTAAAATTATTTTTTAATTTTATCATCTAAATAAATTTCAATTTGTCAAATTGACCTTTTTATAAAAGTTAATTTAAACATAAATTAAATTATACTAATATAACTTTTATATGAACTTAAGTTTATAAAAGTCAGATAAAAAAAATCACCATTAATCCAAACACATCTATAATTTATAGTTTGGGGTTAAGCACACAAACTTAATTAACAGCTCATAGAGGTTTATTATTATAAGTTTTAAAATTTAAAATAGTACTAAATAATTATTGATTGAGGTAGTAAGCGATTTTATTTTTGTAAAGACAAGAACACAAGTTTAAATAACAGAAAGCGCAGTTTTTAAAAAAAATAAAAACCTTTTGTGCTCTAATTAAATATTTAATAAAAAATATATAATTATCAAATTAAAAATTTTAAAAAAAATAATTACCTTTCAAATAGTTTCCCTTCTCATATAATTAAGATTACTTGCTAGCTAAAATTCTGTCAATGTGTAATATGAATTTTTGTATCAGACCACCAATATCAAAAGTCACATTAGACTCTTAAGTTGTATATATTTAAATCTCAAATCCAAGAGTATAATATCAGTTAACAAAAATTAATTTATCTCTTTATTATTATAATTTCATATAATTTTTAATCAAATTTTATATTCTTTTTATTGGATCCTTACAGTTTTCACAACTATTGACATTAGTCTCCATGATCATAATATATTAATTATGTTTGATGTGGATGCTGAATAAATGACATGTATGTAAGGTGCTACAAAATACAAAATAAAAAAATAACAGATAATTGATTGAGGTAGTAAGTAGTTTAACCCTATAATAATGATAATACAAGTTCAAATAACGAAGAACATATTTATTAAGAGAGGTGAGGACTTTTTATACTCTAAACTCCTAAAGGAACTATACCACAAACATAAAAATAAAAATAAAAACTATTATTCTCATGACTGTTATATATGTAATTTGATTGATTTTGATTTATTCATATTCATATGGCAAAATTAATCTAGAAGCATAATGAGTTAGAACCATGTCTGTAGCTACTAACATCATTTTTTTTATAAATTAATAAATTATGAGTAAAGAGAGTAATACTTTTAATTAATGAACTCTTAGGACTAAATAAAAATAAAAAATTTACAAAAAATTGGTTATTAATAAAATAAAATTATAGCGAGTTGCATATATTAATTTGTTTTCTATTAGTTAAGCTAATAACACGATCACCTACACCCACCATGCACCATCTAAACTATGGTGCACTATGAACTTAAATATATATATATATATATATATATATATATATATATATATATTAAGCTGAAACTATGAACTTATATTTAATGTTATATATATATTAATGTTTAATATTAAAAGACATTAAAAATAGGTGCTAATTTAGTAAAAAATATCCTCTTATCCAAAACTAAATGGGCACCTTTACAAATACAAATATGATATGTAATTTTAAGGGTCCCATATTACATCACTGCCTAATATAGTAATATCTAAGGAAGATCATCTGCTTCCTTGAGTTACTACATCTGCTAATCGAAAGCTACTCTTTAGCCCTATTCTTGGGTTGAGAAATTGATGAAATGATAATTATAATAAGTTGTTTGCTAAAAATTTAAGAGAATTTGATTAAGTAATCGATCCTGATCTCTAGCAATGTGTATAAAAAAAGTCTTATAATAATCTCTAAAACTCTTTTAAAAAATGTATGGTGCGAGAAAATTAACTATTACTTGTGATGGTAGATACAGATTATGTTTAATGTGTAATATGACTTTATAATAATTGCATAATTATTCAATATTAGAATACATTAAAAATAGTTACTATATTATATTAAAAAAATATCTTCTTACTTAGCCAAAACTAACAAGAGCCGGGATTAAAAAAATGTTACAATTACAAATATGATATGTAATTTTCAATGTCCTATTACATCACGATCTAATACAAAATTAGGGAGAAAGACATATAAGAACCATGAAGATATGAGAATCTTAAAATGGTATCTCAAAATGTCTTAATTTCTAAGACCATTCTGAAACTAAAGTGTTTTGTCAAATGACTTAATTACCCTCACATACAAAAAAATTACTCACATACAAATAATTTGTCATTCCTATTTATATAACTATTGGACCACTATATAATATAAGATAGCTATTGAGCTTTAAAAGATATGAACTTGCTAAAACAACTAGCAAATAACATTTTTTCTTAATAAATGAAAAGAACAACTTAATTAGCCACTGACAAGTTATTTAATTATTTGTGTATTTTTTTCATTTGTTATGTGAAAGTTGTTATATATGTGCTTAGTTATTCTACTTATTTCACATATCTTGAGGTTGGATTGTTATCCCATAAATTCCTCATTCTCATGCTTTCCTTCACTCCCTCGTGAATAAAGAACGCTTTTTTATTTGACAATTTTGCCCCCGCCTCTTCCCAATATTTACTTCCGTTGAGTTTTTGTTTTTGTCCGTCCAAGTTAACGGAATCCGACGACAAGGCATGAAATTCGGCGAGAGACAACCAGATCGAGAAAACCCTCCCGGAATTGCGTGATAAGTTCCTCCCTCGCTTACGAGGAACTGAAGAAGAAGTTGAAGCTCTTGGAGCCTCCTAAATCCGCCGGTGACGACAGGCCGTTTAAACGGGCTAGGTTCGATGATGATCCCGCCGCCTCTGGTGAGTCTTCGCCGGAGGAGATTGACTTTAGGAACTCGTTGGAAAGGGAACTCGAGAAATTTAATACCTTCTTTGTTGAGAAGGAAGAAGAGTACATTATTAGATTGAAAGTGCGAATTTTTTCATTCTCTCCTTCTCTTGGCTTAGCAATTACTAAGTTTAAACAGTAAAAAATAATGAATGTTCTGATCTATATGGTTGTCCAGAATTTTTTTGCACACATGTGACCGGAGCCTTATGATATTCTGATTAAACTAAAGTTCATGCCAAATCGCTTTTTTAAGTGTGCTTTGGACTTCCATTTATGATTAGAGAAATGCAGAGCATGGCAGTTCTATACTGGGGATTTGTGTTGTTGCTAATGTTTGTTACGGTTCAAATTCAGGAGTTACAAGATAGGGTTTCCAAGGGAAAGGATTCAAACGAAGAGATGATGAAAATTCGGAAGGAAATTGTGTATTTCCATGGCGAAATGGTCTTGCTGGAAAACTACAGTGCCCTTGACTATACAGGTACCGTCAGTATAACAATCTTAAACTAGTTAAGGACAAGTCTTTTGAAGTGTGAACTAGTGTACTGATTATACGTTTTACGTTTTTAATTCAAGAATCATTAAGATAGAGTCAAGCTACTTTGGTATGTTGAGAGACCTGCTTTTCTTCATTACCTACCTGAAAATTTTGATCCATTTGGGTTGAACAAAATCTAAATCCCTCAACACATGTGTGATGTCTTTGGATTCTATCTATTTTAGTTGGCCCGTAAAAGCTTTACGTCCTTGAATTTGCTATTAAATAGAAGAGATCACAATATTCCTCTTTCAAGGCATACAAGGGTCACATCATCTAAAAGATCATAGGAATGCTAACATAGATAAAGTTTTTACTCTTTCAAGTCAAAAAGGGTGATTCTATTTTAGAAATGCTCCAGCGCTTGGACGACAAATAACTTGCCGTTGGGATAGATTTACTTCTGTAGTGACATGATGGAAAGGCAATACTTTAACCAGTATGTTATCATTTGATTTAACTAAGGGTAAAGGTACAAAACTCATGAAGTCTTACCCTAAAAGCGCTCAACACCATATGGTTTTTTTTAAGTGTAAAAGTAATCATAACGTTATAAAATTGGTGCAAAATGCTAAATTCCGTTAGTTAACTATTAGAGAGAAACTTTTGACTAAAAATATTAACATTAAATGTGGTATAATTATATCCTAACTATCATCATTCATCATCTACCAACTAATATTAATTTATTATTTTAAAAATTTTATTAAAAAATATGGATACTTTGAGAAAAAATTATAAATTTAGGAAAATAAATTAGGTTGAGGTCTTATGCTTACTCTTATTTGTTTTTTAAAATAATAAATTAATATTAGTTGGCAGATGACAGATAATGCTAGCTAAATCATAATTATACTACATCGGTGTTCATGTTAGTATTTTTAGTCAAAAATTTTCTCTCTAACAATCAATTAACGGAATTTGGCATTTTTTGCTCCAGTTTATAATGTTATGGTTACTTTTACATCTAAAAAAACCATATGGTGTTAGGTGCGCTTGAAGTAAAACTTTATATTTATTTTTGTATCTTTACCCTTTAACTAATGTAATTCCATTGGCCATATGTCTGTATGAGCCATAATTCTCAGATACTTGCTTTCCCCGTGCATAGTTACTCTGTTACTGCTGTAAGCAACACTATTTAAAGACCAAATGGTTTTATTGGGGATTTTGTTTCTGTGATCAGCCTGAAGTTGGACTTTCAAGCATGATTGGAGATTGTGTTTCATATATTTACGTCTTATTAACAGCTCAAAATGTCTAATTCTTCCAACAATTTGCTCTGTACAGGACTTGTGAAAATACTGAAGTGTTTTTAACAAGTCTATTGTTATTTGATTTAACTGATGTAATTCTATTGGCTCATGTCTGTATCAGCAGTGATTCTAATTCTCTGATATTCAATTGCGTTTTCACCATGCATAGTTACTCTGTTACTGCTATAAACAATAGTAGTTCTTGAACACATCTGTGATAAGCCTGAAGTTGGTCTTTCAAGCATGACTGGAGATTATGTTTCAATAAGATTTATTATTAGGGCACCTCTATTATTAACTGCTATAAATGTCTAACTGCTTTCTCAATTTGCTCTGTGCAGGACTTGTGACAATACTGAAAAAGTATGACAAGAGAACTGGTGCCCTAATCTGCTTACCTTTCATTCGGAAAGTCTTGCAACAGCCTTTCTTTACTACAGAAATGCTCTACAAGCTTATAAGAGTGGCGAAATAATACTGGATGGGCTATTTCCATTGAATGATACTCCTCAATCTGAAGGGTGTGATGATGGTGTACTGATACTGAACGAACTAGCAGAGATTGTGAATAAGGAGAGCCTTTATATGAAGAGTACCATATCAGCATTACGTGTTTTGCAGGAAATTAGATCTGGAAGCTCCACTGTTAGCATGTTTTCATTGCCACCATTGCAAAGCACTGGGTTGGCAGAAACATGGAAGAAAATTACGGTTCTGGAACAAGCAGCCAAGTAATCTTCTGGATTACATTGATGGTGGCCTAGTGGGTTCTAATTCTCCCTTCCTTTTGTCAATCAAAAACGATGCCACTGGTATGCATGCCTTAGAACACTAACCGGATAAGCTAAATGTGAAGTTGGAGTTGATTGAATAGAAATATAGTTTCTGTAGGTTTCATATGATAATATATCTCTGGTATTCTTAATAGTCATATTTTGATAATTTACTGACGCTCATAGTTACAGAATGTAAGGTAATCATATACTCAATGCATGGTGCTTTTAATAGTCATATTTTTAATAGGGGTTCTATTCTTTCCCTTTCAAGATGGGAAATCTTGTGGGATTGTTGCCGTTGGTGATCGAGCTTTTAATCCTAATCTCTATTTGAGGAGAGATCGAAATGGGTAATTTCAAGTCATTTCCCTTCTCAAAAAGGAAAACATCTATATTACTCCTCCGGTCTTTAATAAATTATCTATTTAGCTAATTGATTAAATTAAAGAATTTAATTAAGTTAGTTAATATGCCATATTTTTTTAAAACATCATAATCATCTTTTTTAATTCTATTTATCCCTCTTTTATTTTATTATTGTGGAGGGAGTATCAATAGAATAATATAAAAAATATTTTTTATATTTAGGACTATGATCAATTTTCTAATTATATCCTATATTAAACATAGGAGGAGTATTGAATATTGTATATCAAGGTCCTAGTGCATGAAATGTATATAAACTAATTCTATAACAAACTGATATTCATAAGGGGAAAAAACATCAAAATTAATTGTATATTCTTTTATTCCTAGCGACAGATTGATACAAGCTTTAAAGATAAAATCACACAGAAACACACAAGCATTAAAAAAAATTACAAATCAAACCAAAGCTACATGAAATTGCAACATCTTATTCGTTTTTGTTTTCTAGCAAAGTGATTACCAAATAGAATCAGATGATGGACAAGGAGGAATAGCCACCTCAGTTACTCCTTCTAGCATCAACAGAACACTCTTCATTGATGGCCGAAGAAAAGCTTCATCTTGAATACACCATAACCCCACTTTCACCATATTCTCCAGCAACATATTATCCACTTCTTCCCCAACCACAAGCTTGTTTAACTCGTTCTGAACAAAACACTTGTACACCCAATTGGATAGAACAATTTGCTCTGGATTCGACATGTTGACCACTAAGCTTCTTCTGCAAAATACAATCTCCAATAGCATAATTCCGTAACTATAAACATCTGCTTTCACTGTTATTGGAGTGTTCTTATTCCATTCTGGAGCCAAATAACCTCTTGTCCCTCTAATTTGAGTGAAGGTTCTTGTTTGATCCGGCATCAAAAGTTTAGCCAACCCAAAGTCTGATATTTTAGCCGTAAAAAACTCATCCATCAATATGTTTTGAGGCTTTATGTCACAATGAATGATGGGAATTCCACATTCTTCATGAAGATACAACAACCCTCTTGCAATGTCGAGTGCTATTCTTCTTCTCTGATCCCAATCTGGACGTATGGTACTATCTCCAAAGATAAGCTTCTCAAGGGAGCCATTGCTCATGTACTCATAAACCAGAAGCCTTTTAGATCCCTGGGCACAATATCCCAGCAAGCGAACTAAGTTTTTGTGATGGGTTTTACCAATGGCTTGCATTTCAGCTTGGAATTCTCTCTCCCCATCTTCAATTAACCTGTGAAGCCTTTTTACAGCAATCAATTTTCTTCCTTTGTGTAAAGTTCCTCTGTAAACTGATCCGAATGAGCCCTTACCCACCTCTTGTTTGAAACCATCTGTTGCTTTCTTCAGCTCATGGTATGAAAATACCCTCAGAGTAATCCCATCGCTCAAGCCTAAATCTCCAATCTCCAACAACCTTTTATAACTTAAAACTCCAATCTTGTAAATTAAATGGCCGGAGATTCCAATAGCGGAAAACAAAACAATACCAAAACCAAAGATGACAACAACGATAAGCACAACTGCTTTCTTGCTAGTACTCTTGATGGGAGGTGGTTGGTTAGGTTCAGTTATGGAAGGTGTATCATTGTTGCTTTTGAGGTTTTGAATTCCCACCTTGAAGTATATTGTGTAGGAGGAGGAGGACACTTGTGTATCTCTTGTAACATATCTTAATGGAGGCTTTTGTTTCTTGCAGCGTTTTTCATCATAAAAGACAGCCCCACAGTAACAATCTTGCAAACAAGAAGATGAGCATTCCTCCTCCTGAATATCTTCCTCTTTATAAGGAATATCGTTCATGTTCATACTTGTCATGGGGACCATGTTATAAAAAGTTGCATTATCTTTCCCACCTTTGCATTCAGCTTCTGAGAAGTTCCTTTTGCATCCAAGATTATGATTACTTGGCTCTATAAACTCAGTTCCGGGAACACAATTGCAATAAGGCTGGTTGTCATTGAAGGTACAATAGCTGTTGAACCCACAAAAACTCTTCACACTACAAAGATTGTCTAAATCTGGCTGTGACCACAACTTCTTAACTTGATGTTTCCGATTAGCGTCTTCAAAATGAGCATAGAGTCGTAAAACTCCATTAGGATGAATAGTTACACGATAAATAGTGTTGTTCTGTTTGAAGCTGCTGTCACCCTCTTTCCAAAGTATTTGTGAGTTGGAACTACTGGCATTTACAATACATAGAGGCTTATAAGAATCTGTGTTGTTGAGTAAAAGATAATATTTGAAACCAGTGCCATAAGAACTATCAGAGGCCCAGTAAGCATCCCAACGTGTGCTATCAGAATATCGTGGATACAGAACAAGGTTTCCATCAGCCTGCATGGAGAGTTGAAACCTTCCAGAAGAATGGTTGTTGTCTGATGAACTAGACACCAATTGACTCGGAGCATGTAGAATTTGCCCCTCTAACATAGTATCAGTTGGGTAATCGAAACTCTGCCAAATGATGTTGGAATTATTGTCGTGTAGAACCAAGTTTCCAGAATCAAGCATGGAAGCAGACGAAACAGTTCCACTATTACTATGAGCAATAATAACCTTGTTTTCTTGCCCTGGATCACCTGTTTGCAGAAGAAACTCACCATTATTGGTTAGAACAAGCCTTGCATTAGAGGAGACAGGAGGATCATCGCGATTTGCCGTCCAAACGATTGTTTTATTAATCCCATCGAACAACCAGATTCCAACTTTGAAGCCATTGCCTTGCGGATAAAAGCCGAATGCAAATCGACCTGAAGGTGAAGGCCATGAAGGGGGATGAGTAGTGGGGGAAAGTGAAAAGCCAAGTGGTATGTGTTGTGTAAATACTGTTTTTTCACATAGAAAATAAACGAAAAAGAGAAAGTAGATATTTGATGCAATGGTAGCCATGGCCACTAAATTGCAGAATCGCCAATGAACAAAAACGATTCCTGCAACGGTGGCTATAATCTCAAAGTCTTTCCTAGTCTTCCCCGAAAGTGTTTGAGAAGTTGCCAGTCTCTGTTTTTCCTAACTGTAGTTTCCGGCGTTAACTTTTGCGTAGTGAAAGGGAAAAAAATTGCTTTCATACTGATATCAACATCCAAGACCCCAAGTCAAAGAAGTGTTTTTGGCAAATCATTAATATTGTAGTAACAATCACGGTATGACCCTGACTTTTCTTATAGAAGACCCCCTTTTTTAATAATTTTTTTTCCAAATTAATTTCTCGCGCAACACAATTTTGTATGACGGTTTCAAAACTTGGTCTCCATCTTAAAAAAATTAGGATATTTTCTAAATAAAAATATAAATTATATAAAATTTCACTGAACATCAACCCATATGAAAATAACCCCGGTCATCCATATTAGGTATACATATGCAAATAACATCAACCCAGAGAGAGAGAGAGAGAGAGAGAGAGAGAGAGAGAGAGAGAGAGAGAGAGAGAGAGAGAGAGAGAGAGAGAGAGAGAGAGAGAGAGAGAGAGAGAGAGAGCTATGCTGCGGGAAAATGAGAAGCGAGGGACTAAAGACGGAGTGAAGAGTGAGGTATACATATTTGGCTAAACGTATTGGATAATATTTTAAAAATAGGCTTATGGATAACTTATAAAAAAAAGTTTTTAAAGAAGAGTTTATAGAAAAAAAATAATTTTAGATAAATGAGTGTTTGGATAGTTGTTATAAAAAGGGGTTTTGTAATTATAAAATTATTAAAAAGGGTATATATGAGAGATGAGAGATGAGAGAAGAGAGAGGATAAAAAAGATAGAGGAGAGAGGAGAGAGGGTTGAGAAGATAGAGGAGAGATGATAGATAGTAGAAAATATAGAGGAGAGATAGTGAAAAAGATAGAGGAGAGATGAGAGAGGGTGTAAGAAAAAATAAAGGTAAAATAGTAATTGAGTAGTTAAAAACGTAGTTTACTGTTCTAAAAGCTACTCTGAACAGCTTATCTGAAACTATTGTTTGGTGTGTATTTGAATAAGATTTTAAAAAAGGGCTTATAAAAAAATGGGTTTTTAGACAGTTTATGAAAAAAGGCTTTTAGAGAAGAGCTTATGGATAAAAAGTGGTTCTGGATAAATGAGTGTTTGGATAGTTATTACCAAAAGGGATTTTGTAATTGGAAAATTACTAAAAAATGTATGTATGAGAGAGGAGAGAGGGTAAAAAAGATAGAGGAGATAGGAGAGAGGGTGAAGAAGATAGAGGAGAGATGAGAGATAGTGGAAAAGATAGAGGAGGGAGGAGAGAGGGTGGAAAATATAGAGGAGAGAAGGTGTAAAAAAAAGTAAGGGTAAAATAGTAATTGAGTAGTTCATAAGTTATTTTACTGTTCTAAAAGCTACTCTTACCAGCTTATCTGAAACTATGATTTTAAACCATAATTTGGTCCAAACTGAGGTTTAGATAAATATGACTGTTTGTTTTAAAATTTCTCCAAACCGAGGTTTAGGCCAAAAGCCCTTTTAAAACCTAAGTATGGGAGTTTCTCAAACAGGCCCTTGGACCAAAAGCCCGTTTGAATAAATATGACTGTTTGTTTTAAAAAAATTTTATACTGAGGTTTGGGCCACAAACCCTTTTAAAACCACGAGTTTAATGAAAACGAAACAGGTCCTAAATTTTACTACACCGATCATCCACCAAATCAGGGGTAGCTAGACAATTTTACATTGGACTAACTAACTATCAGTCAGTAAAAATTGACAAATATAAAAGAAACAGACTTATATCTTATAAGGATGTAAGTTTAATTTTTGTTGTTGTTATGAGGGTTCCTTTAGTAAGCGATTTCGTAAGTCTTTTGCAAACGTTTTCTGAGTCTTAAAGCTGTGTACTGATCTTAATGAGAGACTGATACCGAACCTATCTAAATTTTTTATAACAAAAAAAACTTACAATGAAAATTTTTTAAATATATATTAAAGAATTTTAGACAGAACTACTTCTCAACTGGTTTAGAAATTTAAAATTAATATGCTAATTATTTCCAATTAAACCAATTTTATTTTTCCCCTTCTATTATATCGCCCGATTATTCTAACATATATAGCATTAATAAAGATCAACAGATTAAAACTAAAACAAACTAAAAGCGAATAATAATTTAAATATTTTTATATTTTTTTTCATAAATGGCCCATCTGAGGCCACCAAAATATACATATTAAAAACCCTTAACCTAATTAAAAAAAAAAAAGCCTAATCCTCCACCACATCATTGTTGGAGGTTGTGTCGCTCAAAGGTTTCCTGCCATCATGTCGTCATCGCCTTTACCACCCCGTGTTGCAGGATCCTATCAATCTTGGTTTCTATACAGTTGGCAGGGACTCTCAGAAAGTTTACATTACACTCCTGTAACAAAATTTTCAAAATTAGTTTAAAATAATATTTTATATTAAACAAATAACTGGTATAAAAATAGATTATATAAAAAGTGAGATATTCTAAATGAGTTAGATATCCGATATAGAAAGCGAGACATTCTAAACCGGATTTAAAAAACACTAGTATAAATGAACAATTTTTTTACACTATTATGTGAACATCAGCTATAGATTAATAAATTTTTTACATTTGGTGTGTTTATTATATGGGCATTGTGTATATATATATTAGGCTATTTTTTACACCGGTTATGTTAACGACCGGTATAGATTATGCCACTTTCTACATCAGTTATTTTAATGACCGGTGTAGATTATACTATTTTCTACATCGGTTATTTTAATAACTGGTGTAAAGTGTGCTATTTTCTATATCGTCTATTTTAATAACCGGTGTAGATTATTATTTTCTACACCGGTTGTGTTAATGACAGGCTTAGATTGCAGATATAGATTAGTCATTTCTACACCTTACAATTAGCAAAACCGATAATTTTTGTCATGTTTAAATGTAGGTTTAAAAAACTGTCAGTTCAACGTTTTATTACCCTATCCCCCGAAGCTTCTAAATATACAACTCAAAGAGATAAAAGTAGAGAAAGAATTCAATAAATATATTATTTATTTAATAAAATTGAATATAAAAATTAAACAATTTGAAGAGAAAAATAAAAGAATGTATTACTTGAAATACAAATACTGTTTAGAAGGAATGAATTGAACAAAAAAACTCAGCCCAAAGATTACGCAGCTTCTCATTATCTTGTGTAGGAAATGGGTAAGATTGATCAAACATCTAAAATATCAAATTAAGGCATTACTAGTATATGTTAAATTAACAAGAAATATGAAACTATTAGGAAACACAATTGTACCTCCTCAGTTAGGTCAGTTCTATTTGACAAAATAATATTCATCATATGTCTAACGATATAGAAGTCACACAAGTTGCTTTCTCTGGGCTGCCTTCGACTCTGTAATATTAACATGATAAGAATTATTTTTCAAGAGCAAAACGTGGAGCATAAGACTTAATAGTTTAATTACCTCCGGTATGATCCATTCAGTGTCTCTCATCGGGTTGGCATGCTTAAGACCCCAGGCAATTTTGAACGTCCTCATAGCCCTATGACCAAAGTTATAAGGTTAATAACCCATTTATTATAAAGACCATATATATTACAAAGACCATTATTATGTATACAAGAAAACTCACGAGTTCATAATCTTCTTGACATTGACCCCTGGTTTGTAATGGAAGAAACATAAGAAATTTTTTTTATAACAGTGCTTATATAGGATGACCAATTACCAATGATTGCTGTGGAAATTAATTAAAAAAGAATGAGTATTATCATTAATTAAATACAAAACTTGTATAAAATAAAATAAAATATTACTATTCTTACTCATACATATATGGTGCGAAGAA
Organism: Leucaena leucocephala; assembly: GCA_037074615.1. Classification (NCBI taxonomy): domain Eukaryota; kingdom Viridiplantae; phylum Streptophyta; class Magnoliopsida; order Fabales; family Fabaceae; genus Leucaena; species Leucaena leucocephala. Next base: position 13,731,498 of record CM073537.1, read on the forward strand.
ATTAAATAATCAATTTTGGTTTGACCGAGCCTCCTTGTTATGTATTGAAGTCGCAAAGCTTGAGAGGTCCCTTTTGCATAAATTTGAATTGGGCATAAGAATCTAAACTTATCTTGTTTGTCCTTGAAAACCAATTCAGTTTGCATATGCCTATAGTTAATGCAAACACTTGTTAAATAGTTATAAGAGTTGAATTTTGTTATTACATATATTTATATTTAAGTTAGACTTACATAAAAAATATTTGGATGCACCCAGAGGTCAATTCATCCCTAGAAGTGAGGAGAGATTTCACATCGGTATGGTCAAGAAAGGCTGGAGCCCCTGCGTCGCCCATAACTGAAGCCATAGGCAATGCATCCACATGAAACGTTTTGTCATCTGCCAATCAGATGACACGTTGTATGACACTCAAATTGGGAGGTGTGGGAAGTTGGTTCGGGGAAGACGCGAAATTATTTAAAACAAGATGCTTTGGCCATAATATGAAAGTCCCCTTTGCTTGTATCACTATTTTCATCTCATCAGTGGGAATTAGGACAAGAGCATCTTCAACTGTCACCCTCAATTTATCTTTAGCAATGCGAACTTGGTCTTGTGGAAGTTCAAGAACAGAACCTTGGAGATGTAGAATGGCCTCTAGCAAATCATCTTTGGTGGTTGGGTTTATGGCAGGAGGGGATGACAGTGGTGGTGGTGGTAATAATGGTGATGGTCTAACAAGGGTTAGTCTGAGTGGTAAATAATTCGATATTGTTTAAGCAGGGTCTCGACTTCGAGTCTTAGTGTATGCAGAAAATTCCCGTTGGGAGACTCACCCACTATAACCAGATACGCAATGTGAGTCGAATCCATATATAGTCGAGGCAAAACTCCGGTGAATCGGGTGAGCAAAAATAAATAATGGTAATGGTAATGGGGATGGTGGCGAGGGTGGTAGGGGCTGAAGAGGAGGAGGAGCTGAATACAATTTTTGATGAGAATTTCCAAAATAATCAATCATATGATGCATAATAATCCCATTTAAATTCAATAAACATAATATATTAGTGCAACCAATAAAATAGTCAGGGGTAGCATATTTTGGGCTAGGACTCACTCATATTTAGTCCTAGTTAATATTCGTTTTATAAAAACAAACATGATTTATTTCTATTTTTGTTATTTAATTTTCATTTAATATATTAACAATAGTTTTATAAAATATTAAATCTTAAATATTTAAATATTTGATTTCATTTAAAGGGGAAAAATTGTGAGATCTTCTCCATAAGTATCCTCGTCAATTTCAAATGGGTCCATGAAAATGAGAAGTAAATATTTAAATTTAATTTCATTATTAAAATGAGAAGTAAATATTTTGCTTTGCTAATTCCTTGTTCTTCTCCTATAAAAAAGAAATTAATTGAACAAAGTTAATTTAATAATTGAAAAGAAATAAGTTACTCTTATCCTATGTAACTAAATTTATATATTCAGCAAACCTGATAAGCAAAGTTTGCTCGTAGTGCAAGAAACTTTTTCCATGCTTGATCACTTATGCTTGGGAAGTGGACACTTGGATAGACACTGTCACACTTGCCTCTATAGAGGTGATTCTTGGATTTGAATTGTCAACACTATTCACCAAATTATTTCTAGATACGCTTTTGCATGGCTTGTGTGGCGGGAATATCAAAAAGCATATGTAATAAAAGTACAAAATGTATATAAAAGTTAGAATTAGAAAGATTACCAAATGGATTTATTTCATTCATACAAAGCTCAAGTCAAAGGTTTTTTGGTTCACTACTAAATTCAAATTTTTTTTTTTGATCTATTGATTTCCATTGAGCTAAATCAGTTGGATGATGAAGTGATCCATCACTTAGTTTCTCATCAGAATGCTATATCAGGTTCTTTATATTTGTGACATTAACAAACAAATGCTTAAATCGTATTATTATTCGAAGATACCATAAAACCTTTAATAAGAGTATTTGGTCATCTCATCACAATCACCACCTCATTTCTTCATTTTGTATATTGAAGTTCTACATTTAGGGCACTTATTAAGTCATTCATATTCATTTATGTACAGTATACAATCATTAGGATACGTATGTATCTTATTGTATGACAAACCCATCAGGCGTAAAATTTTCTTCGCCTCATATTAAAGTGTATTGCCTTCAGGAAATGTATCACTCAACAACTTGAGCAACTCATCAAACTATAATCGGTTTAACCATTTCTTGATTTCAAGTTCATCAAACACAACACAAATTTTAACCTTGTATACTCATCTTTATTCCCGAGTACAATGTCATCTCTATATCACTACACAAATTTTAACATATCGAAGAGAACTGTGAAAAAGACTAGAGCCCAATACTATGAAATAAGTTCGGAATTCTATTTCTAAAGTTATTACTTACAACTTCCTCAATTTTAGACAAATGAGTCCTTCTAATTTCATCATACCAAATCCAATTTGTATACCTTATAGCAGGAATGCTCAATCGGTCAATGTTTAAACACTTGACACTATGACAGAAATATAACACATCCTTACTCTTAGGGGCATTTATTTATATCAACAAATTTAAGAAATCTTTCAACCACATTCTCATATTCCTTGTTTATTCTCTTAACTTTCATCTAACTACGATCTATTCTACATCATCATTTAGCATAGTACTAGTCAAATTAATGGGGAATGCCTTTTTTATTTTATAAAAGTTTTGACAAAGTTTCCCTTTAAATATAAATAATCCCAAATAACAAACAATAGCAGTCACTAACTAATAATATTATTAACTAACTGACAAATCAGTTTCAATAATTTCACAATATCAAAGAATTCCCTTTAAAAAAAAATTCTGAATTTGAAACGATAACTCAAATGAAGTTGATTATCAATGAAACTTGATAATCAAACTTCTCATTAACCAAAGCTTTTAACTTAATTTATAAATTTTTAAAATAATTCTCACATTGCTTAAATAAAAAATAACACAAAAATACTAAATATATATCTCAAAATTAAAAAATCAATATAGCATAAAAAATAATTTCACAACCAAACTTCTATTACTATTTCAATGATATCTATAAAAAATAAACAAGCAATTCATACTAATGAGTAACAAAAAATTTTAATCACAATAGTTTGTAAGACAAAAATTACATATAACAATAATGTAAATATATGAATCATTATAACAACAAAAATTAAGTCTTCAAACGCAAGGAAACACAACCCATATCATTATTGTTTAAATACAATAAAATATTGAAAAATCATAAAAAAGACAGAGAACGATGAGAAGGAAACCTACGATAAAGGCGTAGCGAACAATGGTGAAGATGGCCATGAATATGACGAGCACGATGGAGGGAAGTGGTGGCACCGAAAATTGAAGAGAAATGACTAGACTTTGCTTCTTGTTGACGTTGCTAGTGATGGGGCACGGCAAAAAAACCACAAACAATTGTAAAAAGTGAAATTGTGAACTAACTCGCGATAGGATTTTTTAAATTTTAAAAGTTTTTAACGGTATTTTTGTATAAACACAATTAAAACCCCGTAATTTTTATCAATGTGGTATTTTTGGCTATGTTGGGATACTTTTCAGGGCAATTTTTCAAAAATAAAGTTGTGAAAAATATTTTTAATATCATTTTATTTACAAAAATATTACTGTATTTTTTTAACGTGGTTTTTCAATAAATTACCGTGAAAGCGTTTTTTGTTTAGTAGTGTATAGATAAAAGTTGCCATTTTCACAACTTTGACGTGTTTCAAAGATAACCTAAATTTTCAACATTCAATTATCGGTCAAGATTGAAAATTCATAGCACCGAATTAAATGTCACAAATAAATGAAATAATTAATAGGAACTACACATTCCAAAGGTTTGTTGCCATGGCTTGTCCCTTCTTAAATTGCCGTGTTATCACAGCAATACTAATTAAATTAGTTGGGCTTTTATAATTGATGAAATTAGAAAGATAACCCCCAATATGGTTGGAATTCAATTTTATTTTAAAAATTTGTGGCATCGAAAAACAAAATGACTTACTAGATAGTACTCCTCTGCAGCTTTTTATAAGTAACAATCAACAAAATTATGCCGTTTAAAATATTAGTTAAAAATAATAAATATATAATATATATACTTATTTTATCTCAAAATATTAAATTATTTTAATTAATTTGCGTTGTTAAAAAAATAGTTAAACTTAGTTAAAAATAATATATATGTAGGAGATATATTATTTTTAAATATACCTTCAGTAGTTAAGTGAGAGAGTTATAATGAGTAAAATGATGAGAGAAAAATAGGTAAAAAAGCATATATTGTTTAGACAAATTTAAAAAATATCTTATAAAATGGGACAAGCCAATTTTTTTTGGTATTAAGAATAAGCCAATTCAAAGAAATGGATCTTCTATTTTGGGATGGAGGGAGTATGTTTCTTTTTTTCAATTATACCTTTGTCTATAAAGAGAGTGTATGAAAGATAACGAGTGAAAATTTATTACAAAAAATAATAAGTTTAGCACTTTAATATAGGTAAAAATAGAAAAATCAGTTTAAATTTTAGATAAAAAAAATTTGTTCCTTATTTTTAGAATAACTTCTATAGGAGAGATTGTCATGTATAAAAATAATTGGAGGGAATATTTATGAATAATTGAATATGGAATTATTACTCCCCTAATTCTTATTATAGATCATTTCTAACTAATTTTTATATATTAAGAAATAACAGTTAAGTTATTAAATTTATTTTAAATTGATATTTTTTTTATAATTTACCTTTAATATGCTTTGTACTATATATTCTCTCACCGTTTTTCAAAATTAATAACGAGAATAAAATGGTAAAACACTAATTAAGGAATTAATTAGAAATTTTTATTTGATACTAAAATTATTTTTAGTTAATACCTTATAATAAAAGTACTCGAGGGAGTAGCTAGTCTCTCGTGACTTCATGCATTGTCATAGTGTGAAAGGTGATGCCCAAAATTGATCAATTCAATTCTCATCCCCCTTGGAAAATTCTCAGCACCAAAGTAATTGTCACAAATAAATCAACGAATGTACTAAAAGCAACAAATTTCAAATGCGTGGGGTCCAATTTGTTTATTGCATTTGCTTGTCATTTTTTAATCGCGGTAATCACTTTACAACTGATAACAAAAAAATCACTTTTCAACTGAAAATGTCATACCTGCCAGTTATTTTTGGCCTGTTTTAATGGTTTACAAATCGTCAAGTTTGCAGCGTCATTTAAACCCTAAATTTGTACTTGACATATTTTAACTCTAAAATAAAGAATAATATATTTAATAGATTTCTTAAAATAATTATAAAATAATTTATTTTAAAAAAAAACTCCTTAAATCTTTAATATATGATTTAATTTTGGTTCTAAATATAATATCTATTTCTTATATTTATTATTTTTTTTAAATTGTCCTTATTAATACTTCCTCAACTATAATCAAGTAAGAGAAGGATGTAGGGAGTTAAAGAAGATAATTATAGTATTTTAGATAAAATATGCTATATTAACTAATTTAACTAATTTTTTTAATTCAATTAAATAGAATTTAAATTAAAGATAGATAGAATATATGGTAATCACTTTACAACTGATAACAAAAAAACTCACTTTTCAACAGAAAATGTCATACCCGCCAGTTATTTTTGACCTGTTTTAATGGTTATAAATTAGGGATAAAAATAGGTCAGGTAGCTTTTCAGGAGCCTATAGTTTAGCCTGTATAGAATTTGACATGGCCTAGTTTGTTTAGAAAAATATACAGGCTTAGGCTTGTATAAAAGCCTGTTCTCTTTAATAGGCCAGGTTCAATCTTCTCAAAAAACTTGTTAGGTCTGTCAGGCGGCCTGAATCTATTATTAAAATATATTTAATATAGAAATAAAATAAGCGGGTGTTGAACCCACTACCTATTGAATACAATATAAAAATTAGACCATTGAACTAATATATTTTATTATTAATTTTATTATTACATTATAAATTTAAACTCATTCCTATAGTTTATCTGGACAATAACACTCTACAATCTAAATCGAATTATAGCTTATATTTTGTTACTCTGTAAGTAGAATTACACTCTACTTATGTATATTATAGCTTATATTTTGTTGCTCTATAAGTAGAATTAACACGCTTTTTAACAGGCTTTAGGTTAGGCCAGATATTTATATAGACCAGGCTTATGTAAAAAAAATAGCCTATAATAGGCTACAGGCCAAGATCAGGCCAAATTATTACTTAACAGGCCTAGCCTGTTAAGGCTAAAATCTGGCTTGACCTAGCCTATTTCCATGCCTATTACAAATCGTCAAGTTTGCATCATCATTTAAACTCCAAATTTATACTTGACATATTTTAACTCAAAAATAAAGAATAATATATTTAATAGATTTCTTAAAATAACCATAAAATAATTTTTTTAAAAAAACTCCTCAAATTCTTAATATAGGATTTAATTTTAGTTCTAAATATAATATCTATTTCTTATATTTATTAACTTTTTTAAAATTATCCCTATTGATACTTCCTCAACTATAACTAAGTAAGAGAAGGATAGAAGGAGTTAAAGAAGATAATTATAATATTTTAGACAAAATATACTATATTAAATAATTTTTTTAATCTAATTAAATTAATTAAATAAGATTTAAATTAAAAATAGGTAAAATATATGGGATAGAATAGGGATCTTGTAGGATAGTGTAACTGTTATGAAAAATGAACAGCTTGTGATGATGAGTGGCTCATGGGCTCATAGAACACCTTTCTACATGATCATAATTAGAAAACGGTACAAATGAATAGCTGAAACCTAGTAAGATCGACATATAAACCTAATAATGTCAACTTGATATACCATCAATGGGTTTGAGTTGTTCACTTTGTACCGTTTGCTAATAATGCTCACGCAGAAAGGTGCTCTACCAATCTTAGAAGCATTCGTCATCATAAGTTATTGGTTTTTGATCTAGTTACACTATCCTATCCGCAAAGGTCCTTTTTTCGTACAATCTACTTAAGATATATACATGGATTGATCAAATCAGATTCACTAACAAAAATAACAGCAAAAGCATTAGATCTATATACGCATACTCCACAAATATTCAATCATATAGACTCGTTTTGATTAATTTTTAGAAAAAGATTTATTATAAAAGTATTTTTAAATTGATTTTGGATAAACTCTTATAGAGAATAGCTTATAAGAAAAAGTGATTATAAATAAATGAGTATTTAGATTATTATTACCAGAATAATTTTTGTGATTGGTAAATTACTAGAAAGGGTATGAGATGAAGAAAAAATGTATCATCATTGTGTAGCATCAGCAGCGTCTTGTCTCATATCTCTCTCTCATATTCAAATATCTCTTCGGCAATGAGGAGGAGGAGCATTTGAGTAATGATGAATGGAGGAGGACGAAGATAACCGAGACCACCAACATGACGATGCTGAAGAAGATGGAAGAGCATCACGAGCATCTTCTTCCTCCAGCAAGACAACACCCTGACGATAAAGGAACTGAAGACGACAGAAGCAACGACAAAGGAAAATGACGAAGACCAGATATGCGACGCTGCCCTGACGATGGAGAACCAGATCTACGACGACGGAGGAGCTGAAGACAAATAGTAAGAGGAGACAGGCAGAGGGAGGAGAAGGGGAAGGAAGAAAGAGAGTAAAAAAATAGGGATAAAATAGTAATTAGATAATCTATAAGCTTTTTTAATATTTTAGAAACTATTCCTAAGAGTTTATCCAAAATTATAGTTTGGTCTATAAGCCTTTTTGAATAAATATAGTTATTTATTTTAAAATTTATCAAAATAATAGTTTAGGTCAAAAGCCTTTTTAAAATATAATTTTGTTATTTCTCAAACACAATATATCACCATAACAATCATTCATCAATGAAGGAGCAACGGGTGTTCTAGGCAATCTTATTTTTTAAGAAAATAAAATCATTGATGCTGCCAATTTAGCAAAGGCAATCATATTATACAATGAAAAATGGATCTACTCCTCTATTCTTTAATATAAAAAATTAATTGAAAAATTAATTTTAATTTTAAATAAAATATTTATTTTATATATTTATTATTTTTTTAAAAAATTATTTCTATTGATATTTTTTTTATAATAATTAAATAAGAGAGGGAGGGAGAGAGTTATAGAATATAGTTTAAGTATTTTAAAAAAATATATCATATTAATTAATTTAAATAATTTTTTTAATTAAATTAAATTAGTTAAATATGTTAAAGTTTGGGGAAATCACTTGAGATTTGGCTAGCTATCTCTATTTAAAGAAGCGAAGCGCGTTGAATGAGAAAGAAGAAACCTTTGGTGGACTCTCGACGTGTGCTCTTCATCAGTACCAAATTAGCCCTAGATTCAAAGTATTGACCTTCAATTTACGACCTTTCCTATCCTTTGCTTCACAATCTCTTGTCCCTACCACGTACGAATCCTTAGTCTATATTTGTATAGAGAGAAAAGTTGGGAAAAATAAGAGAGAGAGAATATTAGGAAATTTTTTTAAAATAATAAAAAAAATTATTATTTTTTGGAGTTTTCCTAGTATAATTTTTTCTCTAATTTGCATCACATCCAAACATAGGGTTAGTTTTGCCTTCGTGTTAGAGAATAATCAGGAGCTATAGTTTAACCATATTCATATATTTGTAATTTATATTCTGTACACGTTGTAACCTCCCTCATATCTCTCCCGCATATCACTCCTCCCATATCCCTCATATCTCGCAAACTCTCTCTCATGTAACGTGCATATCATTGTGTATATATGAACAACTTTGGTGCACTGGTTTGGTGTGCCATCAATACATTTTCCTTCTCTAAAATCTGACTTGGTATCAGAGCGTGAACAGCCACGATGTCCGCTGTTTCCTCAAATCCAGATGATGGCTCCTCTCCTTCAGTTAACACACATCACAGAAACTACTCCCTATTTAGTTCATCTGCACAAACCACTACTATCAAGTTGGATCGCAGTAATTACCTAGTATGGGAATCGATTGTCCTTTCTCTCATTGAAGGCAACCGTCTTGAATCTCACATCAATAGTGTGCAACAGCCGCCACCTCGTCTTGTCCCTGATGCAGCAGGGACCCGGCCAAACCCGGCCTATAATGAATGGTTTTCAATTGACCGATTACTCGTTGGCTGGCTCCGAAACACAATAGCCCAAGATATTGGAGCTCAACTCCTGCACTGTCAAACTGCTGAAGAACTCTGGACTGGTGCACGAGATCTCACCATGCATCGACCAAGGCCCGTGTCATGGTCCTCAAAACTGAGTTGCATAACACACGAAAGGCTGAATACCTTGGTAAGATGAAGAATATTTCTGATCAACTCACACTCGTAGGCTCACCAATCGGCAGTGATGACTTGATTCTTCACACTCTCAACGGCTTTGATGCTGAATACAACCCAATCGTCGTCAAGCTCACTGACCAGTATGATCTCTCATGGGTTGAAGCACAATCCTCTCTTCTTGCTTTCGAAAGTCTCCTTGAGCAACTTAACCAATTGTCATCATTGTCCATTCATCCCTCTGCAAACTATGCTGCTCATCCTGGTGCTTCACCTACTAACAACTTCTCTGGACGTGGTAACTCACGAGGAGGCAGACCCCCTCGAGGTACTCCCTGGCGAGGTGGTCGACGCGGTGGTCATAACAGAAATAATGATGGAAATCGCCCTTTCTGTGATCTGTGCAAGCGATATGTCCATAAAGTGGTCAAGTGTTTTTGACGCTTCGATCGCTCATATGAAGGCCCGACGGGTGACTATAGCCACCATCCTCCTTCTCAAGCCCTAGCGGGTGACTATGGCCACCCTCCTCAAGCCTTTTATGCTTCTCCAGAAACAGTGACAGACCCTTCTTGGTATATGGATAGCGGAGCAAATTACCACGTCACACCATATTCTGACCAACTTGAGCAGTTCACCAGTGTTGATAAGTCAAATCTCGTTACTTGCTAGGGTAAACAGGTTCCTGTTGTTGGCTTAGGTACAGCGTCTGTCCCGTGCTCTTTATCTACGATTTCTCTCAAGAATGTGTTGCTTGTTCCATCTACTACTAAAAATCTCATGAGTGTGCATAGATTAATTGATGATCATGGTGTTGATGTAACCTTTACTGACTCTGGTTGCACTGTGAAGGACAAGAAGATAGGTCGACTTCTGATGCAAGGAGCTCCCAAGCAAGGCCTTTACCCAATAACAAGCAAGCTTAGACCTCAACCCAGAGCTTATGTGGCACGTTATACAGCTAGCACAAACGCTGATTTCACTCGCTGGCATCACGCTTTGGGACACCCAGCCAATAAAGTCCTCAAATCTATTATGAATAAGTGTAACCAAAATCTTCCAATAAATGAAAACCTTGTCTGTGAGGCTTGTCAACTTGGAAAGTCCAAATTTCTCCCATTTTCTAATTCCATGTCTCATGCTTTATCTCCACTTGAACTCATTCACACAGACTTGTGGGGACCCGCTCCTCTTCAATCTTCCAATGGGCACCATTATTACATTCATTTTATTGATGATTTCAATCGCTATACATGGATATATCCACTAAAGCATAAAGGAGAAGTGATTAATGCGTTTACACATTTTCGGGCTCTTGTTGAAAATCAGTTCAATACCACCATCAAAGCCATTCAATGTGATAATGGGACAGAATACAAGCTGCTAATCCCTCTCGCTCATAAAGCAGGAATCAAACTACGATTTACATGTCCCTACACGTCTGCCCAAAATGGAAGGGCTGAGAGAAAACATCGACACGTTGTTGAAACTGGTCTCACGTTATTGTCACACGCCAGATTACCCCTCAGCTACTGGGTAGACGCATTCAACATGGCTGTCTATTTAATAAATCGGTTACCCACTCGAGTGCTTGGTGGCAAAACTCCATTATTTACACTGCACAAGATAGAACCTGACTATAAAGAGCTCCAGCCATTTGGGTGTGCCTGCTACCCTTGCCTCAAGCCATACAATGAACACAAGCTTCAGTATCACAGCCAGAAGTGTGTCTATCTCGGCCCTTCCTCTCAACAAAAAGGGCATAAATGCCTTAGTGCCTCTGGAAAAATATTTGTCTCTCGGCACGTGGTTTTTGATCCCTTTATTTTTCCCTTTGTCTCAGGCTTCTTAAATCGCAGGTCTAGCGCCAGTGGGGATGCTTGCACGGTTCCTATGTTCATTCACTCTACTGCTCAATCGTCTGATGCACCATGTCATGAGCAATCTTTACAAATGGACCCTGGGAACAACCTGCCACCTCAGCCCAGCTTAACGAGTCCCAGTTCTCTCCTTCCACAAAGTCCAATATGCGCAAGTCGAAGTACTTCTACTTCACCCGCTCCGCTTGCATCTTCTGGCCTAGTCCAGGATGTGCCCACAAGTCCTATTAATACTCATCAAATGATCACTAGGGGCAAGGCAGGAATCCACAAACCTAAGTATCCATTCATTGGGCTTTTACACTCTGAAGGTCCAAGTGCTCTCCTTCATCATGCAGAGCCTACTTAAACAAGCAACGCTCTCCTCTCACCCTATTGGAAACATGGGATGACGGAGGAGTTCCAAGCTCTTTACTGCAACAAAACTAGTTGATTGTCGATGGGTTTTCAAAAAATAAGTTCAATCCCGATGGTTATCTCTTGAAACCAAAAGCTCGTCTTGTCGCCAAAGGCTTTCAACAAACTCCAGGAATTGACTATGGTGAAACTTTCAGTCCCGTTATCAAGCCGGCAACTATACGAGTGGTGCTCACCATTGCAGTAACCTTCAACTGGGACATAAGGCAACTTGACATAAATAATGCCTTCCTAAATGGGTTCTTGACGGAAGATGTGTACATGCGACAACCCGAGGGCTTTGTTGATCCACGAAGACCCACTCATGTCTGTAAACTCATCAAGGCTCTCTACGGGTTAAAGCAAGCACCGAGGGCTTGGTTTGATCCCCTAAAAGCAACTCTGATGTAGTTGGGGTTCACAAATTCTAAGAGCGACGTCTCTCTCTTTACACTTCAAACGCACAGGCTGACTGTGTTTGTCCTCGTCTATGTAGACGACATTCTAGTAACTAGCAATGACACCTCGTATCTAAAATCATTCACTCACAAGATGAACACGCTCTTCTCACTCAAAGACCTGGGGCCAGCTTACTATTTCCTTGGTCTTGAAATCCACAAAGACCGAACAGGTCTATACCTAAGTAGGCAAAATATGTTCTTGATCTCCTAAGAAAATATGGGATGCTAGACTGCGCTCCTGTAACTACACCTATGGTTATCGGTAGACAAATATCTCTCACTGACGGTGAATTAATGCCTAATCCAACATTGTACCAACAAGTGGTTGGTTCCCTTCAATATCTCACAACCACTCGTCCTGACATAGCATATGCGGTTAACAAACTCAGTCAATTCCTTTCTCAGCCACAAACCACCCACTTTCAAGCAGTAAAGAGAATTCTACGATACCTAAAGGGTACGTATCGACTCAGTCTCCACTTGAAACCAGTCACCACTTTACAGCTGCACACATACACAGACGCGGATTGGGCAACGGACATAGATGATCGAAAATCCATGGTTGGCCTCTGTACTTACCTGGGAGGCACGTTGGTGTCCTGGTCCTCTCGAAATCAACGTGTCGTGGCGAGGTCAAGCACGGAATCTGAGTATCGTGCTCTAGCAGACAGGGCTGCCGAGTCCAAGTGGCTCACTTCCTTACTCACCGATCTCGGCCTCTCCCTCAAACAACCAACCATCATGTGGTTTGATAATATCAGTGCCAAGGCTCTAGCGGCGAACCCTGTTCAGCATGCTCGAAGTAAGCACATCGAAATTGTCGTTCATTTTATTCGTGACATGGTCCTTTCTGGTTCCATCAATATTACATACGTTCCCTCCAAGTACCAAGTTGCTGACAGTCTCACAAAGCCGCTGTCGTGTTCTCAGTTTCAGCACTTTCGGCGCAAACTCGGGCTATCTATTACACCCTCTCGTTTGAGGGGGAATGTTAGAGAATAATCAAGAGCTATAGTTTAACCATATTCATATATTTGTAATTTATATTCTGTACACGTTGTAACCTCCCTCATATCTCTCCCGCATATCACTCCTCCCATATCCCTCATATCTTGCAAACTCTCTCTCATGTAACGTGCATATCATTGTGTATATATGAACAACTTTGGTGCACTGGTTTGGTGTGCCATCAATACATTTTCCTTCTCTAAAATCTGACTTTCCGCTACACTCTCTTCAACCATTGTCGAACTCGCAAATTGTGGCATGTTGAGGAACGACATAGGGAACAACTGCTTTGAATGGAAGGGTGGATGACAAAGCAAGGAGATGATGCTAGAGATAAATCAAAGGGTAAAAGCTCAGAGGTTTGGTGAAAAATGAAAGGGCGTGAGGGTTCTAAAGACTTGTTTTTTTTTTTTTGCTTACCTGATTTATCGGAGTTTTGTCCCGACTACATCCAGATTCGACTCGCGTCACGCACCTGGCTATGGTAGGCGAGTCTCCTAACAGGGATTTTCTGCATACGCCAAGGCTCGAACTCAAGACCTCGCTTAAGCGATAGTGAGCCGTTTATCACTCAGACCAACCCCCTTAGTACTTTTTAAATAAGACTACTTGACGGTTATTTGAAAACAAGCGACAAAATATAAACTAATTTGACAGTTATTATCTTAAATATTATCTTCAACTGGCCCCTTTAGTTTAATTTATAGAGAAGAATTTATAGGAAAAAAATATTTAAAAGTAATTATAGAGAAGAGTTTTTGGAAGAACAATTATTTTGAAGAAATAAATGTTTGGATAGTTATTACTAAAATAATTTTTTTGATAAGTAATTACTAGAAAGAGCATATGATAAAATAATAGAGAAAAAGATAGGGACAAAGTGGTCATTATACAGCTTAAAAGTACTTTTATCACTTAGAAGTTATTCTCATAAGTTTATCCGAAACTATAATTTTAAACATGATTTAGCCGTTTAGTCAATAAGCTCTTCTAGGTATTTGATGAATGTTTGTTTAATTTTTAGGCTAAAGTAAAAACATTTTTCAAACAATAGTTTTATCCTTGTTCAAACAGGCACTAATTGACAGTTATTTATAAAGAAAACCGTCAAAATGTAATAAATTTCTAGAAATTAAAAGAAAAAACTATTTGACAATGTTTTTAAATAACTATCAAATATTTGACCATACTTATTTGACGGTTAACATAATAAGTATTAAAAAAGTCCTTGCTCAACCTCTGTCTCAGACTACTTGACACTTATATTTAACCGACAAGTAAGAGGCGTGAAAATTGTACGCAGTAGCAGTAGCTAAGATATAAGTAAATACAAACTTAAATGTGGATGCACAATTACTTATGGATTGATACTTATGCAAAAAGCTCCATAATTTTGAAGATTATCAAGCAAGTGGGATTGGAGACGGAGGAATTGGGATATCTTTTAACCCTTCCAACATCAAAATCACATTCTTCATGGAAGGGCGTAGAGACAAGTCCTCTTGGACACACCATAACGCTACCTTCACCATTCTCTCCAATGTCCTCCATTCCACATCTTCATCTACTGCTACTTTCTTCAATTCCCCTCTCACAAAGCAATTATACACCCAACTTGAAAGCATCATTTCCTCTTCTGAATGAACATTCACATCTATGTTCCTTCTGCAACATATGATCTCCAACAGCACCACGCCATAGCTGTATACGTCTACCTTAACAGATGCTAATGCATCTCTCTGCCGTTCAGGTGCCACATAGCCACTTGTTAATGCCATTGTTGAGTGTTCTGGCATTGATAGCCTTGCCAGTCCAAAATCAGATATTTTTGCTGACCACGTATCATCCAAGAGAATGTTTTGAGGCTTGATATTGCAGTGCACGATACAAACTTCACATTCTTCTTGTAGATATAAGATCCCCCTTGCTACATCCAATGCAATTTTGACTCTTTGTTTCCAAGATAGATGCATCTCAGCCTTGAACAGAAAATCTGCCAGAGACCCGTTTCTCATATATTCGTAAACAAGAAGCTTTCTTGAACCATCAATGCAATAACCAATGAGCTGAACCAAATTTCTGTGATGAGTTCGAGCGATTGCAGTTATTTCAGCTTTAAATTCTCTTCCTCCTTCGTCAATAACATCATCTAGTTTCTTCACAGCAATCATTCTAGTATTTCCTCCAATTGTCCCCTTGTAAACCGCACCAAAAGATCCTCTACCGATCTCTTCTGTGAAGTTTCCTGTTGCATTCGCCAATTCATCAAAGGAAAATGTTCGTAGACTACAGTCCTCAGTGAATTCCAGATTCCCACTCGTAGATAGCTTTGTGTATGAATAGGTTTTATGCATGTAAATGAAGAAAATGGACGTTGCAAAGAATAAACAAAGGAATGAAATTGAACCTAGAGTGATGACCAGAGTCAAAATCAGATTTTTCTTGTCATCAACAAGAACCTCTGGCTTCTTCGGTTTTGAAGGAATGGTATTTGTTGAAGGCAACTTGAAGAAGGCTGTGGTTGAGACATTATGATCAATTCTGCCATATCTAAGCGGAAGACTATACTTTTTGCACATTCCATTTTCGTGTAACACTGCCCCACAATCACAGTCTTCCTTGCAAGACTTCCCACAAGCGTCCACTTCCAATGGTATGACCAAATAAGGAACAAGGCTCCATTGCACATCTTGTAAGGGAACAACAACGTGCAACATCTTTGGATCTTCACTAGTTTTACAGGCATCTTTGCTCCTTTGCTCGCAGTTCAAGAACATGATGCTTTTATTCCCATTAATCATGGGCATGAATCCAGGATAACACTTACAAACTGCTTCACTGCCATTCATAGAGCAATAACTGTTGAAACCACAAATGCCCTTGACTTCACATTGATTAGATATAGCATGCCACACGGGTTGAACATTGAATCTAGTATTCTTCTCAAATGTGTGAACATACAATCTAAAGTTACCGTCCAAATCCAATGTTGCACGATAGATAATTAAGCTTGTGTTGCTTCCAAGATAGTTGCTACTATTGGCCAGAACCTTAATGGCATTTCCATTATAGCTTTGGCAAATTAGAAAGCCTGTAAGATTAAGAGTAAGCAGTGAGACCTTTGGCTTTAGTTGAATAGTTTCTGGGACCCAGTAAGCATCTTCTGCTTCTTCATTGTTCATAGGGTAGGCAACAAGATTTCCATCATCCTGCATTTTGAGAATAAAATGTCTATTTGCAGAGATGAGTTCTTGTCCCGAAGATAAATTCTGACCTCCTAATATGGTGTCGCGGGGGTAATCAAAGCTTTGCCAGATGACACTATGGCTTTTATTATAAAGCACAAAATTCCCAGAATCAAGCATAGATGCTGAATCTGCAGGCTCAGACGCATTAGCAATATTGACAACTTCCATCTGTTTTGGCTCGTTTCTAAGCACAAGTTGACCTTCTTTGGTTAATTCGATTACTGAATCAGAGGAAGCAGATAGATTTTTCAGGTCATCAGGTGTCCAAACGATTGTTCCTTCTTGTTCACCCTTTAGCCTTATTCCAACAGCGAAGCCATTATCTTGTGGATGAAATCCGAAGGAAAATAGACCAGACGGTGACACCCATGAAGTAGAATTCGATTTTGGGGAGAGAGAATAACCCAACTTTATGATGTTGGAATCATTTTTTTCAGCACTAACCTCGACTGCAGATAGAACCGCAAATACTAAGAACAGAGCTATGGGGGCCATGGATATGGTATGGTGCGAGAAGGGACGAGAGGAGGGAGACAAAATTTATGAAACGAAGGATATTAAGTTTGGTCGGTGGAAAACTGATTTTTAGTAAAATATTGAGAAAGAGGAAAAAGAGGAAAGACATCAAAGCACGTAAGCTATGGGAACGACTCACGAATGAAGACTTTGACTTGCTTTCATGTATTGACTGGGCTTCTGCCCCCGGGAAACAAGGGGTGTAAATTTCCAGGAAGGACGATGGGTCATCCACCGCGGCAAGAGGCCTCTTATGCCCTCTCTAAACCCCTTCAATTTTCATAAACTCCTCAATAGATTTTTTCCTTTTTCTTTGCATCATAAGATTTTACGTAAAATAAGTAATATTTTAATATTTTATAGGTAAACAAATGATACATTTTATATTTTTCAAAGAAAATAAATCGATTACACAATTTTAGAATATTTTTCTTTGAAAGATCATAAAAAATTTAAAATTTTACTATTTTTTGCCCATGAGATACCAAAACGTCATCCATTTTATGTAGAATTTAATTATACAAAAAAAAAAGAAAAATATTTAGAAAATTAGGGTATTACAAGGAGCATTAGAGAAGGGGTATCAAAGGACCCTTGCCTATCGACCAGTCAATAGAAGAAACAGAATGTGAAATTTGGAATATGCTTTTGAAGATAAGTACAAAAATGTGAAATTTGGAATATGCTTCTTCAGTATTTAATATGTTATTTAATTAAATAGTTAATTTTGATCCTAAATATAGTACATATTTTTTACCTTTATCAATTTTTTTAAATTACCCATATTTATATTTATTTAACAATAATCAAATACAAGAAGAAATAAGAGAGTTAAAGAAGATAATTAAATTATTTTAGAAAAATCATATCATACTAACTAATTTAACTAACATCTTTTCTTTAATATAATTAAATTAGTTAAATTATATCTTATATCAAGAATAAGAGAAATATAAAATATATTTTCAATTGTCCAATGTTAATTAGCTTGCTAAAACAGCACTGGAGCCATGGGTCTGCAAATTATTAGACTAGGTTCACTTATGGAGCTTTTGCAGTTGGTCGAAGCAGGGTAGTTTGTAGGGGTGTTCATGGTTAGGGTTAGGTAGGACAACCCCTGCCCAGTGTCTTGCCCGAAAAAAATATGGGATACATTTTGTAGCCCGATGCCCTGTCCTGCCCAGTAAAAGCCCTAACTATTTTGGGCTGGATATGGGCGGGCTGGGCATGCCCAAGTTATGATGCCATGCTCATGTTGTGGAAAAAAATCTGCAATTATAAATTTCTAAAATAATACCATATTCATATGTCTTCAAGAGTTAAATAATATCTATAATCCACCAAAAATAAGGTAACAAAAAAATAATAATTAAAGTCTTGAAATTTATTGCATATAAAAAAAACCTTGAAGTCTAAGTAGTTTGTAATTACAACTTTAAATCAATTTTCCAAATGTTAACAAGGATGAAGTATCTAAAAAAATAAAATAAATAATTATAATTTGTAATGTAATAATATTATAATTAGTAAAGTTAAAAAAAATTAATATAGTTATAAATATTAAAAGATGCAACTTATATAGTTAACTACTTATATTTCTAAAATGACACTTTAGTCACCAGTAACTATCATATTCTCCCTTCCAATTGTAGTATCTAGGGAGAAAAGTAAAAAAATAAAAAAGGGGTGCTCATGGGCAGGGCAGGGCAACCCCCCTGCCCGGTGCCCAGTCTGAAAAAAATATAGGCTGTATTTTGCAGCCCAATGCTTAGCCCCACCCTATATTTATCGGGATAGGCAGGATTTTTTTTCGCGGGCTCAGGTAGACATATCAGGCCATGGGCTTTATAAACAGCCCTAATAGTTTGTTTGTTTGTTTGTTTGTTTGTTTTGCTTACGTTCATTTTCTTTCTGGTTTGTTTTTTGTTTTGCTTGCCATTAGCTTTTGTTGAAAGGCTAATAGTACTATCAAAATAAAATTATAGAGATTAATAGTATTAATAGATTAAAATTAAAAAATTTAATAAGAAAAAAATAACATAGGTACCAAATTAAAATTAAAAAAAACATAGGTATATGTAGAATATTTTTTCCTAAAAGAACACCATTAATAAAAAAATGCTCAATTTAAAAATTTAAATATTGACAAGAGATTCTCAAAATTTTTATATTAAATTTATTTTTTTAAAAAATAATAATAATTGACACCAAAAATCATTATTTATGACTAAGAGTATTACTGTAAGAGGACTGAATGATGTTTTATAAATTAAAAAACTAAACTTAAACTTTGTATAATGAAAAAACTAATTGTTATAATGAAAAAAACTTATCAGTTCTATAAAAAAAATTGGGAGTTGAGATGATAAAAATAGAAATAAAAATTTTTAGATTATTTTATCCTAATTATAAAATTTCTAGATAACTTTAACCTTTTCCAAATCATATAAAAATATTTTAGACTATTTTATCCCCAAATTATAAAAAAAATATAAATTTTATATTCAATTTTATCTTATCAAATAAATTTTTAAAATATATTTAAAATTAATTTTATTTTTATTTTTATTTTTATTTTTATTTATATCAAAAAATTTTCTATCATATTAAATATACCGTTATTAAGTTGGAGAAGTAGGTGCAGAAAAGAGTAGGCGCATGCCAAGTCATTCAATTATGAAAACGCGTGAAGACCTGACTTCATGCGTTGACCTGTCTTCTATTCTAACACGAAGCAAAGTATGGAATAAAAGAAGTAAAGTTTGATTCAACGGACAGGAAGATATGATGAGCGAGTGAAGACTTTGACTTTCTTTTTTTTCTTTTTACAAGTCAAGACTTGACTTGCTTCCTGCATTACCCTGTAAGAACTAGTTTGGGTGCCTGATTATTTTGATAAGCATTTAAAATGATCTAAATTATTTATATCTAATTTAGACGGTTTAGATTTAAATTTTTGTATCTTTATTTTTTAAAATAAATTACTTTAATATATATTGAATTTTAAAAAAAAAATGATAATCTCTTCATTATCATTGTTTTTAAAAAATAATTTTTAATTTTAAAAAAAATAAATTTATACCATCCAAATTTGATGAGGTTTAGATGCCCATCACTTTGATGAGCTCCCAAACTAATTCCCTGCATGGCTTATTTTTCTACATTAATAGAAACACAAGAATGTGGACACAACACAACTAAAGTAAATTTCTGCGAAGAAACGAAGGTTACAAGAAACAAAATGAAAATTTTTCTATTAAGTGATAATTGCGATGATTAAAAGCGCATGTTTATGAATTAATTTTTTAAATTAATAATCACATGTAAATATATCTCCATTCATTTACCAAAAACTTGATTAAATAAAGCTACTCTTAACCTCTTCAGCTTGTATTGGAATTTAATTTTTTGAAAATAATAAAAGCTTTTTTTTTAATAAAAAACAATTATTCTGCTATACATACTGGTGGAAAATTGGCAATCGAAATTCCCATTTTTAAACCGGTCAATGCGGAGACGGTTTTAAAAAAATGAGCGGTGGCATTTTTGTAAATAAAATGAAATATTCACACCGTATTTACTCGTGATCGATGTGGAAATATTTAGTCCGGTTTAGATGTTTAATTTCTACAGCGGATGTTATAGAGACCGATGTGAAAATATTTGGTCCGGTTCAGATGTTTATTTTCTACAGCGTATTTATATTGACCGAGGTGGAAATATTTAGTCCGGTGTCTTTTTTATAAAAAAATTAAATTTTTACACCGTTTTTAAAAGTAACCGATTTAAATATAAACACCCGGTGCAGATTAGCTTCGTCTTATCTGCCTCTTCAGTTTCCTGTCTATGCTTTCCCGATCGCTTTCTTTATTTGTCAGACCGTTCATTTCACTTCTTCGGTTCCCAACGTTTATAGTCATTATGATAGAAGGCCAATTACATTCTTCTATATTCTTATTGATCATGAACGTTAACCATATATATATGTATACCATTCTTCTGTTTTATTTTCTTTTTATCTATCTGACTCCTCCAATGGCCTCTTCCTCACGCACGCCTCCTTCTCCGCCCCACAAAAGAAACAGAGACGACTTTGAAGACAAACATCATGATCCTTACCCTTCTGTTCCTTCTCCTCCTCCCCTGGTTGTGACTCTGATGGATAGCCTTGAGGAACTCATACTGCGCTTCAATGGGCTGGAGAACTCCGTGGAAGAACTGAATCGCAAAGTTGACAGACTGAAAGCAAGTTTTAGAGATTTCCGCTCAGATGTTCGCCGCCATCAACCCCGTGATAGCTTCTTTAATCCTGTTGATCTCACCCAATCTGATGACTCCCAAAACTCTGAGTCTGACGAGTAGTGAAAGATTGCAACTTTTATATATTCTGATATATATATTTTTTTGTGGGTAAAAGTTTATGACATGGTCTCTGTATGACATGGAAAAAAAAATGATATATTTTACACCGGTCCATATATATTGACCGGTGTAAAATATACTCTATACAACTTTTATATGTATATCTACACCGGTGTAACATTTTGTCCGGTGTATATTTTCTTACAAAATAATTTTTTTTATTTTTTTACCAAATACTCTTTTATTTGGTACATTTCTCGCACCTTCCATCTCTCATTTTTCCCTAGTTCGCGCGTTAAGACTTCTTGGCGCTTCACAGACGGTGAGTTTTGTTTTGAACTCCTCTCGAGAACTGAAAATTTATTCTCTCCATGCATTAGCTGCAACGTAATGGTTTAATTTCTTATTTTCTGCTTTTCTATTCTTATAGTCTTCCACAAATATGGATCGTAGTTGGATAAATGCTAAACGAACAAGTGTTGAGTATGCTGAGGGGGTGAAGGAGTTTTTGGATTTTGCTAAACGGAATGGTGATGATGACAATGGAAGGTTCTATTGTCCTTGTGTGAGTTGTTTGAATGAGAGGAAATAAAGTCCTGCTGATATTTACACTCATCTAATTTGCGAGGGGTTTTGCAAGAGTTACACGGTATGGGTATGACATGGTGAACAGGTGGAACAGACCTTTGACGATGACATGGATACTGATGATAGAGTAGAGGACATGATTCGTGATGTTGGAGAAGATGCTTTTATGCGGTCACATGCATATGGTAATATGTGCAATGATGCAGAAAAGCCTCTATACCCAGGGTGCAGAAAATACAACTTGTTGAATGCAGTGTTGAGATTGGTAAGTGTGAAAGCTCGGCATGGGTGGAGTGACAGTAGTTTTTCAGAATTGCTTGACTTGTTACAGGACATGTTTCCTGAAGAAAATGCGTTACCCAAACGCTATTATGATGCGAAGAAAATAATAGGTCCTTTAGGCATGCAATATAGAAAGATTCATGCATGTCCAAATGATTGCATATTGTATAGGAAAGAGTTTAAAGATGAGGAGAAGTGTCCAATATGTAAGACACCAAGGTACAGATCAAACAACTCTCCTGCCAAGTTGTTATGGTATCTTCCAATTTTACCAAGGTTTAAGCGACTTTTTTCTAATGAAGATGATGCAAAGAAATTGTTATGGCATGCAAATGAAAGGATTAATGATGGAAAGATTCGTCATCCTGCTGACTCTTTGCAATGGAAGAAGATTGATGACTTATTTCCCGAGTTCGGCAATGAACCATGAAACCTGAGGCTTGGACTTAGTACGGATGGAATGAACCCTTATAGTAGCCTTAGTAGTATACATAGTTCATGGCCCGTCCTTCTGGTGATTTACAATCTATCTCCCTTGCTGTGTATGAAACGGAAGTATGTAATGTTGTCTATGCTGATCTCAGGACCAAAATAACCCGGAAATGACATAGACGTTTACCTAACACCCTTGATCGAAGATTTGAAGAAGCTATGGGAAGGTGTGGATGTTTTTGATGCTGCTAAGAAGGAGGTCTTCAATATGCGGGCCATGATCTTTTGTACAATTAATGACTTTCCTGCATACGAAAATTTGTCAGGGTATAGTGTTAAGGGCCATAAAGCATGTCCGATTTATGAGGAAGGGACTTGCTACTATCAACTTCGTCATGGACGAAAGACAGTCTACCTAGGTTATAGGAGATTTCTAAGACAAGCCCACCCATACCGTCGACTGAAGAAGAAATTTTATGGAGGCCAAGAATTTGAAAATGCTCCAAAGCCATTGACTGGCGAACAAGTTTATGAAAAGGTGAGAGACATCAATGTCACTTTCGGTAAGCTTACCAAGAAAAGTGAGAAAAATGTATGGAAAAAAAAATCTGTGTTCTTTGAGCTTCCTTATTGGCGACATCTTCATGTAAGGCACTGTCTTGATGTGATGCATGTGGAGAAAAATGTGTGTGACAGCATTGTTGGAATACTTCTCAACACACATGGTAGTTCCAAAGATGGTTTGAAGGCAAGATTGGATTTGGAAGAAATGGGAATACGGGAGGAGTTACATCCGAGGCCAGATGGTGAGGGGAGCTATCATGTTGAAGAGACTAACATTTTGTCCAAGGCTGAGAGAAGAAGTATTTGTGAGTGTTTGCAAGGAATCAAAGTTTTCTCTAGGTACTCATCTAATCTTAAGAGGATTGTGTCCATGAAAGATTTGAAATTAGTAGGCCAAAAGTCTCATGATTGTCATGTATTGATGCAACAATTACTCCCAGTGGCTGTTCGAGGAATCCTTCAAGATGATTTGAGACACATTGTAACCCGACTTTGCTTCTTCTTTAATGCTATATGTGGCAAAGTCTTTGAGACTGAAAAGTTGGAGGAATTGGAGCACGAGGGTTATGTTATTTTGTGCCAGCTTGAAGAACAGTTTCTTCCTTCCTTTTTTGACATCATGTTACACCTCATCGTTCATCTAGTGCGAGAGATAAAACTGTGTGGCCCTGTATACTTACGATGGATGTACCCATTTGAAAGATACATAAAAATCCTTAAAGGGTATATGAAGAATCCAAATCGGCCCGAAGCATCCATTGTTCAAAAATATGTGGCCGAAGAAGCTATGGATTTTTGTCAACAATACCTGTCTAAAGTAAGACTTACTGGTCTCCACAAACCCATTGCCAAACAGGGGGGTCAACGCAGAATGTCAGTGAGGAGTGTTGATTGTAATGAACTGCAGCAAGTACACTTACACATCTTGAATAACATTGATGAAGTTCAAGACTATATTGCTTTTCATAAAGATCTTGTCCGGAAAACAAATAATAGGATGACAGAGCAAAGGCTGATTAGAGAACACAATAAATCTTTTGCACATTGGTTCAAATTGGAGTTGAAAATGAGGATTGTGTTTCTGATACAGTTAGATGGTTGGCAT
Organism: Leucaena leucocephala; assembly: GCA_037074615.1. Lineage (NCBI taxonomy): Eukaryota > Viridiplantae > Streptophyta > Magnoliopsida > Fabales > Fabaceae > Leucaena > Leucaena leucocephala. Next base: position 13,755,740 of record CM073537.1, read on the forward strand.
GTGGTCCTGAACATAATGTGATCTGTTGGAATTCATTTGATATCAACGGGTATTCCTTTTATACGAAGTCCCTAGATGATAGAAGTAGCGTGTAAAACAGTGGTGTTATGTTAGTGGCTGAAGCTATGCATTTCTCTAGTTCAAAAGACAACAATCCTAAATTAGCAGTCATCCCTTATTATGGCGTTGTTGAAGAGATTTGGGAGGTGGACTACTCCAAATTCAAAGTTCCCGTATTCAAATGCAAGTGGGCTAATGTAAATAACGGTGTTATGGTCGATCAGTTAGGATTTACACTGGTGGATTTGAATAATATAAGTTTTGGGGATGAACCTTTCATTATGGCAGACCAAGCAAAGCAAGTGTTCTTTATCACGGATCCTCAAAATGAAAGATGGTCTGTCGCGCTCCAAGGAAAAAGGGTTGTTGACAATGATGATTCTTTTTATGAGATCCCTTCTTTTTCAGTAGGTTTACCACAATTAAATGAAGAAGAAGTGGATTCTGATTAATTTCTATGTGTTTCTTATTTTTGATGTAGTCTAAACATGCAATTTTAAGTTCTTGTTATGATTGCGTATATGATTTTGATGTAATAATAACAGAGACAGATTCTTGTTCGATAAGAATGTTGTAACGCCAAGGATGGGATGATATATGATGATGTAGTTTAAAAAAATAACTACAACATTAACACCGGTCTTAAGTGCTATCCGGTGTAAAAAGTCTAATTTGTAAATAAATTATAGTTAGATTTTACACCGGGTTATACTTTATCCGGTGTTATACTTTATCGGTGTTATTTTTTACACCGGTTGTAAAAATTATCCGGTATAAAATGTATCAATTTTACATCGTTTATGTTTTTGTCCGGGTTAGAATAATTTACACCCGGTGTTAAATGTTTATATTCATTTTTTAAGCCCGCCCCTTGGCGCGATGACCTTCATTCTCCTTTCTCACGTACTCTGTCATATCGCCGCTCGTCGTGCTCTGTGGTTCTCGCGAGGCTTCTCCGTGCTCTATCAGTCGTTCTTCTCTGTTGTCTCTCTCGTTCTGCTATTCTGTGTACGTGTTCTCTGCATTTTTTCCCCTGTGTACGTGCGTTGCCATTTTTATGTTCGTTTAATCTAGGTTTTCTATTTTTTCTGATGAATGCTGGCACATCTTTCCATTCATAACTGCTAAAGGAACAAGTTTTGTGTATTCTGACGGGTTGAAGGAAAAAGGGTTAAGTCTGTTTTCAATGTTTTTGATGTTGTTATTGCGTACATAGGAATATGGAGGATAGAGTTACTCAGATTGAGGCTAGCGATGCTCCAAACGCCACTACGCAAAGGAAGGGCAGAAGTGCGACTCGTTTGAAAGATATTACGAAGGACAGGATAAAGGGGAAACTGCTTCCGATAGAGTTTGACAGAAACTGGAACCCAACTGGTGAACACAGGACAAAGTACGTAAGTTTTGTCAGCCTCCTAGCACGCAACAAGCCTAGCATCACCTATTTGACTTGGGATGCTGTGGATGATCGCGTGAAGAATCAAATTTGGGACACTATCCGGGTATAGGAACTATCTAATATTGCATGCAGAGCAATACCAAATACACAACTGTTTGTTGATTACTCTGCTTTCAATGGCAAACATTGCAGCTCACTTACGATGTGCCCAACAATGAGTTCTTGAAGAAGAAGACGTTGCCTTATTGCGCTGAGCGTTGGAGGGCATTCAAGACACAACTAACTCGTCAGTATCTGCATGGACAGGATAGAAGTGGTCATCCTCAACCTTCTCCATGCAGCAAGTATCAATTCATTGACGAAGCTGCGTGGGAACAATTTGTTAGGAATCGGACCACGCCAGTAGCAATGGTGAGTGTATCCTTTTGTATGTGGTTGCAGAAAATGTATCAGAGTATCATATGTATTGATTTTAAATACTTCATGTCTTATAGGAAAAAAGAGCAAAAGCGATTGAATACGCCCTCAAGAATGATTGCCCTCACACAATGTCTCGAGGGGGTAATGCGAAGGCAGAAAGAGAGTTGTTGGGGGCCAAGAGGAAGAGGCTAGAAGAAAATGCTGGGTCGAATCCTAGTGTTCTTCTTGACCCCCCCTCTCCGATACGTCGCGAAGAAAAATGGTTGTACGCTCGCCAAAGAAAGAGCGGAACTTTTACAAGCGATAATGCTCGCATGATTGCTGAAAAAATTGTAAGCACTACTTGCATTATTTTGTGTTAGTAGACTATATATAATTATATCATTTTCCTTATGTTTGTTCTTTCTATGTTATAGAGTGATCTTAAACAACAAGAGTCCCATGGATCCTTCAAGTCAGATGGTAGGAATGACATCTTGACTGTTGCCACTGGGAAACAAGAACATGGGGGCCATGTCAGGGGAGTTGGAAGAGGTGTGGGTATAAGAGATTACTTTGGAGCATCTCAAACACGTTCCCCACATGTGGTGCCGAGGGCAGAGTTGGCATCCTTGCTCTCCACCATAAGGGCAGAGGCTAAGGAAGAGGCTTGGATAGAGGCTAGGGCACAAGCAGAAGCTTCAATTGAGGCGCGATTATAAGAGGGGTTCGCAAAGATGAAGGAAGAAATATTATCCATGATGACATCAAGGCAGCAAGAGCCAACTGATCCCCTCCCGCCCTCAACTGCAGTCCGTCCAAGCACTAAGGGGAGTTGTTGCTTGCCGCTGTCAGAGGATGCAGAACATTGTGATCTATATGTTGAGGATCCTCTTAGACGCTTAGTGGCACGTAGCTCCATCCATAGCCTAGGGGCAACTGTTCACCACAGCCAAATTCAGGACGATCAATTAAGGGTGACAGTTGAAGCCGTGCTAATTGGAGATGCTCTTGTCCCAATTCCCACTGATGAGGTGAAGACAGTGAGCCAAGCAAAAGGGACTTTTATATTATGGCCAAAGCATCTTGTTTCGGATCACATCGCCTCATCCCCCAGCCAACTTCCCACCCCTCCCACTTTGAATGCCATGCAACGTGTGATCCTATTGGCATATGACAAAATGTTCCATGTGGACTCGTTGTCTATGGATTCAGTTGTGGGCGACGTGGGGGCACCGGCCTTCCTGGACCATGCGGACGTTAAATCTCTGATCACTCCCAAGGAAGAACTGACCTCCGGCTGCATCCAAGTATTTTTGATGTAAGTATAATTTAAATGTAAATATATGTAATAACAAAGTTCAAGTCTTACAACTAATGTCGTTTATGCATTGCCTGTAGGTACATGCAAGCTTAGTTGGTTTCCTCCAAGGGCAAACAAAAAAAGTTCGGATTCCTATGGCCACTTCAGATTTATGCTAAAGGGACCTCTCAATCTTCGAGGCTTGCATACATTTCAAGTAAGCTCGATGAAACCGATATTGATTGTTTCTTCGCACCATATATGCAGGAGTAAGAATAATAATATTTCATTTTATTTCATATATACTAGTTTTGTATTTGCTTAATTGTAATACTCATTCTCTTTTAACTAATCTCTACAGCAATCATTGGCAACTTGTCATCCTATGTAAGCATAGCTATAAAGTTTTCTTCTTATGCTCCCTCCATTACAAGCCCTCGGTTGATGTCAGGAAGATCATGAACACGTGAGTTGTCTTCTATACACAATGATCTTTGTGATAAATGGGTTACTAACTTATTAACTTTAATTTGGTATAGGGTTATGAGGACGTTCGCAGTTGCAAGGGGCCTTAAGCACGCTAATTTGGTGAGGGACCTTGAATGGATCACACCGAAGGTAATAAAAGTATATATTGGGTGTTAGTTAGGTTCCCCGTTTTGATGATGAGAAATAATTTTTATCTTGTTAACATTACAGAGTCGAAGGCAACCCAGAGAAAGCAACTTGTGCGGCTTCTACATAGTTAGACACATGGTCAATATTATCTTGTCAAATAGGATTGACCTAACTGAGGAGGTAAAATTGTATTTTTGATGATTTCGTATTTCTTAATTCTCAATCTAATCTATATTAGTAATGCCTTAATTTCTTTGATTTTGATTTCATATTTCAGATGTTTAATCAACCTGATCCATTTCCTGATCAAGATATTGAGGACCTGCGTAATCGGTGGGCAGAGTTTTTTGTTCAATTCCTTCCTTCTCAATAGTATTTGTCTTTCACTGAATACCTTTCTCTACTTGTCTGTTCAAATTGTAGCATTTTTGTATTGAGTTTTATTCAATGAATAATATAATGAGCAATTGAATTATATATATATGTCTCTGGCATCTTGGACTGATGATGATCGATGATTGAGTCGTATATTATATTTGGGCAGTTTATTTCTGAAGCTTCAGGCCAACGAAATGTATTAAATATAAATTTAATAACATCTACAGCGGAGGTATATACCTACCGGTGTAGAAAGAACATATATCATAATATATAAATTAAATTTAATAACATCTACACCGTCCTATTATTCAACCGATGTTAAAATTTGAATAATTTACACCGTCCCAATATTCAAACCGGTGTAGATGTTAAAACATAATACACCGGATGTAAATGTGAACCGCTTTAACATGTAGACCGGTGTAAAAAAGTATACATTCTACACACCGTCCCATATTTAACCGGTGTTAAAATTTGAAAAATCTACACCGTCCCAATATTCAACCGGTGTAGATGTTAAAAATAATACACCGGATGTAAATGTGAACCGATTTAAACTTTAGTCCGGTGTAAAAAATCAAACATTCTACACCGGTTACGTGACCGGTGTAAAATGTCTCACTTTTTACACGGTCCGTTTCTACACCGGTTGTGTGTGCGATGTTGAATGCCATTTTCAACCGGTGTTGAAATGCTTTTTTCCAGCCGTGACAGTGTGATATATTTTACACAAACATCATGTTCTAGGTAACTTTCTGTGTTCTTTATGTGGAAGGAGCCAATTGATAATTTATTTTTGACTTGTCAATGTCAAGAGCATTATGGTTTCCTTCTTCCCTGGGAGTTAAGTCTGATGTAATAGCAAACGAGGAGGGGTTGTGTTCTTGGTTGAAGAGATGGTGGGCAAATTTGGACAAACTCATCTCACTACACCATAAAATTACTTCCAAAAGGTTAATTCAAAAGCCCTTTAAAAATATAAATCAAGTCAAAATTAGCATGGCATTGTCATAATGTTGTATATCATTTGGCAAAGGAGAAATGCTATGGCTCATGGGGAACAAGTTATGAATCATCACAAGGTTATAGTGTGTATTTTAGTTTACCCCAAACTTTAGTTTTAAAAATACTTTTAGTTTAAACTTTAGTTTAATTTTTTTTTAAAACAAATAGTTATATTTATCCAAATAGTTTAAAATTATGATTTTTAATAAGCTACTTGAAATAGCTTATGAAATAGTAAAAGAACTTATGGACTACCAAATTACTATTTTATCCCTACTTTTTTTTGACACTCTCTCCTTTCTTCTCCCTCTTCTCTCTCTTCACTTCCATGCCATCACTATACAACGCCGTTGCCTTCTTCTTCACCAACTTTGTAGAGGGCCGTCAAAGGTCAATGTGGGTTGTGGAGAGGAGGAATGAGACTCGCAGTGGGTCATCGTCTGTCTCTGAGTCTCGCTTGAAATTTTTGGAGAAAAGAAGAGGAAGAAGAGCCATAGTGGCTTTATGGTCACCGTCGCTAAGAAGGAGGAGGGTCCATCGATGCTGATGAGAAGATGATGGACAGTGACAACAAATATTTATAATTTTTTGTTTTACCTTATATTCTTTCTAATAATTTACCAATCACAAAAATCATTCTAATAATAACTATCCAAACACTTATTTATTCAAAACTAATTTTTTTTATAAACTCTTCTCCAAAAACTCTTTTTCCAAAAGTTGTCCAAAATTTTTTTTTTATAAATCATTTTTTAAAAGTCTTTCCAAACATGCCCATAGAATTCTTTCAACATCAATCATTCCAAGCCAATTTTACTCAGTATGATAGTTGTTTAGATATATAGTCATAATAGTATGAAGATGTAAAGAAGTAGATAGTTTATTATTTTTTCACTATTAGAAAAAGTTTTTAAGCCATTCTTTCTAGACCGGAAACTAAAGAGACAATTTATAAAATGTAAATAATGTCATTTTTATAAATATTGACATATTTTTTGTTACAACTTACTCTAGGGTCATTTATCAGAGTAGTTTAGTCATATAGAGTTCATTCGTTATAGAACTATTACGTGACCGACCCTATTAGCACTATCAATAAGCCCAAAAACTTAAAAACTTTTCTTTAAAACTTTGATACCAATAATGATTTTTTAAAATTTTAAAATTCATAACTAATTCAATATAGCCCCAAAATTAGTAGTTCAAAACTTAACTTTTATCTCTTGCAATGGTCTTTGTTATAAAAATAAGAACCGGGTTCCATATATGACCCATTTGGTCCAGAACCTAAATATTAAATCTGTACAAAAACTTTTCATAACAGACTTTTAGGTTTATGAGTTGTATTTAGAAAATTTATGACTTATAATTCTGACATCCAAAAAATATGAAATACGGCTCATTTGAAAGGTTATGATGTTTACTATATCCGTATAAAGTTTTAGAATTTACTTCACATGATAGCCCTATCAATTATTTATTCCGAAATTCACAACCTAGAATAGATAATATTAACTAATACTACTACCATGCATAGTTGCTAGGTCCATCTTATCCTCCTTAGAGAGGTTACTTACAAACCATAATAAATATTTACATACATATATTAAACTAGCATACAACCACAAAATAATTATATATTTAACAAAATAAGAAAAACTAGCTTCTTCCAATCTTCACTTTGTCTTCTAATCCCTCGCTAGCTTAGCCTTACCCATTGAGGTACTTGCTTATATTGTGGGTAGATGGGAGAAAAAGAGGTGAGATTTGGAGGAATCTGAGTAGCAAAATCATCATCTCAATATATTAATTCAAGGTTAGCTACGTATACAAAATAAGTTACAAAGAACAATACCTTACAACTGAATAAACTAATTAATATGAATAATACACATGGCCATGGCAACTACTACATCAAAGAGTTTATATGTTCTCATGCTTAACTACAGCAAGAAAATGGCAGAAATAAACATGCACAACCAATGCATAAAAATATAAGAGATAAATGATTAATCTGGCTCTAGCTTTCTCCTCTTTGATAGTACATCTTTCTTAGTTCCTCCCTTTATATCTCTTTGGTGGGCTTAGGCACAAATCAAAACCTATAATTTATATATATGTATAGGGCAAGTTAATCTTTTTGCTTAACATATTTAGCCTCTCTTGAAACTCCAACTTCTAAACCATTCAATTAGCTTCTTGAATGAACTATTCTACATTATCTTTCATATTCTTAATTCTTCACCTTACTAATTACATTCAAAGTCTAATTCTTCCCTTTATTAATTAGGGCCGTTCCGAACAGGGATAGAGGAAGAAATTCACGTTTTATCAACTAAGTGGTTATGCCTTTACCGTTCCCCATATAACCATTGCTACTAAGAATTGTTTCGGTCCTCAAACATCTTGTCTAGCCTCTGAAATTTATTCCAATAATTACTAGCAACAATTCTAAAAATCTCTCATGTCAAGTTCCAACTTCATCCTTTCTAACAACAAAACAGCAATTGCTAGTAATAATTTTGACATTAAAAAACAATTCCAATGAATCATCCCCTTTTGTTATGAACATGACGCCACCCTACAGTACAGCAAGCTTCTGCAATTATAAATCAAAACAGCAACTTAACCCAAAAATCACACCCAGAACACAATTTACTATATTGTTAAGCACTCTTACTCATCTTTACTTCAATTTCAGAGAATTCAAAGACACACTCTGAGATAACAATGCTCTGTTTTCGAAAAGCTTAACCCGTAACAGAACACATACATGCAGCAACCAAGACTCATGATTTCAGTTAGATTTCAAGTGGAAAAGCTTTAATCCTTGCTTAATCTTCAAGATCGAAACTTTTCTCTCTCAAAGCTTAACCCATCCCTAAGATGCAGAGATCGAACAAACTGAAGGTGAGAATGAGATTAGAAGACTCACCTACTCGAAATCCTTAGTTGCATGAGAGTTCCGGTCACTCCTCCTTCGCTTTCCTCCGGCAATGTGCTCCCTGATCCTTCTCCTTCTCGTTTTCTCTCGCTCTCTCTTACTCTCTGGAATGACGAAGATGATGAATGAGAAGGAAGAGTAAGGCAGAGTGTTATAGTTGAGAGGGGACGTGCGAGGGTGGGTGTGGGGGTAAAATACCAATTTTGCCTTTCAACATTATTTATTTTCAGCATTTCTCTTATTTTCTAAAACATTAAAAAATTCTTAAAAAATAATTCGCTTAATAGGATACATATTTTCTTCTTCAAATAGCTCCTCTAACATAAAAAAAAAAATTCTAAAATTTTTGGGTCAAACGATAATGTCTAACTTTTTTTTTTAAAAAATTAGGCCCTTAAAAATCTGAAAAATAGGTTTTAAATTATTTAGGCTTCTTTGGGGAAATAAACTCTTCTATAATTTTCTAAATCTCCAAAATACTCATTGCATGATTTTTTCTTTAATTTTTTTAAGTCCCAAAATATTTTTAATAATTATTCTTTCCATCATTCTTTTTCTAAAATTTTACTTTTGAGATTTTTAATTTCAAAAAAATACTCTTTACCTCAATAATACCTTATAAGTATTTTTATCAAAATTTACGATGTTATAATTCTTCTCCCGTAAAATAAATGTTGTCTTTAAAATTTTCAAAACGTACCTTAGACATAAACTTTTGATATTGCTTCTTCTTGTCTTCCTCAACTTCCCAAGTTGCTTCCCTAAGTGATAAACCTTTCTAGACCACCTTCACAAACGGAATTGTCCTGTTTCTTAGCTACTTTTCTTGTTGATTGATGATCCACTCTGGTTCTACTTCATATGTGAGATTATCTTACAAACTAATTTCATCATATTCAATGACATGTTATGAGTCTGGTTGATAAGAAATTCGGGGGTGATACAATCTGATATACATGGAAGACATTGTGAAGTTTACTCAAATTCGGGGGTGATACAATCTGATATGCCACTTGCCTAATTTTAGCTAAGATTTCGAATGGGCCAATGTAGTTAGGGTTCAACTTCTTGGTTTTCATTGAACACCCTATGCCCGTGGTTAGTGATATATTAAGGAATATATAGTCTCCGACTTTAAACTCTAATGGCTTTCTCTTTTTATTTGCATAACTTTTCTGCCTACTTTGTGAAGTTAATAGCCTTCTTCTTATATTCTTTATCTTCTGTGAGGTCTGATCAACCAAAGCTGGACTATACAACTTCCTTTCTTTCAATTCAGTCCAGCATAGCGGATATCTACACTTCCTTACGTACAATGCTTCATAAGGAGCCATTTAAATACTTGCATGATAAATATCGTTATAAAACTAAGTCCTCAAAATTTCAGGGTTAAATATGTACTCATACCTTGATTACAAGGTTATATTAGGAGAATGTCCCTTACATTTCATAATTTTTCTTGACTTTTCTGAACTTTTTCTGATATCTTGCAAAACTTTAGGCATTTCTACCAAACTTTTCACCCATTTGCATATTTTCTTATCACTTTTTAGGGGTCACCCATCATTAGGCTACTCTGATCTGAGCACGCTTAACTAAAGAATACCGATAAAAATATGAAGCACTAGTACTAATAGGCTCCCACCCTCATACTTTATTGTCTTAAACCTTCTCATACTCTCTCTCTTGGGTTTATCTGGCTCTCATTCTATTTAGCCTCATCTTAAGGATCTATTTGCTTATACTTGATCCATTCTTATTTCATGTGAGGTACTCTTCTTATCTTTCTTAGGCACACTACCTACAGATTTATGAATACTTGTACTCATGACTGAAAACTTTAACTCTGTTAACTTTAATTCCTTCTTCTTGTACGAGGATCTTGAGTTCAGTCTATATAATAAAACTATCTAGAAAAATGTTGCGGGCAATCTCTCTGTATGAGTTAACTAACTTGTGAGGCTTTCCTAACTTAACCTTGTCCTTGGTAATCGTATTCCTAGAGAAATACTACACTGTTATCATAACTTCATGGCTCATTCCTTTCCTTAGGTTAGGTCTACTACGACCCTTGGGATCTACTTTGTATACCATAAGACTCTTCAAGATCTAACTACCACCCTGGAACTCTATATGAGCCAGACTATGATCTAACTATAATCCTCCATAATTTACTACGATTTTGTTGTATTGTATCATAATTCTCTAGAAGACTTAAAACTAACGGACTAAGTTACAAGGTTAGCCACTTCCACTTAGTTGGTAACTCAACTGATAATTTCCCCAATTTTTTTTTTTAAAAAAGTCAATAGTTTCCATTAAGACTTTACTCATTTCCTTTTTCATTCAGGAATTTCTTATATCATTCTCATCTTTCATTTCAAAACATGACTTTGATATGTGCAATACTATAGATGGCTACACAAGCTCTACCATACACATTACTATTATAAACTATACATCTCATCTTTCTTATTATGGTTCTGCGAGAACTGCTAAAAAATTGCTCAGCTCATCTGGTGTACATGTGTCTAACATGAGCTGCACTATCTATTTCCTTGAACTGACTCCATCTCAAGAGCAATCTAGCTCTATTGCAAGAGCGTTAACTTTTATTACATAGACGCTACTCTCTCGGTGCTGCATCATCATTTTCATAACCATATCTCATTTTATTAAATATCATCTGTGCCATGTTCATGGCTCATCATTCATACATCTCATACTTATTAACGGAACATGTCATGAGTACTGTAATCATATGTCTATAGGTATGCCAATAATATTTATCTATATAACCATACTGAGCATATTCTATCATCTCCTTTAGTCTAACTCCCTGACTAGCTAAATATTATCGTCTTGTCTCAAACTCTCATTCTAATCCTAACCTTAATCTTTGAGGATTAACTGGAGCTAATTATCTCATTTATCTCTAACATATAAATGCAACCATATTAGGTCTAGGGTAGCTCAAGAGTGCGCATGCCGGATATTACTATTTAAACATACATAGGGTGCTACCACCCTTAAGACAATGGGAAATAGGAACACACTTATTATATGGCAGAGTGCTAACAGGAAGACCCAATGCCCCATATAGTCATCGTTACAAATGAATGACTAGTGCCCGAGTCACATATCACATCTACTAGCGATTGATAATTTATACCATCCCTGGATCATCTTAGGTGACTTCCTTAAATTTTCTCTGATCAGGGCAAAAACTCTTTCATTTGTCTGGGGTCTCTCACCTATTGTATTCTATAGCACTCCCTGGCAACTGTCCAAGCCTACTACATCTGTAGTAACTTCCTTGACCTATTAAACAAAGCCTATCTCTGTGGTCTTTATCACATGTCTTGCATCTCTTAGGTTCTGATTGCATGTTTGCACTTCTTAATTCATTACCTCTTCTTAACTTTTGGCCTTTACCCTTTTAAGGGCATTGCAAACTTCTCTCTATAATCTTGCATGCCCCTACTGCTCCATTAAACTTTTGTAACTGCTTGGGAAGAATTCTTTCTTGTAACACGGAATTTAGTCCGTAAGTCACCTGCTCAGTCGTACATCTCTTATAATTCATGTGGATGAACTTGGCTAAGTATTCATCAAAGGGTCATTTCTCTCACCCTATCTTATCACTTAAACTTAGGCTCGCGCTCATCTTTATCTGACTGAGGTAAATATTTTTTGTAAAACGGCTTAAGTTAAACGTCCTAGTTGAGCGCGTTATTCTTTGCTTGTAGGGTAACTTCTACGCCCTTTATTATCTCTTAACATCTTTCTCTAATTTGTAAATGACTAGCTATGCCTTCCACTTTGAGGGACATTTTAACACTTTAGAGATCTTGAATGATCCCTCAAACATAGGCAGTTTGTGCTTACATGACTGGATATTATCATATTCTTTAGTAGACCCTGATTGTCTACCAGTCTCAGTCTGCTCCTGACTAAACTATGGCTTCTTCCTGGTCCCTTTCTCAAGACATAATAAGCTAGCAATAGTTATTGCTCCTGTCAGCACAATAGCAGTATCTCTCACTTATTCCTGACAAGATTGAATCGCTTGGATATCATCTTTCATATACTACTATTAATTTAGCCTATTGAAATAATTTGTACTGGGTCTACTAGGTCACTGGTTCCTTCATGATGGGATTCCTCTATTTTGGGAACATCAACTCTTCATCTATTAACCATCACATCTCTAACTTTAGGCCGTATACTAGGCATTCTATAGATAAGCCTCATCCTAGCCTTTACTTCTTTCATTTGGAAAAGACTAACCTGATAAAGTATTTCATAATGTAGATCCACTATGGATTATTGAACAAAGGATCTAGTTCTGAGCATTCCTTAAACTGATCACTCGTGTATCAGTGTATCGCACTAGCTGGCTCGGTCACCCTTATGCCAATCCTTTGTTGATAAACTTCAGTGGGTTAGTGCCTTCATTCTCATTGTCTCTATAGCATCTGGTTGTTGTCTCTAGGTACACTGAATGATTCTGATTTATTCCTATATACCAGTACCATTTTCTTAGGTCTTATCAATTCTCTAGCCAACTAACTATCCCTTTAAGTCCAGTTTAGGCCTCATCAAGATTTTCTTTAAGCTACATACCTATCTATTACTTTAGGTTTGGCTTAAGCCTCATACTATACTTTAATCAATTTATATTAGGAGTCTTAGGAGTTTTCTCACTCCCCAAGCTGCTCTTACCATCTTTAACAATTATAAACAGTACAGAGAGAGAACTTATGCGACTGTTCTTTTCTTTACTTTACTACTAAGTAGGAGTACATACTCTAACATGTATAATGCCTAGCTAACGTGTTGTAGGGCTGCATACCTGCTCATGAATGCATAGCTCTAACATCAGAGCTCAAGTATTCCCCCTTAATATCCACAGCTCTAACACTCAGAGTTTGCACAGGTCTATCACTCAAAGCTTGCATTACTCTCATTCAAAATTTTTAGCGTATTTTCACAACTATAATATAGTGTCTGGCATTTAATGCAAGGAGTAAAAGCTCTTATTTGCTACTTCATTTGTAGCATATCATTCAAACATCTTATCCTTACAAAAATGGAGTCTCTCTATCTATCTACAGAGTCAGTTATAAAATCATCTTCTCGTTCAAAGAATTAGAAGGAGAGGACTTATACCAGTCTATTCTTTCTTACATGCTTAGTACTCTGTTAAGCTCTATCCCTAAGCTTTGGTCTTAGCCAATCATACCTTTATTGGGGTAAAGTCAACTTCGATTGCCTTGCCTTGGCTGTATTCTCTCAATTCCTAATGGAGGATATGTTCTTTTGTCAAAGCAACGTCAACTCCATCTCAACTACATCCCCTTCTTACACGGATAAGGTATCTTGCTCTATCTAAAGCAATATTATTTCTGACTTGAAGGACTAGTTCCTAATGCTTAGATGGCCAGAACTTTCATTCATTATATCCCTATTTGGGAGCCTCTCAACCTAACCCCAAGACTGAGTATCTTTTAACCTCATCGGAAACCTACTTATCTCTGATCATACTGGTTCCTTGTATTTATCTGTCTCATTCTCTATCTCTTATAATCTATTTATATTGATCCCCATGAATTCACTGAGGCTATTCATCTTTAACTTACTATCTCCAAGATCATTTTCATCTATTCAAGAATATGTAATAGCTACTCTGTTAGGCTATATTATCTTAACTAGACTACATTCATTCATCTAGCTTAGGTTGCCACTTTACCCTCTTGCTGGGGTACAGACTCAACCCTTAGTTGCCTTATCTGATTCTAAGGCATTACTCTTTCTTGAACAGGGAAGTCTCTTAATCTGTGACTACATTTTCCTTTAACCTCTACTAATCATACTTAGTTTCATTTCATCATAACATCTCCCGTCGCCTGAATGACTTTTATGTCCCTGACCTGACTGTGATCCCTAACTGGGTCAGATACATTCTTTCATCTGATTGAGAAAGGGTCTGGCTCACATCTCTAGACCATTAATACTTTTAGGTTTCACCTATCCTCAAGGATCACTAACAGGTAGAAAACTATCTCTTACCTTTCATTAAACCAACTAATAGAGAATTCAATTTCATCTCTTATTGAATCTCAGTGTTCAATTTCCCTAGAGCATTCATGTCTATTACATAACCTTAGTTAGACTATGAATAAGTAACCCATTACTAACTTTGACCTCACATAAACCTCAATTGGGCCTTAACTAGTCCCTTACGTACTCTGTTTCTTGATCAGAGCAATCATATCCTACACCAAAACCTCTATCATATGTTAGAAACTCTATAATGTACCTGTACTAGAACCTTTGCTTTGAAACCAAAATTAAATATCCTATTTTTAACTCCTTAGAGTATGCATTCAGAAGCGTATTTAACTAGCGAAAATATTAAAAAAGTTTCACTTTGGTCATCGGGTACTATTCACTGTGCATTTTCTATATTGGTAGTCTAACTTTGAAAAATCATAACTAATTCTAAAAAACTTGTATGGAGGTAATCAAAATTTCTACTTGAAGCTCATTCATTTATCTTTAAGGAAAAAATATAAAATTGGACAATTACTGTCCCATTTAATATAGTTAATTTGTTAAAATTTACTGTTCATATGGTAAATTTTGGAAATTCGAAATGCTAACCCTCAAATGTAGAAATTCATTTCTCTTAGTATAGAAATACAATTTAGGGTTGTTACATATTAATTTAAATATTAGGATGTGTACTACATGCTCACAAATTTTTGTGGCCAGATGCATTAATTTACTATGTCAAACTGGAGTCACAACAGAACTGCTCCAGGACCTACATTTTACCATTTCATCTCCTTTCTTTAATTTTGATAAATTAATGCAGCATTCATAAACCATCAAATTTGCTTTTCATACATTCATATACATCATGTAAGTGTACCATAATTGTTTCATACATTTCTATCATATAAATAGGCACTTTACATGGAATTTACAAACATAAGAAAACCATATATCACATGCTATAGCATATAGCTTTTCCACTTTCATTCTTCCATTTTGTAGCTCTCAGTAGCAAACAGAACCATTCAATACATACAAGATGAATGTAAGTGCATTACATGTTTCCTTTATCTTTCTTTAACTTCCATTTACATATCATCATGCTCAATAACTCATACTATCATCTATGACCATAAACTCAGAAAGGGCAGAGAATATATCATTCACACATATCATACATCATCGTCACATATCATAAACATATCAACACACAAGCAAGAACATCAAGCATAAAAGATGGGTAAGTTTACTACCTTGAACATAAGCTTTCTCTCTTGTTCTTGCACTTGCTTCCTAGGCTTCCAACCATGAATACCTTTTGTCAACCACTTCCTAACATCCTTTTGGATTTCTCAAGGTCCTAAACACATTTATATTAATCAAAGAACTTATTAGGACCATGATCATATACTGAGTGGAAGACCAACTCCTATTATCTTAACTACTTTCTCTTAATTTCGTTTAATTATCTTGTCATTTGAATTAATTTGTACCTTGACCATGTCCCACACAATTTTTCCCAAGGAATAAAAATATGTAGTTATAATTGACAAATTCCAACTCCTTCCTTGAGATTTGGACAAAATAGAAATGTGGCACAAGGTTTTCTCCAAAAATTCTTATTTTGATTCTAATGCTTTCAATACTTGTTTCTCTACTTATCCCCAGATAATTTTTTTATTTTAAATATGTTGGAAGCATAAAAATCATCAAATTTCATCTCCTGGGCAGACTTCTACAGTGGCACAGGGGTTCCAAACATAAAATTCAAAAATTGCATGATTGCTATAAGTTTAACTAAATTTCTAGCTTAATCCTCTTTGTTTTACTTTGTTCTAGCATCAATTTCTCTTTAACCCTAATTATGTACAGGTTTCATTCATCCATGTAAGAGGGGAAATTTCATTATTTTCTAGCTATTTAACTTAAGATAAATCCTCCTAGAACACAAGATTAAAAGCTTGATCAAAGTACTTACCTTGCTTTCTTGATTCCTAACTTCCTTGGTCTCTTGGTTTTCCTCTTCTTCTTATGTCTAAGTGTATTTTGACAGCATTTCCCCTTAGCTTATATGCTTCACGTGTTACAGATTTGGGGGGGGGTATTTATAGATTTTTGCTTAGCAAATCAAGGGCTAGGTTTACACCTTTCACTATTTGATCAAATGGCCAATATTTCTTTTCACACTTGACTTGCCCACCAAGTTAAACTATGGCATCATCCATGATATCATTTAAGGCCATGTGTGGCATCTTCCAAAGGAGTAAGGGCTACTTGGATAATTCAAGTCCAATCCAGTATCGGTCCGATCAGATTTTCCAAAAATTAGACTATTTTATGAATCTAATTTTTTTGAGATTCCATAATACGTTTACTGACCTTAAATCCAATATCCAAATTTTTTCTGACAATTACATTTTAGACTGGATATAATACTGGCCTTTGAAAAATTATCAAAATGCCCTTAGTTTATTTTCATTCTCTTTTATAACACTAGGGACATTATTGTCTTTTCACACTTTATCATATTATTTCTTAACCCTTGTCAACTATTTCTGTAGCCCTCTTTGACCTTTTGACCTTATCCAAATAACCAAAATACCCTCCATTCATTCTTTATTCAGGTTTATAACATAGGGGTATTTTCATTATTTTGCACCTTTCAAAAAAATTTTAAACACTGGCCCACATATTTTTCTCCGTGTAATTTCCTTTCCCAGGGTATATTTCTTATTTGATATCTGATTCAATATCATATGAAAAACCTTTACTGAAAATTTAATTATTTCAGTAAATCGTATTAATTAATTGAGACATCAATTAAAAATCCTACAGTTCATGGAATTGATGAGGAAAATCTCCTCTATATGATTCTACCTTCAGATAATGGATTTAATTACCTACAATGATCTTGTCCAATAATTATATTTATGCCCTTGATCTTTCTTAATGACCATTATGCCCTTGGCCTTTTTCATAAATGATATTCATGTCCTTTAAAACTTCTTCATGACACTTAATGGCCTTCAGGAGCTCAGAAAATTCTTCTATCTACTTCATAATTATCCTTTAATTATAGAAAAATTCATGAATTTTCCTGGGCCAGAACTCTTTCTCTAGCTATTTCTTTTTGAATTTTGAGTAAAATACCATTTACCAACATTTTCAGCTTTCAATATTTTTGTAGTTTATACTATTAGTCTTTAGGGTTTACTGCTATAAGACCAGCAATGCTTTATGGAAGTGAATGTTGGGCTTTAAAAGGACAACAAGAGCATAAAGTTGGGGTAGCCGAAATGAGGATGTTGAGATGGATGTGTGGGCATACAAGAAAAGATAAGATTCGTAATGAACAAATACGGGGAAGAGTTGGAGTGGCACCTATTGCGGAGAAAATAGTGGAGAACCGTCTTAGGTGGTTTGGACACGTACAAAGAAGGCCAAGGGATGCGCCGGTGAGGAGGGTGGATCAAATAGTATGGAGTCCGGTTAAAAGGAGTAGAGGAAGGCCAAAGAGAACGCTCAACGAGGTCATTGAGCGGGATCTCCTGGTCAATAACCTATCCAAGAATTTAGTTTTTGACAGAGCACAATGGCGTCGTATGATCCATGTAGCCGACCTCATTTAATGGGAAAAGGCTTTGTTGTTGTTTGTTTGTTTGTTTGTATACTATTAGTCTTTAGGGAATGAGACTAATTTTATAAATTTCTGCAGTCTCTTAACTATTTATTCCCTATTTTTTGTATATTTTTTATGGCTCCTCATGGCTCAAATAATTATATCTGGATAAAGACCTTAGATTGAGCCATTATACTGAAAATTCAATTAAGGGGTATTTATGTGATTTCTCTTCATAAAAAGGCCTCTGTTCCTTATTTTCTATTTTTTAGATTTTTTTTTTAAATTTTCTAAAAACTTTCCATAATTATCCCTTTTTAGCCTGAAACTTTCTAAAATTACAGTTTTACCAATGCTTAGGCTCAACATCATAAATTATCCCTTTAAGGTCTTTACCTCAACTTTGGTCCTGCAACTAACATCTTTCCCTCTTTTTGTACCTAGAAGACTCTTCTGGAGCCTCTAACTTTACATAATTGCCCCTGGAACTCTCATTATTTATATCTTAGTCCCTAAAATTTTTACTATTTATAATTTAGTCTCTGAATATCTTCTATATATTTCTGGGACTCCTGCTCAAAGGAGTTTAGTAGCCAACATATTTTAAGCTATTTCTTAGACTTCTGGGTTTAAAAATTAGGATATTATAATAATTAAGTATCATAAACATTCTTTTATTTAAGTGAATTTAGAATATGAGAGTGATGCCTCTTTCCCTCTTTTGTTGGTTGAACCACAAAGTTTTAGACTTGACCATAGAATTCTCTTTAACTTTACAATTAGAGCGTGGCATACTGTCATTTGTTTGTGACAATTATCTCAAGAGAATAAAAGTTGGATTACAAAATATCAATTTAATAATAATTAAATTTCTGATAAAATTTTCTAAAATATTATTTATAACTAATTATTCATTTTTTGTAGACTATTTATAAATAGTTATTCAAATAGTTATTTGTATATGAAATCTCAGTTACAAACAAAAATTTACATTTGGCAATGAGTTTTAGCTCAAATGACATGACCCTTACTACCTATTACTTTATTGAACAAAATTTTACGGTGTGACAACCAATTTATAAATTTGAGCAAAATACTCTAATCATCCTTCTGTTTTACTTTAATTACACAGATATTCCTTCTATTTTAAAAACATACATTTTAGTCCAAACTATTAACACCGTAAAAGAATATTCTAAAAAGATCTAGCGGTGTAAGGCTCTGCTAAATCCCTCTAAGTCTTACATTCGATTCTTAGAAGAGACACCGATACTGGTAGGGACGCCTATGAACCCCAAAACTGAATACTTGGTTTTGTAATAAGATCCAATAATAATATCAAAAAAGAATATTCTAAAATATTCTTGAGGTATATTTTTTTAATTAAAAACCATATTATAATGAATCTTGTTTACTAATTTACCCCTCATTATACCAAATCCCTAATTTATATTTTAACATTAATATTTATTAATGATTTATTTAATATTTTTACTAAATTTAGACAAAATTTAAGTACATTTTTATTTATGTGAAAATATTAACAACTTGATAAAAATTCAAGTACTTTCTTTTAACAAACATATGTCCATATATAGGTTTCTAAAATAGATAGAATGTCTCTGTAATTTAGAGCAAATAAAGGGGATGTTGATGTATTTTACTCTAAAATACATTAACCACTCTTATGTTTCATCTAAATTATAGAAACTTCCCCTTTATATTCAAGATTATATTTTCATCTATCTAACTGTTAGTTGACTATTAAGTTTGACTGTTAAACTTTGATTTTGACCATTAACTCAGTTTTGGTTTATCCTTAAAAGCTTTGATTAAAAGGACCAAAACTCTACAGTTATAAACTCCTTTAATCAACATTTATAAATTATACATGGATTAAATTATTTAAACTTGGACCATACTTAGGTCCAATTAACTTATCAAATATGTTACATGTATTCATTTAACACCACTACTTAACTCCAAAGCCATTGTTAGTTCTAGAAAAATTATGGTAAGGCCGCCTGCTTACGTGTTTGTTGAGGCAACAACGCAATTGCATGAATTAAATTACTTTTATGATATGTTTGGTAGCATTGAAGAATTTTTTATGAAAGTAGAAGTATAAGTGGAAATAAAATTAGGCTAGAAACATGCTTTAAAAGTTTGTTTGGTATGTTAGAAATGAGTTTAGAATTTATATATTTAAAAAAATAGGAAAAAGGATGAAAGTAGAATAAAAATACTTCTTTGCCCTTATTTTTGCCTGTCTCTCTTCCTCCTCTTTTGGCTTTCTCTCTTTTGTGCCCTAGCCCACAAGCTAGTCATCATCTCTATGTTCTTCGCCATTCGATAATGATGGTACGCCCACCATCAACCCCTATTCTGGTCTAGACCCAGGCCATCATCGACTCCTCTATCTCCCTTCATCCTTTAGCTTTATCTCTTATCTCTTTCTTCTTCTTTGAGGCCTTGCATTCGATGTGATTTCCCTCTCTATCGGTGGCGGTGATGGTGCCATTTCACCTTTTCTATCTTGACCCCATCGCAATCAGTTCATACGGCGCTGTTTCCAGAGGTGGTTTTGTGTCCACTTCAGCTAGGAACGATAGGCCTAGTGGAATGTCCTTGACGAACAGAGCTCTGTGGATGACCACTGTTAGAGGGGAAACTATTGATCAGGATTTTCTAGAGGAGGTGATTATGGGCGATGGTCAAAAACTCTCCAGTGTAGGGTTTTCTTCTGGTTTAGGAATGGTCAACATTGTCCAAAATATTTTACTTCCATGGAACCCATCTCATTTCCCAACTTTCTGGAAGGAAATGAAATGGCCCAAAATATTGGAAGTGGAAATAGAAGTGAAGATATTTTATCTTCATCACAAGCTTCTATTTACTAAATAAATTCCTCAACTACTGCAATGCTTGACATTTTTTTTTCTAAATATATACACTAATCTACTAGAGGATAACGTTAGCAAAAAAAATAGAGTTCCTCTAAGTAAACATGATGCTGAACCAAATTAAGTACCTAAGGGCAAGCACCAGGTGAAGCACAAAACCACCTCTAATGTTGTACCCTTTAACTTTTTGTCATCTGGGAGGTTGCTTCTCAGCTTGCAATAAGTTACAATAGTAGATTCTAATGTTGAGTAGAATAACATTGCTTAAACAACCAATATTTAAACCCCCAATTGAACAATGCACTCCCTATTGATAAATAATATTCATGTCTGAAGAGAATTAAACAAAAGATAGAACAATCTTAGAGCTTTAGAGTGACACAATCAAACAATCTTAAACCCTCAATCGAACATACTCACTATATAGAGCTTCAGATGGAACAAGTTTAGAACCCTCATTTTCAGACCCAATTGACTTTAAGCATTCCCACGCAAAAATAAGAGAAACAATTGACTTTTAGCATTCAAAGACAACAAAGAACTCGGCCGTGAAAAATTCCTTGGCCCAGTTTAGCTGTCTTCTCTAGGCTTTATCGCCCTACCCTCATTAATGATGATTGAACAGTGGCTTTAAGGCTAAGTGTTGACGTGTTAAATTAATACAGGTGGCAGAATCTGATAGGCTAACTGCACATAATAGACCTATCTAATTGGACCTAAGTTTTATCCTTTAAAATTTTGTCCGAATATGATAAAAATATGGGAAAATGGCATCTGGGTCCCATGGAAGCAATTGAATGAAACAAAATCCCAAGAAATGTCTTAATTAATTTTAAGTCCCATGGGACCTGAAACATCCTCCTTTAAACATCTCAGAGTACACTTATGAAAGTAATCTTGACTTTATTATATCTCTCTTTGCCAAAAATCCTGACAGAAGATAACTGTACTGATTCGGTAATTCCCCATGAGAACTACCATTCTACGTAAGTACCCAGGAAAGACTGGATGAACCGGCTAGGTCCACTCACTTCCAGCCTCCTTAGACAGCACTTACGTACATAGTACTTTGTATAGTCTACCAGCACAACGGCATTTTCTAGAAAATATCTTTGAATCTTAACCTTAACCTTAACCTCAAAAACATGAATTTTCCATTAATTGTTCTAGAACACATAACCAATCTCTTTGGCCTTTCATACATTCATATACATTATGGGGTTATGCCATAATTATTTGATACATTTATTTCATCATTTACTATTATACCTTTTCATCATGAACATTGTTGCTCAACTTGTCATATAACAACATTACATGCAACAATTCGCACATTTATTACATAATATTCAAATCTTCCAATTCCCAACCTCTCTTCATGCCTCTTTATCTTCTTTACTCATTCGTAAACCTGTGGGTTTGGGATTACATGGATGGGGTGAGATTTATGGGGAAATCTCAGTAGCAAACGGTACTAAACAATGCATGCATTAAAGTAAATACTTGTGCTTGCTTGTGAAAGTGTAAACATTGTGTAATGTGCATGCTTCCATGTAACATATGAAATACAATTGGCCAAGGTAATCATAGAAACAGAGCTTCAATCATATACACATATGCACACAATTCAACAAAGTCATAGCACAATCAAGCATAACATTCAATACATACAAGTTTAGGGTAAGTTTACTACCTTGGATTTAAGCTCTCTTTCTTATGCTTGCACTTGCTTCCCAAGCTTTTTGGTCAATCATTCCCCAACATCTTCTTAGAGGTTTCAAGGTCCTAATCACATTCATATTCATTACATAATCCATTAGGACCATGAACTCAAACACTACTCAAGACTATCTCTCTTGAACCTTTAACTTGCTTTAACTAACATAACTTCCTTTAATCTTTGCCAATTAACTTGGCCCTTGAATCAATTGATGTCTTGACCTTACCCTACACAATTTTACCTTTTGAATCCATTTATGAACTAAAAATAACCAAATTCCAGCAAGAATACACTGTTCTGTATAGATTTGGAAAAGCATACATAAATCTTCCAAAAATTCTCATTTTGATTCCAATGCTTCCCATACTTGTTCCTCCACTTTTCCCCCACACAAAATCTCATTTTAAGACCATTGGAAGCATCAAAATCATGAAATTCAAATCACTGTTCACGCGAGTGAACAGTACCGTGAGGAATTTTCAACATTATATCCTTTAATTCCAATGGTTTCCAAGGTTCAAAACCTTTCCAATCCTACACAAAATTATCATATAAACTCAATGGAAGCATTAAATCATTGAAATTCCATCTCTTTCTATCATGAACAGTGCAAACTGAAATGTTCTTCCATGGTAAAGTCAAGAACATCAACTTAATCCAATAACCAACCATGCAACTAGCTTGTTTAAACTATCTATGACATAAAACTCATGTTCCTCTCACATATACATAGAAATTCCAGCAGCATTTCCCCAATATTTAAGCCTCAAAAATCACTTAAACTTAAGCACAAACCATAAGAACAAAAGGTAGAAGCAAGGAGACAACTTACCTTACTTGCTCCTTCAAGACCCTTGCTTCTTCCTTGCTTTCTTCCACTTTCTTTCTCTAGAACTCACTTCTCTTTCTAAAGGAGCTCTTGGGTGTGAAGAATGAGGGGGTATTTATAGCAAAAGTCATGTGCCATTTGAAGGCCAAGATCACTTTGGAAACTATTTGATCTAATGGTTAAAGGTTTGATCTTGGAATGTCTTTTCACTTTTCACTCAAGACCTTACCACCATGACATCACTAGCATGGCCTCCCTTGGTACACCTAACCCTTCCTCTTTTTGGGTGCCATTCTTGTGTCCTTGTGGGTCCCACCATGTGCAACACCTAATTCTTACTTTATTCTCTTTTTCTTTCTTTTCAAAAATCCATAAATTATTTATTATTTGGACTTGGGCTCCAAGATAACTTTTGGGCCTTATTGGGCTAGCCTAGGACGAAATGTTGGGCCTCTTTTAGGTCCAATAGCTAACTGGCACAAATCCCAATGTACTTTCCTTATACCGATATCCTTAAATTATCCTGATCTCAGAATAAATGCTAAACACCTCTTTTAATTGTTCTAACATTTTTAGAAATTCATTCTAATATAAAATGAATTCTCTACAAAGTTTCATAATTTTTTGAGACCCAGAAGTCATGTTAAAAATTATATATGTTTCCTTTAACCCTTTATCGGTGTCCTTTTTCACCGTAAATTTCATAATTAATTCTACAGGACTCCTTTTTGACTTCTGTCAACTCCATAAATTCTCATATTAATTATAATAATTTACTATCAAATTTCCTCTGATATCCATCCATTGTGTGAAATGACCAAAATGCCCTCCATTTACTTCTGGTTTCTTAGGGCATCACAGTGGCATTTTCGTAATTTTGCACTTTGGCTCTTAGACTTTCTTCCTCTTCCAATTAATCCTTTTCTTTACATAAGCATGGCCACATATTTTCCTAAGCATCTCATATATTTTATTCAATCTGTACATACAACTTAGTACAGAAATTAGGGATGTTACATTTCTCTCCCCCTTAAAATAAATTTCGTCCTCGAAATTTACTTAGTACCTTAGTCAACAATCTTAAATATACATCCTTTTTAAATCTCTTTTTGCTTTATGACTAAGAATTGGGGTATCCATCTCTTACCTTTTATCTTATTATCTAGCGGAGTACTTTCAATATCCGCTTCATGGCCTTGCTGTCATTACTCTTTTTGTATGAGTCAACTTAATTGGAGTTTATTTCTAGTTCATCACGGCACTTGATCTTGTGCTATGCATCAATTTGCTTATGGACAACTCCTTGTACTAGACTTGAGAGTAGTGTCCATTTCTTTCATATCCAACTCTCTCGAATATTACTATATTCAGGAGTTTTCATCAATTACTCATCATACTTCTAGCATTTATCTCTTATTACTTTTCTTAGCATCTCGCAAACTGTCTTAACATCTGTAAATCTTCATCATCTTTTCGTATAGAAACTCTTATTACTCTATTGTTGCTCTTATCATCTTTAATGATTCAACATCATACAGAGAGAGGACTTATGCAGTTATTCTTTTCTTTACTTTACTGCTAAGTATGAGCATATACTCTAACATGCATAATGCCTGGCCAATATCTTGTAGGACTGTATACTTGCTCCTAAATGCAAAGCTCTAACATTCTCTTATGACTTTATCAGCCTCTCAGGAGAGTATTGCTCTTTTGCTTCTCGTTCTCCTGAACAAAGTCGTAATTTAAATCTTTCATTTCAAATCCACTCTTATTTGGATTTGACAGAAGGGTTTTAATCCTTTAATGTTCATAACCCTTTCTAACTTTTCATAACTTTGTTTATCATTTATCATATATATGCTAAACTTCTATGGCATTTACACTCTTTCATATCTTACCCCTTAACATCTTGGTGTAGCTCTGGGGTCTATCTTACTTTAACTTTTCACTTTTCTTACCTTGTCCATCTATACCAACTTCTGTGACAACTGGACCCTTTTTCATTACTCTTTCTTAGACTACTCTTGCCTAAACATCTTTTTGGATGAAGGCTACATTACTCTTCTAAGCCTTAGCATTCTCTATCTCATAGAACTACTGGGTTCTATCTTTACTTTAGACCTCCTTCTCTAGGTCTCTCTAGCCTTTTAATCTTTTTATCCTCATCTGGAGGATTTATCTGCTCATACTTTTCTATTCTCAAAACATATGGGGTTCTCTTCTTTGTTTCTCAGGCATACTTCTATAAAACCTTTGAATATCAGCACTCAGACTTTAACTTGGACTCCGTCTTTGTTTAAAGAAACCTAAGTTTAGTCTGTATAATATAGGCTATCTGAGGAAAATCATTATAAATAATTTTTCTGGATGAGTTTATCAACTAGTGAAGCTTCCTTACCTTAACTTCGTCTTTGGCATTCATCTTCCCAAAGAGATACTACATTGTACTCATATCTCATGGCTCATTACTTTCCTTAGGCTAGGTCTAACTGCGACCTCGGGATCTAACTACGATCAATCGTCAGCCTCTTCAGAATCTAATTGTGACTCTGGAACTGTTAGGATCTAACTGTGACCCTGGAGCCATGCTAGGATCTAACTGCGACCCTCCAGAATCTAACTACGATTCTGTATATCTCCCGAAGATCTTAAACTAACAGACTAAGTTATAGGGTTCACCGCTTCTACTTGTTGATAACTAAATAAAAATTTAAAAATATTACGTTCAGTAGCCCATATTATTTCCCAAGACCTTACTTACTTCCTCTCTTACTCAGGAGTTCCTTCTCATCTTTCTCTTATTGTGGCTTACCATGCCTTGTACAATCATGGTTTAACCACCTGCCATTGCATTCTGCTGCTATGGCCTCATCATAACTTCTCATGTAAATCTGTGCTCTAACTGTGAGCCATTTGAACTATGCTCTAACTACGAACAGACTACATCAGATCCAACTCTTATCTGAAGAGTGATCTGTACTCATCTGAATCTAGTCTCTATCTCAGAGTCATCTGTTTCAAATCTAACTCTTTCTGTATACCATTCCTTTCAATAGAAATGGCTCTGAGTACTGCATTCGCAAACCTATAGAAAAACCTGAATCACCCCAATTATAAATCATATCAGAATATCATATCCTAACTTATCGTCCCATAAACTGAGACTATCTATCATCCTCAATACATTCCTTATTGCATATCATATGGTATGGGAGCAACATAATTTTCTCATAATTTTCTCACCATATATACTCTACCCTGCATATACTGCGAAATAGGAGTATTCATCATGGCATACTCTAACATGCATGTCATTATATGACAACTGCAAGGAGATGCAACTATTCATCATCATAATTTGCTCAACCATCCATCAGACATTGTAATAAACTAAGTAAGCCTCAAAACATATTTCCTTTATCATATTGCCTATCATATCCTGATCATTCATCCTGAAACATCTATCTATTTCACTTATGCTGCCACGCTACCCTTTTATCAGGGTATAGACTCGACCCTTCTATCGAATAGGGGAGTTACTTTATCTTTAGAACCGTGGCTATCTTTCTTTTTCTAATCTTGCTTACAGCTACCACTCTATTGAACTTCTGTGACTACCTAAGAAAAACTTTTTCTTTATAACACGGAATTCAACCCATTAACTGACTTCTTAGTCATTCAACTCTCATTGCTCATGTGGATGAACTCGGCTAGATATTTCATCAAAGGGTTCCTCTTTCTCTTTTTAACCCTTAGCCTCACGCTCATCTCTATTTAACTGAGAGGAATACTTTTCATAATCTTACTCAAGAATTACTTCTCAGGTGAACGGACCAGTCTCCATTTCTCTGGAGTAACATTGGTGTCTTTCTACTATCTCTTAACTCTTTCCGCGCGTATACCTCAGTCTCAGTCTACTCTTGACCGGACTATGGTTCCTTCCTGGTCTTTTTCTTGATCCTGACCAACTTGGATCATATAAATCTCATTCATCATCTAGCACCATTACTTGTGTTCTCTAATAGCCCAGCACCCGTCCACATAGATATTGTCCGCTTTCCCCTTAGGCAGGCCCCAGGCCCACATGAGGTCACAGTTTTGTTCTCTAGGCACATGAGGACTTTAACCCCTTAGGCACCCGAACAAGCGTCCTCCAGATATCATAGCTATGTAGTGGAAGATATTGTCCCATCTCCCCTTAGGCAGGCGCCTCTAGGCCCACACGAGGTCAGGGTTTTGTTTCCCAACATTGCCTGCCTACCACTCGTGCCTGCCTACCCCGACCGGGGCGCTTGGTGATGAGGGCGCTTGATGAGTACTGGAAACGCGTTCATGAGGGAGAGGTATCCACACCCTTATATGGAATGCTTCGTTCACCTCCCCAACCGATGTGGGACTAATATCCTGTTTCAGGGACTTTAACTTTTGAGAACTTGAAGCCATATGTTAGGCTCATTTCTTGCGCAAGCCTTATCCTAACTTTTGATTCTTTTATTCATAAAAGACTAACTGAACAAAGTCTTTCCAAATATAGATCTACTCTTGATAGTCACATAGAGGATCTACTTCTGAACATCATCTTAAACTAGCATGTATCTCTATTTCTCATACTGTTCAGCTTGCCTACATCATGTGCTAAACCTCTAACTGATAACCTTTAATAAGGCTAGCATCTTCATCCTTCATCAGGTCCCTGTGTATCTTCATCGTGACCTAAGTATGAACTAGGTGCAACGCATCCATGAACTTTAGTTGTGACCATCTCATTCTACTCGTCATGACGGGACAGCTCTATATTCTTTAGTCACGACCTCGGGTCACCTTTCGTCATGGCCTAACTTCTCGAGGACTTCTAGCTGTGTCCCAAACTGCTTTACATCTGACCTGGATCTAACTTTCTTTAAACATTCCCTTATAATGTTCTTGTCCAGCCTTTACCCTGGCAATGGCCGATCCTTGCACATCAGTTGTGAACCATTTGCCAAAAGCTCACTTAGCTTTACATGCCACGTAGGGTATATGCAATATTTGGCTTATGTCCATCTCATATCATGCAACTAATATGAAAACTTAATCCAGGTCAATGCCCTCTATCATATCTCTGTTTATCATACTTGCTATGGCATTGAGGAACTACAGCTAAACTGACTGCTCTTGATTTCTACTTCTTTCCATCCCTTAACCTAAACTAAGTAGTTCACTTCCCACAGCCTTCTTGAGATTAGTATAGTCACATTATCTGTCTTTCATAAAGAAGCTGGGGTGGATTAGGCCTAGGAATATCCCTTTAATATTTATCTATAACCTCGTATATTCCTAGACTGGGATAAAAGGAAGGGATGTCACAGATTATAACTGGATCTTAGGCTACTCATATCAAACTTATCCTCAAACTCTAGTGGAGGAGGAATAATATCTGACCTACCTATAATTCAGTATTAGTTCTCAGCTTCCTCAACCGTAATCTATCCTCTTATCGAAGGAAGAAAGCTTACCTCAGGGTTAGAGAGCACTCTATCAAACTCATCCTGTACATAATTACTAGACCCATCATTATCTAGTGCAGCATTATCTGGTGCATACACAACATCTGACTGAATTTCTCATAATCTCTAGATTGTAAATTTGAGTCTACAAAAATATGCATGGGGTACCTTACTATAAACCTTCCTGATTGAGTCCCTTATGCTGTCATCTGAACTCTCTTCACTACCTGAAGAGTCAAAGTCTAGGTGTACCTCATCTTTATACATCATTACAGGTTAGGGGTCTCACTGATTAACTGATGTTTCAAGCTTAACTTCATGAATCCCCATGTCTACTGCTGCAGCATTTGCTCTGTGTTCTGTCGTTGTGACCCAAAAGTCTTCTTTCATCGTGACTTATGACTTAACCTATCGCAACTTGGACATCTGGCATCCTTACTGTAGTATCTGGTCACAGCATGATACCTCAAACTACTCTTGCAGCTTCTTTAGTCATGAACTGATCAGCTTCTGTCTCTATCCATAGAGGAAACTGCTTATTAAACATTATTCTGCTTAGTCCAGCCATAATGTTTTAATAAACATGAGACCTCAGCTGTATCGACTGACTAAGATGAGCCTATCGCAATCATATCCTTTGTAAGACTGTAAAGCTCGGGGTACAGTCTCATTCATCAGGGTGTCACTGTCTTCTGTCTAAACCTTTCCAAGTAGTGAACACCATCCTTATATCATACTCTAGGGAGAGAACCATTCAAATTTCTCATTTGTCTAAGGGATCAGTCTAACTAAACCAGAGTATCACTGAGCTAGAACTTTCTGTTCTGTGCCAGAATCTTATGCTCTAAGCCAGAACCCTTTGTTCTGTGCTAACTTTATTCTGTACTAACGCTACAAATCATCTGTTCAGAGCATTTTCTAAGCCAGAATCCTTTGCTCTGATACCAAAATGAAACATCCTCCTTTAAACATCTCAGAGTACACTTATGGAAGTAATCTTGACTTTATTATATCTCTCTTTGCCAAAAATCCTGACAGAAGATAACTGTACTGATTCGGTAATTCCCCATGAGAACTACCATTCTACGTAAGTACCCAGGAAAGACTGGATGAACCGGCTAGGTCCACTCACTTCCAGCCTCCTTAGACAGCACTTACGTACATAGTACTTTGTATAGTCTACCAGCACAACGGCATTTTCTAGAAAATATCTTTGAATCTTAACCTTAACCTTAACCTCAAAAACATGAATTTTCCATTAATTGTTCTAGAACACATAACCAATCTCTTTGGCCTTTCATACATTCATATACATTATGGGGTTATGCCATAATTATTTGATACATTTATTTCATCATTTACTATTATACCTTTTCATCATGAACATTGTTGCTCAACTTGTCATATAACAACATTACATGCAACAATTCGCACATTTATTACATAATATTCAAATCTTCCAATTCCCAACCTCTCTTCATGCCTCTTTATCTTCTTTACTCATTCGTAAACCTGTGGGTTTGGGATTACATGGATGGGGTGAGATTTATGGGGAAATCTCAGTAGCAAACGGTACTAAACAATGCATGCATTAAAGTAAATACTTGTGCTTGCTTGTGAAAGTGTAAACATTTTGTAATGTGCATGCTTCCATGTAACATATGAAATACAATTGGCCAAGGTAATCATAGAAACAGAGCTTCAATCATATACACATATGCACACAATTCAACAAAGTCATAGCACAATCAAGCATAACATTCAATACATACAAGTTTAGGGTAAGTTTACTACCTTGGATTTAAGCTCTCTTTCTTATGCTTGCACTTGCTTCCCAAGCTTTTTGGTCAATCATTCCCCAACATCTTCTTAGAGGTTTCAAGGTCCTAATCACATTCATATTCATTACATAATCCATTAGGACCATGAACTCAAACACTACTCAAGACTATCTCTCTTGAACCTTTAACTTGCTTTAACTAACATAACTTCCTTTAATCTTTGCCAATTAACTTGGCCCTTGAATCAATTGATGTCTTGACCTTACCCTACACAATTTTACCTTTTGAATCCATTTATGAACTAAAAATAACCAAATTCCAGCAAGAATACACTGTTCTGTATAGATTTGGAAAAGCATACATAAATCTTCCAAAAATTCTCATTTTGATTCCAATGCTTCCCATACTTGTTCCTCCACTTTTCCCCCACACAAAATCTCATTTTAAGACCATTGGAAGCATCAAAATCATGAAATTCAAATCACTGTTCACGCGAGTGAACAGTACCGTGAGGAATTTTCAACATTATATCCTTTAATTCCAATGGTTTCCAAGGTTCAAAACCTTTCCAATCCTACACAAAATTATCATATAAACTCAATGGAAGCATTAAATCATTGAAATTCCATCTCTTTCTATCATGAACAGTGCAAACCGAAATGTTCTTCCATGGTAAAGTCAAGAACATCAACTTAATCCAACAACCAACCATGCAACTAGCTTGTTTAAACTATCTATGACATAAAACTCATGTTCCTCTCACATATACATAGAAATTCCAGCAGCATTTCCCAATATTTAAGCCTCAAAAATCACTTAAACTCAAGCACAAACCATAAGAACAAAAGGTAGAAGCAAGGAGACAACTTACCTTACTTGCTCCTTCAAGACCCTTGCTTCTTCCTTGCTTTCTTCCACTTTCTTTCTCTAGAACTCACTTCTCTTTCTAAAGGAGCTCTTGGGTGTGAAGAATGAGGGGGTATTTATAGCAAAAGTCATGTGCCATTTGAAGGCCAAGATCACTTTGGAAACTATTTGATCTAATGGTTAAAGGTTTGATCTTGGAATGTCTTTTCACTTTTCACTCAAGACCTTACCACCATGACATCACTAGCATGGCCTCCCTTGGTACACCTAACCCTTCCTCTTTTTGGGTGCCTTGTGTCCTTGTGGGTCCCACCATGTGCAACACCTAATTCTTACTTTATTCTCTTTTTCTTTCTTTTCAAAAATCCATAAATTATTTATTATTTGGACTTGGGCTCCAAGATAACTTTTGGGCCTTATTGGGCTGGCCTAGGACGAAATGTTGGGCCTCTTTTAGGTCCAATAGCTAACTGGCACAAATCCCAATGTACTTTCCTTATACCGATATCCTTAAATTATCCTGATCTCAGAATAAATGCTAAACACCTCTTTTAATTGTTCTAACATTTTTATAAATTCATTCTAATATAAAATGAATTCTCTACAAAGTTTCATAATTTTTTGAGACCCAGAAGTCATGTTAAAAATTATATATATTTCCTTTAACCCTTTATCGGTGTCCTTTTTCACCGTAAATTCCATAATTAATTCTACAGGACTCCTTTTTGACTTCTGTCAACTCCATAAATTCTCATATTAATTATAATAATTTACTATCAAATTTTCTATGATATCCATTCATTGTGTAAAATGACCAAAATGCCCTCCATTTACTTCTGATTTCTTAGGGCATCACAGTGGCATTTTCGTAATTTTGCACTTTGGCTCTTAGACTTTCTTCCTCTTCCAATTAATCATTTTCTTTACATAAGCATGGCCACATATTTTCCTAAGCATCTCATATATTTTATTCAATCTGTACATACAACTTAGTACAGAAATTAGGGATGTCACAGGACCTCAAATGAATTTTTTGTAATTATCAAAAGACATATATGCCCTTATTATTTTCTGAATACATTACTCCCCTATCACCCCCACCCGAAACTAAAGCCCTAGCCTTCTGAAGATAACTCTTCTCGACTTCTCTGCTCGGTGTCTGCTCTTTGCTCCAAAGCCCTAGCCTTCTAAAGATCACTCTTCTCGTCTTCTCCGATCGGTGTCTTCTCTCTACTCTTCTCGTATAGGCAAGAACACGGTTAGAGAAGGAAAGCAAACAAGGTGTTCTACATGGTAACGCTAGGAAGGACCGGCCTAAAGTGTCAACGTTTAATCCAGACATTGATCTTACTCACCCGGTACGTACGACATTAATTACTTTTATTTGTTGGTTTAGTACAATTTAGGTTATGCGCTAAATTGTTTTTCTTTTTCAGCTAATAAAGGCAACTTACACTAGAATCATGACCATGGGGAAAGAACTATTGGCTCTTCATCATAGCCTCTTAGGGGAAGATGAAAGTGGGCATGATGGAGGAGAGGTTAATGAAGCAGTAGATCAATTTGAAGATGAAGGTGCAGATTAAGGAGGCGAGGGCAATGGAAGTGGTGATGAAGGTGTAGATAGAGGTAGCGACGAACGTGATGAGAAAGTTGGTGATTAAACAAGTGAAGAGGAAGATGGTGATGAAGGCAAAAGGACATACAAAGAACAGAATGATCAGAATGAACATGGGGGGGAAACATATTTAAGAAGGTTAAAGAGGGAAAAGAAACCAGCTGTTAGATATCTCCCTACTTTGTGGAGACAAAGGCGAGGGTTGGCAAGAAGAGGAAGAACGAAGTGGATAAGGAAGCTATGTTTAACATGTGCACAAGTCAATGTGCTGGTTTTGAGGATCAAGAGTAAGTATTTTATTATCGTTACATGATATAAATCTTATTTCCCCAGTAAAAACTGAGTGCCTGATTTTAGTTTCAATTGCTGTAGGGTTTTTGTAGAGATGAATGGGTTCTACCTAACTCATGGTGAGCTATGTTGCTTCCGTAGTAGAGCATGGATGAGCACCAGTATGAGACAATTATCCTTAACAACTTTGATCGTTGTGCACTGTAAGGGTAGTTTGCTGATTTCACTTTTCTATTCACAGGTAATGACGATGGTGGCGAAGACGTTGGTTTAGGATGAGAAGGACAGAACTGGTTCAGTCAGAAGACACATCTGTTCTACATATTTCATGCAGAAAATGTTGGCCAATCCCCTACGGTTGTCAGTTGAGCGGAATGAATCATAAATATTGCCAGAACATGTTGGCTACAACATTGGTGATTGTGACTTATTTTTGGACTTGCTTGCTTAATGGGCCACTGGTTCTGTTATATTTTCGACTTGAAAAAGATGCAATTCTGTGCCCTTGACTCGTTGGTTGATACTATCACATTTATGAGATTACAAAGGCAGCACGATAATGAAGCATCTAAGGATGACAGAAAAGGTAAACGCAAGAAGAAGATGACCAATAGGCAACATATATTCAAAGAGAAGCAATGGATGGAGAATTCATGTGTATGTATTTTTGAATGTACATGTTGTTATTCACTTAGGTATTACTAGTCATTTTTATGGGCATAGTTGAATTTAATTTTTCTTTTGCCTCTGCAATCTGCATATGCAGAAGTGTTGCTTTCTTAAAATTCTTCGTATAGTGAAGCCAGAACTTTTTGGGCAGGACGATCAGTTTGAAGTCAATTGGCCGAAACTGCATCTCCAAATGGACACGTAAGCATGCTAACCCATATACTTGCTTTTTTGCTTTTCCTTGTGACTGAGTAAATTCATGTTATTGTGCTACTGGACAACTTGCAGGTATTCATGCGGGGTTATTGTGTTGTCGTGGCTGTAGACTTGGGATGGCAACAGCGTAAATGAAGAAGGTTATACAATGCCAAAGTACTCCATTGAAGACCTCCCCCAACTGAGGGTTGACTGTTTGTTTTAGCTGATGAATCACCCCAACAACTCAGCCTGGGCACAAGTGCTGTCCAGACTAGGTGACAAAGACTCCAGACATCAGAAGAAAATAGTGACTACTTAAGTGCATTTTCCACTGTAAACTTTATAAAGAATACGCTTAATTGAACAGTTTCAATTAATGTTAAGTTATTAACATGTTCAGCAAAGAACATTATCAGTGATTTATAGGAAGGTGTTGTGTTTCATATGCTATCAGGTAGAACAAATTTACCAAACTCAACCTTGTATGGGAAAATATTAACAACTCATCGACTAGGGAATAACAACCCCAGTGTGAAGGAATGACAACTGGAGCACCGTAAATAACAACTACCCATGATAGCAAAAATAACAACTCTATCACTTATAAGTAACAACCCATTATTGAAGGGATAACAACTCCAGCACCTGTAAGTAATAACCCATTATTGAAAGAATAACAACTCCAGCACCTATAAGTAACAACCCATTATTGAAGGAATAATAACTTCAGCTCTAGGGAATAACAACCCTATTATGAATGAATCAGTGATTCACAGCTGAAGTATCCCAGTTGTGAAACATAATAACGCCAGCGCCCGCAATAACAACCCATACGCCTGCAACTAACAACCCCAGCACCTGCAATAACAACCCTTGCACCTACAACATAACAACGCCAGGGTTGTACTAGCAAATGATAGCAAACATAGTATGTACTTTGATTCATATATATGCACTTTCTAATTACATCATGTCTTGGAAGCAAATGTAAAAGGCATACAGTAAACATAGACACCTTCATCAAGATCCACCCTACCTTCCAACAAGATGGAGATTGATCAAGGTTAAAAAAAATTACTTTCAATAGATATATACAAAGCAAAAATCAGTGTGTTATGTATTTACACATAAAAATAGAGCAATCCAACGCCATTCCTCAGCTCGAGTTTAGATTCTTGCATGTCTTTACTATGTGTCCAGCATCATGGCATCTTCAACAATGATGTTTTCCTGTTCTGAAATTGAGACTTAATCATTTTTCTCTTTGGCCTTCCTGGAGGCCTTCTAGTAATTGGGGGGGTCAATGAACCTTTCTTTTATTAGTTCAGACACTGTCGGGTCATTAGGATATGGACAATCATGTGTAGCAATAGGCCTCATGATACTAGCATATACTTTCTCTTAGGCAAGTAGCTTGTAGCAATCATCCACAAATGTGTACACACTTCCATGCATTAGCTTTATTGCAGCACATGCATGGACACAAGGGAGTCTACTCATTTTCCAACCTAAAGATGTGCATTTACGTGTTTGCATATCAATAGTAAGTTTAATTTCTCCATGGGGGCCCCAAGTCTCAACCTAGACTATGTCATTTCCCCACTATTGGGCATGTATATTTGTACACCTAACTTTTTACATCAACTTTGCCTCAATATTTGGCCAAACACTATTTTTCCAATTTACCATTGACATTTTGCTTGTAAGCACCTTCTAGGCCAACTTCTCTTGATACTCAGGTATTAAAACAGACACATTGTGCCTCCACTCTTGCAAAATTTATGCATTGAATAACTCTGCGAGATTAGTGGTAATATTGTCCCATAGTTTGAATAGGAACTTGCTCATAGCCTATCATTGCATGTCCCTGTTGGTCTCAACCCATTACGCTAGCTATGGACAAAAGGCTTGTAGCTTTCCCATTGTGACATTGAAATCTCCCTCAAGCCTTCCATATGCAATTCCATCAAGCAGGTTAAGTGCGTCTTCCTTTCAGACCCTTGATGCTCATCCCCTACCTCTTATGATTTTGAGGAAAGCAGCACTATAGTTTTCTTTTACATGCTGGTAGCAATAAGCATGTCTAGTACATGAAAAAATAGTCTGAATAGCAGTTATGATTGCATTATTTCGGTCTGACGCAATTGTGATCTCCAAAGATCCTGTGATCTCTTTAACATTATGGAGAAACCAAGTCCACTCATCATTCATCTCGCCACTAACAATGGCATATGCCAACAGAAATAATTCATTATATGCGTCATGTGCATTAGCTGTAAGCATTGTTCCCCTATATGGACCACTAAGATGACATCCATCTATATACAGTATTGCTCTGCACCTTTGCGAAAAACCTTCAATTGAGCATCCATACGCAATGAATACCCTCTCAAATCTTTTGGACTCTGAGGCTTCCCATCTAGTAATAGTTCTTGGATCAGTTTCCATAAGCCTCTCACATATCCAAGGAATAATCTTGTAAGAATCCTCTGCAGTACCATGTATTTGCCTCAAGACTTCTTCTTTACCCCTGTACGCTTGCCTATAGTTCAATCACACACCGTAATCTCTATACAAGTCCTTGCTGATTTCTTTTGCATTCTTATTAATATTACTCGTCAAAGCATCAATCATGAGAGACGATGTTAAGCTTGACTTTCTATGGTGAGATACAACTAAGTCTTCTTGTGCATTATGCATGTGCTAACTTGTGAATCTTCTTATACTTAAGAATTCTGCATCTTGACGTTCACCCATATAATATGCACCCATGTACCATGGGCATCCATTGGCCTTGCACTTAACAATGATCTTTTGTTTATTATTTTTGATAAATTTGTACTAAAACCTATGCGAGATGTTGTACTTGTATAGCTTCTTTTGAAGAACCCCTGCATTTGGAAATATTTGACCTTCTTTAACAATCAAATCCTTCCACTTTGTGAAATTCATTTCAAGTGTAGCTATTGGAATCATTTCGTCAGCACAAGACAATAATGGCAACACTTCATTCTCATCCCCCAAAGCAAGTGGAGACATAGAGCAACATTCCCACTTCCAAATAATTCATCAAACCTGTAAGAAATGACAACTTACTGTGTTAGTAATGACAACTGCCTACAACAGATATGACAACTTATATTACAAATTATAGAGGACAACATTTTGAAATCAATACACCATATTACTTACACATCTTGCTCCTCCATTAGATCATCCATATGAAGTTGTGTGAACTCATTGTTTGCTTTCTCTCCTACGTACACATGGCCACTTTCTCCATTGAATATTATTAAATGCTCAATTCCTTCATCATTAAACATGTCAACAAATGTGTGTTTATCAAATCTAACAGTGAAATTTATCAAAATTTCATCACTTCCTTTCCCAACAACTAATGCTACTAATGTTTTGAACTCATCATATGTTGTGCCTTCCTTTATGGATATTGTGCTTACTTGAAACACAACATATGTATGACCTTCTACATTATTTCTAAACTGTCCTCCCATATGAACATAATAGAATAGATGCTTTGCAGATGAACTCGCCATCAATAATGACAACCTGTACCAGACATATAATATTAATAACTCATGCACTTATATTAACAACTATCGCATACTATAATAACAACTTTTCTTACCCCCGCATATGAGATCATATCTGTCATTCACACTTTACAGAAATCTTTCTATTGTTCATATTTTCTTAATACACTCAACTAAACACACCACAAATTCCTGCAAACCAAACATAACTTTTAAAACCCTAAATAAACCCATTTAACCCACAACTCAAATAATAAAAAAGTCATGCTATGAACACAATGCCCATATTTACGTGGGTTAACTTTTATGCCTCACACTTCAGCCACACACTATCATACGTAGCAGGACGATGACGAGCTAACCACTTCCATGGGTTTGATAGCAACGAACTTCACATTCACCTTTTACAGTCACAAAAGACGACATATACAATAATTCTTACTCAACGTCCAGCCATGATGACGAGAAAATCCAGCTGTGAAGACACCATGGGGGCCATCATATGGGCAGTAATTGTGTTCTTTACTTTTTTCTTATTTTACACCAGAGTGTGCCAAACTCTCATTTCTTCCTCACTGTTATTTTATTTTACAAGGGCAGTTTAAGTCTTTTCACAATTGGAAAATATTCATCTGAGGTCCCATGGGACTTGAAAGTAATTATAGCATTTGTTGGGACTTTTTTGTCATTCAATTGCTTCCATAGGACCCAAATGTCATTTTCCCTAAAAATATTAAACAAATAACTATTTGTAAAAAATCAAAAAGAAAATTAATAAAAAGAAAAAAAATCTTCAATTCTTTAAACAATTTTAGCTAAAATGAAGGAAGTAGTAATAATGAAAGGTAAATTAGTAAATAAACTTTATTTTAATATAATTTTTAATTAAAAAAATATCCTTATAGGATATTCTTAACAAAGTCAACTGTTTGAATTAAAGTATGTTTTTAAAATAAATGAGAAGTATGTGTAATTAAGGCGAAGGAATTTGGAATATTTTACTCATTATGATATAAACAAAATAATAATGTTTCTTATTTTGTGAGGAATGAATTTTTTTTAACATTTTAATATAATTTATTTTTGGGTATGCTCCTTTGTTGTAATTCTTTTGAGTGGAATATGATTTCTTTCATCTTTCTTGATTTTTATAGCATTTATACTCTTATATTTATATCAATATATAATATATGGATGAAATGGTTTTTGTAAAATTATTTTGAGAAGTTAGTATTATAATACACATATATAATAATACAAAACTCTAACAAATCACAACATCCATTTATGAACCAAAAATTATAAATAATGCCTCATTTTTCGCAACCTTATGATATCTACATTAATTTGTTCATAATTTGACATGTTATAAATTTTAAATTGATATTAAGATTATATCAATTTTTTTATTAACATATTATGATGTTTCAATTTTTGACCAAATTTACATAACATTTTATTTTTGTCGTTTGAGCCTACACAACTAGTTGTGATAAGATATGACACGTGTTTAGCTTTTTATTTTTGTGAATACAGTTTATTTTATATCAGATCATATAAATTAGAAAAAAAAAACTTAATGATATAGATGGCTAAATATTTATGTTAATAATTAAATGATATATTGAGGATATGATTATATGGATGTTAGTGAAAAGTAAAAGTTGGGAAAAAGATCATGTCATGGATAATTTTAGCAGTTTAGTTTTGGTGGAAAATAAAATTCATGTTAGTTTTAAAATAGAATGTGAAAGAGATTGAATGAGATAATGTAGGAGGTTCAAAAATTCATAATAGTTTTAAAAAAAATGTGGGAGAAAATAGAGGGAGTTTAGTAAGGGGCAATTTAGTAATTGTAAATTTTTATTTCGGTATTTAGTCCTTCTAAATAATTACAATTTTTATGGTCATTCTTAATAAATATCATTTACTATAGGTGCTTTATTCTAAATCTCCCTAAAAAATTTTATTTTTGAAATTTTTTTTGGCTATTTTGCTACCATATATGTCTGATACGCAAGAAATAATTGGAAATTTGGTATTAGAATAGAAATGGTATCAAAGATGAAATAAAATGATAATGTTTGGCGCCATGATTATTACTGAACAAAATAAGTTATATATGTTTGAGACTAAGAATAGTGAAATAAAACATTAAAAAGTCAATCATATGAATACAAATAATTTAAAAAATAGTTAAAAATAATAAGTTAAACAACATATAAAGCTATAAATAAATCGCTAAATAACATGTAATTATATACATAAAATTATGAACAAAGGGATTACATAATTGAATGGTAGATGATCTATAAGACTAAATTTTTGGAAAGCGTGAGCATAATTTATATTTTTTTAAAACGGTTTAATTGATAAAATTCCCTTATAATCTCACCAAGAAAAAAACGCAAATGGAGGAAGGGTACAAATGAGAAGGGGTAAGAACAGGAATACAAGGAAATTTCAAGAGTAATGTTTGTAAACTTCTTTAAATTGTTGGTTATATTACTTATGTTTCAACCATCATCTTTTCTTGTAAAAGTTCATATTTAGTTATATTTTATACATTTCAGTTACACTAGATTTTTTTAAAATTTATCAATCTCTTTGTGCCTTTCCATAATATATTCTTCTTAGTTGCTAATAATAAATGCGTGTTGAAAAGATAAGAAAATATATTTGGAATTTTTTTTATATGCATAGCATAAGTATCATCCTATCGGAGGCAATTATATTCTATGCACTGTTGAGTATTAAATGTAGATAGCTCTTCTAGTGAGAACTTAAATAGTAATTTGCCATATTGTGAGGTATTAATTATTTTCATTAGACCCAACGTAGCTAGTAATATATCTTAGAATTTTTTTTTTTGTATAAAAATTTTTAAAAAGGGGTTAAGCTCATGCACGATCTAAATGTAGAGCGAAGTCTCCGTTCCTCCTAGACGATACTAATGTCGGATAAGACGAGCCGTCAATTACCCTCAGACGTAAACCTAAACACCCAAGAGCTAAGATGTCTCCTCAAATACTATAACTAAAACTATAACAAAATGGTACTCCTAAGAATCCAACACATTCTAAAGAAACTAAGATACCATTATATCCTGGAATTAGTTTGCTTAGCTTGCCTAACAAACTGAAGGCCAATAAAAGAAGAAGAAGCTTACGCGCCAAAGAGCCCTAGGTCCAATCCATTTAAGTTCTACAAGTGTTGCCCATTTAGGCTACTTACGACCGACCCATTTTGGAAACTTACATTGGGCTGGACTTGTCCATTTGATAGGAACTCACAATTCCATCCGGATGGCATAGAAGAGCGTCCAGGGGAGTGCCTTTTTCATTGCCCTCTATTTAATTATAACGATATAATTTTAATTCTAAATATAAGTATAACAGTTTTATATTTAAAAAATAAAATAATACAGAGGTCCTCAATAGATAGGTTTAAATTTGTGCCTACTTAACGAATATCAATTACTTATATTTAAAATTAAAATTATACCGTTTTACTAGAGAGAGAGAGAGAGGGGTCACTATATTTCACGCAAAAGATTCTATAGATTTGTCCTATTCAACCCGTTAAAAATAAGGTGAGAAGTGTCTAATTATTCAACTCATAATTTTAAGGTAGCCCATTCTAAGATTTTTTTTTTAGATTGGGTGTTTGGATTAACTCTTTATAAATTATTTTAGATAAATTTGTAAGGAAAATTTAGTATAAAAGTGTTTCGAAAACGATGGTGTGATGGGTTCTTAAACAGGTTTGAAACTCTAACAAAATTATCCTTCATGTAAAAAAAGGAAAAAAACGGTAGTCCATTCTATTGCTTGAAGCACCAAACCGACCATTAACTTGTAATTCCTGATATCTTCCATGTTCCTCAATGTTCTTACATTATCATGTCAAAAATGAATCATCGTTATTAAGCCACTCAATTATTGGTTTTTCTGCAATAGGATGCTTCTTGGAAATACAATCTGAGTCTATCCCCTTTTTTATTTTTTTTAATTATTTTCCCCACAATTTAAATCATGTCAATATTGCGAGAGCACACAGATATATAAAATACACAATACTTTGTTAAGACCAAATTGCTCTCTGACTGTACAAATGCCACTAAAAGATATCAAAGAGTATTATTGTACTACGAGTGTGAACATTCATATATACTCGTGGGCTCCCATTCAATGAATAAAGAATCATAATAATGCT
Organism: Leucaena leucocephala; assembly: GCA_037074615.1. Lineage (NCBI taxonomy): Eukaryota > Viridiplantae > Streptophyta > Magnoliopsida > Fabales > Fabaceae > Leucaena > Leucaena leucocephala. The sequence continues at coordinate 13,797,656 of CM073537.1, forward strand.
ATTTCCACGGATATGTGTTAGTGCTCTGTCCTCAACTATCAACTGGTCGATACTTATCAATATATTTGTCAAATATATATATATATAAATATTAAAGTAGGAAATTTATATATCTGTTAATACTTGAGTTCCAAAATAAGCTTCTTTAAATTTACTTCTGTATTTAAATATTAATTTATAGGAGTGTTTCTTTCTTTTCTTTCCTTTTTTTGCAATTTTTTTAGTCACCGTCTTCTAGTTGATGAAGTTAAGGAACTTCACAAAAAAGTTTGCACAAAAGTGATTCTGGAGAATTTTAATTTGAAAATATGACCAAAATGAAAACGAATAGACAATTAAAGCAAAAGAACAAAATTATGAAAGAGAGAGGGAGAGAAAGAAAAAAGTGTAGAGGAATAAAATTTGAAAGCACGAAAGATATGGAAGACAGAGTGACGAAATAGGGTAAGGTATTAAAAATTGAATTAGTCTTTATTCAAATATTAATCGAGTGATCTGTCCAATTGTTGGGTTGATTTGGTGTAACCAAATTAATCTCGGCTTATTCCGCCCGATTCAATTGATTGATCGAACTAATCAAGTATTGTATTATCAGTCCAACTGGCTAGTAAAGTCTGGAGTTTCTATTCACTGGAATGAGCCACCCCACCATATATAAGATATACATACGAATCCCAATGTCAACATAAGAAAAAAATTTAAAATCATGGCCATCTATTTTTGGTCAACTTATCCGCACTTATCTCTAGTGTCATTTAAAAACACTGAAAAAATGAATAGCTTCTATCAGGCTTCTCTTGTCTTTTGATCCTATCACTTTCTAAAAGCAACTTAATATCAACATGATGGTAGCATTATTTGAACTCTGGACCCAATATAATAATTCAATTACCAACATCTCACCTCAGAGATCAACGCTGTCACTAAAATCTAAAGACAACCTAAACTCAAATGATGCAATGATATTGATATAATATATATATATATATATATATAAATACTTTTGTAACTATAATGTATGTTCTGGTCCTGGGGAACTACCGGACCTAACTTATCTAAATATTTTTATACTAAAAAATAAATATATAACTAATGTCTCACAAGGACATAAATTCAAAATATCATGATATAAAATGTTTCATTAGTAAGTTAATTTGTTAATATCTCCAAAAATGCTTTTAAATCATAAAGATTATATTGGCGTAATTGATTCATGATCCAACTCACCTACATTTTTATTTAATTTTTGTAGAAAAAGAAAAAAAAAAGGAAAATTGCCGGAATATATCCCTATTCTAAAATTTATTATCTAAATTGTATCTAATGATCAGGTCTTTAAGTGGGTGTAGGTGTAAATGCTAGTGCAACTCATCTTTAATATATACAACTTTTTTTTAATTGTGTGCAAACATATTTTCATCTAAATGTAAATCTATTTTATTTTATATATAGTTAAAGATAAGTCATATACAGCTAAAAAAGAATTACACCCGTATCTTGTTATAAATTTAATTAGTCACATTTGATAATAAATTTTGTAACAAGTGATTTTTCAGCAATTTCAAAGAAAAATCGTTAGTGTTCCTTTTGGTGGACGTCACATCTCACATAGGCCTTATATATAGATAGAGAGAGAGAGATTGTAAGCACTAATTATCACGGAGATTGTGTAGCGTTGGATTTTGAATATGGAAGGCATGTGGTGGTGGTGGTGTGTTGTGATGTTTATTACGTTGGTGATGAGTTTGAGAGCTTCTGGGCAACTTCAAGCTGGGTTTTATTCATCTTCGTGTCCAAATACAGAAAGCATAGTAAGATCAACTGTAGAATCTCACTTCAACAAAGATCCCACAATAGCTCCTTCCCTCCTCAGGCTTCATTTCCATGACTGCTTCGTCCAGGTTAGAGAGAGAGAGATAGGATAATTATGAGAAGATATGATTAATTATTAATTAATGTGTTTAATTGATGGTTATTCCCAGGGATGTGATGGATCCGTATTGATATCAGGATCATCAGCAGAGAAGAATGCTTTAGCAAACACTGGTTTAAGAGGCTTTGAAGTTATTGATGATGCCAAATCTCAGCTTGAAGCTTCTTGCTCTGGTGTTGTTTCTTGTGCTGACATTTTAGCTTTGGCTGCCCGTGACGCTGTCGTTTTGGTAATATTATTACCCCTCTAAATAATATTTGGTTAAATTATTATACACAATTCCCCTTCAACTTTATTTCATGTAGAGATCAACCTCCTCGTCTTTAAAACTTTGCTATAAACTCTCTTAAACTTTCATATTTATGCGAATAACCCACTACTATTATTATTAATTTTGCTCATTACTTATTTATACATAATTTAAAATTTTAAAAGGTTATATGCATGCTGAAAATAGGTTAGGCTATGTGACTTGACTTGGCCTAGCCTATTTTAAATAAGGGTACGCTTAAGCCTTTTTTAAGGCTTATTTTGCTTAATAAATTAAGCATGGGCTCTCTAAAAGTTTATTAAACCTATTAAACTAATCTAGATCTATTATAAATTTATAATATTAGGTAAAATTATGTTGTATTTCATATAATTTAGATTGAGTTATTGTAATTTTAGATTGATTTATGTAATTATTGCCTACTTTTGGCCTGTTTAAAGGAGGCCTATTTGAAAGTCTAGCCATGTAACCTATTTAAAGTTTTAAAAACAATAGACTTTTTTAATATGCTTCAAGTCATGATAGGCCTTTGGACATGTCAAGCTTAGGCTAAAATAAAAACTTATGACAAGTTATAAGCTAGACTTAAGCGGATTTGTTGCAAGATAAGTGTTGAGAGTAAAGCTTAGTTTGGCCTAGCCAATTTTCACTCTTGCACTATATATATATATATATATATATATATATATATATATATATATATATATATATTAGATAAGTCAAAATTTGTGGATGTTATATGAATAAAAAATAAGATTTAAAGAGATGATTTGATTAATAGGTGTGAATTATTTGCATAAATTTAAAAGTTTAAGATGATTTAAAAGAGTTATTTGTTCGTAGTTTAAATTATAGAGAGGATTTGATTAATGGGAGAATGATAAAAAAATATTTTAAAAAATAATAAATTTAAAATTAACTCTATTATTAATAATAGATTAAACATTATTAATACAATGTTCTATTTTAATATTTATTATTTTTTTAGAATTTTTTTTATTATTTTTCCTTGATTAATTTAGCCAAAAATCTTTTTCTGTCTTTTTCTGTCATTACTAACACAAATATATCTCTTCTCTCTCAAAATTTTATGCCTTTGCCTAAAATAATGCTTTGAATCAAATATGCCAGACTGGTGGCCCAAGCTGGTCAGTACCAACAGGAAGAAGAGACGGCACCGTTTCATTATCATCTCAAGCCTCAAACTTGCCTTCTCCCCTCGACCCTGTTTCAGTTCAGAAGCAAAAATTCTCTGCAAAAGGCCTCGACGATCACGACCTCGTCACCCTCCTTGGTAGGTAACAATGAATCATCTTCATCGATCACCATCGATCAAAAATTACTTCCCTGAACCAATCTCTGATTAATTCTCTTCTTCTTCATATATATACAGGTGCTCACACTATAGGCCAAACAGATTGCAGATTCTTCAGTTACCGTTTATACAACTTCACCACCACCGGAAACTCCGATCCGACGATAAACCAAGCGTTCTTGGGGCAGCTTCAAGCTCTGTGTCCCAAGAACGGAGATGGGTTGAGGAAAGTGGCGTTGGACAGAGACAGTGCGACGAAATTCGACGTGAGCTTCTTCAAGAATGTACGTGACGGTAATGGAGTTTTGGAGTCTGATCAGAGGCTTTGGGGAGACTCTGCAACACAAAGCGTAGTGCAGAAATATGCAGGCAATGTTAGAGGCTTGTTTGGGCTGAGGTTTCAGTTTGAATTCCCCAAAGCGATGATTAAGATGAGTAGTATTGAAGTTAAGACTGGGAATCAAGGAGAGATTAGAAAAGTTTGCTCTAAGTTTAATTGAAAATAATGATTTTGCGTTGTTGTTTGTATAAGGTACTGTGATTTTCTATTGTATGTTTGGTTGGGGGAAAATGGGTATTTTGATATAAAATAATACGAAAAGTTCGGAACTTTTGTCCTTGAAGCAACGTGTAAGGCAATGTTTCTGTCTAGTAGGACAAGATGAAAAGTGCGTTTTGATGAAAACGGAGCCATTAACAAATGATGTCGTCGTGATGGAAGGGAAGTGTGAGGCAATTTATCTGTAAAACCGACGAAGACGAAAGATGCGTTGTGGTGAAAACATAGCAAATATAACAACGGCGCGTTCTGGTGAAAACATAGCCAGTAAAAAAACGGTGCGTTTTGTAAAAAAGAGCCAAAAAAACATAATTTCGTCGCCTGAGAGATTCGAACTCTCGCGGGGAAACCCCATGTACTTAGCAGGCACACGCCTTAACCACTCGGCCAAAGCGACGTTGTTATATTCAATAGCTAACATAATTAAATATATAAATGTACAAGGATCATAATTCATTAGTGCTATTGTTAGTTTCTGTCCAATAATTTTTTTGTTACCATGAATATAATAATTTTTTACGTTTATTATGCCGAAATGTAATACTTACAGATATTTGATGCTTTTATTTCTTGTGAACAAAGGGTTCAAAATTAAGAATTATAAATTTCTAAAAAGAAGCTCTCCAATGGCTTTTTTATTTTGTCTCTCTAATTTTTCAAGGATAACTATGCATTGACATTGATATAGTACTTTCAATTTGCAAAAAGATTAAGGGAAAATCATGTATAGGTGTTAGGGAAGCAAATACCTGAATTTGCCTTATTACTAAAAGATCTGCCGGAAAATTTATGCAAAAACATGCAGCCTAGTTTATAAATGTTAAGGTTTGACTCAAAAATATTACAAGAGGACTTGTAATTTTTGTGTTAATTCTTTGGTTTGGGGTTTAATTGAAATTGTTTTTGCGAACTAGGAATATATCATTATTGGTAAAACTAGAGTACATAAAAGTTCTATGAAATAAAAACCCGTAACAAAAATAGTAAAAACATCGGCTAACTATAAACTAGAATCTACATTTAAAATACTACAATCTTTCAACATCAACTGCTGCAACTGTAAGGGAGGTCTAAAGATCCAATCCACGGGATATGGCCTTTTCAATCAAGCTTTAGCTACCCAGTCAGCTATTAAATTTGCTTTTATTAAACAATAAGAGTTAATACATATCTCATAAGGATACGAGTTCGACGCTGCTGTTACGAGATTTTCTTTAATATGTGATCTTATAAATTCTCTGTAAGCGCTTTCTGAGCCCTGGGGTTGTACTTTAACTTTAGTACGGGACCAGTGCCGAATCTACATAGTGTATACAAAAAAAATTACCTTCCTTAAAATTCACAAATAAGGGTGGTTGCTGATTAAATTCTTTTTTTCCAATAGATCACATTGGCATAAAGGGAATCTATATTCTAATTCATCGATAATTTATTAGAATTCAGAATTCTATTTTCTAATGAAATTTACTATTCGTTGATTTTTTTTTATTACAAATATCAACAATATATCTATTCTCTCTTCAAATATGAATATTACTGTTAGAGTTTTATGAGAAGAGAAAAAGGCCCCTTATCGGAGCATTTTTATTCAAGCAATTAATAAAGTACAAGATTTCTCAATTCAAAAATTACTTCGTTAAACTAATTATGGAAAGAATATTGAACCCCATCAAGAAACAAGAATAGCCATGCATTCAACCCTGAAAGCTGAATCAACCCTTGAAGTTTAGTTCGTTGATCCAGAACTCAACTACTTGAATTATTAACAATCAAATAATAATAAAAAAAATTACACGTCCTCATCATCCAACATTTATGAGTTAAATTGAGAAATTTACTGGGTATTTTGCACAAGTTCTTACCTATTTAAGTCAAATTCAAGAAATGTAATGGTAATTAAATTTTTTTATTGAGACTTATCTGTAATTTTTGTATTTTACTAAACATTATCTTCTATCAATAGAGCATTATTTTGTTAATAATATTCTAATTGTTTTACCAGATATTTAATTTTTTTTAGAAATTTATATAATTGTATTATAGACCACACTATAACACACACACACACACACACATATATATAATATGGATATTATTTTTTTTGAGCCAAGATATGCATAATTGGAATCAAAGAAACAGAAAAAAAAAACAAGGAGATGGTGGACGAGCTTTTACGTTTGGGGAGAGAAAGCCTCACCACAGTAAACGAGTCAATAAGAGAATTAAAAAAATAGCCTGGTTACTAATATAGAATTGATCTAATATAATAAGATCTTGTTAGATTCTTTTAGATTTTAAGTTTAATTTTTAGAAACACCTATGTTGAATCCCATCATCACAATGGTCTACTAAGTATAATGACATTTTAGATATGGTACCATGAATTTGAGTTTGAGATTTGTTTTTTTCTTTTCGTTTGTCCGATCTTGATTGTTGATGAACATTTGTTGTGATTTAGGAGATTCTTAATGATGAAAGTTTGGATGCTGAAAATTGTTATAGTGATTTTTGAAAATTTGACAGTTCCCTAGACTATTGATATGGCTGTATTATATTTCAATTTTTTCCTAAATCTTTTATTGGTAAGGGTAGTCTTTTTGCCTAAATCTTTTATTGGTAAGGGTAGTCTTGTCTTTTGTTAGTTTTTTTAAAAAAAAAAAAAAGACAAAATGATCATTAATATCATAACAAAGTCTTAAAATGAACCAAAAGAAACAAACTTAACAGTACAGTGACAATATTATACTTAACTACAGACTCTAAAAGAATGGTAAAAACAACTAAAGACAAGTGATCTTGTAGAAGGATTTGAATGTCTTGATTCACCACATAATAATCATTCAATTGAATCGCTTGGAAATTGATAAAGCATAAGTTAATGCACCAAATTTTCAAAATGTCTTTATTTATTTAGAGTACGGATAGAGATGTATTTCCAGATGCATACGAGAGAAACTTTGAGGCATTGATAGAAGAATATGGTGTTATCCAATATCCACGGTGGACTTTTTCCACACAAATTGATGAAGAATAATGCTGTTGAAACAAACTAAAGCATGACAATTAGTAACCGCTAGAAATGATTCAGGTTGGAAGGAAATTTAAATTTTATACTTCAAAATTTTTAAAAAATTTTGTATCGGATAATAACTTGTAGAAAAGTCTGTGAAAAAAAAAAATTATTTTTGGACTTTTAAAATTTTCCTACGAGTATTTGTAGCAGTTCTTAACTGTTAAGAATTTCAAATTGATAAAAAACTATGCATGAGATTAAAAAAGATACTAAAAAATGTTATAGGATGATATTTATTAGTTGTGAGGAATTGGTTATTTTTTGTCAAACCAAAGAGTTAAGAGTTGATTATCAATATAATATAGCACAGTAATATTATAATTTAAGACTTCAAGTGTTATTTTTAATTAATTATTATTAATGTAAGTAGATTTTATAAAGAATATGATTAGATTCTGTAGCAAAATTAATTTTTTTTATCAAGACACTTAAATTTATAAATTTTATTTAATATATTCTAAAATTTATCCTTATCTTATATTTGAATTTAGATAATTTTGAGTGAGGAAACTTTTCCAGTTATATTAAACAGTTACAAATAATTTTAAACAATATTAATTTTAAATTAACACAAGCCAAAAATTGAAAAATTAAAATTATAACCCAGTCCATTTCTATGTTAAATAATTGTAATTATAATTATAAAAAATAGTAACATATGATGGGGATTAGAGTTGAGGGCTAAAATCAACATCATCCATATCATCAGTTTGTTGGGCCTCAAGCTGGTTTTGCTGGGGCTGGGCGAGTTGCCAGGCCTAGGCTGGTTGCGTGTTCTCCTAGGGTGGGAACAATGGTGGAACGCGTATGTCATGAATCGACGATATCTAGAGGTGTGGAACTAGTGTGATCGCCACTCACACATGGCTACAATAGTTGCTTTGAACTCGTCAAGCTATATCTGCATGTCGCAATCACTCTCGCCATATCTTGTCTGATCTCCTCTAGTAGCTCTTCTATTTCAAAGGAACTCTCCTTCTTTGATCCCGTGTTAGTCTAGTTGTACCACTTGGGCCAAGCAGCCTACTCGGTGTGAGTCCAAAACCCAGCCCTCTAACTTAGCCGAGGGGCTGTGGTCGACCATGGCCCGCTAAAAGTGAGGTAGTCATCCGCTCCTGTCAAAATTAATATAAGAAAATTAACATTGAATATTTATACTGAATTATTAAAATTTAATTAATCAATTAATTACCTACTATCATTTCTTCAATTTCAATTGACACAGGAAACCCGTCTTTAGGCATGTATAGATAAGGTCACACCTTGCCATAAGTAGGCGTGACCCGCGCTCCTATCGTAGCTTTTTCCTCTGTAAATTAACTAGAAATAGTAATTATTTACAAATTAAATACATACATAATGTATATATTCTTTTTATGTACTTACAATTTTATCATAGGCAACAATAAAGCTCTTGGACCCTCCCATATAGCTCACTGTTTGCTACCTGACGCTCTCACATTTCTCCCAAAAAGGGTTTGAAACAAAATGTATAGAAATTAAGTTATTCAAATTGGACAAAAAATATAAAAAAAAAATTATAATTAATACAATAATATTAATATAATACATTATGCTCAGGTGATATCCTCAAGTAGACAAAATTGGATCAATCTTGCTTCAGGACTCAATTGGGTATACCTGCTAGTGTCTCCTGCAAGGGTCTTGTCCCAACACCATTCTTCTCTCGCTACAGATCCCCATATGGTTCTTCCACGCTGCCCCTAATCTTTTTAGGGTATCCGCCTTTAACTCATTTTTCAATATAAATTTACCCTATAATTAAATAAATGAAAAAGTTATATTCATTATATAGAATTAATCAAATAATTAGGTACTTTAAATAAAAAATATATATTAACTTTATCAGTTCTCAAGCTTCTTACTTCTTCTGTGTTGTGATCTTCTTCTAGTACTTCACAAAAACGGACAACATGGTTCACTGCTTACTAACAAGGAGCATATATATACTTACTATTCAATTGGCACTCTCCCCTAGTTGGCCCAGATCATTTAGCAGAACAACCACACGTTCACTCTCCATCATGGAAAGCTATCTAACAGTCAGTCTTCTAATGGACCTATTCCCCTAAGAGTCTGCAACATGTAATTAGAAAATTAATTATATATGAATTAAATTTGAACACATTTTCATATAAATCAAATAATTACTATTAACTCCACTTCAAAGTCAGTATGGCGTCTTGGAGCACAATACGGCTCATTCTGGGGATGCTTATTCCGCTGATCTTCCTCTTTTTCCAAAGAATCATTATTATGGGGCTACACATTCCCTAGATCCTCCACCTCCTTCGACGATTCAGCCACATCATTATGAGAGACTTTATTTACCATGAAGTTTAAGATCCCTTTCTCACTCAGATAGTAGACATCAGTGTTTAGATCTGCCCCAGAAGTATTACCCCTAGAATTACCACCCCTGAAATCATGATCCTAACCGGGCTATTAGAATCAACTGGCTCATTCCCAAGTCGACGACTCATCCTAATAATATCAGCTAACAATTGAAATGAACAATATATTTTACAACTAACAATTATTTCAGAAATATCTATTCACTCTAAATAAACAATTGAAATAAACAATAAATAATATCACATAATAATAATTTAGGAAATACACTAAATAAACAAAATAAAAAATATTTACAAAAATAATTGAGAAATAAATTTATATTATGACCTAGAAATATGAAGTACTATCTAGATCTAGAATTGTATTTAATTTGTGGAGAGAATTCGGCATAACTTTACTTCACAACTCATTACAAGTGGTAAAATGAGGCCTGCATGGGTATATATAGGCTGCAAATTTCTAACTGTTATGGAGACAACTGTTAGAAATTTTTATCACTATCCACTTTGCCAACCTGACTATTGCCACGTGTTGAGGCTCATCGAGAATCCAACACATTTCTAGTAGCTTTTCAATTAACCGCTTGAAATTTATTCAAAAATTTCTAGCGTTTTCCAAAAGGCTAGAAAATACTACAACCTTCTGCATTCTCTAGCGATTTACCCAACAAAATGAACTGCTAGAAAGTATTTGTTGCGGTTATTTTTTAGCGGTTGTATCTAAACCACTAGAAAGTTGTGGGCTTCGCACCAATTCTAGTCAAAACGGCTAGAGTTTTTTGTTGTTTATCCTATAACTGCTAGAAATCTAGATTTTTCTAGCGATTTGTTTCAACCTCTAGAAACGAACCGATGCCAACTACATGATTTTGTAGTGAATGATTCTCATAAAATAAATGTGTTGATTATTTTAAGATTAATTATCAGGCCAGTAAGTTAAAATTGACTTCTCTTTTTCTTCTTGCCGACATATGGTAGACTTAGTGAGAAAATAAATAAATAAACTATATAATGGCATGATATCATTATATTTTCTGAATAGCTAATAAAATAAGAAGCAAAAAAATAATTAATTATGATTAAATTTAACCCTAAAAATTAATTCATATTATATACTCTTTAATTTAATTAAATTAGTTAATAAGTTCTTTTATTAGTTATAATCAACTAATTTATTTAATATTATTAATTTATTCAAAAAATTAACTTATTTAATATTATTAATTTATTCAAAAAATTAACTAACTCTTATATTAATGATTAAAAAAATATATTAAAAAAGAGACTTAAATTTAATAAACTGATATGACGATACCCTCACTCTTCTTTATCGTGATAATTCTTAAGAATCATAAGTAATAATGACATAGATGTGGGATAAGATAGAATATGAAAACATTTTACAAGCAAATATACTTTTTTTTTAATTTTTAATTTGATATATATAGTTTTTGCAATCTTTATTAAATCTTTCAACTCTATATGTATAAAGACTAATGGTACCGAGTAAAGTTACAAGACTAATAACAAAGATGTGGGATAAGATAGAATATGAAAACATTTTACAGGTTTTAATTTGAGATATATAGTTTTTGTTTTTTTATTAAATCCTTCAACTCTATATGTATAAAGGCTAATGGTACTAACCGAGTAAAATTATAAGACTTGTAGTATTGACTGAGTAAAATTATAGGGTTTAACGATGTTAATAAAGAAAAAATTAAAGATTGAATAAAAAACAATATAATTATCAGATTAAATTTGAAAGGAAGTATACGTACGCTAAATGGTTTTCCTTTCTTATTTTAAAATTTTGCTTTTATACTAGTCTTATAACTTGCGATAATTTTGTATATTATGTTAATCCCAAAACTGAGTTTATAGTTTTTCCATCATTCAAACCAACCTCGTATCGTTCAAAATATATCCAAATAGCTAGCAATTTTTATCTTCTAAAAACATCATATTTCAAACCATTTTGTTTATTCGTATATTATAAATATTAAATCAAAAGATTAAAATGCATATTTCATCTTCTAACTTTATGTACAATGTTTTAATTTAAACCCTTCATTTTATAAAGTACTTTAAATACTCAAATATATATTTTATAAGTATCTATATTTTTTTAATTTTTAATTTAATATTTATACAATTTTATTTAATTATTAAATTTTTTAATTTTATTAAACATATGTACTAAATTAAAAATAGAGGAAAAATAATTTTCCTCTAGTTAATATTTTGGTCTAAAAAGAAATTTTATTACTATTATTTGTGTATTTATTATTTTTAATTTTTTTAAAAAATCGTAATATATAAAAAATATAATGCAAACGTGAGGAATGACATAAAGTCGAGTTTAAATTTTATCCTAAACTGGGAAAAAATTTTCACGAGTTCATTCTCATCTCTCAAGATCAATCAATTAAATATCAATTTCATAATGCAAACAAGAAATAATAATACAGTAAAACAGCCCCCCGTGAAGTCCAAAAGATAATTTCTTTGACGAGATTCATTTTCTCACAGTTGGAAACACCAATCTGGTCAACGAAGCACCAGATTGGCCCAATCCTGCTTGGCACGTCGTCAACGAAGAATCACCAATCAAGAATCCCTTTTTCTCGTTTATCCCCACAGCAAGACTCAAATCCATATGCGAAGAGGCACGAGGCGCTCTGTTCGTTGTATCTGTAGAGTAATTCAAAGCAAAGCAACTATCTTCTTTCAAGAAACAATGGCGATTGGGGATTCATAAATCATGTCGTCATGGTATGGGCAAAACATTCTTTCCCATACTTCGTTCAGTCTCATCCAGCCCGCCTAATATATTAATATAGTTATTGTTTTAAATTCACGATTTGGATTACATTCTAATTTAATACTATTATTTATCTGTCGCCTGTTTCTTCCAGATTACTTGATCAAACTTTCAATTGGCTGTTATAGTGTCGAGTGAGACTGGTAGATTAATTTACTTCAAAGGTTTCGTGCACGACTTGTTCATCTTGTGGGTATTTCACTACGTTGTGCTGCCATGGCTTTTCCCACCCCAGTTTCTCAGTTTAAATCCCTCTTTAGTGAGCCCAATATTGCAACACCTTTTAAAAATCCCATCAGTGCCAACATAAAACTTGGTCCGTGTTTCTTGCCCAGAAGGTTATCTGTGCAATTTCAGGCTCGTCGTGTGGATTCAAAGATGTCATTGAAGGCTGTTACAGTGTCTGCAACCACGGCCGAGAATGCCAAGAAGCGTTATCCTGGTGAATCTAAGGGTTTTGTGGAGGAGATGAGGTTTGTGGCAATGAAATTGCATACTAAGGAGCAGGCTAGAGAGGGAGAGAAGGAGATCAGTCAGCCTGAGGAGCGATCAGTGGGCAAGTGGGAACCTAACACTGACGGGTATTTGAGGTTTCTTGTGGATAGCAAATTGGTTTTTGACACACTTGAAAAGATCGTCTCTGATGCTGCTTATCCTTGTTGTGAGTTTATGAGCTATATATATATATGTGTGTGTGTGTGTGTGTATATGTTGCTAGTCTGATTGTTTCTGTATTATTGATTTTTTTGTGATGGTTGTAATTCTTCAATGTGTTGGCTGAAAGTTTGTTGATCCTTTTAATGGTTGATTTCTGTAGTTTTGCTTTCTGGATTTTAGTTCTCTCTTGCATTCTGACATATTACTAAGGTTGTGCGATAAATCAGATTTGCTCATTCTGCTATTTTTATTTCCGTTTATTATATAGGAGTATGTGGAACATAGCAACGGTGGGTGATAAAGGGTTTTATTTGATGCTCCAATTGAAATTGTGTACCTTGTTCATATAGTATGTGTTTCTATAATTTTAAATTTGATCCTTTTATTTTTTTCAGAAGTAATCTCCAAATCACCAGTCACATTTTAACTGGAGTGAACACCTTATCTCTGTCCCCCTAAACAAGTAGACAACAACTCTGAGCAACCTAACCTTATTGAGATTTTTGTTTTTGATGTTTTTCTTAATCCTCATGGTTTCCTCTTTTTGAGGAACCATTGCTGTCATTTATATTAGTTACTTCTGTCCTTTATTTCTTACATGGATCATAAGTTGGTATTCCCTGATGTTCATATGTGTCAAGTTTCTTGTATGTTTTGTCTTATCAGTTCTGATGGCTAAATGCTGAAGTTCTTATTATCTTTCTATAGATGCTGAATTCAGAAATACAGGATTGGAAAGGTCTGCAAGCTTGGTGAAAGATCTGGAATGGTTCAGAGAGCAAGGTCATACCATTCCTGAACCTTCTTCTCCTGGTCTTACCTATGCACAGTATCTTAAAGAGTTATCTGAGAAGGATCCCCAGGCCTTTATCTGCCATTTCTACAACATATACTTCGCCCATTCAGCCGGTGGTAAGATGGTTGGGAAGAAGGTAACTGATCATATGTATAACAATCGCTACTTAAAATTCATGATTTAACAGAAACTAACTGGTTTAGGGAGTCTCACTTGTGGATGAGCATGTCAATTGTTTGACTTATTAATGGCTTCATCATCATTACTATGATTCATGTTGGATATAGTTCTATAGATGAGAGAACAAGGTAGATTTGAAAATGAAGCAAGAACGTATCTACTTTCTCTTGTTACATAGGTCGGTGCATAAAATTCTACGTCTGAGGCCCACAAGGGTATCGTCTAATTGTCAATACAGTCCTCTCTAGAGTTTTGTTACAAATTTACTATTTATGATTTGTTTCTACCTTCTTACTCTGTATTTATCTAGTCCAACCTAATGTAAAGGTCTTGAATAATGAAATCTCCAATTTTTCTCAGAGTTATTGAGAAAGTTGCATGTGAGTGGTTTACCACCATTTCTGGGCGGATTATGTGTTGGTCTCCAGCACTTTTCTTAAGTTTTTAGTTTTAACCTACAGGTGGCGGAAAAGATACTTGACAACAAGGTGTTGGAGTTCTATAAATGGGATGGTCAGCTTTCACAGATGTTAAATAATGTGAGGGACAAACTGCATAAAGTTGCTGAAGTAAGTTTCTTATACCATAAATCTTTACCTGTTTCTTCCTTGAGATTTTATAACTATTGCAATAAGTTGGTTCTATTGCCAATATGTCGTGCGGAGTTCACTAACAGGGGGAGTCAACGATAAAAAAATTATTATATAGATAAAATGAAGTCTATCTTATAAATTCTATGTTGAAAAAGTTGTTGAGACTACCGGTGTTAGAGTTAGAGGACTACTAAGATGCTTTGTATGATTAAGGGAATAAACTGAAACCTGGTATAAAGTTAGAGGACCAAATGTGCATCTTTGTTTCAGTTAGAGGACCAAACTGAAAATTGAATTGGATTGGTTCAACAAGTTACTGGTTTCGTTTAGTTGGCTTGAAGATCAACCAGCCGAAGAGCCAATCGGGAGAGGGTCGAATGTTTTAATACTACTGGTTAAATCAATCAGAATTGATTTATTTTCTTAATCTTGTAAAAATTTTTGAAATTCAACAGGCTCATATTTTTATGACCTCTTGATATCAGTTTTTTCCCCTCAAATTATAAAACAGTCCTTGAATTTTTTTTTATTCACACACTCACACACCCCACTGATTCAATGATACTAAGATTAATAATAAACCATGAACTAATATCTTCATTGCCTTAATATTGGAAACTTGATAAGGCCAAGTAAAAAATTCTTCCTTTGTGGTCAGAACTCAGATATGATGATATATACAATCTTCAATCAGTTATTATTAAACAGGGCATTTTTGTTCATTTATTCAAAAATTTAGTTGTTAATAGAGTATAATGATGCCTTGCAATCTATATATTTAGGAGGATAAGACTTGTTATTGTTATTGTATATCTACTTACGTGGTATTCAAGTGGAGATAGTGAACAATAATTTGGTGAATGGATTTGATCAGGGATGGAGCAGAGAAGAAAAGAATCATTGTTTGAAAGAAACAGAGAAATCATTCAAGCTTTCAGGCGAAGTTCTGCGTCTGATATTAGCGTCATCATGATGAACAGTTGTTGTACTGCTCGCTATTCCTGTAATCATCATCGTGTAACTGTAAGTAATGGCTAAAGCAGCTTCTTAGAACATTGTGGGACCTAACCACAAGGGTATGACCAAGTGGTTACCTTACTTATTTCCTTAATCAAATAGTAGGCTTTCAAATTCCACCTTAGGGTATGGAAAGCATCTCATGGCTAGCTATTTATTATTAAGAGTAGGCCTCACGGTGAAGGGTTTAGTTATTATTATTGGTAGTAGATACCTGATTTATATAAAAAAAACAAGAACATTGTGTGACCTGCATATTATGTTCTTATCAATTCATAAAAAGGTGTAGTGTATGTGTATGTTCATATGATGTTTACTTATTAAACATTGTTTTTAATTTCTGAATTCCAAATGTTCTTCACAATCGTTTTTTTTAATAAAACAATAAAGATCACGAGTCAGAATCAGGCTTGATCTTGGGTTATGGGGATAAGCCTAGATAACAAAAAGTCCTATGTGCAAAACACTATAAAAGTAAATAATCCTCCCTCCCTCCTTTTTGATATAAGAATTAGTTAGAATTTAAATTTAGTCTTAAATATAAAATATTAATTCATTTTATTTTATGAAGTTATATTTTTTCTCTTAAATATTCTATTGGTTGTACACATTAAATGATTTCCATGTAAGAATAAGTATAATGAAATATGATATTTTAGAAAAATCTAACTATATTTATTACAAATAATTAATATAATTAATTTTTTAATCTATTCAAATTAGTTATCTAACTCTTATATTAAGTATCGATTAGTAATAATAATAATAAACAATTGTACAGAAGGATTTACGGACCTTCATTTTTTTTCTTTTGGGTGAATGCTAGTTGCATTGCAATTATCCAAAAATAGACATACCACCAATAGAAGGGAAAAATAAATTTGACCACATTTTAAAAAGGGTTCTTAATCTTCTTTCCAAAACTTCTATAGGGGCAAAATATATACAATATTTACATAATTAAGAAAATGAATCCTACACAATATTCTACTTTATCAAAATATATACAATCTTCTTTCCCTGTCTAAGCTTCTTTTCCATTCATGCTGTCATTTTCACACATATTTCAGCTTTACTCTTTAATCTGTATGTGGTTGTGCCAACTACACATATCTGAAATAATCTGTAAT
The DNA here is from genome assembly GCA_037074615.1 of Leucaena leucocephala. Classification (NCBI taxonomy): domain Eukaryota; kingdom Viridiplantae; phylum Streptophyta; class Magnoliopsida; order Fabales; family Fabaceae; genus Leucaena; species Leucaena leucocephala. The sequence goes on from CM073537.1 coordinate 13,814,379, forward strand.
TCATCTCTCCATGTTTGGTAAGCCAAACAGCTACAACAACATGCAATACAAATTTCCTAATCTTATTTTGGTTATAAGAATGTAACAAGGCTTGTCCCCAACTTCTGAGCCTTCTGCTCAATGATTTTACATATCTAATCCATAGTATCAGATAATAACTTACCTCAGATACATTCAAAGAACAAATGATTCACCAATTCATTTTCAACATTAAACATCATTCGTACATGAGATTAACTTTACAATTAAAAGTACCAATAGGGATTGTCTTTAGCGGAAAAGGGCTAGTATTTGAATTTCTATTAAAAGAGGTATTATGTTTGGTGCATAACATTGACTTGAATAATCCTACTCTAAATAAAATAATTTGTGCTTGTCAAAAAAAAAAATTGACAACTGAGAGAAAGAACATGTCCCTTATAAGCAATCTCTTCCTTGTAATAAGCCATATAATGAAATAATATTTAGGCCCCGTTAGATCCCTTTGAACTATTTGCTCAAATATTTGATAAATATTATGATAAATATTAGATATAAAATAAATAAATATCTTATATTTAGGATCAAATCTAACCCTCTAACTAAATAATATCATTTTCCTCTCGCACCTTTTTCTTGGGTGTCAAGTACCCTAATTAAACATTACAACTATCATTATTGGCTACCATAATTATCAGCTGTCATCATCACTGTTGGCCACTATTGTCAATAACCATGATCACCATCATCAATAGTCATCCCTACCACCAATACCACTTACCACCATTGTCACTATTTTCTACAACCTTCATTAGCTATTACCATTGTTGACTACAATTATTGCTATCATCACCGACTATCACCAACCGCCACTATTACTGCTGACCATTAATAATAAAAGAAATATAGTATAATCGTTTTAAATGAATATGTATCACCAAAAATAGGATAATATTAATTTATTTAAAACATTTTTATACAATGTGATGCCAAAAACATAATATAGTGTTAAAATTTTCCCAAATTCCACCCCATCAAAGCTTTATCATAAGCAGGGTGCAAAATGGGCCGTAAATTATGTCCACATGCTCCAGGCACATGTTCATTGCCATTTGTTTGGGTCAACATTCTTTTTTTTTATTACCCACCCGGTTCATCGGAGCTTTGCCCCAACTACATCCGGATTCGACCCGCGTCGCGCACCTGGCTATAGTGGGTGAGTCTCCTAACAGGAATTTTCTGCGTACGCCAAGGCTCAAACTCGAGACCTCGCTTAAGCGATACCGAGCTGCTTACCACTCGGACTAACTCCCGTTGGTGTTTGGGCCAACATTCAATCCCATACTTAATGCCTTCATAGCGATTAGCGACCCAAAGATTTTTTCATCCGATTTTGATTACAACATAATTTAGGATAAATATATATTTAGCATTGTAAATTAATTTTAAAAGAACAATAAAAATATATAGTATTTAAATTAGTATAATTTTACTATTTTACTTACATAAATATAAACTTCTGTCTGATTACTACCATATAAACTTTTTATTTTGACATATCATTATTTAAAATATCACATGTGTAATTTGTTTTTAAAAAAATGCAACCAATAACAATACAATTTCTCAATCTTTATCTATGAATTCTTTACGATATTAATTTTTTTAAACAATATTATACGTGATGTTTTAAATAATGATGTGTCGTAATAAAAAGTTTATGCGGTATAGATCAGATAGAAACTCGTGTTTCTGTTAGTGAAGGAATAAAATTGTTTTGATTTAAATATTTTAAGGTGTAAATTGTATCTCTAAAATTAGTTTAACATGTTAATTATAACTTACAATTTTAAATATTTTAGGAACTATTTAGTCTGACTGATTTGGAGTGGAGGGTAACAATTTTTAATAAGTTCAATTTAAAAAATATTAGATAAATGGAATTAGAAGCTTTTAATTAATTTTTCTAATTCTTTTATAGGTACATCTTTTTTTTTTTTATTTTATAATCCCATTTCTTCAATTTTTTTTGTTTTCCAACTAAAGAATGTTCCCTCCCCTCCGCTCCCCATCCCTCGAAATAAAATAGTCTTACCTAAAATTACTTGGGGTTGTTGATGCATCTGTACTCCATAATTTAATATTATTTCCTTGCAACTGTTTCTTTAGGATTAGTTGATCTTCACGTTTCAATTATGTCCTTGTTTCTTGCACTTTCGAGTAAGACTGGTCGATCATTGAATTTTATGCTGCCATGGTTTCTCCAAACCGAGGTTCTCAATTCAAACTCCTTTTTATTGAACCCCATTTTAGCATACCTTTTCAAAATCTTACCATTGCCGACGCAAAACTTAGTTCAATCTTCGACAATAAGGTTTTCTCTGAAATTTGGGGCACCTCTTGTGGGGTTAAAAGATGCCGTTGAAGGCTGTTAATGTGCCCGCGACGACGGCCGATAGTGTGAAGACGCATCACTCTGGTGAATCAAAGGGGTTTGTGGAGGAGATGAGGTCTGCGTCAATGAAATTGCATACGAAGGAGCAGGCTAAGGGGGGAGAGAAGCGTGTCAGTCAGCCTGAGGAGCGATCAGTGGTCAAGTGGGAACCCACAATTGAGGGGTATTTGAGGTTTCTTGTGGATAGCAAATTGGTTTATGATACCCTGGAGAAGATCGTTGATAATGCTGCTTTTCCTTCTTTTGAGTTGCATCTATGAGTTAAGTTTGAATGGTTCCCGATTTTTTTTTAAATTACTATATCGTTGATTCTTTCTCTTTTAGTGGTTATAATTCTATGGTGTGTTGGCTGAATGCTCTTGTCGTTGATTTGTTAGTCGCATCTATGAGTTAATTCTGAATGATTGCTGATTTATATTGCTGATCTGATTTTTACTATATTGTTGATTTTTTTTACTTATTCTACAGTATGTCGACTGAATGTTTTTTTATCCTATTTATCGTTTAGTTCTCTCTTGCATTCTGACAGATTAATTATGCAATAAATCGGTCTGGCAATTCCTTTTACTTTTTTTAAGCTTCTTTCTATTATAACTTTGGGATTTCAATATAGCAATAGTGGGTGATATATTCCAGTTTTTGAAAGGTTTTATCTGATGCTTTAATTAAAATTTGAATCGCACATAAAAATGTTTTTTGTAATAACCCTCGCCATGCCATAACTGGAGCTGATGGTGTACCTAGGTAAAAGGGTGTAGAAGGTAATTGTCAACTAGAGATTCATGGTCTGTCGTGATAATTTAGCAAAAACTAACTGGTTTAGAAGTCTCACTTGTGGATTGGCATGTCTACAGTATGATTCAAATGATTCTTTGGTCCATCTCCTTTAGCATAAAGTCTTAATGATCATAACTTCGGTTGTTACACATTAGACATGATTCTGAATATGAAAGGACGAGGAAGACTTGAAAATGAAGTAGGAACGTAACTGCTTTCATTTGTTATTCGGATTCATGCGCGAAGTTTTACATTTGAGGCCAGTAAGGATAACATCTAACTGTCAATATACAGTCCTTTGTAGAATTTTATAGCAAATTTACTATGCATGATTTGTTCTTCTACCTTCTTACCCTGCTTGCCTAACCCAACTTGGTGTGAAAGACTTGAACAATGAAATTCCCAATTCATCTCTGCGTTATTAAGAAGGAATCACTATCCAGCATTTTGCATGTGTGGCTTCCCACCTGTTTTGGTTCTGGCTGAGTATGCGTTGGTACTCACACCAGTGTTGGTTTTTCTCATAGCGATGTAGCTTTATGTTGTTTTAGGTTTTTATTTCAGTTCTATTTTATCCTTCTATGCTCAGGAGTCATGGCACTATTCCTCTTTCTTAGTTTTCAGTTATAATCTGCAGGTAGCGGAGAAGATACTTAACAACAAGGTGTTGGAGTTCTATAAATGGGAAGGGCAGCTTTCCCAACTTTTGCAGAATGTGAGGGACAAGTTGAATATAGTTGCAGAAGTGAGTTTCTTGCATCATGAATCTTTACTTGCTTACCCATAAAAAATGACAATTGCAATAGGTTGTTCTATTGCCCATAAACCAAATTAAGGGACTAAACTGAAACCTGGTATAAAGTTAGAGGACCAAATGTGCATCTTTGTTTCAGTTAGAGGACCAAACTGAAAATTGAATTGGATTGGTTCAACAAGTTACTGGTTTCGTTTAGTTGGGTTGAAGATCAACCAGCCGAAGAGCCAATCAGAATTGATTTATTTTCTTAATCTTGTAAAACATTTTGAAATTCAACAGGCTCATATTTTTATGACCTCTTGATATCAGTTTTTTTCCCCTCAAATTATAAAACAGTCCTTGAAAATTTTTTTATTCACACACTCACACACCCCACTGATTCAATGATGCTAAGATTAATAATAAACCATGAACTAATATCTTCATTGCCTTAATATTGGAAACTTGATAAGGCCAAGTAAAAAATTCTTCCTTTGTGGTCAGAACTCAGATGTGATGATATATACAATCTTCAATCAATTATTATTGAACAGGGCATTTTTGTTCATTTATTCAAAATTTTAGTTGTCGATAGAGTATAATGATGCCTTGTAATCTATATACTTAGAAGGATAAGACTTATTATTGTTATTGTATATCTACTTACGTGGTATTCAAGTGGAGATAGGGAACAATAATTTGGTGAATGGATTTGATCAGGGATGGAGCAGAGAAGAAAAGAATCATTGTTTGAAAGAAACAGAGAAGTCATTCAAGCTTTCAGGCGAAGTTCTGCGTCTGATATTAGCGTCATCATGATGAACAGTTGTTGTACTGCTCGCTATTCCTGTAATCATGATCGTGTAACTGTAAGTAATGGTTAAAGCAGCTTCTTAGAACATTGTGTGACCTAGCCACATGGGTGTGACCTAGTGGTTATCTCACTTAATTCTTTAAACAAGTAGTGGGTTTCGAATTCCATCCTAGGGTATGAAAAGCATCTCATGGCTAGCCATGTTATTAAGTGGAGGCCTCGAGGTGAGGGGTTTAGTTACTGTTATTAGCAGTAGATACCTTGATCTATATAAAAAAAAACTAGAACATTATGTGACCTGCATATTATGTTATCAATTCATAAAAAGGTGTAGTGTATGTGTATGTTCATATGATGTTTACTGATTAAACATTGTTTTTAATTTCTGAATTCCAAATGTTCTTCACAATCTTTTTTTTTTAATAAAACAATCAAAGATCACGAGTCAGAATCAGGCTTGATCTTGGGTTATGGGGATAAGCCTAAATAACAAAAAGTCCTATGTGCAAAACACTATAAAAGTAAATAATCTTCCCTCTTTCCTTTTTAATATAAGAGTTAGTTGGGGTTTGAATTTAATCTAAAATATAAAATATCAATTTATTTTATTTTTTGAAGATATATTTTTTCTCCTAAATATCATATTGGTTGTACACATTAAGTGATTTCCATCCAGGAATAAGTATAGTGAAATATGACATTTTAGAAAAATCTAACCATATTTAATACAAATAATTAATAGAATTAATTTTTTTAATATATCTAAATTAGTTATCTAACTTTTATATTAAGTAATCGAGTAGTAGTAATAATAATAAACACTTGCACAAAAGGATTTACGGACCTTCATTTTTTTTGGGTGAATGTTATTTGCATGGCAATTATCCAAAAATAGACGTACCACCAATGGGAAAAATAAATTTGACCACATTTTAAAAAGGGTTCTTAATCTTCTTTCCAAAACTTTTATAGGGGCAAAATATATACAATATTTACATAATTAAGAATATGAATCCTACACAATATTCTACTTTATCAAAAAATAAAAATCTAAAAAGATATAAATCTCCCTGTCTAAGCTTCTTTTCCAACCATGCTGTCATTTTCACACAAATTTCAGCTTTAATCTTTAATAATGTCTGTGGTTGTGCCAACTATACATATCTGAAATAATCTGTAATTCCTCTCTCCATGTTTGGTAAGCCAAACAGCTACAACAACATGCAATACAAATTTCCTAATCTTATTTTGGTTATAAGAATGTAACAAGGCTTGTGCCCAACTTCTGAGCCTTCTGCTCAATGATTTTACATATCTAATCCATAGTATCAGATAATAACTTACCTCAGATACATTCAAAGAACAAATGATTCCCCAATTCATTTTCAACATTAAACATTATTCATACATGAGATTAACTTTACAATTAAAAGTGCCGTCTTTAGTGAAAAGGGCTAGTATTTGAATTTCTATTAAAAGAGGTATTATGTTTGAGGCATAACATTGACTTGAATAATACTACTTTAAATAAAATAATTTGTGCTTATCCAAAAAAAAATTGACAACTGAGAGAAAGCAACATGTCCCTTATAAGCAATCTCTTCCTTGTAATAAGCCATATAATGAAATAATATTTAAGCTCCGTTAGATCCTTTTGAACTATTTGCTCAAATATTTGATAAATATTATAATAAATATTAGATATGAAATAAATCAATATCTTATATTTAGGATCAAATCTAACCCTCCAACTAACTAATATTATTTCCCTCTCCCACCTTTTTCTTGGGTGTCAAGTACCCTAATTACACATTACAACTATCATTATTGGCTACCATAATTATCAGCTGTCATCATCACTGTTGGCCACTATTGTCAATAACCATGATCACCATCATCAATAGTCATCCCTACCACCAATACCACTTACCACCATTGTCACTATTTTCTACAACCTTCATTAGCTATTACCATTGTTGACTACAATTATTGCTATCATCACCGGCTATCACCAACTGCCACTATTATTGCTGACCATTAATAATAAAAGCAATATAGTATGATCGTTTTAAATGAATATGTATCACCAAAAATAGTACAATATTAATTTATTTAAAACATTTTTATACAGTGTGATGCCAAAAACATAATATAGTGTTAAAATTTTCCCAAATTCCACCCCATCAAAGCTTTATCATAAGCAGGGTGCAAAATGGGCCGTAAATTATGTCCACATGCTCCAGGCGCATGTTCATTGCCATTTGTTTGGGTCAACATTGTTTTTTTTTTGTTACCCACCCGGTTCATCGGAGCTTTGCCCCAACTACATCCGGATCCGACCCGCGTCGTGCACCTAGCTATGGTGGGTGAGTCTCCCAACAGGAATTTTCTGCGTACGCCAAGGCTCAAACTCGAGACCTCGCTTAAGCGATACCGAGCCGCTTACCACTCGGACCAACTCCCTTGGGTGTTTGGGCCAACATTCAATCCCATACTTAATGCCTTCATAGCGATTAGCGACCCAAAGATTTTTTCATCCGATTTTGATTACAACATAATTTAGGATAAATATATATTTAGCATTGTAAATTAATTTTAGAAGTACAATAAAAATATATAGTATTTAAATTAGTATAATTTTACTATTTTACTTACATAAATATAAACTTCTGTCTGATTACTACCATATAAATTTTTTATTTTGACATATCATTATTTAAAATATCACATGTGTAATTTGTTTTAAAAAAAATGCAACCAATAACAATACAATTTCTCAATCTTCATCTATGAATTCTTTACGATATTAATTTTTTTAAACAACATTATACGTGATGTTTTAAATAATGATGTGTCGTAATAAAAAAATTATGCGGTATAGATCAGATAGAAACTCGTGTTTCTGTTAGTGAAGGAATAAAATTATTTTAATTTAAATATTTTAAGGTGTGAATTGTATCTCTAAAATTAGTTTAAAATGTTAATTATAACTTACAACTTTAAATATTTTAGGAACTATTTAGTATGAGGGATTTGGAGTGGAGGGTAACAATTTTTAATAAGTTCAATTTAAAAAATATTAGATAAATAGAATTAGAAGATTTTAATTAATTTTTCTAATTCTTTTATAGGTACATCTTTTTTTTTTAATTTTATAATCCCATTTCTTCAATTTTTTTTGTTTTCCAACTAAAGAATGTTCCCTCCCCTCCGCTCCCCATCCCTCGAAATAAAATAGTCTTACCTAAAATTACTTGGGGTTGTTGATGCATCTGTACTCCATAATTTAATATTATTTCCTTGCAACTGTTTCTTTAGGATTAGTTGATCTTCACGTTTCAATTATGTCCTTGTTTCTTGCACTTTCGAGTAAGACTGGTCGATCATTGAATTTTATGCTGCCATGGTTTCTCCAAACCGAGGTTCTCAATTCAAACTCCTTTTTATTGAACCCCATTTTAGCATACCTTTTCAAAATCTTACCATTGCCGACGCAAAACTTAGTTCAATCTTCGACAATAAGGTTTTCTCTGAAATTTGGGGCACCTCTTGTGGGGTTAAAAGATGCCGTTGAAGGCTGTTAATGTGCCCGCGACGACGGCCGATAGTGTGAAGACGCATCACTCTGGTGAATCAAAGGGGTTTGTGGAGGAGATGAGGTCTGCGTCAATGAAATTGCATACGAAGGAGCAGGCTAAGGGGGGAGAGAAGCGTGTCAGTCAGCCTGAGGAGCGATCAGTGGTCAAGTGGGAACCCACAATTGAGGGGTATTTGAGGTTTCTTGTGGATAGCAAATTGGTTTATGATACCCTGGAGAAGATCGTTGATAATGCTGCTTTTCCTTCTTTTGAGTTGCATCTATGAGTTAAGTTTGAATGGTTCCCGATTTTTTTTTAAATTACTATATCGTTGATTCTTTCTCTTTTAGTGGTTATAATTCTATGGTGTGTTGGCTGAATGCTCTTGTCGTTGATTTGTTAGTCGCATCTATGAGTTAATTCTGAATGATTGCTGATTTATATTGCTGATCTGATTTTTACTATATTGTTGATTTTTTTTACTTATTCTACAGTATGTCGACTGAATGTTTTTTTATCCTATTTATCGTTTAGTTCTCTCTTGCATTCTGACAGATTAATTATGCAATAAATCGGTCTGGCAATTCCTTTTACTTTTTTTAAGCTTCTTTCTATTATAACTTTGGGATTTCAATATAGCAATAGTGGGTGATATATTCCAGTTTTTGAAAGGTTTTATCTGATGCTTTAATTAAAATTTGAATCGCACATAAAAATGTTTTTTGTAATAACCCTCGCCATGCCATAACTGGAGCTGATGGTGTACCTAGGTAAAAGGGTGTAGAAGGTAATTGTCAACTAGAGATTCATGGTCTGTCATGATAATTTAGCAAAAACTAACTGGTTTAGAAGTCTCACTTGTGGATTGGCATGTCTACAGTATGATTCAAATGATTCTTTGGTCCATCTCCTTTAGCATAAAGTCTTAATGATCATAACTTCGGTTGTTACACATTAGACATGATTCTGAATATGAAAGGACGAGGAAGACTTGAAAATGAAGTAGGAACGTAACTGCTTTCATTTGTTATTCGGATTCATGCGTGAAGTTTTACATTTGAGGCCAGTAAGGATAACCATCTAACTGTCAATATACAGTCCTTTGTAGAATTTTATAGCAAATTTACTATGCATGATTTGTTCTTCTACCTTCTTACCCTGCTTGCCTAACCCAACTTGGTGTGAAAGACTTGAACAATGAAATTCCCAATTCATCTCTGCGTTATTAAGAAGGAATCACTATCCAGCATTTTGCATGTGTGGCTTCCCACCTGTTTTGGTTCTGGCTGAGTATGCGTTGGTACTCACACCAGTGTTGGTTTTTCTCATAGCGATGTAGCTTTATGTTGTTTTAGGTTTTTATTTCAGTTCTATTTTATCCTTCTATGCTCAGGAGTCATGGCACTATTCCTCTTTCTTAGTTTTCAGTTATAATCTGCAGGTAGCGGAGAAGATACTTAACAACAAGGTGTTGGAGTTCTATAAATGGGAAGGGCAGCTTTCCCAACTTTTGCAGAATGTGAGGGACAAGTTGAATATAGTTGCAGAAGTGAGTTTCTTGCATCATGAATCTTTACTTGCTTACCCATAAAAAATGACAATTGCAATAGGTTGTTCTATTGCCTATAGATTTCTAGTTTGTGTGGAGTTCGATGCGTGCCAACAACTAAAAAATGTGTTTCAAAATGGAGTCTTGTAGTGCAAAAGCTGATTTCTTTGGTTTCTTAAACTGCAAGGTAATGATCATTGAATCAGATTGGCTCACTTGTTCTTGATTTGGTTTGGTTGGCTAAAAAGCTAGAAAAAGAATTGATCAAGATCAGATCCAATCGTTAAAAAATCAGTTGAATAGATCAAAATCCATTTTTTTTTTAAATCATGTTAAAACATTTTTGAAATTTGAAAGGCTCATATCTCTATAACCACCTGTTATCAATCTTTTTTTAAAAAAAAAAAATTAAAATTCCAAAATGATGTCTGGAAAATATTATTTCTGTATTTGTTTGTATATTTTTATTATTTTAGATAAATAATACTTGTGCTTTATTGCTATTCAGAAGGGATATATATATACACAATAGAGAATTCTAGATAATCCTAGATACTAATAAAATAATATCATATCTTATCCTATATACTAATTATAGGATATTTAAATATCTTATAATATCTCTACACTCCCCTTCAAGTTGGAGCATAGATATCAATCATGCCCAACTTGTTATAAAGATATTCAACTCGAATCCCATTAAGAGCTTTGGTGAGGAGATCACCCAGTTGATCACTGGATCTGACATATTCTGTAGAGATGAAGTTTTCCTTGAGCTTGTCTCAAATAAAATGACAGTCGATTTCAATATGTTTCGTGCGTTCATGGAATACCGAATTAGAAACTATGTGTAGGGCTACTTTATTATCACACCACAACTTCGCTGGTAACGAGATTTTAATGCCCACCTCCTTTAGTAACTAATATATCCAGACTATCTCACATACTGATTATGTCATGGCTCTATATTCTTCTTTTACACTTGATCTTGACACCACATTTTGTTTCTTGCTTCTTTAAGATACCAAATTTTCTCCTACAAAAACACAGTATTCTGTAGTAGACCGTCTTGTGACTTTTAATCCACCATAATCGGCATCACAAAAACACTCAATATCTATGTGACCATGATTCTTGTATAATATCCCACGATTTGGAGATCCTTTCAAGTAATGTAACACATGTTCTAAGGCTTCTCACTGTTGGACAATTGGCGAGACCATAAATTGACTAAGGACACTCACTGGATAAGTGATATTAGGCCGGATCACTGTAAGATAATTCAATTTACCAATCAATCTCCTGTACCTCTCTGGGTTCTCAAACGGCTTGCTCTTAGCAGTTTCAACGGAATTTTCATACAGTATACTACCATCAGCATCAAGTAGAGGATTATAAACTATAGGGAAGCTAGTTGGGCCAGCTCTTAGTTTTCTAGTTTCCTTTAGCAGATCAAGAACATATTTTCTCTAAGTCAATAAGATACCCTTCCTGCTCCTCATAACTTCAATCCCCAGGAAGTACTTTAATGAATCTAGATCCTTTATCTGAAAATGACAGTTAAGGAATGACTTGAGTGATGAGATTCCTGTGGTATCACTCCCCGTAATCACAATATCATCGATATACACAACTAGCAGAATCATGCTAGCACTTATTCTCTGATAGAACATAAAATGATCACACTTACTCTAGCATAGGCCAAAGTCCTTCACAACAATACTAAATCTGTCAAACCATGCCCGAGGACTTTGCTTCAACCCATATAGAGATCTCTTAAGGCGACACACTTTACCACGCTCCCCCTGAGCAACAAAACCTAGTAGAATCATGTCAGCACTTATTCTCTGATAGAACACAGAATGATCACACTTACTCTGGCACAGACTAAAGTCCTTCACAACAGTACTAAATCTGTCAAACCATGCCTGAAGACTTTGCTTCAACCCATATAGAGATCTCTTGAGACGACAAACTTTACCACGCTCCCCCTAAGCAACAAAACCTGGTGGTTGCTCCACGTACACTTCAAGAAAATCACCATTTAAGAAGGCAATTTTGATATCCAGTTGAGAGAGATCCTAACTATAAGTAGTGGCCAGAGAAGTGAAGAGACAAACAGATTTGAGTTTGGCCACAGGGGAGAAAGTCTTAGAGTAGTCATCACCATACTTCTGAGTATAGCCTTAAGAAACAAGACGTGCCTTAAGGCGTTCAAGTGTGCCATCATCCTTAATTTTAGGGGTCAACACCCATTTACACCCAATAGCTTTCTTTCCTGCCGGTAAATCTGCTAAGGTCCATGTACCGGCACGATCAAGGGTCGCTATCTTCTCTTCTATAGCAAAACGCTAACCCAGGTGGGACAAAGCTTCAAGAAGGGATTAAGGTACTGAAATAATGTTTAAAGAGGCAACGAAAGCACGAGAAGTAGTGGAGAGGTGGTTATAGGAAACAAAAGAAGAAATAGGATAGACACAAGTACGTTTACCTTTTCGGAGGGCAATGGGCAAATCAAGGGAGGGATTAGGATCTGGAACAGAAGGTGTCTCAGAGTCAAGAACTGGGTCTGGGTCTAGGTTAAGCTCAGGGTGAGTGATGCTCGTTGCAGGATTTGATGAAGAAGCAGATAATAGCGGAGCCAAATCTAGCACAATAGCAGGATTGATTTCCTTTAAATGTCTGATATAAACCTGAGACAAAGGTGGTAGACCAGGTGCAGCCACAGTAGCTGGCGCTGGTGATGGTGAGACAATAATAGAATATACCAGAAGAGTGTCCTCCTCCACAGGTGGAGAAGGAGAAGCGGAAGTGTTAGAGGCAAAATATGCAATAGATTCCTAAAAAGTAACATCTGCAAAAACTAGATAACGATTAAGAGTAGAAGAGAAACACCGATAACCCTTCTGAACTGAGAATAGCCAAGAAAGATACACTTGAGAGACTTAGAATCTAATTTAGAGACAATATGACACATATCTCGAACAAAACACACATAGCAAAAAATCTTATGATCAATGGGAAACAAAGACTTGGAAGGAAAGAGAGTAGTGTAGGGAATGTGATCATCAAGAACAGATGAGGGCATGCGATTCATGAGAAAGCAAGCAATGGAGACCGCATCTGCCCAAAAAGGTTTTGGAACCTGCATTTGAAATAAAAGTGCACGGGCTACTTCTAATAAGTGGCGATTTTTTCTTTCGGCAACACCATTCTGAGCTGGTGTATCCACACAAGAAGATTGATGTAAAATTCCGTTTTGAAGCATGAAAGAGGGAAATGATTCAGAAAAATATTCTTTAGCATTATCGCTGCGCAGGGTATGGATAGGAGTATGGAATTGATTTTTAATTTCAGTAGTAAAAGCACAAAAGTGAGAGAACAACTCAGAATGACTTTTCATTAAATATAACCAAGTAGTGCGAGAATAATCATCAACAAATGTAACGAAGTACTTGAAACCAGCTTTGGATTCAACTAGATATGGATCTCAAACATAGGAATGCACTAACTCAAAAGGAGACGAAGCCCGTTTATTGACTCGAGATACTAAAGGAAGACGATGATGTTTAGCAAATTGACATGACTCACAATCTAATGATGACAAATGCTGAAACTGAAGATAAACCTTTTTTAAAAACGATAAAGATAAATGACCGAAACGACAATGTGCTTCGAAAGGAGTGACACCACCGGCCCAAGCCACCGCACGAGACCCCTAATCATCAAGGAAGTAATGACCGCCAGATTCATAACCGCTACCAATAATCTGCTTCGTCAAGAGATTCTGAATCAAGCAGTGATGAGGATAAAATGAAACACAACAATTGAGCTCATGGGTAAGTTTGCTCGGGGAAAGAAGATTAAATGCAAGGTCAGGTACATGTAGCACCGAAGGTAACTGAATGGAAAGAGTAAGACTTACTATACCAGAACCAATGACGCGGGAATAGGAACCATTAGCAATGGTAATACTTGATGGATTGGCATATGAGTCATAAGTAGAGAAGAGATGACGGTTACCTGTCATGTGGTCAGTAGTACCCGAATCTATGATCCATTTAAAAGTAGAAGAGACCAAACATGTTTCATTATTACTTTTTGCAATAAGACCACTAACATTCACAGTGGAGTGCTTTTGTAACTTGCCGTATTTAAGAAACTGGGCATACTTCGAGGTAGATATTATGAATGTATTATCACAATTATCATCCATAAAATACCATAGAAGAAGATTTAGCAAACCAATCGCTATATCCATATCAAAAAAGTTTAACCAGATATCACACCAAGGACAAATAATCAACAAGCACCCAAACCAAGAACAATATACTAGAGAGAGCAATAGCCACACCAAGGGCTTTGTCACAGAAAATACTAAACACAAAGGCATTACACGAGACATTACATGATATGATAAATAGCCGATTAGTACTGAAAACACTTAATCAAAGTAAATATAGCAACCAAAGGCCACTCTAGGGACCAATCGACAAGAAAATATTAACCAAAGTGCCAAAGCTATCTCACGGGGACAGAGGGGATCATGAATTGAATAAAACAGAGATGACCCAATATGGAAACGTCAAACTAGAGTGCAAAACTACTAGGGGTAGGCTAGATTTAGTGAGTCGATGCTGGAGAAGACAAACGCTGTCGAAGAAGGGCATTACACGCGCTGCCACGGGCTAGAGCATGGAATTGACGTCAAAAACTCGTGGTTGCAAGTGAGAATCACGCGCTACTCGAATGATGACGAAGCTTTAGGGGAGTCACCTATTGTAACCTTGCTCTGGTACTATATTATTTTAGATGAATAATACTTGTGTTTTATTGATATTCAGAAGGGATATATATACACACAATAGAGAATCATAGATAATCCTAGATACTAATAAAATAATATCATATCTTATCATATATACTAATTATAGGATATTTAAATATCTTATAATATCTCTACAAATATTATATTAGATTTTTATATTATCACACACTCACTCTACTGATTCAATCATATTATGATTAATAAACCATTAACTAGTCTTTTAAAGTTTAGACCAGTAATAATGTCTTTGGTTGCTGTGACATGTGATGATGTATATAAATAAACCTTGAAGAAATTTTGTTTTGGTTGCTTATCTGGTATACAAGTGAGATAGTAAAAAAGTTACTCAATGGTGTTCGTCAGGGATGGACCAGAGAAGAAAAGAATCATCGTTTGGAAGAAACTGATAAATCATTCAAGTTATCGGGGGAGGTTCTGCGTCTGATATTAGTATCATGATAATATTTTACTGTTTTCTATTTCTGTAATTATTGTGTAAGTAATGCTGTGTAATTGATGCAAAAAAAAACAGTGTAAGTAATTATTGGATAAATAATTATTGTGATCAGTAGCTAACCCTACTTAGAAGGATAAGAATTACTAAGTAATGGCAAAAGCTTTTAAGATTGTTTCACCTGCATATTATGTTATTTTCAATTCATAAAGTTGTCATATATTGGTCATTATGCACGTTGACAGCTCTTGCTTGAATATGTGAAAATTATTTTTAATTTCTGAATTACAAAAGATCATAAGCTTTTTTAATTTTTCCCCCACTCGTCCCTCATTTTCTTCACTTTTTCCTGTTCTCCTTCACTGCCCAACCTTCATGTTGCTAGTATTAAAATCAAAATAAAATCAAAATGCTCGATTTTGTATTCCATTTTCAATCATTATATTAACAATGACATAAACCACGTCAACATTATTTACAATTCTTCAATAATCAATTTTCACCCTTCAAAAAGGGCATGTAAGTGGTGGAGGAAATACATCGCTTTGCAGCAAAGGTAATGGTCGAGTTAATTGACCACAACAAAGGCAAAGAAAGGTATGTTACTTTCTTGTTTTTTTTTTTTTGGTCAAAATGGTATGTTACTAAAGACGCTTGTTCGAATTATACTCGGCAAATTAAGTGCTTGATATAGCGGTAAAATCAAACCCATAACCTTCTACTTGCATGCCACTAGGCAACAACACCTCAATGGTGCTGACAATGCCATTCAAACTTGTCAATCCTCAGTTAGACCTTAATCGGCCCGATCCTTCAAACATTCGTCAATAGAGCTTTGCCAACTCATTCAATAAAGTGGGTTCTATCACGGCTCATTGGAGCTTTTGGAAGGAAAAGCATGGAGGAGATGCCAAAGGACCAGCGTTAAGGCTTTTCAGTCACAACTCTATCTTTGCTGTCCCAGAATCTTCATCCCATCAAATTATGGAACATGTCTTCTTTCTCATATAAATGACTCCATCATCTATCCATGGGAATGAAGTTTATGGGCCCTAATGGCAAATCAAACACAATTAAAGCAAGGAATGAAAAGAAAAGTTCCCTACCCAACATCCATGGGTTCAGTTGGCGAAAGAGTAAGACATACGACCATTTGGAGCGTATTCGATCCTTAAGGAGTACTATTTTATTGTGATTTCAGTCGTAGCGCTTGGAGAGGTATCCAAGATCCTAGGTGTCTAGGTTTATACCTGAGGGTAATTAACGGCTCGCCCTTCCCGACATTAGTATTACTTAGAAGGAATAGAGACTTCGCTCTGCACTTAGATCGTAGATGAACCCAACCCCTTTTCAAAAAATTTTGTATAAAAAGAAACACAAAAAGAAAAGTTTCCTCTTTTGGGCCAAGATTCCAGTAACCAAACAAGCAGGAAAATATTGGGAAAATCTGGTAGCTATGCATTGAATGGAACCACAATTATCAATCAATACAAAGTGATACTACAATTGCCTTGTTTCAAGGTAATATTGTCAAAACAGTGAAACAGATCCTGTTTCTTACAGATACACATATGGCAATATTTAAAAAAAAACACAAGGAAAAAAAAATCAACAGAGGGTTCGATCCACCTTTTCTCTCTATAGGCAATCTTGCGACTCTAATCATCAAATGTGCTCAAGAATCCACCCAGAAAACCAGCTCCATTACACTCTCCACACAAGACCTGTTTCTTACCCCTGCAAAGACACATACATGTTGGAGAGCTTTAGATAAAAGAAACTAACACTAATTGAGATATTTTCATATTATGAGATTTGTACTTGTTCAAATTCGAATTTGTAACTTGGCAAACCCGCCCAAATTTTTGTTAAAGAGTAGTAGGACAGTATACAGAAGTTGCAACTGAAGCATAGAACTGAAGAGAAGTGGGCTAGGGGCCTCTAATACCGCCTCTCTAATGCCTCAACCTCCCAAATGTTTTTTTTTTCTTGTTTCTGTTGATCATTAGATTTTCAAAATGAGTGACATTTTCATATCTTATAAGAAAAAAATGGCGCACTTTTGAATTTTTTCGCGATTTTTCCAAGAAAAGTACTCTAAAATTGTGCAGTTCTGAATTCTTTTGAAAAATCATAAAAATTTCAAAATTGCACTGTTTTTTGCCCATAAGATATAAAATTTCACTCATTTTATATAGAATCTAATGATAAAAAGAAATAAAAAAAGAAACATTTGGGAGGTTAGGGCATTAGAAGCCCGTAGTCTAGAGAATCATTAGATGATGCAAATATTTTTATCATAAACTTATCTGATTCACTGATTGATTCGGTTAACAGAAGCAAATGAAACCATTTCATACAGAGCTATGCATAATATATTGAAGTGTAGCTACAAATGCATCAAGTATTAAAACAAAGAAGCAGAATGAGTGGATATAACAACATGTACTGTAATATGTTGATGCATGGTTCTGAGGAAGCAAATATATTATGTATATATGGACTTAATTGTACACAACATGACACACCATAAGATAGACACGTTCACACAGGACAATTTTAAGGGAGGGGCAAGATGAGCATTTGATGCAGCTACCTGCAAAGCCAACATAATCCACCAGCTTTAAACTGCCCATTGAAGTGATCTACAGAATTAACTCCAGATCCTTTGCACTGATTACATAATATAGCACCTAGCAATTGAACCAAAAGATAAAATCATGGGGAGTTTAATGCCGACGTTTGTACTTGAAGGGAAAAACTCCGCTAGTCCACAAGTTTGCTAAGAAATTTGGAAGCACCGACGGTGCTTAAGGCTAAAGATGCAAAACATACGTCCTCAAATATGCACTAAAGAACAAATGCTGAAGAAAATCAAGAACAAGCAATTTCCAAAATAAATGCATAGTAGACATAACATTATCAGCAGTAGCTAGATGATAATGCATGAATGTTCTCAGTCTATTACAAACTGAATAAAAAATGGAGAATCGAATTCTAAAAGTGCTGTAATTATTTCAAATACTCCACCACCCATGTAAAGATCTACCTATGGGAGTACATTAAAGAAAATGCTAATTTGCATATTACCCAATGCAAAGCATAAGTCGCTACTAAATCTACTATATTCACACACATTGCAGTAAAAGCAATGTGATAATATTACTAAGCACATATCACCATTTATATGAAAAGTTAAAAAATCTCTCAACAAGCAAGAAACCACTGGATAATCAACTTTTCCTTGAGTCTATGTTTTACTATCTAGTATTGGTACCAAACTAGCTGCGATGCATTTTATTATCGCATGGAGGTATTACTGCATTGATTGGATATGACCCCATCCATAGAAAACAATCAGAAAGACAATAACCCAAAAGTAATTGATATGATACATTTCACTTACCATTTCCTTCACATTTAGAACAAACGATGGTCTTTGTTTTGGTGGTTCTTTGATTATTATCAGTAGAGGCCTGTATTCAAGCAAGATTAGACTGTGCTTTACAACAATTTGCTAACAAAAACTTTGTCAAATTTACATCTTCAAGTTATATTAGCCAAAAATCTCAAGTCCTTAATTAATGCCATAGCATATGACATTAGCCATCAAATCCTCTCATAAAACCTCATCCTGCTTATGACCCACCTACTTCTTCAAAAGAAAGTCCCAAACAAACTCTTAATCAATGTCATATTATATGTCTACTTTGAAGTTTATAACCCAGATATCATAAACCATAACAATGACCCAATTCACTGACTGCCACCTAACTACCCCATGACCAACATAAATTCAGCTAACCCAGCATTGTTCATTGCTTTATTTATTAGTTTCTTGTTCACAGCAATGATAAAAATAAAAAGGCAAGGGGTTTATTGGATGAGCGGTCCTCATCACACAACGTATCACAAAAACTACCCAGAAACTAATCCCACACGGCACCTTCCAGCAAGCTTTATTAACTAAATATCAGCAATAATCAACAAGCGTCTCTTTTCTAAATGGGAAGCTGGAACAAATCGCACCTTAATCTCGAAAGACTGTAAGTTGCGAGCTTTAGAATTCTGACATGTTTGGATTATCTGGAAAGCCTTTAGGTCGACCGAATTGCTGGTTACTATCCCTATTCAAATTGATTAAAAAACATTCAATAACGCAACATTCGCAATCTTACAAGTTCGAGAAGGTTCAGAAATTTAAGAATACCTGGTCTGTTTGAGGATTTCAAGGAATAAATGGGAGTGGAGAATATAGTGTGCGCCATATACTTGACTTCAGATATTTTTGCTTTCTCAGAAGAAAATATCGAAAGGATTAGCTTACCAAAGCCTAAGGCTGAAGTGTGTGCTTTTAGCCGCGTCTAGTGGCAACGAATACAAGTTTAAACAGATAAGGCCATCTTCTCCGGGGGTGAAGTTTAAATTTCTATTCCGCAAATGCCCTTGCACAAATTCCAAATTCCCCAGAATATTCCATTTATTAGTTATTAAGGTCAAAACTGGTGGGTATTAGCGTAAAATTGTCCACCGCAAATTTGATCCACCCGCAGAAACGTAAAAAACAAGGACGTAAACAAAATAATAGACAAAGAAATGGCGAGCTCTCTGTTGGCGGTTTATCGCTTTCTTCCCTCGCGAAGTAAGCTTAATGACATTTATGTACTAATTTTAATCTCTTTCGTTGATCAATTTTGCATCAATTTTATAGGGTTTATCCTTTGAATCTTACAATTATTCAAGGATTGTGATGATTCTTCCATAGGAATATACAAGCTGAAATTTGAGCTGTTCTTCCATTTTCATGGGGAAAAGTTTGATTTGGAGCTAATTTCTTATACCTTATTTGTTTGCTTTAGAAAAGGAAAATGTGGGATACGTTACTGACATCAAAACATCATTGTGCGGACAAGTACTGTGTAATCCAAATTCTTTGAGAAGACAAACAGCTACTCGCCATGGAAGCCGTCTTGTTGTTTCCGCACTGGTTACTACCGAACCCTTCCTTATAGTCTAGTAATTAAGAGAAAGTCACTATTATGATTAAAATAAAATTATATAATTATATAATTTTATAATTCTCGCTGTTGAGTTTCTTTGTTGACAGCTTGGAAGGAGAGTCAAGAGCAGAGAAACTGTGATTCCCGACCCTGATTACCGAATTCCAATTGTTCTTCTCGGTAAGCACTGGTTCTTTCTTGTTTTATATGTGCCTTACCTCACATTAAGCTTTGCAAGAAAGTGATAACCCTTATAACCTTGCAAAGTTCTAATTGACGAGGAAAAGGTCCATAGCTTTGAGAGTTTGAAGTTAAACATGGATGCATATTGTTCTTCAGGGAAGATGAATATTGAAAATGGTAGTCAATAATACTTGCATGATCTGAACATTAATTGAGATATCAACTAGTCTATGGTCCCCAATGAATGTTTGTAAAACTTTTCTTGGTAATCAACTTTCATCAAATGCTTGTGTACTAATATCATCTAGAATTTCATAATCATGAGCAGCCACACTGCGAGTATAGAGGCAAGTGAACTATTCTTTTACTAAAGAACTTCGTTGTCATAGCTCTTTGCTTGGGTTAGTGATGGAAGGTTACAATTTTAGAAGGCACGATGAACTTGATTCATTTACACACACACACACACACTCATTCCATTTAGTGTGCTGGCTTCTTTTTGGGTATTGATCATCAGGTGAATGTTTACAAATATAAAGAAAAGGAAATTTTCTGCATCAAGATATGTCTTCTGAAAATTGCTAGCTTTATTCACTTTCAAATGTTGAGTATTCTGTATGAGGATGCTAGGTCTAGAACTTCCCTAATGTGTACCCAGTGATGTCTTTTGATAATACTTGTATGTATTTCCTTTTGTTACTGTAACCCAAATTCTTTTTTTCAAAAAAGAAAACGAAAGGAAGTTTCTATACTTCTGTCTATGTTGTTATTCATTATATGATAAATAATGATGACTTTAAGTTGTATCATAACAGGTATAACTGGTGGGTTGGCTTATACAAGTAACCTGGGACCTGCTATACCTGTTGGTCTCCTCGGTTTGCTTCTGTTAGTCCAGGTAATTATCAATAATTGACCATGTAATTACGATGTGGTCGAGGTGTAATTAATATGACATGGTAGAGACGCTTGACAAGCTGCAGGGTAGTACATACTCTAATAGGATCTGCTTTAGCTGCATTACTATTTCCAGTTTTAAGAATCAAGCTGACTGTTTCTCTTGTTATGTTTCCTTTTGTTTCCTCAGACCACAAGGGTTAGATTCGTTTTTGATGATGAGGCTCTGGTATGTTCTCTTCTCACCTTCCCAAAACTGTGGTTATTGTTTTCTATTAAAGGGTGTGTTTGGATTAGCTTTTGGAGAATAGCTTTTAGATAAAAGTGATAGAAGTTAAGAGAATAGCTTCTGAAAAAAACAAAAGTTGGCTTATTTTTCACACCCCCCCCCCCCAAACTATGGTTTCCATTCATAAAGTGCTTCTGAAAAAAATTAGGTTGTTTGGCTACCTTTTGTCAAAACCATGGTTTTTACTCCGAAAATTGCTTTTTGATTTCTACCCAATTCATGTAAATGCATTTTTATCATTCCTGGTTTTTTTTTTATCTATGTTGACAAATAAAATTAGCTTCATCTACGAACTTCATCATGGTTTCAGGAGGTAAAGGTAGGTGAAGAACTCAAGGAATCAGGTGAAAATGTCTTTGTAGGCGGGAAAAACCGGTGGAAGTAAGTTCATAATCTAGTTATAAAGTCTAATGAAACTAGAATTTCATATAAAAGCAGGAGAAACAAAACAAATTTGGTTGATGTGCTGAATTCAGGTATTCAACATTTGTAAATTGGGAGTTGTGGTGGCCTAACTTCCCTATCTTAGTGTACTTCAAGGAGACACAAACAAAGCCTGAGGGACAAATTCATTTCTTCCCAGTAATCTTTGTAAGCAGTTTGGAACTTCAAGCTTTTGACATTTTGTCTTTGTTTTTGTTTTTTTAATTTGATCATTGCTGCTTTGTTAAAACAAGCAGAATGGGAAGCAGCTTTATGATGTTATGGTGGAAAGAGCTGGTCCTTCCCAGAACAGTGGACCAAAAGAAACCTAAGGAATCAGCTTTTGTATCTCAATCGCATTCATTCTAAAGATCCAAAGTACAACAAATTATGTGACACTGTACAGGTTGAAGTTATGTTTTATGTGCATCTTATGTAAGAATAACTTTATAATGTATACTAATACTAATTTTAGTTTACATTTTATGTGGAGATATATTGTTTTAATCTTCTACAACTTGTCACGTCCTTCAATTGGCTTACTACTCATTCTCCATAGTCAATTTGTGAGACAATTCATGTTTTTGTATATCAAAATCTCTTCATTAACACGAGGAAAAATAGTAACACTGAAGAATCTGTAACTCATCACTACAATAATCAAATTATTTGTTCTCTATCTTTCTGAATACATTCTCTGTTAACTTTTGTTAATATGTGATGGATCTCAACTGAAAATTAATACTTACATGTTGCCAAATTCGTTGAGTGGCACACAGGGCTTAAGTGCTTTTTGTTTTTTTGACAGAAGAGGGCTTAATTACTTGGTTTACGTTAATTTGTTGCTTCTCAAATACTCTGTTTTTTTATTATGAAGCTTCTCAAATACTCAAACTCCAGCTCATGAGTAACAAGACAGACAATGAATAGCTTTCTCATTTCAAATTTTATGCAGTTTCGTTATATCAGAAAGCGTCCAACGGCCAACAATGGTATTGGTAATGGTAACGGTAACCACTTGAAACGGCATGTGATGTGAGGCTAATTCATCATTAGCATTCTCAATGTTGTAATTTCACTACATCTGACACAAAAAAATGGATAAATCAAATCTCAAACAAGAATTAACTAAAAATTCACACCTAAAAGCTCCTATAGACAAACCTTAATTTTGCCCAACAGAAAGCTAACCAGTGGAGAAGATTAAAAGACAATACCCCTCAAGCTGCAGATCCCTTACCAACTCATATCAGTGTGTAAGATTCATTCATGAAGCCTGCTGTTTTGTAATCAAGAGAAATTCATACCCATACTCTTGTTTCTACATAGTTGAAAGGAGCTAATTGAAACTGATTAAAATGAATATGCCGATGGACCCCTCCATCCATCGGAAAGCCGCTGGCCACCTGGAAATTTTGAAGATGAAAGTTATGTTGAAGCCTTCTTGGTGCAATGAGCATCGGTGCCATGCTGAGTACAATCATGATAACCTACAGTTTTGAGGAAGTCACGAATCTCTTTGGCACTGCTATTACTAGCCTGCAACAAGCGTTCATCTTCCTCATATACGAGATATGGGGCCTCACTTCCTTTTCTTGACAACAGCTTTGATGCTCCTTTAAGCACATGATATTCCCATCCCTGAACATCTATTTTGAGCAGAAGCACCGGCTCCGATTCCGGAATCACTTCATCTAGAGGAACAGACTTTACCTGAAGTTCTATCTCTTCATTGGATTGAAATGCCAACTTTGCACCAGTAGCAGAAACAGCACTGTTGTCCAGCCGACCGACCAACTGTAGTAGACAAGGAAAATATATTGACACACATGATACGTTCAGAAGATGAGTTGTAACTTCTGAAGCTTTATAATTTCTTTTCTCCATTATTTACATTATGCACGGAAAATTTCTTACATAAACCTAGTCTATACCAAGCCAATCATAAAGAAATTTGTACAAAATATCAGGCCCAATTTTAGAGGTGCTACCTTTTAAAGCTTTTTAAGTTTTAGAATATATTTATATGGGAAAATATCACTCCAGGTCCCTATACTTTAATCATGTTTTGTTTCCAGTCTCTATAGTTTATTTTCGTGGTTTCTTATCCTTTTATTTGCTCTGTCCGAAACATTAGTCCCTTTATTTTGAAAAATACTCAGAAGGGCCATGAGCTGACTTAAATTGTGTTAATTTTCCTGATGTGGGCTTAACATTATTAAACTAATCAGATGACTAAGTAAAAAAAAAAACATGTTGACATGGAAAAAAAATTATAAAATTGTGTGATTAAAAATTTGGTCTGATTAGAAAACAGAAAAATAAATCCAACTTCCTTGAAACAAAAACCCATGAGAGGGAGAAGGGCACCAAAGAAGTATTAGGGTATTGTACCTCAGCAAAATTAACACTATTTGAGTATTTTTCAAAATAAAGGGACTAAAATTTCAGATGGAGCAAATAGAAGGGATGGAAAACTACAAAAATAAACTACAAGAACTAAAAACAAAATACAATTATAGGGATCTGGAGTGGTATATTCCCTTTATTTACACATGATTGGTTTGGTTTGCATCGTATCACTTGAAAATTATAAGGCCTTGCTCTAGGGAACTGAAGCCTACCTCACCCTTGGATTTGGAATTTGGAAGTTATAAGTTTGCAAAATAATAGAGGGGGGCAAAAGTGGGTAAAAATAGCAAGAAAATGGGCTCCACACACACTCATTCTTTGCGTCACTTCCTCTAATACTACTTAGATTCAAATGACTCATCTTAATGCTGGAACTATGGGGTCTCAAATTCAAACCCTACTAGCCAATGCATTTTTATACAACAGAAGCACAAGAATACAGGGTAATGAACCCAGAAATTATTGTTAAAAACCAAGACTACAAATAAAAATGAATTTGTGTTGTAAATTACTGCTAAAAATCAATACTTCAACCATGATGCAGACAAGCATTATTTTAAAATAACTCACTGCATAAACTGTAAATTGCACATGATACAGAGTTTGGAGCCTCATTGAGTTATGTTTCAATCGTATATCTATAAGATATCGTTAAGGCTTACAGATGAAATTCATCCAAGCCCATCCAATTAAAGCTGCAAGCCACAACTTTAGTTGAGCATGTTAGTTTATCATTATTCACAGTCGATATCAATAGCCTGTACCAGGCTTCCCCGACAGATCTCTTCAAGATATCTTTCAGGATCTTGCCATCACTTACAGGCTATAAGTTTCTAAGTTTCTGACATAACTTCACACATCAAACTTCCATGTATGCTTCAACTTAATTAAATACCTTCATACTCTGATTGAATCTATATTCTAGGGTGCTAAGAATGCAAGAATCAGCAATTGTTCGGAAATTAAGATTATAAGAAACTAGAGTCTAAGAGCATCCTGATTTATTATGATTACATGGGACATTCATAACAAATCCACCACAAACAAACATGGAGGTATGCTATTCATATTCAATTTCCAAATCTAAATTTATTGATTTAGAACTGAAGCCTAAGCTAAGCATTTAGCCAGTCACTCCACTTTCTTAAAACTAATCTCCGACAAACTAAGCTATTTTGTGCTATCTCCCACTATAGTTCAATTGCTACTTCCCCATATAAACTATAGAGGATTAAATTTAATGCAAGCAATTAATCAAAAGCAATCACCAATAGAAAAAAAGAATAATGAACTTAAACGGTCAGAAATGTCGTTGAGAAACATTACCTTGTGAAAGGTAATGTTACCAAGCCGATCCGACGCTGCGGCCTGAAACACAGTGACCAATTCCGCCACCCTATTGAAGTAAATCCCTTCACAAATCTTCTGCAAATTATCGAAAACAGGTTCGAATGACAGAACCCGAAAACCCATGGCCGAGGCAGCGAAGCTCGCCATCCCCACATTGGCACCCACATCAACAACAAACCCATCTCGTCCTTCGCTTTTCATCCTATCCAAAATCTCCTGAATCGTTACCGAAATATCGGGTTTCCTAAACGGTTTCCCCTTGAGGATTCTGACGATGTTCTTATGAGGCTTGTCAGGCAAATTTCCGAAATCGGAAAGCGAGTACAGAAACGGGTATCGAACGCCTTCGACGGTGCTAGCAATCACTGGATGTGCTTGTGGAGATTTGATACAATCGAAAGGAGAAATGGCGTGGAACAAGAGATGAGTGTTGACGGTGAGGAAGCCAGGACTGGGGCTGGAGGGGCGAGAAGTGAGGGAAAAGAAGATAAAGAGAAGGATAAGAGAAACAGAGAGAAGTAGAAGGAGGAATGTCGGGGAGCGTAGTCCAGAGGGTTTATATCTTTTCCAGGCATTTGCCATGGAAAAGGAAATTGAATGAGATGAAAGATTCTCCCTTTGAACTAGTAGCTCTTCGTGGGGTAAAAAAATCTTTCCGGGAGAGCGTAGGATTTTGAAGGAATGCGATCTTGATCTGTCAAGCGCAGTCGAAGCCTTTTGATTTATCTGGGGCGACTGATTTCAGAGTGCTGTGGTGCTCATGCAAGTAATTTAGAATCCAAGATCGAACAAATGGGAGAAAACACACAAGACACAGAGGAGGCCTACAATGCTAGCAAAAAAAAAAAAAAAAACAATCGCTACTTCCAACCTAGAAAACTTCTTTCAAGTTTCATTTCAGCACTCTAAAGTGGAAGCCGCAATGCGACCCGTTTTTTAATTTTTTTTGTGGTAAAAGTATGCATATGACACGTTATGTTATTTATAATTTCTATGATTGTATCAACAATCTAATTTAATTTTATTTAAGGTTAAAGTGTAAATGTAACCAAAAATTTTTCTCTAGGTGTAAAAATGTACATGGAATTTTTAGAAGGGCGTGAAAATACCACCAACGTTAATTATTATAATGTTGACCATTTGTTTGATTAGAAACGATGATTTGGATGATGATGTGGCTTAAGAATCTAATTGAAAAATGGATGAAGGTACAAATATCCCCATGAACTTTTCTTTTCAAAAGTGCCCCTCACACAATAAACAAGTCTCGGGTGCATAAACACCTATAATCATTCCAAAATGACCCTAAAATGCTACAACAATTTAATTCATCAACATTGATCATCTATTCAAACTTTTGATTAAATAAGATGATAAGCACGTTAAGCTAGTGTTTCAATCTCCCTCCTTGAAGTGTCACTTCTCCCTTGCTCCTGCAAGTGAGGAGGAGATAAGCTGAAGCTCTCCACAGCACTCACTCCTTCATTTCATCTCTCTCAGTAACAGAGGAGATGTGGCTGGAGTGGAGCTGAAAGAGCTCATTGATCATCTAGTGATGGAGATAAAGTTGTGTGGTATTGTTTATTTTCGATAGATAGATGTAACCTTGAGAGAGATACATAAAAATCTTCAATTGTCAAGACTATTTGTCAAAAGTATAACCTATTGGGCTTCCTAAACCTGGTCACGAAGTTAAAGGTACACATAGTATCATAATGAAGAGCATTGATCATGATGAAATATTACAAATATACTCATACAAACTATAAGGCTAGTACAGTTGGCACTTAACTATGTTCTTTAAAAATTTTGACCCCTTATATATATGGAGAGAGTTTCATGGCCAACACTAAAACCTCTTCGAAAAGTTTATGATATGAAGGGATTAATTACTACTTTCAATAGTAGATACCTTAGGTTTATCTAAAAAAATATACTTATACATATTAAATAATATTAATGAAGTTCAAGAATATATTTTTGCTCATAAAAAACATGTAAGGACAACAAACATTCGGATAAGAATGACTGAACAAAAGTTAATTAGTGAGCATAACAAGACTTTTGCAAATTGGATCAAGCAAAAGATTTGAGAATGAAGATTGTGTTTCTTTATTTTTTTTATAAGCACATATACCTTTCTATCGGAGGTAATTCTATTTGAGGCATTATCGTATACTAAATGTAGGCATCTCTTCCAATAAGAATTTATCTTAGTTGACCATGTTGTGAGAGATTAACCCTTTCTGTTAGACATAATTCTCATTGGTTGAGAATTGTGTTTATGGTACAATTAAATGATTGAACAAGATCATAATTTTGATGTGATTGTTGGAATGCATTTGATATCAATGAATATTCTTTATATACAAACTCCCTTGATGACAAGAGTATTGACTAGAGTCGTGAGGTTATAGTAGTAGTTGAATTCATGTATTTTTCTAGTTTGAAAAATAAGAAGCCTAAATTAACAACCATGTCTTATTTCAGGGTTATTGAAGATATTTGAGAGATTGACTAAGTTCCTTTTTTCAAATGTAAGTAGGTTGATATTAATAATAGTATTTAAGTGGATAAGTTAGAATCTACATTAGTCGATCTGAATACTAAAAGTTATGTAGATAAACATTTTATTATTATTATGACTAATCAACTAACTCACCAATACTAGTGCATATCAATGAGAAAGATTATGAGCATTGTCCTAATCATTGCATCAAGTGTTAAGTTTATTGATAAACCAACTTGGCAACAATTCTACAGGTTTTAGATTACACTAGAAGCTTTGCTTTGTTGGTATATCATGGATTTACTTCTTTATTCATTCATTTCAGTTATGTATTGTTGTTTTTTTTATTGTAATGAATTCCTTTTTGAATTCTTATAAATAGGGAAAAAAAAGGAAGAGGCTAAAAGAACAAGCTCAATTTAATCTTTTTCTTCTTGTTGCTCCATTATCACCACTCCATCATGAAGACAAGTGGAGGTAAACGCACCACTTTAAAGATGTAGATGCACTTGTCCCATTGGCCATTAAAGAGGGTAGGACTATGGGTGAAGCTAAGAAGACTTTTATCTTGTGCCTGTTTGGGTTTCAACAAAATCTTAATTTTAAAATAGCTCATAGCTTAAACGTTAGTTTAAAAAAAAATTAAAATAAACAGTAATATTTGTTCAAAAAGGCTTTTGAACTAAACCATAATTTTAGATAAGCTACTGGGAATAGTTTATGAAACAGTAAAAAAGCTTATGGACTACCCAATTACTATTTTACCCATATTTTTTCTCACTCTCTCCTCTCTCTCCTCCTCCTCTCTTCTCTCTTCCAGCTCTGTTGTCGCTTGTCCAGCTCGTCATCTCTTCTGTTCACTATGCTTGCTATCGATGTGCTCATTGCCTTTGTTCTACTGTCGTCTCTGTTCACTGTTTAGTGTCTCTGTGGAGTGGAGAAGACGGTGATGGGAGATGGATGGGAGAAGGAGAGAGGAGTGGAGAAGACAATGATGGGAGATGACGAGGAAAAAAAAAAGAAAAAATAAAATTTTTTTTTGAATAAAATCATACACTTTATGATAATTTTGCCAATAACAAAAAATCCTTATAATAATAATTATCAAAACACTCATTTATCCATAACTACCTTTTTTATAAGTTGTCCAAAGCCTCTTTTTTTTCCATAAGCATTTTTCTAAAAGCCTATCCACACATGCCCTTTACAGACAAAGAAACTTGTTCACACGTTTTTAAACTGAGGTATAAAAATTGTTGTTTTTATTTAGCATTTTTTTTATATTTAATATGGCATACAATTTTTGTTAACACTCAATTATTTAGCATATGGCCCCATCCAATCAAATGGTTCCACAACCCCAGGCACAACCTCAGTTGAGTTTGATAAATGGGTGATTTTAATGGCATATGATGGACCCTTCAAATCAAGAAAGTGGCCAATGAATCCAACGATTGTGGGTAAAAAGACGGTGATAAAAGTTGAGGTTGAGTAAGGGATTTATCTTAGACTTGCCACTTTTGATCAGCTTACCATAGTGAACATTGGGTGTTTTGGATTCATACTTGCTCCCTAAGTTGGAGGGATTTCATTTTGCTTCATCAGTTCCGATTCTGTATTAGCTTTGCATTTTCCATTTAATCCCTATTGTGTTATGCACCAGAGTCTCAAAAGTAAAAAACTTTACTTTTGTCAAAACCATAATTTTGCTCCAAAAATGATTTTTAGATAATTTTTGTATGTTTGGATGCTTTTGACCTAAAAGTACTTTTTTTCTTTTCCAAACAAACACTATGGTTTAGGTTCAAAAGCACCCAAACACTATTTTAGTGTATAAACACTTTTAGTAGAAACTGTGGTTTGAGTCATTTAAAATTATAATTTTAGATAAGTAAAAACTATCAGTTTTTTAAGTAATTTTGAGATATTAAGTATGAGAAATGACGATTTTAACCCTATGAATTTTTGTCATATTCCTATCTCTTTATGTAATTATCATTTTACTTCATACCTTTCTAATAATTTATTTATTAAAAAAGTCATTCTGATAACAATCATCTAAACACTTACTTTTTCAAAATCACTTTAAAATCAATTTTCTCCATAATCTATTATTCAGAAATTAAACCAAACAGACCCTAAACATGAATATCTAGGTCCCATTTGGATAGACTTTTAGAAAAGGGTTTATGAAAAAAAAAGTTTTTCGAAAATAACTTCTGGAGAAGAGTTTATGGGAAAAAAAGTCATTAAGAATAAATGAGTGTTTGGATGATTATTATTAAAAGGACTTTTGTAATTAGTAAATTACCAGAAAAGATATAAGATAAAAAAAATTCCCTCTTCTTCCTTTTTTCCCCTCTTTTTTCCTGTTCTTTCCAGAGACCATCGTCGCTGGAGATCTGACGACGGAAGAAGAAGTAGCAGCAGCAGCGACGGACTACCAGCGATAGCCCAGTAGCGACGCTCCACTAGCGATGGACCAATAATGATCTGGATCATGACCTCCCAGCGATGACGACAATTACCCTCCTCCCTCCCAGCGACATCTGCTTTATCCTCTGATGATGATGACCTTGCTCCCTCCCAGTGACGACGACAACGACGACAAAAATGTCACTAAAAGGGAGAGAAGAGAGAGTGTCAAAAAAAGTAAGGGTAAAATAGTAATTGGGTAGTACATAAGCTCTTTTACTGTTCGAGAAACTATTCCTACGAGCTTATTCAAAACAATAGTTTAGTCGATAAATCCTTTTGAACAAATATAACTATTTGTTTTAAAATTTTTCTAACCAATATTTGGGTTAGAAGCTCTTTTAAAATCTTGGTTTCGAGAAATCCAAACAGGCACCTAATCTAAGATATCAGCTGAATCAATTTTAAGTTGGAACTTGAAACTTGACAAAAAATTTATGCAAGGTAAAGTGTGGAGTTAAGCTTAGAGTGAGGTCTATTTCTTACGTGCTTTCCTACCTTGAATGGATTTCATTTTCTTTTAAACAAAAACAGGGCCGTTTGGATAGGCATTTGGACAGTTTTTAAAAAAAAAAATCTGGATAAAAGCTTATAGAAAAAAATTAATTTTGAATAAATAAGTGTTTGGATAGTTATTATTAGAATAACTTTTATGATTAGTAAATTACTAAAAAAAAATATGAGATAAAAAAAATTATTATTCTCACATTATCTTACTTCTCAAGTGACACTACTGTTCACTTCTTATTCTTTCCTCGTAGACCACGATGAAGCTTCTCCAATTGCTTCTTCATGTGAGTCATCTTCATGTGAGGTTGAAGAGAGAGGAGCACAACTGCACAAAGCGTTTTTATATCGAGAGAGAGAGAGAGAAGAGAAGAGAGAGTATTAGAAAAATAGAAGTAAAATAGTAATTAAGTAGTCTATAAACTATTTTTCTGTTAAAGAAGTTATTCTTAATAACTGATCCAAAACTATAGTTTTAAATTACAGTTTGGTCCAACCCTTTTAAATAAATATCGCTATTTGTTTTAAAATTTTCTTAAACTAAGATTTCGGCCAAAAACTTTTTTAAAACTAAAGTTTAGTTTCCATCCAAAGAAGCACACAATCTCTTCAACCAATTGGAGTTGAGTATCACAGAAGAGATTAATCTCTCAAAATATAATAAACTAAAATTTAAATGCCCACTAAGACTAATATCTACATTTAGTATTCACTAATACCTCGAATAAAATTCCCATCATTAGGAAAACACATGCTTAGCTAAACAAAAACCTTCATGAACCATCTAAGCACCTCTTTTAGAGCATAAAAAATCCATCATTTTTCATATTAATAATTTATAAAATCAGACGTCCATTTCGAAACTAAGATCCTCTTCCTCTGTTCCCAACTTTTTACGTCATAATCAAAATGTAGCCGTGAAGTGATTTCCAGTTAGAATAATGCCCATAGATCCGCTTGTAACTTTTTTTGACAAAAAAAATGCACGTATGGCCCGTAAAAAGAAAAAAACCAAAACATTTAGGTATACAAAAAACACTTTGGGATATATTCAATCATGGAAGACAAATATAGCAAAGGTATCAAAATATTGAATTTAAGCTCTCTCCCTAATAATAAGTGTTTCTATCTAAAAGAAGTTGATTAGAATTAGAGGTGGTAATACGGGCCAACCCGCCGGATACGGGTTGACCCGCCGCGGGTTGAAATAAAGGTGGGCCGGTTTTAACCGGCCCGCTTTTAGGCGGGTTGGGATTACCCCAACCCGAGCCCGCCAACTTTTTTTTTATTTTTTTTTATTTTTTTCATAATTTTTTTTTATTTTTTTAATATATATGCCTACTTTTTTAAAAAAAAATCATATATTTTAATATTAATTAGATTCGAATCATGTTTGAAGTTGTCAAAATATTTATTTAGTTAACTTTGTCACCATTCATAGATAAATTTATCACAAAGAAAATAATAATAAAATAAAATAAATATATATAAAGAAATGACTCAATGAGATAAAGTTAATATAAATTAAATATAATATCCCTTGTTTAGCTAAAATTCTCAAATTAGTAAAATATAAATATAGAATATAAATAATAAAAAAAAATAAAAAAAAAGGGCTTGGCGGGTGCGGGTCAAAAAGACCCGCATTTAAATAGGTTACAAATTTTGCAACCCAACCCGCCATTTTTTGGCGGGTTGGCGGGTTGGGCCCGCGGGCCCAACCCAAATTACCACCCCTAATTAGAATACATGTCTTGTGTATATATATTTGTTTAAAAGAAAAAGAATACTTTCCTAACGAACAAGGCTTCATCATCCACTCTCCAAATTGGATGTAGATAATAAATCAAAGCTTTTTATAGTTTACAAGATCATTAAACCGATAGATTCATCATTTTACACCAAAGAAAAAAAAAAGAATTGCACACTTGAAACATTTTATATCACCAAGACTAACAATAATCTATTAGCATGTACAGAAAGCGTTTCTGGCAGGCTAAGATCTTATTTATGCTACACCTATTTTCATGTCATAACTTGCGTATTGCAGTAGAGGCGGGAAAGCGGGCCAGCCTGCCTCAACCAGCGGGTTGGAAAGTGGCGGACTGTGCAGCCCGCCACAAAACAAAGCCAGCCCGCGCCTACCCGCCTTTTGTGGCGGGCAGCGATTTTTTTTTTTTTTTAATAAAATCCACATACCATTTCAAGGAAGAAATAACTACTAAAAAAGTAAAAAATATAGAAACAAGTCAAACAACCTCTAAGCGTATTTTAGATCCAAAAGAAGGGTAAAGACAGTATTTAAATTAATTACAATATGTCAACAGTATTTAAAACAATATCTGAAACTGTAACAGTGTCATCAACACTACTACCAGTACCACCTTCCTCTTCCTTAATCTCATCTGCCACATCACAGAAAATTAAAAAAGAAATAATTAATAAGATTGAATTAATATATAGAACTATAGAAGTATAAAATAAATAAGTAAGGAAATCAAATTATCACCCCATGAATAACCCAGTATCCAATTGCGAGTGCAAATAATAGCTTCAACATTTTCTGGAAGAAGACAACTACGGTATTTTGTGAGAACTCGTGAACCAATACTAAAAGCTGATTCACTTGCAACTGTGGTGATTGGAATAGATAGTATATCGCATGCCATCTTTGAAAGACAAGGAAATCGAGCCGCATTAGTCATCCAATAATTTAACAAATTAAATTTGACAAACAATCTAGGATCAAGTGTTGCTTCTTCTAAATAAATATCTAGTTCAGACTTTTGGAATACTACAGCATCTTTATTCTTTGCTTCAAAAAAATCCTGCATCATATAAATCAAATATTAACATTTATAACATGCAAAGCAATCAAATAAATTAAGTACTAATATTAAATATCTCAAACTTACTTTAAAAGTATCCATGTAATTATTCTCATCATCTATAGAGAACTCAACAATATTCTATGGGCAAGACATTGTTGTGGACACATTGACATTGGAGCTTGATTCCCCTCTAACACAAAGGACCGAGGATGATGATGATCCCATGCTTTTGTATTCATCAAAAGCATAGTATAACTTTCTCCTTATGTGTTTAATCTTGTCTTCATAATTTGTAGGATCAAGTTTTGCATAAGAAAACTTTACAACATCAAATTTCATCCGTGGGTCAAGAACATTTGCCAATGTAAGAATGACACTACAATCACCCCAATATTTGTCAAATTTTTGAAGCATCCTCTCAGCCATATCTTAATCAAAAGATCATCACTTTCCACATGTTGTTTCAATAATGTGCACATAACTTCTGCTCTAGTCCACTCTTCATGTGATAGGCAATGTCTGTAATTGCTATCATGCAAAGATAAGTTTACAAAAGCCCGACGATATCTGATTGCACTTTGAAGCATTGTGTGTTAAATTCCATCTAGTAGGGACATCTAACCTCAACCCCACTGAACTATCAATGCCTCCAACTTGTTGAACACACTTCTTAAAGTTTGTCAACCTCAAATCTGAGTGCTTCACATATGTAATATTGTTCCGAATCTTTTGTACAGCACTACTAGCTACTGTCAAACCCTCTTGCACAATGAGATTTAGAATATGGGCACAGCATCTCACATGGAAAAATTTCCCATTACAGATCAAGCCATTACATAAATTCAACCTATCTTTCAACAAAGTTTACACACTATCGTTTGCTGAAGCATTATCTAAAGTAATAGAAAATATTTTATTCTCAAGACCCCAATCTGTAATAATATCATGTACCTTATTTGACAATTCAATACCAGAGTATGGAGGCTTCATCCTAGCAAATGCTAGTATCTTGCTATTAAGAGTCCATTTCTCATCAATAAAGTGTGCAGTCAAACAAAGTTATCCTTCAGTAACTAATGAAGTCCAACAATCAGCAGTTAAACATACTCTACTAGGACTCTTCGCTAACTGATTTTTTAGGCTCTCTTTTACTCTAAGATGGAAATTCATAACATCAACTGTAACAGTTTTTCTAGTAATGGGTCTATAGTCAAGATTTAGATATGAGTGAAAATCTCTAAATGCCTCCCACTCAACAAAAGAATATAGAACATCATGTCTAATAACACAATAAGCCAACATATCTCAAACTTTATTCTGATCAAGTTTTCTACCTCTAACATTACTTGCATGGTCTAACATCATGACACCAACATCTTTATATTTAGGAATTGCTGCACAAGTATTTATATGACGACGAAGATGTAATATCCCATAATCCTTACCTCCCACAATATATGATTTTTTGCAGCCTTTACATTCAGCTTTTTCTTTGCCTTCTACTTTACCAATTTTAGTGAAATAGTTCCAAACATCAGAGGTAGTTTTCTTTGCTTTCTTACTTGGATTATCTTCTATAGAAACAGAGCAGTCAGCTTGTGCAGATTAACTTTCCACATTAGTTGCATTGGCATTACCATCATTATCCTTTCTTTTATTCCCCCCAATAGTGACAATATTGGCTAAATCCATCTTTACTGTCTATAAATTATACTACAAATTACAAGTGGAAAAAGAAAATTCAATGACAATACATAAACCCTTCGGCCTTCATGTCTGTTTCAGGAAAAACCAGATATGTCTTAACTCTTAAACCAAATATCAGGTTTCAGCAGAAAGAAACAGAAAAAACCAACAAAAACACGAATTCCCCCCAAATATATCTTAAACCAAAAAGAAACAAAAAAAACCAGATATGTCTGTTTCAGCAAGTGATCAACGAAAACCAGCAAAAACACGAAATCCCAGCAAGTGTCTAATTCCAACATCAACTTATCATGTTTCAGGTTCAGAAAATTCCAACATGAACTTATCAGGTTTCAGGTTCAGAAAATTCCAACATCAACTTATCAGGTTTCAGGTTCAGAACAGAAATAG
The DNA here is from genome assembly GCA_037074615.1 of Leucaena leucocephala. NCBI lineage: Eukaryota > Viridiplantae > Streptophyta > Magnoliopsida > Fabales > Fabaceae > Leucaena > Leucaena leucocephala. Next base: position 13,850,522 of record CM073537.1, read on the forward strand.
GAAAACCGCAAGTGATGTACGAAAATCGCAAAAATCCCAGCAAGTGTCTAATTCTAACATTAACTTATTAGGTTCAGGCTCAGAAGCAAGTGAACAAGTGATCTACGAAAATCGCTTAAAACTTACTTGGGATCTATGATTTCATGCTCAAAAGACGGCGGGCGAGGTGAAAGGCGACGACAGCGAGGAGAGGCGACAAGAGGCGGGGAGGCGTAGGGGCGAGGTGAAAGGCGACGACAGCGAGGGCGACGGCGATCTACAGGATTGTAGGTGAAGCGATAGTAGCGAGGCAACGAGGGTAACACGAGGTGAGGTAAGGCAACGCGAACCTGGGCGACGACGGACGCGAGCGAGGAGAAGCAATGTACAGACGAGTGGCGATAGCACTCCGCAGGCGAGGGCGATGTGCAGGTGACTTGGCAAGGCGACTTGGGCGACGGGACCACTGAGCGACGCTAGCGAGGAGAGGACGCCAAGAAGAGGAGAGCTGTCTGAAGAAATAAGGTGATTTGGAAGAGGCGAATGGAAGGGACTAGAGAGCGAGAGGATATTATTCAGCAGAAGAAGGGTAAAGACGAGGACCTGAGGGCTGACAACTAAGGAATGGAAAATGGAAGGATCAGGATTCAAGAGAAGTAATGAAAACCTTAAATTTTTTTTTAATTGAAAAAAAAAATGCGGGCTAGCCCGCTTCATTAGGTGAGTTATAACGGGGCAGGCTAACGGGCTGCACTTTTGTCAACCCGAACCCGCCCCGTTTTACCACCTCTACCTTGAAGCATTTTGTAGTACACGTATCTTACAATTCACAAAATCTACCTATCTATAGGTTGACCTTGATGAGCAGTTGATTTCAGTTGACTTTTTAAATTTGTAAAATCTACATAAGCCGATCTACAAAACGATCTTCTGAACGGCAATCTCTTTAGTAGAAGTTGCTAATCTGTGAAAAACCTTGAGATTGTGCCCTACTTTCTCCTGCCAAAAAAAAAGAGAAAGAAAAGAAAAAACAAGGTGACGCACAAGAACACGAGTGATAAAGTCTGAGCAAGAGAGAGCAATGGCATAGAGTGAGATACAGTATAGAAATAGAAATCAAGACTCGTATTATGAAAAATTACTTACTCCTCTAGTCCTTAATATAAAAACTAATTAATTTTTTTAGAAAAATTAAGGAGGCCAAATAAATCAATTAATTATGACCAAATTCTACCCCTCAAGATGAATTTATATTATATACTCTTTAATCTACCAAAATTAGTCAACTAGCTCTTATATTAGTTATAATTAACTGATTTATTTGATTTCCTTATTATATCTAAGAAAGTCAATTAACTCTTACATTAAGGACTGAAGGAGTACATAGGGAAATAGAATCGTATAGAGAGTATGTTATAACAGACTATAACTAAAGCTAAATTAACTGGCTAACAATATATGTAACCATTTTCATTAGCATAATTACTTGCTCGCTTAAGCTACAATGGCATGTTATCAGCATTACTCCAAGAGTCATCCTACTATCTCGATGGGTGTGGAAGAAAAACTATTTCTTGTCAAATTTCTCTCTAGTAGTAATGATCTGAATTTATGGCACAAACGGTTAGGTCATCCTAATTTTCAGTATACGTCCCAAATGTTTCCCTCACTAATTTCTAATAAAAGTGCCAAGTTTTACTGTGATTCCTGTGAGTTGGCCAAACATCAGCGTGCCTCCTTCCCTAGTCATTCATATCATGCTTCCGCTCCCTTCACCACTATTCACAGTGATTTATGGGGACCCTCCTGTACTCCAAATCGTACCAAGTCAAAATGGTTCGCCACATTCATTGATGATCACACACGTGTTACATGGGTATTTTTATTAAAAGATAAAAAGGATGTTTGTTCCACCTTCCGCACCTTCTATAACATGGTTAAAACTCAATTCCATACCAAACTTAAGATTTTTCACACAGACAATAGAACTGAATACTTCAATCAGTATTTGGCCACTTTCTTAGCTGAACACAGCATCATACATAGACATACCTCTCCCTATACACCCCAACAAAATGGAGTAGCTAAGCGTAAAAATTGGCACATAATGGAAACAACTCTTCCCTTCTCTTGACCTCAAATGTTCCTAAATTCTATTGGGATGATGACATACTTACTGCCACCTTCCTCATCAATTGCCTTCCAAGCAAGCCCCTCTCTTATAAATCCCCTACAAATGCTTCACCAATTCTCTAATCTCCCCTTCCTTGAAAATCACCTTCCGCTCAGGGTCTTTGGTTGCACATCCTATATTCACACTTACCATCCAAATAAACTTAATAAAAGGCCATCAAATGCATCTTCTTGGGTTACTCGAGTACTCAAAAGGGCTATAGGTGTTATGATCCTTTTACCTGTCGTCTGTTTGTCACATGTGATGTTACCTTTCATGAACAGGTCCCCTATTATCACTCATCGGTTCAAGGGGAGACTTGGAGGGAACCTCAAGAACAACCAACTAAAAATTCCATAAATGCACTGATATCTACACTCCCCCTCAAGTTGGCCCGTACCCAGAATGGAAGAAGGCAGTCATGGAAGAAATACAGGCACTGGAAAACAATGGAACCTGGGAGATGGTAGACCTTCTTAAGGGCAAGAAATCTGTTGGATGTAAGTGGGTATTCACCCCAAAATACACGGCTGATGGCACTCTATCCAAGTGCAAGGCAAGACTAGTGGCAAAAGGTTTTTCTCAGATATATGGTACAGATTATATTGAAACTTTTGCCCCTGTAGCAAAACTGAACACCATCAGAATCTTACTCTCTCTAGCTGTAAATCTCAACTGACCACTGCATCAGATGGATATAAAGAATGCGTTTCTTAATGGAGAACTAAGGGAAGAGGTTTATATGAAGCCTCCACCTGGCTTCTATAGGAAACAGGATGGCCAAGTATGCAAGTTAAAAAAGGCTTTCTATGGCTTAAAACAGTCTCCTAGAGCATGGTTTGAATGCTTTTCTGGTGTGCTAAAATATCAGGGCTATCAGCAGGGACAAAATGACCACACTATGTTCTTCAAGCACTATGGAAAGAAGATAACTGTACTAGCAGTATACGTGGATGATATAGTCCTAACTGGAGATAACTATGGTGAAATCAGTAGGATAAAAGGAGTTCTTAATGAAGAGTTCCAAGTCAAAGATCTCGGAGAAATGAAGTACTTCCTAGGCATGGAAGTTGCCAAATATCATCAGCAATTTTAACTGTGAGGTAGGATGTGGCAACAGTATAAGTTGAAAATAATGAGATATCATCAGTCATGTGATCAGAAGCACCGGAGTCTATTATCTAACAAGGCCCTGTGCTCTTACCTTATATGGTAGCAAGGGCTCTAAAGAAATTACCTTTCTGGACCACACTAGCAACAAGTCATTTACGGGTCTAATTTTCAAGAGCAGTCAAACACTCTAGAATAATAGTTAATGGATCAAATGAGTGCATTGGGCCAGAGGATGGATTTATTGCTGCAGACAGTGTGGTACATGATTTGGGCCACCATGAGCAAGGCCTATTTCCTCAGCATGTGAGACTTCAGCCAAATGACTTTTGGACCTGCGCTTGTCTTTGGGCTTCCAGTCTGGCGACTTCTATTAAAGGTCCCAGCACTTGTCTCTTGTATGGCCCAGTTTCCGACAATGGTCGCGCACTAGTCTTTCTCTTCTGGGTTCAGCCACTCGAGCAGCAAGAGCAGATGCCGCCGTCTCGATGGAAGTTGGTCGCGGAATGACGGAGGCAGGAAGCATGACCTGACAACGGTTCTCCTCATCCCTTAAAGAGGGTGAATGCCTCGAGTATCGATGGCAAAGGAACACGGTTGAGAAGTCGATCCCGCGTGTCATCATAGACGGATTCAAGGCCCACTAGAAACTCATATAGTCGCTCCTCTTCCAAAAGACGGCAGTATTCTGAAGCATCTTCACGATCTCTCCACACCTGGCGTTGTAGCAGGTCGAGCTCCTGCCACAACGCCGTCTTCTCAAGGTAGTACGAGTTGAGGGGTCGCGAGCCTTGTTTGACAGCCCATAGCCGAGCACGTAGATCAAATAGGAGCAAGGCGTTTGGTCATTTCCCGTAGGCCTCCTTAACAGGACCAGATTGCCTTGGCAGAGGTAAGAAACATGAAACTCCTTCTGACGGCGGGAAGCATCGAGTTCAGGAGCCATGAAGCAACAAGAGCATTATCTAATTACCATCGTCAATGGGTATTAGCATCAGCGGCAGGGGCAGGTCGCTGTGAATCATCTCTAATCTGTCCTGTTCGTCGAGTGCAAGCAGCATGGACTGACTCCAGTCCAAATAATTATCGCCGGTAAGAAGTACCAGCACAATAAGGATGGCCAACCCTTCAAGTCAGCGATTTTGGCAAAGTTGCGATGGGACCTACCATCGGACGAGATGGTGCCATCAAACTCCGTGGCAGAGGAATGTGTAGATCGGATTGCCTGCTCTTATACCATGTCGCTTGACATAATCGGAAAAAGACGCTGGAATACAAAGAGAGAAGTATATGAAAGATGATTCTTCTATGTGTTCTATATTAATCTGATAGGTTACATATATACGCATATGCATACAACGGCTTCCAAATATCATGGGATTTACAGCATGAAATTAGGCGTAAGATCAGACAATTAATTTCCTAATTAATTCCTATGATATCTCTCATTTACTCCTAATATCTCCCTCATTTAATCCTGATATCTCTTACAAAGACAGTTGCAAAGTGTGTAATAACAACAAAATTCTAACACAACAATGAAAGAAATGAAATATAAAATTTTGATCAAATAACAATGCTATAAATATGTACCTGATGATTGACAGTAGCATCGTTCTCACTGAGTTCAGAAGCACCGTCTTTTAATGCAAAAAAGATATCTTTTACGTCCTTCAAACCTGAAGTCAGAAATATCCTTATGATAAAAATTGAAGTACAAAGACAAATGAAAGCCCTAGATCACACCAAATGATGTTGTGCTTACTCATCCAAACAATCAAAACTGAAAGGACAAGACAATGTCCAAGTATAAGTCTTTCCCTTGAGACCACTACTCGCCGCTCCACAAGAGAACCTCTTGAATCAAGAAGATAGCGCTTAGATAGAAGACCACCCAAACCAGATGGTTCTTCCCTTTTGAGTTCCTTTATTGAGAACAAAATCAGCTCAAAAGATGAATTATCATACAGAAATGAGAATAGACCAATAAGTTTAGGGAAAATATAGATATGTTCATCCACCTCATGATACACTAAAGAAGAGCAAAGGGAATTAATACCACGGGCCCAACTTCTATGTTGTACTACCTGCTAAATCCCCTTCGGTTCACCCACATACACACTTTACAAGAAAATTAACAAATAATATAAGGATAGCGCGAGGAGGGGGTCTAGAAACCAAGCCGAATAGTGGAAGATGCAGAAAGGATGTAGAGGGGATAGCAACAAACAAGTTAAATCCCTACAATAACCACAACGGTCACCATCCAAAGCTCCATCAAATGATAATGGCTGACATTGAGTTCAGAGGGGCCGTCTTTTGGAGAAGGGGTTTGATGGGAAGAGGAAAGGATTGTGTTTGAAATTTGGGTTTAGATGGGATAATAATTTAATCAGGAAAATTAGCTTCCAAGAATGTTAGAAAAATTCTATCATTCCCCTAATGGAATGAGCTTCCCACATTTTAATGGAATTTTGGTTACAAAGAGAGCATCTTCTAGGACACCAAACAAAGCAATTTTATGGTACCCATTCCAATTCCCTTCCCATAATGCAAATTCCATGATACGAAACAAGGACTTAATGTCTGGGGGGGAAAATCTATTATACGCATTTTTATCGTTCTGTTGGCCCCTTGGGACAATTTTTAAAAAAAATTCTAACATTAATATTTTTCCAAAACATAATGACTTTGCAAGCAATATTGCATAAAATTCATTAAGGTTAATTTTTCTATTTATTATTCAATTACAATATAAAATAAAATCACAATTAATACATAAAATATCTTGAGAAAAACAAATAATACAATAAATCAAATCAAATTAAAATAAATATATCATGATACATCTCTGTCATAGTGCTTGCTGATGTGTTGATAGAAAAGAGGACACCAATGTCATAAAAGATATGGGATACGTTTGTAATTAATGACTTTGAGTGAGGAGGTTACTTCTGTCTTAATAACTAATAATTTTCTACTCAGCTTCAAAGAAGCTCAAATTTCCTACTGTCTCAATATCCTACTATTGCTCAAATGCAACATCTTGTGCTGATCAAACCCCGCAAGAAACTAAAAATAAAGTATTATTTTAAGCAGCTTTTCAGAGCAGGGCCACGTAGGCCCTTACACAACAAACACAGTAGCACGAATATCCATGCTAGAATCTAATGTCATAGTTGAATACACAAAGGTCCAAAGAAAAATAATAAATTCACACAAAGCAAACCTTGATTAGAGATATGAAACGTTGTCTAAGTCCTGAGTTGATGAGATCTTCCAAGTATTTCTGAATGTCAGACAATAAATCTTCCTCCAGGCCTTGATCAAGAACCACAGCCTGAAATGGAAAGAACATCAGGCCATTATAACATTAAAGAGAAAGGGAAAAAAGAAAGAGCAAACACCAAATGAAAATGATTGCTTGAGCAGTGAGAAGATACCCTAAACAGCAGATGGAGAGATGTTATTAGATCTCTTCTTTCAGTATACCAGAGTCCTGATGCAAGACGCACAATTTCTAGTGGTTCTCTTCCCATTAAACCCCACTATAGACAAAGAACAAATTTATATGTTTACATATATACATCATATTAAACATAACCAGCATAATATGAGGAGGTACATTAAATGTAAAGATGAAAAGGAACAGCAAAAATTTACCTACTGGTTAGCCAAAACAAGCAATCGAACACAATCAATTTCATTGAGGTGGAGGTCATCACTCAACTTGAGAGCCTATGCATCATCAAAGTCAATACCAATAAAAGAAAAAAAAAAGTAGTCGAAAAGGGGAGTATGCATGCTTGAGAACATGTGTAAAACATGCCTGATGACACTACATTGAAGTTTCAGATCATAATCATCACACTTATCTCCAACATAAACGACTTTATTAGTAGTAAGTACATGATTTGTAAGTCACAAGTAACTACATGGCAACATCATCCTAAAAGACAAAACAAAACTACATTAGGAAAAAAAAACAATTGCCTAACCAAACAAAGGGAAGAATGAAAAAATCACGTAATTGTCATTCTAATAAAAACAATAGACTTATTCAACAAAATGCTCGATATGACTAATGTCTAATGAAATTAAGCTAAAAAATATTGCTATACAACTTAATGAGGAGAGCATGATCCAACTTGGATCGATAATTGCCCATCAACTTTTAACAGAAATGTAGAGAAAGATTTAGTTCATAAAAGAATTAAATAGAGGCAGGTTATCTCAAGCCTAGAAAATGCTACCAAGGTTGTGAAACTCAAATACCTAAACCTCAGCAACTTGGAGTGATCCAGAATTCAACTTGATTCCCCTTAGTTTGCTTTCACATTTATTATTCTTTCGTCTACTTCTCGTTCCATCTTCGTAACATTAATTTAGAAGCATCTAGTTAGCTTATACTAGGTTTGAGGGAATAAGCTTTGATCAATGTAATCATAAGCCTCTGTTTATATATTCAAAACTATTAGGCTACAAGTACATGATAAGCCATGTGTTATATATCATAAACAGATATATAACATTATTTATCTAAATTATCTAAAATAGATACAACTATTAACTAAATTATATCATAATAAAATGTCGAAAAAGAAGATATTCTATAAAGCTGCTATCATAACACATCTTCAGTTTATAAAGGGAAAGGCAAATAGAACAAGTAAAGATGAACAATCACTGCCTGTTCATTATGATTCTCAGACATAAATTATTGGAATGCGCAAACTAAATTTGTAGAGCAAGCAGAAAGATCATTACAATAAATTAGACATTTGAATAATATTTACATTCCAAGTACACTCATTTGACAGTCAACAATGCACAGAAAAGATAAAGATTACAAGACATGACCTTGACTAGCCCTCAATCCTTATCTCAAAAAGGTTATTTCTTGTCACGTATCAACAGTGACATATCAAATCCATTTTTGCCAAAAATAAAATTGATTATGGTTTCAAAATTGAACATTGATTAACAAACTCTCATACAGTCATAGTTGTACGCCCACTGCTTTTCCCACATTCCAAGCTTTATACGGTTATTTAATTATAGCCATAAGCACGACAATTTGGCCTAAAGTACCGCAAAACAATGTAAGAAGCAGAAGATTGAAAATAAATGAGAACTCACAATATGTACATCCTGATCATCGAGAGAGATAGGCGGTGAATCTGGAAGTCTAACTGACTTTGATTGTACTTGATTTCGATCAGAGGGCTTTGGAGGCTACAAGTCCATAAAACACAAAATCACGTCCGAGGAAAATTCAAGCAAAACCGACTGACCAAAAACAATATTATTATGCTAAAAATCCCCCATTTTCTTGGTACCTCCTTGAATTCACAAAACTACATTCAATTTCTATTCTAAAAACAATGGAACAACAAAATGAATTCTCGAATGGCGTACCGGATAGGAGAGGAGGGAACGGAAAGAGGGAAGAGAGCTGCGAACGGCGTGCAAGAGATCGACCCTCTGAGCAGCAGAAGGTTCGGAGGGGCTGAGAAGCGTTGTTCGAGTGTGGCTAGGAGTTCCTTCGGAGTGACCATTGAGCTAGCGCAATGAAATGGAGATGTAGAGCAGAAGATGAAAGTGAAACCTAACAAAGAAAGTGAGAATTTAAAGAAAGAAAGCGTACCGGTGAATGAAATGTGGGCGTTCGCGTCACACAGAGAGAATTGGGAGAGGTCATAGGCGGGAATGAACGGGAGTGTTTTGGTGAAAATCTGAAAATGCTGATCAGAACTCGGAAGTGAACAGGAAGTGTAAAAATTTAAACCCTACAAAAACCCCAGGCGTTCCCTCTGGCGGGGCAACTCCCTACACAAAAGTTTGAAGTAAAATGAAAATCAAAAGTGGTCGTCGACAGCAGGGTTCGAACCTGCGCGGGCGAAGCCCAACAGATTTCAAGTCTGTCTCCTTAACCACTCGGACATATCGACTTCCTTGAACGTTGGATAAATAGTAATGTAATATCTTCAACAATGAATAGGCTATAAAATATAAATGATAAGACCACATTATTGTGAATGGTATTATTTGTATAATCACGCTTAAGCATATAAATTTACAAGGAGTATATTCACTTTTAAATTTTAGATTGTATACTATCCTCTTGGCAAAAAAGAAGATTAAATACTATATTCTATTTTAAAGATTAATCCCTCTATCTTTAATATATAATCTAATTGAGAAGTTGATCTTGTTCCTAAATATAAAACGTATTTCTTATATTTATCAATATTTTTTTAAATTGCTCCTATTGATATTCTTTTAACAATCATCAATAAAGAAATAAGGGAGGGAGGTATGAAAATGATTTAGATATTTTAAAAAAAATATATCATATAACTAATTTAATTAATTTTTTTTAATTTAATTAAATTAGTTAAATAAATATAATATTAAAAATCAGATGAATACCATCTAAATATATCCATCTTGACTCTATAATTGTTTTATTGATCTTTGGTGATGTCCTAGATAAAAGGAGTTACTCAAATAAACAAAAAGAAATAAGGAGAGAATTTCTTAATTTAACAAATGAAACTTATATTCACTCATTTATATTTCAATTCTCTAAGTAAGTCCTATTATGCTGATTTTTAAAAATAAATAAAAATTTATATGGATAAAATTTGAAAATTCCATCAAACCGCTACTAATAATAAGAGTCATATATATCAATTTGGATTGAAAAGTTTTACCTATTGAATGTAAGCAAATAGAGTAAGGTTTGTCCTATTTTAAGATATTCAGTGGACATTATTCAAGTTATCAATTAGTTAATACTTCTCATGTAAAAATAATGTAAAGCCAGGCTCCTTTAAACTAAGAAAAGGTTCTCACTACCATATAACAAAAACATATTATCAATTTTTCCCCCAAAAGGCTTAAATGGTTTAATTTACATGGTTAGGTCTCATTAGATTATTTTGTTTAGGGACTTGAACCACCTCAATTGGGAGTTTAGAGATTAAGATATAATCCAAGAACTAGTAATGGGGGGGGGTCAACTCGTGGGTTGATGGTTAGCTTATAACGGATTAGAGTTATGACGGGAAGAAGATTGAAGTCTCCTAATCCAATAACACTAAGGATGAGTTAGATCAACTCACACTTTTAATTATATTTTTTATTTTGTCTATTTCTTCTTAATTTAAATCTAAGTTTGATGCCCCAGGAAGAAAATTACATCCCGCTCCAACAACTTAAATCATATCTAATTTGAAGCCAAACATTTTGAAAATCACATCAAAATTTAGTAAGAAATGAAATACCATAAAGTGACTAATATATCTAATCAAATATTTTATGGTTTTGAATGAAATTGAAATCTCTATAAATGAAAGAATTATCAGCATATTAACATCGAAATCATAAATCAAATATGAATTTTCAAACCAAGTCCAAATCAAATAGCAAATACAACCATTATCTAATTAGTGACGTTTGAAGCAATATTTGATGATGCTCTTTTCCTCGAGTTCTTGTGCCACAAATAAAAAAAAATAGAATAAAAGAGACATAGTTAGGATTACTCTTAATTCAAAAAATTAAGTATATAAAATAAATGAGCAACTACAACTATATTATCAATCCATAAAAAATAAGCGGGCTAACTCATGGGTTGGTGGGCTAACCTACCATGCGTACATGTTGTTATGTAAGTACGAGCTAAAAAGATTTACTTTTAAATAAGCCGCTATTTTATTAACTCAGCCCATCATTTTTAGTTAGATTAGCGAGTTAAACCCATAAGCTCAACCTATATTATTGCCTCCATATAGACCCTATAAGTTTGTTAAAAATATCAATAACAAGAAGTAATTTATATATATTAGCTAACAAATGTTAGTTCAATTGTTAAAAATTTGATCCATATATAACTTAAAAAATTATAAGTTTAAATCTCATTATAATGTGAAAATTTTGTTAGGGTGTGTTTGGCTCAACGGAAAGAAAGGAAGGGGGGATATTTTAATAGAGGGAAAGGAAAGGAAAGGAAGAAGAGGAATTTTATTATTATCTTGTTTGAATAAACATTAAAGGAGGGGAGGAGAGGGATTTTCATATTACCTTGTTTGGTTCAAGAAAGGAGGGGAGGAAAAATACTTTTATATAGACAAATTTCTCTTATATTATTTTATAGAATATTTTAATAAAATATAATATAGGGATAATATTGGGATATTAAAAAATTATGGGTATATTAATATTATAAAATAATAATATTATACTTTTCCTCCAAATTCCCCTAATTTTAAAGGGGAAGTAAAGTTGGAAGGGGGGAGGGAAAATTTTAGCCAAACAAGGGAGGGGAGCAAAATCCCTCCCCTCCTCCTCCCTCCCTTTTAAATTATCCATACCAAACGAGCTGTTAGTGAATGATAAATGAGTGTCTTTGTAAACGTTATTTAACCTTTGAGATATACTTAAATTTTGATAAACTTGTAAGACCGAATTCACCATAACCTTTTGAGAAAGAAAAACACAGTACATATCTATGCACCCGCACTCACCCATTGTTTAAAAGACTCTTTCCACTTCTATATATAGAGTTGGGGGCAAGTCTAGTTATCTTAAAACCTAAATGTAGTCATCATCTGCAATCTGGATAATTTCTTCCCGATATTAGCTCCTTTAAATAGTCCAAAGCAAGCAGAAGGGATGCTCTCCACTCCAAAAGAGATGTCTTCAAGGGTCTGCAACTTCCCCGAACGATACCAAAGAAATGCATTAAATTAATAAAAAAAATTACATTTGCACTTATTTAATATGCTGCATATTGACTCTCACCCGTTTCCTTTATCCCTCACTACATTTACACCTCTCAATTTTTTATTAGGAAAATGCAAAAAAAAGACCATTTAAAATTTAAAAGGATAAAAAAAAATCCATGAATTTTTAAAAAGACAGATTGGGCAGGAGGCCCAATCTGTCATTGCCAAATTACTGTGCACAGTTGTAAATACTATTATGGGAGTTATAAATACCATTAGTAGAGTTGCAAATACCATTATAGAAATTCAAATACAACTAGCAGAGTTGTAAATACCATTAAAAAAGTTGTAAATACCATTACAAGAGTTGTAAATACTATTTGCAACTCTGCCAATAGTATTTGCAACTTCCATAATAGTATTTACAACTATGCACAGTAATTTCTAAATGACAGATTGGGCCTCCTGCCTAATCTATCTTTTTCCAAATTCATGGGCTCTTTTTATCTTTTTAAATTTCAAATGGTCTTTTTTGGTATTTTTTCTTTTTTATTATCTTCAACAATAGTAAAATTGAAAAAGGGCATTAATTATACTATAAGTTATTTATATTTAAGAATAAACTTTTGAGGTACAAATGATTTAAATTTGGAAATAGAGTTGGTACATTTAGTAGCCAAGGGAATAGTTTATTTATATAATAAAAGTATAATTAATACTCTAAATTAATTTTAGCAATATAATAAATATCCTAGAATATTTTTTATACAATTAGCACATTTAATTAATAAATTTTAAACTTTCGTCTGAATCTGCCCACCCAAGGTTCTTTTTACATGTCATTATTTATAATTCTCTTTGTATAATTATTTTTTTAAAAAAAATCCATCAAATGAAAGAGATTGTGCATTTTGCCATTACGATTCCAATAAACAAAAAATTCACCCCTATATAGTCTTGATTGTTCCTCCACCATTACCACTTCGATGACCCTCTTAAGCTTCCTTATGGTGTTGACAATTTTTTTAAAATATAATTATGCATGTAGAATTTTAAATAATGACATTTAGAAAATGAAAGGGTTAAGATAGAAGATTGAGATTTGCTAATGGAGGGCACTAATTGTACCAAAAAATATTTCAAAGTACTAATTATATTCTTAAATATTTTAAAATGCTAATAACACCATTAAAATTAGTTTTAGAATGTTGTGTGTACTTTTATCCTATTTATATTGATAATATTGATATTGACTTAGTTCAATGTCTTTATTCTTTACTATTGCCAATTACTTTTTTGAGGTTTTGAAATTTTGATGCTATGAAATGATGAGTTGTATTTGTCAATAATATATAGGACTAACCTTTTCAGAGTGGATTTTAAATCTCTTTCTTCCTTGTAGTTAAATGCATCATCAAACCCTAGCTTGTCTTTTAGTAATTCCATCTATATATATAACAAAATTAGAATTTTGAGCTGACAAGTAAATATGATGAGTTAGAGGTTAAAGAAATTTAAAGGCAATAATTACTAAACTATTTTGGGACTCCCAATAGAACCCACAACATAACAACCCATGATTTTTGCATATTGGCCCACCAAATTTCCAACCGATCCAGATGCTGCCGTTTTTTCTAGTATAAAAAAGTTTAAGTGGATTTGACATCCATCCTTTATTAAAGTTAGGATATAACACTAAGACTCAGAGAGTATTTACAGAGGACTTACGAGATTGCTTACTAAAATAGCTATCACAATGGCAATAAGAATTGAACTCGCGTTCTTATGAGATACGGATCAATTCTTTATCATCTGTATTAATTCTCATTGGCGATACAGATGTTGCTGATACAAATACTTTGTCTCCCTCTTTGGGCTTACACACATAAAAGAATCCGGCATATGCTGTGAATCCACTATATCCTACCACAAAACCATCTTAAAATACTTTCTCTAATTATTTATATTGAAAAATCTTTATATATGGAATAAACAAAGATAATTTAGGAAAAATTATAAATTTAAGAAATAAATATATTAATGTCTTATATTTAGAGATAAAGGAGGCCTATTTTATAATAAGACTTATGTAAGTTGTGGAGTGAAAAATTCTTAGCTTGACTTGTTAGGAGAAAATTTTGAAATGGAGTTAGTACAAGAGAAGCCTTGAAAAAACATACTAATGCCACTGCTCTTAATGTAAGATTCGCTAAACACACACTATTGTCTTTTAAATCAAATTTTTGTAGCCATAATATAAGTTTATACTTTAAAATTACTCCTCTTATCCTATTTATAAAAGAGAAAAAAATTTATAATCCTATTTATAAGTTATATTATTAAATTTTTTATATAAATGTATAATTTTTTCATAAACAAATAAGAAGCAAAAAATAGGCAAATTAAAGCATTACCTAGAACTCCAAGGTAGAGAGAGTGGAAATTCAATGGACTCCCCTTTGTGTAAAATACTTCCTTCTTTAACCAAACTGTACTGTGCCCAATTGAATACTCCCAACACCAAATCATCCTTCTCAAGCTTAGGATTCCCTAAAGCCAAAACCTTTCCAACCCCAGCAGCTTCAAAAGCCTGCCATTATATGTATGTGTGTATATATATATATATATAAAGACTCAATCATAACATAACGAGTTCATATCACAACAAAAATCACTAACAAACTTTTTTTTAAGGCGACCTTTCTATACTGATTGCATCGGGACGGTGTAGAAAGTGTTTTTTTAAATAAGAAGCGAGATTGTGGACTTTCTGCAGCACCAGTTGCTTGTAACCAGTGTAAAAAAAAATTTGCGCCAATTAAAACAGTGATCAGTGCAGATAGTCATTAATTTTCCAAAGAAAGAAATTCTTTGTTGGCTTTACCCGTTGTTCTCTACAACCAGTATAAAAGGTCATTTAAAACCTAAAAATTGTCGCTATGAGTACAAGATTTGAGATCCGTAAGTACCTTGCCAAGACTTGCATGGCTTACAACTTCATGAGTGGAGCTAAAGCTCTTCATGCGGTTGAGATGATAAGGATCAACGGAGACGTAGATATTCTTAACGATGATAGCATCAGAAGAGGAAGGGTCGAGTGAGGGAGGAAAAGTGCAAGTTTTGATCTCAAAGTGAGATTCTTTTGGGGAGCCATCAATGTGGCTCTTGACAAATACGTACTTGTTGGTTGCTTCCATTTTTGGAGAAGTGGTTCATACCACTCGCTATATATATAGTAGTAAGTTAGAACACTCAGTCGGTTGATATCAGCGTGATCACTTCTTCCTCTCAGAAATAAACATACCTTATCGGTTTGTTGCTGTGGCATTTGTGTGTGGTTGATGTTTTTCTCTCTCAATATTTTCTCCTCAACTAACTTGGACCGATGGGATCTGGTCTAGTAAAATAGCTTATCTATAGTCTTTTGTAATAAGGTAAATTAATATTGGAATCCTCGTCAAGAGAGAAGCCCACATTTAATCAATGTTACCTTGAATAAGACTTCATCTAATATGAGGATACTTATATTTTGAAAAAAAAATAGCTAACAGAGGAAAAATTACTCTCTCTCCCCCAACTCTCCTTGAAAAACTCTTTATTTGAAAAAAAAAATAGAAATTAGTTTGTAAATCTTTATAATTTTACCTAATTTTTAATTAATTTTTTTTAATAGGTCATTATAATTTTCTCAATTATAGCTATTAGTTGTTGTACTCATAATTTGATAATTAGACCTATGTGAATATTGATTAAGAGACGTTTACCATAAAATATAAAATAAAGAGTTTTTTAAAAAATAAATGATGCAAAAAATTGATTTATTATCAAAATAAAAGTAAAAAATTATTATAGTATAATTATTTCATTCATATATAATCTATAAATCTATGTTACAAAATTAATTCAGGTTATTATAAGAAGGTGTCACATTGTTAGCACTAACATTATCCTTTCTCTTACAATATGAGTATAGAAACTAGTACCGATAATTAAAGAATCTATAAAAATTTAATAAAAAAAAATTATAAAGACTTGATTAAAAATAAGTTAAAAGTATAAGTACTTATAGATTAATTTTTTTATTTGAAAAAATATCAAAATAAAATATAAAATCTATTTAAAAATGTATCATTATTCATAGGACAAAAATAATGCGCCACTTTATGTAGCTAGGGGAGGATTTATAACTGTCATCTAACCTTTTTTTTTCTTTCCAATATTAAAGGGTGTGTGGGTGTTTGGATTTACCCCAAAAACCTAAAACCATAATTTTGGATAAAATAATCAAAACAACCCATATTTTTTACAATTAATTTTTTATAAAAATTAATAAATTATACAAATATTAATTTTTTTTCTATAATCAATTTTTATGAAAACTAATAAATTACCCTAACACTAATTTTTTCCCACAATCAATTCTTCACCAAAACTAATGAACTATTCAAACATTACTTTTTATCCACAATGTTTTTTTTTTTTTTGCTAAAACCATGGTTTTGGTATAAATTAGGTGGAACAAATTCTAACTAATGTGTTTGGATTAACTTTTAAAAAATATATTTTTATGATAGCTAGAATAGATTGAGTATAATAGATTTTGTAAAAAATCTATTTTTTATTAATGTGTTTGGATTAGTTTTTAGAGAATATATATTGTAAAAGAATTGATTGTTAGAAGTATTTCCCCTAACTTTTCTAAAACCATGATTTTGGCAGAAAAATAAATTGTGAAAAAAAAATAGTATTTGGATAGTTTATTAGTTTTGATGAAAAATTGATTGTGAAAAGAAAAATAGTGTTTAGATAGTTTATTAGTTTTCGTAAAAAATTGATTATAAAAAATGTGGAGTTTGTTTGAATTATTTGATCCAAAACTATAGTTTTGATTAAAAAATAATTTTTTCACAAAAATCTATTCTACCTAAATTCTATTTTTCTAAAATATATTCTATCAAAATCTATTCTTATAAAATCTATTATATCCAAAATCTAATCCACACACACCCTATAGATATGACATATACAAATAACCCCTAAATAATTAACAATATTTTCAATGTAACACATTCATACATATTTAACATACGCCTTGCATTTTTTCAGGAGAAGAATTATGAGTTGTCAATAAAGGAATTTTGATCATAAAAAAAATTCTAAATAACATAAATTTATTGTTAATTCTTATATTATAATTTATTATTATTAGCTTATCAATATTACTTTGTTGGCATCAAGATTGAAACATAGGGAAAGCACATATGAACATTACTTTTGGGTAAGAGTAATCTTTGGAGGCGCAATTTTAATTTTTCATTGGTCTCTTGTCACATTTCTTTTCTGGTTGGCTAAACTAGTTATGATATAGTAGGTTGGTTTTTTTCTTTTTTATTCTTTTTTTATTTTTTGCTATTAAGTGGCTCCGTGATGACAAAAGTTTTTGGCTTTAAGAAATAAGTAAGAAATTTTCTTTTGTTTTTGTAAAAGGATAAACAAGCAACTTGATATTGTAAGAGGGTCGAACTAGCGATCTCTTGCTTATAAAAAAATTCTCATGTTACTAAACTATAAGATCATAGTTAAAACTCTCTCTTTTTTCTTCAAGCTTCTCTCTCAAATAAGTGAATAACACCCTTTTTCATTACACTTCTTCAACCTCTTACGCTACTTATTTTCGCTCTAGTTCTTTTCACGCCACTTTTTTTTAATTGATTAAAATGTTGAGATTAATAAGACTCTTCTTGTTTTTTTTTTTTTAAGAATACATTTTGATTTAAACTAATATCACATAGTTTATATTTTCTTCTAAGTGTAATATGTACATGACAATAATTGTGATCATATTGATTTTAGTTCCAAAGTTGAAAAAGAAAATCTAAAGAAAATCAACAATGGAAAAAACTATTCTTGAGGTCACCCATAGTTTCTTTTAATTTTTAATTTGATATCTGTGTATTTTTTTCTTAATAAATCATTTAATTTTACTCTATTGATACAATTAGTTTCTGTATAAAGATTAACAATGTTAACATAGTAAAATTATATAGAATTAACAGTACTAACAAAGTATAATTAAAGGATTTATTAAGGACATAAAAGCATACAGATGTTAAAATAAAAATTAATGAAAACTGTAGGTACCTCAAATTCCCCCGTACTTAACCAATGTAGAGATAAAACATTGGATTCCTCCATGTGCGCGCGCGTAATATATTTGATCATCTTTCAAAAAATACCAGCATATGAATTCCAGGGGAGTGTTTAAAACACAAGCATGCTCGTGACCGTTCATTGTTTTGCATGTTTTCCTCCCAACTCATATAACTCACTCGAGTCTTTTTTTCTCAAGACGGTGAATAAGTGTGATGGTAATAATAAGCAAGCATGACGGTAGTTAATTGCAAGAGCCTATAGCTTAAGAAGGAAAGTAAAATATAACTCATAAGAAAGACAAAAAAGTCAAAATATACAGCAGCTAGCTATGCAAGTCTTGCTACATAGGCTTCTTGCAGTGCCGGTACCAATCATCCAACCTGTGTATTAAATGAATACTCACAACAAGGATATCAATGGCTTGTCGCCCAGAAAAAAAGAAAAGAAAAAATTTGTAACCAACCGACTAATATTCAGGACCCTTCTCTTGTACCACAAATCTGTCGTGTAATAATATATAGGGTCAAAGGTAAAAGTGAAGAAGTGCTCATTTCTGTTTTCTGTAAATGGTTTTCCCCGCATGTTTGATCCCACACCAACCGTTGATGTCAATAGAAGAAATCAATCATTTTCCTGTTGGCAACTGGGAAATGAAAAGACAGGGACCAGAGTTGGTTCACTAAGGTGTCAAGCACACTGATTTGCTTTGAAATCTTTTGCCGATAACAAGCTATTGATAAGGCGTTTAAGCCTTTTAGCGCCAGGACCAGGCCTAAGTTCAGTGATATTTTTTATGCCACGATCTACGGTGGTCATGTTTGGTTTTAGTCGATGGAACCACCTACCAGGAACATAACCCTTGGCGTTTCGGCCCAGGAGCTCAGTATCGATCTTATCCAGTACAGGTTCATTCTTGCCAAACTTCCTTGCAAAAGGAGCATTGCTGTCTACCATTCTCTTGTAGTCTTTATCTTTAAGGAAATGCGGGTGTTGTTTTGGGGGGTTGTCCCATGATATGAAGTGGAGATCATGGTTCACAGTAGTGTTGCGAAACTCCTCAGCATTGCAGATTACTGTATGAAAATACCCTTCAGGTGATGATAAAAAGTTGGCATAGTACATTAATACCTTCCTAGGCAAGTTATCCCAACCCCATATGCAGTATTCAATAAATGGACGAGAGAGCATCATCCAGGCCGAACCTGAGCAAGATCAAGGAGCAACATCAAACTCAGAGAGCATAGAATCTCAGGTTTTTCTGAAGAATCTGAGTCCTCCAGTTAATAATGGCTCTTGAACAAAAAATATGAATGGAGTTAAGCTATATAATCCAATAAGTTCCTGTTATTAACTTCAAGACAAATATGAAAATTTGTAGCAGAACAATAAAATGAATGCTTGACTTTCATCAAGCATTCTCATAACCGCTTTAATATATTCAAGGGTTGGATGTTTCATTAACAAATTGGACATCCTTAGAAGTTAAGAGAAGATTGAATCAAGCAGGTCAGAATAGAAGAAAATAGAGGTTGAGTTAAAACAATAGGCACTAAAGCAAAATTTCTCACCCGTAAACAGCCTATATGCTGAGGGCAAGTTCCTTTTCTCTGCCACCCAAAATACATCAGATTTATGCATGCTATAAAGACCCGGGTCAATTATAATAGGCTTGGCCCTATGATACCTGTTGAAAATGGTAAAAGCTGAGGTAGAATTGATCTTCCACACGATTGAATGCTATTTTTTAAGGAAATTTAGTAAAATGTGACATGAAAATGGGGAGAAGGATTAGAAGCATACTCCTTCCAGCCAATGTCACTGGTGTGCTCCATGAAGTTGAAGTGTCTCGGAATAGTTGAAAGTGTGTGCAGCAGATCTGTGTAAGAAATTTAAGTGAGTGAAGAACTAATAAATAGAATTCGATAACACTTTCAGATTCTTATTCTTATAGAAGCTAACAGATTCAAAACAGGAACTACCAAACATTCATTCTTCATGGTATATAAAT
Organism: Leucaena leucocephala; assembly: GCA_037074615.1. Lineage (NCBI taxonomy): Eukaryota > Viridiplantae > Streptophyta > Magnoliopsida > Fabales > Fabaceae > Leucaena > Leucaena leucocephala. Next base: position 13,870,677 of record CM073537.1, read on the forward strand.
GCCTAAAATGCAAATAAACCTCTGAAATTTTGACACACAAAAAATAACTTGGTAGATTAACACGTCTGAATATGGTAAATGATACCACTTATACACAGTATAGAAATAACAAAAGAAAAATAATGAATCAAAAAAAAAATTAAAACTTGATCAAACAAGTATGCCATAGAAAAAAAAATATTTTAACTTGCTATTGCAATTCAAACTCATAAATTTCTGACATATGTTAAATGTTTAAATGGTTCAGTAACAGAATTGAGACAGTATAGGTGATTTGCAATAAGGACGGAGCTGAAATTGCTTATTTGCAGTCAACCAAGATTTGTAATGAATATGAGCTAATGTGGTTATGGTTTCAAAGAACAAGCATCAATGCACGAACGGAATAACTCCAAGCAGTTTTATGCAATCCCTGTTATTTTTAAGAACCCCAAGAAATCTGGAGAAAGAAGGAACCCACACACGACAACATTGTGAATAATTCAATTCATTAAGTGATGACTGATGAGCAAACTAGTTGATATACGTCATAAAAACAATGGTAATGGTAGAGTAAAACAGAGGAATCTGTACTGCAATTGAAACCGATCAAACTAAATATACTCAAACGCCAATGCAGTAATCTAGGGCTAAAATTAGAAAAATCGTAGTAGCTGAAAATACCCTAAAGAGAAACAATTAGTTAGGTTCTCTCCAACGCATTCAATTTCAGCAAAATCATACACCGTAAGTCGCAGACGAACAAAACACTCTTGTTCGCTCATCAAGATGATAAATCTACCAACAACAAAAAACAAAGAAAGAAAGAAATAAAGAGCACATTTCGTACCGTCCTGAGTGACTAGAGGATAATCTGAAGCACTCAAATTAATGAACCAATCCCAATCTCCACCTTCCTTGAGCAAACTGGCAGCAGCATGAAGCGTGTTAGTGACCATGGTAGGTCCTCGATAAGTGACCAAGTTCGCCTTCACGATCACTCTCACATTGCCCAATTGCACAAAGAGAGGCTCGTTTCTCACATAATTAGCCAACTCAAGTCTCTCTTCTGTGGAAGCCTCAAGGTCCAAATGCACTGCGTACTGATTCCTCGGATGGTAAAGCGCCTTTAGCGTCCTCTTCAAGCTCTCGCCATCTCCCGTCGATCCCGAAATCAAGTACGCGATTCTTGGAACAGAGTTGTCCAGTGTGGAAGACACCCTAAGCTTAGATTCAACGAAGTGAGGGACTTCCTTTGTGACGCGGATACGGTAGAATTGGACGGAAGAACTGGAGGAAACGAAAATGGCGATGAAGATGAGCAGAGTGGATAATACTAGTGAGAAAACTAGTGGTACAAACCACTTCTTCTTCTGTGACTTGTTGGAGTCCATGGCTAGAAGATGACAATGAATAAGATGACGACGACGATGAAGAAGAAGGCGTGGAGAAGCTCAGGCTGAAGTGAAGTGGAGGTTTTTGCGTCGGGGGCGAAAGAAGCTTGAAGGGGTAAAGTGTGGAGGGACGGCGCAGGATAAGGGATTGTGCGCCGGTGTATCCTGTTGGGTGCGAAATGCGCATCGGCCAGAAGGCTTACGTGGCTAGTGGATGTGACTGTAACTGCCACGAGGAAGAAGGAGCCTTTTTTTCAGTGGGAAGGAAGGAGGAATATATTTACATAAAATCGTAATGTTAAAAAATAGTTAATCAACAGAGAAAGATTTGTTGGCAAAAATCTTTTGATTCTTCTTCTTGTTTTTTTTTTAATAGAAGAGAAATCAATTTCCCAAAAGATAGAAAAGTCTACAACAACCGGAAATAAACTACCCTAACCTTACATCTTCCTGTAAGTAAGATAGTAAGATGGAGGTTAATCAAAGGAACAAAAATTCCCTATAACCCTATAAGATAATTTGGCAATCTGATCAACAGTTGATATACCATCTCTAAAAGTATGGCTAACAATTATCTGCCAATTATCCTATAAGATGATTAATGTCTTCAATGTCTAATCCACAAAGTTCGCAAAATGCATCCCTCACTGCATGGCGTCTAACACAACATTGGTAGAAACTAAGAAGCTTCTTTTTAAGAAGTCTTAGAATGTTGAGACCCAAGCCATTTCCAAATAATTTTTCATTGTCTATATTTGTGATTCTAATTTTGTTAATTTACCCATCCTCCTCCATAAGTATAGCTAGCAAAGAGGTGAGACATACGACTATTTAAAGTATATTCGATCTCTAAGGAGTATCACTTTATTGTGATTTCAGTCGCGGCGCTTGAGGAGACATCCTAACTCCTGAATGTATAGGTTTACGCATGAGGATAATAGACAGCTAGCTCTGCTCAACATTAGTATCGCCTAGGAGAAAATGAGATTTCATCTTACTCTTAGATCGTGAGTGAGCCTAACCTTTTTATAAAAATTTTTATACTAAAAAATTTTTTGTTCATTTGAAGGTTGATAGGCTGAGGAGACAGAATTCACTATGAAAAAGGATTTTTTTTGGTATAAGAAGAAGGACTCTTTTTAATGCACCATATCCTGTATGATGGTCTAAAGTCCCTCAATTTGAAAGACTTAATGAGATGCAAACTAATCCGTATTTAGGCAAAATTATAAAAATTAACGAAGTTCTCCTACTAAATACTTAACGAACTCGTGTTGATACTACCCCGTGACAATTAAACCAAGTGCATGGTGATACAAAGAAGACCTTTTCCTTGTGAAAAAAAAAACGCTGGAAAATAAAATTATGAGAAATTAAAAATAATAATAATTAATTATATGGTTTCTTTACCAGAATTAATTACAACATTTGTAAACGATTACATTTTTACATATTTTCCTAATTTAGACATGTTTATTTATATAAATTTCTACCTCTATTTTTTCTATTTCATTTGATGAAGAGTCTGTCATCAGTTGACTTGAGGACTAATTATTTTCCCAACTAATGAGACTTTTATCTCTCCTTTCCAATGTTCCATGGCCTTGTCAATCAACCAGGGTATTTGGCTTAACGTTAGACTAATTAAATTATCAAATAAGTAAATTGTATTAAATTTTATATTGTTAAAAAATACTCTAAGAAAAAGCACCCTAATTATAAAACCTCGATTCAGATTAGCTAGTTATTTAGATATTTGATAATAAGATACGTAGGAAAGTGATATTAGAATTAGAGTGTTATTTGAAATTGTGTAAATATTGCTGTAAGACTCTTTTATGGTGCACACGTGTAAGTATTATAAATAGGGGCATCAGGTATTTGTAAACATTGAAGAAACAGAAAGTATCATTCATTTTCAATAAAATGAGAATTCCTTCTATGCGGTGCGTATTGGGTGTGGAATGCTTGGCAGTGTCTTAATATGGTACCAGAGTGGGTTCATTCCAACTTTAGTCAAGAAAGGCCTAAGATCCAGCCCCACCCAATCCAAACACCGCCAGAAACCCTAAGCAGAGAAGCCCTCGACGCTGTAACTCCATGGTGAATCCCAAGCACGACGAAGAGATTCTGTCATTCAACCATCCCGTCTTCCTTCATCCATCAAACACATAGGGACAATCGATTATTCCCCACGTCCTTACCGGCGTCAAGAACTACACAGTTTGGAGTAGGGCGATGAAAATTGCCCTAATGGGCAAGAACAAAATTGGATTCATCGATGGAAGCTGTAAGCGCGAATCACAAGAATCGCCTCTCCGAGAGCAATGGGAGAGATGTAATGAGGTGGTGCTGTCATGGATCCTAAACTCGGTGTCAAAGGAACTCGCGAGTGGGATCATCTTCTTCCACAGTGCCTACCGTGCGTGGGTCGATTTAAGGGAAAGATTTGACAAGAAGACAGGTTCAAGAATCTTTTTCCTCCAAAGAGAAATCAACCAACTCAAGCAAGGTAATTCATCTATCACGGCCTATTTTTCAAGACTTAGAGAGCTTTGGGAGGAGAACACTAGTTCTGATTCCCTCGTGTTCTTGTGAGACGTCAAAGACATACAGCGAGGCGATCCAGCAGCAGAAACTATTGCAATTCCTGCTGGGCCTCAATGAAGGATATAATCAGGCCAGAAGCCATATCCTGTTGATGACCCCTCTTCCAAGCGTAAATGATGCTTACGGAATGGTCGTCGAAGATGAAGCACAAAAGCAGATTATGGACAATGAGAAAAATCTCCCTACTGAAGGAATTGCTATGGCGGCAAGAGGGAGAGGTCACGGCAGAGAAAGAGGACGCGGAGAGAACACAGCAGAATGCACTCATTGCCACAAGAAAGGGCATGTGCGTGAAAACTGCTTTCAGATAGTTGGATATCCACCCAACTTCAAGAAAAGACAACCGAGAGAAGGGAATGAGACTTCAAATGATCCAGAGGTTCACAGTAACTCTACAAGCACTATTGCTCCCACATTCACCCAAGAGTAGTATGAACAGATTTTGGAACTGTTGAAGAAAGACGTGAAGCCCACAATGCATGGGTTAACTGGTACAGGTTTGACTAACTCCATAGCACATTCATTGTCACATGTTAATTGGATATTAGACTCAGGTGCCAAAGTTCATATGGTGGAAAATCTGGGTATATTGAACAATTACAGGGAATATAGTGGGCCAATTAGATCCATAAAGATACCAAATGGAAGTCGGATCAATATCACACATATAGGTAGTATTAAGATCACAAATGATATTAGGTTAGACAATGATTTTATATGCTCCAGAATTGAAATTTAACCTGATATCAATTCCAAAACTAACTAAGGAACATAAATGCATAGCATCTTTTGTTCCTGACCTTTGGATGTTGCAGGACCTTCAGGATGGGAAGGTGAAGCTGACTGGTAAAATATTTGCAGGGTTATACATTCTTAAAATTCTTGAACATTTATCTCTTATGAACTCCTCTTCTGTAAACATGAATGAAAGTCATTTTGGTAAAAGAAAAATGCTTGATATTTGTCTATGGCACAAGAGATTGGGGCATGCCCCAATTTCTACTATGAGACACCTCAATCTTGTAGCTGACAGAAACAGTGATGATAATAAATGTGACATTTGTGTTCAATCTAAGCAGATAAAGTTTCCTTTTACGTCTAGCTATATTAAATCTAAAAACTGCTTTAAATTATTACATATTGATGTATGGGATCCTTATCGGATGTCAATTCATCAAGGACACAGAAATTTCTTTGGGACTATCAATATTTTCTCAGCCCAAACTTGAGTGGGAGTGTAGGAAAGTGATATTAGAATTAGAGTGTTATTTGAAATTGTGTAAATATTGCTGTAAGACTCTTTTATGGTGCACACGTGTAAGTATTATAAATAGGGGCATCAGATATTTGTAAACATTGAAGAAACAGAAAGTATCATTAATTTTCAATAAGATGAGAATTCCTTCTATGCGGTGCGTATTGGGTGTGGAATGCTTGGCAGTGCTTAACAAGATCTAAAAAACATACCTAATATTAAGTAGTCCAAAGGCTATAAAAGAGAAAAAGTTGCCGAGCGATAGAGGTTTTGCTAATTGAATGATACAAGATAATGTGTTTATATATGGAACCCACTTCATAACTATGCTAATTCTTTTCTTTAGATCTCTTAAAATTGTAAGTATAGATGATATGTCCTTTAATTAGAATCTTTTTACATGATTACACTATTAATTTATGAATATGTATATAAACTTTATTAAATCGTTTATTTATTAGTTGTAAATATAAACAGTGAAGCTACTTTATTTTTTGTGAGCTTATCCAACACAAGAGACCCATTCGTGTCTAAAATGAAAAGCAAATGGTATTATGAGATAAGGGGCTGTTTGGGAAACTTTAAACCGTGATTTTAAAAGGATTTTTAGCCTAAACTTTGGTTTGGAGAAATTTTAAAACAAACAGTTATATTTGTTCAAACAGGCTTTTAGACCAAACCATGATTTCAGATAAGCTGGTCGAGTAGTTTTTGGAACAGTAAACTACTTTTTCAACTACTTAATTACTATTTTACCCTTACTTTTTCTTACACCCTATCTCCTCTCTCCTCTATCTTTTCCACTATCTCTCATTTCTCATCTCTCCTCTATCTTTTCCACCTCTCTCCTCTATCTTTTTCACTATCTCTCATGTCTCCTCTATCTTTTTCACCTTCTCTCCTCTCTCCTCTCTCCTCTATCATCTTTCATACATACTCTTTTTAGTAATTTTCTAATTACAAAACTCCTTTTTATAACAACTATCTAAATACTCATTTATCTAAAATTATTTTTTTTCTATAATTTTTTTTTTAAAAATTATTTTCTATAAGTTGTTTATAAATCTATTTTTTTTATAAGCTAATTTTTAAAATTTTATCCAAATACAGGATGTTGGGAAATGACATTTTGGAAGGTTGGATGACGCCGTCGTTTGGTCCAGAGAGGTGGTGGAATCGCGGGAAGCTGCAAGTCCAAGAAACATGGCTTTTCTTCTTTTATATATATATATATATATAATATTGTTTTCTTTTTAACTTTTTTTTCTTAACAAAATTTACCCCTCAACAAGAATCATGAGTTGGGTTGTTGAGGAGTGAAGAAGGGTCACAAGGGGATTGTCCCCTTGGGATCTGTTTGGCTATAGAGAGATGAGGAATTTTAATGAAAGGGACAAAAAATAAAGAAAGGAGATTTTAATATTATTTTGTTTAAATTTATCTAAAAAGAGAGGGGGAAAAAAAGATGGGAGGAGGGCAAATTTATATGGATAACTTTACACTTATTTTACATAAGTTTTTTTTTCTTTCTTATGTTTGATAAAATATAATTATAAATATAACTTAGGTATAAAATTATAAGTTTATAATTGCAAAATTTAAATAAATATAATTATAATATAATATATAAGCATCCATAATTACATTATGACTACCAATAGATTCGAATCTAGCAAAAGAGATTAGTCAAAGATTCGAATCCTCGCTAAAAGAGGGATCCATATTTAATACCTGAGAGTATCTTAAATATAATTGTTTCTAATAAAAAAATATTTATATTTAATAAAAAAAATATTATAATTTTTATTATAATTTAATTTAAGTTAACTAGTTAAATCAATAAATCGGTAAATTTATTTTTTAACTAGTTCAGTTAAAAGATTTGGACGGACACACCGGGTTTAATGTTACATAATGCATCACGAGGAATCCACATATGCTTCTTTAAAAAAAAAAAAGAGGACACGGATAAAGTCATACAAGATATGCCGAAACGAGTTAAATTAAAGGTAAAAAATCTTAGATACCCCATGAGTAGGTTATATAGAATCCTAGTATTATCATGGGCCTGCTTGGTGAATAAGTAAATCCAACTTCTGACTTATCTAAGCATATGTTCATAAATAAATAGTACTATCTCTTATACTTAATATAAAAATTAAATAATTAATAATTTAGATAAATTAAAAAAATTATTTATATTAATTATTTATAATAAATATAATTTAATTTTTTTACAATGTCACATAATTACTATTGGATAAAAACTTTTAATGTGTACAATTAATAAGGATACATTAAAAAATTTATAAATTTAGGAGATAAAATATAACCCTCTAACCATATAGCTTTTATATTAAACATCGTAGGAAGAAATTTTATTATGAAAAAAGATTTTAACTTATTACGATGGATATTAAGATATTGATAGTAGAAATTGAAAGCAAATGCTCATATAAATTTTGAAATCAGTGCCTATATTTTTTCTCATTTTTTTTGTTAAAGTAAAAACTTGCTTACAAACTAATATAGAGTGAGTATAATAGTATAAAATCCTACTAGATCCTTTTAGATTTTAAGTTTGATTCTTAAAGAAGACATTTACACTAAGAGGGACAGTCATGAATCTTAAAATTAAAAATAAGATAAATTTATTATAACTAAAGAGAAATCTATTTTTACAAACACACTTGATTATTTGAATTAGTTTATTTAATTTATTATTGGCTTATTCTAAGCGCTTTTATATTATACGAAGTAAAGTAAGTATCTGACAGCAATTTCATTTTGAATTGTGTAAACAAGTATTTATGGGTAGGGATAAAAACAGGTTAGTCCCCTATCAAAGGCCTACAACCAGCTTGATTGGGAGTAATTGGGGCTTGGTATGAGTTAGTGTGTTTAGTAAATAAATTAGGCCCTAGGCTTATTTAGAGGTTTTTAAAGATAAACAGGCTGGGCTTTTAAATTTAAAGTTTAGTTTGAAAGTCTTAGGCCCTGATTAATTTTTTAGAGCCTATTTTGTTAATATACAATATATATTAAATTTTAAAATGTGTAGATTTTTAAGTGTATTGGAAACCAATATAGGCTTTAATAGGTTTAAAATCTATTTACAGCCTTTAAAGTCTAAAATATAAGATCTTTTTAAAGCTTATAGTATTTCTTGAAGCTCGATCTCTCCCCCGGATGAATCATATAACTAAGAGAAATTATGAACCAAAATAGAAAAAATTGCCCCACTCATGAGTAAATATTTCGTAATAGCCTCATTAAATTATACATCTTTTTTAGTATATCTAGATAATAGATAGGAACACTAACTGAAATATTCTGAAGTTAAGAAGATAGTTATTAAATATTAACACTGCATAAAAATATTTCTCCTAGACTAATCGTTAATATGAATAACAAAAACTCTGTTAACTCTATTGTAGCCATTTTGTATATTTATTATACTCTACAGAAAGAAGAATACATAGAGGAATACATTTTTGTAAGAAGGTCTTTAAAAAAAAATTTAAGCCTTAAAAACTTAGACTTGCGCCCCAAAAAAGGATTGTATGTAAACTCAAACTTTAGACTCCCATTACAAACAAACTCATGTTGTCCAAATCCTAACTTGGCCTGTCTTGTTTTTATCTGTCTAATAATAATCTCAAACAAACAATAATTTTGGGGTAATGATTGATATCCACTCTGATCAGCCATCCGAATGAAGATTGCGAAACGTCCAGCTACCTTTTAATGTAGTCGGGGCAAAATTCTTGTAAATTGGGTGAGTAACTAAAAAAAAACTTTCATATAGCAGCAGCAAGCACATGGCTGATTTTTCATTTTTCAATCGGCTTGGGCCTATTTCCATGACCCATTCTTCTTGGGCTAGCCTAGTTACCTTTTAATTTGGGTCTCAATTACATAACTACGTTTTGAATTGGGCCTAAACTACATAAAAATACTTTTTAGTTTGAGCCTCGTTTACATAACTCATAAATACTTTTTTTTTTGCCCACCCTGTTCACTGGAGCTTTGCCCCGACTACATCCGGTAGTTATGTAAACAAGTATTTACATAACTACATTTTGAATTGGGCCTAAACTACATAAAAATACTTTTTAGTTTGAGCCTCGTTTACATAACTCATAAATACTTGTTTGTTTGTTTTTTGTTGCCCACCCGGTTCACCGGAGCTTTGCCCCGACTACATCCAGATCTGACCCGCATCGTGCACCTGGCTATGGTGGGTGAGTCTCCCAATGGAGATTTTCTGCATTCGCTAAGGCTCGAACTCGAGACCTCGCTTAAGCGATACCGAGCCGCTTACCACTCGGACCAACCCCCGTTAGCGAATGCAGAAACACTTTTTTTGGACACTTTTTTTGGGCTAGGCATTCCCGTGGCAAACTCGGTCTGAAATTTGATTATTAATATGAGAACTATATAGAGTGTTTAATTTTTAGGGAGTAATATTTTATTATAGTTTTAGTTATAGTATTTAAGAAAGTATCTTAATTCATGGGTGCCTAATTTATGCCTAAGAGTAATTGACAGCTCGTCCTGCCTGATATTAGTATAACCTAGGAGGAAGAGAGATTTCGCTATACCTTTAGATTATAAATAAATCTAACCCCTTTCTAAAAATTCATTTACCAAACAAAATGAGAACCATGACTTTTAAAATTTCATTCACATGGCTATTACTAAGGAAACATGCAATACTAGGGGTGTTCATGATGTCCTATTCCAGTTGACTCGTCCTGATCCTGATCATAATTAGGAAGGGATAGGATATGAGACACGAAATGGGGGTGTCCTAGTCCATCCTATCCAAAATATATTTATATATTTTTTTATTTTTTAATTTATTTATATTAATATATATTAATATTTAAATATGTATATTATTATGACCCATTTCTGAAGATAATGTAAAAAAAGTGAATATTAATATATATTTAACTTTTTTTTTTGTGAAAATATATTTAAATTTTTTAAATTAACTTTTTTTAAGAAAAATTATGATGGGGACGTCTTGATTGGGATTAGGACACTTTCGAGACAGAATAAAATAAGGGATAAAAAAAATCATCAAATGACTAGTTATTGTGACAAGATTAAGATAAGATTGTTCTAGTTCTATCACCCTACTGAAGATCAAGAGATTCCATTCTATGAGTTGGAAGGTCTTGTTAACTTTCTTGGAGAGAAATAAGGAGAAGAGAAATGAAGAATTATATCATATTCAAGAACAACATATCATGGGAACCCACTTGGGTTTCCACACTAATCTACCCTCACTTGAGGGAGATAAACCAACCCCACTTGGGGACCTTGAGGAGAGACCCAAGTTACCCTCTCCTTCTCTCTATGGTGAGGATCTCACTATCCCACACAATTAGCCAATAGACTAGGACCCTATATATATAGACTTAGGGTCATCTAGTAACCAAGTGATTAACACTAATCACCTAACTAATTCAACCTTCTAACACCCCCGCTCAAGTTGACACCCCTTAACTCTAGGTGTTCAACTTGCCAACACAACACACAAGGGAGTAAGGTGAATTAAACCAAATCACTCTCATTTTACAAAATACAATATGAATATTTCTTCAAAACTCTCTCTTCAATGAATACTTGAGCAACTACAACTTTGACCAGGCATATGATGTACCGACTCTTGATTAGAACCGTTAGTTCTTTGCTCTTAAAAGAATTGAGACTAATCATCCGAGCAAATGCGTCAATTCAGTATCATCATTTATTAAAATACCAGTGCAATTTGCTTTTGCAGAGCGTATTAGTGCCTGAAGAAGGCAATATGATGGAAAACCAATACTGATAACTCTACTTCCTTTACCATACTTGGCTTCTTCGATGTCTTCTCGCGTGATTAATCCTTCTGAAACCATTCTTTCTCCAGCATTATGACATTCTCTAAATAACCCATCTAATAGCTCAAGTGGTTTTAGTTCCCCAACAGCATTTTTCAGCGAAGATGAGCGGGAATAAGTCTTTCTGAAGGAGCTGCGTTTTGAGAAGGATCTTGCACAAGAAGTTGATTTTGTCGACTCACTACTCTTTCTTCGATACTGAGGCCTGGGGAAGCAGGATCCTTCTGGCATGTGAAAAATATCATTGCTATATTCAATCGTAAATTGACATAGCTGCAATAATGTACTGGAGCCCGAATAAGATAGAAGACTCCTGATAAGCAACTATCCCTGCATAAGCACCGAGGAAGATACTTGCTAACATGGATGCCAGAACTGACCCGAAAGCGGCCAGAGGCCACAAAAGAATAACAAGACCGGCGAGGAAGATCAAGATTCATGGACCGTCAAGTATAGCCAGTCTAACAACGAAGCTCCCAGACCAAGAACAAGAACAAGATCCAAGAGAACAAGAACTATCAAACCCAAGAAACCACTGCAACTGAAAAACAAGAAAGAGAAGGGATTCATGGAATAGCTGGGTTCTGGAATGACGATACTGAAGCAACTCCAAGAGAAGGGTTCAATGATCGCAATGTCGATAAGAACGCCAAGAGGTTCCGACAACCGACACTGAGGATTCTGCGATATGACTCAAAGGAGCGACGCGATCAAATTCATCTGCCCAATCCTGAGCACTCTCTCTGAGAGACACCCACGAAGAAGAAGACGCCATGGGCTTCAAGAACGATTCTTTACAGATCTTCTTCTCCTTCTACATTATATCCCACGCTTTCCTAATCCCTCCGGCAAACGCCTCCAATGCCAGTAGTGGAGACGGCGGCCACTGGATTCTCCTGCACCGAAGCATTGGGATTTCGGCCATGCACATGCAGGTGATGAAGAACAACAAGATCAAATTCATCTGCCCAAACTTCTTGCTGCAATCTTTAATCCACAAGAACCTCAACGAGAGAGAAAGGCTAACCCAAAGATGCATTGGCTTTGATACCATGTTAACTTTCTTGGAGAGAAATAAGGAGAAGAGAAATGAAGAATTATATCATATTCAAGAACAACATATCATGGGAACCCACTTGGGTTTCCATACTAATCTACCCTCACTTGAGGGAGATAAACCAACCCCACTTGGGGACCTTGAGGAGAGACCCAAGTTACCCTCTCCTTCTCTCTATGGTGAGGATCTCACTATCCCACACAATTAGCCAATAGACTAGGACCCTATATATATAGACTTAGGGTCATCTAGTAACCAAGTGATTAACACTAATCACCTAACTAATTCAACCTTCTAACAGGTCTAACTACATTTCGTTCTTAGAGCATGCAATCCTCTAGCAGATAAATTGGTAGAGAAAGGACTGACTACTATTTCTTTATATGACACGGCCCCTCAACATAGGAGAGTCTTGGTTCATAAAAAGGCGATGTGTTTACAATCCCCTATCTTTTTTTTTTCTTTTTAAGGCTTCTGCCTTCTTGCGTACCAAAAAAAAATTCAATTTACCATCAGAAAAGCCTATTAAAAGAACATTTCGTAGATCCCTTAACCTGTTTCAAAATATTTCATTTATACTAACGGGGTTAGTCTGAGTGGTAAGCGGCTCGGTATCGTTTAAGCGAGGTCTCGAGTTCGAGCCTTGGCGTACATAGAAAATCCCCGTTAGGAGACTCACCCACCATAGCTAGGTGCACGACGCGGGTCAAATCCGGATGTAGTCAGGGTAAAGCTCCGGTGAACCGGATGGGCAACAAAAAAAATTCATTTATTTGCTATATTAGCCCCTTCTCACTAATTTATGAAAATAACATTTTGAAGTTTGAACATTATTGGGTGTGTATATATATCTAACATGTGTAATCATCAAAACTTATATTAATGGTTGTAATACTGGATATGATATAATTGTATAATAAAAAACCCATAAAATAATAAATATTGAATTTCTTTATTTTATATTAATAGTATATATATATATACACAATATACAATGATTTATATTTCAATTTTTTTTAAATCGGGTGACTGTTATTATTCAACTTACTTGGATTCTTAATGTTAATTGTTTTTTCAAAAGTTTTACAATAATTAATTTCAAAAGTAATGTTAATAAAATATTTTGGCCATAATTATAAAATTCACTATTTGGATGACGCATCAATTTGCCTCAATCAACGCCGATGGAGCTATAGCCATCGAAGACTATTCTTCTTTGTGGATATGTCTATAATTGAGTTATTGTGGGGTGGGTATGCCCATGTCATCACATCTCACTCCCAAGTTCAACTTGTTGGTAAAAGGACAAATTATTTTCTTTTTCAGATTTTTGTCACTTTCAAGAAGCACTTCAATTGAAACTCTAAATTTGCCCTTTAAAATAATTGGTAAGTACAATTTCATGAATAGTTTATGTAATTTAAATTAATAAAGCTTGTTTTTAAGCATATCTTTTTTGGGAAAATTACAATAAAATCTTAAACAAATGATCTAATTACCAAAAAATTATAATAACAACTGATAAGCTAATAATAAAAAAAATTATATTACAGTAATTGACAATAAATTTATGCTGTTTAAGATTTTTTGTAATTAAATCTTCTTCTTAAAATTTCACAGTAATTCTCCCTATATTTTTCTCACATTTTGACCCCTCAAATTAATGGATTAAGTTTGTTGAACTTTCGTACATTTTTGTAAATAATATGATTTATTATAAATTTTATATTTAATATTGGTATGGATAGAGGAATAATATTGATGATATTGGCGTAAATAATGATAATTGATTTTCTATTAATGGGCATGCTTATTTTCTTGGCTGAATAATATATATATTTTCTCATTTATTATAAAATTAACTCTTGAAAAATAGTGCTGTGCAATAAGTCTTTAAGGTCAATCTTCATAATTATTAAGCTTTAGGCCCAAAAGAAATCTCCACAATTATTGACCTCATTGAAGTTTTGATGGTAGCAAACAATTTGGAGGAATTTTCAACAAAATAATTTAAGTTTGGCTTCCCTTAATCTGCCAAAATTTGATAGAAAATTGGCCATTCTTAAAAAAGGCATTTGTGCTGCTGAGTGCTCACACACATAATTTTAAATATACTGCGGAGAATATCCATGCTTTGAAAATTTAATTGATGGCTCTTGTGGGGAGTTTTTTTTTTTTTAAAGACTTCATTTTGTAAAAGTGCCAAGTTAAAAGTTGATCGGCCTCTAGAAATGATAAAAAAAATTGAATTAATTTTTGTGAATTACGCAAATAGGTTGCCCTATTTAAATTTTATAAAGTATAGTTAAATTTTTTATGTTATATATAAAATATAAATTTAATATCTATCTATCTATTTTCTTTGGTAAGGTTGTCAGATGTCACTCATGAGTTTAAGTAAATTTGTGACAATAATGTTAAATTCGGATAATACATTCGAGTTACAAGTTTACCTTTATTAGCAAATAGATATTAAAAATATATAATTAAATAATTAAAATATAAAAAAATGACAACAATTTACTAATTAAAATATAAAAAATGACAACAATTTAATTTAAATATATTTTAAATTTAAATAATTGAAACTAAATCTATTAATATTCATAGTTTATCGTACTCAACAAAAAATTTCTATGAAATTCATATATAAAACTAATAAATATAATCAAATCTAAAAAATTAGTAAAAATTTAAAAACTAATTGATACGATTTTATAAATTAAAAATATAAAAATAATAAATTTAATTAGTAAACTTAAAAATTTAACCAAATTTTTACTAACATAAATTTAAAAATAAATTAATACAATTTTATAAATTAAAAATATAAAAATAATAAACTCATTTAGAGTTTTATAATATTTTTTTTGTTGCCCACCCGATTTACCGGAGCTTTACCTTGACTACATCTGGATCCGACCCGCATCGCGCACCTGGCTATAGTGGGTGAGTCTCCTAACGGGGATTTTTTGCGTACGCCAAGGCTCGAACTCGAGACTTCGCTTAAACGATATCGAGCCGCTTACCACTCGGATCAACCCTGTTAGTTTACAATAATTTTAGATACGTAAAAGAAGAGCCATTATATTAGATAAGTAAAATAATTTTACAATAATTTTAGATACGTAAAAGAAGAGCCATTATATTAGTACAATGGATGCAACTTATTTGTTGAGCTTTTATTTTATATTACCAATTGCAATCAATGGCTGGTTCGAAAAATAAAGATAACGATTCCAAAAGAGCCTATTAATTTGTAACTACTGCCATATCAATTATATTCATTGCATATATTAATCATAAAAATGACCGAATATTTAACTATTAGCTAGTTAACAAATTATTAATATTAAGTTGAATTCAACTTGTTATTAATAAAAATGGATACTTCCAAGTTCCAACTCAACAGGTATGATGGCAACAAACAAACAAACAAATAAATAAAACAATAAATCCTCGGTAGCTACTAATTATATCCTGTTCACATATTTATATTCACGCTCACGCGCGAGTGCGCTAGATTTTAGCAAAAAAAAAAAAATATTACAATAATTAAACAAGAATTACATATGGATTGAGATCAAAAGTTATTCAACTTCCTACTACTTCACTCACTTTTTTTTTTAAATACAAATTATACAATTATTGATACGAAATAAATAACTACGTTATTTAGCCTTTTTACTAAAAAAAAAAAAAAGAACTTGATCGAGTTCCTTTTAACATATAGAATTGATTTTATAATTTATAAAAATTTGAAATATACTATTCTTAAGAAATTACTATTCTTATAAAAATTTAAATATCCAATTCATAATCATGCAATATGATAAATTATAAAATATAATTAAATAAAACTAGATGGACTGATTAATTAAGCGTTGAACTGGAGCCATAATAATTAAGAAGAGCACGCCCTCCATATTTAAATTAATAACAAGTACATCACAGGTTTGGTAGAAGCCTATAAGTCATGAATATCCCTACCAAGTTGGCCGCACATTGGAATTAATTAATTGATTAATTAAAATGTTGTATTGTTTGAATAATCCAAATTCCCTACTTCGTGCCAACCTCATGTTTGCTTACCCCGGGTAGAATAATCGTAAGTTGGTGGATTTTCCATATCAATTTTTGTCAATTCAATTAGTATGATATTAAAACTCAACCCAACCCAATCAGTCAGATCAATGAATTGCTAAATTGATACACAAACTAATTTGACTAATAGTTTTAGATAGATCAATGAATTTATATTTTATTGAATTATGTGTTATCTATATATAAATATTTTATTTATTTATAAATTAACATATTTTTATTCAAATATTTCTTTTTTCATTATATATGTATTTTTATATTTTAATTTAATTATATTATATTATTTTAATTATGATTGGTCGACCCAAATTTAATTATGATTAAATTACTATCTTATCTTGATCGAGTTAATGATATGTTGGATTTTTGTTATTCATCAATGAAACGGAAGACAAAATTATATGAGTTCGAATTGAATTGAAAAAAAGTGATATATTTAGAAGAAAGTCATGTATATAGTAAATTAAAGTGTTTTAGATATGATATGAATTTAATCATATAAGTTTCTTCCACTCAAAATCTAATGAGAAATATAAAATAAATATTCTTGACTTATTAGGTTTGAACAATTCGCTAAACAGGATTGTAATTTGAGCAAAGCCAATTAAGAATATATAGAAAAATTATGTTTATTATTAAGTTTGAGACGAAAATATTATAAAATTCCACTGAACGAGGTACTCATACTTAGTAACTAATAGTGTCTCAAATAAAATTATCTTATTAGAAGGATATATGTACTTAGTAAACCAAAAAGTATTTTGAAACTCATATAAAACTTATAAGAATAAATAATATATATATGTAACGTTGGAATTTTATTAAAATTATTATAAAAATGAGAAAAGTAAGAGAGTAAAAAGCAGGATATTAAGGCAAGAATTTGGGAAGTGAAAACAAAGAAGTATTTATTATTCACAAACTGATCTTTCATCTTACATATATTTTGTATAAGAGCTTTATTTATGGGAGCCTCTAACCCTTAAAGCTAATCTAAATGTTACAATAAAATACTCAATTCTATCCCTAATATAAGATCTACTTAACTAATTTAGGTAGATTAAAAAAATTAGTTAAGTTAGTTATTTGTGATATTTATGTATTGATTTTCCTAAACTACGCTCTACTATCACGTGTATTGGAACTACTTCTTTATGGAAACTCCTTAATCTATGTGTAATCATATAATAATACTTTGGGAGAAAAATTATAAATTTAGGAGATAAAGTGAATTGAGATATTATATTTAAGACTAAAGTAAACAATTGTCTAACTCTTATAATTAAGACCGGAGATAGTAAATAATAATATAATGACATTAACAATAAAAAAACTCTACTAAGTCATTTACTAAGGAGGTTATAAAGTTAATGACATTAAGACTATGTTTGGATTGAGAAAAAAAGTAAGGGGAAAATAGGGAAGAGTGAATACACTACTGTAAAAAAAACTTTCTAAATCGGTTTAAAATGGCATTCTACACCGTAAAAATAACCGGTGTAAAAACAGACCGTGTAGTAAGTGAGATATTCTAAACCGGTCAGATATCCGGTGTAAAAAGTGAGACATTCTAAACCGGATTCAAGGAAAACTGGAGTAGATGAACAGATTTTCTACACTGTTATGTCAATGTCAGCTGTTGATTAACTAATTTTTTACATATGGTGTATTTATATGGGCATTGTATATAAATATATTAGGCTATTTTTTACACCGGTTATGGTAAAGACTGGTGTAGATTATGCTATTCTCTACACCGACTGTTTTAATGACCGGTGTAGATTATCCTATTTTCTACATCGGTTATTTTAATGACCGGTGTAGAGTATGTTATTTTTTACATATTACAATTAGCACAATTGGTAATTTTTATCCTGTTTAAATGTAGGTTTAAAAAATAGCCAGTTCAACATTTTATTACCCTATCCCCTGAAGCTTCCAAACATATAAGTCAAAAAGATAAAAGCGGAGAAATAATTCAATAAATATATTATTCATTTAATAAATTTGAATACAAAAATTGAACAATTTGAATAGAAAAAATAAAAGAATGTATTCCTTGAAACATAAATACTATTGAGAAGGAATCAATTAAACAAAAAAACTCAGCCCAAAAGATTGCGCAGCTCCTCAATATCTTCTATAGGAAATATGTCAGATCGATCAAACATCTGAAATATCAAATTAAGGCATTACTAGTATATGTTAAATTAACAAGAAATATGAAATTATTATGAAACACAATTGTACCTCCTCAGTTAGGTTAGTCCTATTTGACAAGATAATATTCATCATGTGTCTAACGATGTAGAAGCCACACAAGTTGCTTTCTTTAGGCTGCCTTCGACTCTGTAATATTAACATTATAAGAATTATTTTTCAAGTATAAAATGTAGAGCATAAAACTTAATAGTTTAATTACCCGCGGTATGATCCATTCAGGGTCCCTCACCGAGTTGGCATGCTTAAGACCCTTGGTAAATTTGAACATTCTCATAGCCCTATGACCAAAGTTGTAAGGTTAGTAATTTATTACAAAGACCATATATATATTACAAAGATCATTGTTCTGTATAGAAGAAAACTCACGAGTTCATAATCTTCTTGACATCAGCCCCTGGTTTATAATAGAGGGAGCACAAGAAGAAAACTTTATAACTGTGCTTACATAGGAGACCAATTGCCAATGATTGCTGTAGAAATTAATTAAAAAATAATAAGTATTATCATTAATCAAATACAAAACTTGTATAAAATAAAATAAAATATTATTATTCTTACTCCTGTATATATGGTGCGAAGAAACAATCAATTTTGGTTTGACCGAGCCTCCTTATTATGTATTGAAGTCATAAAGGTTGAGATGTCCCTTTTGCACAAATTTGAATTGGGCATAGAAATTCAAATTTACTTTATTTGTTCTTAGAAACCAACTCAGCGTGCATATACCTACAGTTAATGCAAATACTTGTTAATTAGTTATAAGAGTTAAAATTTGTTATTATATGTATTTACATTTAAGTTAGACTTACATAAAAAATATTTGGATACACCCGGAGGTCAGTTCATCCCGAGGAGTGAGGAGAGATTTCACATCGGTATGGTCAAGAAAGGCCGGAGCCCCAGTGTCGCCTACAATTGAATCCATAAGCAATGCATCCACATTGAATATTTTGTCATCTGCCAATCGGATGACACGTTGTATGGTAGGGGTGTTCATAAAGCCCGCGGCCCGGTATGCCCACCCGAGCCCGCGAAAAAATGGCCCTGCCCAGCCCGATAAATATAGGGCAGGGCTGGGCATCGGGCTGCAAAATGCAGCCCATGCTTTTTTTGGGCTGGGCACCGGGCAGGGGGGTTGCCCTGCCCTGCCCTGCCCATGAGCATCCCTTTTTTTTATTTTCTCCATAGATGCTACACTTAGAAGGAAGAATATGATAGTTACTGGTGACTAAAGGGTCATTTTAGAAATATAAGTAGTTAAGTACGTAAGTTGTATCTTTTAATATTTATAACTACATTAATTTTTTTAACTTTATTAATCATAATATGATTACATTACAAATTATAATTATTTATTTTATTTTTTTAGATACTTCATCATTGTCAACATTTGGAAAATTGATATAAAGTTGTAATTATAAACTACTTAGACTTCAAGATTTTTTTATATGCAATAAATTTTAAGACTTTAATTATTATCTTTTTGTTACCTTATTTTTAGTGGATTATAGATATTATTTAACTCTTGAAGACATATGAACATGATATTATTTTATAAGTTTATAATTGCTGATTTTTTCCACAACATGAGCATGGCATCATAACTTGGGCATGCCCAGCCCGCCCACGCCCAGCCCGCCCATGCCCAGCCCAAAATGGTTAGGGCTTTTACCGGGCAGGGCCGGGCATCGGGCTGCAAAATGCAGCCCATGCTTTTTCTGGGCAGGGCACCGGGCAGGGGGGTCGCCCTGCCCAGCCCTGCCCATGAACACCCCTATTGTATGGCACTCAAATTGTAAAATTTTTTATTATTTTTTAGGGTTTTCTCCTAATATTTTTTCTACCTAATTTTTTTTATATCTAAACATAGAGTAAAAGAAAAGGAAGGAATCTTAAAGGTTGAAGGTTAGAGAGATCCGGTCTTAAAACATTCATAACAAAAATGAAATATATTCCCTTTCTACTTCGCCGATCTTTTTCTAAAAACCATGCCTCTTCTAAAAGTTTTAAAAAACTTAAATCACAAGTATTTCCCTAAGTTTTGTTAAAATTATATCAGATATCCATTTCCTTTTCAAAAGGTACATAACTACCTTTGCTAAAATTATAAAAGTTCCATTGACTTTTCAAAAGCTACCCCTAATGCAAGCCTACCCCGAAAACAGAAAAGCAAATCACTTTCTGTGAATATTTTGCTAAAAGTTTACAAACCTTTTCATCTATTTTCAAGGAAAGTTTGTGAATATTTTAAAAACAAAATAAAAATCTGAGTGATTTCAAAAAATTATAAAAGGTTTGTGTAATTTACTTTTTTTTATGCTAGGTTTGTGTAATTAGCTTATCCTTTATTAACCTTCATTAAATATTCTAGGATTAGTTTTGGGGTTAATATCTACAAAGAGAGAGAAATTAGATAAGATATTAATCAAGGATCACTTGATTGGTGACATTTTTTTAAAATAATTTTAATTAGTGATAAATTTTAAAGTGTATCCCTTAAGTATTAACTACTCTTACTTCCAAATATAAGGCCATTTGATGATTTTAGTTTGGTCATAAGCATAAAGTCACACCCTCTTTTGTTTCTCATATTAAGTTTTATTTTTCATAATACTCCTATTATTGATGCATTTTTATCTCTACACATTAAATTTTAATTATAACATAATTGGGTTATTTTTGAAAAAGTGTCACAACTCACAAGTTTTCTATATATTTTAATAATTAATAATTATAAATAATCAACTTACCCACGTTTTTTTTTAATTCTATGAATTGATTAATGGGACTTTATATTTATGATAAGGGGGTATTTTTTTTAAATATGAGTAATATTTTTAATCCCCAATATTTGAAGCGTCGACCTAGAAAAAATCTGAGTTCATTCCATCGAACGAACCGAGTTACAAACTTGCAATTGGTGATTTATTATATTTGTTTCATATATTATTTTATATATTGATGTATGAACTGAAAAAGAGGCATAGGTTGCGCAGGATGGGGATGCAAACGGCGGAACTTTAACCATTATAGGTTAAGCAACGCCATGTGGAAGAGGGCATCAATTACGCCTTTAATTGGTTAGTTTCCGCTCAGCATTCATTGTCCATGCGGAATTCACAGTTAAACCCTTTTTCCAGAAAACAATTAATTCAATAATCTGAAAAAGATATTTGAATTTCAAATATATGTCTAAATAGCAGGATAGTAAAATCCAACCTGACTTGCCTAATCTAAAGAAAAGTTTGGGACATGTCGATCAATCTCTAGTTGAATTTTATATATTTTTCTTTTTTTATTTATTTAATTTGAAAAGACATAATTGTGAGTTTAAAATAATAGGGAATGAGTTGGGTGTTCATCGGGAGAGACGACCACTCAAATTTAAACATTTTATATTGGATTAAGTTGTTTGATATTTAATATTTTTTCGTTTATTTTTTAAAATTTATTTTGATGTATACATAATCTAAAATAAAGATAATATCTTGTAAGTTTTTCAAAAAATAATTTTTATTTAAAAATTATCAATTGAAAAATTTTAATTTTAGATTGTTAAAACTGTATTTAAATAGTACACATCTCACCAATAATAAGTACCATAATACTCATCTTGGTATGAGCACTACAACCGGATCTAAAAATAGTAATTTATCATATTTATATTTTAATAATGTTAGATTGTGTGTAGTTATACATACATATTTCATTTATTACTAGATTAATATTTTTTATTTAAATATTATTTTTTTAAGTTATTAGTTATATATATTTTTGTATATTTTAATTAAATTATTAAATCATGATTAAATTGACCTTTTTTTGTACAATAATTTTTATAAAAGAGTTGGGCTTACCCAGATCTAAAATTAAGGTGAAGTTTCTCTTCTTCTTAAGCGATACTAATGTCGAGCAGGGCGAGTCGTTTATTACACTCAGACGTAAATCTAGGCATCTAAGAGATAAGATACCTCCCTAAGTGCTACGACTGGAATCACAATAAAGTAGTACTCCCCATGGATCAAGCACGCTCTAAATAGTTGTATATCTAACTCTTTTATCAGTTAAATCTACGATGGCTATAATTAAATTGACCTTAATTCAACTAGTTGAATCATTAACTTTTGAATGCCTATCACAACCAATTCAACTATCAATCGTTTTTTATTATAACTAAGTGAAACTTTAAGATAATTATTCTCCCCCATAGGCTAAGCGCGCTTTCTTTTTCTTTTAGAAAAATTATTATAAAATTGTATGAAAAAGATTTAATTATCATAAAATTCTAATAATAAATAAAAAAATATAAATCAATTGTTATTTATTATATTAAAATTTATTATTACATATCACCGTAGTCATTATTAAATTTTTAAATAATTAATTTTTTTTATAGAACCTCCGTGTAATTTTTCCCTTTTCTTTCTTTTGGCTTGTGCTTAGAAACTGCACATTTTTTGGGTTAGCTTCATTACTTTCCTCGTGAAAACCCTTGGGAGGTTTTCCTTTATTCCGGGGACGGCATTTAATATCATGTAACTAATTACCTTTTTTCCTTAAATTGCTAAATTACACTTCATTTTTTCATGCATACGTACAAAATTAGTTAGTTTGTTTAAGTCTCTTAAAATAACAATAAAAAAAAATAAACCTGTCATTATCTTAACGACCTCAACAAACAAAAAATATTGCACGTGAAATAGTCAGTCTCATCAATAATCATGCCTTAAAAAATAAGACTTTTTTCTCTATCTTTTTTTTTGAAAGACCATATGGCAGGGTATCATCACCCATATATTATAATTATTCTAACTTAATTTTTCTAAGTTTTTTTTTTTAAATTCACCATCTATTGTATGGCATCATTTAGTTCAAACTAAACAAATATTATCATCTTTGCATGAAATATAATTGAGATTAACCGTGTTTTTTATGATTTATAAATAATATAATTTGTATAAATTTCTTATATTAATATATAACATATTGATATTTATTGGAATGATTTAAACTTAATATTAAAAAACTATTAAAATTTTAAAATAGCCATAGAGTTATGAAATCAATATTTTATAGCATGAAATGCAAATTTGATGGTAGTCATGCACAAAATTCCAGTAAGTATCCAATAATCTTGACTTAAATTTAAGTACTATCAACCTATATTTTGACCCCAAAAAAAAGTATCATCAACCCTATTTGGAGGGCAATTCTTCAATACAACTTTTTTTTTTATTTATGACATTCATATCTTCAACCTTACTTAAAGAAAAATTAAGCCCCCTTAATTCAATATAGCCACCATTATATTGTCCATTAGTATAATTAATGTATGCATTCAAAATGTTAAGATTTAAGCAAAAATGCACATTTAATCCTTTAATAAGATTTTATTTTGGTATCTCAATTTTATAAAGGATTTTTTTAGTTCTTTAACTTTAATACTGAAGAAAGATAGTGATATTAAAATTTTAAATATTAACAAAATATTTTTAAATACTCATATATTAAATTTAATTTTTAAAAATAATATAACGATTGACACAAAAATATTCATTTAGAACTAAAATTAAGGGATCGAATTAATATTTTATTTAAAATTAAAAGATTAAAAGTATATATTTGTCCCATTAATTGTTTTCTCATTTTAGTGCTTCAATGACATTTCAATTTGTACTACAAGGCTTTGTTTGGTTGGGGAATTTTGGAGGGGAGGGTAGGGTAGGGGAGATATAAGTGTGTTTGGTTGGAAAAAATGGAGGGGAGGGGAGGAATTTTTTTTTGTCTTTTTCTGCTCCCCTACCCCTCTCTCTCACCCCTCCAAATTTGGGGTTTTTTGGAGGGGTGAGAAACACTATGTATAATCCTGACTAAATTACCCCTGCTCATTTTACAATTTGCCAGAATTGCCCCACGTGTAAAAAACCCTTTCTTCCTTCGGTTTTCCGCCATTCCATTCCACAACAGACTGCTGCGTTTGCTTCTGTCTCCTTCTCTGCCGGCGCGCTCCTCCAAGTCCAGCTGCCGGTCGCTCGACCTTCTCCACTGACCACCACCGTCAACTTCGGTAACCTCTTCTACCCTTCTTAAACTTGTAGTGGAGCACCGAATGCGCACGCCAAATGCCATCTATGGTGTTTGCCCTCTTACACGGCAAACTTGTTTCTCTATTACAGAAGCGCACAACTTTGGAACAATGCAAGCAAATCCACTCCGTTATGATTGCTTCTGGCTTTTCCAACGACATCTCGTTGCTCTGCAAACTCATTCATTGCACTGCATTCTGTCTACCCGCCTCTCTTTCCTATGCTTCCCTTCTTATCAGTACTATCTGCACTCCTATCACTCGCATCTTCAACAAAATGATCGAAGCTTTCTCCTACACTACTAGCCCTCATATGTCGCTTTTCTGCTATGCACGAATGCTTCAAAATGGCGTACATCCAGATAAACACACCTTCCCTTTGCTTCTTACGACGTTCTCCAAGTCTAATATTCAAGACCCACTTCTGCTCTATGCTCAAATTCTTAAATTCGGGTTACATTTTGATCTTTTTGTCCGGAACACTTTGATTTCTGCTTTTGCTAATTTTGGGTTTATGGAGTGTGCATGCCGAGTGTTCGATGAAAGTTCATTGCAGGACGTTGTTGCATGGACTGCGTTGATTGATGGGCATGTCAAAAATGATTGTCCAAGAGAGGCATTGAGGTGTTTCGTGAATATGAGATCAATAGGCGCAGCCATAATTGATGGGGTAGTCATAGTTAGCATTCTTCGTGCGACTACTTTGCTGGGTGATGATTATTTTGGAAGATGGATTCACGGGTTTTGTGTTGCTGGACGACGAGTTCAATTGGATGCTTATATCTGCACCGCTCTTATAGATATGTATATAAAGTGCGGTCATTGTGATGATGCCCGCAAAGTATTCGATGAAATGCCTCACAAAAATATAGTTTCTTGGACTGTACTAATAAATGGTTATGTGCAATTCAAGAGGTATAAAGATGCGCTTCTTGTCTTCCAAGACATGCTGTCGCGTAACATCGTACCTAATCAATTTACGCTTACAAATGTAAATAAAAGCCTGAGGGTATATCTGTCAATTTTTCATTACCTACCCTCCATTCCCTTCCTGAATCAAACAAGAAATATCATCTCTCCTCCCCTAACTTTCCACTTATAACCTCCCCTACCTTGACCTACTCTCCATTAAATTAACTTAACCTATCCTCCCTTCCATTGAACCAAATATAGCCTAAAGGTGAAAATGACATTGTGGAAGGTTAAGAAATTTCAACCCACCCAATGAATACTTGCTTAAAGACCCAAAAGAGGAAGTCCAACAACAAAACCTTACCTAATCTTTTCTTCCCCCACTTAATATTAGGGTATGTTTGAATTGAGAGAAAAGTAAAAAAAAATAGAGAGGAGTGAATACTAGGATGAAAATTTTTATAAATTAATAATTTTGTTTACTATTTTTAAGAGTTTTTCTCTTAATATATTTTCTTTCCCCTCTAATAAGGTTAACGTCAATAGCTATTTTCTCTTCTTTTTTAACATTAAATTATAATATTTATTAAATTGAAAAAATTATAATTAATAAATATATTTTTAAATAATTGTAGCAATTTTATTTAACTTATTTCCTGTTAAGGGGATTAAATTATTAAAGTTTAAATAATATGAAATTATTTAAATTTAAGTTATTTACTAATTTTCTATTATTACATTGAGAATAAATTAATATTACCTTGTTTTAGACAGATAATTAAAATTGAATATGGTTTTTGGAACAAAAGAGATATTATATAAAATTTAGTCAAAATGTAGGTAACTGAATATTTTTGCCACAAAAATCCTGAAAAAGTTTATATTAGTTCGTTCCAACAAAGAGAGAGAGTTAGTTTGTAATTCTTTTTAACTCATGGTTATTTTTTTAATTTTTTTTTTGAGATATGAAATGATTTGTTGCCAAAAAGAACACTCTCATATGAAATTAAGTCATTCAATTAATATGATTCTTCTAAAATCTCCGCAAATCAATCAAGTTAAATGATTGAATAACAATAATTTGATATTCTGTAAAAAAGGAATAATTTTTCAAATGAAATGGACGAATTTTAATATTTCTTAAATAAGCTTAAATATTTAATTTATAGAAACGAAAAAGATAATGGGGAGAGAATTACTGGCTTTAAAGCTTAGTGAAATCAGGATTTATTTCTTTTTTGGTAGAGGGAAATCTGAATTTATTTCTAATTTAGATTCCAAATGGTTATCATTAAAAAAAGAGCATATATAGCACAGTATTTATCGGATGTCCCCAAAGGGACATATAGCACAGTATTTATTTCATACTTTAATTATTATTTTTCAAAATAAATACATGCATTATTATTTTTATATACTAAATAATTTTATTTATTTAATTATTTATTTTTGTCTCGGATTTACAGTGGAGCCCATCAAGCATAAGTAGCCCAAAGTTTCTAAATTTTGCTCGTAGAAGTCTCAGAACTGAAAAAACTCCCCGTTGGGTCTTCGTCTTCCTTGTGATGTAGCAGAAACCCAAACCTTTGAACTTCAATTTCTGCATCTGACACATTCCTTCATTCAAACCCAGATCCCTCTCTCCTCCTCCTTCTTTCTCTTCAGATCCCTCAGATTTCTCATCTCAGGGATTAGGGTTGTTAAGCTTCGGATTCAAATCAACCAACAATCATGTCTGTGTCTGAAAGCGTTGTGAAGAAAATCGTCCTCTCCTACACCTATGTCGCCATATGGATCTTCCTCAGCTTCACCGTCATCGTCTACAACAAGTACATCCTCGACCGCAAGATGTACAATTGGCCTTACCCCATTTCTCTCACCATGATCCACATGGGTTTCTGCTCCTCCCTCGCCTACCTCCTCGTTCGCGTCTTCAAGCTCGTTGAACCTGTTTCAATGTCGTCGGAGCTTTATATAAAATCTGTTGTTCCTATTGGTGCTCTGTACTCTCTTTCTCTCTGGTTTTCTAATTCTGCTTATATTTACCTCTCTGTTTCCTTCATTCAAATGCTCAAAGCCCTTATGCCTGTTGCTGTTTATTCGATTGGGGTTTTGTTTAAGAAGGAGGGTTTTAAGAGCGAAACCATGTCTAATATGGTGTCGATTTCGGTCGGTGTTGCGATCGCTGCTTATGGTGAAGCGAAATTCGATGCCTGGGGTGTGACTCTTCAGCTTTTGGCGGTTTCGTTTGAGGCAACTCGGTTGGTTCTGATCCAGATTTTGTTGAATTCCAAAGGGATTTCTCTTAACCCTATAACCTCACTCTACTATATTGCTCCTTGTTGTTTGGCTTTCTTGTCTATCCCTTGGATGATCATGGAGTACCCAGCTTTGAAAGAAACCTCTAGTTTCCATTTTGACTTCGTCATTTTTGGTTCCAATTCACTCTGTGCTTTTGCTTTGAATCTTGCTGTGTTTTTGCTTGTTGGGAAGACATCGGCTCTGACCATGAACGTTGCTGGAGTGGTGAAGGATTGGTTGTTGATCGCTTTCTCATGGTCTGTGATTAAGGACATAGTAACACCCATCAATTTGATTGGCTACGGGCTTGCATTCTTAGGCGTTGCATATTACAATCATTCCAAATTGCAGGCTCTTAAGGCTTCAGAGGCTCAGAGGAAAGCCCAGCAAGCTGATGAGGAAGCTGGAAGATTGTTACAAGAGAGAGAAGGAGAAACAACAGGAGGGAAGCACGAGAACCAGAATTGATTTGGCTGCTAATCTCATTTTTGGATACAAAGATCAGAGATTTTAATATTTGTCGATTAATATTGGTGTATTGGTATTAGAGGTATTTATGTTATTACTTCTACTCTTTCAATTTTTCTTGCCTTTTCATTGTTCATTTCAGCTACTGTGGGCTGAGAATTGAACATCGTCCTTCAATGCGTTAAACATTATGGATGTTCTGGACCACTTTCTTTGGAGTAAAGCTTATGGTTTATTAGCAACTTATTGGCTGATATGTCTCTGTTATATTTGTTGTTCATGCTTATCACTTTCACTACATATTTTACGATTCCCTCTGTCATCTTAATACCATAAGATCGGCCATTGCTGTTTGTCATTTTTTGCTTTTGAAAGGAAAGAAATTTGTGTTAAGGTCTAGTTTGAAAAAATGTTTAAGAACCATACTTTTAAACTCTCCATCCCCAAAATATATATATTGCTTCCTAATATGGAAGAAATTGATTTTATGTGAAATCATTAGTATTTTATCTGGATTTTTCTTAAAGACAAATTTCGGAAGAAACGTTTTGTTGGTATTAGTGGTCCTTTCAATATAGGTTCAACATGTTTTTATCTTATCTCTTGTGGATGGCTATCATTTCAACCATATAACTTGAGTAACCAATGATCTTCTTGAATTGATGTGTGGCAAATAATTGATTAGTTAGGGGGGCTGTGGAAGTTGAGTTTCAGATATCATTTTGTTAATATTCCAGGTTTTGGTATGCATGATTGGAGCTTTGATTGATTTAATACATAGCGTTCTGTTGCATTCTCAGCTTTCTTTCTACACTAGATTGTAAATTGAATTATGCATTTTTTTGAAAGGTCCCACACACACACACACACTCACACACACAGATATATATATATATATATATATATATATATATATATATAAAGAAGAGGATACAGTAGTTGTAGTTGGGTGACAGTTTCGTTTTCCTTTTCAATGTATCTGTCACACCCTAGATTCTTGCGGGTTAGGAGCATAGTGGAGTGGTTTGCGTGTTGTATCACGTTTTATGTTCTTTGCCTGACTCATATAGGGAATTTGGTGGCCTGTCATTGATATGATAATTTGGCTATTCATCATTTTCCTTTTGTTTGCACTCATTGGATTGTTGGGGTCATGTATTGAATTGAACATGGTATTAATAATAAGTTTTATTGCCCTATATATAAGATAATTCTTTGGGTTAAAGAGAGTTTTGATTTTTATCCTTATATTTTCTTTTCTTTTCCTTGTTTTTTGTCCGTATATTTCATGCCATCCAATCCAAAATATAGGTCATATAATTTCACAAGGATTTAGAGATGAGTTTAATAGTATTAATTTTGTTGATGTGGCAATAACACCGTTAAGTAGGCTTACATAGACTATTGATTAGGACTAATGTGTCTTGTGAGGAGAGATCGACACTAAAACTTGTTGAAAGTATAAAGATTTAGAGTGGATTTAACCCTAATTCTTTTATAAATGACTCTTCTTATTTTTAAAAACACTAGCAACTTATTTTAATTTTTTAAAATTATTTTTATTTTTCCCTATTAATTATTAGGTAGTCTCACTACATTAATTAATTATTTGCTCATTCTCTCTTTTTTACTCTCTCCATAAGGGTTTTTTTTTTAAAAAAAATGAGTTAGTAATTTTTACATATTTATTATATTTAACTAATTTTAACTAATTATTTTATCTATATAATTTAATTATTTGTATTATTGGGTATTATTCATAATTTGTAAATAATGTATCTTAATTATAGATTTTTTAATTATATAATTTATATCAGACATCGATATTTTTTTTTAGTTATCCACCCGATTTATTGGAGCTTTGTCATGATTATATCTGGATTCGACTCGCGTCGCGCATCTGGCTATGGTGGGTGAGTATTCCAACGAGAATTTTCTACATACGTCAAAACTCAAACTTAAGGTGTTGCTTAAGCGATATCGAATTATTTACTACTCGGATTAACCCTATTGATTATCAGAATATTGATATTGATCATGTACTTATGGCTAACACAGTAACACCCAAAGATGATGCGTATTGGATAGGCTTCATTGGCTTGTCCATTTGGAACTTTAGAATTTATGAATAAATCAAAATCGATATAAACCACTTCAAATATCAAAATTGACTTAATATTTTTAATTTTTTATTTATAAGATATAACTAATAATTATAATTAATAATCTATTTTGATTTTTAAAATATTTTGAGCTTAATGATAGTAATTAATTAGAAATTTTATCAACTACTTCTATGATATTTTAAATTTCTAACTATAATGATGATACATAATAATCTTAAACTACTTTTATTTTTAACAATTTTGAGCTCATGAAGGTAATTAATCAGTAATACCATTAATTAATGTTATGATATTTTAAATTTCTCTAACCATAATGATAATTTATATTAATTATAAATAATTAATAAATTATAACCTAATTTTTGCTACTCCTCATGTAATGTACAAGAGAAATCTCTAATTTTTAAATAGAAGTCATTAATAATCAAAAGTGGTGATTACTTTGAGCGTCAAGTAATTTACCAATAGAGCTTTTGAGAATTATTATTTTTTATTATCCTAATCTTTAATAAATATGATTATTAAAAATGATAAATATTGTAAGAAATGTAGTGATTGCCTTGAGTGTCAAAGAAATAGGGACGTTCTTCTACTTTGCTTCATCGTGTAAACCATTTGTTTTAGGGTGGAATTGGTTTTTGATGTCATCCCATTATTATTTGTGGCTTCTTCATTTGATAATCTTTTCATGCACAAAGCAACCTATTGTATTTATTAAGTTTGTTTTTCTATTTCACTGAAGATTACCATAAATAAAAGTATCTTATTTATTTAGTAGAATATAACTATATAATGGTGTATACACAATGGTAGGGTTTGGGACGGGGTGTCTCGATCTCGTCTCATCCTATCCTGAATATATTTATATTTTAATTTTTTAAAATTTATTTATATATATTAATGTATATTTTATAATATTAATATTTGTTAAGATGCTGCTAAAAATTTGTGGAAGGATGTATGAATTTATAATTCATTTGGTTATTTTTTTTCTCTTTTTTTCATTTTGATTCATTTTTTTTAAAAAACAATTGGACAGATATCTCAGTCCTAACTTATCATGTCCCAATTAGAATTAGGATACTTTCGAGTCGAGACAGGACGGGACATGAGACAAAAAATCCGTCTTATACTTAATCATCATGACATGATCAAGATAGGTTTGTCTCAATTCTATCCCTTCCAGTCTCATAAACACCCCTAACGAGCTCATCATTTCTTAAATAGGATTTCAAAAATTAGAGTTTTATGAATAGGAAAAAAAACATAATACTAAGCGATGTTTCACTTATTTGGTGCTTGACCAGACTCATGCAAATTAATTGGCAATATCAAATATTGGAAGATCTTCTAGTTTTGTGTGTATTAAAATAAGTCCTATATTGCTTGTGCTAAATGAAGTCAAGTGTACATATATTAAAGTTTGATCTTGAACTAGTGAAAGGGCTAGGAAGAGGAGTAGTTTCATACACTTATCAATGAGTTAACACAAGCAAACATAGTTGAAATCGAGTGATTTCTTATTTTATCATCTTTGAATTTGAGACCTTACCTTTTGAAGATTTACTGCTAGCCTTTATTCTTTCATCAATTTAAGTTATTAGAAATGTATAATTTCTACGCATTAAAAAAATTAATTTTTAAATTATTGGTTAGAGAATACTGTCTCATTTTTTTTTAAAAAAGACACGTCAGCTTTTATCCACGATTATTTTCAACATTCAAAATTTATGTTGTTTAATCATTGCCCAATGTTCGTGGCCGGTGCTCATTGCAAATTTAGAGCTCACTAAGTTCTTGAGCTTTTGAGCTTCTCTCCTCCACCACTTTTCTTTTTCTAAGTTTTGTTTTATGTTTCTACTGTTTTGTGCCCTTGTTTTTTTCTTTTCTTTTTTTGCAATAAACCTATCATAATCAAAGTTAGGTTCTCATCAGATTTATGTGAGCTGAAAAGGAATTTTCTTAACTTCAATATTCAATAAATTAGGTTCTCATCATATTCATGAGTACTAAGAATATAATTTTTCTCAATGCCTATCTTCATAATGGTTTTTTCCCAAAGAAAAAGTGTGGATCAATTGAACTTGTTAAACCATATGAGCTTAGAAATACAGGTAGCTAGGAAAATAGTCTAGCCTAACCCTTGACGGGCTTGAGCTTAAAAAGATCATGTCTAAAAGCCTAATGATAGCATACTAAAAGGCATTCAACTTGATAATCATAAACTCACCGTGGGTAGGTTCAATTGGCAAAATAGTAAGGCATATAATTATTTAAAACGTGTTCGATTCTTGGGGAGTATCAATTTATTGTGGTTTTAATCGCGGTACTTAGGAAAATATTCTAACTCATAGGTACTTAGGTTTACGTTTGAGGGTAATTGACAGCTTGCTCTGCCCGACATTAGTATCGTCTAAGAGGAATAGAGACTTTGTCTTACCCTTAGATCGTAGGTGAATCTAACTACTTTTTAAAAAAATTTTATAACAAACAAAAAATAGCAATCATAAAGCCCAAGAAGCACTCATGTAATTAAAGGTTCAAATAGCTCTCCAGGGTATACTTCCATGTAGAATGGCATGGATTAAAAGTTAAGAGTCTTTTATTTTATTATAAATGTATCAAGATGTAATCTTTTGAGATTTGGATGAGATGAATAAAAGTTGAGAATTTTCTCTTGTTGTGAGAACTATACTTGCATCCTCTTATTCTTTTGAGAATATTATAACTGTATTAAGGGATTGATCAACCTTAGTATCTTTATGGTTAGGGTTATAAGAGATAAATTCTCTTAAGGTCGTATCTCGATCATTCAACTTTCTATGTTTGTGGTTACAATAGACAGGTTCTTTTATAGTTTTATTCCGGTTTGTCTTAAGTTTATTTCTAGCGATCCGTGCCCCATCTCATATCATTTACTTTTTTTAAAATAGTTATATTTCTCGTAGTTTATATGTTAGAAAATAGTAGGAGAAACATGATTTAAAATGTGTTCAAAGATATTGTCTTGAAGAGTTATTTTATCACGCATGATAAGAAATATAACAACTCTTTAAAATTAAATGAATCTTGGTCGCAAATAGTAGGGGAACCAAACATCAAGCCCACTCTTTTTCTTAGTCCAAATTCACATATTAATATAGGCTCCCTTTAATTTGAGCAATGTGGAACCTATCGTCTCTGGGTTTAATTGACGAAGAGGTGAGACATACGACTATTTAGAATTTGTTTAATCCTTGGGGAGTACCACTTTGTTATGGTTTCAGTCGCAGCGCTTGAGGAAGCATCATAACTCTTAGGTGTCTATGTTTATATCTGAGGGTAATAAACGGCTCGCTCTGCCTGATATTGGTATCGTTTAAGAGGAAGGGAGACTTCGCCCTGCCTTTAGATCGTAGGTGAGTCCAACTATTTTTTAAAAAAATTTATACAAAAAAAAATTGAGCAACGTGGGATTTCTTTTAACATACACGAAAACTCCAACATGCTATATATTTTATACTTGATATTCATATTAACATAGATTAAACTAATATATTCTGTTGGCAAAAAAAAAGCTAATATATTCATTAATATGATATTATTCCATCACAAGAGAAAATAATAATTAAAAAGTTAATAGGAAAAATCCCTGTGAACTACCCTTGAGACTTCTAAAATCTAAAATGATGCTTTGAATATGGCAAATCCATAATTGGTGTGCAGGTGCAAAATAGGATTTAAATATCTTGGTAAAATGACAAAAATGCCTCTCAATTATATATATTTTTTCAAAAAAGTGCCCATATGTTTATTACAAGAGATGGCATAGTGACAATAACGATATGTCCAAGAGCGAGTTAAGATGAGGGAACAATTATACCTACCGAAAACTCTTCTTCAATTAGACAAAAATTAAAGGGAAAAAGTAAGAGATGCCATTTATCACAACGGATGACACAATGATAATAACGATAGGCCCAATGACGAGTTAAGATGAAGGAATGATTACACCTTTTGAAACTCTTCTTCGGTTAGACAAAAAATAAAGGGAAGAAGCTAAAGGGATCATTTACCATAATATATAACATTAGAGTGAATGCCTATACCTTCCAAATCTCTTCTTCAATTAGGCAAAAACCAAAGAGAAAAGGCAATATGGACTATCTACGACATTGACGATCGCAATAAGCCTAATGATGACTTAAAATGAGGGAATTGATATACTTTCCGAAACTGTTCCTTGGTTTTTTCAAAAATATAATTGAGGGACACTTTTGTCTTTTTACCAAGATATTCAAATCTCATTTTGCACTTGCCCACCAATTTGAGATTATCATTTTGGGTTTTGGAAGTCTTAAGGCTATTTTATAGGTATTTTCCCAAAATTAATATCCTTTTTTTTTT
Organism: Leucaena leucocephala; assembly: GCA_037074615.1. Classification (NCBI taxonomy): domain Eukaryota; kingdom Viridiplantae; phylum Streptophyta; class Magnoliopsida; order Fabales; family Fabaceae; genus Leucaena; species Leucaena leucocephala. The sequence continues at coordinate 13,905,471 of CM073537.1, forward strand.
GGGTACAAGGAAATTAATATCCCAGATCCTACACATACATGTTAGACCCAGAACAAGTGTAGACCGAAGCATGGGATAAATCGAGACTTTAGCCCAAATAGACCCCAAACAAATGGTTGAGATCAATGGTTTGACCTTGTGCAACACGTATACAATTATTGGAGATGACAGTACTAAAAGCTTAGATTGTTCATAATCAATATGGGAGTTTGTAGCTTGTATATGGAAGACCTATATACATGGGCTAAGGTTTTATATTTAACTGTTGATAAAGATTGCTCAAAAGAGAAGATAACCTCTTTGTACGTACTATTTTATGTTACTTCAATTGATTAATCAATAGAAGAAATTAAAGAAGAGATGTAATAATCTCACCCAAGATACTTCAACTAGACTGGTCATTAAATAGTTTGAGACAGTGGTTTAATGTCAATGTTTCAATTAGAGTTAACATATGGTCAGATAATAATTTTTGTCTCAAAAACCCGTTCTCACCGGTTTAACCTGGTTTGACGTCTAAAATAATTTTCTACCAAAAAAAGTTTCATGTAGAGCTTCGGTCGATCTGATTATTTGATGTGATTCAAGTGTCGACTCATTATCATCTAGCCATTGATGTGGTGTCCCTTATATAATCTTATTACATTAGATTTAGTTTTCAAAATTAAGAATGCTAGAGTATTCTATCTTTATCCACATATATAGAGGCTACCACAATATATTCTTAAGTTTTAGGGAGAGAGTGAATAACATTATTCTTTTTGTGCAAGTAGTATTCTTGAATACAAGGTGGGAAGTAATCAAAAAGTGATTGGAATATTAACAGGAGTTGAGCATAATACAATTGATTAATCCCTCACAATTTAGTAAATTGATGTTTACATCTATATAAAGAGAAATACCTATATTTAGTATATGATTATGCTTTAAAGATGATTGCTTTTAATAAGAGGATACTTATATTTATAAAAAAGCGTGATTGAACTTGATGGCCTCTTATATATTTTGTAGGGTTACAAGATTGAAGCTTATTGTATTTTTTAGATTCTCTAGAGCAAATCGTTTATTGAATTCACATCACTTTCATAGCTTGTTTGGTACTCTAAATTTTGCAACATAATCTTTCTTACAATTTAAAATTATTTTAATTTTAAAAATACAAAATACACTAAAAATAATCTTACAACTATTAATTATAAAAAAAATAAAAATAGAATAAAATAGAAATAGAAAAATCTCAACTATCCATATCTGGAGTTAGAGCTCTAGATTTATCGGTGTAGTTGTTTTGACAATATTAAATAACCCAGATCTATGTATATTACTTTTTTCTATTATAAATATATGTGTTAGTTGATTTCTTTCCATTTTAAGATTTTAATTTATTTTATTTTGTATATTAATTATTTTTTTAAAATTATTTTTATTAGTACGAGTGTAATTATGAGGATACTTTTTAAAGAGGGATATTTCATAAAAATTAATATATATTTTACAAACAATTAATTTAATTACCTTGTTTTTAATTTATAAAAAAATATTATATAACTTCCAGCTGAAGGAAGTCATCAAAAGCTTTGGTTCCCCCAAAAAAAATATGAAACCAAAAGACGAGAAAAGTGGTTAAAGTTGCATAGGGAAACCTCCGCATATAATTTGTACGGCAGTACTCTTTTCTTTGTTGATTCCGCATATCCATCCATTCATGAATGCGAATTTAAAATCCCATACATCTTTGTTATTTTCAAACCAAGTTTTTTTAAATTAGAATTGTTTCGACATATTACTCGTATGATCCATCTTTTGCGTGAAATATCATAATATATATAAGTCTTAAAAAGAGATTAATTTCAAACCTAAAATAATTTAGCACACCTCTCATTAAATAAAAAAAATTAGTCTTTAATTTTATGAATTTTAATGTACTGAAAGTGTTAATATTTTACTTTTAGAGTCCCTAAATGTCATTTACCTCTTTTTTATTAATGTATTCCTCTAGTATTTTTTTTATATTATTTATCGAGTTCTATTATTATATATTTAATTTTAAAATTTATGACTGTCCCTCCTAATACATGTGTCTCTTTTAACAATCGAACCAGAGACCTAAAGGGATCTAGCGGGGCCTTATACCACTAGATTCCCTTCAGTCTTTAATATAATTTATCCTTAGGGGTTAAATTTAATTCTAAATATAATACATTAATTCATTTTATCTTTTAAATTATAATTTTTTTCTAAAATATCCCTATTGATTACAGATATTCAATGGTTTCTATCCAAAGATAGTCATAATGAAAGATTATATTTCAGAAAAACTAAACCATATTTATTATAAATAATTAATATAATTAATTTTTTAATCTATTTAAATTAATTATTTAGCTCTTATATTAAAAACGATATAATATTTTATTTTAACACATTAGTGTAACCATAGTCTATAAAAATATTTATTTTTTAACGTTTAAATGTATACAACTTTCCTAAGTTACATATCATCTCTATAACTTTTAAAAATTTAAATTAAAAATCCTAATAATTTATAAGTTGATTATCAACTCCCATATCATTAAAATTACCATTAAAATTAAATATTTTTTATCCGTCATAATTTTTATATTTTTTATTATATATAATATTATTTAAAAAGTAACACATGCGTGTAATTTTAAATATTTTTAAAATATTTAATAAAATTTAAACTATTTACTTGACAAAGCTCTTTTTAATAAAAAATATAAAACATTTTAAAAAATATTTAAAATTTTTATTTAACTTTTTTTAAAAATGTAAAATACTAAAAATTATATGTCATATTAAAATTATTATTTTTAAATAATATAATATATAATAAAAAAATATAAAAATTATGCGTATAAAAAATTGTTAATTTAAATAGTGATTATAACGTTTATAATTAATACAAGATATATTAAAATTTTTAATTTAATTTTTTAAAAGATTAATGAGTTGAAGTTTTGTGGATTTTAACTTTATATTTTTTAAAGAAAATAAACAAAATTAATTACAACCGCCACAAAACTCTAATTACAAGACCCTATCTACGCCATGAATTATTATTTTAATATGATCTTGTCTGTTTGATTCATAGTGCGTTAGAAACATTCTAAATTTTGATTTTAACAGTACTTATCTGGCCTAAATTTCGGTTTAAAATTTTTTTAAAATAAACAATCATATTTATTCAAACGAGATTTTGAACTAAATTATAGTTTAAAATCAATATTTTGAATAAGCTATTCAGACTAGCTTTTGAAACAGTAAATAGCTTATGAACTATCTAATTACTATTTTACCTTTATTTTTTTTACACTCTCTCTCCTCTCTCATCTTTCTTCTCTTTTCTTAATCATCTTTTCTCTCTTATCTTTACTCTCTATCTCTCTCCTCTTTTTTCTCTCTTTTTCACCATCTCATCTCTCATCTCTCTCATTTTTTTTTTATATTTTTAATAAAATCATACTATTTTTAATAATTTATCATTTACAAAAATAATTCTATTAATAATTATCTAAACAATCGTCCTTTTAAATCCCCTTTTTTTCTGTAAATTTTTCTCCCAAATCTCTTTTCTAAAAACGGTTCAAAAGCCCCCTTTTTTTTTTCGTAAACCTTCTTCTGAAATCTAATCCAGCCCGTAACCTAAAAGCTATAAGCCATTGAAAAAAAAAAGCAGAGAGCGAGATTCAGAATTCCTACTTCCAGCTGGTTTAGTCACCTCCGGTTCACTACTCGGACTCTCTGCTTCACGGGCTGCCTTCTGCTTCGTGGCTGCTGCCGTAGCTCGTCGTGGCTCTGGTTCACGGCGTGCCTTCGGTTGTGATCTTCTGTTTTGGTTTTCGTGCTTCTTCAGGTTCGTTTATGTCCTCTGTTCTCCGTTGAACGTCCTTCCGGTTTGTTGTTTCTGGCTTGTGGCTTCCATTTCTGTTTCATTTGATGGCTCAGTAGCTGTCAGCTTTTGGTTTAAATAAATAATGAATGGAAGTGGTGAAAGTGGGATTTTAATTCTGAGAAAGGAGTAGTGGAATGGGAGAAGGGATCAAAATAGATAAGTAATTGGAGAAGAGTAGAGAGAAAAATTTGAAGAAAGATTTTTAATTGATAGGGGCCACCTTGTGCAATGCACTTTATAGCTAAGAAAGGTGTGTGTTTTTTCTGTCTTGAAAATTTCCACATTCCCTCTGCTTCTGTTTGGTTTCTTCCTGTTACATAAGTAGTGGATAAGAAAGCTCAAGTGGGTATCTAGGAATGGTGACCAATCTAAGAATGATCTTCTATAATTTCACATTTGGGAACCTCCACTGTTTATTAAGAATGAGTTATATTTCATTATATTCATCAACACAGATTTTAATGTAATTGACTCATGCTACTTACAAATTCTTGTGTTTATTGACTGTGAGATATGGATATTTTATTTTGGATATATAAGTTTCATAGTTATTCATGAATGATATTGGATTGACTTCAAGAAATTTAATTGAGATGTAGATAGCCATCAAACGTGAGTCACCTTGCATTTCAAACCATTCCAAACCAACCAAGAATTGAATCAAACCTTTGAACACCTTTATCCTTAACTCAAGGGTTGTCATTCTCTCCAAGTTGGCATTATCATTGCTTGTGTCTTCCATAGTCGTCGTCCCCTGTTATCCACCTCTGTCAAGAGGGAGAGAATCAGACACTTTGCTGGAATCAGATGTGTTGTCTTCTTCAATCATCTTCTTTACCTGCCTTCTTCCTCCATAATCTTCCTTCATCTTAATTCTTATTTCTCATCTTTCTTTAATGTTTTGATCTTAAAAGAGATGCTTCCTTATCTGCCTATAAGCAAGCTTAACTAGTATATGTGGTGTACTTTTAGGTTATGCAAATTTTACATGTTGAAGATTCTATCTATAAGCAAGGTTATCAGTCTGTGGGAAGCTTTGCAGTTTACGTTAATTGAATAAGATGCTTTGCCGTTGAAGTTTCAAGGAATCAATTCATTGATCATTGGAAGCTTTGCATTTTTCTTTAATCAAATAAGCTTTGTATATGCCCTATTAGTTCTGCTGGTTTTGCACAATTATTTCTAATATGGTCCTAAATTGACTGTTATGATTGTTGCTTGTTGTGGTGGTTTTGTGATGGATTAGTATTGGGCTTTACATTTTAGTAAATTGCATGATACTTTGTTGCATTGCTACCGAATTATTACTTTGCATTATTACATTATTGCTTCCTTGTTGTTTTGGCTTTGAACTGTTTTTGTTATGATTGTGTTAGGTTGTGTATTACGTGCAGTTCTGTGGCATCTTGGATGGCTTGAAATTCTATGTGGTATCTTGGATGACTTGAAATGCTAAGATGATGGTGATGAGCAGAGATGCTCAGGAAATTGTTGTTTAGGCAATAGGCAATCTGGATGCATAAAATTGGGACTTCATACCACATTGAAACTCCACAGCCTTGAAGAGCATAAGAAAAACCTAGCTCTTTCTTGATATTCTGTGATGGCTTCAGCCTCAATTTTTTCCAGGCCTTTCGTTACTCCAGTCGCTATTGATCTCCAAGCTAAGGTAACAAGGATCATTGTTTCATACACTTTATGCACCCTATATAATTATTGGGTGATAAACATGTAGTGCAAAGTGTTGGTATTCACTTAGTTGTTGGCATCTTTACCCAAAAAAAATGCATTGTTGCTAGAATTTAACTACTGTGATAATATTTCATATGCTGGGAGGGTCTTACTTTTGTACCTGACGTTTATGAAGAGGATAGACAAGACCTTGATAAAGTTAAAATTCCAATTGTAGTCTGTATGCATAATGTTTACATTTCTCATTGTGTTTTAGAGCACAACTAGTGGAACTATGTGGGAGAGCTTGGGATTTTACAAGTTGGCAAATTCAAAGTCAAACCGACTGATTTGTGCAAAGGGGTTCAGACTGAATTGTTCAATTGATAGGGAGATGATTGTGAGCAAATCAGCTTTGGTGGACAGTATTGCAGAGTGCTCAAGTGGTTTTTGCTATGTTTCTTGTGTTCATACTGTATATATAATTTTTGTTTTATATGTAAATAGTTTCCACCTCTATTTGCAGAAGAGGAGACATGTGAGCCTGGTCTTTCTACAGTGTTAATGAATTTTGATAATGAGTTTGATCCTTATGAAGCGGTCAGTACACCAATATACCAAACTGCTACTTTTAAGCAGGTGAAAATTTGATCTTTACATGCTGAGCTCTTTAGTTATTGTGTGTTTAGTCTCTATTCCATGATATTCTTTTGATATTGTGCCTGTTTTCTATACTTTTCCATGCAGCCTTCTGCAACAGAAAATGGTCCTTATGACTATACTAGAAGTGGAAATCCTACCCGAGATGCTTTGGAAAGGTTTGACCTGATTTGTTGTCATGATTTGTCTATATCTGTTTCTTCTTTCCATCCTCTTTTACTTGACATATTTTTGTATCCTCAGGTTACTAGCAAAGCTTGACAAAGCAGATAGAGCCTTTTGCTTTGGTAGTGGAATGGCTGCTTTGAGTGCTGTTAGTCAACTTTTTGAAACCGGTGCATTTCCTTATCTTAGTCTGTTTTGTTTTTGTAACTCAGATTTTAAAACAATGAAAGCATTAAAATATATCTGTTTAAAGTAGTTTATAGTAAAATTGGTTAAATGAAGTGTCTTTCTTGGCACTGTGTGTGCAAATATGTTTCACAAACTGAGCAATTCAGTGCTCCACCTAGCATGTGAGTTGATGACTTGAGTCTGAGAGAGTATGAGAACAGAGAGAATATGAGGAAAAAGTATTCAGTGTGTTTTTTGACTTACAGGAGCCTCTTATTTGTAGTGCAAGCCTAAATAATGGCTAATAAAGACAGAACAACTACAAAATCAAATTTCCCAGATTATGTACAATCATTCCTAATCAAATGTAATCAATCGTAATCAACTGGCAATAAAATATTCTCAGCATAATAATAAACTTCAGCATTTTTGAGCCAGAAAAGTAAATTTTGAAGTTTGTAGATATATTCAATTAAAATATTATGTGCAATAAATAAGTACATAACATCACAAGAAATCAAAGTCATTTTTTTTATATTCAAGCTTTTAAGTTATTAAGCCATCTTCTTTAAATATTGATATCACATTTTTTACATTACATTTTGTCTTCATTTTTTTCCTATAATACCATATTTATTCTGCCCTGAGATTATAATGTTAAGTGGTGGTAATTATATATTTTTTTCTTGATAAAATTCACATGTATTGGAATGCATATAATTTTATTTTCATTATATAAATATAACGGCGACAACTTGTGCATATCTTCTCATAGTTTTCGTTGGAGATCATGTATTCTGAACTGATTGCTTTTATTGTCATTTGCTTCTATAATCTCATGTAGGTGATAAAATTGTTGCTGGAGATGATATCTATGGTGGTTCAGATAGACTACTGTCCCGCATCATTCCAAAGTCTGGAGTTGTAGTGAAGTAAGTGTGATTTTCAGCTTTTCATACGTTTGTTTCCTGTGGAGTAATGAATTATGAAACAAATTATTGTTGGATTGATTATTTGATTCCAAGCATTGTAGCTTTCACTGACGATGAGGTTGTAATGCTTGCACGCACAGACGATTAAATACAAGTGATCTAGAGGAGGTAGCCTGTTCTATTGGACCTTGTACTAAGTTAGTGTGGCTGGAGAGTCCTACCAATCCTCGATTACAAATATCTGATATTCGAGTAAGCTGTTTTCTTTCGTAAGTTTGAAGCATTTTATTTTGGTTTTTGTCTCTTTTTTTGAGCTGTTATAAGGCATAAGCATCTTTGAAGAAACTTCAGTTATTTGCCAAGGCATTGTCTTTGGTTGGGAATACAGAAAGTTGGAGCGCGACTGATTGCTTTTGTCACAATATATAGTTGAGATATTAACTTATTATTGAGTAAACTATGTTGTTGTTTTATTATTATTGCTGCTGTTGTCGTTATTTCAGTTTTCTGGTAATATGATGGGTCTCAATTTTTCTGGCTAGAGATGTTTCTTGGATTTTCCTGTTTGTCACTCGTCTCTGATGTAATATTCTCAATACAACAACAACAACAAAGCCTTTTCCCATTAAATGGGGTCGGCTACATGGATCATACGACGCCATTGTGCTCTGTCAAAAACTAAATCCTTGGATAGGTTATTGACCAGGAGATCCCGCTCAATGACCTCGTTGAGCGTTCTCTTTGGCCTTCCTCTACTCCTTTTAACCGGACTCCATACTATTTGATCCACCCTCCTCACTGGCGCATCCCTTGGCCTTCTTTGTACGTGTCCAAACCACCTAAGACGGTTCTCCACTATTTTCTCCGCAATAGGTGCCACTCCAACTCTTCCCCGTATTTGTTCATTACGAATCTTATCTTTTCTTGTATGCCCACACATCTATCTCAACATCCTCATTTCGGCTACCCCAACTTTATGCTCTTGTTGTCCTTTTAAAGCCCAACATTCACTTCCATAAAGCATTGCTGGTCTTATAGCAGTACGATAAAACTTTCCTTTTAATTTATCTGGTACTTTCCGATCACATATAACCCCAGTAGCCTTTCTCCATTTAAACCACCCAGCCTGGATTCTATGATTAACATCCTCCAAAATTTCACCATCTTTCTGTATAATTGATCCCAAATATTTGAACTTATCTATTTGTGGAATAACTTGATCTCCTAATCTGACCTCCAAATTACTTCTAACTTGCCTCTTAGAAAAATTACAATGCATGTATTCAGTCTTACTTCTACTCAGACGAAAACCCTTCGACTCTAAAGTACTTCTCCATAACTCAAGTTTAAAATTGATCTCTTCTCTTGACTCCGCCATAAGAACTATATCGTCCGCAAAAAGCATGCACTTAGGGATTTCGTCTTGAATAGGCTTAGTTAGAACATCCACTACCAGATTAAATAAATAAGGACTCAAAGATGATCCCTGATGTAGACCAATCTTTATGGGAAAATCCTTTGTTTCTCCCCCAGACGTTCTTACAGTAGTAGTTACCCCTTCATACATATCTTTTATTGCTTTGATATATGCTATCCGTACACCTTTCTTTTCCAAAGCTTTCCAAAGCACCTCCCTTGGCACTCGATCATACGCTTTTTCTAAATCAATGAAGACCAAATGCAAGTCTCTTCTTTTGGTCCGATACTTTTCCATTAACCCCCTTAATAAATAAATCTCCTCCATTGTAGACCTACCTGGCATGAAACCACACTGATTCTCCGTAATATCAGTCTCTAATCTCAACCTGTGTTCAATTACCTTTTCCCATAACTTCATAGTGTGACTCATAAGCTTTATCCCTCTATAATTTGCACAATTTTGAATATCCCCTTTATTTTTATAGATAGGAACTAAAGTACTTTTCCTCCAATCATCAGGCATTTTCTTAGAACTTAAAATCACATTAAAAAGTTTAGCAAGCCACACCACCCCCGTTTCGCCTAAACACTTTCAAACTTCAATAGGAATCCCGTCAGGTCCAACCGCTTTATTATTTTCCATTTTCTTAAGCGCCTCTTTAACCTCGCCAACACGGATCCTACGGTAAAATGCCAAATTTGGTTCAACTTCTCGTGTTAAATCTCCTAACTCATAACTCGACACTCCTCCCTCGTCATTAAACAATTTGTAAAAATAAGTCTCCCACCGTTCTTTAATATCACCATCTGCAACCAAAACCTTGCCTTCTTCATCTTTAATACATCGTACTTGATCCAAATCCCTCGATTTCCTTTCCCTGTCTCTTGCAATCTTATAAATCTTTCGTTCTCCCGACTTTGTCCCTAACTCCTTATAAAATTCCTCAAAAGCTTTAGAACGAGCTACACTCACTGCCTTCTTCGTTTCCTTCTTAGCTAAACGATATTTTTCCCAATTTTCAGTATTATCACATAAGTGTATAGCCTTGAAACAGTCTCTCTTGTTCTTAACTTTCTCTTGTACGTCTTCGTTCCACCACCAAGTCTCCTTATCTCGTCGACCAAAACCTTTAGCTTCTCCCAAAATTACTTTAGCAACCGTTTGTACCTTGTCAGCCATTTCCTTCCACATGATATTAGCATTTTCCTGCTCCTCCCAAACCCCTTCATTTAACATAGTTCTTTTAAAAGTTTCCCTCTTCTCCCCCTTTAACTGCCACCACTTGACTCTTGTATTTAAAACACGTTGGCTCTTTTCCTTATTGCACTTAATACGCACGTCAAGGGCCATTAACCTGTGCTGGGTTGTCACTCCGTCCCCTGGAATCACTTTACAATTTGTACAAAGTCCTCTGTCATGACTCCTTACCAAAAAGAAATCAATCTGTGACCTGTGGACCCCACTCTTGTAAGTGATCAAGTGTTCCTCCCGCTTTTTAAAACACGTGTTGACAATCTTAAGATTGTAAGCTAAGGAAAACTCTAGAATAGATGTAATATTCTCAATATGGTAGCAAAATAAACTCATAAACATTATAAAGAAAAACACATTATTATTTTAGTATATATTGTATTTGAACTTGAATATTCTAAGTGTCACCATATTGCGTTTTAGTATAGATTGTATTTCAAGTCTTAGTAGATAGCTACAGGTGTGGAAAATGAAGGAAAAATAGCCACGTTCTCAGAGACCCACTCCTTGCACTTTGAGTGGCTAAACTTTCCTGCACACAATGGGCATACCACCTGCCACTTTCAATAGACCCAACCATTCTGTATTTTACCCAACTCATTCTTCTCTTTCTCCTCTAACTGCCTGGATAGTACAGGTTTAGTAGTTGCCTCTTGCCCTTTCTAATATTATTGATCCCTCGATACTTATTACTGTTTTTGTTGTTCACTTGTTCTTACTGGTATATGTTATTAAAGGTCCATCAGTAGTTTTCTTGCCTCTTCTTGCTTAATTAAAGAACAAAAGGCCCATGCCTATCAAGTTCTTGCATGGACCCAACTTCAAATAATTTGTATGATATGAACTTGTTGTATGTAATTCTTTTGAATGGAAATATATATAATAAATAGAAATATAAATATATAAATATATATAATAAATAGAAATATATATAATAAATATAAAAAAATTATATAATCTAATTAATATATTACTATTCCAATTTATTACAATACAATATATTTATTACATTTTTTTTTTATTTTTTTTTTATTTATTTATTTGGATTTGTGTTTGTGCCGCCCAGAAAAAGGAAATCAAGTGATTCCTTCTTTGTTTTCCTTTCGTTTTCTTTATTTTAACTTTGAAAGTATTGACAGATATTATCGAGGAAGAGATGTTTTGAATCAATTAATGAAATTCATTTTTCAAAAATATCATCAGAAAAAAAAAATGAAATGGAGTTTTTTGAAACATCGGAAAAAGTTTTCTATTTTGTCATTTATACGAATAAAGGATCTTATGATTATGATTATTAAGAACTCAACAGAAAATGTCTTACATTTTGCTAATTTATGTCCAGAAAATATCAGAGATGGCTCATGCACATGGTGCTCTTGTATTGGTGGACAACAGTATAATGTCTCCTGTGTTATGCCAGCCATTGGAACTTGGAGCAGGTATTCATATAACCATTGCAAGATAATGAAGTATAATTAGATTTAACTATTTAATAACATGCTTGTTAACATGAACTAGCAATTGGGAGTGCTTAAAAGGTCACATTTGGTCTCTTGATGCATTTTATTTTTTTCACTTTCTGTGTGTGTCGATTGAAGCAAGCTTTAGGGAATAAAAGGAAAAAGAAATTTCTATTAAGTGACAGCTACAATTTTGTCCTATTTTCCAGATATTGTTATGCATTCAGCTACCAAATTTATTGGCGGACATAGTTATATCATGGCTGGTGTTGTTGCTGTGAAAGGCGAAAGGTTGCAGCTCTTATTCTCTGTGTCTCAAACATTTATGAATTATGATGTTGAAGATATTGTTTTGTTTGCAAGCCACTTTTGTCAATCAGTTAATTATATACAGGGAATTTATGAACTAAATTTCAATTCAATGGCAAATTTTGCTGATGAGCATGTGATGCGTAACATTTGATGTGCTTGTGATTCTTAAAATTAAGAATGAAACAATACTCTTGTTGCTCTTTCTTGGATAATTCCTAGTTTTCAAATAGCTTTGTTTAAGTCACTTTTCATTCGTTAAGTTTGTTGTTATGTTGTGAACTACTTCCTATTGTATTTATGATTTCATTTTCATTTTCCATCCATTTCATAATTTTTTTATTCAATTAATCATGTGGATCAGTACTCTGAGTTTCCTCAAATTTTTTTGCCTTTGATCATCATCTTGTAAAGGTTGGCAAAAGAAATGTATTTTTTACAAAATGCAGTGGGTTCGGGCTTAGCTCCATTTGACTGTTGGCTCTGTTTGCAAGGAATCAAAACAATGGAGCTGCGAGTTGAGAAGCAACAGGTGCCTTAGGAAACATTGAAGTTAATGGTTGATAGTTTCTAGTCTACATGGTTTTTTAATTATTCTTATATTCTTGCAGTACTATTATATACTTGTACAGCGTGGTTTTCACAAAATAATGAATTTTAAATGATGTCTTGAATCTCTGCTTTTCAAAATCGGATTGTATCTCAAGCTAAGCTTCCATTTTAAATTTCAGTGCTGAGATAACTCCTATAAGTACCATTGTTTATTTATATATATATATATAAATAATAGAGCCAACATATTTTGCAGAAGAGTGCACAAAAGATTGCTGAGTTTCTTGCCTCCCATCCCCGAGTAAAGAAAGTAAACTATGCTGGTCTTCCTGGTCATCCTGGACGTGACCTGCACTACTCTCAAGTATGGTTTACCTGTTGAAATTCAATTTTTTCGTTGATATGCCTGAAATGATTTTATTTATTCATTGGGATCCTGTTTTGCAGGCAAAGGGGGCAGGATCAGTGCTTAGCTTTTTGACAGGCTCTCTGGCTCTCTCAAAGCATGTTGTTGAAAGTACCGAATACTTTAGCATTGCTGTCAGTTTTGGTACGTATTTTTATCCCTTTGCTCTAATAAAGGGTTTTTTAATTGCTTATAAAAGAACAGGCTTAAATGTATTGTTGATCTCTTTAATTTCTTTTTTTAAGCAATTTAGGCCATATAGTTCAAATTGATACGATCCTGTCTCCGGTTATATGAAAAAGGAGTAATTATAAAATTCTAGTAAGGGCCGAATTATAGACTCTTTTTAATTTTCCTGTTTTATTTATCAGTTGTCAAACATAATCTTGTTATTTTCATTTTGTTTGATAAAGAAGTATATTTTGGGAATATTCATTGACATGTAAATTGTTCATTTATTTTAATTCGTCATTTACATATATTCGTCACTGTGAGTTATCTATCGGTTGGCTCATAGATGACCTGAATGGTAAGGTGGTAGGGTGTGATAGAGAATCTTGTTGCTAATAGCAAATTTAGCAGTTAGCATGTTGCGTGTAGTTTCCTTGTTGGCCATGTGATTTTACTAGTCATTAATTGATCATTGCTGACCTAGTATTCCTTTCTCTGTGGTTGTATCAACTTTTTGTTTTTTGGCCAAACTGAGTGTGTCAACTGAAATAATGAAAAATAATGAATTGTTAAGGTTTCAATGATAACCTTGATAATTTATGGGTCAAGGTCTAATTTTGTCTTTTGGAAGTTTTCGCATAGGAGCTATGGGTATTAGGAAGTTTTTCTTAGATCAATATTACTCTAGAAATATTTAAAAAGGAATAAAGTCGCCTCTAACTAGTAAAAATATTAATAGTCAACATTAGTTTTTAATGGTTAGGGTGATTTTGTTCATTTTTTAACACTTCTGAGGCAATATTGATTTAAGAAATCTTCTAGATGTTTAGCTCCTACGAGAAAACTTACGGGACGAACTTGAACCTTTAACTCATAATTTATGAGTGACAGACTCATGTCTGAGTTGTGAATATTTTCCTGCAAAATGCTGACCTTGTGAATTTTGTTATACTGTTAGGGAGTGTGAAGTCCCTCATAAGCATGCCTTGCTTTATGTCCCATGCTAGCATACCGGCAGCAGTCCGAGAGGCCCGAGGTTTAACTGAAGATCTTGTGCGTATTTCTGTTGGGATTGAGAATGTTGATGATCTCATTGCTGATCTGGACAAGGCACTCTCATCTGGGCCTCTCTAATTTCATATCAACATCCCCACCATTGATGAGTCTGTCTGGTATTTGTTCATTGTACCTACTTTATATTTCTGAGCTCTTCAAATAAAATTTCTACCGTACAAATCAATTTGTATTTGTAAAAACTATTGAATTTAAACCATCAAATGACTCATTATTGCAGTATACCTTCCTCTTAGCGGAGAGAAAATTCAAATAATATAATATAGTTTATCATTTTGATTCTGATTTAGGATGATGATTGGGTTGTTCTATTATCTTTCCATTTCTTTCTGTTATCTATTTGCATTAGGCTGTAAACGCTTAAATTTTACAAATGTAGAAAGGTATTACAAAGCATGCTCTTTAAAAGTAGAGGGCATTGTTTTCTTCACGGTATCGTTTTCTTGAGCGATAAAATTGGATTAGATCTTGTATTCACGTGTTTTAAAAATAATATTCAGGCAACACTATGAATACTATGAGTTTCGAATTGGGTGATCTAGCCGACAGAAGAAACAACAAAAGAGGGAGTACTATGTTCAGATTCTGTCCACACACATCAACAACGTTATTAATTCAAGTGTGAAAGATGAGATCATGAATCGTTATTGATAAATGATAATCCTCATTTATAATTTGCCACAACATATAATAATATACCACGCGACATTATGGGACAGATCATTGAATCATTAATAAATGATAACCCTCATTTATAATTTGCTAGAACATATAATATTATGCCATGTGTCATGGACATATTATTATGAACAACGAGCGAACTTCAACTGATGTCCATTTGTCAGTAATTGTCAAATATATAATATTGGCATTTAATTAATTAGGGGCAATTTAGCTCTCGTTTGATTATGTTTTTAATTTTCATGTTGTTAGAGGAGTTTTATGAACTTGTGTTTCAGAACAAGGTTATGGGAAAAGAAATAAAAAAATTGTTTTGATGATTCATAAAAAGCATTATTTGTTGATTTATTTAATTTTTCTTTTAAATTTATATTTTGGCATTTGATCTTTCTAAATACTTACAATTTTCAAAATCCTCCCTAATAAATATCATTCTCTCTAATTTGTTTGCTCTAATTTTTTCAATTAAATAAGTATTGAGATTTGGCTCCCCAACTATATATGCTTCTTCTATCTCCCTTTTTATTTCTTATGCATCTCACAAATTATCTTCTTGTCCGATCTCTCATCTACTTTCTCTTCCCCTTCCCCTTCTTGTCCACCATCAAGTCACCACCATTATTACCAGCCACTACCATTATTAAAAACCTAAAAGAAGATTTTTCTTTTTTTGTGAAAATAATTGTTTTATCAAATGCGGTATCATATCATATAGCACCAAGCATATACTATTATTGATTTATACAATACATTATATATTATACATTTACCAAACATGGCATAGTATTAAAACTTTATTAGGCCTTTTCTTAAAAATCCACAAATTGATTGCTCTTGACCATCATCTTTTACTTTGATTATTGAATTTTGCTATGTCCATTAATAATAAACATATTAAACATGAGTGAACGAGTAGCCGAGGTGGAATCATATTTAATTGGTCTCTAGGCCCCCCCACACACAAATATAATATATATATATATAAACAATGCATGCAAAATATATATTGCACTTGTAACCTTAAGTCATTAGCATTTTTCTTTTGAAATCCAAAATATATATTTAAATAAATACTTAAATAAACACACACACATACACACGTAACCTGCTGGATATATTTTAACTACTATAAATATTATGAATATAAGATGTAGTATTTTGATAATTAGTTTTTGTTTTATTTTATTTTGATTGTATCATGTTTCGAATAAACTTAAAGTCAACTAATTAATATAATAATGAAAATTTATTGCACCCCCAACACGTTATTACATGGTCCCATGAAGCTTGTAAGTGACATGTGAATATGTGTGAATGTGAGTGTTTTCAGAAGAATATTATTTTTTCAATGTGAATATGTGTGAATGTGAGTGTTTTCAGGAGAATATTATTTTTTCAATGTGAATGTGTGTGTATGTATGTACGTGTGTGTGTGTATATCTATCTATCTATCTATCTATCTATCTATATATATATATGCATGCACCGCTTTGATTTTGAATTAAGTTGTGCTTTTTGCTACAGCTAATCGAAAAGTATAAGCAAAACCTCTAAATCTCTTTCTTGATCTTCAGAGATGGCTTTGTCCTCAACTTTTCTCAACCCTCTCGTTTCTTCGGTCACTTTTAATCGCCAACCTAAGGTAACAATAATTACTTTACAATCATTATTCTTGTTATTGCAAGTATATATATATATATATATATATATATATAGCTACTGTGATAGTATAATACGTTAACGTTTCTCATTAATTACTGTGTTTTAGATCACAAGTACTAGAAAGGGCTTCAGAGTAAATTGTGCAGTTGAAATAGAGACTACTGACGTGGCTCCTGCTACTAATTATGAGGCTCTTGCTGCTAATGCGGTTCTTCCTCCTACTCCAGTTCTCAAGTCAAAAGAAGCTTGCGGTATGTGATGTGTTTCTTCTGTGTGTGCGCGTGCGCACGACCGCTTTGTTTTATAAGTTAATTGTTTTTAATTCTATTTGCAGAAAAAGTTGCCATAGATCAAGAGATTGGCTTGTCTACAGTGTTAGTGAATTACCATGCTGACTGGGATACTTTGAAAGCAACTTCTACACCAATTTACCTAACTGGTACTTTCAAAATGGTGAGAATTTGATCTATATGCCAACATAACATAGAGTTAATCTAATGGTATAAGGCTTCATTAGATCCCTTTAGGTTTCGAGTTTGATTCCTAGATGAGATACTTATACTGGAAAATGCAGCCACGAAACCTGAAACTAGATACCTGATAATATGATCTAGTAAATAGTGTAAAAAAATTGAATTTGATCTATGCATGCATGCTAAGCTCTTTAGTATAATTGTAAATTTAATTAGTATCTCTATTTCATGATATGTTCTTCTTATATTGTAATATTGTCTTCTGTTCTTTTTTTTTTCCCATGCAGAAATCTGCAAAAGAATTTGGTTCTTATGGCTATTCTAGAAGTGACAATCCTACCCGAGATGCTTTAGAAAAGTTAGTCCTAATTTGTTGTCTTGATTTTGTCTATATATGCTTTTTGTTTCCATGCATTCTCTTTTACTTGGCTTATTTTGTATTATCAGGTTATTAGCACATCTTGACCACGCAGAATATGCCTATTGCTTCAGCACTGGAATGGCTGCTTTGTCTGCTGTTTGTGAACTTGTTGATAATGGTGCACTTCCTCATCTTTTAGTCTGTTTCAATTAATTTTGTATCTCAAATGCAAGCTTAGAAACATAACTGTGTATTTGTAAAAATATGCAGATGATGAAATAATTGTTATAGATGATCTCTATGGGGGTTCATATAACTTCATAAACAATCTATTGGCAAGAAAGAAAGGAATCAAAGTGAAGTAAGTATGATTTTTTCAGCTTTTCTGTGGAGTAATGGATTATAAAAACAAATTATTGTTGGATTGATTCCTAGAAGATGATATGGTTGTAATGTTGCTCGCATGGACAGTCACGTCGATACCAGTAATTTGAACAATGTGCGAAAAGCCATGACTGATAAGACTAAGTTGATCTGGCTGGAGAGTCCTAGCAATCCTCTTCTAAAAATATCTGATATCCAAGTAAGCTATTCCCTTTATAGTTTAGAAGTGTTTTGTTTTTGTCTTCTCTTCAGTTATTAATAGCCTATCAGTATATATTCCTTTCTTTTTCATATCTTGCAATATGTATGAATTATGTGATTAGCACTAGTAAGGAATTCTTTTAAATGTAACAAAAATTTATTTCATAATGTTGATTTGTGTCCAGGCAATAGCGGATATAGCTCATTCAGAAGATGCTATTCTATTTATTGACAATAGGGTAATGTCTCCCGTGTTAAGTCAACCATTGGACCATGGAGCAGGTATTCATATTAATCACACTTGCAAAGATAATGGAGTATACTTCGGTCTTTTTTATTAGATCCTATTAACCGAATTACATGGTTTAAGATATTAGTTAAAAGTAATAAATATGTAAGAAATGAACATTTTCTCCCCTAAATATGTCATTATTTATAACGCAGCAAATATGAGAGAGAAATAGTAGTAAGAAAAAGGTAAAAGAGAATGTATGGAAAAAATATGAGGAGAGGGAATAGAGATAAAGAGAGAAAATAAAATTAATTTAGGATAAAATTGGTGAAAACACATTGAATGTTCAAACATCCCTAAACTAGATCTTATAAAAAGGACAAAATTAGTTCAAAAATTAGGATATTATAAAAAGTACCGAAGGGAATACTTAATTAGATTTAACAACCTAAGTGATACTTACTTTTCTTATTTCCAGATATTGTTATGAATTCAGCTACAAAATTTGTTGGTGGAAATAGCAGTTGCATGGGTGGTAGCCTTGCTACGAATGATAAACAGTAGGATCTCTTTTTCTTTGCGTCTAAAACACTTCAAGATATTTAACATTTGTTTGTGAGCCATATTTGTTAATCTGTCAATTTTTGAACTAAAATTCAACTAATAATGTTGATCTTTGTCTTTTCCCTCTTCTTTTGTGTTTTTTTCCTCCATCATCTTTTTAAAGGTTGGCAGAGAAAATAAAAGCTTATAGAAATGCGACGGGTTGTGGCTTGTCTCCATATGACTCTTGGATATGTTTGGAAGGAATCAGAACAATGGACTTACGAGTTGAGAGGAAACAGGTGCCTAACAAAATATTATGTATTAATAAGGATAATTTAAGAAAAAGTTGATAAATATATACTAAATAAATATAATATTTAAGATCAATATCAGTTCCACAATTAGATCATATATTAAAAATCCTGTAGAGTATCTCTACAGCTTACGTTCTAATTTAAAATTTCAGTGCTAAATAACACCTTTATAGTGGCATTATTAATTTCTACAAAAACTAGTGACTTATATAGAGCCAACATATTGTATTTTGTAGGAAACTGCAATAAAAATTGCTGAATTTCTTGCCCGCCAAGAAAAAGTAATAACGCAAGTAACCTACCCTGGTCTTTCTCGTAAAAGGAGTAATCCTAGTCCTGACCCATTTCAACTGGATAAAGACCCATTTGATCTGCATAAAGAACAGGTATGATTTAATTACCTTTGTAATTGAGTACTAATATTTGTTTATATATGTTTAAAATTATCCTTTTTCGCAGTCACATGGGCCAGGATCTGTGATTAGCTTTAGAACAAACAATCCAAAACTCTCAGAGCATATTGTTGAAAAGACTAAATACTTTAGTATGACTGCCAGTTTTGGTAAGTATTTTGGAGAATATAATATACTTCATCATGTACATTATATTGTTATCATTTTTACATATATTTCTTTATTTTGCGAGTTTTATATCGTAGTTAAGCAAACTAGTAAGAAGGTAGGGCGTGATAGTGAATCTTGTTCCTAATGAAAAATTTAATATTCCTCTCTCTTAAGTTATATTAATTATGAGGATCTATTAATAACTTTACATAGATAAAATGTTTAGGTTAAAATTAGTTAATGCCATCAAAATTTCAAAATTACCTCAACAAAGTTTGTTAATAAGAAGATGTTTGATCAGTTACATGATGGTTTCGTTTGATAGGGACTATTGAAGTATTACTTTATATTCTTGATATAAGACATACCTAACTAATTTTGGTAGATTGAAAAAGTTAAGTTAGTTATTTATAATGATTGTGTATTGATTTTTCTAAAATATCCATATTAACCATGTGCATTTAAACCATATTTGATAGAAATCCCTTAACATGTGTAATTATATATAAGGATACTTTGGAGAGGGGGAAATTATAATTTTAGAGATAAAGTAGATATTGATATATTATATTTAAGATCAAAATAAATTCTATATCTAACTATAATATTTAGGACTCGAAAGGAGTAATAGATATATATTAGTAGTTGGCAGAGATATGTCAGAGTTTGCGAGTTTTCTTACAAAATGCTCAACCTTATTAATTTTGTTGTTGTTGTTGTTGTATATAGATGGTGTTGGTTCCACGATATGCTTGCCTTGGTATATATCCCATGGCAGTGTACCTGATCAGCAGAAACGTCGCATGGGTATAACTAAAGATCTTGTCCGTATTTCTGTGGGAATTGAGAAATTTGAAGATCTTAAGAAGGATCTAGAGAATGCAATCTCATCATTTGGGAAGAACTGCTGCTGCTGCTAATTAATTTCATTATTACTTGTTTCAAACAATAAGATCGAGGATGTTGATCATTTGGTGGTTCTATTTCTTCTGATGTACGTTTGTTATCTATTTGCATTGTAATTTGCTGTAACAATTTGGAATAATAATAAGCTTATTAAAGATAGGCATTTTTATTATCTCGCAACATTGGTGTCATTCCTAATTTCTCTCTACCTTCTTGCTTAATCTAATGCTTTTATTTTGGTTTCGTGATGATATAATTATATAATGATGATGTGCTTATATATATATATATATATATATATTTGTTATAAAAAATTTTAGAAAGAGGTTGGACTCACCTACAATCCAAGAGTAGGGCGAAGTCTTCCTTCTTCCTAGGCGATACCAATATCGGGTAAGACGAGCCGTCTATTACCCTCAGGTGTAAACCTAGGCACCCAGGAACTAGAATGATTTTCCAAGTGCTTCGACTGAAACCACAATAAAGTAGTACTTCTTAGGGATCGAATACGCTCTAACATGTCTCACCCCTTCGTCAGTTGAACCTACAGACGATAGGTTGATGTGCTTATATAATTGGCTTGATAGATGTTGGGATAATCATATATAATGTGTGGACATTTGGCCCATAGACCAAATTATTCTAATATCAATTGTAATTAAAAAAATATATTTTTAGAATTTTTTTAACATAGACTCAATTATATTTTTTCAAAATAGAGGGAATATCTATATAATAAAGATAAAATATAAGGGATTTTAGAAATATTTTACTCTATTCCATATGATAGATATTATATCCCCTGACTCTTTGTGATGCAGCTAATTAATTAAATTAACAGAACGGAATATTATATTAACTTTTTCGATCCGCTGATTAAATTGGTTCAGTTCCCATGGAGAGAAGGGAGATAAATTCTGTCTGATCTTCTCTTCTTCCCATCTCTATGCACTATGCTCCTCTAAAAGGTTTAGATTTAATATTTTATAAAATAATATTGACGAGAGGTTGTGCCTTTATATACGCCGTCATATCTTTTTTTAAGTTTGTCTTGTTCATTAATATTGAAAAAAATTAAACATTACTTCATAATATATTATAAGTTTTACCTAAGTAAAATTCATTCCTTGAGCTTTACTATGCTAAAGCCTCATTTTTTAATTTTTCAGCACCTATTACAACAACTCAAATATTTAGGAATATAAATAAATAAAATTCAATTCGATTTTTCAACAATCAAACACACTCAAATATTTAGCACCATGCTTGCTTGTCAGGGTATGTAAGAAAAAAAGGGTATGAAGGGGAGTCTTTAAAGAAGAGAAATCGCCGTCAATCTAGTAATAGTTCAATTGTATAAAGTGTGCGTACCTAATTGTACGAAGAGTTTGATAAAAATTTTAAGAGGAGAGAGAAAAAATAGAAGCAGATCGTGTAAAGATAAAAGAAGAGCTTGCAGCAGAGCATACAAAAATAGAAGAAGAGTATGCAATAGAGCGTGCAAAGATGGAAGAAGAGTGTGTGCAATTCGAGCAAAGACTAATGGAGTAAATGATATAAGCTCAATTTATTGCCTTGATGTAGAGGTGCAACTAGAGGCGCCTACTTTTTCTATTTCTAGTATTGATCCTTCTATATAATGTTTATGTTTTAACTAAATAATTTTATATTATTTTTAAATATATTTAAGTAATTGATATACTCAGATATTTTAAAGAATGATGTGAATTATTTATTAATGTTATTAGATTTAAATTTATTTAGTTATTTATTATTTTATATTTATATTTATTAGCACATTACAGGTATCCATTTAAGAAAAATTAAGAAAAAGAATTTAAAAGCAGTTGTTGACTTTTAGCGGCGATAATTTTATCGCCATAGATTCTACTTTAGGCGGCGATAATTTTTGTTGCCGCTGATTATACATTAGGCGGTGACAATTTAATTTGTCGCTAATTCGACTTAAAGTGGCCACAATTTATGTCGCTACTGATTCTACATTAGGTGACGACAATTTAAGTCAACACTAATTTAGCTTTAGGCGGTGACTTAAAAGTCCCCTTCTACTTTAGGCGATGACTTTTGTTGCCATCTTTGTTTTATCTTTGGCGATGACTTTTGTTTCAATGCCTTCTGTTAAACTTTAAGTAACGACCAAATGTCACTGTTGATTGTTGATATTCAACTGTAAATTTCAATTGTCGTCACAAATGTTTATAGGCAATAGTCTCATAGGCGACGACCTAGCGATAACAAAAAGTCACCACTAAACATCTTCAATAGCGACTTTTGTACTTTCAGTAACGACAAAGTCAATTTTTTGTAATATTCATATTATATAGTAACATATGATAGGATATAAGGATATTATATTAATTACATGTATTATCCTGCTCTTTGTGCTGCATCTAATTAATTAAAGTAACAAAATGGAATATTATATTAATACATCCTAACTGTTCACTGTTCACTGTTCACCAGGATATTAATATTTACGTCACTAATGACGTCTTCGGCGATAAAATTGGATCACAACCATTCGCGTGTTTTAAAAAAATATTAAAGTAAATAAATAAACAGAAGACTTTAGTTCGATTGAAATTTGTCTTGTTCATTTCATATTAAGAAATTAAACGTGATATTTAAATTTATTATAAATTGATGTTTAATGTTTATAATTTTTGGGTTGAAAATCAAGTTGGGATGTAGGTTTTTTATTTCAAAAAGTTTTTCTATTCACATACGGTATCATATATTATTGTTTACTTATACAATACTTTATGTTATACATTGTAATATCAAACATGACATAGTGTTAAAACTTTATAAGGCCTAATCCTAAGATATTTTATCCTATCAAGCCTTATGCTATACGATGTGCCGAACGGGTCCTAAAACTTGACTCAATTTGTGATCTATAGATCTCACAATTTGAGCGCTTTGGAACAACTGCCTTGTATTTAATAGAAGTAATTACTGAGAAAGATTCTCATATTTAATGTTTGATATTGCTCGATACTGGTGTCTAAAAAAAAAAAAAGAAACTTGAGTTCTTTGGGTATTCCTACTATCCAAACTAAGATCATATTTTTAAAAAATCTAAATTATATAAATTCTTTTGAACTTTATCTGTAAACGACCTCCTTTAAGCTTTGAAACTTTACATTAAACATCTCTAAACTTTTACATTTATGTTGATATTTCATATTATTAGTTTTGTTCATTAGTTATTTATAAATGAATTAAAGTTTAAAATATTTATTTGCATATAACTGAAAGTTTGAGGAGTTTATAATACAAAATAAAGTTTAAAGGTTATTTGTACATATTCTAAGTCAAGGAAACCTTGTGTAATTTTGTCTTTTAAGAATAACAATACTATATCTTAGTATATGAGCTAGTTAAAAAGTTATATTTGATTATAAATATAAAATTTTAATTCAATTTATCTCCTATATTTATTATTTTAAAATAATTTATTTAACTTGTAAACTTATATCTGATATAATATTTGTTATAATTAATTAATTTATATCTTATAACATAGGTTATTTTAAAAAAATTATGTCATATTTGTTATAATTAATTTATCTTACTTCTTTAATCTATTTAAATTATTTAAATAACTCTTATAGTAAAGATCGAAATACCTATATCAAATGATAATATTTCTCCTCCAAGCGCTCTCTCTCTCTCTCTCTGATATGATATAATATTATTTTTTTGGACAATTTTAGAACGGATATTATTTCATATTATAGTATCATATGATAAGATATTATATTACATAGTATCCCACTAACTATCCCCTCTTTGCGCTGCATCTAATTTTATTTTGAAATAATCCATACAACCATAGTATGACCGGAAGGAAACATTACAGATCAAGGCATTATTAGATAATTTAAAAATATTTATGGTGGATAAATTAAAATATCATATATGTATCTCCAACATTAATAATGCATTATATTGCAATTTACAAAGTAGAAAACAGATTAATTAATACCATGAGATCTTTCTGGCCAAAAACGAAAATACCATGAGATCTCCATGAACCGACTCCATACCTGTTGTAAGAATTCTGAATGGACGAAATTGGGCATCATATTTGACTACGAACAAAAGATTATCTTCACTTTCCAACAATAAACCCTACTTGTAAATAATTAATTCTAAGAAAATTCTGCAAATCCATTCCAAATGGAAGATTAAACTAACGAAACGAATATTATATTAAGGCTAAGCTAACATGTTGACTGTAACGTTGTCTTCGGCGATAAAATTGGATCAGATCCTACTGGGTTGTTAGGGTCGTCTTCTTTCACAAGTAAAATATTTATTCATGTGTTTAAAGAAATTAAAAATAAATAAACAGTACAATATAATATTCCGCAACACTGAATTGTTAATATTCATGAGAGATCGTGCCTTTAATATTAAAAAATTAATCAGATACCACCTAGTTTTACTAAAAAAAATATTAATCGCAGGTTTATTTCGGCCCCAAAACAAATCACCGCCTTATAAATTATTATGGGCCTATTTGAGAAACCCCTAAACCTAGGTTTTAAAAGGGCTTCTGGCTCAAACCTCGATTTGAGAAAATTTTAAAACAAACAGCTATATTTATCCATAAGTGCTTTTGGGCTAAACCATAGTTTTGAATAAGCTATTAAAACTAACTTTTGTAATAGTAAAAGAGCATATAGATTATCCAATTACTACATTATCCCTACTTTTTCTTATACCCTCTCTCCTCTCTCATCTCTCTTCTCTACCCTCTCTCATCTTTCTTCTCTTTTCCCTACCCTCTCTCATCTTTCTTCTCTTTTCCCTACCCTCTCCCATCTCTCATACTTTTAATCAAATCATACCCTTTTTAGTAATTTACCAATATAAAAAATCATTCTAAAAATAACTATCAAAACACTTATTTATTCAGAACTACTTTTTTTTATAAGCTCTTCTGTAAAAGCCCTTTTCTATAAGCTGTCTAAAAATTCTATTTTTTTCTTCTATAAATCATTTTTTAAAATCTTATCTAAACACACACTATAACTTATATCTCAATAGAATTTTAATCAACATGAAAAAGAAAATACGTTTATAATGTCATGTCAGGTTGTTTAAATTAAAATTTTACTGAGATAGAAATTATATAGCATATACTGTAGACTCATGTTTAAATTGTCACTTGCACTTCAATATCTCTTGGTGTCTATATATATATCTATCGAAATTCACTGACAAGGCACGTGTGAACGGCTAACTTGGTCTCTATATTCCGTTTTGTTAATCTAATTATTTAGCTACAGCACAAAGAGAGGGTGCATATTATATCACATAATTTAATTGTGAGAGGATATTATATCACATAATTATTAATTAGAATAGTTGCAATTGGGAACGAGTAGTTATGAGGAGGAATCCTGTGAAGCTTCTTGTTAAGTGACATGTGAATGTGTGCGTGTGTCTTCAGAAAACTATTTTTGGGCGTATATCAATTTCAATGCTTAGTTTTATAGAATAGTAAACCAGGGATTTTGAAGCGCCTTAGTTATTTTTGGGTACGAATGAAAAGCGTGGGGTAATCTCACTTAAAGTCAACTAAGTAATATAATATTGAAATTATTGCTCCCGCAACACGTTATTATGGTCCCTAGAAGCATCTTGTAAGTGACGTGAATGTGTGTGTATGTGTGCTCAGAAAAATATTATTTTTCAATGTGAATGTGTGTGTACGTGTATATATATGCATGCATGGCTTTGAGATTTTGAATCAAGTTGTGCTTTTTGCTAATCAAAGAGCATAAGAAAACCCTCTAAAGCTCGTTCTTGATCTTTCTTCTGAGATGGCATTGTCCTCAACTTTTCTCAACCCTTTCGTTACTTCCGTCACTATTAATCCTCACCCTAAGGTAACAACGTCGTACCATTTCCAAAAATGCAACCTTGTTGGTAGTAAAATGTTAACGTTTCTCATGACTGTGTGGTTTAGATCACAAGTGCCGGAAAGGGTTTCAGAGTAAATTGTTTAATCCAAACGGAGCAGACTACGACGAAACCAGCTGTGGTGCAAACTACTAATGAGACTCTTGCTGGTGGTTTGTGATGTGTCTCTTGTGAGTGTGCGCGCGCGCGCGTGTTTGTTTTATATGTTTAATAGCTTTTTTGGTTCTATTTGCAGAAAAAGGGGTCACAGATCCTAGTATGTCTACAGTGTTAGCGGGTTACCATGTTGACTGGGATCCTTTCAAAGCAACCTCTACACCAATTTACCAAACTGCTACTTTCAAAATGGTGACAATTTGATCTATGCATTTAATTCGTATCTCTATTCCATTGATATTATTTTTTATATTGTAATTAATAGTCTTGTATACTTATTTTAATGCAGAAATCTCCAACAGAATTTGGTCCTTATAACTATTCTAGAAGTGCAAATCCTACCCGAAATGCTCTCGAAGAGTTAGTCCTTGATTTTGTCTATATCTATTTCTCCTTTTCATGCATTCTCTTTTATAATTACTTGGCTTTTATTTTGTATTCTCAGCTTATTAGCAGAGCTTGACAAAGCAAAATATGCCTATTGCTTCAGCAGTGGAATGGCTGCTTTGAGTGCTGTTTGTGAAATTCTTTCTCCTGGTGCACTTCCTCTTATCTTAGTCTGTTTCAACTTTGGAACTCAAATGAAACCATGAAAATTAAGCATAATAACTGTGTATTTATAAAATATTTAGTGAGAGACTAATTAATACATGTAAGATCATATATAATGCCTAAGTATACATTATATATATTAAAATCCATCTAAAATTTTATTTTCATTATATAAATATAACAGGGACTAATAATACTTGTGCATATGTTTTTCTCATAGTTTAATTTTCATTGGAGACTATATATTTGTATGCTTAAATCATATTGGTTTTATTGTCATGTACTTATATAATTCCAACGCAGGTGATGAACTCATTACTTTAAAGGATATCTATGGGGGTTCATATAACTTTATTCAAAAACTATTGCAAACAAAGGAAAATATCGTAGTGAAGTAAGTATGATGATGTTACGAAAACAAATTATTGTTGGGATATTGATTCTTAGAAGATGATTATCTGGTTGTAATATTGCTGGCATGGACAGGCCGGTGGATACAACTAATCTAGAGGAGGTGAGAGCTAATATGACGGCTAGGACTAAGTTGGTGTGGCTAGAGAGTCCCAGCAATCCTCTGCTAAGAATATCTGATATCCGAGTAAGCTATTTTCTTTATTATAGGTTGGGTTTGGGAGTGTTTTGCTTTGCTTTTTCTTTGAATAAATATTTATTTCTTCATTAGAAAATTTATTTCATCTTGTTGACTATTTGTGTCCAGGCAATAGCGGAGATAGCTCATCTATATGAGGCTTATCTATTGATTGACAATAGTATAATGTCTCCCGTGTTAAATAATCCATTGGATCTTGGAGCAGGTATTCATATATAAATATATATATATATATTATATATCACACTTGCAAAGATAATGAAGTATACTTAGATTTAACAATTATTAAGATATTTATTTGTTTGTTTTTGGTTTCCAGATATTGTTATGCATTCAGCTACAAAATTTGTTTCTGGAAACAGCAATTGCTTGGGTGGTAGCCTTGCTACGAATAATGATGTGTAGGATCTCTTTATGTCTCTCAAACACTTAAGATATTGAAGATATTGAAATCATACAATTTTGTGTTTCTTAAGGATTTTCCATACAAAACATATAATGAAATTGAGCAGTTTTAAATTGCTGTCTTGTGAAAAATCTTCAAAAAAAAAAAAAAAAAACGAAACTGCACGATTTCATGTGGTAAGTATGTTATTATGTTGTGAACTAGAGTATTTTCTAAGTATTTCTTCTTCTTTTTTTCTATTTTCCATTTTTTATGCTTTTTTATTCAACTAATAATAATGTGGATTTTTGTGGTTTTTCCCCTTTTTTTTTGTTGCCTTTGTTCATCATCCTGTAAAGTCTGGCAGAAAAAATAAAAACTTTTAGAAATACCGTGGGTTGTGGCTTGTCCCCGTTGGACTCTTGGATATGTTTGGAAGGAATCAAAACAATGGATCTACGAGTTAAGGAGAAACAGGTACCTAACAAAATATTATTACATCCCTCATGAAACGTTTCATGTTCTTGATAGATTCAAATCTGTAAATCTAATATCCAACATATTATAATTTTTCAGAGAAATGCACAAGCAATTGCTAATTATCTTGATGACCATCCTAAAATAAAGGTCGTAAACTATCCTGGTCTTCGTGATAATCCTGGATATCATCTGCATAATTCTCAGGTATCATCTTCCTATTGAAACTGAATATTCTTCTGGTTCTTCATTATAACATATTTAACTAATTTAATTAGATTAAAAAAGTTATTTATGTTAGTTAATATGACATATTTTCTCTCTCTAAAATACTCTAATCATCTTCCTTAATTCAATCTTCCTTCCTCTCTTACTTGAATATTATTGAAAGAATATAAGTAAGGGTAATTTGAAAAAAAAGTTGATAAATATAAAAAATAAGTCTTATATTATGACTAAGATTAATTCTTCAATTAGATCATATATTAAAGAGCATAGGAGTATTAATATTTGTTAATATTATGCTTGAAATGATTATATCTACTCATCGAGTTTTGGTTTCGCAGGCAAAGGGGCCAGGATCTGTTATTAGCTTTACAACAGATGATTTGCCATTCTCAAAGCAGATTGTTGAATTGACTAAATACTTTAGCATGACTGTCAGTTTTGGTGAGTATTTAGGAGAATCATGTGTAAATTATTTTTATTTACACATATTTTTTTACTATAAGTATATACTTCTCTAGTCTTATTTATAAATCACTTTCAGTATATTTTATATAGATTAAGAAAGACTTTAAACTTCATTAACCCTATTATAAAATTTAAAACTTTTCAATTTTATCCTTATTTAATATACATTATACCCCAACGGAACAAATCTAAAATAATAATAAATGAAGGCTAAAATTATAATTCATATAAAAAATTTAATGTAACTTATAAATAGGATAAATAATTCCTTCTCTTTCTTCCTTATAAATAGAACTAGAGGAGTACTTATATTATATATCTTATTTAATCAAAATGGTAAGAAGGTAAGGTGTGATAGAGAATCTTGTTGCTAATAGCATGTCAAATTCTGTCTGGTTTACTTTCTGACATTGTGATTTTTCGAGTCGTTGATCATTGTTGGACTAGTATTCCTTTCTCAAAGGTTGTATTAATTAGTTATTGGGATCTATTAATTTATATATATGAAGAAATTTGGTTAAAATTAATTAATGCCATCAAAAGTTAAAAATGACCTCAAAAAACTAATAATTTAAATTATAAGGGAATTATAAACAATAGGGATAAGGATATGAAGGAGTACTAAATTATTAGAGGTTTTAAGGATAACCGTGGTGATAATTTGTTAGTAGTTAGCAATATAATATGGTATTAAAATCGAGTTACTGATCATACTAGTGAACTAGTCTTTTGGTCAATCTCGTCAGAAGTTTTGAATGGATAAATTGGATTGAATTTTATATATTTTCTTTCCTTTATTGAGCCTTGAACAACGCATTTTGAGTTTGATTTTTTTTTTCTTAAAAAAAAATAATCCATTATATTTGTATTTTAATATAGCTTTATTTTGTTAGATTATGTATAGTTTATACATGAATGTATGTATTAATTTTTTTTTATTGAAGGCTATGTTTGGATGGAAAGAAAAGTGAGAGGAAGAAAGGGGGAGTGATACTATAAAAGAAAATTTTTAAATATAGTAAAAATAGTTTACTATTTTTAGAAGTTTTCCTCTTAGTATTTTTTTGATAAATTCCCTCCTAGTATTCTTTTTTCTCTAATTTTCTTCATATCTAAACATAGGGTAAATACTCCTTCCGGTTATTTTTAAAAGCAACAACTACTTAAATCAATCACGTAGATTAAAATATTAGTTAACAGTAATAAATGTGTCAGAAATGTAATTTATTTTCTAAATATATTCTTATTTATGAGGAAGGTGGGTGAGAGATAATGAGTGAAAAAATAGATGAGAGAGAATGAGTATAAGAGTGATATGTAATTGATTGGGGGTAAATATGAAAAAATGTATTAAATATTTAGACAAATACAAATTATTCCTTATATATAGAACCACCCATATGAGAGAGAATATTGTTTATAAAAGTAACTGGAAGGAGAATTGTTGTTATGACCAATCTAACATCGAGTTGACCCAAATTGAACCACTGAGCTTTGAACAAATGCTTTGATCAGTTTATTCACAAGTCCAATTTTTAGTACTTTGGTTTGTAGACATATGTTGGTGTTAGTGATCGTGTTTTCTACAAAATGCTAAACCTTAAATTTTTGTTGTTGTATAGGTGGTGTAGGTTCCGCGATATGCTTGCCTTGGTATTCATCCCATAAAAGTGTCCCAGACTCTGTGAAAAGGGAAATGGGTTTAACTGAAGATCTAGTGCGTGTATCTGTGGGAATTGAGGATATTAATGATCTTATTAAGGATCTAGAGAGGGTACTCTCAATTGGGCCGCTCTAATTTCATACGTCAGTCGTATGGCTTACTTACTTCAAATAATATCATCGATCGAGGACGATGTGTTGATGATTTGGTGGTTCTATTATGTCATGTTCTATTTCTTCTTCTTGATGTGTTTTCTATTTGCATTGTGTCTTCATGTAACAATTTGGAATAATAAAAAGCTTATTAAAGATAAGCATTTTTATCTTCTCACATTGGTTCTTTCTTGCTTAATTTAACGCTTTTGATCAGGTTTTGTGATGATAATTATATAAGGATGATGTGCTTTACCTGATGTTGGGATAAAATTGCCATTTCCCAACAAACCAAAACGTGACTGGCACGAAATGCAAATTAACCTCACTTCGTAAGCCCAACAATTATAATTAACTAATTACAATGAGTCCACTTCATTAATATATCATTATTATCTTTATAATATTTTTACTCAATCTTTTGTATAGCTATTCAACAAAAATCTCTTTTAAATGTTGGAGTTCACAAACATATTTACAACAATTGATTAACTAATTACAACAAAATATGAGACCCTTCTTTCTTAATATATAAATATAAAATTAAAGAATGGTAAAATGAAAGAAATCAAATTTATCGTAAATCCAAATTTACCATGACAACTAAATTAGTTATCCAAGAATAGAAGATCTACTCTACAAGGCAGATGAAGAGGCTTTGTACTTCTCTACTATCTAAAACTCAAATAATTTAATAACTAAATAGTGTCTCATAACATAATTTCTCATTAAAATAGTGAAAATGTACATAAAAATATTGCGTACAAGTCATATCTCAATGAGGGGCTTTTGAATCCATTAAGCATTTAAAATAAATATACACGAATATAGTTTTCCCACACAATACTAAATATGAAATAGATAAACAATATTATTAACAAGTGTATAAAACATATCTTCAAAACTTTTATGAACATGTTTTTAATAACAAAAATAAAAATTTAATAGTAATAATAGGTTAAATTCTCTAAGTTCAAAATAAGAAATTCTTCTTATAAATAAAAAATAATACCAAATTAAAATATTTTTTGAAAACTAAATTTTATTAGAGGAACCAACACAACATGAGCATAGCTCATAGACCACGAATATCCGACATGGTTTAGAGACCATAAATAACTGGCATGGCTTGAAACACCACGAAAAACTGGCGTGGCTTGAAAAACCACGAATATCTGGCGTGGTACATGCGTAGACAAACAATCCACAATGATAAGTAACAATTTGGCATGGTTGAAAGCTACAGAAACAGGCGTGAGTGATCCGTTCACGAGAAACAGGCATGCTGTGTTTGGCCCCTCCATAAATGTTCTCAATTATATAAGAAATCAATTTGTTGAAGTCATAAATATTTGCTCTTACAAAATATATATACATATATAAATTTTATTAATCATTCATAAATCATATTTCAATCTTCATGTCGAAAGCATCACATGTATATATAAATATATCAAAGTAGAAAGGCGACTTAGATCAAATCAGGATTTCAATTAAAATGATCAAGTATTAACTTCTGTTAGAACTATATGTCTTTCAAGTACTCTTATTCACAAAATAAGAACAAATTTAAACATTGAACAAATATCAATATATAATTTCACTATGACTACTTTATAAAGAAGCAATTTAGACCAAGAAAACAGAACCCAAATCCCTTTTTTCTTTTCTTTTCTTTTTTTGTTTACAGCAACCAAGCAATTAATCAAGCACCTATATATGATCATCAAAAGTATAAGTCATAAACAACATCATCCATTATATCTATTCTAATAGCAAAAATGGTTTGTTTAAAGTTTCCTAAATTCCAAAATCAGTTCTATAATACTTAAATCATATCTAGCCACTCCTTATAGCTTCAAATTCTCCTCTCAAGAATATGCATTCCATTTGATAAGCTCTATAAATATTCTTCTTAAAATCAGTCACATTTTTCATATAAAAATGATTTATGAAAAAAAAAAGAGCTTAAGGAAAAGGGTTTTTAGATAAGACAGAAGAGAGAGGTAGAGAAAAGATAAGAGAGAGGAGAGAGGGTAGAAAAGAGAGAGAAAAGAAGAGAGAGGAGAGAGGGTGTAAGAAAAAATAGGGATAAGATAGTAATTGGATAGTCATAAGTTTTTTTATTGTTAAAAATCTAGTTTTAATAGCTTATTTAAAACTATGGTTTTGTCCAAAAGCACTTATGGATAAATATAGCTGTTTGTTTTAAAATTTTCCCAAACTAAGGTTTTGCCGCTTTTAAAACCATGGTTTGGGTTTGGCCCATAATACAGTTACAAATCCAATCTTACACCAGTTACCGAACTTCATACAACTCAAACCAATTACCAATTCAAAGAACAACCATCCTTTCCATAAAAGATACATTCAGTACACAATAAAAGAATAGAAGCATTTCGGAAATTAGAGGAAAAAGCTAATCATACATACTCGACATAACAAAAGTACGTGAGAAGAAGAGAAGTGAAGATAACGTTCTACCAACACCGCGAAACAGAGAAAGAGGAAATGCAGAAGCGGAGCTCCGACATACCCACATCATAGCGACGGAAGAAGATAACAATAACACCGAGCAAGGAGGTGGAGACAACCGGGCAATTATAGAAACCTTCCTCCCTATTTCTATTATAGAAGGCGTCATCTGAATGGGTGAAAGAGAAAGAAGCAAAATCTGGCAATGTTGAGTAGAGAAGGAAGAAGCCTGGCCGACAGAGACGCACACCGGCGACGGACTGAAGTATGAAGAACGATGAAGAGGATGAAGAATGAAGATGACGATCGGCGAGCAATTATTTCCCCCTCCTCTCCAAGGCTCCACAAAATTTCCTTTCTTGTTCTTTTTTGTTCGCTTCAGTCGGGGTAGAGGATAAAAAAAAAACTGATGTTAAATTCATTTTTTTATCTCTCTTTTTTGTTACAGAAGGGCATAATGGTAATAATGAGGTGTTAAGACAATAAAAATTACTCCCACTAAAGTCACTAGTTTACCTATGTTAAAAATCTACAATGAATGTATAAAATATAAAATAGGAATTAAATAATTATTCTATTTTATTTTCAGGGCCATTACAATAATCCATATAATGTGTGGACATTTAGCACATGTAACAAGAATATTGTGCTCTTAATTTGCTTAAATACAAAAACCAGGAAATTACTATTTAACAAAGTTCAATAATGATTATAAAACTCCTTTTATTAAAATCAAACATAATGTCTAGAAATTAAATGTGCGTGTCAATGAATAAATTGGACTCAACTTGTCTCCATATCCATCTTCAGGCGAAACTTATTTATTGTCTTTTTAGAATCGTTAATTAATTTCACTACATATTAAGTGTTTACTACTTGAATGTTTAAATTATTATGACGGGGAAACGTATGATTCAAAATCTTAAATAGAAGATATTCCTAATGAATTCTTAAAAGTTTATTAAACTTTATAATTATTATTTCTGAAAAATATATCAACAAAAGTTTTGGTTAGAAGTTTTAAGTTTACAATATCTAATGCAAACAGAAAAATATAAGAGTTTTGATTATAACACATTTTACACAAATGAATACACCCACACTTCTAATATAAAGTTGGTGCGGTTAACTATAAATTTTGCATCAATGACAAAAAAACGAATAAATAAATATTTTCTAATACATTTTTAATATTCAAACATATTTTGTCTGATATAGGGTGCGTGAGAGTCAAGCAAGGATTACAGTAGGAAGGGAGGTGTGGACATTAGCTGTTTGGTACAAGGATTTTGTTAGAAGGTTGAATTAGTTAGGTGATTAGTGTTAATCACTTGGTTACTAGATGACCCTAAGTCTATATAAAGGGTCCTAGTCTATTGGTTAATTGTGTGGGATAGTGAGATCCTCACCATAGTGAGAGAGAGGGTAACTTGGGTCTCTCTCCACAAAATCTCATAGGGTTATGGGATTAGTTTATCTCTCTCAAGTGAGGGTAGGTTAGAATGTAAACCCAAGTGGGTTACCATGATTGTATGAGCATGTTGCTCTTAATAATACATATGATTCTTCATCTTTCTTCTCATTATTTCTCTCTAATATTGTTAACATGGTATCAAAGCAGGTTTATTAGGCCAAATGGTAAAAGTTCAATTCTTGAATTCTTGCCCTAGTTGGTGAAGCCCAGTGCAGATTCTTGTTTCAATGCTGCTGTTTTGCTCCTAGCTTCTTGATCAGCCACCGCAAGCCACAAACGATGCCGTTGCCAAATTGTAAAGTTTCATTATTGCTTCATTCTTTCATCCAAAATGTCGCTCAAATATGCTGCTCCGATTCCTCGTCAAAATCTATTCAGTGCGCGCCGCCGCAAGCTATCTCTCCGTCGCAAGGTTGCTGTCGTTGGAAAAATGGAAAAAGATTCCGGGCGCAAGATCCATTAGAAGGCCGAATAGGGCGTTTCAAAGCTCCAATAACCATTCATGCATGATGATCGGGACCTATCTTGGATTCTGTGCCGGTGCACCTTCGCGTTCCCTGAGACTTCCGTTACTCGAATTCAACCACGTGCTTCTTGTTCCTCAAGAATCACAAGCGTCGGTAATTGGAAGCAATAATCAAGAAACAGAGGAGGAGGAGGAGCCCTGAGAGCGGCTAATTCTGATGGCGGAGGCTCGTATCTTGATATGTGGAAGAAGGCTGTGGATAAGGAGAGAAAGACCACCTGCAGTCGGCGAAGAATCCTCCTTTGAGACTTCATTTTCTAATAAATTTCTCAGTCGGCTCAACCCTTTCATTAGTTCTCCAAGACCAACAGCCTCCTCTTTAACAGCCTTGTTTTCAGTTATTTCATCGCTTAAGGTGTCGGTCCGATCATTATGAAGACTTTCCATTAAGAAGTCATCACTTTGAGGCTTACTACAGTCAGTCCCAGGACACTCCGAAACCTGGTCATCAACAACTAGCAGAAGCTGTTAATGCCTCAATGCTGTGGCCTCTGATAAATACATCCAACGGCAACCCAAGGTTCTGGGGGAATCAGTTGGTTCAATGTTAGGGCGTGATTTTGGAAGCATTGATTCAGAGAGCCAGGGATTACAAGAAAGAATATGGAGATTCATTTGTGTCAGTTGAACACTTGGTTCTTGGGATTACCCAAGATCAACGATTTGGAAAGCAACTGTTTAGAGATTTTCAAATATCTCTGCAAGCTCTAAAATCTGCGATAGAGTCCATAAGGGGACGTCAGTCAGTTATTGACCAAGATCCTGAAGGGAAGTATGAAGCCTTGGAAAAATATGGGAAGGATTTGACAGCAATGGCTAAAGCTGGCAAGCTTGACCCAGTCATAGGAAGAGATGATGAAATACGTAGGTGCATTCAGATTCTCTCTAGAAGAACAAAGAATAATCCTGTGCTAAGTGGTGAGCCTGGTGTTGGAAAGACTGCAATTTCTGAAGGACTTGCACAGAGAATTGTTCAAGGAGATGTGCCTCAAGCTTTAATGAATCGTAAGCTTATATCTCTTGACATGGGTGCACTTATTGCTGGAGCAAAGTAATGTGGAGAATTTGAGGATAGAAAGTTTTTGAAGAAATTTTCATATTGTATATGTAAAATAAAAATAGTTTGGTTTAATTCACCTTATTCCCTTATGTTGTGTTGGCAAGTTGAACACCTAGAGTTAAGGGGTGTCAACTTGAGCGGGGGTGTTAGAAGGTTGAATTAGTTAGGTGATTAGTGTTAATCACTTGGTTACTAGATGACCCTAAGTCTATATAAAGGGTCCTAGTCTATTGGTTAATTGTGTGGGATAGTGAGATCCTCACCATAGTGAGAGAGAGGGTAGGAGAGAGAAGGGAAAATTCTTATAAGTAGGATTTAAAAACAATTGGAGAAGGGGTGTTATAAAATTTTAATAAAAAGAATATGTAAAATAAAAGAGTAGTAAAAATTAATTAAAAAACCTACTTTCCAATTTTTTAAAATCTAACTTATAAAAATTTACTTTCCCCTCCCCTTCAAATCCTTTATGCCAAACAGTACTTCTAAAAAATTTCTTTCATTTTGCTGATTTGTGTCCAGGCAAATATCAGACATAGCTCATGCATATGTGCTATTGTATTTATTGACAATAGGATAATGTCTCCTGTGTTAAGTAAGCCATTGGACTTTGGAGCAGGTATTCATATCACTCTTGCAAAGATAATGGATTATATATACTTGGACTTAACAACTTATAGTGATACTTACTTTTTTGTTTCCAGATATTGCTATGCATAAAGCAACAAAATTTATTTCTCGAAACTGCAATTGCTTAGCTGGTAGCCCTGCTATGAATGATAAACAGCAGGAGCTCTTTTTTCTTTGTGTCTCAAACACTTTAATATATTGATTTCCTTTTCTTTTGATAATTGGTTTATAGATAAAATGAGAGAAACTTGGTATCTTGCAGTCATGAAACCATACAATTTTGTGTTTCTTAAGGATTTTCCATGGAAAAAATCTCATGAAATAGTGTAATTTTAAACTGGTTTCCTTTAAAAAATCTTAACAAATATGAAACTGCATGCGCATGGTCTTATAACTGTTAGATACATGTCTTTCTTTTCTTCTTTCTTTTTTGTATAAGTCAATGATCAAAAGATTAAAATGAGGAGAATTAGATGTTAGGGAATTAGAGGCTCCAAAACCCATTGTTCATGTGGTAATTAAGTACGTTATTGTGTTGTGAACTATTTTCTATTGTATTTTTTTCTTTATAGTTTCCATTTTTTATATTATTTTATTCAACTAATAATGTGGATCTTTGTCTTTTCCCTCTACTTGTTTTCTTTTGTTTGCCTCCATCTTGTAAAGGTTGGCAGAGAAAAATAAAATCTTGTAGAAATGCAACGGGTTGTGGCTGCCTCCATTTGACTCTTGGATATGTTTGGAAGGAATAAAAAAATGGAGCTGCGAGTTGAGAAGAAACAGGTTCCTAACAAAATATGTCTATTTTCCTTCTAATTTATACAACTTGAGTGTGTGTGCGTAGTTACAAATTTAAATAAAGAAATTTTATAGAGAAACTTGTTAATGTTACGAACTAACGGTTTAATTTTTGTTTGTTTATAATCATTTTCATGCTTATCTATCCTAATTTTATTCAATAGAATAATATGGTTAATTTTTTTAGGATAAAAATATAATCTTTAATATTCTGATTTTAAAATATGAAAATATTATATTAACCATACTTTGTTTTCTTTATACTATTGAGTATTGACTTGATCATATTACCAGGTATCCAGTTTTGGCTTCATAGCTGCACCCTCCCAATATAGGTATCTCATATAGGAATCGAATTCGATACCCAAATGGATATAATTATCCTTTTACTACTAGATCAACTCTATATTGATTAAGCATACATTTGTTAGCACTATTTAAATTTATTGAGTTAATATTTCTTTTTATGAGATTAACAATATTAAGATTAAGGAAATTAAAATACATTTTATATAAATTTCTTCTTTTCTATATAATAGGATATTATATTAATTACATGTATCCCCTTGCTCTTTGTGCTTCAGCTAATTAATTAAATTAACAAAACGGAATATTATATTAAGCCTAAGCTGTCTCGTTCACTGTTCACCAAAATATTAATATTTACGAAGGTAATGGGGTCTTCGGCGCTAAAATTGGATCACATCCATCCGCGTGTTTAAAATTGGATCACTATTAATTTAATAGTTTAAATAAATTCAAGGATGTAAACTTAAATCGTGAACTTAAATTGTAAATTTATAAAATTT
Source organism: Leucaena leucocephala (assembly GCA_037074615.1). Taxonomy (NCBI): domain Eukaryota; kingdom Viridiplantae; phylum Streptophyta; class Magnoliopsida; order Fabales; family Fabaceae; genus Leucaena; species Leucaena leucocephala. Next base: position 13,944,364 of record CM073537.1, read on the forward strand.
ATTTTTATTAATAAATAACTATTAAAAGTAAATTATTAAATAATTAAAATATAAAAATGATAACAATTTGGTTTAAATATATTTTAAAATTAAATAATTGAAATTAAATCTATCAACATTTATATTTTATCATACAAAATAAAGAAATATTTATGAAGTTTATATATGAAGTTATAGTTAAATTCAAAAAATTAGCGCGAGTTAAAAACGTAAAAATGATAAACTTGGTAAGTGGGTTTACAATTTTAATCGAGTTTATAGCTAGTACAAATTTAAATAGAATTAATATGATTTTATAAGTTAAAAATAAAAAATGGTAAATTTGATGAGTCAATTTGCGAGTTCCACAGTAATATAGTATAGTATCTTATGATAGGATTTTTTTTTTATAATACATAAGATAGGATATTATATTATATCTCCAACCTCTTTGTGCTGCCGCTATTTTATTTTAATTTTTTTATAATCCACGAAATTGCAACCATACTATAACCGGAAGGAAACATTACAGATGAAGGCATTAGATATACTAAAATATTTACAGTGGATAAATTAAAATATCTAATATCTCTCTCCAGCATTAATAATGCATGGCAAAGTAGAAAACAGATTAGTTAATACACTGAGATATCCATGAACGGACTCCGGACCTGTTGGGAGCATTATGAATGGACGAAATTGGGCATCACATTTGACTACTAACAAAAGATTATATTCACTTTTCAAACGGAAGATTAAGGGATATTTCCTGTGAGGGATTTGAAGGAAATGGAAGGGAAAATTTTTATGAGTTGAATTTAAAAAAAAAAATGGAAGTGGGGTTATAAAATCTTAATATCAAAGAATATGTAAGATAAAAGAATAAATAAAATTAACTAAAAGCTTTTAACTACATTTCGTCAATTTTTTTAAAATCTAACTTATAAAATTTTGCCTTCCGTCCTAATTCCTCGTACCAAACAACCCATAAATTAACAAAACAAAATACTATAGAGAAAATTATTTTCTAGGTACCTATATAATTTTTTTATTAAATATTTTAATTTTATTTTTTTAGCACCATTAGCTTTTGTCTAGGGCTAACGATATTGATATAGTAAAATTAAAAGATTTAATAAAAAGATAAAATAATATAGGGACCAAATTAAAATTTTAAAAAAGTACAAGTACCTGTTAAATGATTTTCAAATATATTATATTAAGGCCTTTGGCCATAAAATTGGATCAGATCCGATTCTCTCCCACGTGAAATAGGGCCTGTTTTACTGTTCAAAAGTTAGTTTCAATAGCTTATTCAAAATCATGGTTTTAAACCATAATTTTGTCCAAAAGCCCTTTTAAAACCATGGTTTGGTCCTTTACCAAACAGGCCCATATTCATTGATGTGTTTAATATAAGTTGTAATTTTGCCCCAAAAAAGAGTCATTCATGTGTTTTAAAAAATAACTTTATTTCAAGCTGATTAAAATTATACCGAGGTAGAAATATATAGTATAGACTCGTGTTTAAATTAACTTGCATTGCACCTCAATGTTTTTAGTGTGTGTGTATATATATATATATCTCTTTCGTAATTCACTGACAAGGTACTTGTGAACGGCTAACTTGGTCTTAATAAACCGTTTTGTTAATCTAATTAATTAGCTACAGAACAAACTTATTACCAACTTGTGAACGAGTAGCTAAGGAGGAATCTTGTTTGTCTCCTCTCTTCTATTAAATTACCAACTTATCCTCATTTGGATATATTTTTCACTCAAAAAAAAAAAATTACCAACTTGTACCTAGGCGAGCTCATATATATATATATATATATATATATATATATATAGGGTCTGTTTGGATAGGATTTTAAAAAAGGACTTATGAAAAAAAGGGCTTATGGACAGCTTATGAAAAAGGGTTTTTAGAGAAGAGTTTATGAAAAAAAAATAGTTTTGAATAAATAAATGTTTGGATAGTTATTTTTAGAATGACTTTTTATATTAGTAAATTACCAAAAAGGGTATGATTTGATTTAAAGTAAGAAAGAGGAGAGAGGTAGAGAAGAGAGAAGAGAGAGGAGAGAGGGTAGAGAGGAGAAAGGAGAGAGGGTGTAAGAAAAAGTAAGAGAGAGGAAAGATGGTGTAAGAAAAAGTAGGAGAGAGGAGAGAAGGTGTAAGAAAAAGTAGGGGTAAGATAGTAATTGGATAGTCCATAAGCTCTTTTACTGTTGAAAAAGCTAGTTTTAATAGTTTATTCAAAACCATGGTTTTAAACCATGGTTTTGCCCAAAAACACCTATGGACAAATATGGCTGTTTGTTTTAAAAAAATTTTAAATCAAGGTTTTGCCCAAAAGAGCTTCTAAAACCATGGTTTTTGGTGTATTCAAACACACCTTTATATATTTATATATAGAAACTTTAGGCTCATTAAGATATGTGTCATATATGTGTCATGTGTCAAATAAACTTTCATATCATTGTGGTGATTTCACCTCTCATTAACGTTCAAATTATTTATTAAATTAATTTCTATGTAGTATAAAAGTCAACTTAAGTCATATTTTTTTACGTAGAATCAATTTGTGACATAACTCTAGATTAAAATAAGTGTGAGAATGAGAAGTAATATAAAAGAAATTGATTAGTAAGTTTTAAAAAGTGAAAGGAGATAATAACAAAAATAAAATAAAATAAAAGTAATAGTATAGAAGGATAATACCAATAAGATGAGCGCTCTCGAGGATTGATGCGTGACTATTATCGTTCAATAATATAATCGAGTTATAATAATTATATATGTTAAATCCTATCAAGCAGGACCCTAGACAATCGTCATTGTTATAATCAAACAATTCACAAATATACCTAAATGTAGCATACAATTGCACCAAGGATGATTATTTAAAAACTCCACTTAGTATATGATAAATTAAACAATAAATAATTTGTTCATCTAATATGGATATCAACTGAAAATCCTATAACTAAACATATGAACCCAATATGAATAATTATAAGATGAAACTAAAGATATTAAATAAAGAACACTAAATCATAAATTGAAATAATAAATCACAAGAGTTTGATCACATAAGAGTCTCAACCGAAACACTTGATCTAACATATACAAATTTTAAAACCTAAACTTAAGAAATTATAAACTTGCATAAAGGAAAAAAGGTCAAATCATAAAATTATTTAATTACTACTCTAAAACGTAGGAACTCAAGCTACTACATCTCTCCTTAAGAACTTAGAAAGAATATGATGTAATTGTGGAAAAGATGAAGAAGATGATTGTGATTGTGGTGATGATTAGTGTCTAATGGAGGAGCTTTGGGTCCTTTATATAGCCTTAGGCTATGGCTTTGGTGTCTTCTTTGTTGATGTGACTCTTCATTTATTGGATCTTAAAAAATGATGATTTATCCTTGATTTATCTTTCATAATCTTCTATTATCTCCAAGCTATCATCTTTTCTAATATCTCCAAAGATAATCATTTTAACTCAATATCCTAAAAATAATTCAAATAAAAAGTAATAGGATAAATGAGATAAAACAATTCATAAGAAAATAGGAAAATATGACACCCTTATCTAGTAATCTTTAATTATATTCAAATATTGGATATTGATTAATTATTTTTGAATTAATTTAAATGATATTGAATTAATATAATATTATATTATATTAAAGGAATGAATTAATATAATAAATAATATTATTAGAGGTATTTTGATTTCCTAATTAGATATTATAATTTTCTCTTTCAATTTGACAATTCCTCAATTAACATTCCTCATATAATATAATTGTATAGTAGTTGATGTGGGTCCTAGTCATCATTTTTTTTTTCAATTTTATGAAATACATAAAAGCAAAATACCTTCATGTAAATCAATTTAATTAAGAGAAATAATAAAATCAATAAAACACAAGAAAATAACATTTTTAATCATTTAATTTATATAATCAATTAAAGAATAAGGTGAGCAAAACTACTAAAATAATACCTATTAAACATTATAAAATCCCTAAAATAAATAGGAAATAATATGATAAAATATGGATTGATCAAATTCCCATACACTTAAACCTTTGAATATGGATTGATCAAATTCCCACACACTTAAACCTTTGTACTCCTGGGCATAGCTTTGAAAAATATCCTAATAAACAACTAAAAATAAGTAGAGGAGTTAATCAAGTTCTAACCCAAGAGTAATAATACAATCAATCAAATCCTTTAAGTTAACGATAGTCACAGAATAATAAATATAATAAGAACAATCTCTATGAACACACTAAGATAGAGGAATATGATAGAAGAGAGTACACTCAGAGATATATCTATTTCACTCATCTCACCTTTTATTGGGGTTCTTTCACTAAAACCTGCCTATACTAGCCTCTACTATAAGCTTATAATAGTTCTAAGTCTCTGTTGTCAGTTATATGTGCATTCTTTAATGAAGATGTCTTTATGAGATTGTAATGATGGAGAAAGATCACGTGGAATAGAAAGTGAAAATAGAAAGTAATAATATGCATGAATAAAGAATATTTAGCATGTAATCATATTATAAAAGATGTATATGTGATAGCTGTTCTAATAAGAGCTAATAAGGGTGTCTTCTTTCTTTCTTTTTTCTTTTTTTGTTTCCTATGTTTATCTTTGTTTCTTTTCTTCTTCTTTTTTGTACCTTGTATATAAGGGATGTAGCACAATATCACAATAATAATTTTTTGACATGAATAATAAATGTTATTTGAAAAGATGTTCAAGCATATATGACTTTCTATAAAAGTGATAGATAAAGAAAAGTGATGGATTTAAAGGGGTGACTACGGATATAATGTATAATGGGCTTATGTTTGGGATAAAAGGAATTTAGAATATAATAGCCTCAACCATTTTAAAGAGTTGCACATGAGTTAGAAAGCAAATAAAAGAACTAAGACCAGTTCTGAAGAAAAACTAGTGTAGGAGGCACTCGCTCAATTTATGAATTTCAGGCCGAGTATTCTTCCAACAGGGCTATTTCTCTCCTTTCCTTTTCACAGAGCCTTAGTGAAGACTTCAACTATTCTCAATACATTGCATTGCTTGTTTCTAGGATAACTTTCAAAATATTGACTAACTGAACTATAACAATCAACAATGGAATTGAAAGATTTATATATGTGTCAGTGCAATCAAGATGATATTTTAATTTAAAACAGGAGTGTTCAGAAGCATAAGTGTGGAGAAATCTTGAAAAATATGCATTTTCAAGAGCTCAATCAAACAGTCAATTAAACTCATTCCCTCCCATACACTTAAACCACGTGTTATTCTCAAAGCAGTACTAAAGCATATATAAAAGGGAGAAAGAAAGATGGTTAAAGAGTCATGTGCTAAAGGAAAAATGTATTCAAAGAAAAACTAACCTAAAACTAAGAAATTCTTAAAATGCAACCTATTATAGGAAATTGTTAAAAGACATAAAGCAAAAGAATCTAAATTATTCTATATTTTACTACTGGGATTATCTATCCTCACACTTATCTCAAACAATAAAACTCAGGATGTATAGAAAGATAAGATAAGGATAGAGACAACCTGGTGCTTTTATTCTGCTTGAGGGTCTTAAAATTGTAATTCTCATTTGTGGTGAGGAACGTAAGTATAACTTCTCTACACATCTTTCTCTAGTTATTTGGGGTGGTAGCTCGGGGTCAATTTATGGAGGTTCTATAATATAAGGAATATGGTGATCACTATACAATTCTCCTAAGTAAGATACCTGCAAGAGATTCAACAAACCACAAGCAGCACATTTTCTAACTCCAAGTATGGGACAAGAATCAAAATACTTGAAGTCATGGAAAGCCTTCAACCGTGCGAGGTTAATAATCAAAACACCATATATAAGAACTCTATAAGATATATAAGAACACAAATATTTCTCACATCTAATAAAATCAATTAAGACTCATTTCAGTAAGAGTCTTGACTTCAATATGAAGAATTAGAATATAATCATCAGTGATTATTTCTTTATCAGGTGGCAAATCACATGATAATATCTCATCCTTATCAGCACCTTCATTTTCATCATCCTAAATGATAGGCATGATTTGTAATGGTTTAGGCTTAGTCTTATGCCTCATTTTCTTTGTTCTGACATTTTGTAGTGTCAGAGGGACTTTCTTGAATGTTGTAGTAGCCTTTACTTCATCATGTGATTCCTTGGGTCTTGACAATACAACAAAAATATCTTACTCAAGCTTTTTAGTACTATTAGAAATTCGAGGAATGCCATCATGTTCATACAATATTGCTAGCTTTCTAGATAATTCAATACAATTCATGCAAAGTGAACCATCACTACATATACATGAAAAGAATGTATGTGAGGTATCATTATTAGCATTTCTTTTAAGAATTTTATTGTCCTTATGGTCATGCAAAGGGGGAGAAGGAGCTTCAAAAAATTGGACTCTTGGATATGTTTGGAAGGAATCAAATCAATGGCCTTGCGAGTTGAGGAAAAACAGGTAAGTTGAGAGCAATTCCTTTGATAGCTATAAATTAATATAAAAAAAGTTATAGAGAAACTTATTAATTATTAATGTTAAAAACTACTGGTCTAATAATACAATTTTTGTTTGTACATAATCCTTTTCATGCTTATCTATCCTAATTTTATTCAAAAGATAATTTTCCTTAAATTTTCACATCCTTGTTGAATTATTATAAAACTATACAAAATGGTTTGCATAGACTAATGAATTTTGAATGATGTTTTAAATAGTTGTGCTTTCCAAAATTAGATTATTACTATTTCTACAGCTAATCTTTCGATTTAACATTTCAGTTCTATAAGTAACTCCTTTATAGTGGCATTATTTATTTCTACAAAAATAAGCCAGTGACTTAGAGCCAACATATAATATTTTGCAGAAATTATTGCTCATTATCTTATCTCCCATCCTAAAATAAAGGATGTAAACTTTCCTCGTCAATATGACCTGCATGAACGTCAGGTATATTTGAATATATATATGCTTAAATGATTTTATTCATTTATCGAGTTCCTGTTTCTTAGGCAAGAGGGTCAAGATCTGGGATTAACTTTACAAGAGGCTCGTTACCCCTCTCAAAGCAGATTGTTGAAAAGACTAAACTCTTTAGTATGACGGTCAGTTTTGGCATATATTTTGGGGAATATACATTGTCATGTAAATTGTTATAATTTATATATATTTCTTTATTTTGAAAGTTATATACTTATATATCATAATTAATGAAAATGGTAAGATAAATTTAGTAGTTAGCATGTCAAATTCTGTATGGTTTCCTTTTTGACCTCATGATTTTTCTAGTCATTAATCATTATTGGTATAGTATTCCTTTCTTTGAGGTTGTATTGATTATGAAGGTCTATTAATAACTTTATATAGATGAAGAAATTTGGTTAAAATTAATTAATGACATCAAAATTTAAAAAAAAAATTACCCCAAAAAGTTTGTTTGTGAGAGGATGTTATTTGATCAGTTACAAGATTGTTTGGTTTGGGAATATCAAAGTAACAGATATTTAGAGGAAAACACTAATAATTTAGATAATAAGGGTATCATAAACCCCAGGATAAGAATCAGAAGGAGTAATAAATCATTAGAGGTTTTCAGGGATGACTACGGTGACAATTTATTAGTAGTTGGCCGTATGATATTAAAATCTAACTTAGGTTGATTAGTCAAACCAATGAATTAGTGAGATAATCTTTTGATTGATCTAATCAAGAGTTTTAGACAGATCAACTGAATTAAATTTTATATATTTTTCCCCTTATTGAACCTAAAACAAGGTGTTTTGATTTAAAAAAATAATAATCTATCATATTTAAGTTTTAATAACTCAATTTTATTGTTTATACATGAATATATGAATTAATATCCTTTTTATTAGAATACTATTTTAATTATGACCTGTCTAACTTCAGTTTAAACTACTAACCTTTGAATCATTCTCTCAATAAGTTGATTCACCAAGCCGCGTTTTCAGTACCATGGGAGTGTTTTCGAACAAAATACTAAGCCTTAAATTTTGTTGTTGCATAGGTGGCCGGGGTAGGTTCTGCAATATACTTGCCTTGGTATTCATCCCATGGGAGCGTCCCTGAGCCAGTGAAAAGAAGAATGGGTTTAACTGAAGATCTTATGCGTATTTCTGTAGGAATTGAGGATGTTAAGGATGTTATTAGAGATATAGAAAACACACTCATAAATGTGCCGCCCTAATTTCATATGTCAGACGTACGACTGGCTTTCAAATAATATGATCAAGGACTATGTTGATACTTTGGTACTTCTATTATGGGGAGCGGATCCTCTCACCGCTTCCTTCAAAATCTCTCAGAATTATGCCGTTACTTTCTTGCCTCCTTCTTTTTGTCTTATCTTATAAAATTTTTTTTTTTTTAAAAACCACTTTTTTTTTTTTTTAAAAAAAGCGTTTTTTAAAAAACACTTTAAAAAGGTGTTTTTAAAAAAAATTAAAAAACACTTTTTTAAAAGTGGTTTTAAAAAAAATATTTAAAAGAGGGGCAAGCGGATGGATATATAGGGGAGAAAGGAGGCAAGAAGGCAGGGAGCAAGCATGATTCTAAGGGATACTGAGAGAAGCGGATTCTGAGAGGATCCGCTTCCTTCTATTATATCATGTTTTATTTATTTTGATCTTGATCTATTTTCTATTTGCATTGTATCTTGCAGTAACAATGTGGAATAATAATAAGCTTATTAAAGATAAGCATTTTTATTATTTGACATTGGCGTCTTTATTATTTACCTTTTTCCTTTGCTTGATTTAATGCCTTTAATTTTGTCCTTTATAATTTGGCTTAAATACATAAAATTCTCCTTAATTTTAAGTCATTTACACTTAACTTCCTTGACCTTTAAAAATTTAAATTAAAGACCATAATATTTCACATTTTGATTACCAAACCCCTATAGTTAAAGTTAACGGTTTTTGTCATATCATAATTTTTATCTTTTTTATCATATACCACATAATTTAAAAAATAATACTTGACAATTTACATATAATTTTAAGTAGTTTATATTTTTTTATTTAAACAAGTCAAATAAATATTTTAAATATGTTTTAAGTATTTAAAAATAATTTAAATTACATATCAAGTGTCAAGTGTTATTGAAATATTTTATATTCTATAAATGTTTTCTTTTAAGTATTTAAAAAAATTAAAATTATATGTCAAGTGTCTAATATTATTTTTTAAATGACGTAATATATAATAAAAATAAAAAACTTATGACATGACAAAATTAGTTAACAATAATTTTAATAGTAGGGCCTTGGTAATCAAAATATAAAATATTAAGATTTTTAATTTAAAGGTTTGAAGGTTATGTGCAACATACCTAAAATTCAATGGGGTTTTATGTATTTTAGACTTGAGGTTCTTTCTGTGTCATTTTCTCTAAATAAAATGTGCTCGTCAATGAATAATATGAGCTCAAGAGGGGTCATCTTCAGGCGAAAACTTATTTATTGTCTTTTTAGAGTCGTAAATAGAAGATATTTCTAATGAATACTTAAAGGTTTTATTTTTGAAAAAAATATCAACAAAAGTTTTATTTAGAAGTACTAAATTTACAATATCTAATGAAAACAGAAAAATATAAGAGTTTTGATTATAACACATTCTACACAAATGATAAAAATATGAATGAATAAATATTGTCTAAGATATTTTTAATATTCAAACATTGTCAAAGAAGGACTATAGTAGAAAGGCCCTATCCTACCCATATATATTAATTTAAATTTTTTAGTTCCATATTATATAAATTAATTTAGTCCCTAATCTATTGTTTAATATGCGTATAAAAAACTGGTATAATGATTTACCATGATATCCAGTATTTATTTAAGAAAATGATATAATAATATTTTTTATTTCTAATTATATTTTAAAAAAATTAAATTGACAAATTTTAATTTTTGAATAAAAACTGCTTTTGCAGAAACATACTTAAGAGAATATTTGGATTAGATTGTGTAGAATAGATTTTAGAAAATAGATTTTTGGTAGAATAGGTGTATGTTTTGATTGGACACAAAACTATAGTTTTGTGTTTAAAATCTTGGTTTTGGATAAAATAATTCAAACACCCCATATTTTTCACAATCAATTTTTTACGGAAACTAATAAACTATCTAAATACTAAGTTTTTTCTTACGATCAATTTTTTACTAAAATCAATGAATTATCCAAATAGTAATTTTTATCCACAATCTATTTTTTTTTCACCAAAACTATATTTTTTGTATAAGCTAGGGGAATAACTTCTAACTGATGTGTTTGGATTAACTTTTGGATGATAGATTTTTAGAAAACATTAGATTTTGAGTAGAATATATTTTATGAAAAATCTATTTTTTATTATTGTGTTTGGATTAGATTTTACAAAAAAAATTGATTCTTAGAAGTGGTTCCCTTAGCTTTTTTAAAACCACAGTTTTGGATGAAAAATTGATTGTAGGAAAAAATTAGTGTTTGGATAGTTTATTGGTTTTGGTAAAAAATTAATTGTGGGAAAAATTAGTGTTTTGGTATTTTGTTGGTTTTCGTAAAAAATTGATTATGTGAAAAAAATTAACATTTGGATATTTTATTAGTTTTTCTAAAAAATTGATTGTGAAAAATGTGGGGTGTTTGGATTATTTGATCCAAAACCATAGTTTGGATTAAAAAATATTTTTTTACAAAAATCTATTCTATTCAAAATTATTTTTCTAAAATCTATTCTCCCCATATTCTATTATTCAAAATCTATTATACCTAAAATCTATTTTTTAGAATATATTCTACCCTGAATATATTCTCTAGAATCTAATCCAAACATACCCTATATATTAAAAAAATAGATTTTGATAAAATAGATTTTTGAAGAATAGATTTTTGAATAGAATAGAGTTTAGTAGAATAAATTTTGGGTAAAATAGATTTTAGAAGAATAGATTTTTATGAAAATATTATTTTTTAATTCAAACTGTGATTTTGGATTAAATAATCCAAACACTCCATATTTTCTACAATCAAATTTTTACAAAAACCAATAAACTATTTAAATACTATTTTTTCCCACAATATATTTTTTACCAAATCAATAAACTATCAAAACACTAATTTTTTTCCACTATAAATTTTTTACCAAAATCAATAAAATATCCAAATATTAAGTGTGTTTGGATTAGATTATGGAGTATATATTAAGATTCTAGAGAATAGATTTTTGGTATAATAGACTTTAAAAGAATAGGTTTTTGGGTAGAATAGATTTTGAGTAAAATAGATTTTGATAAAAAATTATTTTTTAATCCAAACTATGGTTTTAGATCAAATAATCCAAACACCCCACATTTCCCACAATATTTTTTTTTTACGAAAACTAATAAACTATCTAAACACTAATTTTTCCCTCAATCAATTTTTAACCAAAACCAATAAACTATCGAAACATTAACTTTTTCCCATAATCAATTTTTCACTAAAACTAATAAATTATCTAAACACCAATTTTTTTTCCACAATATATTTTTCTACCAAAATTATGGTGTTAGAAAAGTTAGGTGGAACCACTTCTAACAATCAATATAATTTTTTTACAAAATTTATTCTTCAAAAGCTAATCCAAACACACCAATAAAAAATAGCTTTTTCACAAAATCTATTCTCCCATAAAACATATATTCGCCAAAAGCTAATTCAAGCATATTAGTTAGAAGTTGTTCCCCCTAACTTATACTAAAACCATAGTTTTGGTAAAAAAAAAATAGTTTGTGGATAAAAATTATTGTTTGAACAGTTCATTGATTTTGGTAAAAAATTGATTATAGCAAAAAATTAATATTTGGATAATTTATTGATTTTTGTGAGGAAAAAAATTAGTGTTTAGATAGTTTATTAATTTTCATAAAAAATTGATTGTGAAAAATATGGGGTGTTTGGATTATTTGATCTAAAAGCATGGAACCATAATTTTGGAAACAAAACAAACACACTGATTTATTCCCACAATATATTTTTCTATCAAAACCATGGTTTTAAAAAATGTAGGGGTAACTACTTCTAATAATCAACTTTTTATAAAATCTATTCTCTAGAAGTCAATTCAAATATACCAATAAAAAATAGATTTTTCATAAAATATATTATAGTCAACATATATTCTCTGTTCAAAAATATATTTTTTAAAAATTAATCCAAACACACCAGTTAAAACATATTCTCCTAGCTTATATTAAAACTATGATTTTTGTAAAAAAAAAAATAGATTGTGTATAAAAATTGGTATTTGGATAGTTTATTAGTTTTGGTAAAAAAATAATTGTGTGAAAAAATTAGCGTATTAGCGTTTGGATAATTTATTAGTTTTCTTGAAAAATTGATTATAAGAAAAAATTAGTGTTTGAATATGCTATTTGTTTTTATGAAAAAATTGATAGTGAAAAATATGGGGTATTTGGATTATTTTATCCAACACTATAGTTTTAGACACAACCATGGTTTTGAAACCAATCCAAAGACATACATAGAAAGAGAAATTGATACAAACGATAAAGAAAGCACTAAAATTTGTTGCAGGGGTCATCCCAAAATTTTGAGGCGAACAAAAGTAGTGAATATGGAAAAACGAGTACTGGTTTAGATATGGCTTATCTTTTAGCCCTAATATATATTTTTATTAATAAAATAATATATTTGGAAAAATCAAATGGCAAAGATTCATTGACCATCGCAGAAAGAAAATGGACGATAAAGGGTTGCGACTTGTGGCAGCAAACAGGCAAGAAGGTTAAGATCCGGTGACAACGACAAGCATAACGTATGGTGCCAGCGGAGATTGACGACAACAGAGCAAAACACAGAGGAAGGAAGTTGTAGGAGAGAATTGTGACAGTGGATTGGTATGAAAGGAGCGAGTCGATTTGAGTAGTGCTGAAACATTAAAAGAGGATAATAGTGATCCTACGACTGCCCTAATCCTTTCTAATCCAACTCTCATTTCTAATTTACTTTCTTTTTATATTGATTAGCCTGACCCTAATTCTCCTGTTTCTATGTCACATGATGGTGGCACTGAGTCAAAAAGTGGAGTACATATTATATCTCCTTCCCCAAGCCACATGGACAATCCACTCACACTGAATGCACTTGATATACCGAAGCTTATTCCTTCTATTGTGCAACCCCTGATTTAGAATTGAAATCCCTTCCTTTAACTTGAAATATGTCTTTCTTGCTAATGATTGCAAATTGCATGTTCTTATTTCCAGTTCTCTAAGTAGTTCTAAAGAAGAGATATTAGTTTTTGTATTGACAAGGTATAGAAGGGCTATAGGTTGGTCTTTATGGGATATACTAAATTGCATATTCTTATTTCCAGTTCTCTAAGTAGTTCTAAAGAAGAGAGATTAGTTTCTGTGTTGAAAATGTATAGAAGGGCTATAAGTTGGTATTTATGGGACATACTAGTGATTGATCCATTGGTTTGCATACAGAAGATCCTTTTGGCTGAAGGGTCCAAGCCAGTTAAGTAGTCACCAAGGAAAGGAAGTCGATCCTCTTATTCATGTAGTTAAGAAGGAGGTATCTATGTTATTAAGTGCTGAGATCATATATGATATCTCAGACAGTGAGTGGGTGAGCCCGGTACAAGTAGTACCGAAGAATAGCAGTATCACAGTAGTGAGAAATAAGAGTAATGAACTTATTCTAATAAGAGTTCAAAATGCTTGGAGAATGTGTATAGACTATAGGAAGTTTAATGAAGTGACTAGGAAGGATCATTTTCCATTACCTTTCATTGATCAAATATTGGAAAGAATATCTGGTAAATCTCACTATTGTTTCTTGGATGGCTTTTCAAGTTACTTCCATGTGCTGATTGCACCTGCAAACTAAGACAATACTACTTTTACATACCCTTTTGGTACCTAAGCTTCTCGAAAGATGCCATTTGGGTTATGTAACGCTTAAGGCACCTTTTAAAGGTGTATGATAGTGATCTTTAGTGATTTATTGGAGCAAAATATGGAGGTTTTAATGGATGACTTGATAGCTTTAATGATTGTTTGCTTAGTCTTGAACATGTTCTTGGTAGATATATTAAGAAAAAATTGGTTTTGAATTATAAAAAATGTCATTTCATAGTAGATAGTGGCATAGTGTTAGGTCATCGCATCTCCCAAAAGGGGATTAAGGTTGATCGAGCTAAGATTAAAATTATTTCTTCACTTCCCTATCCTACTTGTCTTAAAAATTTGAGGTCTTTCTTAGGGCATGCGGGTTTTATCAGCTCATTGTAAAAGATTTTAGTACAATTACTTTACCCCTTTCTACTTTGTTGAAAAAAGATATTGATTTTCACTTTGATGATAAATTTAGACATGCCTTTGACACTTTGAAATCCTTGCTTGTTTCTCCTCCTATTCTCACTGCACCTAATTGGGATTTTTCTTTTGAACTATGATGCTTCTAACTTTATAGTGGGTGATATGCTTGGTTAGAGGGAGGAAAAGTGATCTAGAGTGATAGGCTATGCCTCTAGGACACTTAACTCCGCTCAAGTGAATTATACCATTATCGAGAAAGAACTTTTTGCTATAATCTTTGCTTTAGATAAGTTTAGACATTATCTGATAAACTCTCGAGTGGTTGTCTTTATAGATCACGCAGCGGTGCAATACTTGTTCAAGAAGCCCCATTCTAAATCAAGATTGCTGAGATGGGCTTTGTTACTGTAAGAGTTCGATATTGAAATCAGAGACAGAGCTAAAGCAGAGAATTATGGGGCTAACCACCTTAGTCAGTTACCTAAAGGCACTAAGAGAGTTGACTCTTATGATCTTACTATTGATTCATTTCCTAATTCTGAATTTTTTGCCTTAGCAGTTCAAGAGCCTTGGTACTATAATATTGTTCATTATATTGTCATTGATCTTGTGCCTTCTTCTATGTCTAAGTTTTAGTTTGATAAGCTGAAGAGGGAGGCAAGATACTATATTTGGGATAATCCAATTCTTTGGAAGCAATGCAATGACTAGATCATCAGACAATATGTTCCTAATAATAAGATCCACTATATCCTTACCTTTGCACATTCTTTATCTTGTGGGAGTATTTTAGTGCTAAGAGGACTGCTAGGAAGGTTTTAGAGTATGGGTTTTACTAGCCTACTTTATTCAAAGATACTTATACCTTTTACAAGTCTTGTGATAAGTGCCAGAGGTTTATGAATCTAGGTAGAAAGCATGAAATGCCTTTAAGACCTATGCGTTTTTGTGAAATTTTTATGTATGGGGCATGGATTTTATGGGTCCCTTTCCTCCATCATTTGGATTTTCATATATATTACTTTCAATAGATTATGTGTCTAAATGAGTAGAGGTAGTGTCAACTAGGAAAAGATTATGCTTTTACTGTTGCCAAGTTTTGACATTCTCATATCTTTTGTAGGTACAACATTCCAAGAGCAATGGTCAGTGACCAAGGAATACATTTCTACAATAAGACTCTACTTGCTAAATATAGAGTTAATCACAAGCTGGCCACTCCTTACCATCCTCAGACAAATGGGTTTGTTGAAGTGTCCAATCAGGAAGTGAAGCGAATACTAGAAAAGATTGTGAAACCATCCCACAAAAACTGGAGTAAAAGGCTTAAAGAGGTGCTATGGGCTTACAGGACTACCTATAAGACCCCTATAGGTATGTCTCCTTTTCGGTTGCTCTATGAAAAGTCTTGTCATATACCTATGTAGATCAAGCATAAATCTTAGTGGGAGATCAAGGTATGTGATGCAGACCTTGAATCATCACTTGAAAACCAGACAATACAACTCCAAGAGCTTGAAGAGATGAGACTTGAATCCTATTATAATGCCATAATATACAAAAACAAGATGAAAATGATTCATGAAAAACAAATTATGAGGAAAGAGTTTTATGAATGTGACAAGGTTATGAAGTTCAAGGCCCGGTTAAAGTTGATGCCCAAGAAGTTCATCACCAAGTAGGAGGGCACTTCCAGAGTTACCAAGATACATTCATCAGGTACGATAGAGCTAGTGGATGAAGCAACTAGCCATGTTTCATGAGCCAATAGTCATATGCTTAAGCACTACCATGAGGATCAGAGACCCCCTAATCACACAGTTGTTTCCTTCCACCCTTCTCCTTTACTTTCTATTGTATTGCTGGTGATATCTGTTTGCTGAGATAGTTAGGAGTAAGTGTGGGGGAGGGAACCTTTCCAGTAGGAAGTAGTTTTTCTTTCTTTCATTTAGTAGTTGTTAATTTAATTTCCCTTGCTCTTGCCATTTTGACTACACTTGTTTTTTCTTACATTGAGGACAATGTATTGACTAAGTGTGGGGGAGAGATTGCTTTTGCTGATTTATTTTATCATTGCTTGGATTTCCATTTTATTGACTTTGCATTATGCACTGTTTGTTTAATTGAGCTGAAATAATCTAAAAAATTCAAAAATTTTAAACTTTTTGAGCTAAATTGATCGGGCTTATCTTTTGCTTCTCAAGTATTGCTGCTATAATCACCTTTTTATTTGCCTCATTGGTTGATTTCTTGATTGTACTGCATTCATTTCTAAACTCTTTCACCCAAATACAAGCAATCTAAATTGACTTTTGT
The DNA here is from genome assembly GCA_037074615.1 of Leucaena leucocephala. NCBI lineage: Eukaryota > Viridiplantae > Streptophyta > Magnoliopsida > Fabales > Fabaceae > Leucaena > Leucaena leucocephala. The sequence continues at coordinate 13,961,083 of CM073537.1, forward strand.
TTACCCCTTTGCTTCTTTCACTTTCATTTCATTCCATTGTTTTTGAACAAGTGTTTTGCATGAGTTACATTATGTTCTTCATGATTAAATGTGCATCATTGATGTTTCTATTTTTATCTTTTTGGGTTAGGTTTTCCAATATACAAAAAAAAGGAAATAGAAAAGGCAAGAAAGAGAAGAAAATGTACAGAAAAAGCCAAGCAAGAAGTTAAAAAAAACAGAGAGAGAAAAAAAGAAAGAAAGAAAAAGGAAAGACAAAGAAATAATTTTTTCAAAAAGAATAAAGTTTGAAATAAGATATCACTTGGTGGTTGAAGATTAAAGATTGATTCTATTTGTACATTGGTGTTCATTTGATAGTCGCACTTTAGCTCACTTTGAGCTGTTTCTTAACACTCATACGTTGAACTTGTTATTATTTCTATTTCATCCATCTATTAGCCTTTCACCAACATTACAACCCTACAAAGTTCCCTTGATCATGAATCTATGGTATGTTAGTGGTGGAGATAGTAGAATCTCTATAAACCTATGGTAGGTGCTAATTTAGATTGATTAAGTGAAAATTTTCCCTATTTGAGAGATGAGTGAGACCCTAGTACCTTATGAGAGATTTATTATGTTTCTCTTCCTTCTATCTTGCTATGTCTCTTATGTTAATTTCTTTGCACCAAACTATTCCATGACTGTTGATTTATTAGGGATAGAGGTTGCTTGAGTGATTGCATATTCTTGCTTTGTTGGTTTTATGTTTTGTATTGAGTTTAACTGTTGGATTTCTCTTTACTAATATTTTACCCAGGAGTGCAAAAGGCTTAAGTGTGGGGGAGTTGACAAACTCATTTATTTATATATATTGTCATATCATTTGGATGGGTTTTAGTCACTATAATTGGTCTTTATTGCATTATTTGATTATCATTTGAATTATTGTGCCTTACATTAAATTTGTATTTATAGGGGCAAAATTATCACATTTTGGTTTAATTATGATTAATTAATTTGTAGGACAATTGATGCTATTATTTGTAAATTTTATTGTAGGGTACTTGGGAGAAATTAGAATTTAAAAGCTTATAGGAGAAAATAGCAACAAAGGATCATAAAATACAAAGAACGATCAAAATAATGTTGCTGACGGACCAAGAGAAATGACAAAGAAGGACCTGAAATTAAGAAACTCCAGAGAAAGACTAACATCAAATGACAGAGAATGACCATCGAATTTCAAAAAATACAACGAAGTCCCAAGACACCAAAACGGTGTCAATTTGCTCTCAACCCTAAAATCTGATTTTCTTCTTCTTCTTCTTCTTCAGTGAGAGACGCACATATCAGGGAGTAAAGTTTGACGGCAACTCCTCTCCATTCACACCAAACCTCATTCTTGGCTAAATCCCCCGCTCCCCAAATCATTCATCCATCATTCCATCTCTGATTTCCCTACGTCTTCTCTTCATTTTTCAGCTGTCTTCGTTATCCACCGTTGCTCTTTGCGGTTGACCATGGGTGGCCATGGAAGCTTAATGGTGGTTTCAACTTTGATGGCTATGTGTGGCTATAGCATTTTAATCCTCGGATTCAGTAGCAATGGAAAGAGCTTAGATTTTCAAATAGGAGTTTGAGTTACTTTAATCTTCTACCCATTAGTTATCTCATGATTCCTAAGTCTTAGTATAGTTTATTAATTATTGGGAAGCTTTGTAATGATTTATTTGTTTTTGTTGAAGATTATTGTGGCTGGATTACTGCTTAATAATTGATATTGTGCTAATTATAGCTTTGATTTCACTACTTTGTTTTGGGGTCAAAACTTTGTATTGAGATTATATAGTGATTATTCAAGGTGGCTTGAATTGTTAGATCATTATATAAGTTGTTGGCTTTAATTCTATTTTATGAATTATTTGAGTAATAATTTAGCATTGGTTTTAATATCCTTAGTTCTAGTTTACTATTTTGGTGGCAGTTAGTAAATTGAGAATTTGGAAAAATATTTTGTGACAATTCGAAGTGTCTCGGTTGTTATATTAAAAGCTTAATTATAATTCTTGATTCATTGTTTTAAACTCCTATATCTGTTGAAGTAATGATTTCTTGAGCTATTAAATTGGAGGGTTGCTTTTATCCTAGTTAATCACTTGTGTTTTCATTCCATTCATTCATTATCATACCATATCACTCATTTTAAATTAAAAATACTAAAAACAAGTCTTTCATGCTTATTTTAATTCATTGCAATTTTAGTGATAGTTAATCAAATCAAACTATATTCTATAGTTTAGGTTGCATTTCATTTAGTTACTTAGAAATTTAATTTTTTTTAGCTCCTCAAAAGAAAACGACTTAATGTTGCACTATATGCAATCCTTAGTTAAATTTTGAAGTAACTCCAAGGCGACATCGGACTTAGGTTGTTTCAATAACACCCATAAGGGAATTAATAAATTTCATAAATATAAGCGTCCAGGTCTATATTAACAAGTAGAATAAAGGGATTTATAACAAAAATTATGTGATAAACAACAAACATAGGAAAATTAACAATCCCCACAAATACAAATGTCTAATTTTGCATTAACAAGTAAAATAAGAAAATTTATAATGAAAATTAGGGGATTAACAACACACATAAGGGAATTAACAACTTTCATAAATATACGTGTCTAAGTCTATATTAAAAAGTGGAATAAGGAGATTTAACAAAAATTAGGTGATTAATAACAAGCATAGTGTTATAAAAATAAGAAAGTTAGAGAAGAAAAGAGGATAACAAGACAAGAATTTGGGAGAGAGAGCAAAGAGAGTATTTCCCATTCAGATGTGTATCTTTTTCTCTTCTCCATATGCTTTGTACATTGCCTCTATTTATAGGCCTCCAACCCTTAAAACTAATACAAATGTTACAAAGAAATAAATGGTAACATAATGACATTTACAATAAGAAACTCCTCCAAACAATTCATTGGGGAGGTTATGGGTTTGTGACATTAAAAGAATATGGAATCCTATGAAGAATCCTAAGAGCTAAGGGTGATGGACATCCACACATACATATAATATTTATAACACTCCCCATTGGATGTCCATGATAAGTATTGTGCCTCATTAAAACCTTACTAAGAAAAACTCAGTGGGACAAAAACCTAGTAAGGAAAAAGAGTACACAATACATATTGAAGCTGCCTCATTAAAAATCTTACCAGGAAAACCCAGTGAGATAAAACCTTAGTTAAGGGAAAAAGTGTTCAGCATAATCTTTACTCCCCTGATGATTATATCACATTTACTTCTCCTTATTACCACATCATTTTTATCCTCTAATGATAACATCGGCTTTTCGATGTCACTTTGTCAATAGAGTGTAATATTTTCTCAAGCGGATAATTTGTAATACTTTTTGTGTATATCTTTCTTTTAGTTAAACTATACATGATGCAGTGTTATCATATATTTCTTCAACATATCTTCTGAATATATTGAATTATCAACACGCTCTTCCCTGCCTTATCCACTCAAATCTCAATTTTATTATCCATTGTGTACCTGCAAGAACTTAATTTTGCCAATAAAATTATACATACAATACCAACATAATATGTAAATATAATAGAATAAATATATAGGACTTCTGATTTACTAAATTTAATATATTTTTATAAACAATAAAGATTATAAAATTATTGGGTATTTAACTCTAGACATTTTCTTTATACGCTTCAGGCATTTTAAATCCTTAAAATATTATCATGTAAATTTCACTATTTAGTGAGCTATTTGCATATGCTATAACAATATATTAGACGCATATTTTATTTTCTTATACTACTAATCTAGTAATATATGCAAAAAATTTTGCCTCCACCACAGAATAATATTTTTTATCATAATCATCACTAGCTTTTGTGAAAATTTTTATTTTCACATAAATGTTTCCATACTTTATATTTCAGATGTTTGGACTGCATGTCCATAATTTTCATATATTGAAATAATATAATTCTATTTTTATTGCGTCTTTGCCCTTTTACTTTTCCTTTTGGCCAAATATTTTTCTGTCTACTTTACATACAAGATCCTTATTTGATCACGTGATATTATTAAGACTATTGTCGACAACTTTATCTTTTCGGTTTCATTTTTTTATTTTGACATAACTTATTGAGATCTTTTTATTACATTTCAGGTACCTGAATCTCTTTTGAGTTTTTCTCGAGTAGTTATGTCTTGGCACTCTTCTGAAGTACCTGCCTCCTTAATATAATTATCTTAATTATATGTTCCTCTGTTATCAATATTATATTTGGAACTGATTAGTGTTTCATGCTTCAGGTATGTCTCACTTTCATTTATATTAATTGGATAATTTTCAACTAGAATTTGAGGTCAGTAATTGAATCTAGCAGATATTTTATAATATTTTATGAATACAATATTTTATGAACTTCTAGTTCATACTACTATATTTGAGGATCTTGCATTTAATAGTAATAATGCATTCCTTATGTTCTTCTTTCCAGATACTCAATTTCTCTCCCTTATATTGAGAGAACTTTGTCAAATGACAATCAACTAATCATATGGTATAAGTCTCCTAAATTCATTTTGTTTCTTTTAGAAACATCATTTTGTTTCATTTAGAGACAAACAAGAAGAAGGATGTTCTTACTCAATATTTATCTCAACTTTCTTTTAATAACCTTCTATGTGCGTTGTGGTGGATCAATAAAAATGAGCATTGCACATTCAAAAATATCTTGCTCCTGACCAAAAGCCAATTTTATTGGGAGAATTTTATTGGCTTGATATGTATATGTGCCATAACATATCAAATCAAATATGCCAACACGAAAATAGGAATCTTGTTCTCATAAGCATTAACCTAATTACTTATAGAGGCATTAATAAATGATTCTCATATTCTGAAAATTATGCACTCAACATAATGATTATATTTATTCAAATAATCTTGCAAACTTCTGGTTGCAAACTCATAATAATCTCACATGTAACCATCTTATAGATGCATCTATCAAATTTAGTAAATATTTGTATGGCTTACATGCTTCTGAATGGGCCCATATAATATGACTTTGATATATTTCCAGAAATGTAGAAATCAATTCCAAATAATAACTAGTAATATTCTCATAATTAATTTTGTTTGAGAACAAGCAACACATATAATTTCTTGAATTTTATAATATGTTGGCTATTTATGAAGAATCTTATGATTCTTCAATGGATGTCAATACATAATCTTCAATAATTTATTAGATTATATATATGGTCTATTATGATCAAATAAATCATGCCAACAATACATCTATTTGGATCTGTAAACTTTTGGTTTACTATAGCTAACAATAAACTTTTCAGTTTTCATAACATATGATTGATTTACAATCTCAATATGACATCCATTTTTGGGAGATTAATTGAACTTATATGAAGATATAAGGAGAATTTTATCCAATATTTTCTCACACTTATATTTCAACAATCTCCCATCAAGTGTGAGTTATATAAACATATTTTATTTTTTCAAGTATTTCACTTTGAAGCTAAATGCTTCCTAACTCATACAATCATGGATTTCAATCCAATTGGGCAATAATTTCCATGCCTTTAGTGAACCGAAGCTCTAATGTATATATAAATAATAATTTCTATTATCAATCATCTAGTAAGACAAATATGTATTAGTTCTTCAGGAACTATTTTAATTTTATTATATAAAGTTCTTCAGGAATTATTATACATAATTATAAATATCATATAATTTTTTTATCAATGTATAACTCTATTACTCATTAATAACATACTTCAATATATTCAAAGTACTATAAGGGATAAAGTGAAATGAAGAAAATAAGATTAAATATATATCATCAACATTATAATACAAAATAATAAATTGTTATGATATTTATAACTTTCTTTCAAATTATCCCAACTATTTTAATATCTATAAATTTAGCTATCATAGGCCAATAATTGAGTGACTAATATAATTAATCTAAAATATTACCAATTTCACATAGAAGTATATTAATAACTAATAGCTCACATAATACATATTTTTTTAAATATGTTTGTATCAATCACCACTTTAATCATTAAATAAATAAAGGAGTAAAAATTACCTTCATAATTTTAACACCCAAAATTATATTTGATTTGCGTATGCTTTCAACTCAAATTTAAAGCAGCAAAACATAAAAAATATCAAGTTATTATCCATATTTACATTAATCAAGCATATTTATACCAAGATAAATATATATCCACAAATAATATTATGAAAATTAAAACAAATTTATCTCTCATATAAATAAATGATTAAATTCTCATGTCACTGTCATAACACTTGGCTCACACAAAATAAATATTTTGATAATTCATAAAATTTACTCTCAATTAGTAAATAACAGAGCCTCTAATAATTAATTTTTAATCACAACACACATCTTAGCACTTATAAAATGAAGTATATATATATTTTAGAATATCCATATATTTTAGGTACTCTATAATTTCAAATACTTCAATTATATATAAAAAGTATTTTTACACCTTAATAATTATAATTAAATTAGAATCTCATCATATAATCCCTTCTCATTTAAATTAAATTAGAATATTTCATATATATGATGATAACCAAATAAAACATAATAAGTGCAAATAAAATGTACTAAAGAAATATGATGTATAAGGAAATAATCACATAATCATGCTTATCAACACAAGGACCATGATACACCAATTTATAAAAGTAATTAACTAATAAAATTAGCCCTTTATGCGTCATTATTTTCTCAACAATGATGCCAAATTTATAAACCGAAAATCTTCCAACAAAAATAAATTCACCAAGGAGTGTAAAATAAATTTACTAACATAAATGTATTAAACACACCATAATATGAATTATAAGTATAGATGAAAATTCTTAATTTGAGATTTTTAGTTTTTGACAATTATTTCTTTTCAGCATTAACATTCAACTGTCGCATCAATTATGTGTATTAAAATTAGAACATGTACCTGGAGTGAGAGGTTCAAATCACACAAACGTCTACCAACAATTAGGATCATCATACTAAGTGGTTGTTCCCAGATATATGAGTTAAAACTCAACAATTAAGTCATCTCTAGTTTTCACAACTTATTGCATTGGGAATATAATTACTTTTGATATTGTTCATAAATCCCTTGGTCCTTTTGGTGTCATCACTAATTTTGACATTGATACAAATTTGTCTATATGACTTTCAATCACATTTTAATGTTTACTTTTTGTCCATATGACTTCTAGTCATATTCTAATTATGTTATATTTCAATAGCACATCATCAATTTTGTTTAGATATTGATCTTCAGAACCATAGCAAAAATCTTTTAAAGCTATAAGCTTTTTTGTGCAATTAAATATTTCAGTCATTAGCCTTCAGGACTTTGATATTCATAATCATTAGATTATCAAATTATTATAATATTTTAGTCCGTCATACCATCCATAAGAATTACAAGATGATCTTTTACCAAAAAACTATCTATATTATCAAAAGTGATATGACTTCTGGTCATCTAATCACAAAAATTAATTATATTATGGCTGCTGGCCACAAAATTAAGTATATATATAGATGAATAATATAGAAAAGATAAATAAATATATTAAAATACAAATTAATATAAAGGGGAGGGAAATTAATTAGCAATGTAAAAATATAGATACATTGATGTAAATTAGAGTAAGAATAATACTGAAATAAATTAAATAAATTAAATCCTATAATCAAATATAAATAACAAATAATCCCATAATAATATAAATCATATACAATTATATAATACATCACAAAGAGAAATAATATAAATATATTTGTTGTGCGTTGCAATGAGAAAATCCATGACAACATGAATAACTAAGTTTATAAAAAAATTACAATATGATTAGAGCACATATATCAAGCTATGCGTGCAATATATTAATCTATAAGGAGCTTATACCTCAAATTAAAATGTATAGAAAAAAAATAAATAATAGAATAAATAACATAAAAAAAAACCATAATATGTTGTAAATATATATGAAATGAAAATTGCAAATGATAATTAGGTAGGGGATAATTGGGAAAGGAAAGCTAATATAGAACATTATATATAACATAATAACACATGAATCTATAAGAAGTTCATACCTCCGATTTTTAGAGCGAATTCGTGCTGATAACGTGTTATAAAAATAAGAAAGTTAGAGAAGAAAAGAGGATAACAAGACAAGAATTTGGGAGAGAGAGCAAAGAGAGTATTTCCCATTCAGATGTGTATCTTTTTCTCTTCTCCATATGCTTTGTACATTGCCTCTATTTATAGGCTTCTAACCCTTAAAATTAATACAAAGGTTACAAAGAAATAAATGATAACATAATGACATTTACAATAAGAAACTCCTCCAAACAATTCATTGGGGAGGTTATGGGTTTGTGACATTAAAAGAATATGGAATCCTATGAAGAATCCTAAGAGCTAAGGGTGATGGACATCCACACATACATATAATATTTATAACACATAGGAAAATTAAACCATAAATACAAATGTCTGGTTTTGTATTAAAGAGAGAAATGAGGAGATTTGCAATGAAAATTAGATAATTAACAATTTTCATAAATATAAGTGTTTAGGTCTATATTAACAAATGGAATAAGGGGATTTATGACAAAAAAAAAAGGTGATTTACAATAAACATAGGGAAATTAACAACTCCTACAAATACAAATATCCAGTTCTGAACTAACAAATGAAATAATGATATTTACAACGAAAATTATATGATTAACAACAAATATAAAAGAGTTAATAATTTTTATGTTTGTTGAATTGAACCAAAGGCACAAACGTTTTTCATACATAAAGTTTAATTTTATTTTGATCCTTGGTGTGAAATTTTAGGATTATTTGAAGTAATTGATATTAATTTTCTATGGGGTCCTTAGATAAAATTTTCCCTATTTATTTAAGGCTAAGCTGTTACGTTCCATGTCACGTTGTCTTCGGTGATAAAACTGGATCACATCTGATTCGGGTCGTCTTCTCTCACACGTGAAATATATTATTCATTCATGTGTTTAGAAAAATTATAAAAAATAAGAAAGTACACCATAATATTCCGGCCGCACTGAATATTGATGAGAAGTTGTGCGGCGCCTATTTATACGCCCCCGTCTTTTTGTTTGATTGAATTTTGTCTTGTTCATCAATATTATTAATCATGAGTTTATAATTTATTATAACGTTTATCTCTTGGGGTGTGTGTGTGTATATATATCGGAAATATACTGACAAGACACGTGGAACGGTTAACTTGGTCTTAATATTCCGTTTTGTTAATCTATATTTTTCCCCCTCATTATATCTCAGAATTGTGCGAACATGTTATATCAGATAAATATTAATGAAGAATCATGTTTGTCTCCTCTCTTCTGTTAAATTGCCAACCTGTACTTCTACGTCTCTAGACAGATATATACCAAGAAAACTAGAAATGTAGACTCATAAAGTAAACTCGAATATTTAACTCTTATAATTGTAAGAGTTTATCTCTATTAATAAATATTTATTATAAAAATATTAATAAGTTAGTAGTTGAAGTGATAAGTGGCCTTATCTATTGGGAGAATACAAATTCTAAATCCTAAAAAACTTATTTTGTTGAGAGATATAAAAGCTTTTTATATTTTAAGTCTTTAAAAGGATTAGTCCTAGTCTAAAGTAATATGGGGATACTCTTGATCAAATAAAAAATATTTATTAAAAATATACGATTAAATGATTAAAATATAAAAAAATGACAATAATTTTGTTTAAATATATTTTAAATCTAATTTATTAAAAATTAAATTTATCAAAATTCATAGTTTATAGTACTTAACATAATTTTTTTTATGAAATTCATATATGAAGTTGCTTAGATATAATCAAATAAAAAAAACTTATGATAATCAGATGTTAGATTATTATAATCTCCATCATCTTCAAATTCTTTACCTTCGCCCTTATAATATCCACCTCCACTTGCCTTACCTCATCATTATTATCATTATAACTTTTCCTAATGTCATCAACATTCAAATTAGCATTCAAGTTAACATAAAATGCTGGATTAGGAATGTTCTTCATTAATTTCATAAGTTTAAAGAACCTCATGATCCTCTTCTCCACACCCTCTCCATCTATCTTACATTTAGCAATCATGCATATACATGTTTGACTGACTCGACTCCACAAAAAATTAACGAGTTTATAGAGTTTGATTGAATCACGCCTGAGTTCAACTGAATTTGCAATTAGCACGTACGGATTGAAGAGCTAGTTGACATGATTATGTAAATTAGAAAGGCAAAAGAGGTAAATTCAGCGAGTCAACTTACAGTTTAAAAATAATGTATATATCTATCATATAAATAAGAATGAGACACAATATATAAAAACACATAATATATATATATGACTTATGGCTTAGTGGCACACAAAACCTTTCTTGTAAGTGAAAGGTTGTGAGTTTGATCATGCTGTTATAGCCTCAACTCATTAGCCTATGTCTCTTTAAATCCAAACATATATATATATATATTTAAATAAATACTTAAATATCACAAATACATATAACTTAATATAAGGTTGCATTCAAGATATACATTTTATGTTTTATATTATTTAATAATTTTAAAAAATACTTATACAAGTTAAATATATAATTATACATTAGTTATATTTATAATGCAAATATTTGTAATATGATGAGGGGTAGAGGGAGAACGGTGGGGGATGGGGAATCATTTGTTTGTGTGAGCGCGAGACGTTTGGTGAGAGCGGAATAAAAATACTATACACACAACACACTGGGGTGTGTCTATATATATATAACTTTTAGAGTAAATGTGCATCGGAACTAGTTTTGGAAGTACAATCAACACCTTAAAATATTTAAATTGGTGCAATTTTACCATTTTACTAATAGAAATATAAACTTTTTACTTGATCCATGCCACATAACATTTTTATTTCGAGACATGATTATTTAGAAAGCCACATGTATGATATTGTTTAAAAAAATGCTCTACATAAATTTTAAAATTTCTCAATATTTATATATGAATTACTTATAATGTTAATTTCAAGGTTTATTCAATATTTTTTCTAAACAATATTACACATGTGACTTTTTAAATAATGATGGATGGAAATAAAAAATTTAGGTGATATGGATTAGACAAAAGTTTGTGCTTTTAATAGTGAAGGGGCAAAATTTTCTTAATTTAAATATTTTAATGTATTAATTATATCTCCAAAATTAGTCCAGCACCTTCGCCCACGCCCACACTTTTATATGATTGTGGTCAATATTTTGAAAGTTGTAGTATTTTGATAATTTTTTTTATTTAATTTTTGGCCGTATCTTGCTTAGATTCTAGAATAGTAAAATAGGGATTTTGAAATGCCCTACATGTGATGGGAAAATCACTTGAAATTAACTAATATTGTATTGAAATTATTGTACCCGCAATCCAAACACGTTATTTTGTTCCTATGAAGCTTCAGAAAAATATTATTTTTCAATGTGAATGTGTGTGCGCGTCTTCAGAAAGATATTCTTTTTCAATGTGAATATGTGTGTGTACGTGTATATATATATATATATATATATATATATATATATATATATATGGACTCTTGGCTTTGATTTTGAATCAAGTTGTGTTTCGCTACCTCTAATGAAAGAGCACAAGCGAAACCTCTAAAGCTCTTTCTTGATCTTCAGAGATGGCATTGTCCTCAACTTTTCTCAACCCTTTAGTTACTTCGGTTACTGTTAATCCCCACCCTAAGGCATTATTTGGTTGGAGGTTTTTGGAAGGGAGATTAGGGGAGGGTAGGGGTATGTGTATTTGGTTCAAAACATGGAGGGGAGAGAAATTTTTTTGTCTTTTTTTGCTCCCCTATCCCTCCAAATTTGAGAGTTTTGGAGGGGCGAGAAATATTATGTGTTATGCTGATTAAATTACTCTTACTTATTTTTCAATTTTTCACGTTTGCCCTTCCAGTCTAAAAACCTTTTTTCATTTTTCATTTACTCCATTCATCTCCACCGTACACAGGCTCCGTCTTCAACCGTTGGCGCGCCTCCAATCACTGCTACAGCTCGCTGCTACTTACTCCTGCAGCCACTACCGTCGACTTTGTTCAAATAACCTCTTATACCTTTCTCCTTCTTCGCTTCTTGTATATTCTCTCTCTCAGTCCTCTGTTTGCCTTTTTGTTGAATCCACTCTTCCCCGTCCTATCTCTTTCTCTCTCTATCTCTTCTAGTTCTGGTTTTGAAGAAGAGGCTTGGGGGATTCTTCTATATATGCTGTGTGGCGTAGAAAGAGGAATAGGAAAATTATGAGGCGGGTGTGAGAATCCAGGGTTGAGGGTGATGGATGCGAGTCAAGGGGAGTCGATGAGGTGCATACAGGAATCAAGGGGAAACAAGAGATGAGGATGAAAAAGAAGAAAGAAAAGAGGGAAAAGGGATATGGAAAAACACAGTGGATTCATGTTAGATTGTCGACTTGGTATTAGACGCCCTCACTGTTCAAAGGTCTTCCATTGTTGTCTGGACCCCTCGTTCCTCTTTTACCTTGCATTTTTCCTCTTTCTTTTCTGGATTTGTGATTATGAATTGCTATTCCCCTTTTCCTTTTTGGGAGACATCTTAGACAAGGCTGTGTTTTTATTGTTATGAAAATGTGGCAATTGAGATAGCATGAATGATAGACTCAAACTGAGATAGCATTGAGTCCTGTATGAATCTATATGAGTCGTGCATGAATAGTTCTTAGCCATTATAAACTCTTATTGAGATAGCATTGAGTCTGCACAAATTATAGTTTAAAGCTGCTAACTGGATAATTAGGCACAAGTCTTATATGAACGTAGTCAATTATAATAGTATATGCTAATTCAAACAATACCGATTTCACTTTGAAATAAATTTGATTAGGCTGCTAACTGGACGTATGCTGATTCAAATAAATCTGGTTCAAACAATAGTATGAACGTAGGCTGCTAACTGGATAATTAGGCACAAGTCTTGTATTAAATTTGAAATTTTTATCCTATTCTATTGAAAACTTTTCTAGTTTTTTAAGGGTAGATTTTGAAGGAAGCTTCATGAGATGGCTTTTGTTTTTATCCTATTCTATTTATAGTTTATTGTTCTGTAAATGTGGCACTTGAAAAATAATGTTTGATGCATTATTGTTCTGCATTATATTCACTATGCTGCATTATTTGACATTTATTTTAATATATTATTATTTATAATCTGTTTATAATAGTTGTTAGATGGAATCGGCATTTCAAAATAATATAGTCTTGCGTCGATGGCTGGATTTGGGACAAAAAGCTATAGCATTACTCACGTGTGTTTTTGTCTACCTTATAATTCGAAGGAGGTGCCGTAAAAGAAAAATAAGTTATAGTATGAGTTCAGAAAGGAAAAGGGTGCGTGAAGAAATAATGAGTCAGTTAAGTACTAGTGAAAAGAGTTGTAACATCATCCGTATGACTCCTACAACTTTCCTAACATTATGTGGCTTACTAGAAAGAGAGGGGGATTAAAACCTATGAGATGGGCTATAGTGGAAGAACAAGTGGCTAAAACTCTTTACATGCTAGGGCATAAGGCAAAAAATCGTGTGGTAAATTTCTTCTTCCGACGATCTAGTGAGATAATTAGTCGTCATTTCCATAATGTATTAGGAGCCATCATTGAAGTAGGAGACAAATTTATTGTCCAACCTGATGGGACAATTGTCTCTCTCAAAATCTATGCAAATTATAGGTTCTACCCTTTCTTTAAGGATTGTGTTGGTGCTGTAGATGGAACATATATACGTGTGAAAGTCGCGGCTAAAGATGCTCCTTGATATCGTGGCAAGAAAGAATTCCCGACACAAAATATGTTAGCAGCTTGCACATTTGATTTAAAATTTACTTATGTGCTCATTGGGTGAGAAGGCACAACATCTGACTCTAGGATTATGAAAAATGTATTGACACGAGAAGATAATCTCAAAATTCCTAAAGGTAAATACTGCCTTGTGGATGGTGGCTTCATGCTAACTAGTGGACTCATTACACCTTATAGAGGAGTCTGTTATCATTTGAAAGAGTACTCACAAAGAAATTCACCCTAAAATTATAAGGAGTTGTTCAAATTGCGGCGTTCATCACTTCGTAATGCAATTGAGATAACTTTTGGTGTTTTGAAAAAAAAAAGATTTGACATTCTAGCCTATTCATCTGAGCCTACTTATGGAATAAAAGCACAAACCCTTATCATTGGAGCATGTTGCATTCTTCATAACTTCTTAATGAGCGTAGACCCTAATGAGGATCTTATAGAAGAAGTAGATCGTGAATTTACAAGTCAACTTGAGTCTATTGACAATAATCATGATGGCTATGGTGACAATAAAGAGGCTGTTCGAGGATAGCTTATTAGAGATTCCATAGAAAATGAGATGTGGATAGATTATCAAAATAGGCGAATGAGTCGCGATGGCAATGCACCTTAATCAATTTGAATTTGTGTTTTTATGGACTTGTTGTTTTAAGTATCGTTAGACTTGATGTATTGTTATTTGTTTTAAATATGCCATGTATTCTATAAGTTTGAAGTTTGACTTTCATGTATTGTTTTTTTTTTACCGGATATTTTTAAATATGCCATATATTCTAATATGTTGTGTTGGTCTATTCTTTTATTATTATTGTAATAGTATGCCTCCAAGATCAAAAAATAAACAATGTTTGAATTGGACAAGAGCAATGGATAATTATCTTGTAGATGCCTTCATGGAATAATATAATATTGGCAACAAAGTAAGTGGGTAGTTTATAAGCACTGCGTATGACAATATTGTGAAAGAGATGACTGTTTTGCTTGATGTTGAAATGAATAAAGAGAGGATTAAGGATAGGTGGAAAACTTTAAAAAAACTTCTCTGATATTTATGATATTTTTAAAAATGGATTAAGTGGGTTTGATTGGAACCCATCAACACAATTGTGAGAAGCAGAAGATGAAGTTTGAAATCAACTTATTGATGTTAGTTTATCTTAATGTTTGTTTAAAGAATTGTTCAAACAACTTTATTCTCATCCAATTAATTTATTAATATTCATATTATTTTAAATTTGTTCTTTACAGGCAAAGGTTAAAGCTGTCAATTGGAGAAATATTCATTTTTTGAACTATAACAAAATGGTCATCTTATATGGCTCTGATAGAGCATCAGGGGAGGGAAGTCATACTATTGGTGACATGCGAAAGATGCGTCACTCAATTGATGAGGAGGACTTTGTTGAAGATGTCAACAACAATAATGTTGCATCCCAACATAATGTCAATGTTGACCGTCTACAAACTTTTGAAGATGTCAATGTTAATAATGTTGCAAGTGGTTCTTCTAGGAAGAAGCAAAAGGTGAATTCAAATAAAGAAAAGAATTGTGAGTTAATTGAGATTAAGGAAGTTATGTCTGAAATGGCACAAGCTATAAGAGAAGGAAATCAAGCAATTAGAGAGAGTCCTAGAAAGCTTCCACAATTCTCAGGTGAAGAAGTATGGAATATGATTCAGGATTGTGACATTACCCCAAGTCATGTTACCAAGATTTATAGAGTTCTCATGGGGGATGTGGACCAACTAAGGACATTTGTTGAATTTCCCCTTGTAGCACGCAAGAATTTACTTATGGATGTCATGTATGACTTAGAAATTATGTGATATTTGCTAATTATGTCTAACTTTTGATGGTCTAACATAGGCATTATTTAGACTTTTACTAACTATTTTGTGACATAGGCATTATTTAATATTTTGCTAACCATTTGGTGACTTTTGATTTTTTATTATATATAGATGACTTTCAATGTGCTCTGCGTATTAAAAAAAAGATTTTTGAAGTTGCCTATATAATTATGTAATGATATATAATATTAAATATGTGCAGTATGGTCTTCAATTATTAGCAAATTTTCTCTTAAGGCCTACATTAGAATTCAATTATTGGAGCTTATGTGCATTGTGTCTTTGCATTCAAATTTATATATTATATTAATATATATAATAATTATAAAATTAATTAGGGATATTGTTAAAATTTTATCATATATATATATATAAATGAGGTAAAAAGTTTTTTAAAATTTATAAATGAAAAAATAATAATTCTGATATAAATATTATAAATAAAAAATAAATAAATTTAAATAAAGACATAAGGGTATATCTGTCAATTTTCCATTATGTACCCTCCCCTCTTCTCCTGAACTAAACAAGAAATACAATTTCTCCTCCCCTACCCTTCCTTATCCTCTCTTAAATTAATCTAACTTATCCTCCCCTTCATTGAACCAAACATAGGCATTGTTTAGTTTTGGGTTTTTAGAGGGGAGAGTAGGGGAGATGAGGTATAAATGTGTTTAGTTAGGAAAAATAGAGAGGAGGGGACGTCAAAATTTTTGTCATTATGTGCTTCCATTCCTTTCTTCACCTCCACTCCAAAAGTGGGGGATTTTGTAGGGGAGAGAAATTTTTTATCTAATCCTAACACAATTACCTATTACATTTTTTTAATATTCTAATTGTAACTCATGAGTTTAAACCTTTTTTTTCATTCTCCACTACCGCTCTTCTTGACGTATGTGGTCGGTCGCCTCCCCTCCTCCTGTCGTCACTGCCGTGACCTGCTCCTCCAGCATCTGCCGCCTCCACATGCTCAACACGAATCGCCTTAGTCATCGTCCTTTTCTTAAACCTTCTTCCCTTTCCATCTTTCCCCCCTTCTTCGTGGGCTCTTTTGAAGGATAGGTTTTTTGGGATTTTCCAAGGCGACGAGTATAAATATTAGACATTGCCTATTTTGTCAGTAGGAATGAGATTTTGAATTGAATCAACAATAGACTTAAGTTGAATCCCTCGCGCATTAAACTTTACACTTTGGATTTTATTTTGCGAGTTATATTACACTTTCACACACTTATCTGCTTACCTCCTTCTATTTCTTGCTTGCTGTATTGAGTGAAATCTGTATCTCATTCTCTAAAGCCATTAAACAAAATTCTGTGGGGGTGCTACACTAAGGATGAAGGATTACTTCCATTCCTTTACGTAATTGGAAGAATGTTGTATCCTGAGGCGTTTTCCTTGTACTAGATGACGTCCTGGACAAACTAGTTCTGATCCTATTAAATTTCTTGTCATCAACTTTATAGAACAACCCAAGTTGGAATTGCCTTCATTAGAGAGTTGACTTTTATGTTTTCAAGACATGATTCCTCTTAACAAATGCCCTGTTCTGTAGGCATTAGAGTGTAAATGATGCACAAGGTGGCAGTATGGCTTCATTTATCCTTTCTAATATGATCTTATAATATATCTTATTTGAAAGATTCATAACTTTTGCAATCTGGCATTTATTTTAGGTGAATGCAAAAACAAAGTATGATATGATACAACTTGAATTTATATATTTTCTAACATGAATTGTAAGAATGACTTTAAAGTTTCATAATTTTCTTTGTTCAATGATTATTTTCAAAACAGCTTGTGGCTCTACCTAACAAATTTCAGTGCATCAGTTTTCTCTCTTTTTCCTTCTTTAGTATTTTTGCTTTGATTGCTGAAGCCTTCCATTTACCCTACCATGTAGGATCAATGTCCGTCATACTTATAAATTGTTGTTATTTTCAGCTGAAAAATGCAGGTTGCTGGTTGGGGAATAGTCGACATCCTAAAGTGGAAAGTTTACATTCTTAAACTGCTTTGAAGTGGTTAATGGAGGTAGGATAGGACTGATGTTCTATGATGTGGTTAATGGAGGGCATTTCATGTTGAATTTTGTTCAAGCAGTTGGCAGTGAAGTTCAAGATACATTGGATCATGTCGAATTGTGATGAAATTTTTTAGCTGATGCGCGCAAGGCATCATCTGCTCAATATAATATTTAGTTATGTAATTTGATTTTCTCCATGTAATATTTTTATTAAGCATAGTAAATCATTTTATTGATTTATATATTATATTAATATATATAATAATTATAAAATTAATAAGAAATAATATTAGAACTTTATCAGATTTTTTAATTTTCTTAATTTTATCATATATATAAATGAGGTAAAAAATTGTTTGAGATTCAAAAATTAAAAAATAATAATTTTAAAATAAGTATTATAAATAAAGAGTAAATAAATTTAAATAAAAAGATAAAAATATATTTATCAACTTTTAATTAACTTCATTCCCTTCTCTTTTTTAACTAAACAAAAAACAATATCTCTTCTTCTTCGTCTTTATACCCATAACCTCCTCTACTATTTTTTACTTTACTTTAAATTAATTTAACCTCCCTTAAGTTGAACCAAACAAAACGTTAAGCTTCTAATAATTTTTAGACTGGACCTGGACATTCTTTTTGCTAACAACAACAAAAACTCCCCACAAGTTTAAATCTTCGACAGTCATTCACTCCACTCAAAGACCCCCCCCCCCCAACTCCCACCCCGCCCCGCGTTCGGCCAAACAACATAAAGAGCAAACAAGTACATGCAACATCAATCAAGCACCTATTTCAGCTCTAATAACAAATTCTTGTTCCAACCAAAATCAACTTACAAATAATCCAATGCCCATTACACAGACTACAATCTCTGTTTTCCAAAAGTTTTAGTTCAAAACAGGGGAAACACATTCAGAAACAAAGACTCAAGCTTTAAGCTAAATTCCATATTCAAGAGCTTCAATCTTTACTTATCCTATCTAAATAGACCATTTTTCCTCACAAAGCTTCGATTTTCAACCAAACCATACCCCAAAATCGCAGCAATCAGAGGAAACGAAAATGGAAGAGAGTGAAGAGAACTCACCCAAGTCAGAATTGCTAGTTGCACGCACACTCCGACCGTTCTCCCTCCTCCAGCAACCATGGCTCCTCCGATCTCTCTCTCTCTCTCTCTCTCTCTCTCGTTCTCGCTCTCTCTTCACTGTTGAAAATGACGATCATTATTGTTGGTCTAGTAGGTCCAAAACGCTGAACGAGAAAAATGAAATATTTATTTACTGAAACAACAATTAAATTTTCATCTTTGTACATGTATCTTATATATATACACACGGACTTCGGCCACTCTAATAGACTGAGCCCAATCTGAATACTAAAATCCATCACTCCCCCTCAAGTTGGTACAAGAAAAATATCAACACTCCCCAACTCGCTGAGAAGTCTATTCTGCACACCAGGGCCTACTGCTTTTGTCAATAAATCAGCCTCTTGATCTTCTGATCTTACATGTTTCAGATCAATCAGCTTTCCTTGCAACTTTTCTCTAACAAAATGACAATCTATCTCGATATGCTTAGTTCTTTCATGAAACACTGGATTGTTAGCAATATGAATAGCAGATTTACTATCACAGTAGACATCTACCGGACTTGATACATCAATATTTAATTCTTTCATCAACCCTAATGTCCAAACAACTTCTGATACAGCCATTGCTAATGCCCAGTATTCAGCTTCAGCAGATGATCTAGAAACAATGTTCTGCTTCTTTGTTTTCCACATGATCAGCGAACCCCCAAACTTCAACATATATCCTGTTACTGACTTTCTTGTGGTTGCACATGATGCCCAATCAGAATCACAGTAGTAACTGAAAGAGTTATCTTGATCAGCACTTATCAAAATCCCTAGTCCTGGCTTCTGTTTCAGGTACCTGATCACCCCTAATGCTGCAGACATATGTGTTTTAGTTGGTGTCTGCATAAACTGACTCAGTTCCTGCACAGCAAAGCAAATGTCAGGTCATGTAGATGTCAAATATAGCAATCTTCCTAAAGTCTTCTGTAACTCCCTGCATCTTTCAATAAATCTGTGTCATCATCCTTTCCCTCTTCAAATCCCCTAAGTTTCAAAGTTGGAGACATTGGAACACTATTTGGCTTACTGCCACTCAAACCTGTATCTGCAAGAAGGTCAAGAACATACTTCCTTTGTGATAAAGTCACACCCTTCTTGGATCTAGCTATTTCTATCCTAAGAAAGTATTTCAATAATCCTAAGTCCCTAATTCTGAATGAACTGTGCAAATAATTTTTAACCTCTTTAATTCTCTTCTCACAACTTCCAGTAACTAACAGGTCATCCACATAAACAAGTACGATCACTATGTCATCTGAAAAATACTTAAAGAACAATGAATAATCACTCTTACATTGAGTAAATCCTCCTGTGATCAATGATGAGTCAACTTACAATTCCATTGTCTAGAGGCTTGTTTAAGCCCATACAATGATTTCTTTAATTTACAAACCATATTAGCCTTTTCTGAACCAAGACCTTGCGGTACTGTCATATAAACCTCTTCATCCAAGTCTCCCTGCAAGAAAGCATTGTGTACATCCATATGGTATAAATTCCATTTACTCATGACAGCTATTTTCAGAATTAATCTCACTGTCACCATTTTTACCACTGGAGAGAATGTCTCATGATAATCTACTCCCTCCTTCTGGTTATACCCCTTTGCTACTAGCCTAGCTTTGAACTTATCTATATCACCATTTGACCTATACTTAATCTTATAGACCCATTTACATCCAATAGGTTTTTTTCCCTTAGGTAATTGCACTATTTCCCAAGTTTGATTATCTTCAAGTGCTTGCATCTCCACCCTCATTGCTTCCACCCATTCATTATTTTTTACTGCCTCTTCATAAGTTCTGGGTTCAATAACAGAATAAATTTTACACATAAAACGTAAATGAGAAGGAGATACATTCTGATATATCATGTATTTATTCATAGGATACAAGTAGGTGTTCTGAAATTTTTCTTCTTGGTCAGTTCTAGCCATATTAAATACATAGTCATTAGACCAAATAGGCGGTCTTCTCTCCCTACTAGGTCTAGTGCTAGGCTGAGCAGTGGGCACACTATCATTTGGTAGACTTTCTTCTATTCTTGTTCCTTTGGGGTTATTTACATGCATCAGTTCATCATCATATAAAAAGAGTTTGTTCATGTGTGGACTTACTCCCCCTTGATCTAGAGCAGAATACTCCTTAAATGGGAATTTATCTTCTATAAATTTGACATGTCTACTGACTACTATCGTTTTACTCTTTAAACTATATAGCAAGTACCCCTTTTGATTATTGGGATATCCCAAAAACGCACAAGGAACAGACCTGGGCTGAAATTTGTCTGAAGGATTTAGGTTGGTGGCATATGCTAAACAGCCAAAGACTCTCAAGTTGTCTAGACCTGGTTCTTCTCATATACTCGTTCAAAAGGGGTTTTGTATTTCAACACTTTAGATGGTATCCTATTGACGAAGTAGGTAGCCATTTTTGCACACTCCCCCTAGAATCTAGTTGGGACTCCAGATTGAATCATATGACCTCTAGTGATCTGAATTAATGTTCTGTGCTTTCTTTCTACTATTCCATTCTGTTCTGGAGTGTATGGACAGGTGGTCTCATGCACTATACCCTTTTCATTCATAAAACTCTTAAAAACATGATTAGTGAATTCAGTTCCATTATCACTCCTTATTTTCTTTATTTTAGCATCAAATTGAGTCAATATGTAAGATACAAAATTCTTCACACAATCAATGACACCAGATTTATGTTTCAACAAGAAAATCCATGTTGAACGTGAAAAATCATCCACAGTTGTTAAAAAATATTGATGGCCTCTATGTGTTGGAGTCCAATAGGGACCCCACACATCCATATGGATTAATTCAAAACATACTTGACTTTTAATGCAACTAGATGAGAAAGGGAATTTAGTCTGTTTGGATTGAATGCACACTTCACATGTCTTATTCATCATCATGTTTATGTCAGTTACAATGCTCAAATGTCTGAGTACAGAAATGGGAGCATGCCCCAGTCTATTGTGTAACAGTGTCAAATCAATTGGTGTGTTCTGATTCCTATTCTTTACAGTGTTTGCATAAGCAGATTTTCTATCGAATTCTAGCACATATAGTTCATTTATCAATCTACCAGTCATCATCTTCCTCTTCTTTCCATCCCGGAGATCCTGCACCACACAGTGATTAGGAAAGAAGACCACTTGGCATGTATGTTCTTTAGTAAGTTTAGGCACTGAAATCAAATTGAACTTTAATTCACATGCATACAAGACATTGTCTAGGGTTACACTATCATTCAACTGTACTGTTCCTACATGTGTTACCCTTATTCGTTGTCCATTTGGAATTTTAATATTTTGTATCGGTCCATTATTGGTTTTGTAGGCACAGAAAAGGCTTAAATCTCCTATCATATGTGTGGAGGCCCCATAATCCAAGACCCACTGAACAGATGAATTGCTAAATATGTTAAGGTTAGCCAAACCTGCACCAGTCAAAGCGTGGACTCCCGTGTCTGATTCCCTTTCCAGAAGCTCCATCAATCTATCATACTGCTCCTTTGTCAAGGCTGGCATTATTGTTTTTGTGAGGTTTACCGGATGATCTTCGACTTGGTCTAAATCAGCTACAAGCTGGTTTGCTGAGGCGTTTTGACCAGAATTCTTCCTGTTGCCTCTAAAATCCGATGGGTATCCTATCAATTCCCAACATTTCTCTTTCGTGTGCCCCTTCTTATGATAGTGGGCACATTCTTGTGGAGGTCCTTTACCCCGGCCTCTGCCGCGCCCTCTACCTCTGGACGCGGTCATTGCTATTCCATCCATTGGGTTGTTTGCGACAGAATTAGCAATGTGCATCTGAGCTTCATCCTCAGTAACCATTGCAAAGGCTTGATTCACGGTAGGCAGTGGGCTCATCAAAAGAATCTGGCTCCATGCTGGCGTAAAGCACTCGTTCAGTCCCATGAGAAATTGAAGGAGTTTCTGCCTTTGCATCTTTTCATAATACACCTTAGAGGTGCTGCACTGACAGGTAGGGATTGGAAACAACGTTGACTCTTCCTCCCATAATTCCTTTAATTTCGTGTAGTAACTGGATACAGAAAGCGATTCTTGCCGGAGAGAAACAATTTCTCGATGTAGTGAGAAGATTCAGGATCCAGAGACTTTATCAAACCGCTCTTGCAGATCTTTCCAAACCTGACTCGCTTCATGGAAAAAGATGACACTGTTGCCTATCTCTTTGGACACCGAGTTCAGTAACCACGCAAGTACCACGGCGTTGCATTGTTCCCATTGTTCTTGCAAGATTTCTGCCTGTGACTCTCTCCTGCAGGTTCCATCGATGAATCCTAGCTTGCGTTTTCCCCGTAACGCGATTCTCATGGCCCGACTCCAGATGGTATAGTTTTTGCTCCCAACCAACACATGCTGGACGATAGCTGTCCCTTGCGTGTCAGACGGATGCAGATATAGAGGATGGGTGAAGTTGGTGGCTGGGTCCCCAGAAATCACCTTGTCGACCATTTGGTTGTTCAGCGAAAACTTTGGTAGGCAGAGATCGTTGTAGTCACTTCAAGGTTTCTGTTGATGGGTCTTGACTTTGGCGGTTGCTCCGATCTAGAACCCAATGGGCGCGCTTTAGATCAACGCTTCTGTGCTTGCCTGCGACCAGATGCAGAGTCGACCTAGTCTTGAATGACTTTCTTGCTATTCGTAGTACAAATCTTGTTTTCTCGATTGTTCCTAGGGCAAATCTTGTTTTCTCACCCTTGTGTTCAGGCTTCACGACTTGGCAGCAGCTTGGTGCCTTGGTTCTGTTACCATGTTGGTCCAGTAGGCCCAAAATACTGAACGAGAAAAATAAAATATTTATTTATTGAAACAACAATTAAATTTTCATCTCTGTACATGTATCTTATATATATACACACGGACTTGGGCCACTCTAATAGACTGAGCCCAGTCTGAATACTAAAATCCATCAATTATGAATGAGAAGGAAGAGTGAGGCAGAGTGTTTTAGTGGAAAGTCAAGATGGAGGGTGAGGGGGTAAAATACCAATTTACCTTTTAACATTATTTATTTTCAGCCTTTCCCTTTACTTTATAAAACATTCAAAAATTCTTAGAAAATAATCCTCTTAATAGAATAAATATTTTCTTTCTCCAATAATTTTTTTAACTCATAAAATAATTTTTTAAAACTTTTTAAGGTAAATGATGACTCTAACTATTTTTTTTAAATTTTCAAAAAAATAGACTTTAAAAATCTAAAAATAACTATTAAATTATTTATGACTCTTTTAAAAAAATAAACTCTGTCATCATTTTTTTAAGTATACACAATATTCATTCCATAATTTTTTCTTTTTTTTAAATCTCAAAATATTTTAATAATTATTCTTTCTTTTATTCTTTTTTTCAAATTTTACTTTTGAGACTTTTTAATTTTAAATAAATATTCTTAAATTCAATAATACCTTATAAGTCACTTTTACCAAAATTTAGGATGTTACATAATCTATTTTGCTTATAATTTATATAAATTGGGTACAATTCCTTTGATAATTTGGTTTGTTTATCTCGCCAACTGTATATATATATATATATAGTTTCAAATTAATATAAAGAAAAGTTACAGAGAGACTTAGAACCACTAGTTTAATATAATATTTGTTTGTTTATAATCCTTGTCATGCTTATCTATCGTGATTCTATTCAAAAGATAATATGGTCATAGACTAATGAATCTTGAATGATGTTTTGAGTAGTTGTGCTTTTCAAAATTAGATAGTATTTCTACAGCTAACCTTCCAATTTAAAATTTCGATGTTAAATAACTACTACATCTTAATATAAGATTTAATTAATTAATTTAAATTTATTAATAAAATTTATTAGATTAGTTATTTGTAATGATTATGTGTTAGTTTTACTAAAGTACCTATTTTAATCATATAAATTTAAACTATCCTTGATAAAAATTTTCTTAATATATGTAATTATATAAGGATATTTTAGGAAAAAAATTATAATTTTATAGATAAAGTGTATTGAAGTCTTATAGTTATTATCAAAGTAAATTTTTTATCTAATTTTTATATTTAGAACAGAAAAAAATATTTTATAGTTGCATTATTTATTTATACAAAAAAAAAAATAGTGACTTAGAGCCAACATATACTATTATGCAGAAAAATACACGAAGTCTCGCGAATTTGCTTACCCAGAGTCCTAAGGGCTGTAAACTATCCTGGTCTTCTTAGTCATTATAGATATGAATTGCATAATTCTCAGGTGTGATTTACCTATTGTAATTGAATATTAATATTTGTTGATATATGCTTGAAATAATTTTATTATCCACTCATCAAGTTCCTGTTTTTCAGTCAAAGGGGCCAGGATCAATTATTAGCTTTACACTAGGCTCATTACTACTCTCAAAGCATATTGTTGAAAACACTAGATACTTTAGTATGACTCTTAGTTTTAGTAAGTATTTTGCGGAATATAACTTGTCATGTAAATTGTTAACATTTACATATTTTTTTATTTTAAAAGTTATATACTTATATATCATATTATTCTGATATTTAATATAAGAATTTATTTAACTAATTTAATTAGGTTAAAAAAATTAGTTAAATTAATTATTATTATATATATTTTTAATATATATATATTTGTAGCCCATATTATATATATATATATATATATATATATATATATATATATATATATATTCTGTTCAGTTCCAAACCAGAACAGCAGCAACGTTCTCCTCCCTGATAATTTCAATTTAAATAGCACAACCAAACAAAATCCATCATACCACGTCAAACAAACTCCTTCTGATTCATCATACGCTGACCCATATATATATATATATGTATGTATATGTATATTCTGTTACGCTTCTAATAATTTTTAAACAGCACCTGCACAATCTTTATGCTAACAACAAAACAACTCCCCAAAAGTTTAAATCTTCGACAGTCATTCACTCCACTCAAAGACCCCCCGTTCGGCCAAACAACATACAGAGCAAACAAGTACATGCAACATCAAACAAGCACCTATTTCAGCTCTAATAACAAATTCTTGTTCCAACCAAACTCAACTTACAAATAATCCAATGCCCATTACACAGACTACAATCTCTGTTTTCCGAAAGTTTTATTTCAAAACAGGGGAAACACATGCAGAAACAAAGACTCATGCTTTAAGCTAAATTCCATATCCAAGAGCTTCAATCTTTACTTATCCTATCTAAATAGACCATTTTTCCTCACAAAGCTTCGATTTTCAGCCAACCCATACCCCAAAATCACAGCAATCAGAGGAAACGAAAATGGAAGAGAGTGAAGAGGACTCACCCAAGTCAGAATTGCTAGTTGCACGCACACTCCGACCGTTCTCCCTCCTCCAGCAACGATGGCTCCTCCGATCTCTCTCTCTCTCTCTCGCTCTCTCTCTCTCTTCACTGTGAAAATGACGATGATGATGAATGAGAAGGAAGAGTGAGGAAGAGGGTTTTAGTGGAGAGGCACGAGGTAGGGTGAGGGCGTAAAATACCAATTTGCCCTTAAACATTATTTATTTTTAACCTTTCCCTTTACTTTATGAAACATTCAAAAATTCTTAGAAAATAATCCTCCTAATAGAATAAATATTTTTCTTCTTCTAATAGCTTTTCTAACTCATAAGATAATTTTTCTAAAGTTTTCATAATAAACGATAACTCTTAACTATTTTTTTTAAAATTTAAAAAAAAAAATAGACCTTAAAAATTTGAAAATAACTATTAAATCTTTATGACTCTTTTGAAGAAATAAGCTCTTCCATAATTTGTTAAGTGTATACAATATTCATTCCATAATTTTTTTTAATTTTCTTGAATCCCAAAATATTTTTAATAATTATTCTTTCCTTTGTTCTTTTCTTAAAATTTTACCTTTAAGACTTTTTAATTTTAAAAAAATACTCTTGACTTCAATAATATCTCATAAGTCACTTTTATCAAAATTTGGGATGTTACATAATATATTTTGCTTATAATTTATATAAATTGGGTACAATTCCTTTGATAATTTGGTTTGTTTATATCGCCAGCTGTATATATATAGTTTCAAATTAATATAAAGAAAAGTTACAGAGAGACTTAGAACTACTAGTTTAATATAATATTTGTTTGTTTATAATCCTTTTCATTCTTATCTATCGTGATTCTATTCAAAAGATAATATGGTCATAGACTAATGAATCTTGAATGATGTTCTGAGTAGTTGTGCTTTTCAAAATTAGATAGTATTTCTACAGCTAACCTTCCAATTTAAAATTTCGGTGTTAAATAACTACTACCTTATGAGATCTAATTAACTAATTTAAATTTATTAATAAAATTAGTTAGGTTAGTTATTTATAATAATTGTTTGTTGGTTTCCCTAAAGTACCTATTTTAATCATATGAATTTAAACTAATCATGATAGAAACTCCCTTAATATGTGCAATCATATAGGGATATTTTAAGAAAAAAATTATAATTTTGTGGACAAAGTGTATTTAAGTCTTATATTTAAAATTAAAGTAGACTTATTATCTAATTTTTATATTTAGAACCGGAGAAAGTACTTTATAATGGCATTATTTATTTATACAAAAAAAATAGTGACTTAGAGCCAACATATACTATTATGCAGAAAAAGGCACGAAGTCTCGCGAATTTGCTTACTCAGAATCCTAAGGTAAGGGCTGTAAACTATCCTGGGCTTCTTAGTCATCTGGATATGAATTGCATAATTCTCAGGTATGATTTACCTATTGTAATTGAATATTAGTAGTTGTTGATATATGCTTAAAATGATTTTATTATCCACTCATCAAGTTCCTGCTTTGCAGTCAAAGGGGCCAGGATATGTGATCAACTTTACAACAGGCTCATTACCACTCTCAAAGGAGAATGTTGAAAACACTGTCTATACTTTCGTATGACTGTTAGCTTTAGTAAGTATTTTGCGGAATATAACTTGTCATGTAAATTGTTAACATTTACATATTTTTTTTATGTTGAAAGTTATATACTTATATATCATATTACTCTGGTATTTAATATAAGGACTTATTTAACTAATTTAATTAGGTTAAAGAAGTTAGTTAAATTAGTTATTATGACATATTTTTTTTTAAATATCATAATCATTTTCTTTAATTCATTCTATCTGTCCATACTTAATTATAATTGAGGAAGTATCAATAGGGATAATTTAGAAAAAATAGATAAATATAATAAATAGATCTTATATTTATAACTAATATTAACTCTCTAATTTGGTCTTCTATTAAAGATTGGAGGAGTAGTTAATAAAATTGGTAAGATGGTAAGGTGTGATAGAGAATCTTGTTGCTAATCACAAATTTATTAGCAGTTAGCATGTCAAATTCTGTATGGTTTCCTTTTTGACCTTGTAATTTTTCTTGTCGTTAATCATTATTGGTCTAGTATTCCTTTCTCGGAGGTTGTATTAATTATGAGGATCTATTAATAACTTTATATAGGCGAAGAAATTTAGTTAAAATTAATTAATTCCATTAAAATTTTATAACTACCTCAAAAAAGTTTGTTAATGTGTGAATTAATATCTTTTTATTTAAATATTATTTTAATATGACTGATTTGATTTTGAGTTAATCCTGATTTAAACTTTTGACCTTTTAATCATCATCTTGATTGCATCATTCACCGGTCCGATTTTCAGTACTTTGGTTGACAAACATATGTTGGGGACCTGGCTTCTCTCTACCATCCTTTTTTTACCTTTTGATCTGAAGAGCTTGCAAGTGTTTTCCTACATAATACTAACCCTTAATTTTTGTTGTTGTATAGGTGGTGTAGGTTCTGCGATATGCTTGCCTTGGTATACATCCCATGGAAGTGTCCCTGAGTAAGAGAAAAGAAGCATGGGTTTAACTCCGGATCTTGTCCGTATTTCTGTGGGAATTGAGCATATTGATGATCTTACTCTTGATCTAGGGAGCGTACTCTTAAATGTGCCGCACTAAATTCATATGTTAGGCGTATGGCTTACCTGCTTCAAGTAATATGATCAAGTCGATGCTGATGATGAATTAATTTAGTGGTGGATGTTGATGATGATTTAATTTTGTGGTTTCTAATATTATATCTTCTTCTTTCTATTTGCATAGTATCTTGCTGTAACAATTTGGAATTATAATAAGCTTATTAAGTGTAAGTGTTTTTGTTATTTGGCATTGGCGCCTTCTTGCTTAATTTAATGCTTTTAATTAGGTTTCGAGATAATACCGTCATATATCAGTAGTAATGCCACCTGGCTGTGCCACTGCTTCTCGACAAGAACGAGATTGAGGTACCTATGGTGTATCTGCCAAAACTAGAGAGAAACTTTAAGACAAGAATATGCCCAGAGGTTTGGAAAAAAGGCTGCAAGTTATGAATAGAGAGACATCAAGAGATAAGAAAAGAAGTGCACGATCTTGCGCCCTGCGAGGATGAAACACTCAATAATATAAGATTGGGGGATGAAAGACATATTACAATGCCTCATTAAAAAACTATTACAAGAGATCATTTTTTTTAAAAGAAAAGTATTGCATGAATGGAGTCAACTGTGATTAATAATAACTTTATTGCTTTCCCATTTCTCTAATTTTTATTATTACCACTTTTTGTCATTATGTGTATCTATCTGGTTTGATATTCACGCTCTTAACTGGACAAGGCCTTGCTTTTACCTAAAGCCAGATTCAATGAAAATGATCATTAAGAAATAGTATCACTATTATATTTAAAAGAAATTAAATTATACTTGATTTGGTGACTTCTTTTTAAGAATAAAATAAAAAGGGCTCGATTTCCACTTGTGGAGTACCAATGATGCTTGAACAGCTCATCGACCTCATATGTCATGTATTAATTAAATTCAGAATATGAAAACGATCGATGTGTTAAAATCAATTTTTTTTTTTTGCATATTAAATAAAAAGTGCGTGGGATCTAGTCAATGATACTAAGTATATTATTCTTAATCATTGTTTTCAGTAAAATGTAGCAATAAAACGTTTTTAATTGTGGGTCAATTGAAATATTATCATCCGTGATTCGTGAACAGAATACATGAAAGAAAAATTGTACGTTAATTATTATTTTATTTTAATTCACTTTGTTTAATTATTAGTTGTGTTAGATGAACTACATACTAGATATAACCTTAATAAAGAGATGGGTATTGATAAATATGAAATATAGGATTAGATGAAAATGAATTATTTAAAGACAATAAAATATTAGAATTTTACTTGACAATAGAAGGATATATGGAATGAAAATAATGGGTCACTTCGCTTGCCATGGAATCATGGACTGTGAGATCATAAATATATAAATAATTGGAATTATATTATAATTGGTAAAAGTGCACATTTAATCTTTTAACTTTATACAATATTTTAGTTTTAATTTTATAAACTATCTTTTATTTCTTTAACCCTATAACGTCAGTGTCACATCATAATTTCTTGTGACAATATTTCTTATTTGAAAAATTAAACTTAATATGACAATTTTAAAAATATTTTATCAATATATACAATTTTAATATCATTATTTTTTTATTAACTGAATTCAAATTAATGGATTGAAAAGCACTATAAAATTTAAGAAATCAAATAAAATCATGTGTGCACTTCTACCAATTGTCATACTAGCAAAAATAGAATGATTTCTTTATGAACAGTAGTTTGATTAAATAAGAACTATTTTTAAAATAAGATTGAAGATTTTAACCTGTGAATAAAATATTTAAAAATATTATTTTTAATTAAACTCAATAATATATAAATTTACCTTGTTAGTCCCAAATATATATGTATTCGAAAAAGAACAACAACTTTTTCAGGAA
Organism: Leucaena leucocephala; assembly: GCA_037074615.1. Taxonomy (NCBI): domain Eukaryota; kingdom Viridiplantae; phylum Streptophyta; class Magnoliopsida; order Fabales; family Fabaceae; genus Leucaena; species Leucaena leucocephala. Next base: position 13,992,036 of record CM073537.1, read on the forward strand.
AAAGTGGCTCTTTCTTAAATAAATAATAAAAAAAATAAGAGTAGAGATGATCTTCTAATAACATATTTGGTACAATGGAAGTGCTGGTTGGGGAAATAGAATCTTCTACTTCTCTTATTTAATATAATAGAAGTCGCTTTCACTTTCATTTTTTATATTTTAGGCCATTTCATTTCCATAAAAAAATTAGGAAATAAGATGATAGAAGTAGAAGTAAAATATTTTAGATTATTTTACACCAAGTCATAAAATTTCTAAACAACTTTAAAATTTTTCAAATTATAAAAAAATATTTTAGATTATTTTATTCTAAGTTATCAAAAAATATATCAATTATATACTCGTTTCAATCATACTAAATAAATTTTTAAAACTCATTTTTAACGTAAATCTTTTTCCACTTTTCTTTTTATTTTCATCTTAAATTCTTTCATCCTACCAAAATACCGTTAGGGTATGTGCGTAGATTTGACCAGAAGCCAAATTTGAAAAAAGCTTCTTTTTGGGCCGTGTATTGTAGGTAGTTGGAAGATTGGGTAAGTACTTTTAAACTTAAAAGAATATTTATATAGATATTTATAAACTGTCTAATAATAAAATTTTTATATCAATAATAAAATTTAAATTTATAATCTTATGAATTATGAATCAACTCTTTATTATTTAAACTAATTTTAATTAGCTTGAGTGTGATACTTAGGTTCATGTTTCATTATTAATACCACTTTCTTTCTTTCTTTCTTTTTTAATTCTCTCTTGTTTGGAAAATTTATCCTTTTTACAGAGATTTTCCCTAACGAATAAAGTAATAATCGTTTTATGAAAAAAAATCTCTTTCAGCGGAATCTTAGCAGCTAGCCATCGTCACGGCCTTGCTCTTTTTATTTTTTCCCTCTTTTGAAAGTTATGCAAACACCTTTTTTCTGCCAAACTATTTATGCATACTCCTATAAGGTCTCTCCTTTTATATTCAGAAAGCCTAAATTAAATTATACATAAAATATGCTAATCGCTAATTAATTATACTAATAATAACTGTTAGTTTAATTTCTAATACAAATTTTAAAAATCTTGACCCAATTAGTTAAATTTCCCAGAGGGTGAAATTTATTATAAGTAGTAGTAAATAGTATTATTCAAATGGTAAATCTCTTTATAAATATTGTTATTCACATTATAAGTATAGTAAATAGTGGCTACCAGTCGTTTTGGCATCAGAGTTTCCACAGCCGACCAACCGGTGGTGTCTCCAGCGATGGAGGTTGAGGCTTTTTTTAAAAAAATAAAGTGAGGGGTAAGATTGTAAAAGTAACGACATTTTGATTTTCTATTTTAGGGATTGTGTACTGATTTAGGATGTGATATTGGATTAGTCTTTTTTAAATTTTGAAATTCAAGTAATATATTATGGGGATTTTCCCATTAACTTTCTTAGATATAATTGCTACTTCTTCTTATCTTTAATATAAAACCTAATTAACTAATTTAAATAGATTAAAAAAATTAAATAAATATGTTAACTAAAATAAATATGATATAAGTACTCATATAAGTATTAGTTTATAAGTTTAGTAAATTAGTTTGAGAAAAATGATAAATATTAAATATAAAATAGATTAAGATATCATATTTAGAATTAAATCTAACCTTCCAACTACCCCTATATTAAGAAGCCGAGAATGAAATTATATTGTAATGTCAAATTTTTCCAAGATTAGGGAAAACATGAGTACTTTGAAGATATCATGTCATATTTATTATAATTAATCGATTTATTTAGCTTCTTTAATCTGTCTAAATTAATTAATTAATTTTTATATTAAAGACTGAAAAGAGTATATTGTTTCATATGGGAGATAGGGTTTACATGCTCAAGTCATTATAGGCAAGCTTAATAGGGTCCGGCCAAAACGTTTTCTAGTAGGATTTTAAACGGATGAACGGTACCAAATAGGGATTTAAAAAATGGAGAAGGTTGGGTGGTGGGAGTTAGTCGAACCCAGGCTGAGTCTCAATTGTATACATTTGAAATGGATTGAATTATAATCTTTTTTAATTTAAGCAAAAGTATAATCTCTTTCAAGATTTAAAGTGCAACTAGTTTTTACCTCGCTCAACAAATATACTTTCTAAAATTTAAATTTGTATTCTTCTCTTTAAGGGATAAATAACATCCATCAACCTCTTGGTTGAATAATAAAAATTTTAATTATAGAGAATTTTAGAGGGAATGAAAGGAAGTTTTTGATAAATAAAAAACGAACAACAAAACAATGCTTTCATGCTTATAAATAATATATAGCATAATCTTTATAGTCAATGTTACATGTGTATTTACTTTAACAATTTAATCCATATTATTATATAAAACATTTGTTATTTTTAAATATTAATTTTTAAAATGAACAAGATTCAAAAATCACCCAAAAATTTTGGCGATGACAAATTTGAGTCCATGGTATAATCAAAATTGAGTTGAAGAAATAGGCCTTCTGATGACATTTGCACATACTCAAACTTAAACATGCAATGAGACTCTGAAGTTGGAAAGCAAGAGATCTTAAATCTTTATTTGCAAACTCCATAGCCAACGATGATGGAATTCAAGATACTAGCTACCCCACTTGGCATCCTACATGTAACTTATGTGACAAGGAGCGACATATGTGGCATGCAAGTTTCGAGTGGCACTTATGATGAAGGTGAACGTGTGGGAGGTCATGACTAAAGGGGGCACCAAGAACTAAGATGCTTGAGGACTTGGAGCATCAGACTTGGATTTTCTCCACTTTCCTTTCTGCTCCATTTCCTCTCCACTTTTCACCACCACAGTTATATTGAAACTTGAGCAATCCAGATTTAATATTTTATAAAATTAACATTACAGGCTAAATGTGATGATTAATTAGTTTATTTGTCTATTTTGTGTTTTATTAATTTAATGAAAAATTTTCATATTTGGAGGATTTTCAATTAAATCATTTGAATTGTCTATTAAGTGTCATTATCTTGTAAAATCCATTGGATAAATTATTTTGGATGTATGAGTAGCCAAATAGGGATTTTAAAGATATTATTTTATATCTTGTTACTATATATGTTGTGATATCAATGATTTAATTTACATAGAAGGCATCTTATCCTCTATATCTTTAGGATATTTTAAAATATTTTTTTAATCTTTAGAGTTGGTTATGGTTGAAAATTTTGTCTATTAAAAGATCATTCAGTTACTTTCAAATTATGAATGAGAATGTTCTTTTGACAAGTATTTACTTTTTGTTTTCCGTATACTTGATAGAATACGTCTAGGTTACAAGTGTGTGATAAATTATTGTTGTGCCTTTAATAGCATAGGATAGTTCTTCTATGATTTTAACTTATCATATTTTCTGTTTTCAAGTCTATATTTTGTAATTTTTTGAGGTCTCTAAACAGGTTCTTATATAGAGGATGCATATATAAGAAAGTCTAGACTCTTTTTATTTCTTATGAACTCGATTTTATCATGTTGGTTATCAACTTGAGTTTGCTTTCTTGGTGACTTATACTCTAACTCTGATTTTCAACACAGTCAACAGAGCACCTTGCAGAATATATTCAAATCTTTTCTTTTTTATTACCCCACTTCTCTTAGGTTCGCACAAAGGTTAACACAGAGAATCTTATGCTTTTTAAATGATTTAAACTCAACTTTGAAAATTCCAGCAAACAGATGAAAGCAAAGAATAATGACAGCAGGAGCTTGAAATGCTACAGGGACTGAAATATAATCACACCCAAATATTTAAATTTCGAAAGAAGCGTAAGGTTAAAATGTTACCAAAAATCCAGTCCTTTTGATAGCAGACTTAAATGTGGTGTAGAGTGGTTTATATTTCTTATATGCATAAGAGACACTAAAATTCAAGCCTATCCTTCTTCCTCATTCTCCTCAAAATAGTTGTAAGATATTCTTTTATCGGATATCCTTGAGGTGGAAGGTATTCTTCTTGTCAATTGCTTCTACAGTGATTTATAGGTCTAAAAGGTTCTCGAGAAGCTTTTCTTTTTTTAATTTTATTGTGCCTTCTTCCTTACACTAGAATGTTCATTCTTTTTTGGAATTAATCTACACACATGAATTAGAAGGATATTTTAGTACCCACTTTGTTTTGGGTCAAGGAGTGTTAGTGACATTCTTTGGAACCCACACTTCATGCTTTTGCTCAAATAATTTCTTCTTATATTGCACAAATGAGAAATATGCCCATTTTCACCACAGTATATACAAAGTGATGAGTTACCCTAGGCACACAAAATTTTAAATTAACTTTACCTTTCTCTTTAGACTCACTAATATTGCCAATACATGACTTTCCAAACGCGGCTTTCTGTTTGCCAAGTATAATATCCTACTTAGTTGTACATTGAATGAAATTAGCTAAGAGACTAGTTAAATCCTCTTTTTCTTTTGTTAATTTATCAAAAGAATAATAACAAGAGGATGTGTGTGTGAAGAAACCACTTTCGTATTTTTACTTTATTTTTAAGTAATTTCTTTTTAGATTTTTCTGTTTTTTTTTCAATTTTTCTTCTAAAGAAATCACTTTCGTTTTGCTTTGTGCAAGTAATTTAACTAAGTATCTTGCATTTCATTATAAGTATCTTGTAACTCGTTAAAAGTAAATTCAAAATTAGATTAAGATTGAGAGTTAATACCTCATCGTTTGTTTTCGCCTTTGAGCACATATAGGCATGCTCCTCTTCTTCATTTGAATGATGGCCCCAGATTCCGATGGTGTAAGCTTTATGATTCTTTTCTTTTCTTCTTTCTCATCGTCTCATAGAATGGTTCTTCATTTTGCTTGCTAGGCAAGTAAGCCTATCTTTTTTGGCTCATTCTTCTTGAAACTACAAAAAAAACTTGTTTTAACAGCTGTGATGAACCGCTAGAAACTCACATAATTTTTAGCGGTTATGGGACAAACTGCTAGAATTCTAACCCTTTTGACCACGTTTATAGCTTTTAGCACTAACCACTAGAAATACCAATAGAGAATGCGAAAGGTCAATGTACTTTCTAGCGGTTCTGTTCATAGACATTTTTAGCCGTTATTGGACATTTTCTAATGGTTATGACACGTGGTAATGTCAGTGATTGATATTTCTAGCAGTTCATGGGACAACCACTAGAAATGTCACAAGAAATTTCTAGCAGCTGTTCTCTAAACCGCTAGAAATGTCAACAGTTACCAAGAGATCATGACACGTAGTAGGAGCCGGTTCACCTAGGGTTTCATTTTCTAGTGGTTTTGGCATAACCGCTAGAAAATGTAACCCCTATATTTACACAGTGCCGCCCCTATCTCCATGCCTTTAGCGAGTTATGAGGTCAAGTTCTGCTAAATTCTCTACACACATCATATCCGAATCTAGATCTACAGAGTACTTTGCATTTTAAGCTAAGAATTTAAATTTAACTATGAATTTTTTCTGAAGTTATTTTTATTTTATTTATAGTATTTTTAAAATTATTATTTGATATTATTTTATTCATGTATTGTGCTTTTTAAAATTATTATTATTTAAAAATATTTTATTCATTTATTTATTATGTTTTTAAAATTATTATTTGATATTATTTTATTCATTTATTTATTATATTTTTAAAATTATTTTATTCATTTATTTATTGTATTTTTAAATTATTTGATATTATTTTATTTATTTATTTATTTTTGAAATTAATTTATTGTTTATTTATTGTGTTTTTAAAATTATTATTATTTAATATTATTTTATTCATTTATTTTTTGTATTTTTAAAATTATTATTATTTAAAATTATTTTATTCATTTATTTATTGGTTTTTAAAATTATTATTTGATATTATTTTGTTCATTTATTTATTGTGTTTTTAAAATTATTATTATTTTAATATTATTTTATTAATTTATTTATTGTATTTTTAATATTATTATTTAATATTATTTTATTTATTTATTTATTGTATTAGAGTCGACGATCTGGGAATGAACTGGTTGATCCTGACACACTCATTGCACCTCATCATGATTAGCAAGCCCAGGAGGAAGAAGCCCATTGGGGATCATTTTTCTACAGTCAGTTCTTCTAGGGGTGGTACGAGTCATGGGCCAAATATCAATATCGACGACTACGATTTCAGCAAGGTGGGGATCATAGACTTCATAACAGATGATGTAGTTCCTCATCATGATCAGCAATCCCAAGAGGAAGAAGAGGAGAATCAGGGGTATAAGTAACCCCAGGAAGAGGAGAAGGAAGATCAGAGGTATGAGCCACATCGTGCTCGAAGGCTCAAGCAGCTTTGATATAGAGTTCGAAAGTAAATATTTTATTTATACAAAAAGTTATTTATATTTAATTTATATGTAATTAAATTTTAAATTACATGTTGTAGACTCCTAGGGTCACGATCCAATAGGAGGCTCACTATTAAAGAGTTTTCTATGATCACCAGCTCAGGTGTGCTGCTGTCGCTAAGCGATTTGGGCGTATTGACTAAGGGCAAGGGCCAGCTATACAACAAGTACGTGCACCTAGTCGGTAAGCAGTGGACCCTGCAGCCGATTCATGAGAAAGACTGGAAGAAGGTCGAAGCATAGGTGAATGATACAGCTTGGGAGATGATTAAGGTAAGATATATTTTTTATTTAAAGTAATTAAGTATTTGATTAATTAAAGGGTTATATAGTACTTAATATCCTAATCTTTTTTTATATGAGTCCAGTATTCTAATCTTATTTGTGGTACAATTTTACCCATAATCTTTTTAATTTAGTACAATTTCACCTATAATCTTTTTAATTTAGTGCAATTTTACACATAATCTTATTTCTCAAGTACCAATAATTGCACCAAATTAAAAAGATTATGATTGAAATTATACCAAATTAAAAATATTATGGATAAAATTGTATCACAAATAAGATTAAGATACTGGACGCATATAAGAAATAAAATTAAGATATTAGATTCTATATAACCCTTAATTAAATAAATAGATTAATCAATTTTTGATTAATTATTTAATTAACCTATATGATTAATTATTTATATGATTAGTTAATTACTTGATTAATTAATCTATATAATCTATATTAATATAGATTTTTAGATAGATTTAATACATTGAATCTATGTAATCTATATATAGATTTAATATAGATTATATATAATCTATATTATGTACATAATCTATATAAAGTTTTGATTTTTATTCAATTACAAGGCAAATTTATAGTGGGAGAGGAGCTAAAGGTGGATACCCTTAAGAGGATAGGGGCAGCGAGGAAGAACCAGGGGGATCTGTGGCGGGAGAAGAACGGCGATAAGATGAGGCCCTTGCAGGATATTCTGGCAGATATACCCGATAGAGTCCTTGAGTATGATTGGGCCCACTATGTCTACTTCAATATCTCACCTGAGCAATAGGTACATATGATATTAATATTATTGTATTAATTTTAAATTGTTTTGAATTTTTATTAATATTATTATATTTTGTTTTAGGCCTTCACTTGGAAGAATGTGAGCAGCGTCAAGCAGCAGATAGTGCGCCATACGGCTAGCTCGAAGAGCTTTGTTGCCGCCTACGATGAAATAGTAAGTATATTAAAATTATAATTTATACATTGTGTTTGTATATATAATTTGTAAATAACGAATGCTTCCATTTAAGCTATAGAGGGCAAAGCTCTTATAAGAGCGGGGGGTCACGCCTACGTACGACGAGATGTGGCCTGACCTCTATATGCCGCAGGATGAGACTCCTCTGACAGCTAAGATAGCGGAGATGACGGTATATAATTAATGATATTGATTAATTAAATAATGATAGTTAAGTGTAAATATTCAGTATTAATTTGCCTAAATTAATTTTGACAAGCCACCATGGTCGAGTTGAGGGAGTTATAGTTAATGAACTGTGACCAACCGAAGCGATGAGTTAGAGGGTTTGACCTTGGGCTCACACCGACTAAGCTAGCCCGCCCGAGTGGTGTTAGGCCTTCACAGACATTAGGGACTTCTCAGTTTGTAGTAGTGTACCACCAAATTAGCGCGGGAATGAAGCACGCCAGAGCCCCTGAGTTGGATCCCAAGGTGCAAAATAAGATCATGTAAGGATTGGGGGAGGATTTTAGATGAGCAATAGAGGAGGATTTTAGACAAAGAGTTAACTAGGATGTCCTTCAATAGGTTACCGAGGGTGTCTGGTGACAATTTCAAGGCCAACTTAACAGGTTCTATATAGCTGCTTTGGTCATGGAACAGCTGGTTAGGAGACTAGCTCCAGATATCCAGCTACTTTGAGAGTGGCTGGCCTACACCACTGATGCTTATATTGTTTAATTGTAATAAATTAAAATACAAATATTGTTTAATATTTGATAATTTGTTTCATTCAAAAGTTTAATTTTAATTACAATTTTTTACAATGTCTGTACAATTTTTTACTGTTAATTTTAAATTACTATTGGTTATTAACTATTTTAACTTAATATACTATTTAAAAATTCAAAAAATAATTTTCTCTCCAAGTGTGTCATTTCTAGGCATTATTAACTGCTAGAAACCTCAACACAAATTTTGAAGTTCCACACTCAAATTTCCCTTGGTCCTGACTCCTATGGCATTTGAAATTCAAATTTCCTTCCACGTGAACATTCTAGCGGTCCCAACAGCTAGAAATATTTAGGACAAAGGGAAATTTGAATTTTAAAAATGGTCAAACTTTTCTAACGGTTAATAATCACTAGAAATTTCTAATATATGCAAGATTTTCTAGCGGCTACAAACCTCTAGAAAATAACCACTAGAAAATGTTGACCTTTAAGTAGCTGTTAGATTCTTTTTTTAAAAGCTAAAGAACTTCATCTTAAGTTCATTTTAACTTCTGTTTGTGCTTTCCTTTTGAAGTATTAACGAGATCTGAGCTTTCCCTCTGAATATGGATAGTTCATGGATTAACTTTTATTAGTCGACTCTATAATATTTGGCCGAACGAAACAATTTCTTAAATTTTGCTTCTGCCAAAACCTCCATAAACGGTAAGATCCTGTGTCCATATCTTAAATATAGTTTTAAAAAGTGGCATTCAATAGATATTACTATAAAGCATTTGATATTTAAACCCTTCCCTCGAGAGTAAATATTTTGGCAACTACTAGGGGTGTGCAAGATGCCCATAGCTTGGTGAGCCCGCCCGAGCCTGCACAAAAAAGGCCCTGCCCAGTCCAGTAAAAAATGGCCCGATATAAAATGGGCAATTTCGGGCAGGGCCAATGTTCGGGCAGGGCCAGGCATCGAGCAAGGGTTGCTGCCCTGCCTATTTGGCCCTGCCCAGGTAGTTACTTTTTTACATATCAAAATTTGTAGATTACATTATTTCACATAAAACGAATATGATAGATACAGGTAACTAGATGATAATTTTATAAATATGAGTAGTCAAGTAGGTAATTACATCCTTTAAAATTTATAACTAAATTAATTTCTTTCTTTATTTTTTTTAAAACTTTGCTAACCGTCATATTTTTTTCAGATGCTTCATCTTTGTCAATTTTGGGGAGATTGATACAAAGTTACAATTGCAAACTATTTAGACTTCAAGACTTATTTTATATGCAATGGATTTTGATACTTTAATTACTATCTTTTTGTTGTTTTATTCTTAGTGGATTATAGATATTATTTAACTCTTGAAGACATATCAATATAATATTATTTTAGAAGTTCATAATTGTATATTTTTCCCATAATATAAGCAAAGTATCACGATTTGGGCATGCCCAGCCCGCCCACGCCCAGCCCGCCCATGCCCAGCCCAAAATGGTTAGGGCTTTCATCTGGCAGGGCTGGGCATCAGGCTGCAAAATACAGCCCATGCTTTTTTCAGACAGGGCACCGAGCAGGGGGCTGCCCTGCCCATGCACACCCTAGCAACTACATGGGGAACGACCAGATATGATTGCTGAGTCAATTCAAGTAATTTCATAGATAAGAGTACGAGCGGAAGACTCTGATTGTTGAACGATACTGTGCTTGATGCTTTTTACGTTCATGAAAGTAAGGAGCCGAATGAAGTAGATGAGCCTCATTCGAAGTTCGTTAGAAACGAAACTGCCCATGAGTTTTTTGACTCATGAACGAAGCTGATAAACCTCTTTATTCTGGGTGCACAAAGTATTCTAAGTTGTCATTCTTGGTAAGGCTGAATCAAATCAAATGCTTGTGCGGTATGATTGAAAAGGCGGTGTCTATGCTGTTGGAGTTACTAGGAGATAATTTTCCTCAAGCTGAGTTTCTTCCATCTTTTTATGAGGCAAAGAAGATTATTAAGAAACTTGGCTTGAACTACAAGAAGATGGATGTATGCCCAAATGATGTGTAAGTGATATAAGACATCTTAATACAAGTTGGTACAGAAGGGGAAAAGATGAAGAAGAAATCGACCAAAATTCTAAGGTACAATTTATTGCAATATAATGTGTTACTTATTATGTATCTGAACGAAATTTAATGTAGTTCTCAATACATTGGATTGTTAGGTACTTTCCTTTGAAACCGCGGTGGCAAAGAATGCATATGTCATAAAAAATTATTGAGTACATGAGGTGGCACATGACTGACCAGAATCTGGATGGCAAGTTAAGACACCCACGAGATTCGGAGGAGTAGAAAGTGTTTGACATGAAATTTCAAGACTTTGCCAGTGATCTTAGAAATGTTCATCTTGCGTTAGCAACAGATAGTCTTAATCCCTTCAGAAGCACAAGCACAAGCACAACGTATAATATCCGGGAGGTCGTGTTAATTTTGTACAATCTTCCACTTTGGATATGCATGAAACAATGCTCATTTTTATTTACTGGGGAATGATATAGACGTTTACGTGCAGCCATTGATACAAGAATTGATGAAGGATGGTGTTGAGACGTACAACTCATATGAGAAGTATAACATTCCAATTTTTTTATTTTAGTATTCAAGTAGTATTAGAAGAAATTAATTCCTAGTAGTTAAAATTTTTATTTAATTAGCTAAACTAAGAGAGTTTATCTAAAGTATAAAAAAATAAATATTGTTTCTATTAAAAGTTAAAAAAAATGAAAGAAAGAGAGAAGGAAGGGAAAAAAAGGAAAAAGAAAAGAAAGAAGAAAAAGCCGTGGGTTCAATTAGCAAAAGGGTGAGACATGTGACCATTTGAAGCGTGCTCGATCCTTAGGGAGTACCATTTTGTTGTGGTTCTAGTCGCGGCGCTTGGGAGGTATCTTAGCTCTTGGGTGCCTAGGTTTACACTTGAAAGTAATAGACGACTCACCCTACCTGACATTGGTATTACCTAGAAGAAAGGGAGATTTCGTTTTACCCTTAGATCGTGGGTAAACTCAACCCCTTTCTAAAAATTTTTGTACCAAAGAAAGAAGAATAAGAAACAAAGGCGTGGCCGGTAGCCCAATTCATTAAAAATATATGTAATATACTATTAAAAAAATAAGTGGGGCCCACAAGCATTTGTATAATACTTCAAACATGCACATAGAACTAGAGTTGGGAATACGGGCTGGCCCGCCAAAAATGGGCCAGCCTGCTCCCAGCCCGCCCCAAAACGGGCTGGAAAAACGTCAGCCCGAGCCCGCCCCCCGTAGTGGCGGGTTGGCCAGCCAGCCCGCCACTTTTTTTTTTAATTTTAAAAAAATTATTTTTAACATTTTTAAAATACTAATAAAAATTTTTTAATGTCATATTAGCATAATCAAAAAATTGCTCATGTTATACTCTTAAAAATTTCTATTTTTTATAAAAAAAATCTTAAATTTTATAATTATAAATCTAAATAAATATTAACATAATATTAATCAATTATAATATGTAAACATATATTAACAAATAAGTAATTATTTTTACTAGTATTCGATAATAGGAGTATTCAAAATAACATTTAAGTAAAATAAATAATAATATTAAAATTTAAAAAAAAAAGTGGCGGACTGGCGGGCCAGACCGCCAATTTGGTGGGCTAATACAGGGCGGGCTGTGCAGCCCGCCAAAAAATGGGCTGGCTTTTTGCCAGCCCGAGCCCGCCCCGTTTTCTTATAAAACGGGCTCAGCCCGCGGGCTGAGCCCGTTTTCCCAGCTCTACATAGAACACCCTGCGGTGTCTTCTTCTTCCTTCGTGATTTCCATCCAGCAGCGCCATTTTTCCTCCATTAATGAATATCTAGATCCTTTTAAGCTTCATGTTGTCCTCATAAAATCTTTCTACTACTATACTTATTTCCTAATTATTCTTTTATACCAAGAGAGCTCTTCAGAGATATAATTTTTGTTAGGAACAAAACAAATTTAAAGATTAAGGTTTGAAACAAGTGTGAAGTTTCAACGAATAAGAACAATAGAATGGTAGATGTAAGTGAATACTTATATTTAATCGGTTTAGAATTTGTCTATTATATTATGTAATAGATTTAGGGTTAGAGTTTAAATGTTAGAGTGTAGAAATGATTTAATATAATAATTTTATTGATTAAATTTGAGTTTAGGGATTGGGTTATGTTTATTAGAGGTATAATTGATATTTAATCAGTTTAGATTGTGGCTAGAGCTTGTAAATTATAAATAGGCATTTTTTATTAGAACTCTAAATTGGAAAAATTAGGGGTTTTAATCAAATTGAATAATTGTATGATAATTGTTTATTCAAATGAGTTATTGAAATCTAGACATGATGATATTTAATATTGAAATGAAGATTTGTATATTGAGTGAGATTTTAAAGTTATAGGTAAAATGGAGAACTTTAAACTTATGTAATTAAATTGATTATTTGTTTAGCAATTTGATTGATGATGAAACTCAAAGTTTAGTATATTGAGTGTTAATTATAAGTAAAAAATTATGAGGATTTTATATAATTGGAGGATTTAATGGTTGATTTATGCAAACTAAAGTTAGATTTTGATTGAAAATTTATAAATTATGATATTGGGTTTGTTAGATTTGAATTCAATGATTTGTTTTAACTTTATTGGAGTGTGTTTTGGTGATTGAATGAATTGATTTTGAGGTTGATTATGAAATGTGAGTGTTGAGAATTTTGGGTGAAACTTTAAGATTGTAAAGTTGGGGATTTTGGATTGTTTGAGGAGTTTGATATTAAATGAGAATTTATATTAGTAGAATAATGTTGAGGAAATAGAGAATTGTCATTGGAATGATGATTTAAAAAATAGATAAATTGTTATTTTCTTTCAGGATTAAAGTAAGAAAATTTTAGGGATCTTATAATGATTAGATGAAAATTTTAATGTTATCAAGTTATTGGATGATAGAGATGTGATTGGGATAGAAAAATTAAGTTATGGTATTAAATTAAGAATTTCTAAATAAAATAAAGTTAGAAGATAAATGTGAGTATTTATTTAAAAGTATATGTTGTTTTAAATTAACAACTTATTGATACACATTTATATAAATTATGTAAATTGACTAGTGAGTTATGAACTGAGCACGAGGCTCTTTATTTATGATACTTTTATTAGCTTTGCTGAGAGGTAACCACTTTCTACTTGTCATACATGCTAATGTCTTATTTGTGAGTAGTTTTGGATTCTTGAACTCTTTAAATGCTATTGATTATATTATGATATATGATGAAATTATTTGAAGTGAGATAGTCTTATGGTTGTGTTTTTGAAAATACAATCCTTGGAACTTATGTAATTATGTTTGAATTATGATAATTTGATTTATACATGAAATATTTATATTGAAATTGACTACTTGTTGAGCTTTTAAGAATGGTGCATATTATGGGAATTGATGAGTGGATTGTATTGGTTACCATCATGTGACGAGCCATCCATTAATGCATGATGGTTAGCTCTGTCACCTACTCCGTAGGGTAGGCCCTAGTGGCTCCTTTCATCCTCCTGCGTAGGATAGGTCTTGTATGTCTCTTTTCGTCATCCTGCGTGGAGATTGGGCTTTAATGGCTCTTGGATTATGGTTGTATTGGTTACCGTCACGTGATGAGGCCTCCATTAATGCATGATGGTTGGCTCTATCACCTCTTGTGTAGGGTAAGCCCTAGTGACTCTTTTCGTCCTCCTGGTAGGAATAGGCCTTTTATGGCTCTTTTCGTCCTCTTGAATGGGGATAGACCTTTATGACTCTTAGATTGTGGTGTTAGGATTGCATTTGCAACATAGCATTAGAAATTACTTGTTTAATGTTAATTATGATATTATTGTATATTTGTCTCACTTGACACATCATGAGCACATATTGGTATGTATGATGAGTAGGAAATGTTGGTTACTGATACGGTTGTCTCACCTAGTAGTTATTAATATTTTTAAGTGATATAATCATGCTAGGACCTCAGGGAAGGATTTTGAGGCTTGATTAGTGCTATATCAATTATATAGCCTCCTTATTTTGATTTATGTGTTGAATAATTATATATTGCTACAGTAATGCTCATTTTGCATACTCTGATATGATGTGATACTTGATTTAGATTTGATGCTGGGAATGAATGCTAGTAGTAGGCTTGAGGCCCTAGGCTGTTGCTTGTGATTTGTTGATTGTGGATATACTTTTTGAATGTGATATTGAGAATTTATTTATGAATGAGTATTATATAGGATTTTGGTTATCGGTGGGCTTTACACGGCTGGAAAAAAGGCTTTCTAAATCGGTTGAAAATAGACTTCTACACCGGACTTTGATCCGGTGTAGAAACAGCCCGTGTAAAAAGTTTAATATTCTACACCGGTTGTATATGACCGGTGTAAACAATCAGCTTTTTTAAATCAGTTATTTCATACAACCGGTTTAAAAAGTAATGTCAAAATAAAAAAAAATCAGAATAAAAAAACTCTAGATCCGAAATTATTTTCTTCTTTGTCACAAATCTGAAGGAGGAGGAGAGTGATGAAGAAGAATATGTACCTGTAAAATGCAAGCAGAGAACAAAAAAGAGGAAGAAAGAAAAAGTTAGAGAACCCAGAAACGAAAGAAACAAAAACTTAGATATATGCGCAGAAATAAAAACCCATAAACGTCGTCACCTAATTGAAGATATCACAAAAACATCGTCACAATTCCTTTTGGTTACCTGCTCAAAAGCAAACAAAAATATATTTAAACAGCACACAGAAATAAATGACACAAAAACCTAAATATATATAAAAATGAAAACCTAGAAACGCCGTTACCTAATTAAAGATATCACAGAAATATCTTCACAATTCCTCCGACTTACCCAGTTAAAAATGAATAGAAATATATTTAAACAAAATCGAGAAAGAAAGGAATAAAAAAATAGACACCCACCATCGCAGATCTAGGTCTTCTTCTTTGGGGAGCTTTAGAGGCTACAACGACTGACTTCAACAATAGAGAACGACGAGCATAGGTATGGGTCATCGCATATCTAGGTCTTTTTCTTCGGTGAGCTTTAGACAGTGTGTTACGAAGGTGGAGCTTCCTGTCACCATGTGTTCTCCCTTGTCTAGTTTTCTCCAGGGACGACGATATGATTTGTGAAGATAGGGAATCGTAAAAAATTAACACCACCGGTCATGACTTTTTACAGCGGTCATTACTTTTTACAGCGGTCATATTTTACGACCGGTATAAATATTTTATCTTATTTACAAAAATGCCACCGGTCATGACTTTTTACAGCGATCATTACTTTTTACAGCGGTCATATTTTACAACCGGTGTAAATATTTTATCTTATTTACAAAAATGCCACCGGTCATGACTTTTTACAGCGGTCATTACATTTTACAGTGGTCATATTTTACGACCGGTGTAAATATTTCATCTTATTTACAAAAATGCCACCGGTCATGACTTTTTATAGCGGTCATTACATTTTACAGCTGTCATATTTTACGACCGGTGTAAATATTTCATCTTATTTACAAAAATACCACCGGTCATTTTTTTTAAACCGTCTCCGCAGTGACCGGTTTAAAAATGGGGCTTTAAAAAGCCTATTTTCCAGCAGTGTTATGTGATGTTATTCCTCAATTTGATGCCCAGAGACCTATTTGAGATGATTGTGAGGATAACTGTCATAGTAGTGCTAATCGGGGGCTTGAACTCTTTTAACCATGATAGTGCCTGAAGGATAGTTTTGGTATTTTCTATCATGATTATCTGTTGATTAAGAAAAGTCCTTGTATAACCATGGTAAGTGTTCATTTTGAATTTTAGTAAAACTCTTTTCTACCATGGTTAACTCTTTTGAAAGTAAGGAATTCATTTATAAATATCGTTAGTTTGTAGCCAATTTTGGTAAAAATGATTTAAAGTGATTCATTATTGTTATTATAAGGAGAATTTTATAACTTAGGAGAATTTTACAACTTGGTATCAGTTTCAAGGTTTCTTCAATGTGTTGCATTACATAGTTGTGGCAATATACATTATTCACACATATCCTTCTCTGTTGGTAGATATATTGTCTAACTCTATTTTCTTACTTACCTACTATGGTGGGTTGTAGCCTTTGGAAGGGAGAGAGGGTATGGAACTAAGAAACTTAACACATTGTTATACATTTTATGCCTAAAAATAGTGTAACTTTGTGGCAAATAAGGGAATAATGTTAAACTTCCCTAAGAAAAGTTAAATATTAGAAGTGGAAATGAATAAGAGGAGAGGGCTCATCTAGCTCTGGTGTGGTGAATGGTTTTGAAATGTATGATCTTGAATGTTTTGGAAAGAAAGACTATAGTGTTATCATACACATAGATAAAGATTATACCTACAAGATATTGGAAGAGAATTCAAATGGACCTGTTGTTATGACTGTGGAACGCTATGACATAAATTGTAGACTATTTGACATAAAGTTTAGTATCCAAAATCAGCAGAATAAGACCATCATAAATAATGATACTGTCAGGATATTGTAACATCTAAAATTTTGATGAAAGGGATTTATAAAGTATTATTCAGGTCAAGAGTATTTTTTTGGAATTAAAAAGCTTCAAAGGTGAAATTTCAGTAAAAGGATATAGGAAAGAATGATCATTACAAATATTTTGGGATTCAGGAAAATTAAGAAAAAAATCATGAAATGAGTATTTTAGGGACTTAGAAAATTATATAATAGTTTATTTTCCCAAAGGAGGCTTACATAAATTAAAAGCTAATTTTCAGATTTAAGGTCTATTTTCTTAGAAAATTGAAGAAAAATAGTTAAGAGTATCGTTTGATCCGAAACTTATAGGAAAATTATCTCATGAATTGGAGAAGCTAATTAATGAAGAAAATACTTATACAATATTAAGGATTAATTATTAGGAAAAATAGTCTTCTCCCATGCCCATCGTCCTCCTCATGTGCCCTCTCACTTAAAACGCACCGGACTCTTGTCTCATTTATCATGATCATTGTCATCTTTGTGAGTAGAAAGAGCGAGAGTGAGAGTTGAGAGGGGAACAGAGTAGAGTAGCGCTAAGGAATGTGATCAGAGGGGGTAAGCATTCATGCAACCTCATATTTCAACTAAAGTGAGTCTCTTAAATCTACCTCCGTTCTCATTTTTTTCAATCTCTGAAGTTTGGGGGTTTATAGGTTGTTTAAAATCAGAGCTTGTGTAGCAAAATAGTCAATTCATCTAGTAGAATCAAATATTAAAGCTTTTTTACTTAAAATCTAACTAAACTTGTAAGTATTAGAAAGTAAATATTTTATTGTGATTTTTTATAATCGCTATAAAATAACGTTATACAATATATTTTTTTATAGTGATTATATTTTGTCAAACCAAAGATGACAAAGTATTGTTGATCACACTTTATCTTATATGGTGTGTCAATTATGCCCTCTACCCAAACTTTCTGATTTATATATCTCACAAATTAAACGTTGCTGGTAGGAATATTCTTTGTATACAAACTGATTTCATATTCTTAAAATTATATGATATATATGACATTGTTTCTCCACTAGAGAAGTTTTCGTCTCGCTCTTTGTGATATGATAGGATATTATTTTATTTCATATTATATTATCACATGATAGGATATTATATTACATAGATAGCCGCCCTCTTTTTGTCCGGCAGCTAATTAATTAAATTAACAAAACGGAATAAATATATTAAGGCTAAGCCCCCTTCACTGTTTACTGTTTACTGTTTACCAAGATATTAATATATATTTACATTAATGAACGTTTACTTGACGATAAAACTGGATCAGAGCCTACGCGGATTGTTATTGTTTATTCATGCTTTCATGTGTTTCATAAAGTAAAAAAAGATAAACAGTACACTAATATTCGGACAACACTAATAACATATTTGGTAAGATGGAAGAGTTTTTTTATAAAAATAAAAGTGAAAATAAAAATAGAATTAGAATTAAGTTGAAAATGTACTTGAAAAGTTTGTTTAGTATGATAGAAATTATTAAGGAAATTATATGGTAGTTATTGTGTGCTTATCCTTATTAAGGAAATTATATGGTAGTTATTGTGTGCTTATCTTTGACTTAATTAGATGATTGTATAGGAGTATAATTAGGTTTGTAATTGCCTTTCTTGTAGCTAAAGTTTAGGAGTTGATGAGATCAACCTTCTGTATATATATCCTATATTGATTTAATGAGATTACCAATCCAATCACAACCAAATCTCTTATTCTTGTTATGGTACCAGAGCAACGATCCTAGTGCTCTTGATTATCACCTTTCCATACTTTCTATAATTCCTACACAGCCATGGCAGATAACGCCAAAGTTTCCGGATCAAACACCATTACCATCGATCCATCACATCCTTTCTACATCCATCATCCATCATCTCATGGGCAACAAAATTTCAGTCGAGGGAATCAACCGGTAGCAAATGCGACAGAATCTCAAGATGTTTCTATTTCTTCTAGCATAGTACCAGGATTCACCGCAGAGCAGATTCAACAATTGGCACAAGCAATCAGTGCCTTGAATCACACTAATTCTGGTAATACTGACGCATACGCTAATGCCGCAGGTTTGATTCCGTCAACTCTTGTGTCTGTTAATTCTAGTAATACAAGTTCTTGGATTTTGGATTCAGGCGCCACGGATCACATCGTTTCCCACCTATCTCTCTTAACTGAGCCCAAATCTCCAAATACCACAAATGTCAATTTACCCAATGGTGCTATAGCACCAATCACACACACCGGCAATGTATTTTTTAATTCCAACTTAGTATTAAAAAATGCACTATGCGTCCCATCCTTTAACTTGAATTTAATTTCAGCCAGTAAATTAGCAAAAGATCTTAATTGTTGTATCCTACTCTTTCCTGACTATTGTATTTTGTAGGACTTGGTTTCGGGGAAGATGATTGGCTCGGGTAGACAGCGTGGTGGTCTATACTACATGCATCCGTCAGAAAATAAATCGACTGCTTTCCATGTTTCTCACTCGTTCGATCTATGGTATTTACGCCTGGGTCATCCCTCAATTTCTCGTTTTAACTTACTGTCCCATTTACTTCCTCATGGTCATGAATTAGGGAACAATTGCACTATTTGTCCAAAGGCAAAGCAGACACGTTTACCTTTTCCAAAAAGTTCAATAGCAACAAAATTCCCCTTTTCACTTTTACATTGCGATGTATGGGGTCCTCATAAAGTCCCTACTCACACTGGTTTACGTTATTTTCTCACCATTGTAGACGATTTCACACGTTGTACATGGATTTTTCTCATGCATCATAAATCAGAGACACAAACTTTATTAACCAATTTTGTGCAATTTGTCAAAACTCAATTTCAAACAAGTGTTCAAACCATCAGAGTGGATAATGGCACAGAGTTTATTCCCATTCGCACTTTTCTTCAAAATAAAGGTATTGAACTCCAACATTCTTGCATTTATACTCCGCAACAAAACGGAGTTGTAGAACGAAAATATCGACATATTTTAAATGTTGCTCGTTCTCTCATGTTTCAATCAAATGTTCCACTTGAATTCTGGGGGGAATGTGTTTTAACAGCAGTTTACCTATTAAATAGAATTCCCACACCTTTGCTATCCAACAAGTCGCCTTTCGAGGTATTATATAACCGACCTCCTTCCCTTGCGCATTTGCGCGTCTTTGGTTGCGAATGTTATGCAACAAATACTCATCCTAAACAAAAATTTGATCCTAGAGCCTCTATTTGCATTTTCATTGGGTACCCACATGGACAAAAGGGGTATAAAATTTTTGACTTAGCCACCAAGAAAGTCTCCGTTAGCCGAGACGTTTATTTTAGGGAACATATATTTCCATTTCATTCTCAATCAATTCCCAATTCGTCAACTCTACCTATATCTCCACATGTTTCCTTTGATAGCCTTCCCCAGTCGATATTATCTCCAATTAATTCCCCAAATCTTTCCCCCAATCCCACGTTTCCACCAAATCATGATTCCTCACCACCTTTACCATTATCACCTCCACCAAATCATGACTCATCCTTACCATCTCAGCATATTCTCGATTCGTCCTCATCCCCTACCTCATTCGAGTCCTCACCTACAACACCTCCAGTTTCTCCATCACCTTCTGCCACCTCACACAACTCCTCTCCATCACCAGTACCTCCCGTCGATGAGCCCCTTCGTCGTTCTACTCGACAGATTCAACCACCCGCATGGCAAAAGGACTACGACATGTCTTCCCACGCTAATCACTCTTCAACGAAACCAGGTTCTCGCCAAGGTACAAGGTATCCACTATCCTCTCATTTATCTATTTCCCGTTTCTCTCCCAATCACCGTGCTTTTTTAGCCCTCTTAACAGCACAAATAGAACCTGCCTCTTTTGAGCAAGCCGATCGTGATCCACTTTGGCGCCAAGCCATGTCCGCCGAACTTGCGGCACTAGAACGTAACAACATATGGCAGTTGGTCCCTCTTCCTCTGGGGCACAAACCCATTGGCTGCCGTTGGGTCTATAAGATCAAGTATCATTCTGATGGCACAATTGAGCGCTATAAAGCGCGTTTGGTTGCGAAGGGTTATACCCAAATTGAAGGTATAGATTATCAAGAGACTTTTTCTCCCACTGCCAAACTCACCACTCTCCGTTATTTATTGACAGTCGCAGCTTCGCGCAATTGGTACTTACACCAGCTTGATGTTCACAATGCGTTTCTTCATGGAACCCTCCAAGAAGAGGTGTATATGACTCGACCTCCTGGCCTTTGCCGACAGGGGGAGAATCTGGTATGTCGGCTTCAAAAGTCCATCTATGGTTTGAAACAGGCGTCTTGCAATTGGTTTTCCACTTTTGTAGCCACTGTTAAGTCAGCTAGTTACATACAGTCAAAAGCAGATTACTCACTTTTTACTAAATCTCAAGGTAAAAAGTTCACTGCCATTCTTATTTACGTTGATGATATCCTGTTGACTGGCAATGACTTACATGAGATCAAGCTGCTAAAAAATTATTTGCTCAAACATTTTCTGATTAAAGACCTTGGTGAATTGAAATACTTTCTGGGCATTGAATTTTCTCGTTTCAAAAAGGGTATCTTTATGTCTAAAAGAAAATATGCTTTAGACATTTTACAAGACGCAGGGTTATCAGGTGTGAAACCAGAAAATTTCCCAATGGAACAGAATTTGAAATTGACAGATGAAGATGGTGAAGTTCTTCATGATCCGAGAAAGTATCGGAGACTGGTTGGCAGACTAATATACTTGACAGTAACCAGGCCGGACATAGTGTATTCAGTACGTACACTAAGTCAGTTCATGAACACGCCTCGGAAGCCGCATTGGGAAGCAGCATTGCGAGTCCTCCGTTACATTAAAAAGGCGCCAGGTCAAGGATTATTTTTACCATCTGAAAATAATTTAATACTTAGTGCTTATTGTGATTCAGATTGGGGTGGATGCCGTACTACCAGGCGTTCTGTTTCTGGTTATTGTATTTTTCTGGGATCATCACTTATCTCTTGGAAGTCAAAGAAATAGACAAATGTTTCGCGTTCATCAGGAGAAGCGGAATACAGAGCAATGGCCAACACTTGTCTAGAGTTGACGTGGCTTAGATATATACTTCGAGATTTGAAGGTCGATCTACACGAGCCGGCTTCATTGTTTTGTGATAATCAAGAGCCTTACATATTGCAGCTAATCCAGTTTTTCACGATCGTACAAAACATATTGAGATTGATTGTCATATTGTTCGGGAAAAATTGCAGGCTGGGGTGATTCGTCCCTGTTATATTTCTACAAAGATGCAGTTGGCAGATATTTTTACAAAAGCTCTTGGCAGAGAGCAGTTCGAATACTTGTGTAGCAAGTTGAGAGTTTGTGATTTACACTCTCCAACTTGAGGGGGAGTATTAAGGAAATTATATGGTAGTTATTGTGTACTTATCCTTATTAAGGAAATTATATGGTAGTTATTGTGTGCTTATCTTTGACTTAATTAGATGATTGTATAGGAATATAATTAGGTTTGTAATTGCCTTTCTTGTAGCTAAAGTTTAGGAGTTGATGAGATCAACCTTCTGTATATATATCCTATATTGATTCAATGAGATTACTAATCCAATCACAACCAAATCTCTTATTCTTGTTAGAAATGAGTATAGAATTAATGTATATTTTTGTATAATTTAGGATAAAATGATCTAAACTATTTTTTTTATAATTTAGGAAAGGTTAAAGTTATTCAGAAATTTTAAAACTGAGATAAAATAGTCTAAAAAATTTTACTTCTATTTCTATCATCTCAATTTTAAATTTTTTGATAAAACTAAAATTATCTAAAATATTAAAAATAAAAATTAAAATAGAAGTGAAAGTGACTTTTATTGAAGGAAGTGAAGAATTCACTTCTACTTTCTCGTTTCTACTTCTCATTTATTAAACATGTCATAAGTAGTCAATAGTCAATATAAATACACATTTTAGTTGGATTGAATTTTGTTTTGTTTATTAATATAAAAAATAAACATTAGTTTATAATTTATTATATGGCTAAGGTGCAACTAGCATAAAGATTGTTCAACCGGTTGAATCGTCATCTGGACTTCTCAGTTTGGGATTAAAAAACCCTTTTTATAGTTGTGTTAGATTTGACTCAAGTTGACTCATCATTGAGATGGAACTCGAAATCAAAACCGATAACTGGAACAACTTTTAAAAAATCATGCAGGTTTTCTGGTTTAATGAAAAAATATTGAAAAATTTAGATAAAAAAAATTGAGGAACCAAGTTTATAACTATAGAACCAAAACTAAATAAAAAATTTATAAGAACTAAACATTATATTAATTTTTATTTTTTTACTATTGTTATAAATTGTTCAAATCAAATATTAATAGTTTGAATTTATTTATGTATTTCTTATATAAAATTATAATTATAATTATAATTTTATAAAGCATTAAATTTAAACGGTTAAATTTTCATCTAATAGTGATAAAGAGAAAGGATGGGAAGAAAATGGAGACACTTCTCTCCCAAGAGAGAAAAGGAAAGCTCTATAAGAGAAATAATATCTGTAGCATTAAAACCCAATCTAAATGAATCAGATGGTTAGACTAATGAATTAACCACCGGACAATATCATTTAGGGTAAAAACATTTTTAAAAAAATATTAGTCTATCAAATTTATTTTTTAATAATTTTATTTTATTAAATTATATTTATTTTATAAATAAATATTCTCTTTTCATGTAAATTTATATTTTTATTTAAAAATTACTCTTTTTAAGATTTTATATATATATTGGTTAAATTATATTATTTTAGTTATAATTATATTGCATTTTATTTAACTATAATTGGATCATTTATCAAGAAATTATTATTTTGACTAGTTAAATAACTGATCTGATTTTCAGTATATTAATATTAAAGTGGCGGAGAATAATAATGTGACTTGATGTATGACAAGAAGGTAAAAGGGGAAGAGAGAGGACAATAAGCAAATGGGAAATATAGAAAAAAAAAATAATGGAGACAGAGAAAAAATATAAGAAGAGATAGTGTTTGATTATTATATTTTATTTTTATTTTTATAAGTTTAAATTATAAATTTTAGTTTTACAATTTTTTTTAATATAAAATATTAGTTCCTATATTTTAATAAGCACTTGAACTATTTTATTCTTTAAAGGATTAAAATTTATAATTTAAAATTATGTAAAGCCTATTTGGATAAGAATTTGAAAAATGATTTAGGAAAAAATAAGGGTTTTTTGATAACTTTTAAAAAAAACTTTTGGAGAAGAGTTTATAAAAAAAGTGATTTTGAATAAATAAGTATTTAGATAGTTATTATTAGAAAGATTTTTGTAATTGATAAATTACCAGAAATAGATGATTTTATTAAAAATAGGAGAGATAATAGATGAGAGATAAGAGATGAGAGAGGAGAGAGAGTAGAGAAAATAAGGGAGAGAGAAGAGATGGTGGAGAAGAGATATGAGAGACGAGAGATAATATAAAAAAATAAGGGTAAAATAGTATTTGGATAATCCATAAACTTTTTTATTGTTCTATAAGCTATTCTCAGTAGCTTATGTAAAATCTTAGTTTTAAAGCATAGTTTGGTCTAAAATTTCGCTTGAACAAATATAGCTGTTTGTTTTCTAAACCAAAGTTTGTGCTAAAAACCCTTTTAAAACTTAGGTTTTCAGTGAAACTAAGCACATAGACTAAAACTAAAATAAGGGACAAATTATATAGATCAAACATTATATTACCCCAAAATATAGAAACAATCTACTTTATAAATATTTTACTAAAAAGTGTACAGTTGATATCAAATTTTAATAGTATAACAATTTAAATTTATTTTTATATTTTAAATATAAAATTATTATAATAATTTTATAAAATATTAAATTTGAATGGTTAAAATTTTCATGCGAAGCCAGTTATGATATAATAGGATATTATTTTCTTTTTTGATCAATAATAGGATTTTATTTCATATTATAGTATAATGTGATTAGATATTATATTACCTAGTATTCCCTGCTCTTTCTACTATATCTAATTTTTTAAATTAACCAAACGAAATATTATGTTAAGGCTAAGCTGTCTCATTCACTGTTTACTTAACAAGATATTGATTTATTTTTTTTTACCATTTTCTTCGGGGATGGAATTGGATCGGAGCCGATGGGGATTGTTATTGTTTTATCACACACATGAAATATTCATTCACATGTTTAAAACAATAAAAAATAAACAGTGCACTGTAATATTCGAGCAACACTGAATAAGTAACATGAAGGCATGTATGGGCTAAAAGAATAGGGTGAATATAATTTTTAATTTTTTAAATTTATTTTTATTTTAATTTTAGTCCCTCAAGTTTTAAACTATAAATTTTAGTTCCTTAAATTTTTTTATGTCTAAAATATTAGTGCCTTTAATTTAATAAAAATTTAAACAATTTTATCCCTTGAGAGAGACTAAAACTAAAATTTATATAAATTTAAGGGACTAAATATTGTACTAACCTAAAACAAATAAGAATTTTAAAATGGTTGTTTGAAATGACTTAATTTCTATAAAATTTTTAGGTATTATTCTAAAATAAAGTTTTTTTTAAATGACCTAATTGCTCTTATATATATATGTATATATATATAAACTCCCTTGTTGCCTTAATTTTTGTTGTAACTGTTTTATTTGTTATAAGGTAGTGAAACAAAAAAACCTATGGTAGTGACAATAAAGGTGATAGAGGTAAGTTTTTTTATTCTTAGTTATATGAGAGCAATTATACATTTAATAAAAAATTTAATTTCATAATAGTCTCAAAGAACAAGAATTAAGTCATTAAGAAGGACCATATTGATATTATCATATTTTGGTGATTCTTATATACATTTCTTCCTATTATAGAGGGGTTGTGCCTTTATATACACCGTTTTTGGGGAAGGGCGGGTTTCCAAATATTATCTTCTTCAGTTTTGTTGAAGGAGAAGGGAGGGGTGGTAATAACTAATTTGTCATTCTATGCTTACATGTTAGTTGAGTTTTTCCTTAATTACTTTCATATTATATAAATTAATTTACATGTTAATTTAAATAACATAATTAATGAAAATTTAATATCAGTCCAACATGTTAATAGGCGAATAAAAATTGATATAATTATATTTTTATTTCTAATTAATATAATAATATATTTTTAAAAAAATAAATTCAAAAATTTTATATTTTTACTACACATTGTCAAACAATAAAACACGTAATTATGTTGAAGAGTTTATTTTACTTTTTTATGGGTATTAATAGAAAATCACAAAATTTACGAGGGCAAATTTGTTAAAAAATTGACTTCCCTTAAAAAAAGCTCCAATTTAGAGGAAACTAAAATTGACTTCTTTAAAATTTTGAACAAACCCTTAGTTTGATTGAATTTTATTTTGTTCATTAATATTAAAAAATTAAGAGAAAATATAAAAAAATATCATTTAAATTTTAAAATTTTAAATTAGTTTGTTTATCATCTTTTATAAATTATTGACTACTCTAAATAATAACATATTTTTTATAATAATTTTTAAATTTAAGTAATTTTTTTTACAAAAATTAAACATGTGCATGTCAGTCAGGATGAAAAGACATTACGTTTACCAATTACTATGGGCCTCTTTGGTAAAGTTAGAAACCATAGTTTTAAAAGGGCTTTTGGCCCAAACTTTGGTTTGAAGAAATTTTAAAACAAACAGCCATATTTGTTCATAAGTGCTTTTGGGCAAAACCATGGTTTAAAACCATGGTTTTGAATAAGCTATTAAAACTAACTTTTTCAACAGTAAAAGAGCTTATGGACTATCCAATTACTATCTTACCCCTACTTTTTCTTACATATTCTCTCCTCTCTCCTACTTTTTCTTACACCCCTCTCCTCTCTCATACTTTTTCTTACACCCTCTCTCTTCTCTACTATCTACCCTCTCTCCTCTCTCTTCTCTTTTCTCTACCTCTCTCCTCTCTTTTATTGTAAATTAAATCATACCCTTTTTGGTAATTTACCAATATAAAAAGTCATTCTAAAAATAACTATCCAAACACTTATTTATTCAAAATCACTTTTTTTTTCCATAAACTCTTTCCTAAAAGTCCTTTTTCATAAGCTGTCCATAAGCTTTTTATATGGTTGATTAAAAGTCTGTTTATAATAATTATAGACCCATATTATATAGGGAAAAAGACAGTAAACAACCATATGAATTTGGAAAAGACAATTTGGGCATATGAATATGTAAAAGGACAGATTGGGCAGCAGGCCCAATCTGTCTTTTATAAATTTGGGTGAAAAGACCAAATAACCCTTGAAGCATCTGAAGAAAAAAATAAGAGAATGAAATTCAGAACAAAGTGGGAGAAAAAATGGGAGAATGAAAAGGGAGAAAAAGCAGTTTCAGATTCATGGAAATACCATAGGGCACTCCTCTACTCGTTTAAAACCAAGAGTTTTGAGATGTTTCTAGAGAAGAATGTTCAAAACAAGGTGGAAAGGAAAGTCTCCTTCCTCTTCTTGATCACGTAGAAAGGAAAGGAATTGAAAGGAAACAAGGTTGCAAATTCCATTAGCAATAGGTTATTTCGGTGAGTTTGGCATTTGATTCCAAATCTGGGCAGATGATAATGATGGCTTTGTTGCTCATAATTGTCTCCTTTTATGCGAGCACCCCTTTTGGCAACAATTTTTTCATTTATGCATCATAGCTTGTCTCCAATTCTTCTATTCATTCTTTATCTCCTGGTAACTTTTAAGAGACTCAATTTCTATATCAAACTAAAGTTCGTTTCTTTCTTTGTTAAACCGATTTTGTCATTGGCGTTTATGTTGCTTTTCTGGGCTTTAGGTTCCTGCTATATAGGACGTGCCATTTGATTCCATTTTCTTGCAATATTACATTTGTCAAGTCCTTTTAGCTAATCTTACAGGAATTTGATTCTTGAGCTATTATGCTTTCCTGGATGCATTTATATTAAAAATTGTGGTTGCTGAATGCATTTGTTTCTGGATTCTCAACTTTTTAGTGCTCATATGCTTAAATGTCGAAGCTACCTGTTACTGGAATGGGGGTTTATAGCAACAACTTATATCACTGGATATCTTTAATTTTTTTTTTGTAAATTTAAATATATGCTAGTTTCTATTAATGTAGTCAAATCCAAGTGTTAAATACCTTGCTCCAGACAATACAGAGGATATTTTTTATTCAGTAGCATTGTTTTGTGCCTTGATAATTTGATAGCTCTGCAATGAGAAGAATGGTGGCTATGTTAGGATATATAATCAACCAAATATTTACTTAGTTTTTTCTTTCTTTCTCTATGAAAAGTTGAAAACCCATATTAGTATATGTCATTTGATGACTTTATAAAACTTTATTGTTTTGATTACAACTAGCTCTGCAACTTTATGATTTTTTACTCTTATAGGCACATCCAAATTCAATAATAGAATTGCTCTGACTCAGCTCCCCCTTCTTATAAGAGAGATAAAGACTTTCCTGTTATTTGGGGTAAGTTGATAACTCTGACAACAGCAATTTGCCGGAGGCTCATTGCTCAAAAAATTCAGACAACCATATTGATAAAAGATGATAACCCCTCATGCCTCCAGCAAAATGCAGGACAAAAGCTTATAAGAGTATAATCCAACACCTTCGTAATATTTGTTGACAAGGGTTGTGGTATACAACTGATTCTTTTGGTATATAATATTTAGGATATATGTTGCAAATGCATAGTACCAGTAATATAGTATCTAGTGTTATTGACAAGAAAATATTAGGCGCACGTGGAATCTTAATCTTCGCTTGTCATTTGATTATATGTATGAATTGCTATCATGGCAAGATGATTTTTTTTATAAATGCCATTAGTGGCTTATGTCATTGAATGAAATTGTGTATTATGACTATTTATGCGTTGCAATTTCAGAGTTACAAATGTCTGACGGGAAGTTATAAATCTCATTGTTGAAGTTGTAAATATTATTAGATGAGTTATAAATTTCATTGCAGGAGTTGCAAATCCCTTTAGCAATAAGTTGCTATTTTAGTTGTAAATGTGTGAGGGGAAGTTGCAAATCTCATTAGACGAGTTGCAAATCACATTGGAGGAGTTGTAAATCCTATTGATGAAGTTGTAAATACTATTGGAGTTGCTTTTGCTTTCACTTCTGTCGTGTTTCATGATTATTGTTTTCAGAAGTCAATTTATTCATCTTCTTTCCATCTTCACTATATTCACCACAATTGATGATTTTAACAGTTACAGTTGGATGCCCATCTTCATCACCCACATCTTCAATTTTCTTCAATACACCACATGCTTTCTGTTGAGATGGTGATAAGCTTTCGATGTAATAATAAAGTGAGAACCAAGAGTATCGTGATTAGCAATTGCCATCGACAGGAGACATGCTGCATCATGCTTAAGCCTAGGTGCTTCTCATATACTCCATGTGATTCGTGGCTCTACATTTCTCAAGGGTTATGTTCGCTTGAGTTTTGATTTGTAAAAGAAAGACAATGGCAAAGAAGAAGAATCCCATGATTTTTATGGATGTCTCTATAGATGGGGACCCGGTTGAAAGGATGGTTTTTGAGCTATTCTATGAAACTGATTAATTGGGTAATTTACTACTCTTCTAATGGTATTTACAACTTCATGAACGATTTTCACAACTAAGCTAGCCACACTAAAAGAACATGCAAAAATTCAATTCTAATGTGAAGTTGGCTGTCAGTACATGAGGGATAATTTTTTGGTATTCAACTTATCCTTTTTGTACATAATGTTTAGGGTATAAGAAGAAAATGTATAGTGCATGGAATATAATGTATAGTGTTAATGGTTGAAAATAGTAGGCTCAAGTGGAATATTAATATTTGTATGTCATTTGTTCATATGTAATATAATTGCTGTCATGGGTAGGATGCTTTTTTCTAAGTGGCCTAAGTTAAGTGGTCAATATCATCAATAAAATTGTGCAGTATGTTATGGCTATAAGTTGCAAATCCCACTGCGATACTTGCAAATACCATTGTGTAAGTTGCAAATACCATAACAGGAGTTGCAAACCTCATTAGCAGAGTAGCATACCAACTGTATTAGTTGCAAACTTCATAAAACGAGTTACAAATCCAATTGTGGGACTTGCAAATATCATTGTGCAATTAGTTGCAAATACTATTATGGCTATAAATACATGAGGGATAATTTTTTAGAGGTCATTTGTGTGTATTATCCAAATATGTTGGCTATCAGTACTAGGTTCTGATAAAATCTTGTAGCTGGTTTGTTGATGACTATGTACAAATTTTACATTAGACATTTATAATTTTAAAATTACAAGATATTGCTTTCGAGTTAACAACTCTTCCAATAGTATTTATAATTTCTCTAATGGGATTTACAACTTCATCAATGGGATTGTCAACTTTCCCTAATACATTTACAACTATGTAACAAGTAATTGATATTACTTTCGGGTTTGCAACTTCTATAATTGTATTTGTAACTCCTGCAATGAGATTTACAATTTCTATAATGGCCTTTACAACTTTCCCTATGACATTCACAAGTAAAATTGCAAGATATTGCTTTCGGGTTTACAACTCATGCAATGTGATTTGTAACTTTCTCTAAGCCATTTACAACCGAAATTTTAAGATATTGCTTTCGGGTTTGCAACTCCTGCAATGACATTTGCAACTTGAACAATGTGATTTACAACTTTCTCTCAGCCAATTACAACTGAAATTGCAACTTCGTTAGATTTGTAAATGTCTTAGGGAAAGTTACAAATTTCATTATTGAAATTACAAATTCCATTAGAGGAGTTGCAAATATGAAAGTAATTGTAATGCAATTCCAGTTGTAAATGTCTTAGAAAAAGTTAAAAATTCCATTAAAAAAGTTGCAAATCACAGTGCAGGAGTTGCAAACCTGAAAGCTATATCTTACAATTTGATAGTTATAAATGTCTTAGGAAAAATTATAAATCAAATTATTGAAGTTACAAATCCTATTAGAGGAGTTGTAAAACATGAAAGCAATTGCATTTACTTCGTTAGAGAGTTGTCATTGTCTTAAGGAAAGTTGCAAATATCATTGATAAAGTTGTAAATTCAATTAGACGAGTTGCAAATCCCTTTAGTAATATGTTGAGTTCTAAGCTTCATTCTCCAATTTTTTCTTCAAATGCTTCAAGCTACGCTTTTGAATATAACACTACTCTAAAATTAAATTTGCATCAATACATCACTATTATGGAAGTTGCAAACCCCATTGGAGGACTTGCAAATCTCATTAAACGAGTTACAAACCCCATTATAGGACTTGCAAATCTCATTAGACGAGTTGCAAACTCCATTATAAGACTTACAAACCTCATTAAACGAGTTACAAATGTCATTATTGAAGTTGCAAACCTGAAAGCAATATGTTGCAATTCCATTGTTGTAAATGTGAATGGGAAAATATGCACATAAACATTATAAAATGTAGTCGTAGTCATTACAATGTTTAACAATACATAAGTCGAACACTGAAAAGTGATTGACTAACTTTGAATATCAGTTGGTCAATGGCTAAACTTTCTAAAAATGTAACATTACAAAAGTTGGATAGTACAAAAACTGAAACATCATTTGGTCAATATGGTGGTCTCGCTTTATGGAAGTAGGCTTAACAAAAATTTTCGCCTTGAGTTGAACTCGTGATTTACTAGCCACCACGATAGGTTTCATCTAAACTCTACAACGTATTTGTCATCGTAGTCAAGTGCTACATTTGGATTCTATTTAGTCGACCAAATTAGTACATGCACCTCACAGTCTCGCCTGCATAGACAACCACTCCATAGTAAATTATATAAACAGGTATAACAAGAAATCCATATAACTTGTTCATGCACATTGGGATTATATGAAAGATACTTAACATGTTAGTTCATTCAATGTCTTAAATCCAGTAACTCCAATTTGGCTAAACCTCTAAGTTCTTTGGGAATGAGTCCAGAGAAATTGTTCTTGCACAACACAATAATTTAAAAAAGTAAAGAAAGATTACCATCATAATTCTCGCAGGCCCACACATAGCCTACATCGCTTTTAAGAACATAAGCAACCATATCATCAATGAGACGATGTTCATACCTAAAAGCCAAAAATATGTATTAGAAATTAACTTATCAGAAAGTTTTTTTATAAGCATGACAAGAAAATTATCTCACCATATCCCTGCAGCTCTGAACTTAGAACTCCATTAACTGTCATAAACTTCCTGTCAAATGTTCCCCAGAGACTTAGCTAAATAGTTCAGAATATGTAGAAGGATTACAAGAACCATTACAAAGATTAGTTACCATTTAAAATGTTCTGAATTGTTCCATTAGGACTCTTCCACATTTCCTTGAAGTTAAATTCCTTGACACGAACTTCATTTACGGAAAGTAAATCATTTGCATGAGAAATTTATTTATGCAAGGAATTACTAATTTGAAAGATATGATAATAGAAACACATGCACCATTCTATATAAAGTTAATTGCAAATACCTGGAGTTATAGTGGCA
The DNA here is from genome assembly GCA_037074615.1 of Leucaena leucocephala. NCBI lineage: Eukaryota > Viridiplantae > Streptophyta > Magnoliopsida > Fabales > Fabaceae > Leucaena > Leucaena leucocephala. The sequence goes on from CM073537.1 coordinate 14,024,655, forward strand.
CATTTGATTGCCACGTTATAACTGAAAAAAATAAAATGAGAATTGAAAGGTGAATTTAGGAAGCTTCAACACACAGGGTAGCTTATTAAAAAACAAAAATTAAGATAGCTGCACATCTTGCCAAAAAAGTTGAAAGACATAACATCGAAAACTTAAATAAATTCAACTTAATTAGGTTGATATTCAACCAAATACATCCAATAACGATACACTACATAGAGCCATAGATACAATTTAGTGCATGTTTTATTTCTATGTAATTTCACATGTTTCTTCTTCAAACAATTCAATCTTCTACAATGTTGTGCCTACTGTCAAGCATAACTATAATGTCTTATTTGATTTTAAAATATCCTCAACCAATAACAGCTTTAAATCTAAACAAAGCATCTTCATTTCTTTACTTTTTTTGTCTTCTCACTGTATATTTTATCGACATCTCTACTACCAGAATCATTTCTGTGAATACAATGTTTCCTATAACTTGCCTTCTAACAGGAAACTATTATGATAAGGAAAGGTATAAGCAGCCAACATATCACAACAGTAGGAGCATAAGGAAATAAGCAAATATTGGATACCAAGCAGATAGCGTAGCATTGATCACAACATTCAAATGACATATATTCAAGAGTGAAAATATCCAAAGAAATCTTCAAGAATGAAAGTACATACTTGAGAGTAGCTTCAGCATTTTCAATTGGTAACTCTATCATTAGTAGCATCACGATGAGCAAGGCCAAGGTCAAAATACTTAATATCCAACTCAAGATAAGGGAAAATAAGCTGCAAAAAAGAACAAGGGAGAGAGGAAAATGCATATAATATTCAAGAGAAAAGAAAGGAGTCTAACTATTTCATGAAGCTGATGCAAGACACAACTGCCTTGTCTTTTATCATTTTCCAAATTATTCGCGTCATTTCATCTCCTACATGGATAAAAAATTACGTTTAATCACAAAGAAAGTGGAAACATCATGTTTCCCTAGTAACTATTCAATTATAAGGACAAAAAAATAACAAGCTCGATGTTAGTATTGGTTGTCTATAAAGTTTCAGAAATCAGTGGTTCAATTTAAGCACAATAAGCTTCCAGAGGATTCAGAAAACATATAAAATATGACTATTGCAAGTAAGGCAGAACTTGGCCAGAAAATGGTCACAGGAGAAGCAAATATCAATAATTTGCTCAGTCAAAGCAAAGACAAGCAGTGCCCATAATTATGCGAGTGACACTTTTATTTGCATAAGTTAGTTGATCCCTCCTCATTGATTTAAGTATCAAATAACTAATTGGTCAAACAGAAAGCAGATACGCAGCAATTTGCTGTAAAAATTACCAACCTAACGAATAGCGATGAAGCACTGTTGCTTTGAAAACATAACTTGATCATATCTGAGATATGTTTTGGTGGCAGAGTATTTGAAACGAATGCTACTACCCTTGCTAACGCCGGCCAAAATTCTATTTTCAGTGCAATGTTCGATGAGAGTTGGAATCTAATTTCCCACTTCATTCTCCCGCTTCCTGCTTCGTTTGTAGCTTCATTCTCCAGCTTTTTCTTCAAATGTTTCCAGGGATAATTTAGTCTTTTCATCTAAATTTACAAAGGACAAATTGGGCCTCTTGCCCAATTTGTCTTTTTAGATATTCAGATGCCCAAATTGTCTTTTTGAAATTCACATGGGCTTTTCTTGTCTTTCTCCCTATTATATATATATATATATATATCGTAATTCACAGTCAGGACACGTGTGAACGTGCCAACTTGATCTTAATATTCCATTTCGATAATTTAATTAATTAGCCACAGACAAAGGGGGTAGACATTATATCAAATAATTGTGAAAAGATATTATATCGTATAATTATTTATAGTAGTTGCCAATGTGGACAAGTAGCTGAGGTGGAATCGGGTGGGTCCCCTATATTCTATTAAATTACACGCTTATTCGGAACTGCCCACTTTTTGTTTTTGTTCACTGATTGCCCACTTGATGATCTTATAATATTCCATTTTGTTAATATAATGGTATTGTTAATTAGCGACCTCACCACAAAGACCAGAGACCAAGACCAAGTGAATATTATATCTCATAATTGTGATAAGATATTATTATATCACATAATTATTAACTAAGACTCTATCTAAGACTTAAGAGTAGCTGATGTGGAATAATCTTTGTCTTATCTCTTCAATTAATTCTCACACGTGCCAACTTGATTTTGTAAAGTTTCTGTGTTTTTTTAATCTGATAAATTAGTAAAGACCAAAGACCGGGTGAATATTACATTCAATATACTGAAAAATCAACCGGACATTGAATTGGACCAATATAATTAGGTCAACATAATTATAATTAAAATAATATAATTAAATTAAAATATATAAAAATATTTATACATAACCTTAAAAAGAATAATACTTAAATAAAAAATTATTAATCTACAAATAAATAAAATATCTGTATATAAATTGCAAAATATTAAAGTATAAATTGGATGAATTGTTATTTTTTATTTTAACTCAAAACAATGTTATTTCAAGTTTAAAAATAAAAAATATAAAATTTAACTTAATCTATCTATCCAAAACTCATGACTGGATTGATTAAGGGATTTTTTTTATTGGTTTACTAGTTTAACTGACTAATTTGGATTGGCTTTTGGTACAATGATTATATCATAAAACCGTGAGATGATATTATATCACATCATTATTAATTCAGAGTAGTTGGAATTTGAACAAGCAGCTAAGGTTGAATCGTGCTTATCTCCTCTCTTCTATTACATTACACAGTTGCCAACTTGATCTTATAATAATATCCCGTTTTGTTAATCTAACTAATTAGCACTAGCGCAAAGACCGGGTGGATATGATATAACATAATTGCGAGAAGATGTTATATTACCTAACTAACACTAGTTGCAACTTGCAAGTGTAAATGAATACCTGATGAATTGCATCTATCTCCTTTCTTCTGTTGAATTACCATCTTGTACTTCCATGTCTCTAGGCTTATATATATAAAATAAGAAGATACTTAAATATTATGAAAAATATATATTTGCTTTAATTTTATAAACAGATATAATATATTTTAAAAATAATTGAAATTCCATACACTTCTCTAGTATTTAATAAAAGAGCTATTTAACTAGTTTAAGTAGATTAAAAAATTTAAATAAATTGAATAATTATAATAAATATGGCATGACTTCTCTAAAATACACTCATTTAATATCAGATTACATATCAGTTTATAAGCTAAAAGTTAATTCGAGAGAAAATGATAAATATAAAATTGAATTGAATTCTTACATTTAATACCACAACAAACATCTCTAAAACAAAAATATATATATATATATATATATATATATATATATATAAACACATACAAAATATATATGGCTCGATGATGTAGTGGTACACAAGTTTTATTTATAAGTGAGTGGTTGCGAGTTTTATCATATTTTTAATTTGAAGTCATTAACGTTTGTCCCTTTAAATTCAAAAAAAATATATTTAAATAAATAGTTAAATAACACAAATATTTCACACACATATATAACCTACTAGATATATTTTAATTACTATAATTATTATGAATATAATATAAGGTTACATTCAACATATATCTTATTTTTTATATTAATTTTTACAGTTAAAATATACTTATACAATTTAAATATATAATTATACATTAATTATATTTATAATACAAATATTTGTGATATGAGGACAGGTAGGGAGGGGGAATGGGGACTTTTTTGTTGGTGCGTGTGTCTAACGTTGGTGGGGGGCGGGCTTTAAAAGACTAGGAAAAAACATTGGGACACAACCAACAGGGGTTGATCTGAGTGGTAAGCGGCTCAATATCGCTTAATCGAGGTCTCGAGTTTGAGTCTTGGCGTATGCAGAAAATTTCTGTTGAGAGACTCATCCACCATAGCCAGATACGCGACGTAGGTCGGATCCGGATATAGTCGGGGCAAAACTCTGGTAAACCGGGTGGGTAAAAAAAATATTATGGACACAGATCTCAACTTGTTGCTAGCTAGTTGAGATCTGTGTCATTTTCAAATAAACTTTTATATTATTTAGGTTAATATTTTGGAAATTGTAGTATTTTGATAATTTTTGTTTTATTTTATTTTTTGGCAGTATCTACCAGCTTTGTACCTAGAATCCGACTGCCGAGTTGCATAGGTATAATCCAATACTTAGTTTATTTATTATAATAGTAAAACAGGGTTTTGAAATGCCTTAGTCGAATTATCTTTAAGCCGTTTCACATTAAGTAAACTACTATGTGTTATGAGTCTCACATTGGGGAGCCTCACAAGTAGAGTGGGGTTTATAAGTTCAAGGGGTTCTCCCTCCTAATAGGCTAGTCTTTTGGGAATGGGCTCTCCCTTTGGGCTTATGCTCATCTCATTGGTGCTTTCATTGAGAGTCGACTCATTGGAGAGGGCTACCTACGGAGGGTTCTGACCGGCAGAAGGCCGAGTGAAGTGTCGTAGAGTGGAGCCGCCGGGGACGTCGGCTTTCGAGGGGGTGGCATTGTTATGAGTCCCACATTGGGGAGCCTCATAAGTAGAGTGGGGTTTATAAGTTCAAGAGGTTCTCCCTCCTAATAGGCTAGTCTTTTGGGAATGGGCTCTCCCTTTGGGCCTATGCTCATCTCACTATGTTGGGTTTGGGTGTGAAGAAAAAGAGTGGGAATGGGGAAAGGTGGTTTTGATAACTATTCCAAGAATAGTAAGGTAAACTACAATTAAATAATAAATCACTTAAAAGTTAATTAATATAATAATGAAATTATTGGCGCTCGCCCCCAACATATTATTAAGGTATACAGTGAAGCTTCTTCTATGTGTCATGTGAATGGCATGTGAATGTGTTAATGTGTGGGTCTTCAGAAAAAAAATATATTATTTTTCAATGTGAATGTGTGTGTTTGTGTGTGTGTTCGTGTATATATGTATGCACTCGTGGCTTTGATTTTGTATCAAGTTAAAAGCATAAGCAAAACCTCTAAAGTTCTTTTTTGATCTTCGGAGATGGCCTTGTCCTCAACTTTTCTCAACCCCCTCGTTTCTTCGGTCACCGTTAATCCTCAGCCTAAGGTAACAATTGTTTTAAACACCTTACATATGTAGCTTTTACCACTGTGATTAGTATAATATTAATTAACGTTTCTCATTAATTACTGTGTTTTAGATTAAAAGTGGAAAGTGCTTAAGAGTAAATTGCTTAATCAGAACAGAGCAGACTGTGATCAAAACGGAAGTGGAGGAGAACGATGCCGTTTCAGTGCTGAAGCAAGGTGGGTTTGTGATGTGTTTCTTGTGTGTGTTTTGTTTCATATGTTAATGGCTTTTGGTTCTATTTGCAGGAAAAGTGGTGAAAGATCCAAGTATGTCTACCGTGTTAGTGAATTACCATGCTGACTGGGATCCTTTCCAGGCAACCTCTACACCGATTTACCAAACTGCTACTTTCAAAATGGTGAGAATTTGATCTATGCATGCTAATTAAGATCTTTAATTGGGAATTATTCATTATTTCATTATATTCATTTTATATCGTAATTAATTGTCTTGTATACACTTTTTTAACATGCAGAAATCTGCAACTGAATTTGGTCCTTATAGCTATTCTAGAAGTGCAAATCCCACCAGGAATACTTTGGAAAAGTAAGTCCTGATGTTTGTTGTCTATATCTGTTTCTTCTTTTCATGCATTCTCTTTATAATTACTTGGCTTATTTTGTATTCTTAGGTTATTAGCAAAGCTTGAAAACGCAGAATATGCCTATTGCTTCAGCAGTGGAATGTCTGCTTTGACTGCTGTTTGTGAACTTGTTAATCCTGGTATATATGCACTACATATATTTCTTCTCATAGTTTTCATTGAACACCATGTATGCTTAAATCATTGCTTTTATTATCATTTACTTATAGAATTCCAATGTAGGTGACGAAATCATTACTGTAGAGGATATCTATGGTGGTTCATATAACTTCATAAACAATCTAATGGCCAGAAAGGAAGGAATCGTAGTAAAGTATGATTTTTCAGCTTTTCTGTGGAGTAATAATGTATTATGAAAAAAACAATTATTGTTGGATTGATTCCTAGAAGATAGATGATGTGATTATAAAATTGTTTACATGGGACAGGAAAGTAGATACAAGCAATATAGAGAACGTGAAAGCTGCTATGACTAATGAGACTAAGTTGGTGTGGCTAGAGTCTCCTAGCAATCCTCAGCTAAAAATCTCTGATATCCGAGTAAGCTATTTTTCCTTTGTTGGTTATGGAAACGTTTCGTTTTTGTTTTCTCTTCAGCTATTAATGGCCCATCACTATACATTTCTTTCTTTTTTCTCTTGCCTAACTAAGCCTTTCAACTGCATATATATTCTAAAATCACACTTATCAAAGACTGACAGTTAAGTCGTTAAATCTATTCTAAAATGGTAAAATGTTCTAAATCTACTCTTAAGAATGTGATTGGAAATGCCAAATGACAAGTTAAACCAAGAGAGATGGAGAAAAACATTAAGGGCTATGTTGGGGGTTTTATAAGTAGATCAAAATTTTCTTCTAGAAGGGTCCTGTAATATGGAAAACAAGGAGTATATATATAGGCCCATGCCTATAACAATTATCAAGTTCTTGTATGGACCAAACCTCAAATAATTCTTTTAAATGTTAAGAAATTTATTTTATTTTGTTGACTTATGTCCAGGAAATATCAAAGATAGCTCATGCATATGGTGCTATTGTATTCATTGACAATAGTGTAATGTCTCCTGTGTTAAGTCACCCGTTGGAACTTGGAGCAGGTATATATTATTCATATCACACTTGCAAAGATAATGAAGTATACTTAATTAGACTTAACAACTTAAGTAATGATACTTAAGGACTTTTTTTGTTTTTTGGTTTCCAGATATTGTTATGCATTCAGCTACAAAATTTATTGCTGGAAACAGCAGTTGCATGGCTGGTAGTCTTGCCATGAACAATAAAGAGTAGGAGCTCTTTTTCTTTGTGTCTCGAACGCTTAAGGATTTTAAGATATTGATTTGTTTGTGAGCCATTTTTGTCAATCTGTCAATTATACATATCCCAGGAATTTTTTAACTACAATTTAAATTCAATGATAATTTTTTTATCAAGTATGTCGTCCATAACATTTCATGTGCTTGTGATTTTTAGTATATTATTATTAATCAAATAATACTCTTTATTGTTCTTCCTTACTTTGTTCTCTGTTTTCAAATAGCTTAGTCTAACCAATTATAAAAAGAAAAGTGAAAAAAAGATATTAGAAGATGGAGCATTATATGATTAATTAGGGAATTAGCGGCTCCAAACCCCGTTGTTCATATATGTTAAGTACGTTATTATGTTTGTTTTAATTTTTCCTTTATTTTCCATTTTTTTGTACTTTTTTATTCAACTAATAATGTGGATTTTGCTTTGTAAAGTTTGGCCGATCAAATAAACTCTTACAAAAATGCAACGGGCTGTGGGTTGTCTCCAAAGGACTCATGGATATGTTTGGAAGGAATTAAAACAATGGCCCTACGAGTTGAGGAGAAACAGGTGCCTAAGAAAACATTTTATGTTACATATATATAGTTTCAAGTTTTTGTATGCACAATATGTCTAACATCCAACATATTATATTTTTGCAGAAAAATGCACAAATTATTGCTAATTATCTTGCCAACCATCCTAAAGTAAAGAAAATAAACTATCCTGGTCTTCCCAGTAATCCTGGATATGAATTGCACAAATCTCAGGTATGATCTACTTATTGTAATTGAATATTAATATATGTTTATATAATATGCTTGAAGTAATATTTTAACCATTCATTGAATTCCTATTTCACAGGCAAAAGGGCCAGGATCTGTTATTAGCTTTACAACAGACTTATTGCCACTCTCAAAGCAGATCGTTGAAAATACTAAATACTTTAGCATGACTGTCAGTTTTGGTAAGTGTTAAATTGTGATAATTCACATATATTTCTTTACTTTGACAGTTATATATCATAGTTAATCAAAATGGTAAGATAAGAATGTAGGGTGTGATAGAGAATCTTTTTGCCAATGACAAATTTAGTAGTTAGCATGTCAGATTCTGTATGGTTAATTTCCTTTCTGACCTTGGTCTAGTATTCCTTTCTCTGAGGTTGTATTAATTATGATGTTGTTTGATTAGTTACGAGATTGTTAGCTAGCTAGGGAATATCGAAGTAAAGGGCATTTAGAGAGAGAAAAACTAATAATTTAAACTATAAAGCTATTATAGACCACAGGGAAGAGTTTTATAATAAGGATAAGAAGAAGTAATAAATTGTCAGATGTTTCGAGGACAACCCTGGTGACAATTTATTAGTAGTTGCCAGACATATGTCAAAGTTTGTGAATGTTTTCCTACAAAATGCTAACCCTTGTTGATTTTGTTGTTGTTTAGGTGGTGTTGGTTCCTCCATATGCTTGCCTTGGTACACATCCCATGGCAACATTCCTGAGCCAGAGAAAATCCGCATGGGTTTAAGTAAAGATCTTATACGTGTTTCTGTGGGAATTGAGGATGTTGAAGATCTCATTCAAGATCTGGACAATGTACTCTCAATTTCGCCATTCTGAAGTTCATGTGTCGAAACTACGGCTTACTTGCTTCAAATAATGAGATCGAGGATGTTGATGTTTTGGTGGCTCTATTTCTTCTTCTGTTATCTCTATGCATTGTATTTTGCTGTAACATTTTGGAATAATAATAAGCTTAATTGAAATAAGCATTTTTTTATTATTGGGCATTTGTGTCTTTAGTTTACCTTCCTCTCTCTACCTCCATTCTTAATTTATTGCGTTTTATGTTTCGTGACGATAATTGTATAATGATGATGTGCTTTGCTTGATGTTGAGATAATCTTGCAAAAAAAAAAAAAAAAAAAAATTAAAATCCATAAGCATCCAAAATCTCACCAAGAATATGTGCATGCACTTTGCTTAAATACAATAATCTGTAAATTAATATTTAACCAAGTTCAATAATGATATAGGTTATTGTCCTGATATGGAAAATGGGGTATTCAAATAAAGTGGAAACATCTCCCCTGACCCCTCTCTCTTACCCCACACCCCCCCCCCCCAACCAAAAAAAAAATAAATCTATGTCAGTATATGTAACGATAAGTCAACCCTAAATTACGCCAATTTTAAAAAAAGTCTTATTTGTCATGACCTACAAATTTCTTATTATTCCATCTACGTATCTATCTATCTCATTATATATATAATGACAAGTCAACCCTAAATTACCCCAATTTTAAAAAATAGTCTTATTTATCATGACTTATAAATGTCTTATTAAATTAATCTATTATTACAGTGGTGACGATATATTGATATTGACGAGATGTAGATAAAATTTGAGAAATAAACTACACATTATTTGTAACTTATGATCTATTAGTATAATTTTATGTGGATTTTAATTTGTATTAAATATATGTATTGATTGATATTATTGTTTTCATATAATATTTATTATATGTAAATAAATATATAATATGGTTTATATCATAGTTCAAATCAAGCAGTGTGCATAGAAAAATTTTGTTAAGAAAAATAAAATTTACTTCAATAATTTCTATATCTCGATATGATTAGTCTCTAGCTATCGGCTAGAAATACTATCTAGACTCTTCTAATATATATATATATATATAATATAGTTTCACATGGCTTTCCGCGGAATGTTTCAACGTTCCAATGCTTCTAGCCTCTCATCCAACTTCCATTCTCAAATTATATATTCAAAGTGGAAAAACATCTCTCCTGACCCTTCTTTCCCTTTGTCTCTCTCATTCGCTTTAATTAGCCACTGCCGGAATGTGAATATGTGATCTCTTCTTCAAATCAAAGATGCTTCTTCACCTCTCTCCCTCTCTATAGATGTCATTATATATATAACTACAAGTCAACCTTAAATTACACTAAATGAAAATAAAGAGTCTTATTTAACATGACTTATAAATCCCAAGTTTTTTATTATTCTATTCTTATAGTGATGATGATATGTTGATATTGACGAGATATAGACTCCCTGTACATTATTTGTTACTTATGATCTATCAATATATATATATTTATTGATGTTGTTTTCATATAATATTTATTATATGTAAATAAATATATAATATGGTTTCGCAGTTTGTCATATTATGCCGTCAATTTGGCTTTCTGCTGATTGTTTCAACCTACTAAAGCTTCTTGTTCCAACTTCCATTTTCAAATTATATCTGTGCCTCACACACAATCATCCACTCACACAACATCCTCTTTATTCTAACTAATTCACAAGTCATTATCTTATACACACACACACACACACACACACACATACATACATACATACATACATACATACATACATACATACATACATACATACATACATACATACATACATACATACATACATACATACATACATATTTTTCTTGACCAGTATATATATTATACATCTGATGTACGATTTCCACCAAAAAAGTATATCATGTATGATTAACTGATTATCATCCATTACCCACCAGTTTTGCTCTTTGACCACTGAAAAAGGCTAAATTGCCTTAATTTTTTTAAAGTAGTTTTATATATAACTTCAAGTTTCTTTGTTACATTGAGAGAATTAAAACTTCTTTTGCGTGCATCCTTAGTTTTAGATTTTTTTTTTCAAGTTCAACTTACCCGTATATGGGATTATTATCCTTCTACTTTTCTGGATTTGTTCAATTTAATTACAAATTAAATCATATACACTTTGATTAAACATATACATTTCCATCTAACACATATATTGATATTTCCTATTATTTTCTTACGTTTTTATTCCTTATCTTAGGCTTTTTGACACTTTATAATTGGGTTAATTGAGCTTAATTGTGCATATTTCGTTAGAAGTTCTTAACATTTTTTGTTTGGTAATTCCTATTTTAAAAGAGGAAAAATTATAATTAATTAATGGAAGCGCATGCTAATTAAGTGGAATTTAATAATTATTTGAAGGGTAATTATATCCTAGGTTGCAAAAATTATAGTTATTAATTGAATAATTAGACTTAGTTGTTTGATAAGACCCATTTTATGCATGTCTTTGATGTCATTTTAGGGTCTTTGCATAGGTTATTTGAGCTTTTATTGCATATTCTATAATTATTTTGTGTCCTAGGTCCTTAAATTTGTTTGAAAGGGCATTTTAATAATTTACTTATACTTACCAATTTGATTATTTTCAAGATGTTTAATATTACAAAGTTTTAATTTAAGTTGTAGGTATTTTGGAGATTAATTGAAGTTGAGAGCAAATTTAACTAATGTCAAACAAGGACCAAGCTAAAGAAATGCTAAGGAATGGCCAAAATTTATGTCAGAAAAGGACCTTTAATAAAGGGACGCTTTTTGGCCTAAAATTCAGCCTTTGCCATGGCGAAGTAACAGCTTCACCGTAACGACGAAGTCGTCAAATTTCGCATAATCACGTTTTTCATGTATAAACCTATGATCAATTTTCTCACCTAGGCTGACCCTACTCATGCTCTAAACTGGAGAATCAAACCCTACCCACTCTCATTCAGCTTTCACTCATTCTCACCCATTCTCCTATACTAAAACACCTCTCTTCTTACATTCATCCATCTTTCATCACATTTTCTTCATTAATTCAATCCTTTGCTGTCATGGGAGCTAGAATGACAACCTATGCTTCTGTGGTTTGAGTTTCTATGCGTGGTTGAGGCTCTTTGGTGCTCTCTTGGATGGGTTGAAGTGGCACAAGCAATGAGCTCTTCAATGGGGAGTGCTTATAGTTCCTATAGTGTTTCTAGGATCTTCTATATATATATATATATATATATATATATATATATTGTTATTCCTTCGTTGGATCTTCGATATTTATGTATGGTTGAGATTCTACTGTCATTTGTGTTGAACTAAGTTTGTGTTTGATGGATTGTTGATGTATTAAGTACTTTAGATATATATATATATATATATATATGTGAGTGTTTCTTTTGAACTATTTGATGTCAAGAGCGTGGCATGATAGTGTTAGGTACTATTGAATAAGCTTTTCTAAAAAGGGACAATGCTTTTCAACTAATCTAGCTACCCATACATTTGGCATTGACTTTAGTTCTAGGGTTTAAGTACCCCTAATTACGTGAAGAATCCTTTTAATATTAAATTCATTAAATTTGAGTGTTCTTGGAAGCAATTCTAAGTGAATCTTTCAGTTTGAGCTTAATCTCAATTGGAATCTTAATATAATTAGGCTTACTTGATGTTTGAGAAGTGTGAGATGTGTGTCATGATCATGTGCATCATTCCACTAATTGAAATTGTTTAAGGAAAGAATTTTCTGAGCAAACTCTTTCCCAACTAACTTCTCCATTGAATAAACCTCAATTTTATCATTGATAACCCAATCCAAAAGAGCCTGTCCATATCATTTGAAATCATATTTTCCAGTTCATTTCCAATTTACTCCCAAAAATCTAAAAATATATTTACCTTATTGTATTGTCTTTAATTTAGTTTTAAAATAATTTTTAAGCCCAAACCCATGTTTTGCATCTTTCATTTGCATATGGTTAGCTAGGTTAGTTCATTAGACTCTTCAAGTGAGACAACCCAAAGTTGTAGCTTGCTACAATATTTGAAAACAAAGTATTTTGAATGTAACCCCCAAAGACAAGGACTAAAGCAGTTAGATCATTGTTCATCTAAGGTTTATATTTGTGACTTAGTAAATTTTATAATTTTGACATCTTATACGATAATAGTCACACAACCTTTAAAAAGTTTCATCACTCTAGCAATTAATTTTATAATTTTGACATCTTATACGATAATAGTCACACAACCTTTAAAAAGTTTCATCACTCTAGCAATTCGTGTTACTTTTCTAGCTCTTTCAATTTTCATAATTTATTACTTTTAATTTTTTTAATTAAATTGAATATTCTCTTTTGATCTTTTTTGATCGAATATTCTCTTCTGATATACTCTTATAATACTTTAATTAATTTAAGAATTAACATAAGTATTGACTCTATGTAGAGAATTGTTCTAGGATGATATCTATACTATATAGAGATTAATTTAATTATTAATTTGAAACGCTAACAATAAACGCTATCAGAACTTTCCTATAATGTGGCCTAATTTATTTTTACCCTCTATTATTGTGTATGGATTTTTTGTTCTTTGAGTTCACCAATAACATTTCTTTTGCTAAATCATAAAAAAATATTTCCCTTGATAAATCCTATAAAATAGTTTAATATACAAAATATCAGCATATGATAATTCATTTGTAAGTAAACTAGACAAATAATCAATTTAGTTATAATATAATACCAGTACTTACATGTAATGCACTGGTATAATCTCATTTGAAATTTTATCATTAATGGTATATATTGTTTTAATCAAACAACCATAATGTTTTATAGATCACAATAAGTTACATAGTGATATTTCCCATTATTCGTGTTAAATCCTTGCAATAAATAAGGGAAGGATTAAAAAGAGAGGGACATAGGTTAAGAACAAGGGTGTTGTAACCCCTCAACCCCCTAAACCTTTATTTAAGGATTTATACAATAAAATAATTAATAAATATCTTTGAGATTTCAAGTAATTAAATATGAGTTTAAGGACACAGTCACAAATCACACAAACACACAGTCCATCTTGCACAGAAAAAAAAACATGTATAATTACTGCAAAAGTTAATAATCATAAAGTTTTCAAAAAGAACTCAGCCCAAATATTATTTATTTATAAGTAATAAAACCTTTATAAATGGCTAGCCGATAAAGTCCCAATGTTGAAAACATAAATCAAATAGTTCAGAGTTACTGCCAAACATTATTAAAACATTCTAGAGTGCCACTCGAATTCATAAATAATTTTAAAATTAGCTTAAAGGAAATTGATTCTAAAGTCATGGAAAATATAAATATATAAACAAAACATGTGCTTCAAGGTGCACTCCTTATGTGCCTTCTCTTGATTCTTAGTCAAACCCTCAATTAAATCCAATCTAGTTAAAAACTCTTAAACAGATAAGTTAGGAGACTGGTTCATCAATTTATTAGTTTAACCGAATCACCTAAGTTTAGTTTTAGTACCATCATTATTTCATATAATTGAGAGAAGATATTATATTACATAATTATTAATTAAGAGTAGCTGGAATTGTGAACGAGTAGCTGAGGTGGAATCGTGATTGTCTCCCCTCTTCTATTAAATCACACACTGGCCAACTTGGTCAGATAATATTGCGTTTTCCGTTTTGTTAATTTAATTCATTAGCTACAGCACAAAGATCAGGTGGATATTATAATTTAGGGAAAATCCCAAAAACTACCCATTTAAATTTTAAAATTCTGTTTATTATATTTTATAAGCTATTTACAACTCTTATAAAGCTATTTACAACTTTTTTTTGTAAAAAGTCTTGATTTAGAATATTAAAATTCAAATGGGTATTTTTTAAAATTTTCCTTATAATTTAAGCTTAAATACACAAAACTCACTGAATTTTAGGTCAGTTATACATAATCCTTTTAACTTTTAAAAATTTAAATTAATGGCCATAATATTTTATATTTTGATATCAAACCCCTGGAGTTAAAATTTTTGTTAAAGTTAATAGTTTTTATCAAGTCATAATTTTATATATTTTTATTATATATTATATCGTTTAAAAAATAAGATTTAGCAATTTAAATATAATTTTAAGTGGTTTATATTTTTTATTTAAATAATAAATAGTCAAATAAATATTTTAAATATTTTTTAAAGTATTTTATATTTTTAAGTATTCAAAAAGTAATTTAAATTACATGTAAAGTGTCAAATATTTTTTAAATATTTTATTTTAAGTGTTTTAAAAGACTTAAAATTATATATCAAATTCCAAATGTTATTTTTTAAATAATGTGATAAATAATAAAAAATATAAAAATCATGACATAACAAAAATTGTTAACTCTAACGGTAATTTTAGTAGTAAGTATTTGATAATAAAAAATATAAAATATTAAGTTATTTAATTTTAACTTTTAAATATTTAGAAGGTTATATATAACTTACTTAAAGTTTTGGGATACATTTTATATTATAAGTGTTTTTATTGTCATAACTGTATTTATTAGGTCGAAATCTTGCTTTTCATAAAAGAACAAAAAAATTAAAAAAAAAAAGAGAGACAAATTGAGGTCCTTGAATGGTCCAGGCAGTACGGTAGACCAAGTTTGGTCTAGTCCAACCTGCACTAGATTGGATTACGGGCTGAATAAGATCTTCCCTAAACCAGTTTATGACCACATTCTGGTCTAGTCCATGCACCCAGAATATATAGCAATTGAGTTTTGTCTGCAACTGAAATGATTCACAAGCAAAACGAGAATCATGGTCCTGGCGGAGGAGGGACTCACCCTTGAATGTCAACTAAATAGATTGGGCCTTCCCTCCCACTTTGTCTTCTCTGAATGGTCTGAGGTCTCTACGGTAATTCCCGTCACGTGATTCACCCCTCTTTTATATTTCTGATTTTCTTATTCCTTTTATACCCCACATTTATATTCTTAATTTATAATTAATCACATATTCCCTTTGGTCTATTTTATAATAAGTCTTTTAGAAGATATTTTTTATCCACTTTATAAGACTTTTTAATAGTTTCAATAAATGTTAAATACTTTTTCCCTATATATATATATATATATGCCCATATTTAATAAGGGTATAGTAAGAGGGGAGAGAGTATAAATTGATATAAGATGTTATAGTCTAGTACTCATTCAGTTCTAAATATAAAATTTAGTTTGTATTACAAATTACACTATAAATAAGGTTTTATATTTAGAATCGAAAAAATAAGTTAATAAAGATGATATTAGAAATCTTTTAAATTTTATAATAAATTTAATACTTTTAACAATTTTTATTGGTACACGTGAATTAATTAAAAACTTTTAATAAAATTTGTTATTATGTTTCAATGTGAAGTTGTGCGTGTGTCTTTAGAAAGAAAATATTATTTTTCAATGTGAATCTGTGTGCGCTCTCGTGTATATATATGTGTGCATGCATGGCTTCGATTTTGAATCAAGTTATGCATAAACAAACCTCTAAATCTCTTTCTTGATCTTCAGATATGGCATCGTCCTCAACATTTCTCAGCCCTTTCGTTCCTTCGGTCACTGTTAATCCCCACACTAGGGTCACAATTAATCATTGTTATAATAACACCTTATGTACCTCTTTTTTGTTTTACAAATAATGCATTAATCCTTGTTTAATTTCTAGTTATTGCAATTGTATAGCTACCGGATAGTATAATATTAACGTTTCTCATTAATTACTGTGTCTTAGATCACAAGTAGAAAGAGCTTCAGAGTAAATTGTTCAATCGAAATAGAGAGGACTCCGACAGGCCAATCGGCTGTGGTGGAGACCGATGGGGTTTCTGGGCAGAAAAAAGGTGGTTTGTGATGTGTTTCTTGTGTTGATATTCTCTATGTGTGTGTGTTTTATTTGTTAGTTTTTTGTTACTATTCGCAGGAAAGGTGGTAAAAGAGCCAAGTATGTCTAAAATGTTAGTGAGTAACCATGTTGATTGGGATCCTTTCCAAGCAACCTCCACCAATTTACCAAACTGCTACTTTCAAAATGGTGAGAATTTGATTTAAGATCTTTAGTAATTGTGTGCATTTAATTAGTATCTTTATTCCATGAGATATTCTTTTAATAGTGTAATTAATTGTCTTGTATACATTTTTTTCAAGCAGAAATCTGCAACCGAATTTGGTGAATATTCCTATTCTAGAAATGGAAATCCTACTAGGGATACTTTGGAAAAGTTAATCCTTATTTGTTGTGTTAATTTTGTGTGTGTGTGTGTGTCTCTCTCTCTATATGTGTGTGTTTCTTCTTTCCATGAATTCTCTTTTATTGGGCTTATCTTGTGTTCTCAGGATATTAGCAAAGCTTGATAAAGCAAAATATGCCTATTGTTTCAGCAGCGGAACGACTGAGTTGACTGCAGTTTGTAAACTTGTTAATCCTGGTAAGAGCCTAACATATATGTATATATATATATATATATATATATATAAATCCATCTAATTTTATTTTATTATATAAGTATAACAGAAACTAGTACTCGTGCATATTTCTTCTCATCATAAATTTATTGGCATGTACTTAATTTTATATATATATAAGTTCAATGCAGGCGATGAAATCATTACTGTAGAGTATATCTATGGGGGTTCATATAACTACATAAACAATCTAATGGCAAGAAAGGAAGGAATCAATGTGAAGTAAGTACGATTTTTCAGCTTTTCGATTATGAAAAGAATAATTATTGGTGGATTGATCTCTAGAAAAAATATGATGTGATTGTAAAATTGCTTACATGGACAGGAAAGTAGATACAAGTAATATAGAGAAGGTAAAAGCTTCTATGTCCCATAAGACGTGTGGCTAGAGACTCCTAGCAATTCTCGCTAAAAGTATCTGATATCGAAGTAATTAATTTATTACTCTCTTTCTTTAGTTGGAAGTGTTTTTGTTATTAAAAAAATTATTTCATTTTTTTTATTTATGTCCAGGAAATAGACAGGGTAACTCATGCATATGGTGGTATTTTATTTATACAGGATAATGTCTCTAGTAGTTAATATGATTTATTTTTATTTCTAAAATATCCTAATCATCTTCCTTAACTCCCCCTTCCTCTCTTACCTAATTATTATTAAAGGAGTATCAATAGAGGTAATTTAAAAAAATTAATAAATATAAAAAATAAATATTATATTTATAACTAAAATTAACTCCTTAATTAAGTCCTATATTAATAAGATAAGAAGTATTAAGAATAAAATAATATTTCTTACTTTATTCTAGTGCCTCAATCTTTTAATACCTCACATTACCAATATTCTCTACATAAGCCATTGATCAAAAGAAAAAAGAAAAAAAAATTGAGAAAATGGAGCATTAGATGGTTAAGGTATTAGAGGCTTCATACCCCATTGTTCATGTGTTAAGTATTATACTACTCATTTGATCCTATTTATAAGTTATTTCTAGCATGTTTCATATAAAAAATCTTAATTAATTTTTCTTTAAAATTCAACAACTTTCCAATTTTATACATATTCAATACATATTATTTCCCACAAGAATAAAATCAACACAATAATAATTAAGAGGTAAAATTATATATTTATATGAAAAATTTAATGATGTGAATTATAAATAAGATCAAAAAAATTTCTTCTCTCTCTCTCCTATAAAGGAGTATTATGTCATGAACTAGTTTCAATTGTTTTAATTTTTGTTCATTATTTCTCATGTGTTTTATATTTTTTTTATTCAACTAATAGTGTGGATATTTGTCTTTCTCTCTGTTTTTTTTTGGTTTGATCATTATCATGTAAAGTTTGGCCGATCTAATAGACTCTTTCAAAAAAGCGACTGGCTGTGGGTTGTCTCTCATGGATATGTTTGGAAGGAATCAAAACAATGGTCCTCCGAGTTGGAGAGAAACAGGTGCCTAACAAAATATCATGTGCCTTATAGTGGCATTATTTTATTTCTACCAAAAAAAATAGTTAACTTATAGCCAACATATCATACTTTGCAAAAAAATGCTCAAGTTATTGCTAATTATCTTACCAACCATCCTATGATAATGAAAGTAAACCATTCTGGTCTTCCCAATCATCCTAGATATGAACTACACAAATCTCAAGTATGATTTACTTATTTGTAGTTGAATATAAATACTCCATCTAATCCTTAACATAAGAGTTAGTTAACATTTTTGGTAGGTTAAGAAAACTAAATAAATTGATTAATTTTAGTTAACATTTTTGGTAGGTTAAGGAAACTAAATAAATTGATTAATTATGACTAAATCCAACACCTCAAGATGAATTCATATTATATTCTCTTCAATTTATTTATATTAGTCAACTAACTATTCTATTAATTATAATTAACTGATTTATTTAGCCTCTTTAATCTATTATAATTAGAACCGAATATAGTATTTGTTTATATATGCCAAAAATGATGTAGTATTTCATAGGCAAAAGGGCCAAGATCTGTTATTAGCTTTACAACAGACTTATTACCATTCTCAAAGAAGATCATTGGACATACTAACTACTTTAGCAAGAATATCAGTTTTTGTAAGTATTTTGGGAAATATACCTAGTCAAGTAAATTGCTATCAATTTACATATATATCTTTTACTTTGAGATTTATATATCATAGTTAATCAAAATGGTAAGGTGGGGTGTGACAGAGAATCTTGTTGCTAATTACACTATTTTGTATGGTTTCCTTTCTGATGACCTTGTGATGTTTCTAGTCATCAATCATTATTGTTCTAGTATTCCTTTCTCTGAGGTTGTAATTAATTATGAGGATCCATTAATAACTTTATATAGATGAAGAAATTCGGTTAAAATTAGTTAATGCTTTCAAAATTACCTCAAAAAAAATTGTTAACAAGAGGAAGTTGTTTGACTAGTCACAAGATTATTCAGTTAATTAGGAAATATCAAAGTAAAGAACATTTAGAGAGAGAGAGAAAAAATAAAAATGTAAACTATAAGGTCATTACAATTAAATAGACCATAGGGATGTGTTTTATAAGAAAGATCAAAATGAGTAATCGGAGGGTTAAAAGGATACCTTAGTGTCAATTTAGTAGTAGTTGGTAGACATATCAAGTTTTATTAGAATCATAGAGATAGATGTATGTAGGGTTGTCTTTATAATAAAATGAATTAAATCAATTTGATAAGACTTTTTTTAATATTATATATATTTATAATCTTTTCTTTAATTATTGATTCTTGCATTTTAACATTTTGCTTGCTACTTTTTTTTTCTACTTGTATATATTTTTTTTAATTTTAGAATCCTCAAGTCTACAATCTTTATTTTTTTTTCTTTTACATGGCCTTGTAATATTTTTTCAATCTCAAAGGCCCAAAGTCCACAATCTTCAAAGTTTTTTTTTTTTCATTTTTTCTTATATCCCAGATTGAATGGTTCTTGATACCATATTAGAATTTTAGAAATAGAGGTATATAGGGGTTGTCTTTCTATCAAAATAATTTAAGTCAATTTTAATAAGACTTTTCTTAACATTATATACTTTTAACTTTTTTTTTAATTATTCAACGTTGGACTTCTATATTCCAATAAGTTTGTGAATGTTTTTCTACAAAATGCTAATTAACCTTTTTTTTTCTTTTGTTGTATAGGCGGTATTGAATCCTCCATATGCTTGCCTTGGTGCACATCCCATGAGGCCATTGGTGATCAAGAGAAAATACGCATGGGTTTAACTAGAGATCTTATACGTATTTCTGTGGGAATTGAGGATGTTGAAGATCTTGTTCATGATCTGATGAATGTACTCAAACCTATTCCGTTATGAAGTTTATATGTAGGAATTGTGGCTTTCTTCAAATAATGAGATGGAGGATATTATTGATGATGATGATGATTTGGTGGTTCTATTATCTTCTATATTTCTTCTTCTGTTATCTCTTCTGCGTTGTATTTTAATTTGCTGTAACATTTTGGAACAATAATAATAACCTTATTGAATATAAGCATTTTTAATATCTGACATTGGTGTCTTTACCTTCCTCTCTCTCTCTCTCTCTCTCTCTACCTTCTTGCTTAATTAGGTCTCGTGACGATAACTTTGCTTGATGTTGGGATAATCATATGATGTGTTATATTTGGCACATGTAACAAAAATTTAAGATTCATAAACATCCAAAATCTCAGCACTTGCTTAATTAAAATAACTTGTAAATTACTCTTTGGTTTTTAATATAAAAACTATTTTACTTTTTTAAAAAGATTAAAAAGACTAAATTAATTAATTAATTGTAACTAAGTAAGAGCTACTTGATTAATAACTCAGGAAAATTAAAAATTATATAATATAAATTCGTCTTGAGGTTTATATTTAATTATAATTAACTTATTTATTTAGCTTCCTTAATCTATTAAAAAATTAACTATCTCTTATATTAAGTATTAAAGAAGTACTATTTAACCAAGTTCAATAATGTTATATGTTATTGGAGTATTCAAAGTGGAAAAACATCTCTCCTGACCCTTTTCTTGTTCTCTCTCTCTCTCTAGCGTAGGGGCAAGGGAATTCTGGTCTGCCGACGTTGCTCTTAACAAGCCGTTAGAGGATATGAAAATGCTCTTTCCCGTGATACATTATGGAAGGCCCCTCCTATTGGCGGTAGTGTGGGGTGGTGAACCTATGATGAATTTGGTGAACCATCAACCGTGTGATTGATATGTAAGACAAAAAATATATTAAAGACATAGAAGTTCTGCAAATATAATAATAGTAGTAGCGGAAGGTTTATAAATACTTAGAAGACTTATAAATACTACCTCTCATCATGTCATGTGATATGAAACCGCAATCTTCAAGTTCTCGATCTGAAAAAAGATAAATGAAATCACAGAATATGGTTAGTAGAAAAGATATCAGTGGTCCCTTCTAACTAGCAGTGGGCACAATGATGGTAATCCAAGAAGGCTGAAACTAAAAGTTAGCACAAATAGTAAATAACAGGCTCGTATCTCACAAAGATACGAGTTTGATTTCTGTTGTTATTATAAAAACTCCTTTGGTAAGTGATCTCGTAAGTTTTCTGTAAGCGTTCTCTAAACTTGAGAGCAGTACCTTGGTCTTGGTGGAGGAATGATACTAAACTCACCTCAACTTTTTTATATAAAAAAAAAAAAGAATGTCGATATTAATCCCTTTTATCTGGATGAGGGTTGGGCTTCTCAAGCATAAATGGGTCCAAAAGCTTTTGAATTAATTTCTTACACTTTTAGGAATGGGTTTCACATAGGCCTATGAAGAGTGGGATAACACAACCAACATGTTGGATCTAGTGATTGGGACTAGTTTCACATAGTAGACTAATATTCAAATTCCACTAATAGAAATACTAACATTTAATATCTGATAATATCTCGAATATAATTATTTTTAATAAAAAAATATTTATGCTTCGAAAAAAAAGTATGATAACAGGATTGTGGAAAGAGACTATTGCAGTATATGTTGCAAGTCTTCAGAAATTATTTTGGTCCAGTATTAACAAGAAAGGTTATTGTCAATTTTAGTTTTCTATTTTTGTTATAATTCTTGAGGACAAGGATCTTTTCTTCATTAGGGGGACTACATTGATATGTCGGATTTAGTGGGTCTTGTTTCTTTTTGTGGGCAAATAGATGAAGAAATATTAATATTCTATTTTCTCAAGTGTGAATGAGTCTGATCCCTCTCTCCTTTATATCTTTGGCTCTCATTTTAATTGGCTCTAATTTAAACCTCTTTTCTATTGTTAAAATATAAATGAATCATTCCCTAGTAACGCAAACCTCACCTTTTTAAATTTTATTTCCATCCATTCAACCGTTAATTGATATTTCAGTCCCATGTTGTGGATCAAGATACCCTTCTTTATGTAAAAATTATTCAGGATAAAAAAATTTAATGCATACATTTCTAAACTTTTTTAATCATATTTTAAACCTTTTTAGTTATGTAAACTTATTTACTTAATAATTATTTTAAAATTTTAGATATCTAAGTTGGCTAAAATAATATTTCAAGGACTTATATTCAAACTTAATGAATTAAGTAGTTGATAATAAGGGATAAATTAGTCGATATAGTTAAAATTTATTTTACTTTTTAACATACTATATTTAAAATATTTATTCATTTTAAGGACAAATTATATTATAATGACAAATTAATCATTTTAATTTTTTTGACTTGATTTCAATTAAAAAAAATTAAGATTTTTAGAATTCTTGACAGAATATTTTTAAAGGTATTAAAAATTAGATGAAAGTGTAGGTTTTGAAAATAGAGGGACATCTCTGTAATTTTAATAAAATTGAACGGAGGACATTGTATTTTACCTCTTATTATTTAAGAAATTAAATTGCAATTTTGTGCTTGCATGAATACCCGCATGCTGCCAGATAATTACTTCAATTATTACAGTTTATTTAAGTTATATTTTCCTTCATATGGTATTAGAGCTAAGGTTTTATCTTGCAATTTTCCCACCAATTTAAGCTTAATTGATTATGAATGATCAGGAAATTGTGAAAAAGGGATCGGAAATAAATATATCAAGTAGGATTTGATATTTTGAGGAAGGGCTGATGATTTCAACTTTATAGATAGAAATAATTATCATTATATAAAAAATAAATAACTAATTATAGTGAGAGTGTTGTTTCTTGTCAAGCTTTGTAATATTGTAAAATTTAAAATCTAATAATACTGGATATAACTATATTAAAAAATGGAAATGAACGGGGCTGAAGAATGCATGAAGATAGCATCACAAAAGAAAAACCTCAAACCTAACCTCATCATGTGATTCTTATAATATTCCTTATCCTCTCACTATTCTCTTCTTTTTAAATAGAATCATTGAGTATACAAATTTTATTAACATACTCCTTCAGAGATGGCATTGGCCTCAACTTTCCTTAGCTCTTCTGTTACTCTGGTCACTATTAATCCCCACATTTATGTAAAAACTATCATTATTTCAGACACTTTTATGTCACTTAATTATATATAAACGTGAATATGGTTAAGTGCTGTTAATTAATTATTTGCCGAGTTTGTAGGAATCTTAACCCAAAATGCATTATTGTTCTAGTTATTATTATTTTGCACCTGATATTTATGTTTCTCCTTACTGGTGTCAGAGCACAAGTGCTGGAAATACGTATGAGAGCTTGGGATTTAACAAGTTGGCCAAATTGAAGTCAAAACAACAGATCCATTCAAAGGGGTTCAGAGTAAATTGTTTAATCTAAACAGAGAAGCTGACTGAGAGAAAACAAGCTTATGGGTTTCATACTAGTGGTTTGTGATGTGTTTCTTTTGTTGATAATCTGTGTGTGTGTGTGATTTTTGTTTTATATATTAATTAATAGTTTTAATTTCTATTTGCAGAAAAAAGACAGAAAATCCACTAATTAACACATAAAACCCCTAAAATAACTTAAATGCCCTTTATACACATTTGTCTCTAATCGAGCCCAATTAATCAAGTAATAGTACTAAAAGACTAAGATTAGATATAAAAACAATACTAGGATTTATCACGAGAGTATGTCCACAATGTTAGTGAATTACCGGAATGACTTTGATCCTTATAAAGCAACTTCGACACGAGTTTACGAAACTGCTACATTTGAAATGGTGAAAATTTAATCTGTATTACGTTGAGTTTTCTAGGGGCTATTGGTATACGGGATTTGGAGTGGAGCGGAGGAGAGGGGAGGGGAGGGAAAATTTTTGTGTGTTAGGTTTATAAAATTTGGAGAATTGAGATTATAAAATTTTAATAAAGAGAATATGTAAGATAAAAAAACAAAAAAATTAATTGAAAACTTTTAATCCCACTTCTTGTATTCTTATAAATACAACTTAGAAAAAGTTTCCCTTATCTCCCATTTCAATGCCCTCATACCAAACATCTTATTAGTAATTGTGTACTATTTAGTATATCTATTCCATGATATTCTTCACATTTTGTACTTTTCTTCTATAACCATATTGTGTATTTAGAAATTTGCAACAGAATTTGGTCCTTATGGCTATTCTAGAGGTGGGAATCTACCCAAGATACTTTGGAAAAATAATTTTCCCTGATTCCTTGTCTTCGTTTTCTCTATATTTGTTTCTTCTTAATTTGTCCTATAAATTTTTACTTGGCATATTTTTTTCCTCAGGTTACTAGCATAGCTAGATAACGCTTTGCTTATAAAGCATTTTGCTTCTGCAGTGGAATAACTGCTTTGACTGCTGTTTCTGAACTTATTAAACCTGGTGAGAGCTTAACGAGACCTTTTAATGCCTAATACATATATATATTGAAGTTACTAAAAAAAATTATTTCCAGTGGTTATTTTATGGCGTTTCTAGCGGTTTTAACCGTTAGAACATGTGTTTCTAGTGATGAAAGGAACAGCTAGAAACTAGTTTCTAACGGTTCTAGGTAACCGCTATGTATAGTAGTCAAAATGCTAGACATTTTTTAGCGGTTCACCTAAAAGCTAAAAAAATGTGGTAGGAGAAGTGTAAGGGATGATATTAGTAGCAGTTCTAACTGCTAGAAAATATCTACATTTGAAAATATTTGTAACGGTTTATAGAATTGTTAGAAAAGTCTTGGTGGTTGGTTAGAAACGAAATTTTTAGGATGTCGCCATAATTGCTAGTGGTTAAGAATCGCTAAAATTGTGGCACCAAAATTTAAATTTTTGAAAATATTTTCCCGCATTTATGCTACGGAATCTAATTTTTTTCCCCTGGTTTAAGGTTTTCTAGCAGTTACAGACCGCTAGAAAGTCCACTCCAGGTGTAAAAAAAAAAAAAAAAATCATTATTCTAAAATATAATATTATAAATTACAATTAATAGATTATATGAGATGATTATGTTGATATGTGTAATTAACAATGTATTCTATATTGTATATAAAAATATATTATGATAAATAATAAGTAAGTAAATTATGATTGTATCATACTAGTTTAATTTAATTTGTCAAGGTAATTGAATTAAAGATGCAAGAATTAAAGATTTGATAGTTTATAGGGTTGAACTTCAATTTATAAATTGAAAAAGTGGTTGGATTAGTTGAGATGAAGAAAGAAAATCTGAAAGAAGAAAATATAAATATGTTAGTAAACTATAAATAAAGATAAATAAAATAAATAAAGATATATAAAATACATAAAGTCTTATCATGTAAATTAAAAAGGAAAAAGAGAAAAAAAATTTTAAGGAAAGATACGAAGGAGAGGAGAGGGAGGGAAGGAAATGTGAAAGTGAATAAGTGAGTTTATCTAATGTTATTTTCATTGTGCATATATATTCCAGCCTTCCTTCTCCTTTCAGGGCCTATCCGAAAGGAAAGATAATTCAGTACTTCTTGGTCGTGAATATCGGAATAGGACAAACTGCCCCGTGGATATCTTTGCTTCGGAACAAAACAATTAGAATTAGGCTCGGTCATATATATATTCTCATATATATTTTCATTGGAGACTATATAAGCTTGAAATAATTAATTATTAATGCTTTTATTGTCATTTACTTGTATGATTTCAACGCAGGGGATGAAATCATTATCATTGCTGTAGAGGATATTGAAATAACCTAAGTCTGATATCGTCTTGGGGTTACTTCAAAAATTAACCAATGATTGAATATAGTGCAACTTCGGGTAGTTCTCTTTTAAGGAGCTGAAAATAAAATTAAATTCTTAAGTAACTAAATGAAATACAACTTAAACTATATAATGGGGTTTGATTTGATTAATTATCACTAAAATTACAATGAATTAAAATAAGCATAAAATACTCATTTTTGGTATTTTTAATTTAAAATAAGTGATATGGAATGATAGTGGGTGAATGGAATGAAAACAAAAATGATTAAATATGATAAAAGCAGCTCTCCAATTAAATAATTCAGACAATCATCACTTAAACATATGTGGGAGTTAAAAACAATGAACCAAGAGTTATAATTAAGCTTTTAATCAAACAATCAAGCTGTAAAATTCTCCTAAAATATAATTATTATTAATTACTTAGACCCATTTTGTACACTATGAATCAAAAATAATATAAATAAATTTAGTTTATTTCAAAAGAGCTAACATGGTAGAAAAGAGTTTTACTAAAATATAAAAGAAACTTTTCTTAAAATCCAAATAAAGTATTGTATAATATTATAGTATACAGAATAAAACTTACTGTAGAAATATATAAGTATCCTACACATACATTCAAAGGAGAAGGCTATATAATTGATATAGCTTTAATCACGCATCTGAAATTTTCTTTAGGCTATGTTTGGTTCAATGAAGGGGAGGGTAGGTTAAGTTAATTTAAGGAAAGGTAGGTGAGGGTAGGGGAGGTTATATGTGTGAAGGTAGGGGAGGAGAGATGATATTTCTTGTTTGGTTCAGGAAGGGAAGGAAGGGTAGGTAATAAAAAATTGACAAATATACCCTCATACCTTTATTTAAATTTATTTATTTTTTATTTATAATATTTGTATTAGAATTATTATTTTTTATTTATAAATTTAAAAAAAAACTTTTTACTCATAAAAAAATCCAACCTATTTATTGCCCTCCTGCGTTCCAGGAGACCAAATGTAATAGTGAAATAGAAACAGTAACGCAAAGCTCAAGCAGTAACTGAAATTAAAGATCAAAGCGCGAGAAAATTTAAACTACCTGCTCCTGAACTTTCGAACTCATACTTATTAAACGACTTCTTCGTCAATTCAACAGACCGCCCTCTGCCCCGCTTCCAACCGAAGAAGTCAACGGTCAACAGAATTGATGACGAAATCGACATCAGAGACAACGCCAATGCCATTGAGCCATCGGTAGCATACTACCTTGGCCTCCCTCTCTTCTTCTTAACATTCGTGGCTGGAGTCGCCGTCCCCGTCACCGTCGATGGAGCACTTAAAGGTGCTGGAGCGGCCGCTTCAGTCCCGCCGGTGAACTGACCGGAGTTTTCATTCCTCGAAGCTATGTGGAAGCTGTCCGGGGCATCGTTATCCTTCAGTAGAAGCCCAGAACCAAAACTCTCCTTTTCCTCCATTTATATAAATCAGAGAAAACAAAAGAACCACCAAAAACTCAAAATGCTTCGCAACTAACGAGGAGAAGAGCATATGGCCATTTCTGTGATTCACACGATTCACCGTCCGCCACCGCACCTCTTCTTCCTCCTTGTTTCTGCATCCAAAACAAATTAAGGCAAAGCACAGAGACTTCTAGTTTGGAGCTTCAGCGACACTGGATGCCTTGTTTTTATGGTGATTTGTTGTTCTGGGTTTTACCGGTGGAACAAGAAATTGAAAGAGCAAGAGGACGAAGTTGAAGAATGGAAGCTACAGTATTAGCCCCACAGATTCTCGTTAGAGCTTCAGCGTCACTGAGGGGCCGGTGGTATGCGTCGTCGTTGCCGTGCGTAGTGGGGAGGGGAACGAAAAAATGGACTGAGGGTAGCTCTGGAATATAACAAAATAATCATGGGCAATTTTGTCCAAAATTTTTTAAACCTCCAAAAACCTCCGATTTTGGAGGGTTGAAACAGTGAGGTAGGGGAGCACAAGGAGACAAAATTTTTTCCCTCCCCTCCCCTCCATTTTTTGAACCAAACAAGCTTTTCCCCAACCCTCCCCTCCCCTATAAAAACCTCCAACCAAACAATGCCTTAGGGTCCTAAGATGAGACTATCAATTGAAGAATATTAATAAAAATAGGGTGAGACAAACTTCTCAGTAACTAGCAATTAGACTCATTATAAATACTAACATGTGCTCGTGAGGTGTCAAGTGGGATATCACAAAGTATAATATATAGAAAATAACATATTATCATAATAAAATAAAATGGATAAACTACCCAAGTTCCTTCTATCAATCTAACCGAACTGTCTTATTCTCGCCGACTGAACCCATGGGCTAGTGGTAACTACCATATGACTGGCCACTAAAAAAGCTCACTGGTCAAGTGTTATAGACTAGCCAAAATCCACAAAGCACATGATCTAATCATGGGTTCATTCTCTCTCGATAAACAGGTGCGGGTGTTGCAACCCCTCTGGTGGGGCAAGTACCTCGATAAACAGGTGGGACAAAAGCTAACAATCGAACTCCAATTGAGGTTATACCACGTGGTAGAAATATAACTCCCTCATCACCAATCCTCAAGTCAAGTGACCCCGTGAACAACATCAATTATAAACAATTTAGTGGTTTAACTAAAGTTACTCCAAAGCCTAAATGATAGTCAACAAATTTTTAACACCCCTGCTTGAACCAATAATTTTGTATCCTTGCTTTTCTAAGTTCGCTCTAATCACTGGAGTAACCACCTTTGCACACCAAAGATCAAAAACCCCATCTATATCACCTGCGTCAACATCTTCACACAATGGAAGCATCTCAGTTGTCCCCAACGCCCTCATCTGCTCTGCCAAATCCCTTGCAACAACATTAAACGTGGCTCCATAAGCTCGGCTTCCAAGCCGATTATAGAAAATTTGCACCGTGACAGCAACAAAGAGCCCACCTTAAAATCCTTGGCACTTCCCCTCTATTTTGGTCAAGGTATAATCTCTTTTTTCATCATTCTTTTATGATTCATTCTTTATAAAAGTTTAAACTCAATTTATATATCTTAGATAATCTTATCTTATATTATTATTATTATCCTTATCAAAATCATATCATATATAATAATTTAAAATTTAAACCATATTTTTTCTTATATATATTTATACTATATTATCATTATAGTATAAATATGTATATTATTATATATTTAATCAAAGATATATATATTATTATATATATTTCTTATATCTACCTATATCTTATATCATCAATCATTTAAGATTATCATTGATTATATATTCACCCTTAAACCCATACAATTTCTTTAACCATTTATAATAAAATTATCAACAATTAATAATTTAATTTTATCTTATTTTCTTAATGTCATATATTTTTAAACTTTAAACAATACGTTTAATCTTTTATAAATCTATAATTATTGATAAATAATATCTTAATTGTGTTTAAATATAAGAATAAAAATTGGGATGTTGTATGAGCCACCTCAAATTGTCACAAAATATTTTTCAAACTCCCAATATGCTAATTGTCATCAGAATAGTAAAATAAAACTAAGGATACTAAAAACTAATGCTAAATTATTACTCAATAATTTATAAAATAGAATTAAAGCCAGCAACAGATATAATGATTTAATAATTCAAACCACCTTGAATAATCACTAAATGTTCACTAAAATCTCAATACAAAATCTTGACCCAAAACAAAGTAATAAAATTAAGTTATAACCAATACAATATTTATTGCTAAACAGTAATCCAGCTACACAAATCTTCCATAAAAACAAATAAATCATTACAAAGTTTCCCATAATTATAAAACTATCCTAAGACCTAAGAATCATAAGATAACTAATGAGTATAAGATTAGAGTAAATCAAACTTCCCTTTGAAGACCCAAACTCCTGCCTTTCCATTGAATTAGAGGATTAGGTCGCTTTAGTTACGATTTGCATAGAAGACAAAACCAACTTCAAGATTTCCCAGCCAACTATGGTTAAACAAGCAAGAACGACGGTGGACAGCAAGAACAGTATAAAAACGAAGAGGAGACTGAGGGAAATCGGAGATGGGACGATGGAGGAATGATTTGTATTGAAGGGATTGATGAAAAGGAGTTGTGCCGTAGAACTCGCTCTGTTGTGCGCGTCTCTGGGCTGTTTAAGAAGGGGGGAAATCAGATTTTAGGGTTGAGAGCAAAACGATGCAGTTTAGGTGTCTTGGGACTTCTATGTATTTTCATATTTTAAGGTCCTTCTATGTAATTTATAAAATTTAGTGGTCCTTATCTGTCATTTGATTTTGGTCCTTTTATGGAGTTTCTATATTTCAGGTCTTTCTCTGTCATTTATTTAGTCCTTCAGGAACATTATTTTGGTCCTTTGTATTTTCTGATCCGTTGTTGCTCTTTTCTCCTTTCAGCTTTTAAATTCTAATTTCTCCCAAGTACCCTACAATAAAATTTACAAATAATAACATCAGTTGTCCTAAATATTAATTAATCATAATTAATCCAAAGACAATTTTGACCCTATAAACACAAATCCAATGTAAAGCTCAATACTCCAAATGATAATCAAATAATGCTATCCATTACAGTGATAAAAAACCCATCCAAATGATATGACAATATATATAAATAAATAAGTTTGTCAGATATATATCTACGGTGGTTCATATAATTTCCTGAATGAACTAATTGCAAGAAAGGAAGGAGTCACAGTGAAGTATGTGTGATGATTTTAATTTTCAGCTTTTTGGATATGTTTTTCTTCCTTGTTGAGTAATGGATTATAAGAACAAATTATATTGTTGGATTGATTCCTAAAAGATGATGAGGTTATAATATTATTGTTCAAATGCACAGAAAAGTAGATACAACTTATCTAGAGAAAGTGAAAGCTACTATGGGACTTAACACTAAATTGGTATGGTTAGAATCTCCCAGTATTCCTCACCTAAAAATATCTAATATTCAAGTAAGTTATTTTACTTTTTAGGTCAGAAGTGTTTTGTTTTTGTCTTCAATTATTAAAGGCTCATAAGTAAGAAGTAAAGGCTCATGCGTATAGCATTCTTGTCTAGTTCTTGCACGGACCCAACCTCATACAATATCCATGATACGTACTTGCAGCACTGAATTCTTTTGGATGTTAGAAATTTATTTCTCGCATTTTGTTGGTGCAGAAAATCTCAGAGATAGCTCATGCACATGGTGCTATTGTATTGGTGGACAATTGTTCAATGTCTCCTGTGTTAAGTCAGCCATTGGACCTTGGAGCAGGTATATATGTATATACACATATTCATATCACACTTTCAAAAGTAATGGAGTATAATTAGATTTAACTAAATAACATACTTGTTAAATAACATGAGCTAGAATGAGGTTTACTTAATTAAAAGGTCAGATGGTAAACATTTGGTCTCTTGATTATTATTATTATTATTGCTCTTAATTCTTTTCACTTTTGTGTGTGAGTGAATTGAAGGAATTTTCAAGGTAAAATACAATATTTAACTCCCATTGGAACCCTAGGAATTTGTTTAGAACAGCCTATATATGTATTACACGTCCAAAAAGAAAGCAGAAAGAAATTTCTTTTAAGTGACCTTTGTTTCTGTTGTTTTTTCAGATCTTGTTATGCATTCAGGTGCCAAATTTATTTCTGGAAATAGAAGTCGCATGACTGGTAGCATTGCTACGAAAGGCAAGAGGTAAAAGCTCTTATTCTTTGTGTCTCTCACAGACATTTAACATGTTGAATATATTGATTTGTGTGTGAACTATTTTTGTCAATTCGTTAATTATATATACAAGGAATTTCTGAAATTAATTTAAATTCAATGGAAAATTTTGCTGGCGAGTATGTGATGATGCATAACATTTGATGGCCACCTCTCAAAATAATGAAATAATACTCTTATTGCTATTTCTTACATTTTTCTCTCTTTTCAAATGGTTTGGTCTAAACCAATGCTCAAGGATTAAAGCCTCTAATGCCCTTGTGATACCCCCACATTCCTAATATTTATCCTATTAAAATTCTTTAAAATGCAAAACTGCATAGTTTCAAGACGCAAAGTACCAAAATATCCTTCTTTTTATTTATTGAAAGGGAAAAAAAGGACAAAAAGGTAAGAAGGTGGGAAATTAGAGGGTGGGCCATCAAAGGTCCCAAAACACATTGTTCATATGTATTATAATGTGAACTACTTTCTATTGTATTTTTTATTTCAATTTCCATCTGTTTTATACTTTTTTTATTCAATTAATAATGTGGATCTCAGTATTTGCTTCAAATTTAATTTTTGCCTTTGATCATCATCATCTATAGGTTGGCAAAACACTTGGAGACTTTTAAAAATGCAACAGGTTGCGCCTTGTCTACGTTTGATTCCTGACCTGTTTGGATGGAATCAAAATAATGGCTTTCCGAGTTGAAGAAAAACAGGTGCCTCACAAAACAATATGATTGTTTCTAAGGAATATGTCAATGTATTTACATCTCGTTGATGGAAAAGAAGTATCAATAGGCTTTTATACATGCAAAAATATAATCTAATAAGCTAAACCTATAATTTATCCTAGTTTTAATTCTCAAATTTATTCTTAAGATATGATAATATAATCATATCCTAATCTTAATATCTCATATTTATTCTTCTAAGATTTAATAATATAATATACACCAAATAATAAATAATACAATCATCAAAGATTCCAAAAGATAATGATTTTAATATCTGATCCTCCATTACTCCCCCTTAAGTTGGCGTATGAAAGTTCGTAATGCCCAACTTGACACACAGTGGAAGCAAGCAATCACGACCTAGGGCCTTAGTGAGCATGTCAGCTATTTGTGGGTTGGTGTGAATCTTGAGAGCGAGGTAGAGTTTCAAATGTTGTGATTTCCTGTCGTATAGTTTCCCGCCGGTGCTCATGTTTGTTTGCCTCTGTAAATGATTTTTGCTCATCATATTTGTCGATGGCCACTAACACTACAAAAAAAAATGACTTTCAGCGGCGACAAAAGTCGCCGCTGAAAGTACAAAAGTCGCCGCTAAGTCGCCGCCTATGAGACTGTCGCCTATACACATTGGCGGCGACAATTAAAAGTCGCCGCTAAATGTCAACAATTAGCGACGACAAACTAGTCGCCGCCTAAAGCTTAATCTGCGGCGACAGAAAAGTCGCCGCCTAAAATTGAATCTACGGCAACAAAATAGTCGCCGCCTAAAGATGAATCTGCGGCGACAAAATTGTCACAGCCTAAAGTTGAATATGCGGCGACAACTTTGTCGCCGCTAAAAGTTTATATTATTTTTTAAATTTTTTCTATAATTTTTCTTATATCAGAATTTGCAAATGCTGGGAGTCAATGGATGCACAATTATGAAATCTTAAATGTCACATGGAAGTCGATTATTTTATAACTTACAAATTCATCTAAATTGCTAGGCAATACTGAGGCCAAAAATACAAA
Organism: Leucaena leucocephala; assembly: GCA_037074615.1. Taxonomy (NCBI): domain Eukaryota; kingdom Viridiplantae; phylum Streptophyta; class Magnoliopsida; order Fabales; family Fabaceae; genus Leucaena; species Leucaena leucocephala. The sequence continues at coordinate 14,058,547 of CM073537.1, forward strand.
GCAATGTTTGAAGGCGGGCGAATAAACAATCTATTAGATATTTCAATATAAATAAATCTAAGCTCACATCAGCACTACAGAAGGGACTAATCTACTATGGTACAAACAAGCCTAACTTTGCATCCTTCATAAAAAGAAGTCATCTGTAAGCAGTTCGAAGAATTATGAAGACCCGATTGGATGACCCACATGCCTCTAAGTTCTGCACGTTTCAGATTATTTGCCAATATGGTCAACAAGCATCATCATCATCTTTCTCTGCTTCGTCATCCCCAGCATTACCGACTTCCTCTTCTTCTTCCTCGTCAGACATGTTATTAATCACCTCTGTTATTATATCCTTTACCTCTGCTTTTCTATGCATTAAATCCACACCAAAGTGGGTACCTGACACAATTTCATCAGATCATAGTTGAGTTCAAATAAATCATTTATCCATGGGAAGGGGGTGGGGAAGGCAAAAGATCTTGGTTAATAGAAAAGGTCATACCAAGTTGCCTAAGGATATCAGATAAAGTTGCCTGCATGAAAAGTAGGAGAAAATATTACAAGCTTATAGAATCTCAACCACTATTGAACAAAAGAATAATGGCATGGAAGACCACTTACAGTATTGAAATCTACTTCCTTCGGAATATCAACAACTACTGCATGCATATCCTCTCTATTAGGCTCCGCCTTGGCCTTCTTGCCACGTTTGCCTTTTCCAAATTTGGCATAAGAGAAAAGAGGATGACTAGTAGGAGAAACAATGGCACAAAGCCTAAAAGTATAAATGGATAGTTGTCCAAAAAGTAACTATAAATGGGTAAAACATTACAAAATAACAAATTTATTAAGCATGAAACAAGTTCTCATATAGGATGAAGATTGCTTTGACTTGGAAGGGGTAGCAGAAGCATTATCATGTTCACTAGCAAATTTCTTTGAAGTTGACTTTTTTTATGTTTTTACAGAGCTCTTGGTAGCCTTGGCAGTGGCTGTCTTCTTTACCGGTATGGCTCTATCTTCACTTTTACCGACTGAACTCTTATCTTCAGTCTTTTTAGAAGGATGCTTCTGAGCCTTGGGTTTATCTTCCTCTTCGTCTGATTTATTTTGCTCTTGATCACTTTCATCATTTAGATCTGAAACGTCTTCATCATCCTCAGAATCATTTTTTGCATCTGAAGGTTCAGCTTTATCATCCTCCTCATCAACCTCAGAAGACGGTTTACGCTTTTTCCCAACTTGTGAACTCTGTTTTTGTTTCTACAAGCACATATGCATATGAAAAGGAAGTAAAATTAATTTGAAGAATATCCTCTTTAACATGATTAGAGAAAACACAAACTTAGATTTCAAAGGATCAAGGACTGCATCATCCACTAAAGTCTATATGATTCTAAATTGAAGTAACACCAATAAATAGTTTACATATCCAAATCATAAAGCAAACAATCCATAAGTAATCATGGTGCAGCAGCTGTTCCAACCGTCTTTTCCTTATCTGGTTGTTGGTGACTGCCAACAATTTACGGCAGTTTATTTCCGTTTTTTATTCTTTGCTTTCACATGTACTGTATTAATTTTCTTTCTTCTTCAGCTGTTTTGTATCCAGGATTCTAGTAGTCTCTTCACTTGCATGAATAAAATAGACTTCAGAGTGCAATCTGTGAGTTCAGTTCATAGTATCAGAATGCTAGTGGCCTTATCAATTCTATGCCAAAAATAGTTTTCCATTAACCTCAAAGAAAGACAAGGACAAAGCACACACTAATATGCTGTCCTAGCTAAGTCGAGGGGTGTCCAAAAATATACCAGTGAAAAAGAATTTTCGCCTATACTAAACTATTTCCTACCTTGATGAATCAAAAACCAACAATCAAGTTAAAACAGATGCAAGAGAACACACCGCAAGATACCTCATTTTTAACCCACACGTATCCAGAAAACTGACCAATATTCCTCTTCAAAGTCTGCGCCTGCACAGGAAACCAAATCACTAATATTCAATGAACAGCCATAGGTTTAGAGAGTTCACAGAAAATTAGTGAAGAAAAGGCACAACTTTTTGCTACAAGACCCACAAAGTTCGTGGAACGACCATTTGGAATGTCCTTATCGTCAGCTTCAGCTTCAGCTTCGTCCCCCTTATCTTCCTCCTGTTCTTGCTCGTCCTCCTGCTCCCCATCCATCTCTCCTTTATGGTCCTCACCATCTCGTTCCCCATCCTTCTCTCCTGTGTTGTCCTCTGGTTCTTCATCTTTCTCTCCCGTATTGTCATCATCCAAATCCATCGCAACTTTCTGCTCCGTCTCTGCTCGTCTTGTGGATTTGCTTCTTTGTTCTCTTCAGACTCGGCTGAAACCCTAAGATTAAATCGTGAGGAAATCGTGAAATTTTAAGCGGACAAAATAAAGTTGCAGCGCGCTCAAACACCGCGTGTTTCAAATTTGACGCCAAAATTGTGGGCAAGCCTCTACTTATTGATATTATGCGGCCAAAGTTTATTTTCAGCCGCGACACAATAAGTCGCCGTTGAACATCCACTTTTAGCGGCGACTATTCTATCGCCGCTGAATGTCTACTTTTAGTGGCGACTATTTTGTCGCCGCTGAATGTCTACTTTTAGCGGCGACTATTTTGTCGCCGCTGAAAGTCTTCTTTTTCTTAAATAATTTTTAAAAAATAATCAACTTAATAAAATAATAATATTTTTTCCCAATAATTTTTACAACTTATTAGAGAAGTTTTGTAAAATTTTCTGAGTAAATGATAATTTCTAACTATTTTTCTTAATTTTTTTTAAAAAAATAGGTATTTAATTCTCAAAAAATAACTATTAAATTGTTTGAGTCTCTTTTGGGGAAATAAACTCTTTCATAATTTTCTAAACCCCCAAAATACTCATTTTATAATTTTTTCCTTCATTTTTTTAACTCTAAAATATTTTTAATGATTATTCTTTCTCTAAAATTTTATTTTTTTAATTTCAGAAAAATACTCTTCAACTAAATAATACATTATAAATCATTTTTATAAAAGTTGGGATATGCAAAAATAATAATTTTTTCCCCAATAGTTTTTACAACTTATTAGACAATTTTTGTAAAATTTTCTGGGCAAATGATAACTTCTTATTATTTTTCTTAAATTTTCTAATAAAATAGCTATTTAATTTCTAAAAAATAACTATTAAATCATTTGGGTATCTTTTGGTGAAATAAACTCTTTCATAATTTTCTAAACATAAATACATACTTATTTTATAAAAGTTATGATGTTATATGAAATGCAGCAATAGATGGCATATGCAACAGTAATTAATAACGTATGTATGTATTTTACATCTATTCTTTACCTAGATCTCTCACATATATATCTCCTTCTCTCTATCTCCTAACTCACATTGTCTCTACCATACATATACTAACGCTCACGCTCATTGAACACATTTATAATATCTCTCTCATGCACACACCCCTGCTTTATCCCCTTCTTTCGCAGACATTACATTATTATCTGTGTAACAGCTCCTTGCTACAATAACATGTAAAATTTCTTTAATTATTATTTAAAAATGACATTATTCAATAATTTAATTATATATATTAGATAGTTGCTTCATACCATTATAAGGAGGAAAAAATATATGTAGACTTTTAGCGGCGACATTTGTCGCCGCTGAATATTACCTTCTGCGGCGACAAAAAATTGTCGCCGCAGAAAAATGGAGTAAAAATTTTTTTATTATTGACTTTCTGCGGCCACAATAAAAGTCGCCGCTGAAAGTCTGTCTTTCAGCGGCAACTTTTATTGTCGCCGCAGAAAGTCAATAATAAAAAATTTTAACTCCACTTTTATACTATTACCTTCTGCGGCGACAATTAGTGTCGCCGCAGAAAAGTGGAGAAAATTTTTTTATTATTGACTTTCTGCGACGACATTGAAAGTCGCCGCTGAAAGACAGATTTTCAGCGGCGACAAATTGTGTCGCCGCTAAAAGTCTTACTTTTAGCAGCGACAAATTGTGTCACCGCTAAAAGTCCCACTTTCAGCGGCGACAAAAATAGTCGCCGCTGAAAGTCCATTTTCAGTGGCGACTTTTTTTGTCGCCGCTGAAAAGTCGTCGCCAAAACTCAATTTTTTTTGTAGTGCAAGAGGGCTACGTGTGAGGGAGAAAATCTCGTATTGATAATATAGTTAGATAAAGGATGTACCGTAGAGGTTCCCGATGGGACGGAAGATTGCGCGTGGATGGTCGATGTAGGAAGCTCAACTTCGTAGTCTGCAAGGCGTGTGGGTACCTGTTTGGCTCTTTGACTTCGTCGGATGGGCACATATGGATGGCATTGGCAGTCAACTTGTGTCGGCTCTGGTGTATTAGGGGGTTGTGGATTCTCTTCCTCCTGATGCTGTTCATTATCCGTGTGTCCTTCAAATACATCATCATAATAGATTTCTACTGCATATTGGCAATGGCATGGAGGTTTTGTTGGCACCTCGAATTGCACTTCCATGGTCTTGAAAGGGAACTCTTCTTCAAGAAACACCACATCACATGACACATGGATTTGTCAGCTGGCCAAGTCTTACAACTTGTACCCCTTCTGTGCCTGGGGTATCCGACAAAGACACATGGAAGTCCCCGTTCCTCAAACTTATGTTTCCACTTCTTGTTGTGCATGTAGGCTTTACACCCAAAAGTCCTCATGTGTTCATGCTTTGGTTTTTCTCTAAGAAGCATCTTAAAAGGCTTTTTGTGGACTGTTGCTCTGGTAGGCAGTCGATTAATAATGTCAACAGCTATGAAAATACATTCCCTCCAAAATTCAAGCGGCAATCCTGCTTGAAAATGAAGAGCACGTGCCATCTCCAAGATGTACATGTGTTTTCGTTCCACTAACCTATTTTGTTATGGTGTGTAAGAGTAAGTGTTCTGAAGCAAGATGCCTTTTTCATTGTAAAATTCTTGCATTTCTTGTGACTGAAATTTTGAGCCATTATATGCTCATATGTGTTTCACCTTCTTACTATATTATGTCTCAACCATGTTTAAAATAGCCCACAAGTAGTGCCTTACATCAGACTTTTGTTTAATCGAATAAAACCAAAGAAGTCTACTAAAATAATCTACAATCGTAAGAAAATAATGTGCACCCGATAAGGATGCAACTTTGTAACCACCCCATATATCACAATGAATTAAATCAAAATAAGAAAGATATTTTCTTCCACTAGGTAGAAAAGGGAGCATCGTCTGTTTAGCTCTAATACAAGAATCACAATGACTAAAGTTATTATCACTATAAGAAATCAACTCTAATTGCTTTATTTTCTCAGCTGGTGCATGTCCCAGCTATTGGAGCCATAGTTCAGACTTTACTCTCTGTTGTGCCAAACACACCTTACTTCCTCCCATAAAGTCAAGTATGTACAACCCATCGCACAATCCAGCAGCACCAATCAGGTTCCTTGTACGTGAGTCCTGTATTAAACCACCACGATCAAAGAAAATTATCATGCAATTATTTTCCTTTGTTAGTCTGCTAACCGAAATAAGATTACACTTAAAATTGAGTATATATAGAACTTTATTAAGATTCAATCCATTTGGCAATGTTGTTTTTCCAATGCCATCCACCACTAGGCTTTCGGCGTTAGGTATTTATACTGGTAGGTGTGTCACACCACTTGTTCTTTATTCAAGTAGCGCAAAACTGCAAGTGATATAATCTGTGGCCCGAGAGTTTATGATCCAGGGTCAACCATAAATTATTTTACCTTTCATATTCGCTATTGGTTGATGATCGTTCTGTCTTTATTATTCTTCCTCACTACTCAGGTAATTTATCTATTTGTTGTATAATTCCTGCGATGGGGGCCTTGGTTCATTGTCTTGTAAAACTTGGGCCTCCTGTGGGTTCTGCCTTCGATTATTCCAGCCATTGGTTGTGCCTCGTCGATCTCTTCCTCCCTTCTTCCAGCCTTGAAGGTAGCCGATAAGCTCATAACATTGTCCCTCAGTGTGCCCAATCTTCTAGCAATGGCCACACTTGGGTTTGTTTTGCATACGATCTCCTCAATCAAATGAAACTTTAGTGGTTTGATCCTGAAATGCTGTCGCTTCGACCATTGGCTTTCCAGCAACCCATATTTGCCTTTGTTGTTCGTCCTCTGCCACCAGGTGGTAAGTACTACCCAACCTCTACGTAGGACTTACGTTAAGAATCTATGTCTTCACCAAGTTGAACGTTTCTTCCAATCCCATTAGGAAGTCATAGAGCTATTCCTCCTCCTTTATCTCAGTGAATTGTTTCTGTAAGTCACACCTACATCCCAAGCAAGAGTACTTGGGCAGGGTACTAGCGTCGCTATCTCATCCCAAAGCCCTTTCAACTTGGTGTAGTAAGCCAGGACGATTTGGTTTTCCTTTCTCAAAAGAGCTACAACTCACCACAGCTCATACTTCCTCAGCAAACTCTTTTTACTGAACCTCTCTTTCAGGTCAACCCATATCTCACGTGCACTCTCGCATATCATACGATGGTTCATACCTCTTTGCTGATAGAGCTTTTCAGCCTTCCCTTCACCATTGCATCGCACCTCATCCAATGTGGGATGTCTGCCAAATCTACTACTGGCATGGTTATGGTTCCATCTACAAAATCAAATGTGTTTTTGGCGTAGAAGGCGTCACTCATGTCATTTACCCATTCGCTGTAGTTGTTGTCGCTTAATAAATTACAGACAAAAATTTGTCTGGGATTATCCGAATGGTGCAGGTAGTATGGTGACTGAAAGTCAACACTACTTTGTGATTTATTTGTCGTTAAGCGTGTTAATGATCTAGCTTTGCTCTAGTAACATAAAGAATATGGCTATATATTCATATCTCATTGATAAAAAAGAAGTACAAATAAACCTGTGTATATAGGTAAAAATATAAGCTAATAGGTTAAACCTAAAATCTATCATAATCTTAATATCTCAGATTTATTCTTCTAAGATATGATAATATATCATATCCTAATATTAATATCTCAGATTTATTCTTCTCAAATTTAATAATATAATCTACTCCAAATAATAAATAATACAATCATAAAAGATAACGCGCTCCAAAACATATTGATTTTAATATCTTATCCTCTATTAATTTCCTTCTAATTTATTCATCGTTGACTACACTCCATTATTGTTTTCCTTCTAATTTTTTCCTTACATATTGAAATAGAGAAACTTTTGGAGAGACTTGTTAATGTTATGAACTAAGGGTTTAATTTCGTTTGCTCATAATCCTTGTGCTATTTTTATTCATAAGATAATTTGGTTCCGTTTATTTTATATTCATGCTGGATTATTATAAAATTTTACAATGCGGTTTGCATATAGGCTAAGCCACATTGAACAAAGTCTTAAAGAATTTTGATTTTCAAAATTAGATAGGATCTCCGTAACTAAGCATTTAATTTAAAGTTTCAGTGCTAATATAACTCCTTGACAGTAGTCATTATTTATTTTTATAAAACACAATAATAGTAAGTTAAAGCAAATTTATTAAATCTTACAGAAGAATATGCACAAATGATTGCTGAGTTTCTTGCCTCCCAATATCAAGTGACGGAAGTATACTATCCTGGTCTTCTTAGTCATCCTAGATATGATTTGCACCACTCTCAGGTATGATTTACCTACTTAAATTCAATATTATTTGTTTTTGTTAATATGTGCCTGAAATTATTTTATGCACTCAAAGAGTTCTTGTTTCGCAAGCAAAGGGACCAGGATCCGTGATTAGCTTTGCAACATGCTCACTGCTACTCTCAAAGCATATTGTTGAAAGTACTAAATACTTTAGCTTTAGCATGACTGCTGGTTTTGATAAGTATTGTTGAGAATATACATTGCCATGCAAATTATTATCATTTACATATATTTACTTATATTTATAACAATATAAGTTTTGTAGTCGTTGATCATTGTTGTTCTATCAACTAAAATACTCCCTACTGTCTCTAAGGAATTATTAATAACTTCACATAGATTATGAAATTTACTTACAAATTGTTAATTCCTTCAAAATTTTAAATTATCCTACATAAATTTTTTAATTAGAGGAGGTTATTTAATTAGTTAAGAGATTATTTAGTTAGTGGTAAAATGAATATCAAAGCAAAGGATAATTAGAGAAAAAATTTAATGGTTTAGAGACCAACAACATTATATTAAGGAGCGTTGAGTAATATAAATTGTTAGAGGTTTCAAGAACAATGTTGACAATTTATTAGTAGTTGACGGATAAATGTTATAGTTTTGTGAATGTTTTCCTACAAAATTCTTACTCTTAATTAATTTTGTTGTTGTATATAGTGGGTGTAGAATACTCGATATGCCTGCCTTAGTATACATCACATGATAACATGCCTGAACAAGAGCGTATATGCATGGGGATAACTAAAGATCTTGTGCGTATTTCTGTGGGAATTGAAGATGTTGCTGATCTTATTAGTGATATAAGCAAGGCACTCTCATATGGCCAGTTCTAATTTTGCATGTGAGACAACCTGCTTATTTCAAGTGATATGATTGAGGATATTGATGATTTGGTAGTTCTATTCGCATTTCTTCTTTTACTATCTACATGAATTGTATTTGGCTAACTTGTTTGCTTCAAGTAATATTGATGGTATTATTTTGGTTTGGATTGACGTACGATGTTGAGGATTTGGTATTTAATTTCTACAATCAAGTTCCCATTTCCTCTTCTAATATCCATTTTCAAGCAACCATTTGGAATAACAAGTTTATTAAAGCAAGTCATTATTAACATAGAGTTGATCTAGTAGTGTAAGGTCCCGCTAAATTTATCTAAGTATCGAATTCAATTTATAGATAAGATACATATCCTATGAGTGACAGCTACGAATTCTGAAATTAGATACCTAGTAATTACTAGATCCAGTAAATAATATCAAGAAAGCAAGTCATTTTTATTATCGTGGTACATTTACCTAGGGCTAAACATGGACCATACCAAGTTGAACAGGTCATTAGCCCATGGTTTGGTCTGGTGTAGCCTTCAGGCCCATCATCAGTGTAGAACGGTCCTACCTAGTGTGGAGCCCAATGAACATTAGGCTGGACAGAGTAGACCGGACAGGACTAGGTTGTCGATTAAACTTTTTTTTTTGTTGCCCACCCGGTTCACCGAAGCTTTGCCCCTACTACATCCGGATCCGACCCGCGTCGCGCACCTGGCTATGGTGGGTGAGTCTCCCAACGGAGATTTTCTACGTACGCCAAGGCTCGAACTCGAGACCTCGCTTAAGCGATAGTGCGATACCGAGCCGCTTACCACTCGGATCAACCCCCGTTGGTGTTGTCGGTTAAACTGGTTCAGCTCTTTGGTTCATCTCTTCCTATTTTTGTACTGTCCTCTTTTATAATGGGCTAGACCATAAAGTCCTAGGGGGAACCTATTAAAACCAGGAACCAAAAAATTATTAATTGTGACTTTATCATGGCGAAAAAAATCATCATACGGTAAAGTATCCTTGAACGTAAACTATATTGTTTAAACTCAGCAGATAAAGAACATGAACCTAGAAAAGAATGCAATAGCATACTTTATGAGCTAAGCCACTGTGAAAGAGTTTTCCCAGTCCACTCCAGGGCCTATGCAAGGTTGTTTATCTGCTTTGTTAATCCAAAACCTGAGTGTAGAGCCCACGAAATTAAACTGTTAAATAAATGTATGCATGTATGCATGTATGTATGTATGTATGTATGTATGTATGTATGTATGTATGTATGTATGTATGTATGTATGTATGTATGTATGTATGTATGTATGTATGTATGTATGTATGTATGTATGTATGTATGTATGTATGTATGTATGTATGTATGTATGTATGTATGTATGTATGTAATATAGTTGGAATAATTTAATTAACTACTAAAAGTGGGCTCTGGTGTCACACTGTGAACTCAGACAAAGATCTCAAGGATTCTTACTTGGTTATATATGCGCATACACGAGACAATAAGCAATCAGTAGTTCCACTATCCCCATCAATACATTTGACATATTCAGTGTTATGTAGAAAGATAGGGGGGAGAGAAAGAGAGGGAGAGAGAGAGAAGTTGAGGTAAAGGGAGAGAATAGAAGAAGAGAGAGAGGAGAGAGAGACCAGAGAAAATAAGAGAGACTCAATCCATTTAATCTCATAAGCTACTTACAAACTATCCAACCCCTCGTATTAATAAGCCCAGGGATCCATTAACCAACTCTACTAACTAACTCTAACCAACTCTCTTCCTAATAGTATTCTAAAATATTTTTTTACTGCATCTAGCATTTTTGGGGTTATTTTTAGGATGCTATGGTAAGAAAGAAATAGAAAAAACTTTCTCAGCTGACAATGAATCAAGGATAGAAGATGACTTGTGTAGATATATCATTTGCTTCTCAACTTGGGTATCGCATGTGATGGAGAGTAGAATGCAGGAGTAAAGACCTAGTAAACTGAGTGGATTTTTCAAATGGAGGCCACCTCCATGTGGGTAGTATTTGAACACATTTGAGATGGGGCTTGCATAGGGAATCCGGGCTGAGTGGTTGTGGTGGAGTAATAAGGAATCACCTAGGGCAATGGGGGTGGGTTTTACGAAGGGATTGGGCAGGTGCTCCGCGGTCGAGGCTAAACTCAAGGGTAAATGGAGGGTTTAAACATCTACTAGGAGGTAAGTTTGAGGAAGGTGATACTTGAGACAGAGACAGACTCAAGTGGAGTAGGGGGCCGCTGATGCCCTAATATCTCAAATGCGTTTTATTTTTCTTTTTTTATATGCATCATTAGATTTTACATAAAATAAGTGACATTTTGATATGTTATAAATAAAAATGATATATTTTTTAATTTTTATAATTTTTTTAAAAATACTCTAAAATTGGGAATAGCCTTTTAGAGGGCTAGTTATGAATTTTGGGAATAGCCGTGGTGGCTGGTCGTCCGGTGACCACCCTCTCCAGATCGTCTCCTTCGCAATGAACAGTACCGTGCTAACCAGATAGAAGCTGATACCGTTGTTTGAAGACACAGAAGAAGTCGATGGGTTATTTTCAGCGTTAGGTCCGCTTCTATTCTGCAGTAACCCAAGATCTTTGTCCTTGAAACAGTGCTCCAAGATTTTGTTTCTGCAGCGCTACAAGATCTCCTATTCTTAAACAACACTATGACAGAGGCAGGTACCACTTCCGGTGAGTCTTTAAATTTTTCCCATCCCTTGTACCTTCATCCCGCAGATACGCAAGGCAACACCATCATCCAACAAATCCTTACTGGAAGCGAGAATTATGTTATTTGGAGTAGAGCAATGTGCATAGCTCTAAAGGGGAAGCAGAAGTTGGGATTTATTGACGGATCTTGCAAGAAGGAGACTCAAGCAGAAAATCTCCACAATCAATGGGAACGGTGTAATGCCGTGGTGCTTTCTTGGATTCTAAATTCAATGTCCAAAGAAATTGCCAATGGTCTGGTATATTTTCAATTGGCTTCTGATGTGTGGGAAGATTTAAAAGAAAGATTTGATAAAGTGACTGATTCACGAATCTTTAGTCTCCATCGGGAAATTGGATCACTGAGGCAAGGCTCTCTCACTGTGTCGAGGTATTTTTCACGCCTAAAGCAGCTCTGGGAAGAACAAAGCTCATTGATAGCCATTCCCTCCTGTAAATGTGATACCTCCAAAGTTTATTCTCAAATGATTCAACAACAGAAGTTGTTGCAGTTCCTCTTAGGGCTGAATGAGACATTCAGCCAAGCTAGGAGTCAAATCCTTTTAATGTGTCCTCTCCCATCCGTAAACCAAGCTTATTCAATCGTGCTGGAAGATGAAGCACAGAAGAACATTGTAAGCTCTGGGACTTTTTCACCGACTGAAGGAGTTGCTATGATGGGACGAGGAAGAGGACATGGAAGGGGACGGGGACGTGGAGGTCCCCCTCCTGAGTGTGGCCACTGTCATAAAAAGGGTCATACCAAGAATAATTGCTATTAGCTCATTGGATACCCGGCAGATTTCAAAGGAAATAAGGGTAAGCATAACCAAGAGGTAAATATAGTTCAATCTGGAACTAGTTCATTACAAGAAGTAGAAACGGTGACACATGCTGCCAATGTAGTATCTCCAAGTTTCACCCTGGAACAATATGAGCGCCTGCTGGACCTTCTGAAACGAGATGCAGAGGCTGGTGCTCATGCCCTTACGGGTACTGGTTTGACGCATTATTCTTTCCATTCTGATATGCATATTCCATGGGTCATAGATTCAGGTGCCACTACCCATATGATAGGACATTTATCCTTATTTGATAGTTATAAGCCATACAAAGGACCCATTAGTTTTATTAAGATACCCAATGGACAAAGAATGTCAGTAACTCACATAGGAATAATTAAATTTTCAAATGGAATTGAGTTAAAAGACGTATTATATGCTGCAGAACTTAAATTCAGTTTAATTTTAGTATCTAGGCTCACTAAGGATATTTGTTGCATGGTTGCCTTCTTTCCCAATGAATGTTTGATACAGGACCTTCAGGGTGGCAAGATGAGAGGGACTGGTAAGTTGGTAGAAGGACTATATTTGTTGAATGTGAACCTGAAATATAGTTTTACAGACTCCATTAATACTGTCAATGATGCCAAAGACTATGATAAACCTGAAAATTTATGGTTACTGCATAAGAGATTAGGTCATGCTCCATTTTCTATTCTAAAACATCTTAGTATTGTACACAATAAAAACATGATCATGAATAAAGAGTGTGATATTTGCATTCAGTCTAAACAAACAAGATTGCCTTTCTCCCCTAGTTGCATTAAAACCTCCACTTGTTTTCAGCTCCTACATATGGATGTTTGGGGGCCATATAAAACCCCAACTCATTATGGACATCAATTTTTTCTCACTATAGTAGATGATTACTCTAGGGCCACATGGATATTTCTGGTGAAAAATAAATCTGACACAGCATTAAATATTAAGCATTTTATTGCATATATACTTACCCAATTTTCTGTTCTGATTAAAAGAGTGAGGATTGACAATGGAGGAGAGTTTATTAATCAAGAACTTATGAATTATTTTAGGGAGAAAGGAATTGTGCATGAAACAACTTGTCCACACACACCTGAACAAAATGGAATAGTAGAAAGGAAACATATAACCCTAATGCAAATTGCTAGAGGATTAATGTTACAATCAGGTGTACCAGTGACATATTGGGGTGAGTGTGTTAAAATGGCCACACATTTAGTAAATAGAATACCCTCAAGAATACTAGGATTCAAAACACCATATGAGATTGTATTTGGAACAGAACCAGAGTATAGACATTTAAGGGTATTTGGGTCCTTAGCTTATATGACAGATTTGATTAATACAGATAAATTTAAACCTAGATCCCTGCCATGTGTGTTTTTAGGCTATCCTAATAATCAAAAGGGATATATACTACTTGATCTCAAGAACAATAGGCTTTTAGTTAACAGGCATGTACATTTTGTTGAAACTATATTCCCATTTAAGGAGAACAATGGTCCTGATCAAGGGGGAGTGTCTAATAAAATTAAAGAACTTTTTTGGTTTGATACAGATATTACAGATAATATATTTGATAATTTACAGCCAGAACAAAGGATAGATATAAATACTGATCATGACACTTTACCCCCTTTGGAACCCAATCTCCCTCGAGCAAACAGAGATAGGAGACCACCAATATGGGCAAAAGACTATATATGTAATGCTGTAATAAGACAAAAATATGGAAAGAAAAACAATTGCACATATCCAATAAAAGATTATATCTCTTATAATAATATTTATGCTTCTCATATGGGTTTTCTTTGCTCAATTGATTCTATTTCTGAACCAGGGTCTTATAATGAGGCAGTAAATGACCCAAATTGGGTAAAAGCGATGGAACTAGAGATTCATGCATTAGAAGATAATAAGACATGGGACATTGTCCCTTTACGTAAAGGAAAGAAACCTATAGGTTGTAAATAGGTTTTCAAAATCAAATATAATCCTAAAGGGGAAATAGATAAATATAAGGCAAGATTAGTTGCGAAAGGTTATACCCAAAGAGAGAGAATTGATTACCATGAAACTTTTTCACTTGTTGTAAAGATGATAACTGTAAGAATAGTACTTAAAGTTGCAGCTCTTAATAACTGAAATTTATATCAGATGGATGTCCATAACGCTTTCTTGCAGGGTGACCTAAATGAAGAAGTCTATATGACCATACCCAAAGGTTTTAACAGCAAGGGGGAGAACATGGTATGTAGATTAAAGAAGTCTTTGTATGGGCTTAAACAAGCCTCAAGGCAGTGGAATTTAAAATTGTCCATGGCCTTGATAAGTGGAGGTTTCAAGCAGAGTAAGCATGATTATTCTTTATATGCAAAGAAATACAATGATGGTATGGTTATGATATTGGTATATGTAGATGATTTACTGATTACTGGGAATTCTGAACAAAGGATTAAAGAAGTAAAGGGCTTCCTTCATGATAATTTTAAAATCAAAGACTTAGGTCTAATGAAATATTTTTTAGGACTTGAAGTAGCTAGGTCCAAGAAGGGAATTATCCTTTCACAAAGAAAGTATACACTTGATTTGCTTGCTATTACAGGGATGAGTGGATGCAAACCCTTGACAGTACCAATGTCACAAAATTTAAAACTCTTGGCCTATGAAGAAGGAAAGGACTGAAAGGAGGACTTGTTAAAAGACCCAGAAAGATATCGAAGGCTGGTAGGTAGATTAATATACCTTACTGTTAGTAGGCCTGACATTTCTTTTTCTGTGCAGTGTTTAAGCCAGTTCATGAAGACTCCCATGAAGTCACATATGGCAGCTGCAATTGGAGTAATCAGATACTTGAAGCAATCACCTGGACTTGGGACTTTGCTTAGTTCTGAAGGAGGCTTGGAGTTGCAGTGTTTTTGTGACTCAGATTGGGGATCTTGCGGAACTACGAGAAGGTTTGTAACAGGGTATCTCCTTAAGATAAGCGATTCACTTATAACTTGGAAAAAAAGAAGCAAGGGACAGTATCAAGGTCTTCAGCTGAGGCAGAATACAGGGCATTAGGTGCTGCGACATCCGAAGTGGTTTGGGTGACTGGATTGCTTAAGGACTTATACATATATCAAAGTGAGCCTGTTAAGGTATATTGTGACAGTAAGGCTGCTATCCACATAGCGGCTAACCCAGTGTTTCATGAAATAACAAAACATTTAGAAATTGATTGTCATTTTGTGAGGGAGAAAGTGACACAAGAAGTAATTACTTTAGAGCATGTGAGGTCAATAAATCAAGAAGCTGACCTTCTTACTAAAGCTGTGAGCAAAGAAATACAGTCTAGATTGCTTGTCAAGTTGGGAACTATCAACTTATTTACTTCCCAACTTGAGGGGGAGTGATAGAATATTAGATAGTTACATTTTCGGTTGGGCCTCATGCTGTTATGAGCCCAATATATTCATTATATAAATGAGTATTGTAAGATGGTGTACAGGTGAAATGAGATATTTTTCCAGACTTAATACAAAAGGTATTTTCGCATTCTTTCAATTATTTTGAACCTAGCTTTACACTAGACGTAATGTTTTCGGCCATGAGCCCCATCAGTCACAAAAAAAAAACTATTATAATCTAGCAACATTAAAATTATGTAATGGCTCCAAGAAAATTGGGCCATGAAGGGACTCAATGGGAGGCCCAAGTCAGGGCACGTGTTGGGCAAGGTGAGTGCTGAGAAGGAGCATGAGGGTGCCTAAGGAGGGATTTGGATCCTCCCCTTAACTCATTTTCTTCTCATCTAATCCCTACTATTGGATAAATAAAAATAAAAAGTTAAAGTTTAATTTTATCTTAAAAATTTTCTCATATTAAATATAAGTACTCAAAAAAAATTCTTTAATCAATATCACCTGAAAATATTAAAAAAATAATGTTATCTATAACTATTAAAAATGTTAATGGTTAATATTATTTGTTAACAATTAATATTAATTTTTTTAACAATTAAGATGGTTTTACTCTTTATTTATTAATCTAGAAAACAACCTTTGAAAACTAACAACTCCCATGTGAAAACTTTCATTCAAAATGGAACTTTAACCAAGAAAATAAACGGTAAAAATGCAATATTTTATAAAATCATTATTTTTTTATCTTTTTGTTAGTCTATAATTATAAACTATCCAGATTAAATTTTAAAAATGTAAATTTATTTATTTTTATGTAATATTATACACATAATTTTATAAAATATTAAATTTCAACTGTATAAATTTCAAATTAAAGATTAAAATGGTTTAAGGAGGAGAAAAGGGGGGGAAATGACCACCCAACCTCGGGATAAGAACAAAATTGGTTATGGGGGAAGTGCGGAATGATTATGAAATTGCCCTCTCTACATATTCTCTTCCCTACTTTTGGTTTTCTCTCTGAACTATTTCTGCATATTTGCTTTTGGATCATTTGTCTGTGCTATTTCCCTTTTTGGGATATTTCTGTAATTCTGTTTATAATGACTACTGAGATATCTGCTTTTGAATTATGTAATCCAAAGATGTGACCAGCAGGTATTATCCATTGAGTTCATGTACGGTACAATACAATTTGGTAGGATGATGAAATTTTTCTTCTTACAGAAATAAAAATAAAAATAAAAGTGTAAATAGAATTAAGTTAAAAATAAATTTTAAAAATTTATTTAGTAGGATAGAAATAAATATAAAATTTATGTATATTTTTTTATAATTTAAGATAAAATAGTCTAAAATATTTTTTATAATTTGAGAATGGTTAAAGTTATCCAGAAATTTTATAATTTAGAATAAAATTTTTTAAAATATTTTATTTCTACTTCTATGATCTTATTTTTTAACTTTTTTTTATAGAAGTGAAATGACTTAAAATATTAAAAAATTGAGGTGAAAGTTGAAATAACTTATACCAAATAAGGGGGGAAAAAGATTCAACTTCTCCTTCTATTGTACCAAATATGCCCTGTAGTGTTTTGCTTTTGTCCATTGCAAATTATTACATGTTAAAAAATCAACAATATCAACATTAGCCCTTACAAATTTTAGCAGTCAACATTAATATTTTAATCGATAGGATCACTTATGTAATTGTTAAATATTTACAATATCCTTATCTCTCAAAACACCTTAAAATATTTTTTTTATGCATTTAGCACCCTAAATTTTCAAGACATGAATAAATATTTAAGGGTACTAAATGTACCACAAAATAATTTAGGACACTAGATGACATGGAAAAATAATTCAATATATGCATCTTAACCCCTTTTTTTGCTACTTTATAGCTTTTGAAGGATTGTAAGAACAAATATATATTCTCAATATTATACTTTGTTATGTTACAATCAAATAGTTATGTCAGATATGTTTGTATCACAATGTTATGTCTGGAGTGAATTTTTTTATTTAAATACTATTATCTTAATTTGTTCATAGTCAAATATAAATATTTTTATTAAATTATATTATTTTAATATGATCGGTTTGACTCATAGGCTGACTCTGATCTGATCCACCTATGGCCTTAACCAGTTCAAGGGCCAATCCAAGTTTTAGTACATTGAGTAGATATTAAATAGGATAAAATTAACAAATTTTTTAATTTTATAAAACATAATTAATTAATTTTAAAGTTTTTCTTAATTTCAGTTAAATAAATTACAAATAACTTATAAATAGTATGATAAGAGTATATATATCAATTGGTTTAAGTCCACATGCATATAGCTAGGATCTCAGTTAATCCTTCTGATTCAAGACTCCCATCTAACATGTGCAAGCATCAATTTCCTGTTATATACTGGAAAGCCTAGGAATTGAAATGACAATTAATAAATGTCATGGCCAAATTTTGATGACTGTTAACCTATACTACTTCCGTGTTAATGATAAAATTTACATAAAAGTTTTATTTTAATAATAAATATAAGACCTTAATATATTTTGTTTCTCAAATTTATAATTTTTTCTCAAAATATCCCTATATAATTATACATGTATTAAGAAATTTCTATCAAGAGATAATTTTAATACACATGATAATAGAAGGTATTTTAAAAAATTAATATATAATTATTATAAATAATTAATTTAATTAATTTTTAATCTATTAAAATTAATTAAATAAATTTTATATTAAAAATTACTAGAAATATATTTGAAAGCCTGTTTTTATATTGTCATGTGCCCATTCTCCCTGTTGGGATTTTTTTTTTTGTTTATGACATTATTTATTTATTACTTTTATTTGAATTGGTCAGCTCCTATTTATTAGGAAACGTATATGTTATTTAAGATAATAGATATATTAGAGTCATGTTTTTAATCATGGGTTTATCGGTGTTATAGTTGCTATTATTTAGCAAGCACGTTGTCTATGTAAAGCCTATATAAAGGCTCCATCATTTGCAAATAAGATCATCGAATTATTCAGCATATATTTGAGAGCTATTATATTTATTCAGCCCGTAGAGCTTGCTTTAGCCCGTATAAAGCCTTCTTTAATCTATAGACTTTATGTTCACTTCCACGCTTTATATAACCAGGCGGTTAATCAATAAATACCTGTTCTTGCAGCTCTCCATATAGAAAGGCATATTTTACATCTAGCTGATAAATTGGCCAATTGATTTGAGCTGCAAGTGCTACCACCAACCTAATGGTATTTATTTAGACACAGGTTGTAGCAATCATATGTGTGGAGATAAATCTATATTCTTTGGCTTCCCATTAAATGAGCGTTGTTGATCACTACCATTTCTGTTATCAGCTTCATTTGAGCTATTATATTTATTTCCTTCCACTTCCAACACTCCTGTGTACGGAGCTGGGAGGGTATACGAAGCAAGAAGGGATTGGAAGTACTTGGATCCCCATATATACCATGGTGAATTTGTCTCCCACGAGCCGATAAATATGCAAAATGTTATTCAAAAAATAGATATGACACAACTTCACAATTTGTTATATGGCCTGATAATCTATACTGTTATATGATCCCAAAATTTCAAATATTTGTACTTTTTTTCCAAAATTAACTAATAATTTAAATAATGTCTAAAATAACTTATTAAGGTCAAAGTCATAATTTAAACCATAGATAAACGTGGAATTAAAATCATAGATAATCAGTTCGCCCGATTCGTCGGTCTGATTGACCATTCCATTTTTCAACACCATAATATGTATTTATGTATGTATTGTATTGTTTATATAATATTATATAAGTTTAAATACACAAAATTTTTATAAATTTTAAGTCAATTGTGCATAACCTTCATAATCTTTAAACATTTAAATTAAAAACTCTAATATTTCATATATTGATTATCAAACCTTTACTGTTAAAATTGATGTTAAAGTTAACAGTTTTTACCATGTTATAATTTTTATATTTTTTTATTATATACCAAGTCATTTAAAAAATAATGCTTTGGCAATTTATATGTAGTTTTAAAATTTTAATTAGTTTATATATTTTTATTTAAATAATACATAGTCAAATAAATATTTTAAATGCCTTTTCAATTAATTTATTTTTTAAGTATTTAAAAAATACTTTAAATTATATGTTAACTGCCAAGTATTATGTAAATATTTTATATTTTATAAGTATTTTATTTTAAGTATTTAAAAAATTTAAAATTATATGCGAAGTGCTAAATGTTATTTTTTAAATGATATGAAATATAATAAAAAATATAAAAATTATGACATGGCAAAAACCGTTTATTTTAATGACAATTTTATCAAAACATGAAATATTCGAGTTCTTAATTTAATCTTTTAAAGGTTATGGAGCTAATACACAATTGAAATAAAGTTCAAGAGATTTTATGTATTTTAGCCTATTATATATTGTACACAAACATAAATTTTACTTTTTATTCATCATTTGCATAATAGAAAAATATATAATGTATTAGCTTAAAAATTGTTATTGATTAACATATTAACTTTTGATTTGTAACAAATACCGGTCAATATTTATATTATACATATTACTCTTCTCTAATTGAATTTATTTGAAAGAATATGTAAAGTTCAATTTAACTTCTAATGTCAACATTTAACTATTTCAAAATAGTTAACCAACAATTATGGTAGAAAAACGAAAAAAAGTTAAGCAAACGTTCGTTATAGTAGAAAATGATTTCACTACCATTACAAAACTTAACTATAAAAAAAAAATAATAAACGGTTAAAAATGCTCCCGTAGTAATAAAATGGAAATCTTAACAATTAAAAAGATTAATTGTGATAGAAATAATAAAATATAGTAATGACAATGGGCCTATTTGGATAGGATTTTAAAAAAGTACTTATGAAAAAAAAGGGCTTATGAACCACTTATAGAAAATGGCTTTTAGAAAAGGGTTTATGGAAAAAAAAGTGGTTTCGAATAAATAGGTGTTTGGATAGTTATTTTTAGAATAAATTTTTATGGTAATAAATTAGCAAAAAGGGTATGATTTCATTTAAAGTAAGAGAGAGGAGAGAGAAGATAAGAGAGAGAAGAGGAGAAAGGGTATAAGAAAAAGTAGAGATAAAAGAAGAGAGAGAAGAGAGAAGAGAGGAGAGAGGAGAGGGGTAGGGATGAGAGAGGAGAGAGGGTGTAAGAAAAAGTAGGGGTAATATAGTAATTGGATAGTCCATAAGCTCTTTTACTGTTGAAAAAGCTATTTTAAATAGCTTATTCAAAACCATGGTTTTACCCAAAAGCACTTATGGACAAATAAGCCTGTTTGTTTTGAAATTTTCCCAAATCAAGGTTTTGCCCAAAAGGGCTTCTAAAACCTTGGTTTGGAACCTTTCCAAACACACCCGTTAATGACTATCACAATTAAAAACAGTTTAACTTAATGGTAAAGGCTAACTATAATAAAAAAGACTTTGCATACGATTATAAGGCTTTCATGGTTAGAAAATATCCAACCTATTCACAAAGAGATATCTATTACAGAAAAAGGAACAACATCAACTGAAGGTATCATGGATATAAAAGAGTACTCTAAATCATTAAAACATATCCTTGATAGAAGAAAGATAAACTAACAACCAAAAGTCTACTATGGATAAAAGGAGAATCACTAAATTCTTAACCTACAAACCATGTTAGAAAAATCTAACATGGTTAAAAGAAACAGACCCCTGTAAACAAGAATTAACAATACAACTCTTGAGAGAGGAGAGAGGGTGTAAGAAAAAGTAGAGATAAAAGAAGAGAGAGAAGAGAGGAGAGAGGAGAGGGGTAGGGATGAGAGAGGAGAGAGGGTGTAAGAAAAAGTAGGAGTAATATAGTAATTGCATAGTCCATAAGCTCTTTTACTGTTGAAAAAGCTATTTTAAATAGCTTATTCAAAACCATGGTTTACCCAAAAGCACTTATGGACAAATAAGCCTGTTTGTTTTGAAATTTTCCCAAATCAAGGTTTTGCCCAAAAGGGCTTCTAAAACCTTGGTTTGGAACCTTTCCAAACACACCCATTAATGACTATCACAATTAAAAACAGTTTAACTTAATGGTAAAGGCTAACTATAATAAAAAAGACTTTGCATACGATTAGAAGGCTTTCATGGTTAGAAAATATCCAACCTATTCCCAAAGAGATATCTATTACAGAAAAAGGAACAACATCAACTGAAGGTATCATGGATATAAAAGAGTACTCTAAATCATTAAAACATATCCTTGATAGAAGAAAGATAAACTAACAACCAAAAGTCTACTATGGATAAAAGGAGATTCACTAAATTCTTAACCTACAAACCATGTTAGAAAAATCTAACAAGGTTAAAAGAAACAGACCCCTGTAAACAAGAATTAACAAAACAACTCTTGAGAGAGGAGAGAGGGTGTAAGAAAAAGTAGAGATAAAAGAAGAGAGAGAAGAGAGGAGAGAGGAGAGGGGTAGGGATGAGAGAGGAGAGAGTGTGTAAGAAAAAGTAGGGGTAATATAGTAATTGGATAGTCCATAAGCTCTTTTACTGTTGAAAAAGCTATTTTAAATAGCTTATTCAAAACCATGGTTTTACCCAAAAGCACTTATGGACAAATAAGCCTGTTTGTTTTAAAATTTTCCCAAATCATGGTTTTGCCCAAAAGGGCTTCTAAAACCTTGGTTTGGAACCTTTCCAAACACACCCATTAATGACTATCACAATTAAAAAAAGTTTAACTTAATGGTAAAGGCTAACTATAATAAAAAAGACTTTGCATACGATTAGAAGGCTTTCATGGTTAGAAAATATCCAACCTATTCGCAAAGAGATATCTATTACAGAAAAAGGAACAACATCAACTGAAGGTATCATGGATATAAAAGAGTACTCTAAATCATTAAAACATATCCTTGATAGAAGAAAGATAAACTAACAACCAAAAGTCTACTATGGATAAAAGGAGATTCACTAAATTCTTAACCTACAAACCATGTTAGAAAAATCTAACATGGTTAAAAGAAACTGACCCCTGTAAACAAGAATTAACAATACAACTCTTCTGCATAAAACTCGTTCATACACATCCAACCATAAAACAAGTTTCCAAAAAGTGGATCCACTATTTCAAAAGTCACATGCATCAACTTATGTCCTTCGACCAACTATCAGCACACATTCCATAACAGGTAATCACAGTATCAATAGTCATCGGAGTATCAGCCCTAAATATGACAATATACGATTATCCATCACATAACAAAAGTAAGAGGCTTTATAAGAAGCTACAACTAGCTAAGCCTGAGGAGCCTTCCTTAAAGAACCAGCACAAAAGGTAACACCTTGAAAACATTAAAAATTATGGGGTGAGACAAAAGTTTTGGTAACCAATAATCCAACTCATTATATAAATTAATATGTGTTATTGAGGTATCAAGTGGAATAGATATAAAACGTACAACAACAATAATAATTCTTGAGTCTAATAACTCAAAAATCATCACACCCCATTCATATAATCCAACGGAGCTATCTTTTCTTCTCAACTAAATTCATGGGCTAATGTAACTATCCATATAACTGACCACTTAATGAGCTCATTGAATCATGAAATATGAACTGACTAAGCCTATAAAGCACATGAATGAACCATAGGTTTCTCCCACAAGGATATGTGAGTAATCTCAACTGAACCTCTCAGATAAATGAGTGAGCATATCCCCAACTAATAAAACGAAGACTCTATACCATATGATAGGAATATTGTCACATCCAAAATCTTTAAGGCTAGAAGAGTAGTATTATTATTGTTGACACAATATATGAGGTTAAGTTGAAGCTGAGACAAAAATGTAATTTTCTGAAAGTTTCGGGTCAATAAGGCTAATTTTGGAAAAAATATATGAAAATTCTAAAAAAATCCTAGAAAATAGAAAATGAGATATTAAGGCCTATTTGAGGTGTTAAATGAAAAAAAAATACCTCTAGAATAATTTTTAAAGAATTTTTAGATATTTGGCTAGATTTAATTATTTGAGCTATGTGGAGACCTCAGAAAATTAAGGAAAGATAGGGATAATATACTTTGTGAATTATAGGACATTGTACAAGTGGTTTTATTTCCAAATTCCTCTAGAGTAATTTTAGAGGAATTTAAATGCAAGTTAAGCTACTTAAGGGTTTTAGTTGGAAAAATTCTAAATAAATATCTATAGGGGTAAATAAATTCCAATAAATTTGATGGGATTTTCATGGAATTAATATGAGATAATACAGTAAACAAAAGTCTTTTACTAACTCAGAAACTCCAAAAATTAATTTCTAAGTAAGGTTGAATAATAGAAATTAAATTGATTTCTTTCTATTTTATCATCAATAAAATTATGATGGCAGTAAAAGAGAGACCCATTTGGATGAGAAAAATATTAGGAATATATTATGGGAATGATAAAAATTAATTATAGTGCCCAGGACACTAGAATTGTGAAATATAAATTTATTTCGATATAAAGTGTACTGATATAACTTAACCATTTTATTTGGTCCAGGATGGTGCCATTTGGCAAGCCAATAATAGTGAGGATTTTGACTTGAAAAATAATTTAATTTAAAATTATTTTTTGTTGGAAAATTTTGCAAGAAGCCTTGGAAGCTTGACACATAAACCTTGTATTTTGGTTAAACTTGGAGGTTAAACTAATTTTCCATGGTCAATAAATACCACCCCTTCTCCTCTCACTATTGCAATTTCAGCAACTGTTGGGAAACTCTTGAAAAATTATTTCTCAACCTTTCAAGGCAAGGAGAAGCTAGCTACTTTAGTCATTTATCTTGGATAAAAGGTTAGTTTATGTTTTGAACCTCCTCATTGATGTTTTAGCTAGTTAAGTCATAGTTTAGGCAGTTGAAAAATCAAGAACTCCCTATGGTTGCATGCTGGTCTAATTACATGAGACTTAAGGAGATATGATTTTGATTTAGGCAGTTGAAAAATCAAGAACTCCCTATGGTTGCATACTGGTCGAATTACATGAGACTTAAGGAGATATGATTTTGATGTTAAACATAGATTAAAGACGTGCATTAGTGGTTAATTTAAATAGTATTGCATGAAGATTATTTAATTCCCTTGGATTGGAAATTGACTAGGCCTCTCGGCCACCATGAGAAATCTATTCTAGGAATTGAATTTGATGAGTTTGATGCTTCCAATGTGTTTAAAATAAAAAATGATATAGGATGAACCTAAGAAACAAGTATTGGAAGCAGTAGAATCAAAATTAAAAATTTAGATTTCACGTAAGGTGTGTCTCGGCCAAGGGGCAGTACCTAAGGAAAGAGTTTGAATTTCATAAATCCAAGTTCATATTTGGATTCTATATAAAAAAGTTATGTACGAATGACCTAAAAGAATAATTTTTAAGTTGGTAGAAACAAAATCCTAAAAATCAAGTTAAAGATTAAGGGTTTAAGGGGTTTATGTTTAAACCATAGTTAATATGATGTTTATTAATGGATACGCTTCCTTTTGTCATACTAAAATAGGGTTTCATATTTGTGGAGGAAATGACTAAATTCAAGGACAAGAATTAAACAGTTATTGGATCAAGGTAGTAATTTTACTTAACCTTAATGTTAACATGTCTTTATTGTTATATGTGTTTATCATGATTGTTGGTTGAATTAAAGATGATGATGTGATGCTACTTTTGCATTGCAATGTTTTGACTTGATGCATAAGTGAGTTGATATGAGATAATATAGTCCTAATTGTGGCATAATGCTTACTTACATAATGATCTTGCTTGTTGATATTTTGTTGATATAACTTGCTATTGGGATTTCTTTAAAATCTCACTCCTCCAATTAAATAATTATTTAAGAGATGAACCAAAAAGGGGCAAGAGTACAATGATGGAGACTTAGAGTACAATTTATGACAATTTTTTAAAGTTAGAGTTGAAAATCTGCAAGTTATGAATAGTAAAGTTCAATAAATTAACTTTACTAATTGACAAGGATTAACATCAGATTTATATTTTTTCTTTAAATAACTATAAAAGAACTTTCAGTTGAACTTGGAATAACTTAATTTATATTTTTCTAGAATTAGTTATAAATTTTTAAAGTTAGGCATAAAATTTGGAATTACCAAATGAATAGTAACCCAAAAAGAAAAATTACAGCTTTAGTTTTTTTTTAAGTCTTAGACCTTCCATAATAGTTCTAATGAATATAATTGAACCCTAATATGGTCTAAAACTAAGGTATAACAAACATTAACCATCATGCATTAATATTGGTTTTACCATATGATAGGAATACTCTATACTCTTCAATACATTCCAAAGACTCTTCAACCCAATAAATCACAAATGCACAAGATAATATAATTAACTAGTTATCAAGATATCATTGTGTTACACAACAAATATCACTTTTCACGGAAAATAAATCACACACAATAAGTTTCATAAATCAATTATGTATATTCAAAGTTCAAAATAAAGCTCATCATATCAAATCTTCACAATCTTTATTACAAAAAATCACCAACAACATACTACAACATGCAAGTAGAAAATAATTATCTCTTGTCAAAGCAAAAATATAATACCACATACAAGCTGCCACGTGCTCAAGTCAACCAAAGCAAAATCAATCTCCACAATTAACATAACCACATATTAGTGTACAAACTAATTAGGTGATTAAACAATAACAATAACAACAAGATAAGAGGCTCTAACCCTCTAGACAACCCTCTATATTGCTTACATGGATGTTAGGAAACTTTTCTTTTTTTTTTATACAAAGGAAACTTAAATATACTGTCAAGTGAATGGAATCCCCTTGCCTTAGCAAAGCCCAAGCCGCCTCTCTTCTATTTTTTTAATTGAAAATCACATCATATAAACTAGATTTTGGTGCATTTGTCTCAGCGAATTACACAAAAAATTAAGATGGCACAACTTCAAAAATTCGTAACTAATTATACACATCTTCAAAAATTATAAATTAGAACTTTTTAAGAATGTTGAGATATCTACTTTCTAATATTTAAGGAATCATTAAAAAATATTTATCATTTGATACTCAAAAATTCTAAAATTCGAAGACCATTCAATTAAAAGGAATGTTAATATATTTTATTTGAATTAAAATGAATGTTAAAACTCATTAAATCTATTAAAAATTTAATAAATTTTTAACGTTACCCTATCAAATATACATATTTTAAAAATTAAATATGTATCAACATGAGGGATAAAAGAGGAAACTAGCGATAAAAATTAATAGCTTGCCCAAAAAAAATTATATCTCTGTCTTATAAATGACACTAGAGTAGGGATATACCACAAACATACCAAAATTGCCATGGTTATCACGTCTTATACAATAATCAATTGTTTTTCCAACAATTTTACCACATAAAAATATGGGAAATGTAGAAGATTTTATTAGTTTTATTTTCTGAGTAAATAAAAATTTTGATTCTTTAGGTTAGGTTTGGCTCTATAGAGGGAAGGGAGAGGGATTTTAATAGAGGGGAGGGGAGGAAAAAGGAATAAAGGGATTTTAATATTATTTTATTTAGATTGATGAAAATATAGAGGAGGGGAGGGAGAGAGGGAAAATATTTTTATATGAACAACTTTGCCCTTATTTTATTTAAGTTATTTTTCATGTATTAAAATATAATTTTAAATGTGACTAAAAAATATAATTATAAATTGTACTTAATATGTAAAATTATAATTTTATAATTATCAAAATTGAATAAATATAATGGATAATTAATAGTTAATATATATTAGAAATTATTTTTTATAATTATACTTATAATATATATATACACACACAATAATAATTACCCACTTTATTCTAATAAAAAAATAATCCGTGGCAAGTGGCCCACTTCGTGAAGAATCATACACCACCACCAACGCTTCCATTGTGTAATACTTATGAAAATTAACTCGAGAAAAAAAAAAAAAAAGGGCATTGGATTAATTCCCATAACAGACTGACTTGTGGGAAGGAAAATATTAATATTGTTGCTAGTTCTTGAGCGAACATACATCAACTCGCAAAGCGAAATGGCATCAGATCGCTGGACATTCAACGTCTTATTTCATGAGAGGTGAGGGAAGTTTGGGCATATTAAAAATAAGTATAGGGATATTAGTTAAAAAAAGTCAAAAATATTACCATTCCCTACAAATTCCTCTAATTTTTGGAGGGAAGAATTAAGGAGAAAGGGGAGGGAAATTTTTCTCTAAAATTTTTATCATGTCAAACAAGGAAAAATAAACAAAATCTTTCTCTTTCCCTCCCCTCCTCTCCAAATCTCCTGTACCAAACGCACCCTTAAATTTGATTTAGTCATTAGAGTTTAATATTTATCAATCAACTTCCTAAAATTTTATAATCATACACAAACATCTTTCGTTCAAACTCTTTTTATATCTCATCCAGTCATCCTACATCTTATCTCTTTCAAATAATAAGGACTGAGATAATTGGGTATGACTATGAAACTTTAGAAACTAAATTGTTTAATATTAGTAAACTTTAAGAACCAAATTGATAATTGAGATTGAGGTAAATTTGAGGGATAAAAATTTTTATTATCTCTTTTATCGTTTAATTCATATTCAAACTTTTAAAATCTCTCTATCCCTCGTATACATTCCACTTTTCTTCCCAGTCACAAGATGTGGTTGAAATATTGACCCAAAAAAAAAAGTTAGGGAGAAAGACATAAAAATACTTCTCAAATATGCAAATATCAATTCAAGACTCCTAAACATTCTAATTACTGTGAAGTTCTTAGTAACTAGTCCGGGATAAAATTTTATAACAAAATTATTTAAATGGCATTAATTTAAAATATATAAAACGAAAAAAATAAAATGATAACAATAATTTAACAAATAATAACTTTAATTTATCGAATGATAACAACTAAGGCAGTAATAACTAATTTCACAAAATTCTTGTTTAATATCAATTATATCAATAGTTTAACAAGTAACAACTCTAATTTATGAAATAATAACAACAATTAAGACTCTGATAACTAATTTCATTTAGGATAATTAAGTCATTTTATAAAATAATTTAATTTTAAAATAGTTCCTAAAAATTTCATAAGAACCAATGAATGAGACAAACCAACATCATAAAAAAAAACAAAAACAATAAAAGAAAATGACGGAGTAATGAATGAGACATGGACATGGGCTTCTTCATCTCCTTTCTCCTGTGAAGACAAGCAAGAAAAGGAAGTGGGAAAAAGAGACTTTGAGAAATTGATTGTTACATACAATTTTTTTATGAGTAATTGATTGAGAGAGAATGAGGAATGGAAGAGTTACTTAATTACAAAAGAGATTTTTTTCCACATAAAAAAGTTAGATAGATTACTTAACTATAACATATATGACATGATTTTTCTAAAATATCATTATATAACATTAAGTTATATAATAATTTATAAACTGGGTAAATTAATTTAAAAATAATAAATATAAGAGAAAAAATATATTGGCATTTTATACTTCAAATCAAAATTAACCTACTAACTAGTTCCTTTATTTATGACAAAAGGAGTATTTAATTTTAAATATAGTAATAGAAAAAATGAATTCACATGTTTTTGTGATTTATTTTAATTTTAAATCAAATTGGTTAAAGTATATATTTAGTCTTTTAAATTTATATTAAATTTTAGTTTAGTCTATTAAATTTATAAAATATATTTTCAGTCACTTAATATTTTAGCTTTATGAACGAAAAAGGTTAACTTAGAGAATTTAAACGATAACTCTGTAATCAAATGCTGATTAAATATAGTTGGTTAAACTTTAGTCCTTTAATATAATATTCTTATATTTTGAAAGATGAGTTGTTGATTTTTTTTTTTTTTGCCAACAATGAATTGTTGATTTTAAAAGTTTAAATCAGACAATATCTTTATCATATTTTATTTATGATATTTTTTTAATTTAAAAATCTTGAATTAAATAATATGTTACCATTTAATTATAGAGTCACCATTTGAATTTGTTAATTTAGTATTTTCTATTAATAAGATTAACTGTATTAATATTAAACTATTAAAATATATTTTGTAAACTTAAAAAGGAAGAATGCAAGGGTTTCTCCGCTGGTCATTGGTAACGTATCCACGGAAACCCGGAACTCCTTAAACTTTCGCCCTTCCAGCACCAGGTCCTTGTAACTTTTATTATCCGCTATATGTATATATCATAATGTAATATGGTATTGAGGGATTTAGTTGCAAATTAAAAAAAATTAAGATGCTTCCAAAACTTAAAATATTTTTTTAATAGTATTCAGTATCTAATATCTTAAAATACTTTTTCCATAGTATTCAGTTGTAAATATTTTTTTTTCAATAGCAATGAATATCATAAATTTAAATGTACCTAAAAAATACATTTAAGTATTAGATGCACAAAAAAATAATTTAAAATACTAAATACTACCTAAAAATATTTTAAGATACTGCATGCATTAAAAATTAATTTAAAATATTAAGTACAAATGGAAAAAATACTTCAAAACCTTGGATGCAAGTTAACTCAATAAAACCTTAGGCTCAATTATATTTTTTTGGTAGAAACCAAGCGGTACCCTTAACCGATAGCTTAGAGTCTAATCCTCCTCAAGTGTAAAAATTACCGAAGTGAATTTTATCTCTCCTAACAAAATCTTTCTCCATGCCCACGGCCTGATTTAAATCTATAATATTATATTTAAGGGATCTAGCCAAATCCGAAGTGGGTTTTACCTCTCAACAAGGGACTTAATAATTCAAAAGTCCTAATGATAACTGAAGAGCTCAAAATGATAAGTTCTAGTGTAGAAATTAATAAATAGTTTATAATACTTGAGACTTTTTAGTGATTAAATCTCTTCTTTAGAATCCCATAGTAGTTCTCCCCAATTCCTTCAATGAATTATCTTTTAATTGGCTTATTTTATGTGTTCTCAGGATGTTAACAAAGCTTGACAACGCAAAATATGCCTATTGCTTCAACAGTGGATTGACTGCTTTGACTGCTATATGTGAACTTGTAATCCTGGTATATGCACTTCCTCATCTCTTAGTGGGTTTCGATTTTGTAACTCAAGAACAAGAATTGAAACATAACGATGTATTTGTAAAAATATTTGGTGAGAGCCTAATACAACACTATACAACATTATGTATACCTAAATCATTGCTTTTTCAGCCAAAACAAAATCATTTCTTTTACAGCCATGTACTTAATTATATAATTCCAATTAATGCAGGCGATGAAATCCTTACTATAGAGGATATCTATGGGGGTTCATATAAATTCATAAACGACCTAATGGCAAGAAAGGAAGGAATCATAGTGAAGTAAGTATGATTATATTTTTCAGCTTTTCCGTGGAATAATGGATTGTGAAAACAAATTATATATTGTTGGATTGGTTCGTATAAGATGATGTGGTTGTAATATTGCTTGCATGCCTGCATGGACAGGAAAATAGATACAACTAATTTAAAGAAAGTTAAAGATGCCATGACTCATAAGACTAAGTTGGTGTTGCTAGAGACTCCCAGTAGTACTCAGCTAAAAATATCTGATATGAGAATAAGCTATTTTCTTTGTAGGTTGCAAGTGTTTTGTTTTTGTATATGTTTCTTTCCTTTTAATTTTTTTCTCTTCTTGCTCTTATCAAGTTCTTGCATGAACCTGTATGGAATAATTCTTTTAAATAATGTTAAGTTCTTTCATTTTGTTGATTTATGTCCAGGAAATAGCTAGGATAGCTCATGATCGCCAGAAGATAAAAAAGTTATTGTACTTATTGACAATAGTTTAATGTCTCCAGTGTTAAGTCAGCCATTGGACCTTGGAGCAGGTATTCATGTCAAAACTTGCAAAGATATATAACATGCTTGTTCTTTCTCTTAATTCTTTTCAGTTTTTCTGTGTGAATTGAAGTAATTTTCAAGGCAAAATAAGTTATTTTAACTCCCATTAATTAGCATGGCTGAATGCACCAAAAAAAAAACGGGGGTGACGAAATTAAGAAATTTCTATTAAGTGATACTTACTATTTTTTGTTTTTTGGTTTCCAGATATTGTTATGCATTCAGCTACAAAATTTATTGCTGGAAAAAACAGTTGCATGGCTGGCACCCTTGCTACGAATGATGAAGAGTAGGATCTTTTTCTTTAAGATATTGATATGTTTAATTTGTAAACCATTTTTGCCGATCTGTCAATTATATACCAGGAATTTTTTAGCTAAATTTAAATTCAATAGCAAAACTTTTTTGTCGAGCATGCGTTTTTCAGCTGGCTGTTATGTTAGTTGTAGCACGCTGTGTATAACATTTTAGAAAAATCCTAGGAAATATGAAGCTGCAAGCTTTTATAACTGTTAGACAATGATAAAAAATAAAATAAAAAATTAGAAAAAGGAGAATTAGATTTTAGAGAATTAGAGGCTCCAAAGCCCTTTGTTCATGTGGTAATTAAGTACGTTATTATGCTGTGAACCATTTTCTATCGATTTCTTTTCCTTATTTTCCATTTGTTTAATATTTTTTTCAACTAATAATGTGGATTTTTGTGTTCCCTCTTCCTCTCTCTCTCTCTCTCTCTCTGTTTTTTTTTTTTTTTGCCTTCATCATCTTGTAAAGGTTGGCAGATGAAATAAAATATTTTAGCGACGGGGTTGTGCCTTGTCTCCATTGGACTCTTGGATATGTTTGGAAGGAATCAAAACAATGGATCTGCGAGCGTTTCTAGCTCTAGTTTCGGATGAGCTTCCCCCAATTATGTCTGGTTTGAGAAGAAACAGTTACCTAACAAAAAATTATTATGTGCCTAATGAAACATTCCATTTTATACCACTTGATTACAATTCCCTCTGTGCGTGTGTGGAGTTAAAAATTAAAATAAAGAGAAGCTATAGAGAAACTTGTTATTAATGTTACGAGCTAATGGTTTAAGTTTTGTTTGTTCATAATCCTTTTCATTCTTATCTATCAATTTTTTTTTTCAAAAGATAATATGGTGGCATTATTTATTTCCATAAAAAATAATTACTTAGAGCCAGCATATTATATTTTGCAGGAAAATGCCAAAAAAGTTGCTGAATTTCTTATCGGCCAAGAAAAAGTAATGAAAGTAAACTATCCTAGCCTTTATTGTCATCCTGGATATAAACTGCATAAAAAGCAGGTATGATTTACATATTGTAATTGAATATTAATATTTGTTGATATATGCTTGAAATGATTTTATCTATTAATCGTTTCGTAGTCAAAGGGGCCAGGGTCTGTGAGCAGCTTTACAACAAGCTCATTAACACTCTCAAAGCATATTGTTCAAAAGACTAAATACTTTTAGCATGACTGTTAGTTTTGGTAAGTATTTTGGGGAATATGCCTTGTCATGTAATAATTTATTACTCCATCCGGTTTAAAATAGAAGCTTCAAATTTGTGAGAGGGTCCGGTCTTTTTAAAAAGCTAGAGTCTGAATTTGTCATTAAATGCGTTTTTTTCCAATTTTTGTCACACTCTCATTACATTTTCCCTCTACATTCTATTTCATCATTTTTCCCACTTCTCACTTATTCTCTTTTTAAATAATGGCATATTTTGAAAAAGAGAGAGAGAATACATGTCTTATATATTTATTATTTTTAACTGATTTTTTTTATAAATGTAAATCGGTTATTGAAGCTTATATTTGAACTGGAGGGAGTATTATTTACATATACTTCTTTAATTTGAGAGTAATATATCATAGTTAATCAAATTTTGTATGTTTTCCTTCCTGACCTTGTGATTTTTCTAGTCGTCAATCATTATTGATCTAGTATTCCTTGCTCTGAGGTTGTGTTAATTAATTATAAGTATCTATTAATAACTTTATATAAACGAAGAAATTTGGTTAAAATTAGTTAATGCCTTCAAATTTAAAAAATTAGCTCAAATTTTTTTTAACAAGCGGATGTTGTTGTCTGATCAGTTACAAGATTATTTAGTTAGGGAATATCAAAGTAAAAGACATCTAGGGAAAAACTAATAATTTAAATTAGGGTTAATACAATTTTTAGTCAGTTAAGTTTATCTTTATTTTAATTTTGGTCTCTCAAATTTTTTTCCGTCTAAAATATTAGTTCTTATAATTTAATAAAAACCTAAACCATTTTACCCCTGAAATACCAAAGATTATATTGACCCTTCAAATTACAAGGGTAGAAAAACCATAGGGAAGGATTTTATAATAAGAATAAGAAGGAGTAATAAATTAATAGAGGTTTTAAGAATAATAACTGTGGTTGTAAATGTTTTCCTCCAAAATGCTAACGCCTTATTAATTTTGTTGTCTGGTGTATATTATATAGGAGGTGTAGGTTCCTCCATATGCTTGCCTTGGTTTACATCCCACGCTAGCATGCCTGATGAAGAGAAAAAAACACATAGGTTTAAATGATGATCTTGTGCGTCTTTCTGTGGGAATTGAAAACATTGATGATCTTATAAAGGATCTACACAAGGCACTCTCATCATTTGAGCAGTGAATAATAAGATCAAGGATGTTGATGATTTGGTGGTTCTATTTCTTCTGTTATCTAATGCATTGTATTTTAATTTGCTGTAACAATTTGGTATAATAATAAGATTATTAAATATAATAATTTTTATTATCTTTTTTTAATATATAATGGCAAGAATAAAACTTGAAAGTTACAACATCAGACAAGAACAAAAAAAACAACTATATTAGATTCGCCCTAAGCTGAGCATATCACTCGGGTAGATCCTCATATCATAAGAATTATTTAACTAATTTGATTAGATTAAAAAAGTTAGTTATTATAATATATTTTTCTAAAATACATTAATCATTTTTATTAATTCTCCCCCTCTCTCTTTTAATTATTGTTGAGAGGTGCAATAGGAGTAATTTAAAAAAAATTAATAAATATAAAAAATATGTTATATACTTAGAATAATATCAATTTTTAATTAGATCTTATATTAAAGACAAAAAGAATATTATATGACATTGACGTTGGCGTCTTTATCTTCCTCTCCACCTTCTTGCATAATTATATCTTCAAATTGAAGGGAAGTTTGAAAAAAGGAAGACAA
Source organism: Leucaena leucocephala (assembly GCA_037074615.1). Classification (NCBI taxonomy): domain Eukaryota; kingdom Viridiplantae; phylum Streptophyta; class Magnoliopsida; order Fabales; family Fabaceae; genus Leucaena; species Leucaena leucocephala. The sequence goes on from CM073537.1 coordinate 14,093,286, forward strand.
ATAAAGGAGGGAAAATATGAGGAAGTAGATGAAGAAGTAGGTATAGAAGTAGATTAAGACAAATTTTAATAAGAATAGTTCAAAGTACTTATTGATTGATCCGGTTTGGGTTCCCATCTTTAAGATAAGCACTCAAAACTCATCCATCTAGATCTTCTAGATTTGATTTGGACAGTTTAGATTTAATTTTTTTTAAATGATATTTTTTAAATAAAAAAATCATTTTTGAAAAATAATTTTTTAAGAGATTATTTTTATTTTAAATTCTATACCCATTAAAATATTTTTTTAAGAAAATAAAGATAAAAAAATTAAATTTAGACGATCCAGATGGAATGAATTTTAGGTGCCCATACCAGATCCCCTATTAGAAAATAGTTTTTTCTTGTGAATATATTAATAAATAAAGAATATTCAATAATTATAGCAATACTATAAGAGAATGGGTTAAGCTTCATCCATAACCCTGAAATTTTTTTTCAAGTACATTCAACGCCATAAAATATTTTTCTAAATGCGTCCAGCATCCTAAAATATGTTGTTATTCATTCAGCATTCTGAAGTATTTTTCCATGCATGTCCAGTACCGTAAAATATTTGGTGGTATAATTTTGCCTTTAAAGTATTGATTTCCTTAGGAGTAATTTTGATTTTAAAGTATTTTTTAACAACAATTTTAACCTCATCATTAACTCCCAAAAAATTTGTTAAGTGAAGGTGTATTCAGCATCCTAAAATATTTGAAATTGCATTATAAAATACTTTAAGGTGTTAGACGTATTTAAAAAACTACTTTAGGGTCATGGATAAAGTTATATAGTTATGATTTTTTTTATTTTAAAAATTTATACAAAAATTAAAACTGCATCATTTTTCGTATGTAAAATAGCAAAATATCACTCATCTAGAATCTAATTATCCATAGAAAAAAAAAGAGAGAATATTTAAGAGGTTGGGACATTATATAAGGCATTAGATAGATGCCCCTTGTCCAAAGAAAAGGGAAGCCGTAATGTGTTTAATAATAATTTCCAAGGGGTGACATACCTTTCCTTCATGTAAAGCATTGTTACGCTTCAGCCAAATCATATTAATGAGAACAATGACACCTTTTGAAATGTTTTCTTTTCCATGGTTATGAAGTTTAAGAGCCTGATGCAAAAATTTCCATATTAAGAGTAAAAAATTGTAAGGCAGGGAAATAGACAATAAATATTTCCTAAAAGGGTTCTACATTACCAGCGAGCCAAGCAAATTTGGCAAAGGAGAAATTAAAGAAGGGGAGAGAGGACAAAATTAAGAGAAAAATGAAAGCATCAAGCCAAGACTATAAAAAAAAATCAAACAAAATATTTCTAGCTCTGTTTTAAAAAGGATTTCCTTCTTTGCATTTAACCTTATACCACCAATTCCATCGGAAGAAAATTTCTATACCTTAAAACCCAGACTATTGAACTCATCAAAACGAGGTTGTCTATTACCTAAGAATCCATGGCGGCCAAAAAGGAAATAAAACATGTCATTGGATTATCAATATTAAAAGCCGAGAAGCATCTTTAATACCAGGTTAAGAAAAACGAAGCATAAAAAAACAGAAGAAGAAGAAGAAGAATGGAATAAAAAGGGTTGGAACAGAGGACTTGTGAAGAGAATAGTATAAAAAAAACATCAAGAACCTGAAAGGCATTCAGAATCATGTTAAAAGGCCGATGAAGATTGTGTGATGCTGCAAATGTTGAAGGTTCAGTCAGAGAGATGAGAGAGAAGAAGACTTCTTTAAAGGGCGAGAAAACATAAAATCAGATCAAAGAAGAGTACAAAGCCAATGCCATACTTGTCGAGGCATCATCAGTCTTCATAACTGAAAAGAAAACAAAATGAATAGAGAAATAAACAAATCTTTTTTTTTTTCTTTTGATAAAACTTAGCATTGGGTTTTGATCATTTGGTTTATAGGTATCTTTTAAACTGATAATTTAGAGACTAATCATCTTGAGGTGTAGAGATCATTAAAATAAATTTTAACTCTCACAATAAATCTTTTTCTATGTGTACGGCCTAATTTAAACTTAAGATACCATATTTAATATATCCAAATATCTATTAGTTATATCGAGCTTTGTTCGGTTGTTGGGTGGAGTCCCTGAGCTTGTTTGTTGTGTTACTGTACGTGGGTCATATTTCTTTAGCAATTTGTTTTTTTCATAAAGAAATTTTTAGAAAAGGGTTGGGGTACCAATATCGGGTAGGGTGAGTCGTCTATTACCTTCAAACATAAATTTAAACACTCAAGAATTAGAATATCTTTCTAAATATTATGACTAAACTATAACAAAGTAATACTTTATGTTGTATACATTTGGGTATATAGACCGAGTAGATCGAGAAAGAAGCCACGTAACTTTATGTGTATTGGACTATCTATTGGGCCACGACCATTCGGGTGAGACCCAGACCATGACCCGTTTGGGTGTGTGTGTAACAAAAAAAAAAACAGAGTGTCACATATTTCTTTAAATCAGTTTTGGACCGTCTAGAATAAAACTGGATGGTCCAAATTCATAGGTAAAATATACATTTCGTTCTATTAGTTTATAGTATTAAGTTTTAGTCTTCTTCATCATCTTTCAAAATATAAAAATATTATATTAAAGATTAAATTTTAAGCATACTTTATCCGTATTTAATTGTAGAGTTATCATTTAAAATTTAATGTGTAAATATTTTTCATTAATGAGATTAACTATGTTAATATTAAGGGACTAAAAATATAATTTATAAGTTTAAAGGATTAAACTAATATTTGATGTAAATTTAGAAGACCAAATATATTACTTTAACCAAATTGACTAGATATTTAAAGAACCTATCTAAATGTTAATTGTGTTAGGCTTCATGGTTAACATGAATTACATCTTAAAAAACAAAAAAGAGAAATTACATCAAACTTAAATAGGGGGAATTTAAAAAAACTATAACTAATACTTCATTTGATGATTTATCTTTGTAAACTCAAGATTCTTACTATTTTTTTATACAAAAAAAGTTTAGGTAAATTCGGCATCGATTCCCTATTAAAGACAGGGCACAACCTCAAGGTTTATAGAGTACTTATAAGAAATTTAAAATTTCGCCTACTAAATGAGTCCTTACAACGGCAAAGGGAATTAAACTTGCGTCATTATTATATACAAATTTATTCCTTACTATCTGTGTCAACTTTCATTGGTAAGATTTTTACTTTTTTTTTGTATAAAAATTTTTGGAAAGAGGTTGGGCTCACCCACAATCTAAGGGTAAGACAAAATCTCCCTTCATCCTAGGCAATGCCAATGTCGAGCAGGGCAAGCCTTCTATTACCCTTATATATAAATCTAGGTACTCAGGAGTTGGGATGTCTCTCCAAGCGTCGCGACTATTTATATGATAAGGGAATTGGGTTTCTTTGGAGGTTTGTGACTTTGGGCTTTGTAGGCATCTCTTGGACTTGTTGTGTTGGGCCTAGTTATTGAAGCCCAATCTCCCTAGCCCTTTATTGGATGCTTGAGGCCCTTATGAAACGTAACGAGGTTGTAATACAGAGACCATGACATATATTACAAGCTCTTATCATTAAACATAAGATCTAGATTTAAATTGAAATGACCAAGGGTTGAGTTTAATAAAAAAAATTAGTTAGTTATAACATAATGAATTAATGTTCAAACCCCATTGAAAGATTTACCCACATTTAGTACTTAACAATATCTCAAATAAAATTATCTTCAATAAAAATATACTTTATGTTTAGGAAAAAAATTAGATAGAAATAGGACCACACTAAGTATGATAACATGATAAACTGTTGATACAAGAAAAATATAATTTTGAGATACTCTTATAGTCTTTAATATATAATTTAATTAGAGAGTTTATTTTAGTCATAAATATAATATTTATTTCTCATAATTATCTATTTTTCTCAAATTATCTTCTATTGATACTCCCTCAATAATAATTAAAGTAAAGAGAGAGGAAAAAAATTTAAAAAAATAATTATAATATTTTAAAAAAATATCATATATTACCTAATTTAATTTTGAGATTGTACTCATTTTCTGTAAGTATATGTTGACTCCTTTTATTAGCACGTGGTAATGGTGCATGACTCTAAACTACCTAACCTATGGTCGGGTGATAGAAATAGGCATGTGATTAGTCATATTCCCTATAATAAGATGGAGGGTGTTTTCACCATAGTCAAATGCGCGACGCGAGTCGGATCTAGATATAATCGGGATAAAATTTTGATAAATTAGGTGGATAACAAAAAAAAAGAGAGAGGGTGTTTTGGGTAAAGGCCCTTTACTTAATTGTTGTCCGATAGTTTTCAAAAAGTGTAAATCCAATAAGCCTAAATCCTAAACTATTTGTAGTGTAAGAGAAATGGCTTTACTAAATTGACACCTCTTTTTGAAAGGTGATGAGATTCATGACTAATGATAGGAAACTTAATGGATGATGTAAAATGTTGGTTTTAAGTATGTTTTGAAGTTTACCTCTAGTTATTGAGATTTGTATTTCACCTTTGTTTATCATTTTTTTTTTAAGGGATAGCGCCAGCATTGTTAGGGCACTCGAGCCATGACCTCATTTTTGACTTCCTATACTACTTAACTTGAATAAAAATACCATTTATTCTAACTATTTTTTGTAAATTAAAATTAAAATAAAAATTAATTAGTATAATATAATTTACGTTTAAATAATTTTTTATAAAAAAAATTCGGTTTAACATAAACTTAGTTTGATAATATAATAAAAAGGTAGGAGCTATAAAAACATAGTTTGATAATATAATAAAAAGGTAGGAGCTATAAAAACTTGTTTCTAACTTTAAAATAGTTTTTAGGTAAAAAAAATCAGTTAAACCATGTTAAACATCGTTTTTTTAAATCACAGCTAACTTTTAAGCCTTCATAACGCTATCCCAAACAAATCTATAATTTTTTTTAGTACTAGCAGACTTAGGATTGATGAATTTAACACCCAATCGGTTGGGTTAGATTATGATTGATGAATTTCTATTTTATTTTATTGTGGGTAACATTTATGCATATTGGGGTTTTGAACATTATTTTGATTTTTTGTATACAAAAATTTTTAGAAAGGGGTTGGGCTCACCCACGATCTAGGGTAGGACGAAATCTCCCTTCCTTCTAGGCGATACTAATGTCGGGCAGGGCGAGTCATCTATTACTCTCAGGCGTAAATCTAAACACTTAGAAACTATGATACATTTTCAAATGCTGCGACTAGAACTATAACAAAATGGTACTCTTTAATAATCAAATACGCTCTAAATAATCTTATGTCTCACCTTTTTATTAGTTAAACCCATCTTAGTTTTTTTTTTTTGCCCACCCGGTTCACCGGAGCTTTGCCCCGACTACATCAGGATCCGACCCGCGTCGCGCACCTGGCTATGGTGGGTGAGTCTCCCAACGGGAATTTTTTGCATTCGCCAAGGCTTGAACTCGAGACCTCGCTTAAGCGATATCGAGCTGCTTACCACTCAGACCAACCCTGTTGGTAACCCATCTTAGTTTTGAATGAATTGTTGTTGTCAAGGTTCTTGAATTGTTTTGGGCCCAGTTACCATGAAAAACATCATTCATTATTGCTAACATAGTCACACATAATAGATGGATATATTCTTTAAATATGATGTATTAATTTTGAATTAGATCACACCTAATAGATGCATAAAAAATATTTTATTAAAAGAGATAAAATATATTTTAATAATCTCTATATCTAAAAAAAATTAGACTTTATATATCATCGCCAATTCTACCAACAAAAACATTGTCTCGTATGCGTTTAGAAATGATATCACCGAGTATAGCTGAACGAAGAAGTTGACAAAGAAGATTTATCCTGGTTCAGCCTAACCACTTAGCTTACGTCCAGTCCTCAAATTCCCTCTGAGATTTTTCACTATAACTTCCAAGATTAGCTAGGCTCTTAGCGCCTCAGTACATCATCCGTAAGTATCCTACTCACTCTCCCTTATAAACCCCATAAGGATATAATCCACTCAAGGGTCCCATACTCAGTAAAGATGATTGAAAAATTATAGACTCTCTCAGCAAAGGATTTATGATAAACACTGTAGTACAAAAATTTCTTTCTCAGAAAAAAGTACTATGTTCACGCTAAGTGAGTATGAACACTAATCACAGAGAAATGAAAGCGGATAAATGTTCTCGTTATAGGTTGTTATACTTCTTAATTCTGTATTCAATTTGTGTCCTGTTTATAGCTTCAACTTCTGAGTTATCCGTTAGATACATGAAGGTTTGAGTGAAACTGAGAAAAAGTCGTGTTAGCGATTGACGGCAATAGGTAGTTGCATTTAATGCATTTATAACAATTTAGGTTTTAACCACAACTTTTCCATTTGAAGTTCCCTGTAACGGAAACCAACTAGGAAGACATTGTAAGAGTAATAGATAATGATTAAAAACATACAAGCATAATTACTCTAAGTTCAAACTGATATATCAAAATCTGGTCTGAAAATCTTTTAAAATTCTACAGGTATTTATCAAAAGGTTTATCGATAAGATAGCTTATCGAAGAGGATTTCGATAAATCTCAAATTAATTTTTCATAATGAGCAGTTTCTCATTTTATCGATAAGCTTCTTATATTCTGCTTTATTGCTTTCTTGTTTCTTTTATTTCTTCTGTTCATTTACTTTCTGCTATTTACTTTTTATTTAAACAATGAGTCACTGTAGTGTCGGCAGCATACTGTAGTGTCGGTAGATACTGTGCAAAAAGTGTTTAACTGGAACTGTACAAACAGTACTAACTTCCGTTAAAATACTGTACAAACAGTAACTTTACCTACCTATTTAGGTCGATTCATTTTCCTTTTACAGACAGGTTCAGTTCGAACCAAACCCATTCTAGAGAGAGAGACTCCTCCTTCTTTCTAGACTCCCATTCCTTCTTCTCTTCTCCTACCCCTTTCTCTTTGTAAGTTTTATGTTCTTTTAATAAAGCTTTATTTTATTAATCTTTTTGTCATTTAATTTCTCATATCCTTGCCTCTTTTGATAAGCTAATGTTGGCTGGTTCTACCACCTTTTAATTCATTCCAGAGCATCCCCTCTGCATCATTAACTGGTCCGTCCAGTGCTCTACTTTCTTTCTTCCCTTTCTCTTCTGTTCCCTTCGGTCCTCTTAGGGTCCTCCCCCAAGTTGGTATCAGAGTCAGAAGGTGAAGTAGAGATGTGGTAAATAAATTTAAATCTATCTCTATCATATTCAGGTATTTGTTGAGCTTATTAGCATAGTTACGACTGTCGATTGAAGAGAACTTATTTTCTAAAGTGCATTTGTCAAACTTATATTCGATAAGGTTGTTTATGATAAAACCTTCGATAAATGAGCAACAAAATCTATTTTAGAAAAGTCTAAGTCTTTATTTAAAATTATATCTCTTCAAAGATTTATTCGATAAGACTGCTTATCGAAGAAGCCTTCGATAAATAAGAGCCTAAATTAGAATGAATTTATCGATGTATTTATCGAGTAACATATTGATCGATAAAGACTTCAAATAGAAAGCTTTGTGAAAATTACTCTTGAAATGAATTTATCGAAATCTTGATCAATCAATGGCTTTATTGATAAAACCTTCGATAAATGAAGAAAATAAGTAAGTTTTTCTGTTTAACTTATCAACCTGTTGATCAATAAATCTAAGTTATCATTCTAAGTTAAACAGAGATATTGAAATAGAGATATGGTAAATAAATTTAAATCTATCTCTATGATGTCCAGGTATTTATTGAGCTTATTAGCATAGTTAAGATTGTCAGATCTTTGATAGCACATCACGCGTATCTAAGTTATTATGCATGAGAACTTTCGTACGAAAATGGACTGTAAGACCCAATGGATAAGGCAGGTGGAGCATCGTACAGTAGTGCATAATAAATTAGAGATAGTTCACACCTGATGTCAGCTAGAAGATGGCAGTATGACTAATTATGCTAATGACCTAACAAATTTCTTGATTCATAAAGATAGGTATATTTTTATTTATCTCACCACTATGAATCTGGAGGTGAAGATACTAACGTAAGGGAGAATTACGAATATTGAGCTTTCGTTTTCTTCTTTCTTTACTTTGTTCTTATTTCTTATTCTTATCTGCACTTCTTACTATCTGTTCTTTACATTATGCTTTATTGCTTTCTTGTTTCTTTTATTTCTTTTGTTCATTTACTTTCTGCTAATTACTTTTTAGTATTCTGTTATTTAAATTATGTCTTCTTTATTTCGTTCTTTTTCTTTCAAACAAAGCAGTGGAAATCCTTCTTCATATGCTTCTTCTTCCTTAAACGATGAGGAATTAAACGTTGTAACAGGTAACTCTTCAAACAAAAGAATTTTCAAAGAAGAAATTTCTTTTCAAAACATAAACCAAAACATTGACAATTGGGCGTTACCCCCAATTGCCACCAACGCACTTTATGTGCAAACAGAGGATAGAAAATGGTTTTCCAAGTCTGATTATATAATCAGAACTGTTGAAAAATCAGTTTCTGTCCAACCTAAAAAAGAAGATTTTTACCTTCTTTCAAAAAAGTCAATTGAAAAACACCGAAAAGAATATAATTTCTTACACATCAGTTGTATTCAAATTGCAATTAAACCACTTTTTAAAAAAGGCTTAAATGTATCATGTTTATTGTCTTTTAGACAATAGACATAATATATTTTAAGATGTTATTCTTGCAGTAGCCGAAACTGGATTACACGATGGACCTGTTTATTTTAATTGTTATCTCGACAGGATGACTGAATTAAAAGATGAACATGTCTTTGAGTGTATTAAACCTAAAATAAAACTAAACGGTCTGAACATGAAGCCAGGATCTATACTTGCAACCCTGATTTACAGGATATAGTATAAGGTCTCAAACATTTCAACTTCTTTTGTTCAAATTCCTTTTGAAACAGATCAAACAATTGTTTTCTTAACTGATTTCAAAAATATTAATTTAACAATCCCAAAAACAATTATGTGGGAAAATGTTAAATTACCAGATGAGTGGATCATGAAAAAAGCCTCACAGCCTATACCACAACCCACTTCTCAGTTAAGTAGGATTACACAAATATCTGATGGATCTGTCAGGTTATCCTTTGAACAATCTAGAAGATCTTTTTCACAAACGAATAGATCAGAGTCTTCAATATATGAGGATTGTAGATCTCTCCAAACAGAATCATCTAGATTCTCTTATTCTTCAATTCCTAGATCGCCTTCTGTCATATATGGAATGGCACCTGAAATAATCCCAGTAGTCACCCAACCTCAAACGACTGCTATCAATGTTTCTCTCCAAGGAATTGATAATTCTGTAAACATTCCTCAAACAGTGTATGAAAGAGATAAAGACTTAAAATCTCATGAGTCTCCAACTTATTCATCACTAGGAATTGGTGATATTGGTGTCATTAAAAATGATTTTCAGATTGACAAACAAACTTTGCAAAAACAATTTTACTCAGAAGAATATGTTCTCTAGAGGGAATGGTTTTTAGAAAACTTCAAAGGATCTGCTAGAAAAGAGATTCAACAAAAATTCTACAGATTCCTTGAAAGAGCTCAAGTGAATATTCCATTTTTCGATTGGTTTGGCAAATATGCTAAAAATTCAAAATTGGATTATCCATTTGATCAAACTATTGGTGTTATCGAACATTGGAAAAGTTCCAAAGGAGAAAATATATCTTCTGAATTTCCTCCAACAAAAACTGTGCAGATTCCTCAGGCAAAGGATGATCAAGGTTAACCTGTGCTTGCTGCACCTTTTAGATTTAAAAACGTTGATCAACCTATTGATTCAACTGACATCAAAAAGATTGATGAACAGAATAATTATACTAACTTGTATTTACAACAATTAGGTGATCATTTTGTTCAAACATCTACACCTTTAAACAATGTTCCAGAATAATCCAAACCAAGGATTGAAACTCCAATTTTTAAACCATTTCAGCTTAGTCCACATATGAAGTCTAAAATTTACAACCAAAACAAATCCAAACTGATTGATAGGATCAATCAGAGGATGCACCAAATTGCCCAGATCATGACTGTTCCAGAGTCACCACAACAAGAGTCAACTTCGTCTAGACAACTTAACCACATAGATGAAGCCTCTCAAACAGACTCTCAAAACGATTCTGGTTCACAACTCCAAATCAACCACCAAAACTGGAAACAGCCCTCCAAACTATATTACCCTAGGGCTAGCCCTCCAGATATTCTGGTTGAAGAAAGAGTTTCCCATAACTTCAAATGCTTTAGTGGAGATAATGTCTATGAGTGGAACATAGATGGTCAAAACAAAGTTAGTATCCTCCAAATGATGCAGCAGATGACAATGTTGTGTACTGCATATCAAACACAAAATAACTTCACAGATGAACAAATAACTAATCTTTTAGTATCTGGTTTTACAGGTCAATTGAAAAACTGGTGGGATCATTATCTCACTCCAGAAGACAAACAGATTATTTTTTTCATCTATCCAAACTGAGTCTGATGGAACACCTATTCTTTACCAGGGTGAACCTTGTCCAGATTCTATCCAAACTTTAATTTTTACAATTGTCAAACATTGTGTCAATGATCCGTCTATTTGCAAGGATAGATCAGCTGAATTACTGTCAAATCTTAAGTGCAGAACCCTTTCTGATTTCAGATGGTATAGGGATATTTTCTTGCTCGAGTTCTCACAAGAGAAGATGCCAAACAACCATTTTGGAAAGAAAAATTTCTAGCTGGATTTCCTAAATCTTTGGGTGATAAAGTTAGAGAAAAATTTAGAAATCAAAATAATGGCATAATCCCTTACGAGCATTTGACATATGGAGAATTAATCTCTTATGTTCAAAAAACTGCTCTTAAAATTTGTCAGGATGATAGAATCCAATATCAACTAGCCAAAGAGAAAACTGTCAACCATAGAGAGTTGGGAACTTTCTGTGAACAATTCAATTTTTCAACCTGCAAACAAGCCAAGAAACATAGGAAACCTTCTTCCTACCATAAAAAGAAGAAAAAACATGTCTACCAAAGGTATAAACAAGACATACCTCCCCGTAGACTTGTAGAGAAATTTAGATCCAAACCTAAGGTCAATTTTTCTCAACAAAATAAGGTCAAATATTTTAAATATGGCAAATTAGGTCATATTTTGAAATATTGTGCCTTTAGGAGAAAACTAAAGAAGATTCGGTGTATTGATAAACCTCTTCTTGAACAGATAAATAATCTTTTGATTGAAGACACTTCTAGTTCAGAAATTGAAAGTATTGGGAGTGATTCTTCTTTTAAGGATATCTAAAATATTCAAAACAATGATATCCCAGAATCCTCCTCTATCAATGTTATCACGAAGGAACAAGACTTACTTCTTGATATCATTGATAAACTTCTAGACTCTGAAAAAGGAGAATATTTTTTTAAGTTTCGAGAGTTGGTTAATCAACAACCTTCATCTTCCAAACCTAAACCACCTTTTTCTTTAAACAAATATGATTTAACGAATGTTTTAAACAAATTCCAACATTTTGTTAAACCAACCACCATCCAGGATCTTCAGCAAGAGGTACATAACCTTAAAACTGAAGTTCAAACGATTAAACTCCAACAAACCATCCATGCAGAAGCTATATCCCAAATACAAGATATACAGCTTGCATCTAAAATAGAAAATCTTGACATCAACTCTGATGATAATGAGAATAAAGAAGAAGACACTTTTTTAAACCTCATTTCAAGAATTTCTATCCAAAAATTTTATATCCATGCTAAGATCATTATTCATAATGATTTTATCTTGGAACAAACTATCTTATTTGACACAGGAGCTGATTCTAATTGTTTTAATGAAGGAATCGTTCATACAAAATATTTTGAGAAAACAACCAAAAGGTTTAACGGCGTCAATAGCTCACGCTTAGATATTCGTTATAAAGTTTCAAAAGTTGTTGTTGAAAATGAAAATTTGAGACTTGAAACTCCGTTTATTTTGGTCAAAAACATGGAAACCCAGATTATTCTAGGGGCACCTTTTGCGAGGTTATTATTTCCCTACATGACTGATGAAAATGGAATTTTAAAAGAGTATTTGGGTAAAACTATTTTATTCCCTTTTACTCAAAAATTGAAAGTTAAAGAGCTCAATCTTTTGACTTTTAAACGACAACAAATAAACTTTTTAAAAGAAGAGATTTCTTTTCAACATTTAGAAAGGCAGCTGTGTCAAAAAGATATTCAAAAGAGAATCCAAATTTGTCTTGAACAAATCCACAAAACTGTTTGTTCGGACTTACCAAACGCTTTTTGGAAAAGAAAACAACATGTGGTAGACCTACCATATCAAAAAAGATTTTTCTGAAAAGAAAATACCAACAAAGTCCAGACCCATCCAGATGAGTCCAGAGCTTTTGGAAAATTGTAAATAAGAGATCCAAGATCTCTTAAACAAAAAATTGATTCGCAAGTCGAGAAGCCTATGGTCTTTTGCTGCTTTTTATGTAAATAAAAATGCTGAAATAGAACGTGGTGCACCTAGGCTTGTAATTAATTACAAACCTTTAAACGAAGCGTTGCAATAGATCAGATATCCAATCCCAAACAAAGCTGATCTACTGAAACGATTGTATTATGCAAAAATCTTTTCAAAATTTGATATGAAATCTAGATTTTGGCAAATACAAATTTCTAAAAACGATAGGTATAAAACTGCTTTTACTATTCCTTTTGGTCAGTATGAGTGGAACGTTATGCCTTTTGGTTTAAAAAATGCTCCTTCTGAATTCTAAAGAATCATGAATGAGATCTTTAATGATAGTAGTCAATACATTATTATTTACATTGATGATGTATTAGTCTATAGTCATTCTATAGATCAACATTTCAAACATATCTCTAAATTCATTAGAATTGTAGAAACAAACGGTTTAGTAGTTTCTAAACCAAAAAATAGTTTATTTCAAACTAAAATCAGGTTTTTGGGTCATTGGATACATCAAGGGTCCATTACACCGATTGAAAGAGCAATTCAATTTGCTGATAAATTTCCCGATCAAATCATTGATAAAACACAACTTCAAAGATTTTTGGGATGTTTAAACTATGTTGTAGAGTTTATACCTCATCTTAGTAACTTCATTAAACCGCTTCATCAGCGACTCAAGGAAAGTCTGCCTCCGTGGACTGACCTCCATTCAAACATTGTAAGGCAGATCAAATCCCAGGTTAAGGAACTTCCTTGTCTTAGCCTTCCTGATCCTACTGCCTTCAAAATCGTTGAAACAGATGCTAGTGATGTAGATTACGGTGGTATTCTTAAACAGCGTCTTGATGAAAAAGAGAAAATTGTTTCTTTTATGTCCAAACATTAGAATAGTACTCAACAAAACTATTCCCCAATAAAAAAAGAAATTTTGGCAATTGTTTTATGCATTTCCAAATTTCAATCTGATTTATTAAAGAAAAGATTTTTAATACGCATCGATTGTAAATCTGCAAAAGATATTTTACAAAAGGATGTTAAAAATCTTGCATCAAAACAGGTTTTTGCCAGATGGCAAGCCATTTTAAGTATTTTTTATTTTGATATTGAATTTATCAAATGCACTTCAAACTCTCTTCCAGACTTTCTCACCCGTGAATTTTTACAGGGAAGATAATGCCTAGAAAAAAGAAACCCAGTGAGGAAGATAAAGAGAAGGGTGTCCTTCAAGATGCCCAAAGCCAAACAATATCAAGTGATGAGCTTGAGGCCATCGTACAAGCGGTGATGAAACAATATGGGAGCTCCTCTGGGGCCCATAAATCCCAAACGGAGTCTTCAACTCCATCTGGATCTTCAATCCAGAAACCCCAAACAGTTGGGCCTTCAGCCCAAAAAACCCAAATAAAATCTGAGTCATCTACTCAGTCTAGGTCATCAACCTAGCCTATTCAAACAAGAGCATCTTCTAAAAAGACTTTGGAATCATATGCCCAGAGTTATGCCCAGAAGGCTCTCCCAGAAAAAACCTTCCGCCAATACCATCGAAGGTACTAACCAAAAACCAATATGATTTGCTTAACCAACAACCAGGGGTTTTGCAGATCAATCCATCTCAAAAACAGATAGTTTCTGCTTCTATCACTCCAAAATCGGATACACCGGCCTTTCCAAAACTAAATAGGGCTATTAATATCCTACAGATAGAACTAGAAGTCTATCACAAATCTCTAAACTAGCTGGCCTTAAACATTTTTCCCAAAGGATTTCATTTTATGCCAAAACAATTAAACAAAACTAGGGAGTGTTATGAATTAATTTTGATTCACTCTGAGTCAACAGCCATTAAAAAGAATGCTGATAAAATAGATGAGTCTTTAATAACTCATTCTACCCTACAAATTTTGAAAGTCCTTACTCCATCCCAGTGGGGACAAGATTTACTTAAAATCAAAACTTTTGGGATAAACTATGATCCTATTAGGTACAATTACTGAGACTATGTTGATGCATGGTACTATGTATTCTGGGATCAAAATAATTTTTTTAAATAACAGCCTATTCCAATAGCTTATCGATAAACATCATAAATTGAATCAGACTTCATTTTGTTTCACTATATCTTATTTATCAAAGTGTTATTCGAAGAATAGCCTTATCGAATAACTTATCGATAAATCCTCTGAAAAATAACTTCTAAAGTTCTAGGATTACATTTAAAGCTGAAATATTTTAAGTTTATAACTTCAGCAAGTTTGTAAGTGAAATTTTCTCTCATTTATCGAAGTGTTCTTTAATAAATACCCTTATCGAATAATAATTCTATAAATTACGTCTTTGAAATGCGAAACACTTAACAGACTTGATATTTATCGAATACCTTATCGATAAATTGATAAGTTAAACAGAGAAACTTACTTATTTTCTTCATTTATCGAAGGCTTTATCAATAAAGCCATTGATTGATCAAGATTTTGATAAATTCATTTCAAGAGTAATTTTCACAAAGCTTTCTATTTGAAGTCTTTATCGATCAATATGTTACTCGATAAATACATCGATAAATTCATTATAAGTTAGGCTCTTATTTATCGAAGGCTTCTTCGATAAGCAATCTTATCGAATAAGTCTTCGAAGAGATATAGTTTTAAACAAAGACTTAGAATTTTCTAAAATAGATTTTGTTGTTCATTTATCAAAGGTTTTATCATAAACAACCTTATCGAATATGAGTTTGACAAATGCACTTCAGAAAATAAGTTCTCTTCAATCGAAGAGATTATCGATTAAACCACTTATCGATAAGCTTATCAATAAATGCTTTTTCTCAATTAAATTTTTTTAAATATTTCTTAATTATCATCATTAAAACATTTGAGTCTAACACGGTGGTAATCATGAAGAGCTCTTTAACAATGAGCCTCCTGTTGAACCTGTGGCTCTGCAACATGTAATTTAAAAATTATTTCATATAAATTAAATATAAATAATTTTTTATATAAATAAAATATTTACCTTAAAACTCCACATCAAAGCCAGCCTAGCACCTTAGAGCACGACGCGGCTCATTCTAGGCCCGTTGATCCTCCTCCTCTTTGGGCTACTCATTTTCTTGATCATCTTCCTCCTTCTCCAAGGCCTGCTGCTCATAATGATGAGGATCTACATCTACCATGAAGCCTAACATCCCCTCATCTCTGAGATCGTAGTCATCGATACTAATATCTGGTCCAAGACTAGTATCATCCCTAAAAGTACCAGCCGTAGAGAAAAGATCATCGATGGGTGTGTCAGGATCAACTAGCTCCTTCAAAGGTCGACAACTCATCCTAATAATATACAACAATAATTGATATAAATAAAATAAATAAATAAAATAAAAAATAACTTCAGAAAAAATTGAGTTGAATTTCTATTCTTATATTGAAATGTAGAGTATTCTGTAGATCTAGATCTAGATTTGATGTGTGCAGAGAATTCTACAGAGTTTCGCCTCAGAACTCGTCAAAATTATGAAAATAGGGGCGGCACTGTTTATATTTTCTAGCGGTTCTCCCCAAAACTATTAGAAAATGTAACCCTAGGTGAACCGCTTCTGCCACCTGTCCTGACCTCTCAGTAACTATGGACATTTCTAGCAATTAAGGAGACAACCGCTAGAAATGTCGCAATAAATTTCTAGCAATTGTCCCCTTAACCACTAGAAATATCGATCACTGACCCTACCACTTGTCAAAACTGTTAGAAATGTCCATAAATTTTCTAGCGGTATTTCTAGCAATTGGTGTTGAATCGTTAAAAATATGGTCAAAGGATTTAGAATTTCTAGCAGTTTATACTATAAATGCTAGAAATTCTGTGAGTTTCTAGCCGTTCCCTTGAACCGCTAGAAACTAGTCGCTGCTAAAATATTTTTTTTTTGTAGTATACATAGACATCTTATTATATTTTAATCCTTATTATAAGTCTAATTTTAACAAATTCTCACATACTAAAGAATAATAATTAAGTTATTAAATATGTCTTACAATAATAAAAAAAATTAAGTTGAATTTTATTCTTTTTTTATATTTAAAATTATTCTCATTTTTTATCCTTTTTCTTTTTTTTAATAAAAATTGAATAAGATAAAATTATAAAATAATTATTAATAATTTATAAATAAATTTATATTTAAGACTGAAATTTTTTTTTACAAATAATCTCGTAATAAATACTAAAGTGATGTTTCCCAATTGATCCATTTAATAAAGCCACTTGTATTAATAAAATATCCCATCTCATTGTCCACTCTCCAATAAAAACATATCATGTGGCATTTATTAACATGGCTATCATGTCTCTTCCACCCCAACCAGTTGGCTTATACGTGACTCTGATCCATCCCCATCACTACCATTATTGCTCTCATACCCTAGCGGTCTCGTCGCCCATTAATTTCTTCCGCCGTTGAAAATTCCAACCCCACTTATCCTTACTCTATTACTCCTTCCGCTCCATAATATATATTAATTAATTCACAAAAATTAATAAATATTAATTAAATTATTTAATATGTATTAAATTATTAAAATTTATTTATTTTATATTTATTAAAGGATATAATTTTTAAATATATATTTATTATCTATCATATCTCTCTTTTATATGAGGTAAAAGTATAAAATAATTATTAATTATCCTATTAATTTTTTATATTTTAGACCAAAAATTTTAAAAAAAAATTCTTATATATTAATCTAGAGAGAGTATTCACTTTGATCCTTATTATACTATCTTATTATAAGTCACTTCTAATTAATTTACAAATACCAATAAAAATAATTAAGAGTATTAAATTTGTCGTAAAATTTTAGTTTTTAATATTACCATCATCAACTACAATATATTTTAATATTATATTAATTTTTATTCTCTCTTACTACTCCTATTAAATATGTATATGTAAGGGGGGAATTTAATAGACCTTAAAATTAGTAAGTAGGGTTATGCAAAAAAAAGTTATGTGAAAAAAACTTAAATATGTATATGCCTAACCCAACCCGGTACATGTGAAAAAAAGTTATTTGAAGCCAAAAATAGACCAACCCGAGTAGATTGATATCTTCAGGTTAGACTTTACATGGGACTAGGGATGGTAATGTTGGGTTGGAGGTGGGCAGATTTAAAAAGGTTTGTCTCCAGTTGGCTTAGTATTTTACCAACTCCAGCTCACCAAATTTTGTTTCCTTTTGCAACACAATAATCTAAAACTTTATATAAATACATCACAAAAATTATTCACAAAAATAGAGAATTTAAAGATTATAGATATCTAAGTTTACATTCAACTAAAATTTTAACTCTCAATATTAATTGGATTCGAAACATGATTTAAAGCTATCAAAATATTTATTTCTTTAGCTTTGTCACCTTACGTAGATAAATCTATCACAAGTAAAGTAATAATAAAACAGAATAATTATATATAAAGAAATGCATCAATAAGACAAAGTTAATATAAATTGTAATTATTATATTACCATCACCACCAGTTCCACTTCCAGTATCATCCGACGGGAAACCAAGCATCTAATTACGAGTACAAATAAAGGCCTTGACATTATCTGAAAGAAGACAACTTCTATTCTTTGTTAGAACTCGTGAACCAATACTAAAAGCTGATTCACTGGCCACTGTAATGATTAGAATGCTAAGAATGTCAACTACCATCTTTAAAAGACATGGAAAACAAGGAGAGTTATTCTTCCAATACTCCAAGACATTCATCTCTATAAACAAGTTAGGATCAAGTGTTGATTCTTCCAAATAAAAGTATAGTTTAAACTTTTTCAATGATGCAGTGTTTTTACTCTTGCATTGAAGATAATACTACATCATATAAATAAATAAATAAAGTATTAGTAAAGTATCAGGCAAAATAACATTTTAAGACATAGTAAACGAAGAATTGCAAATTTACCCCAAAAGTTGTATGTTTAAACAACTATGCTTTCTAGCACCAGTATCCGGATGAAGATAAGGTCGAATTATTGGCACATCTTGATTGATATTAGCAGAATCAGCAAAACCAATAGCACCAGGAGAACCAGAGTTGATTGAAGTTGATGATGATCCTATATTCATTCTTTTCATTTTATACTCATCGAAAATAAAATATAACTTATTCCTAATATATTCAATCTTTTTATTATGATGTAGGGGACCAATTGGTGAATAAGAAAACCTTATGATATCAAACTTCATCCGTGGATCGAGAATTATTGCAATTGCAAGGATGATACTATAATCACTACAATATTTGTCAAACTTAGCAAGTATTCGGTGAGCCATTTCTAGAAGCACAAGATCATCATTATCCACATATTCTTTCAGCAACAACTCAGTTTTTGATATTTGTATGAAGTACATGTTAAAAGTTGGATATCGTGACCCAGACATCAACTCCGTTATTGCTGCAAATGGAGCCAAGAAGCTGTAGATCTCCTTTGCTCTTGACCATTCTTCATTTGTTAAGGCATGAGGAAAGTTGTCATCCTGGATAGCTACTTTTGCAAAGGCACGTTGATATATAATCACACTTTCAAGCATTGCATGGGTTTAATTTCATCTAGTTGCCACATCATGCCTTAAACCCATGGAAGTCTTAATACCAACTTGATCAACATATTTCTTAAAATTAATTGCCCTTGCCTCTTATGCCCTTACATATCTAATACTTTCCCTGACCTTTTGCACATCAACACTTACTACTTTCAACCCCTCTTGAATTATAAGATTCAAGATGTGGGCACAACATCTCACACGGAAAAACTCACTATTACATATTAAGGGATCATTCAAATTCAGCATGTCTTTCAAAATATTTTGCATATTATCATTTGTTGCAGTATCATCCACGGTAATAGAAAACACTTTTTTTATCAATCCCCCAGTCCTCCACAATTTCATTCAACTTGTTAGCCAATACCGATCTAGATTGTGGAGGTTGCAAGTGTGTGAAAGCACGTATTTTGCTATTGAGACTCTATTTGTCATCAACAAAATGACTAGTCATGTAAATATATCCCTCATTAATTATTGCAGTCCAACAATCAGTAGTTAAACATATTCTATTAGGAATATTTGCTATTGTTTTTTCACAATTTCCTTTTATTCAAGATAGAGATTCCAAATATCTATCACATCAGTCTCTCTAGATATGAACTTACAATCTGGATTAAAAAATTGACACATTTCCCTAACCCCTTCATATTCAACATAAAAATAGGGAAAATATGTAAAACAATACTCTTAGCTATAATTTCTTGAAATCTAGTACTATTAAAATGTCTACTTCTCACATTCTCAGCTTGGTTTAGTATCATGGTTCCAATGTCACAAATTTTGGGAAAATCAACATGATTCCACATGACGCCAAAGGGTTGAAGTGCCGTATTGCTTACCCCTCACTACAAAATGTTTTCCACACCCACTACATGTAGTTTTTTCTTTCCCATCTTGTTTTTCAATTCTAGTAAAATATCTCCAAATATCATATGTGCATTTTTTAGCCTTACTTGCAACATTATCATCCACATAAGGTTCTTCATTTTGAGATTTTTTTTTCATTTACTCTATCAATAACATTAGTTTGAGTTTGAACTTGCATTTGAACCTCATTTTTAACGTTATTATCATACATCTAAAAAAACAACAATAAAAGAACAATTTAGAAACCACACATTAGCTTAACCATAAGTACTCTCTTATGCAGAAGCAATAATTGAGCATTAGTATACAATACAATTCTTTTGTGTTTGATTTCTAACATATAGCTTCTGGTAACATATCCGAAAACTTAATCCAATTGATTTCTGATTCTTGATTTCTGATTTTTAATATATAGTTTCTGATTACCATTATATATGAGGCCTAATCCAAATCAAACAAAGTGATATGGGTAGGGTCAGACATCGAACTGTAAAATACTGCCTATATTTTTTTTAGGGTAAGGCACCAGGTAGGGGCTAGCTTACCCATCTCTGCCTATACACACCCCTAGACTAGACCACGGGTTTGACAATCCAACCCATGGCTTTACCCAGACCAGACCTCGAGTTGATATCAAATCTAATCTTTTTTAGTCCATGCACACCTCTAATAGCAAGTGCCTAATAAAAAGGATTAAAAAATTTTCCAAGTTAATATCTTATAATAAGAACAAGAGGGAGTAAGTCACTTATAACTCCTTATCATATACTCTTTATGTTCCTTTTTATAAGATACAAATAACCAAATAATATTATTTTAAAAGTTAGTTAAGTTGAATTAGAGACAATAAATATGTAAAAATTGTAACTACTTTTTCAAAAGTACCCTAGTTTATGAAAAATGTAGGTGGGAGAGAGAAAATTGGTGAAAAATACGATGAGAGAGATAATATTTAAAAGTCGGTGGTTTAAATTGGAGTCCAAGTGGGGTGTGACCAATCATTATCAAAATAATATTATTTAGTTAAAATATAAAAAAAATATTCATATATTATTATAAAAATATAATATTTAAATTAAAAAGTAGGCATTAATCATGAAGCAAATGGAATATTCATCCATAAATCATACAAAGTTTTAATGACTGATACAATATTGATGGCAACAAAATATATACAATATTAATTTAAACAATATCATTAGTCCTGAGATTACTCGGAAGATACATATCCCATTATTAAAGTAACTTATATCTGCAAGTTATAATCTTACAATAAATTTATCATAAATCCAACCCATTACAAAAAAAAAATAGGCTATTAAATAGCCAAAATGACATCATTTCAGTATTCACAATTCAAATGTGCTCATGGCTTATTGGATATAAAAACATAAGAGGAGTTTAGAATAATTTATTTTAATTATTTTTACGTTACAGAATTATTCTCACATATTTGTTTTGTATAGAGAAAATGTGAGACTGAGAAAATGGCATACCAATGAATGAGACATTTGATTCTTCATCTCTTGTGAAGACCAGAAGTTGCAGTGTGAAGAGAGAGACTTTGAGAAATGGATTATGACATTTGATAGAAGAGGTTCATGCTTGAGATAAGGGTATTTTAAAAAGTGTTCAATTTCAAACATAATTAAAAAAAATATTAATATAATATTTGATCCTTATATTATTTTAAACTATTTTAGTCCCTCAATTTTTATTTATTTAAAAACCATATATTTATTTATTATAGATACTGATTTTATTTTGTGGAGGGTGCAGTCGCGGCAAGCAAGTGAGGTCTTTGTGGAGTTGATATGCCTCCTTCAAAAGATAATTTAGATATTGGATATTTTCACGTGGTGTATATCTAATTTAATATTTCAATTTAAGTATATATATGATCTTGTCTCTCACTTCATTGATTTCAATCTTCAATGGATGGTTGTCATCTCCATTTAGCATTACTAGTTGGAAAATTTCCAATGTATCAATGTAATTTAACCTTATCAAAGTCATTTGTAAAAATTTTATTTACAAATATAAAGATCAGTTAAAAGGGCAATTAATTTCGCCAATTTTAAGAAAATGAATCATAATTTGTTCTAAAAACCTAGGATCCATTCCCCATTTGAATCTTTAATTATATTGGCCCTCTATCAAAGATTCTATCAAAACTAAATATCTTGTATCTAAGATTAGTTCTGTCCGTTGTTTCCATGGGTTCGTGTCATTGTTATTAAGATCATGACTCAACTCGTTAAATTTATTAATAAAAATTAACATATATAATAAAAAACGAGTTTGTATATCATAAATATGCGAGTTCAATTTTTACTGTCATCGTGAAAGTTTCTTTGACAACCGATCTTATAAGTCCTCTATATACATTTTTTGAACGTTGGAGCTGTGTCCTAATTTTAGTAAGAGATTAATATCAAACTCATCTAAATTTTTTTATAAAAAAAAACTCTATAAATTTGTCGACTTTGCGATTCTGAAATCAATTTTCGCATCAAATTGTTAGAAAAAATGACTATTACGTTGACTCGCTTCAACTCACTTGAAAATAGAATAACCTCAACTCAAGGCATAAAAACTATAGTTTTAAAAGTTGTAGTGGACAAAACTTTGATTTAGAAAAATTTTAAAATAAACAGTCATATTTATATAAAAGTACTTCTTGACCAAACCATAGTTTAAAACTATAGTTTCAGATAAGGTAATCAAAGTAACTTTTAGAACAGTAAAAGAGTTTATGGACTATTTAATTACTATTTTATCCTATTTTTTCTTACACCCTCTCTCCTCTTTTTTCTATCTTTTCTACTGTATCTCCTCTCTCCTATCTCCTCTATTTTCTTCACCCTCTCTCCTCTCTTATATCTCTTTTTACTCTTTCTCATCTCTCATACTTTTAATAAAATTATACTCTTCTTAATAATTTTTCAATTACAAAAGTCCTTTTAGTAATAACTATCCAAATACTCATTTATCTAAAATCATTTTTTTCATAAATTTTTTTCTAAAAATCGTTTTCCAAAAGTTATCTAAAAATTCTTTTTTTTATAAGCTATTTTTTAAAAATCTATCCAAACTAATGCTTGTCCCAGCCTTCAAAACCATTATTAGCCCGCTGACTAGAGCACACTTAACTAGTTACATTCTTTCTTTGAATATATAATAATATAATTTTTACACAATTTTGACGTTAAAATTGTAAATGATGAAGAAAAATCAATGTTTTTAAATTAATATGATGTGAATATTTTTATTATGTTATAAATATTATTGCATATGTAGATGTCTATACAACTTCTATCTCTTAGGATTTCTTCATCTCTTTATATTATAAACCTATAACTTCCTCAATAAATGACTTGAGAGAATTTTCTTGTTGTTAATGATATTTTATTTATCTTTATTCCTTTATAACCTTATGTTTAGTTTTTAATGGTTATGGCCTATAAATAGTGGCCATGTGGAAGGCATTTGTACAAGTGATCATATAAGCATATAAGGAATACTCCTTTGCCTCCCATTTCAATCTCTTGTCTTGTTATTTCTTCTCCTCTTTAACTTTTTCATCTTGTCTTATTTTATAACACGTTATCAGCACGACATTGCCCTAGAAAATTTAAAGTATAAACTTCTTTTCAATTCATATATTATTATGCTTAATTATATACAAATGTTATTAATTTTCTCTTTATCTAATTATCATATATTTTTTTTCTTTATCATATGTTATGTTAATATATTTTAATAGTATATAACATTTTCTTTTATCTTATTACACGATTTTCCTTACCTAATTATTATAGGTAAATTTTATTTTATATACATTTGTTATATATTCTATTGTTATTTATTATGTTATTATTTTATATTTATTTTAATTTATGTTGTTAGATTATATATATGTGTATAGATTATCTTTATTATATTTTATTCTTATGTAAAATATTATATATTTTTTCTTCTTTTGATATATTATTATGGCTGATTCTTTATTTATATGGGTGTATGTTCTTATTTTCAATTCTCCTCCCCATATATTCATTAAATTACTTATACTATGTTACTATTTATATATTATATTTATATTATTTCTAATTCTATGTATTGTAACATATTATTTATGTTATTTATATTTATGCATATTTCTTTATATTATTTAATTTATTTTATTACATTTATTTATTCATGTTTATTTAATTTATATTACTTATTTTATTTATATTGTTTCTATTGTAGCATTATTTTCTCTGTATTATTTATGTTGTTCCAATTATATATTATTTTGTATTTTTTTATTTAATTGCTTAGGTGTTATTATATGTATTTATTTATTTATTTTATTTTTTTATTTATGCCATTTATATTTTGTTACTTTTATTGAATTTATATTTATTGTGAATATATAATGTTTATTTGATTTATGTTTTTATTATCAAATTTTTTTCAATTAATTTTATCATAATTCTAATTGTTGTTATTATTATTATTTAAGTTTAATCCATGGCTAATCTTACCAAACTCGAGTTTACCGCTCTTGATATCTCAGAAAAAAATTATCTGTCTTGGGTTTTAGATACTGAAACCCACCTAGATGCCAAAGGTCTAGGGAATGCTATTTTACCTGGAAATGAAGCAAGCAGTCAAGACAAGGTTAAGGCCATGATTTTCCTTCGCCACCATTTACATGAAGGGTTAAAAGCTGAATACCTAACAGTGAAAGATCCGTTAGAGTTGTGGAATAATTTAAAAGAATGATATGATCACCAAAAGACGATAATTTTGCCCAAAGCTCGTTATGAATAGCTGTATTTGAGGCTACAAGATTTTAAATCTGTATCTGAATATAATTCAACTGTTTTTAAAAGAAGTTCTCAATTGAAATTGTGTGGTGAGAAAATAACAGATGAGAATTTATTAGAAAAAAAAAATTCAACCTTTCATGCTTCAAATGTGTTCCTGCAGCAGCAATACCGTGAGAAAGGTTTTAAAAAGTATTCTGAACTAATTTCATGTCTTCTTGTGGCTGAACAAAATAATGAACTATTGATGAAAAATCATGAGATTCATCCCACTAGATCAGCTCCATTCCCTGGAGCGAATGTGACTGAACATACTAATTTTTATACCTATGGTCGTGGTCGCGGTCGCGGTCGTGGTCATGACCTTGGCCATGGTCGTGGTAGGGGACGTGGCAATTACCGTCATCATTGTGGGGGGGTAATTATAATCCGAATACCCACCAAAAGAATAAGTATAATGAAGGGCAGAAAAAAGATAAGGATGGTCCCTAAAAAATTGTGAAAAATCTATGTTATAAGTGTGGGATGAAGGGACACTGGTCGCGTACCTGTCGTACGCCTGAGCATCTAGCAAAGCTTTATCAAGTCTCCATAAAAAAGAATTCAAAGAGCATAGAAACAAATATGATTTTTCAAGATGACGATGTTTAGGCAAATTTTGCATACAAAAATGATGCTACCAATGAGTTAGATGATAGCCTTGATGCTATGGCACATTTAGACGTAGCTGATTTCTTTGAGAATCATGATTAGATAAATAAATTTGGTAGAAAAAAATAAGATTAATGCAATTTATGTTTTATTTATATTTTATCCTAATTTAGTTTATACTTTATACTTTATTTATGTTTACTTTTATTTTCTTGTTTTAAGAGCATTATTGCTAATGATATATTTTAATATATTTATTTTCTTTTAAAGAAGAATATGGATATTCCTCTCTCTTTTATTGGGCACAAGAATGAAGATATATGTCTCATAGATAGTGCTACAACACATACCATACTCAAAGATAATTTTTTTTCTCATTTGACAATGAATGGAGCAAGTATTAATACTATAGCGGGTAATACAAAACTAATTGAAGGCTCCGAAAGAGCAATGATAATATTACCCAAAGGGATAAAATTTGTTATTAATGATGCTTTATATTTCTCTAAGTCTCAAAGAAATTTGTTAAGTTTTAAGGATATCCGCTGAAATGGATATCATATTGAGATTATAGATGAGAAAAGTATTGAATATCTACATATTACAATTGTTAGACATGGAGAAAAATGAGTTCTTGAAAAAGTACCTGCATTATATTCTGATTTATACTATACAAATATTAGTATAATTGAAACAAATGTTATAGTAAACCAGAAGTTTACTGATAAAAATATATTCATTGTTTGGCATGATCGGTTAGGCCATCTCGGATCAACTATGATGCGAAGAATTATTGAAAATTCACATGGACATCCATTGAAGAGCCAGGAGATTCTTCAATTTAAAGATTTTTCATGTGTTGCTTGTTCTCAAGGCAAACTAATTACAAGACCTTCATTAACAAAAGTTGGGGTAGAATCCCCTGCATTTCTAGAACGTATTCAAGGGGATATATGTGGACCTATTCATCCACCATGTGAACCATTTAGATATTTTATGGTTTTAATATATGCATCTATAAGATGGTCACATGTGTATTTGTTATCTACACGTAATTTAGCATTTGTTAGATTATTTGCTCAAATAATTCGATTAAGAGCACAGTTTCCAGAATACGCAATTAAGATAATTCATCTTGATAATGCAAGTGAGTTTTCATCTCAAATGTTTAATGATTATTACATAGCAACTGGAATAACAGTGAAGAAATCTGTTGCTCATGTCCACTCTCAAAATGGTTTAGCAGAATCATTAATTAAACGCCTCCAATTGATTGCTAAACTAATGCTTATGAGAACAAAACTTCCTATTTCAGCTTGGGACATGCAATTTTACATGCAGCGACAATTATACGCATCAGGCCAACCAGTTATCATAAATTCTCCCCATTACAATTGGCTTTTGGTCAGGAGCCAAATATTTCTCATCTTAGAAATTTTGGATGTGCGATATTTATCCCAATTGCTCTACCACAACGCACAAAGATGGGACCTCAGAGAATGTTAGGAATATATATTGGTTATGAATCTCCTTCTATAATCAAGTATTTAGAGCCACTAACAGAAGATTTGTTTACGGCACGTTTCGAAGATTGTCATTTGATGAGACAAATTTTTTAACATTAGGGGGAGATAATAAATAGCTGAATAAAGAAATCACATGGAAAGCATTATCGTTGTCTCATTTAGATCCTCAAACATAACAATATGAGCTTGAAGTTCAAAAACTAATTCATTTGTAAAATATTACAAATCAACTGCCAAATGCATTTACTGACCCCAAGAGAATTACCAAATCTCATATTCCACCTAAAAATGCCCCAATTAGAATTGATGTCCCAGCAGGACAAGTAGCAAGTGTAAATGAAACTAAACCACGCTTGAAGCATGGTAGACCTATCGGTTCCAAAGATAAAATTCCTAGAAAGAAAAGAGTAAACAATCAAGATGATCAAGTTGAGGAGGCTGATCTTATAGGAGAGACCCAGGACGTAACAAATCAAAAGACTCCAGAAGAGGTCCAGGTATCTGAAAATAATGAAGAGATATCGATAAGTTATGTCACTACGGGAAAAAGATGGAACTGAGAAAATATAGTTGTCGACGATATTTTTTCATACAGTGTTGCTGTTGAAATAACTAATCAAAGTAAGAATCTTGAACCTAGGTCAGTTGAAGAATGTAGACATAGAAATGATTGGCTAAAATGGAAAGACTCAATTCAAGCAGAATTGAATTCACTTTCAAAACATGAAGTTTTTGGGCCTGTAGTCCAAATACCGAATGGTGTTGAACCAGTTGCGTATAGATGGGTTTTTGTGCGAAAACGAAATGAGAAAAATGATGTTGTTAGATATAAAGCACGACTTGTGGCACAAGGTTTTTCGCAAAGACCAGACATTGATTATGAAGAAACATATTCTCCTGTTGTGGATACAATTACTTTAAGATATCTAATTAGTCTGGCAGTGCATGAAAGACTTGATATGCGTCTGATTGATTTTGTTATAGCATACTTATATGGTTCTTTAGATACTGAAATTTAAATGAAAATCCCTGAAGGATTTAAATTGCCTGAAGCATATAAGAATTCTCGAGAAAATTATGCAATTCGTTTGTATAAATCCTTATACTGATTAAAACAATCTGGAAAAATGTGGTATAACCGTCTAAGTGAATATTTGTTAAATGCGGGTTACAAAAATGATTCAATCAGCCCATGTGTTTTTATAAAAAGGAATACATCAGAATTTGTTATAATTGTTGTCTATGTGGATGACTTAAATATAATTGGAACTCCTGAAGAGCTTCAAAAAGCAGTTGATTGTTTAAAGAGAGAATTTAAAATGAAAGATTTTGGAAAAATAAAGTTTTGTCTCGGTTTACAAATCGAGCACTTAACAAATGGAGTTTTTCTTCATCAACCAGCTTATATTGAAAAAATATTAAAGTAATTTTATATGTATAAAGCGTATCAATTAACTACTCCAATGGTTGTGAGATCGCTAGTTAAAGAAAAAGATTCTTTTTACCCTCAAGAGAAAAATGAAGGACTTCTTAGTCTAGAAGTACCATATCTTAGTGCTATAGAGGCACTAATATATCTTGCTAATTCAACACGACCTGATATTGTATTTGCTATGAGTTTATTGGCAAGATTTAGTTCTTCCCCAACAAGACATTGGAATGAAGTCAAACATATATTTCGATACTTTCAAAGGATAACTGATATGGGATTATTTTATTCTAATGAATCTGGATCACAATTGATTGGTTATGCAGATGCATGGTTTTTATCAGATCCACATAAAGGTAGATCTCAGACAGAATATTTATTTACTTGTAGAGGTACAGCTATATCTTGGCATTCAATAAAGTAAACTTTATCAGCTACCTTATCAAATCATGCAAAAATAATTGCAGTTCATGAGGCAAGTCGAGAATGTGTTTGGTTAAGGTTGGTAATCTAACATATCCAAATAATGAGTGACCTACTTCCAGAATAAGAGATTCCAACAGTATTATATGAAGATAATACGGCATGCATAACTCAACTAAAAGGGGATATATCAAATGAGATAGAACAAAACATAGTTCTCCGAAATTCTTTTTCACTCATGATCTTATGAAGAATGGTGATATAGATGTTCAACAAATTTGATCATGTGACAACCTTGCAGATTTGTTTATCAAGACACTGCCAACTAAGCCATTTAAGAAATTAGTGTATGGTATTGGAATGCACAAATTTAAAGACATAAATTGACAATGTCATCAGGGGGAGCAAGTACTTATTGTTCTCTTTTTCTTTTAAGAATTTTTTTTATTGTGTACTCTTTTCCCTTCACTAGATTTTTGTCCCAATAGATTTTTTCTAATAAGGTTTTAATGAGGTACAATATCTGTCATAGACATCCAAGGGGGAGTGTTATAAATATTATTGAATATATGGATGTTCATACAACTTCTACCTCTTAGAATTCCTTCATCTCTTTATGTCATAAACCTATAACTCCCTCAATGAATGACTTGAGAGGATTTTCTTATTGTTAATAACATTTTATTTATCTTTATTCCTTTGTAACCTTATGTTTAGTCTTTAATGGTTGTGGCCTATAAATAGTAGCCATGTTGAAGGCATTTGTACAAATGATCATACAAGCATGTAAGGAATACTCTTTTGCCTCCTATTTCAATCTCTCGTGTTGTTATTTCTTTTACTCTTTAATTTTTTTCATCTTCTCCTATTTTATAATATATTATATATTAAAAAACATGTAATCTTGATGTTAAAACTGTGAGGGATGAAGGAAATATTATTAATATAGAATAAATACTTATATTAAAAAGTCAGTAGTATTTATTCCTCTATTTGCCCTGTGTGAATTTATTCATGTGAAAAACTTGCCACAAAAAATATTTGATCTTTTCATACACATGTAATTTTCACTTTTTCTTTTTCACATGTGCTGTATGTCCTTCAAGATAGTTCTATAATATATATATATATATACACTTACTTATAATCTAAAGACATAGCACTTAATTCATGATCAACGAAAAATTTTGTATGTAATTCTAACCTGAAATTCCCACGGGAAATTCTAATAAATTGATTAGTGACTTATTAACGAGAGATTACTTCACCCTTTTTGAATGAGAACATAAATATATAAATAAATTTCCTCAAATGTTTCAGACAGTCACTGTTTGTTTTATATAAATAAATAGGAATAAAAAATTTTATAAAAAAATTATATTTAAATCCTATATAAAAAATTTAATTGTGGAGAAGTTTTAAAAAATCTAATTGTAAAGTTTTTAGGATTTAAAATTAATTTTTTTTAAATTATAAAATGATATAGTTATCATTAAAAAAAATATCTCAATTATTATTTTTTATTATTATTTCTTCTTTAAAGAGTCATTATTCATATTATTTGAATTGTTATTTTTTTTATTTAAGTTATTATTTTTTTCTATATAATTATCATTCTTATTACTTTAATTATTTTTTAAGAAAAATTCTATTATTTTATAATTTAAAAATTTAATTCTAAATTTTATGAAATTTTATAATTGTTTGGTAATTTTTTAAAATTTATTCGTAATTAAATTATGACTTAACTATAATTTTTTAAAATTATGACTTAACTATAATTTTTTAAATTTGTTAAATTAAATTATGACTTAACTATAATTTTTTAAAATTTATTCGTAATTAAATTATGACTTAACTCAATTATAACTTAACGATACTAAACTGTTTACTACTGAGATTAACCTCTATTAGTAATTTTATAATTTTTAATTGTGCTGAGTTCGATCAACAACTCGATTTCATAGTTAAAGGCATGTTTAGATAAAAATTTAAAAAAAATATAAAAAAAAAATAGAACATCTTTTTAAAAAAATTTATAAAAAAAATTAATTTTAAATAAATGAGTATTTGGATAGTTATTATCATAAAAAATTTTATAATTAAAAAATTATTAAGAAGTGTATAATTTTATTAAAAATATGAGAGGAGAGAAAGTGGAGAAGAGAAGAGAGAGGGTGAAGAAGAAATGAGAGAGTGTAAGAAAAAATAAGGGTAAAATAGTAATTGGGTAGTTTATAAACTTTTTTACTGTTCTAAAAATTAGTTTCAGTATTTTATCTAAAATTTTAGTTTTAAACTATAATTTTGTTAAAAAGTTATTTTAGACAAATATGACTATTTATTTTTAAAAAAATTAAATCAAAATATAGGCTAAATATTTTTTTAAAATCTTAATTTTGTGTTTTTTTAAACACAGACTAAATAAGGGTTAATGCTACCCCCAAATTCAATTCTGTAGCTCTAGTTTTACAGCATCAAATAGAATATAATTTTTTATTTTTAAATTTAATTAAATTAATTAAATAGAATGAGATTTTAAAATATATAAATAGTGTAGTCGCACAAGATGAGTGTAACCAACGGGGATGGATGGTAGAAAAAGTGAGTTGGGAAATGTGAATGAGGGAAAGAATCTTCCATCTTCTAAATCATAATCATAGCCATCGTTTGATAAAACATTGGATTGATGTGAGAGATAAAAATGATGGTAAATTGATTCCTTCATATTGCCGCCACTGACATTTTATTAATGGCCCTTAATGTTTTCTCATCATATGGTTGGGACTCTGGTAAAAACTTTTGGACATATTCACTGTATTTGAATTAATCCAAGAATGGTCCCCCCATCTCTCACTTGTTTTTTGCATATGACATTATCCTGTTTTCAGAAGCGTCATTACAACAAGCGGAGTTTGTGAGAGATTGCCTAGCTTCGTTTTGCCAGTGCTCTGGGTTGAAGGTTAACTTCTCAAAAACGCGGGTGTTTTTCTCAACTAATATAAATCATAACAGGACTGAAGAAGTTAGTAACTGTCTGGGATTCTCTTTAACTTTGGATCTGGGAAAGTACCTTGGGGTACCCTTGCTCCATAAGAGAGCCACCAATGATTCTTTTCGGGGTGTCATTGACAAAGTTAAAACACGCCTTGCAAAATGGAAGACGACGTCTTTATCGCTGGCAGGGAGAGCAACGCTAATTTCGTCGGTCACTTTTGCCATTCCAAGCTATGTCATGCAAACCTCATTGTTATCAGCTGTCACGTGTACTGAACTGGACAAAATGAATAGAAGCTTCTTGTGGGGCAATACAGAGGAGTCTAGGAAAGTACCCCTGGTGGCATGGGATGCAGTGTGCAGTCCTAAAACAAAAGGGGGTCTCGGATTGAGGCATGTAAAACTACAGAATAGAGCCCACCTTATGAAACTTGGATGGAATCTTGTGAAGCAGAGGGATGTTCTCTGGGTACGGATCATTCGAGACAAGTATCGGTGTGGAGATGATCTTATGCCAAGAATCGATATGTCAAGAAGTGGGTCGAATATATGGGCAGGAATTAAGAAAGTTTGGAAAGAGGTGGACTCTGGAATTGAACTCGGTGCTACTGTGAAGTGGAAACATGACAGAAATGGAAGCTTCTCAGTGAAATCTGCCTACGCACAACTTGCCGGTATGGATACAGTACCTGGCATTTCTTGGGAGCCACTGTGGAAGTTAAAAATCCCACAACGCTGCCGCACCCTGCTATGGCTTGCTGCACGAAAAAGTGTATTGACGAATGCAAGGCGACGCCAGAGAAACTTAACAGAAGACGATAGTTGCCCGGTGTGCAAGAAAGATGTAGAAGACCTCAGCCATGTATTTCGAGACTGCTATGAGACTAAACGATTATGGAGGAAACTTATTCCACCAGCTGCGTGGCAACGTTTCTGTGCCTTGGACTTTGATGAATGGCTGAGGTGGAACATTAGTGGTAAGAATGGGTGGAGTAAGGATTGGAAAGCATTGTTCGCAGTTATATGTTGGTGGGTATGGAGACGCAGAAACCTTTTTATCTTTGAAGGTAAGAATGTGAGCAACGACGCCATCGTAGCAAATGCCTAGGCGATCCTTGTTGCTATTAACTCAGTACAACGACATCTTCTTGGTGCAAACATTCAAGGAGCACCACGATTCAATATTGGAGAAAAATGGCGACCACCAGAGGAGGGGTGGGTTAAAATAAATGTCGACGGCGCCTTCTCCGCTAACGCTCTTTCCAGTTCCTGTGGAGGAATAATGAGGAATGCCATGGGAGAGTTCCTCGAAGGTTTCCTATGCAGGCTTCAAGATAGTGACGCTCTCTCTGCTGAGCTGTGGGCATGTTTGCATGGACTCAAACTAGCTTGGGACGCGGGACAACGCCAAGTTGAGCTAGAGACTGATGCATCTAACGCCATTGAGTTAATCAATATGACTCCGGAGGAAAGCCGTCCTGACTTTGGAATAATTAAGGAAGTTCAGTCACTCATGAATAGATCGTGGGAAGTGAGAGTTATGTTTGCAAACAGGGAGTGCAACAATGCGGCTGATTGGTTGGCGAAGCAAGGATTGACGGCAATGACAGGATACCACTTTGTGCCGTATTGCCCTTTACAGTTATCAACTATTTTGGATTTAGATCGACCTAGTAGTACAGGGGTCGTGTAAAGTACTGAGTTAGTTTCTCTTTATTATCAAAAAAGAAAAGTAATTTTTATGAGAATAAATTTAAAAAAAATATAATTTCGAGCCATGATTTTATAAGCCTTAAAATTATAGATTTAATATAAATAATAAATTATTGTTATGAATCCTAGTCTTATTTATACTTTATTTAGTATATTTTATGACATTTTTAACTATTCCCTCATATATTTTTTATATAAACTAATCTCTCTCGTAATGGTAGTCATGATATATGGAACAGATCATTTTTATTTAAAATTTTAAACTAATTATTATTCTCTCTACAATAAAATTTTATTTATTATCTCTTATACACTCTCTTTATAAAAAAGTATATGATTAAAAAAATATATTTTATATATTTATTATTTTTAACTAATATATTTACAGCATGATATATAAGGTATTAGTTTTAAGAAAATTGATTAATATATTAACATTTAATTTGTACAAAAATATCTATTAATATTATATTATACGTATCACTCTTTTAAGTGATTTTATAAAATATAAAATAATTTATTTTAAGTGCTTCTAAAGAAGCACGAAGAGAAGGTTAATGGAATATTTATCATAGCATAGGAATTGAAATTAGACAAACATCGAGCCACCAAATACCACTATCACAAAATTAAAGAAATGTTTGGGTTAGAACATAAAAATTCCAAAACCCATTATAATACCACTCAAACTGACGTCTAAATTAAAGTGTCAAACAAACTGGGAGATAAAGGCTTTTTTGGGTAAAATTTTAATTTAAAATTTTTTAAAATAAACAGTTATATTTATCTAAAATAATTTTTGAGCAAAACTATGGTTTAAAATTATGATTTCAGATAAGCTAGTAGGACTAACTTTTAGAACAATAAAAGAACTTATGAACTAT
The DNA here is from genome assembly GCA_037074615.1 of Leucaena leucocephala. Classification (NCBI taxonomy): domain Eukaryota; kingdom Viridiplantae; phylum Streptophyta; class Magnoliopsida; order Fabales; family Fabaceae; genus Leucaena; species Leucaena leucocephala. The sequence goes on from CM073537.1 coordinate 14,127,794, forward strand.
CTAATTACTATTTTACCTTTTTTTTTTCCATCTTGCTTCTCTTTTTCTATTATTTCTTCTCTTCTGTTCCTTCTTGTTGCCAAAACTTACCATCGTTGTCACGTCACTGGAAGGGAGAAACATAGCTGGACGTCGCAGATCATTTCGCTCATGCTCTCTGTGCTCTTTATCATTGGAGTTGCCGTCGTGCTCACCGTTCTCTCTATTATCCAATTCTCTATCGCCGTGCTATGATGAAAAAAAAACAAGAAGATGAACATATACACTAAAGAAGAATAAAAATTATGAATAGTGAGAGAATAGTATGAACAATGAGCGTAATTAATATTTTATTATCTTATATTATTTTTAGTAATTTACTAATCATAAGGATCCTTATAATAATAACCATTCAAACACTTATTTATTTAGAATTATTTTTTTTTTATAATTTTTTTTTAAATTTTTTTTTTTTAAATTATCTAAAAAAAAAATTTCTCTTAAGCATTTTTTTTAAACCTATTCACTCACATACATTATGACATTTGTTTAACTGCTGGTCTAACCAATTGGATCACGTGAATCGCTAGTATCTTCGATTCCATGATCAGGACAATCCAACCTTTAAAATATTGATGGACAAAGAAACAAGACTCCAAAGATAACACGTGCTGAGCCAAACGTTGCATCGATATTTCTTCATTGATTGAGATTCTTCTCAATCAATCATCTCAATCAATTAACTTAAATGAAACCACCGATGTTTGTAATATCCCACGCCCTTGTCCACTCTCCACTAAAAGCTTACTTCTTTAATTTTTGTTATAAGGCACAGATTAATAAATACTTTTAACTTTTTATAAGCACTTAGTTAATTTTAAAAAATATTAATTATTTTTTCATAAATACTCTTATTTAATAAAAATAGTAATAGAGAGTAAAAATTAATATGATAATAGAATTTAGTATAGTTAATAAAAATAATATTAAAAATTATTTAAATTTTAAAATAATTTTAATTTTTTTAACTATTTTTTTTATTATGTGATAATTAATTAAAAATATCCTATAACAAATATCAGAGCGAGTATCACGTTGTATTCATTTAGTGTTGGATGTTACTTCATCTGTTCTTTTTATTCCCTCCATCCAGTTCATTTTATAAATAACATTTTCTCTATCTCTAATTAATTTCCTCCTACCGACAAACTGGTTTTATAAAATGGCGGGAAGGACGTAACTCCAACGTTGAATCTCTTATTGGGACGTGTTTGGATTAGTTTTTAGAGAATAGATTCTAAGAAATTAATATTTTGAGAAGAGTAGATTTTAAGAATAGAGATATTTGGATGATTAGTAGTATAATCACTTTTTATATTGATAAATTATCAAAAATGATATGATTTGCTTAAAAGTAAGAGAGAGGAAAGAGGAGAGAGAAGAGAGCGTAGAGAGAGGAGAGAGAAAAAGAGAGATAAGAGAAGAGAGAGAAAAAAGAAAAAAAGAGATAAGAGAGGAGAGATGGTGTAAGAAAAAATAGGGGAATAATAGTAATTGACTAATCCATAACCTAAATTTTAAACTAAAAACTATTTTCAGTAACTTATTCAAAATCTAAGTTTTAAATTGAGATTTTGTCCAAAATCAATTCTCAATAAAAATGACTATTTGTATAAAAAAAATTTAAACCATAATTTTAATCAAAATTAATTTTTAAAATTGATAGCCAAACACACACTTAAGAGTCTATTCCCATTCCAAAATCAATTCTCAATAAAAATGACTATTTATATAAAAAAAATTTAAACCATAATTTTAATCAAAATTAATTTTTAAAATTGATAGCCAAACAAACACTTAAGAGTCCATTCCCATTGGAGTAGGGGCATTTAACGCCAGCTCTTGAATGCTCCTTGTAACACGCTCACCTTCTAAATGTCTTTCTTATTTCTTCTGGTCATTAATTCTGGGCATTGATTTTTTAACGATTTTTTAACAAATAAATCAAAACTGCACAATTTTATAATACTTTTCTTTAAAATATCATAAATCACCATCATTATTGTTCTCATCTCCTAGCCGCCCCGCCGGCCATTTATTTCCTCTGCCTTGGGGATTTCCAACACTACTGGTCCCTACTCCTCTATCAATATATATATATTACAAACATGTCAACGTTGCCATGAGTATAATCTCTCCATGCGATAATCAATTTTTTCCAACTATCATTATGTTGTTACGTGTTAGATAAACTTTAAAATTGTAGTTTTAAAAAAAAATTAGTCTAAATTTAGTTTAAATTTTTTTAAAATAATTAGTTATATTTATTTAAAAAAAATTTATATCAAATTATAATTTAAAATTAAAATTTTAATAAACTATTGAGATTAACTTATAGAATAATAAAATAGTTTACGGACTATCTAATTACTATTTTATCTTTACTTTTTTTCTCCTCACTCATCTCTCATCTCTCCTCTCCACCATCACTTCTCTCTCTTCTCCACTCTCTCTCTTTTCTCATATTTTTAATAAAATCACACTCTTTCTAATAATTTTTTAATTACAAAAAATTTGCTGGTAATAATTATTTAAATACTTATTTATTTATAACTACTTTTTTTCCGTAAGCTATTCTCTAAAATTTTTTTCTTAAAAAATACTCAAAAGATATTTTTTTTATAAACTCTTTTTCAAACTTATATCCAAACAGATTTTATTGGTTATTTATTTTTTCTCAATTATTGATTTAATTGTATCAAAGATTGAGAGGGAGTTATCTTCTTTTAATTAGTGTCTTCGGTAGCTTCCTTCTTTTTATTTTGTTTAAATTTTATTTTTAAAAAAATTAAGTAGAGTTAAGTTGAAAGTAATTTTAGGGATGTGAGATAACTTAGGATAATAATATAAAAAGTAAAAAGATTCAGAGACTAAATCATTAGGGAATTAAAATTTTAAGAATTTAATCGTACCAAATTATAATTAAGGTGAGTTCAAAGTTAAGGGTAAAAATTAATTTTCTCAAATATATTTTATAAACTTAAAAAGTTAAATAAAAATATAGAGTAAATTTATAGGATCAGGTATACTTCAGCCAATTGCCTTTATAATATAATAAAACTGACCGTGATTGGGGGGAAGATAAGACGTGGGACACAGAAATGGCAATGAATGAGACACGTGATTCTCTGTCTCCTGTAACGACTTTGAAGTGTAAATTTAAATTACATATCAAAATTAATTAAATAAAATAATTAATTTATTTTTTGTTTTAATTATATTTTAAAATTTTAACTAAATACACTAGTTTTTAATCAATTATATTTATAAAAATCAATTTCATAAACTCTAGGGTAAATGAGCCAGCGTATCCATAAATTTATTACTTAAAATGTAATAAACATCAGTCAACAGACGTTATGTTAATTTAAGTAAAATAAGTTTTAATTATTTAAATATAAGATTTAAAATTTGAGTTTGTGTGACTGTAAAAAAACTTTTTAAGAGAGCTAACTCTAATTAGCCTAATAAAACTCAAATTTGATTCAATCATATAATTATGTTAAAGAATGTGCTAAACACCATATGCTTTTTAGAGATGTAAATATATTTATGAAAATTTAAAATCAAAACAAAAATGACAAAATTGTTCAAATAACCTAAGGAATATTACTTTTTATGTTAGGATCCATATTATTATTATAAAAGTACCAAAACATTTCAAAATAAAAAAAAAAGATTAATATGCAAAAATATCAATAAACTTTTACCTAAAATATATACTTTTAAAAGTTTAAAAATAATTATAAAAATTAAAACCAAGACTAAAATGACACAACCATATTTGTAATGAGAACATAAATAAAAAACTTCATTAAATGTTTTGGACAAACACGGTTTGTTTTCTATAAATAGGATTACTAAATGAGAGCATAAATAAAAAAATTTATTAACTGTAAATACAATCAAAAGTTGGGTTTTTAAAATTTTATTAGTAAGAGAAAATGAATAAAGTATAAAATAATGTAAGTTGGGCAGGTGGCACGTTTTCCTTAGAGCGTGCAAAAGCAACACGTGACAAAAGTTAATAAAACCTTTAATTCCTTAAATAATATGTATAAATTTTAATTTTTATCTTTTAAAAAATAAAATTAATAAAATTTATATTAAATTATAAGGATTAATATTTAAAAAAATAAAAACTCGAAGTTTAAATTTTTTAAAATTTAAAAAATTAAAATTAAAATAAGAATAAATTTATTATCTTTCTCACTAGGCTTTTTCATAAATAAAGTTGCTTCAACAAAATAAATTATATTTTTTATATATTTATATTGTAACTAATTTTTTAAACAAAAATCAATTGTATTTTATAAAAAAAATTGAAAAAATATTAAATAAGATTAAAATTAAAAATAATAAATTGTAAGTAAGAATTAAAGTAATTTAATATTTTTTTATTTTAATAAAATATATTAAGAGTACTTTATTTATTTATTAATATTATGTTTTTTTATACTGAAATTTTATAGAAGGGTTAAACCCACTCACGATCTAAAGGTAGGACGAAGTCTCCTTTTCTCTTAGGCGATATCAATATTAGGTAAGACGAGTCGTCTATTATTCTCAAATATATACCTAAATATTTAGATGCTTTATTTATTAGAAAAAGTAAACTTTAAAATTTCATCCTTAGGGTGTGTTTGGATTAGCTTTTGGAGAATAGATTTTGGGAAGAATAGATTTTGGAGAATAGATTTTAGGGAGAATAGATTTTGAGAAGAATAGATTTTGAGAATAGAGATGTTTGGATGATTAGTAGTAGAATCACTTTTTATATTGGTAAATTACTAAAAAGGGTATGATATAATTAAAAGTAAGAGAGATAAAAAATGATAGAGAAGAAAGAGTAGAGAGAAGAGAGTGTAGAGAGGAGAGATGAGAGAGAAAAAGAGAGATAAGAGAGGAGAGATGAGAAAGAAAAAGAGAGATAAGAGAGGAGAGAGGAAAGAGAAAAAGAGAGATAAGAGAAGAGAGGGGAGAGATAATAGAGATGAGAGAGGAGAGATGAGAGAGGGTATAAGAAAAAGTAAGGGTATAATAGTAATTAGATAATCCAAAACCTAGGTTTCAAAGAAAAAGCTATTTTCAGTAGCTTATTCAAAACCTAGGTTTCAAACCGAGGTTTCAAACCGAGGTTTTGCCCAGAATCAATTCTCAACAAAAATGGCTGTTTGTGTAAAAATTTTCCAAACCGCGATTTTGGCCAGAATTTATTCCTAAACGTGGTATCCAAACACACGCTTAGTGGGAAATCCACCAACGCAGGTCCGCCCGACTATCCAGTGTAGACAGAATATTGCCGTTTTCCTTTTTCTATCAATAATTCAACCCTCTTCTTCTCCCACGTGAGAATGATTTCACATGAGTCAAAGTGAATGAATTACTTAATTTTACCGGCTCTGTTTGACAAATTTACTTGGTTATATTCTAACCAACATAATAAAACTTATGTAAATACATTATTTAAAATAAGGGTTATATTAAATTTTAAAGGTACTGATGAGACAATTACATTAGGCACTTTTCTTTATCCATTATATATATTTCTCCGTTTACTTTTAATTAATTTATCAAAATAAAGATAAATCAGTTAAAATAATAATATTTTTAATAAATTTCCATATTTTTTTATTTTTACATTTTATATGACAATAGAATATGATTAAAAAAATTAGTATTAATTATCTTAACTTTCTCTAATTGTTTTTTCCCAATTTAACTTTCTTCTAGTGTGTGTTTGGAAAACCTTTAAAATATAGTTTTAAAAAGATTTTTAGCTCAAATTTTAGTTTAAAAAAATTTAAAATAATTAGTCATATTTGTCCAAAAGGGCATAACCTTAGTTTTAAACCATAGTTTAGTCCAAAAGGGCTTTTGGACTAAGGGCCTATTTAAATAAGATTTTAAAAAAAGGCTTATGAAAAAAAAGGGCTTATAGACAGCTTAGGGAAAAGGGTTTTTAGAGAAGAGTTTATGAAAAAAAGTGATTATGAATAAATAAGTGTTTGGATAGTTATTTTTAGAATGACTTTTTATATTAGTAAATTACTAAAAAGGGTATGATTTGATTAAAAGTAAGAGAGATGAGAGAGGTAGAGAAAAGAGAAGAGAGAGGAGAGAGGGTGTAAGAAAAAATAGGGGTAAGATAGTAATTAGATAATCTATAAGCTCTTTTACTGTTTCAAAAGCTAGTTTCAATAGCTTATTCAAAACTATGGTTTTAAACCATAGTTTTATCCAAAAGTACTTATGGACAAATATGACTGTTTATTTTAAAATTTTCCCAAACTAAGGTTTGGGCCATAAGCCCTTTTCAAACCATGGTTTGAAACAAAACCAAATAGGCCCTAAACTATAGTTTAAAACTAAAGTTGTGAATAAGCTATCATGACTAACTTCTGGAATAGTAAAAAAAATTATGAGCTACCCAATTACTATTTTACCTTTACTTTTTCTTTCACACTCTCTCATATCTCCTCTCTCTTCTCCACCCTTTCTCATTTCTCTTCTCCACCCTCTCTCCTCTCTCTTTTTTACCCTCTCTCCTCTTTCATTTCTCCCATTTTTAATAAAATCATATCATTTCTGGTAATTTACTAATCACAAAAGTTATTCTGCTAATAATTATCTAAATACTTATTTTTTTAAAATTTGTTTGTTATAAACTCTTTTCCATAAGCTATTTTCTAAAAATTATCTAAAAATTAATTTTTTTATAAGTTATTTTTTAAAAGTCTATCAAAATACGTCACTGATCTAAAAGATGTGTGGTTGTCATTCCTCCGCTTTTTTTATAAGCTTTAATTTTTTAAATGAGTTTGGTCTTTTTTATAAATTTTATTTTTGATATGTTTACATATTTAATGCATTTTTTTATTTTTATTTATAATTTTTTATATATCTCTCTTATTTTTTTTCACTTATTCTCTCTCTTATTTAGCTTCCCTGAGTATTTTGGAAAAATAAATTATATTTTAATATATTTATTATTTTTAATTAATCTTGTAGGTTGCAGTAATTTAATTATTTAAAATTTATAAAAAAAATAAGAAAGAATATATTGTATATAGAGTTAATTTAGTAATAATTTTTAGCTCTTAAGTTTAATTTCTAAAAAAAATATTTATATTGAAAAAAATAATCATAAATTTTCAAATTAAACAATTGGACAAGAGGAAGGATCACTTTAATGTATTTTTTTTTGCCAACCATTTTAATGTATTGTGCTCTTGAGGCATTTTTTTGTTTTGTTTTGTCAACTGTTGAAGGATTTAATTACAAATAAAAAATTGAGGCTCAATTATTGGCTTGACCTAATACCGTTGATCATAGAAGAGAGAGAAGCATCAAATTAATACAAGGGACGACTTTTTTTGCCAGAGTTGCAATTTTGACTTTCTTCTCTCCTAGCTTCATTTGCTTATTAAATATTAAATCGGGAGGATGGTGAATTAAAATATTTCTCACTCTTTTCCTCATTTTAACAAAGACATCTTCTCTTTGATTAAAAAAAACAGAAATTAAAATTTACAGAAAAGATAAAAAGAAAAAATATAAATAAGATATCCTCTAAAAGATATACTCCACACCCCTCTTTTACCAGGAGACACATTCTAAAAACATTTGATGGTACTTGTCATAAATTACTAAATATTGTATTAATTATATTTTTAAAATACTATCCCTATTTAAATTTAATAACAATGGGAAATTATATAATATAAATATAATTTTTTCTATTTAAATATAGGTAAAATAAAAAAATTATTCTATTTTCAAATAAAGTAAATGATTTAACCACCTTTTTGTTAATTTCAAATCGGTAGAGTAGTTAAAGGTATCTTATAATAAAGATTAGATGATATTATAAAGCATTTTTTAAAAGAAATAATTGGTACTTATTGTAAATTATCAAAATGAAGTATTAATTACTGGTTTTTAAAATTGCCCCTATTTAGATTTGATATAATTTCCCTTTTTTGTTTTTCAAGATGTAATTCATGCTTTTAAATATGTACAAATTTGATTTTTTTTTATATTTTCAAACAAATTTAATAAATTAACCATCTCTTATTTATTTTGATGAAGTGATTGGAGATATTTTATAATAGAGAGTGAAGAGAATAGATGATTTTTATATTATACGTTATGTGATAGTTTTTAATTAATATTATTTTTTTTTATAAATAAATTTTTAGAAAGGGGTTGGGTTTACCCACGATCTAAGAGTAAGGTAAAGTTTTTCTTCCTTTTAGGTGATATCAATGTCGGGCAGGGCAAGCCGTCTATTACTCTCAGGAGTAAACCTAGGCACCCAGGAGTTAGGATATCTCCCCAAGTGTTATGACTGGAATCATAACAAAATAGTATTCCTCAGAGATCGAATACACTTTAAATAGTCGCATATCTCACCCATTCGCTAATTAAACCTATAGACGATAGGTCTATTCAATATTATTAATTATGGAATAAAATTGCCTTAGCCCTTAGGTCCTCACAATGGTTCCTTTTACCCGCTATAGGCTTTATGTATATACTCTCTATAGTTCTTAATATATGGTATTTATAATTATTTATATACTAAAAAATAGAAATTGAATTATTAAATTTATCTTAAATTAATAAAAAAATTTAATTTTATTCTTTTCTAAAACATTTGAGAAGTCTCATTCAAAAAAAATATTAAACATCAATTAATAATAAAAATAAAATAAGAAAAGAGTAATTAATGAGATTATCGATACTCTATAATAAGGATAAAAATACTCTTAAGTTGTTAAAAGAAAAAAGAATATCAGTTTGATTAATGTACTCTTTGAGAGATTTAATTATAAATAAAAAATGAGGATCAATTATGAAAAAGTATATCTTTTGTCTTTTTTCTTTTTTTTAGATGTGATAATTTATATTTATTTAATACTATTGATCTTTATTATAAGAGTTAGATAATTAATTTAGATAGATTAAAAAAATTAGTTATATTAATTATTTGTAATAAATATTATTTAGTTTTTTTAAAATATCATCTCTTATTATGACTACTTTTAGATAGAAACATATTAATATATGCTACTAATAGGTATATTTAGGAAAAAATATAAATTTTTGGGAACAAAATAGATTATATTTAAGATAAAATTTAACTCTAACTAACTCTTATATTAAAGATCGGAGGAATTATCATTTTATTTTAAATAAAAAATAAGTTTTTAGATACAATGACAAGAGAGCAAACTTTAATTAAAGTGACTTATACTGTTGAATCAGAAGGAAGGAGTAGATCATCAAGTGAAATATTAATTACAGTTTTTTAAAAATTGTCCCAATTTAAGTTTGATGCAATTTTCTTTTCTTGTTTTTCAAGATGCACCTCATGCTTATAAATATGTGTAAATTTGATTTTTTTATATTTTTAAATAAATTTAATAATTTAACCATCTCTTATATTTTGAAAAAAAAAAACAAATCTTAATAATTTTGACGAGGTCATTGGAGATGCCTTATTATACGGACGAAGGAGAGTATATGGTTTTTATATTATAAGTTACTTGAGGATTCCTATTTAATGTTATTAATTATGAGAGAAAATTGCCTTAGCCTTTAGGCCTCCACCATGTTGCCTTTTACCCGCTATAGGCTATGTGTACATATCACTTTCATGTGCTCTTTTTGAAGGATTTAATTGTAAATAAAAAATGAGGCTCAATCATGAAAAAAAACAGTATATCTTTTGACTTTTTTTAATATTATAATTCATATTTATTTAATATCATTTTGTTTAAATATATAAAAAAAAATTGATACAAAACAAAGGAACAAACTTTAGTAACACCTTCAAAAACAAACGCACTAGGAATCAAACAAGATAAAACCAAGTTATCCCATATCAAAAAGAGAAAAAGGTTGGTTGCTACGAAATAGTCGGCCCCCATCTTGGTCCTCATATAGTGGGAAATTATTGGCAACATGATTAGAGCATAGCAATGCTTTCCTGTCTGAATGAATGATCTCATCAATCACAAGCTCAGCAGATGAGCAAAGCCACTATTTGTTGATACTCTTTCCATTATAATTATAAAAATTAATTAATTTTTAAATAAATTAAAAAATTAAATAAATCAGTTAATTATAATTAAATTTAATTATTTAAGAGTAATTTATATTATATATTATTTATTTTAATCAAATCAATCAACTAATTTTTATATTAGTTATAATTAATTAATTTATTTAATTTTTTTAATATATCTAATAAAATTAATTAATTTTTATAATTAAGAAATAAACTACCTACAAAGAATTAATATGTATTTTCATTTCAGTCAATCCATGGTTTCTACAAGCCTCTAAACTTGCTCAAATACCGTACAATTCCACTATAATAGATGTGTTGAAACTAAGCTTATGTTAGGATCTCACATTCCAGTTGCAACATGTTTCCAATTGTTGATCCTTCTGTTGTCGGTGAAATATGCAAAATAATAAAATATTCCATTCGAGTCGTATTTAAAAATATTATCCTTAAAAAATATTTTATGACATTTTAGTAAATTAGGAAGTGACATTCCCATATTAAACGAACTCTTCATGCAATGATGCAAGATGACAAAATTAGTAAAAAATAATAGAATTCAGTGAGATATAATATATAAAAAGAGGAAGATCCCAAGAGCCATATGATCTTAAATTTTGTCAACAAATCTCTTTTATAAACCGTAGAAGGATACGATATATGACTAAACAAGATATTTATCCACAAGACTAAAAAATGCATGTTTAAAATCCTTCTTTCTTTGACACACCTACACCCGATTTTTTTATTTTTCTAACACCATATACATCAACTTCTACATGTAGACAGTTCTAAGCTTTGATATCAAAGATCTTGTGCTTAAAACAGCCATTTCCATAAGCTGATGAAGACAGTGATGGACAAATGCACTAGGATGAGCACTTCAGCTTTCAATCCTTTCATTAACCATGGCCACCAAGAGAATTTCTTGACCCCTGGTTACAAACTGGTTTACAGTGGCTTCCGATTAAGATTCCAATTTCGATCCACATAGTGCATAAGTGGATCATTTAAAGGAGTTCACACGTCCCACCAAGAATTACTCTAATTAACATACTCTTCTAGTCCTTAACATATAATTTATTTAATTAATTTAATTAAATTAAAGATGTTAGTTAATATAGTATGTTTATTTTTTAAATACCCTAATTATTTTTTTTAACTCTATTTCTCTCTCTTTTACTTGATTATTATTGAGGGAGTATTAATAAAAATAATTTTTAAAAATTAATAAATATAAAAAATATATCTTATATTTATGACTAAGATCAACTCTCTAATTATATTTTATATTAAAAATCGGAGAAGTGTTAACAATATCAAAAGATTATATTCCTTTCCAAAAATATATATTTAATATATAATATTATTAAGTAAATACTTACCCATCAAATTTCTTATATCTATTGTATTAAATTCGTCAATCACACATGTTGGTATATACTATTTTCTTATGTGAATTTATAGTTTAATGATAATATTTTAAAAATAAGATACATGGTTTTATGTTATTATAGAATTTAACATAATAGACATAAAAAATTTGACCTAAGTATTATCCTTTCATAAAATTTATAAACAATAATTTACTTTTCATAAAATTTTTAAATTATCTTAAAAACACTTTTTTTGAAAAGTTTAAACCAATCAGCTCTAAATCTCACTTGCAAAACATAGTAAAAGGAACAGAATTAAAAGAAAAAAAATAAAAATTTATGAAAATTTTTTATTTAAAAATTTTATTAGTCAGAACTATCTAATATATTTTCATATATATAAAATATTAGTATTTTAAAAAATTTATACACAAAGAGTATTAGTATTTAAACTTAGATATCTTGATTAATAAAATTTCCAAAAGTAAACTTTTCATCAATTTCCCATTAAAATTTAAAATATAAATAAATAAATTATAAACTTAAAAAATAAGATAAATTAAGATATTATATTTACGATCAAAATAAATTGTTAACTAGCTCTTATAGATCAAATTGAGTAAAATATATTATGTCAAAATGTTACTTTTAATCCCCTATATATATATATCACTTTAATGTAAAGGATTTAGTTGTAAATAAAAGATGAAGCTCAATTATTGATTTTCCCTTTGAAAGCTTCTTCCATCCCCAATATAATATTAATTACTAGGCTTTTTGTCGAGTTGCACATTATCATTTTGACATTCTCCTCTTTCTTAATTACCTTCATTTTCTTATTAACCACGTGGATCATGAATTGAAAAAAATACATTAATATAATTTTTTTAATAACATACTGGATATCATTCAAACATTTAAAAATACAAATCAATTAAAGTTTATTTTCCATTACAAACTTGCACCTTTTACTTAATAGGTGGATGTTGATTGATGTTACAAAAATTTTCTTTCATATTATGTGAGGATTTATTAGCTAAATAACATTCATGTAAAAAGTTTTTTTATGAGTATGGTGAAAAAGGATCTCCCAATCTTTATGGACAAGCGACCTAATGTCATCAATAATATTTCTAACTTGATGATCGAATTAATTGCTCCATTATAATTAGGATAAATAACAAGCTTAAACCATGCAAAATCCCAGGTAGTTTCTACATACTCGATGCAAACTGGAATTATGGTGAACTGTATGAAAGACTTAAGCTTGTCTGGAATAGACCATCTCCATATCGGCAATTAATTTAAAATCAAATTGTCTGGTTACACAAAATGTGATTAAATTTTAATTGCTTAATCCCAAGTCATGATTTTTTAAAGAAAAACAAAATAAAGCCGTTAAATAGGAATAAATAAAAATATTTAAATTAATTTCTTTCAAAAAAATTATTTACATATTATAGGAGATGGTTTAAATACTTTCCAATTCAATATTATGAATTTATTTTTGACCAAAAAAATATATATGAATTCATGAGTAAGTGAAAATTAATAAAATAATTTTTTTAAAAAAAAACAGAAAAGGAACTTAAAAAAAATAAATAAACTTTTATAAAATAGAAAACGGGCATCCAAACATAGCCTTAAGGCTTGTTTGGATAGACTTTTAGAAAAGGGTTTCTAGAAAAAATAATTTTTGAATAGTTTTTAGAAAAAAGCTTATAGAGAATATCTTATGGAAAAGGTATTTTTGAATAATGAGTGTTTGAATAATTATTACAATAAGTACTTTTGTGATTACTAAATTACTAGAAATGGTATGAGATAAAAAAAAAAGTAAATCCCTCTACGTTTCCTATTCATCTTCTTCTATCTTCTTATGATGACTCACAACGAAGACAAGGTGACTAACCATAGAGACCCACCAACCCATAGAGCAGATCACAGCGACCCACGAGACTGACCAAAGCGCGGAGCACGATGACCCACGAGACTGATCACAGCGCGGACCACGACGACCTACGAGACTGACCATGGAGTAGAAAATGGCGACCCACGAGATCGATCACGACAAGGACAACAACGAATCACGAGACTGATAATCTCTTTTACTGTTATAGAAATTATTCTCAGTAGTTTATTCAAAATTATGATTTGGTCTAAAAGTTATTTTAGACAAATATAACTATTTATTTTAAAAAAATTTAAATTTAAATTTGGATTTAAAAGTTTTTTAAAATCGTGATTTAAAGTTACCAAACACATACTTAATAAAAATTCATTTATTTTTTTTAAAAATAGAGGTATATGAGGATACCATTCATAACTCTGGAGGTGGCTATTTGATATGAGAGGTTTTGAAGGGAAGGAAGAGAAAATTCTTATGAGTTGGATTTAAAAAAATTAAAAAAATAAATTAAAAATTTTTAATTAATTTTTTTACTCTTTTATTTTACATATTTTTTTAATTAAAATTTTATAACATCACTTCATTAATTTTTGTAAATCAAAGATAAATAAAAATTTCCCATCGTCTCCCTTCCCTCGCAAATCCTTCCTACCAAGGACCTATATCTATGATTAAAAATATCTGCTAAGTATGACAAGGACCGGAGGGGTAATAAATTTTATAAAGGGGGATTTCTGGTCAATTGTCACAAGATATTTTTACAGTACACCCCTGGGTCACGAGACTCACGAGGAAACACGTGTCCCCGACCAGCCTCCCCTCCTTGCTTTTGGTTTCCATGGGGACCACTCTTTCTTATCACTCTCACATATGAAAAAGAAAGTCTAGAGGCAGGCCACGACCCTGAACCGAACGACCCTCTTTTCTTCGAAATAATACTATTTCCCCGCATAAAGCCACTTTTTATTATCCTTATCAAATCTCCATGACGAAAAAGATTATACGCGGCAATAATTCAATTATTTAATCTACTTATTTTTTTTCTTTTTATATTTATATATCAAACCCGATAAATACTGCATGCATCTTCACGTGTTCAATAATTTATTATTTACTCGTATTTTTTTTCATTTAACAATACTCCCTCCTTCTAGACCCTTCCTCCAATTTGTATAAAATACACTTCAAAATTTATTTTTATTTCTATTTTTTTAATAATATCAACTTAATCCTATTATTAGATATTTTAATTTTAGAGTTTATAATGGCCCCTCATAACATAAATTTCTCATCTAAGAACTGAATATAAGATCTAGAGGAATATAACAGAGCTCTATATCACCGTACCAACTCTATATTGATATATTTATCTCTATTAATTACTGTAATTTATATTTTATACTCCTGTTATTTTGTTTATAAGGTAGAGAGATAATATTTATTTTAGTCCTATTTATAAAGATAAAGAATTTTTTTACATAAATATAACTTTTTAACTTTTATTTATTATCATGTTATTTTTTTGTATGGATACTCCCTTCAGTCATTTTTAAACAACAACTACTTAGGTTAAAATTAGTTAAAAATAAAAAATAGAATTTATATTTTAGATATATAATTATTTATGAGGATGATAGATGAGAGAGATATAATAAAAAAAATAAGAGAGAATAAGTGAAAAAGAAACATATAATTAATTAGAGAATAAAAAAATATTAAATTTTTAGATAAATTAAAATTATTATTTATATATAGGATTACACATATCAAAGAGAACGTTTTTTATAAAAAAGTCAGGAGGGAATATAATATATATTAAATATATATAAAGTTAAAAAATTATTAAATTTTATTATATAATTAATAAAATTTATTTTTTTTAATTTATATAAAATATATTAAAAATAATTTATAAATAAAAGTAGCTAAGTATAAAAGAAAAAAATCACATGCATCTTCACGTGTTCAATAATTTAATGTTATATGTTTTTAATTTAACAGTACTTCCTCCATACCCTTCCTCCAATTTATATAAAATACTATTAAAAGAGTATATACAATTTTTATTATTTTTTTATGTAACTGAGGCTATTTTAAAAATATATCCATCGAGTGAATCAATAATACATTCATGGGAAATGTCACATTTTTAGCATTTTGTATCTTTAATTTTTTTTTTAATCTATGTAACTGTGGTATTGGTATTTTATAGAGGGTGAACCTCCAACCACCTCACTTGAACAAAAAATAGGGGGTTAAATTATTAATTTTTTTAATTGATTTTTTCTAAATCTATGTCTAAAATTACAAATTACATCTTCAAAAACTAAGTATTGCAATTAAATTTTAAATATGGATAATTTAAAAAAAATATAATTAATACCTCAGTTAATTACTAATAATAAAACCCCCTCATTCCTTCCAAAAAGCGTTTTATCAAAAAATCGTGTTATCTTTGTTTTTTAATAATACTTTATTTAATTAATCAACCAAAGTAAAACCAATACAATGTCTTGTCTTCAATTTAGCAAATAAACTCATAATAATTCTTTAAAATTACTTTAAATTAAAGGGCTAAGGGGAAAAAATACTCATATACTTTTTTTAAAATTGCGCTAAACAAACACTATAGGTTTTATAATGATATAAAAATACTTATAAATATTTAAAATATAAATAAAAATATTAAAACCGTTAAATAAAATTTAACATCGTTACTTTTTATAGCAGATCCCACATTATTATTACAAAAGTATTAAAATATAGCTAACTTAAAAAGTTAAAAAATATAGAAATATCCATCAACTTTTATCTAGCCAAACATCATATACTTTTTACAGTTACAAAAGTATCAATTAATTATTCAGTTTTAGCAAAATAATTTTTTTTTAGATTTTACTATACTATTATAATATTAATAATTTAATAATTAATGTATACGTTTACTTATTTAAATTTATATCAAATTTTAGTTTAATCTATTAAATTTATAAAATATATTTTTAATTTTTTTATGTTAATAAAAAATATTGAGCTAATAAATTTAAATAATAACTCTATAATTAAATGAGATCAATAATATTAATATTAATATTAATATTAAAAGATTGCAATATATTTTATAAACTTAAAAAATTAAATTAAAATTTGATTTAAACTTTCATAGCTACTTTTACACGTCAAAAAGGTATATGATATTTAATACACATTGTGTAGAAGTTTATGAATATTTTTATATCTTTACATTTTTTATTTTTTTAGTTAGAAATATTTTAGTATTTTTATAATAATAAGAGGGGATCCACCATAAAAAATAATGATATTAAATTATGTTTAACTGTGCTAATATTTTTGATCTTATCTTAAATATTCATAGATATTTTTATATTTTAAAAAAATCTAGGGTATTGAGCATAATTTAAAAAAAAAAATATTTTTACAGTTTAACCCTAAAATTATATTCATTTACTGCTCTAGAGTACACGTTCATCATATATAAAAAAATGACAACGCATTAAGCATTTTTAGAAATAAATAAAGTTAACAAAATTTAAGAGAAAAGAAACAAGAAGATGAATGAAGGAGACGACAAAGAGCCAAAGTCTAAGCCAGCTGCTACCGGAGGGCCCCAGATGGACCAGTTGTCAGGATTGCAGGGTGGGGTTAATATCCTTTGGATAAAAGGATGAGGTGGTACGCAATTTCCCATATGAAGCTGAGCTGTGACATGGTGAAAATTAAAGCTATGTACCCCAAGTTTCTATTAATTTACTCAAATAGACCAAAGAATAGTGCTTAATGATCTTGGGACTTGGGAGTATGCCACTATGTTTCTATATACAAATTATTTATAAAAAATAATTATTCTTTTTATGTAAATTTCTTGAAAGATAATTAATAATATTTTTAAAATTTTATCTTTTCTTTAAATAGAGAGAGATAGGTTAGAGAAAATATAAAATATATTTTTCAATATCCTTTATTTAATAATGATAAATATAAAATTTTTATCAATTTAATATATTTTTAATATACAAAATTAAGGGAAAAGAGTGAATAGAAAAAAGAAATAAGAGAAAAGAGATAAAAGATAATAAAAAAGATAGAAGAGAAAGTAGATATAGTATAAAAAAAATAAAAAAAATAATAATTAAGTAGTGGATAATTTTTTTTACTATTTTAAAAGTTACTCATACTAATTTATCTAAATTTATAGTTTTAAATTATAATTTAATCTAATTTTTTTAAATAAATATAATTATTTATTTTAAAAATTTTTAAATTAATATTTTATTTAAATTTTTTTCTAAAATTATCATTTACACATTTTTTAAACTAGCATATAAAAAAAGGAGCAGTAGTAATATCATTTGTCATATCTCTACGATGACATAGGAGTAGACAATATTTAATAAGCATAGGGGTAAAATAGGGATTTTGAAATGCTTTAGAAGAGAAAGTTGGGTTTGGGAATGAAGAATAAGAAAAGCAACTTTCATGGTTATATAAAATTTAATATTTTAACCTTATCTTTTATATATATACTAAATATTATAGTTTTATTTATAATATAATTTTATTTATAATATTTTTAATTTAATATAATTTTATATGTAATTTTTTTAAATATTAAAAATTATATTAAATTAAAAAAATTATATATAAAATTATTCTATAAATAAGATTAAAATATTTGACGTATACGAGAAATAAGATTAAAATATTAAGTATTATATATAACCCTTTATATTATGCTTATTTAAATAAGAGTTTGAAAAATTGTTTATAAAAAAAAATTTTTTGACAACTTTTAAAAAAGAGTTTTTAAAGAAGAGCTTATAGATTTTTTTTGAATAAACGAGTGTTTAAATAGTTATTGTTAAAATAATTTTTGTAATTGAAAAATTGTCCAAAAGGTTTTATTAAAAATACAATAGAGGAGAAATGAGAGAGTGTGAAAAAGAGAGGGGGAGAGAAGAGATGAGATAATGTAGAGAAGAGAGATGAGAAAAAAGATAGGAGAGTAGATAGAGAAGAGAAAAGAGAGAGCAGGGATGAGAGAGGAGAGAGAAGAAAAGAGAAAGGAGAGATGTGAGATAATATAAGAAAAAATAATAGTAAAATAATAATTAGATATTTCATAAGCTGTTTTACAGTTTTAAAAGCTGATCTTAATAATTTATCTAAAATTTTAATTTTAAACTATGATTTAGTCTAATTTTTTTTACACAAATATTACTGTTTATTTTAATCTTTTTTTAAAGTTAACTTTTTTAAAATCGAGAGACTTGAATACTTTCTAAACACACACATTATTATAAAATATTGAAGAAGTCTGAAAGACTACATATTAATAAAATAAAATAGATGACCGATATATAAAATGTACTAAAGTAAAATAATAATAATAATAATAATAATAATAATAATAATAAGAACAACAACAATAGAACACAAGTCAATTTTTAATATACCTGCTACTTTAAAAATTATAAAGCCATTAAACATACCGTCAATGAATTTATTGAAGAATCAAATTATTTCAGAAAATATATTTTAATTTATTTCTTGATAAATCATTTTAACCATATTTTAACATAAATAATATTAAACCAAATATATTTTAAAAATAAAATTGCAGAACATGATTAGTAAACTAAATAAATTAAATTATTGAGCATGCTTAGTGATTATTTATACAGAAATTTTATGAAAATTTTATTAAATACTATTGCATTATAATTCTACCTAATCTTTATGACTCTGGAAATTTGAATAAAGTTTTTATTCTAAATAGAGTATATTTTTGAATGAGTTTACCATACGAGTCCTTCGCTTTTCTCTTATTCTGAGCACTGAGCGAACTATTAAAAGAAAACTGGGTGCGTTAAGGTAAACTTTCAAATTTTGAATTTTGAATATTGAATAAAAAAAGTAAAATTAAATAAAATCAGATAAAAGATAAGTTTCCCCATACATACGGACAACGCATTTGATGGCATGAAGGGGCTTTGCTGTAGCAACAGAAAATAAAGATAACTTATTAATGAAATTATTGTCGTTTTGTCAACCACCGAGGCAAAAACATAATGCAGTGATGAAATTATTGCCCTTTCAAAAATAAAAAAACCGTGATAATTTTGGCGCTGTGAGTCTGCTGGAAAGTGACATTTGATAATGCGGTTCTCAAGAAATATTCTTTTCCGATGTGACTTAAAATTTAATTACCATTCTACGCCTTATTGCGAGACCAATTGAAACTTTTGGCCCTAAATATAACTCCACGTAAAGAGTTAGTATTTAATTAGTTTTTTAATTTTACTTTTATCGAATACAAAAAAAAAGAGATAAAATATATATAAATTTTCTCAATACACATTATTTAACACATAAAAATAGTTAAAAATATTAAATTTATTTTAAAATATAAATAATTTTTATTAATTATATTAAATTTTATCACTATAAAAGACAAAAAAATATATTTATATTTAGTTGAAACTATAAAAATGGTTATATAAAAAAGACAAAAAATATTGACTCTAGAAAGAGTCTTATAATATGAACTTGACAAATTTAAAACATATTTAATTATTTAATTTTTTTATTATATAAAAATTAATTAAAATATATTTCTATTATAATAGGGATTAGAGTGATAAACTAGGGGTGTATATAGGTAGGGTTGGACAAAACAGTATTTTGTAGCCCAAAAAATATAGGTATACCTGGTCCTGCCCAATAAAAATTTTAACTATATCGAGCTGGGCGTAGATGGACTTATATGTCTAAATTGTGATGCTATGCTTATGTTGTAGGAAAAAATCTGCAATTATAAACTTTTAAAATAATACAATATTTATATATTTTTAAGAGTTAAATAATATGTATAATTAACTAAAAATAAGATAAAAAAATAATAATTAAAGTTTTGAAATCTATTGCATATATAAAAAAATTTTAAAATTTAAATAGTTTGTAATTACAACTTTATATCAATATCCCTAATGTTAACAAAGATGAAATATTTAAAAAAATAAAATAAATAAGTATAATTTGTAATGTAATCATATGATGATTAACAAAGTTAAAAAAAATCAATATAGTTATAAATTTTAAAAGATGCAACTTATATATTTAACTACTCATATTTTTAAAATGACCTTTTGGTCATCAGTAAACATTATATTCTCCTTTCTAAATATAATATATAAAGAAAAAAATAAGTGCTAAAAAAAATAATTTATAATGTAATCATAAAATAATTAGTAAAATTAAAAAAAAAATTTAATATAGTTATAAATTTTAAAAAATACAACTTATTTACTTAATTACTAATATTTTTAAAATAATTTTTTAATTATTATTAGATATTATATTCTCTTTTTTAAATATAATAATATAAAAATAAAAAAATAAATATTTATAAATGTTCAATTTAAAAAAATATAAATTATATTTTATACCGTGATGTTCAATTTAGTTTTATATTTTTTAAGTTGTGCAAGGCATTTTTATTATGAACTCGGTAGATATATCGCGAGCTTTGTGCCCATCATGTGATAAACCCTCATATCAGCCAAAAATAAATTAAAAAAAATGAAGAAAATGTGAGTGGTTGTCTTTGTGCGCGCGCGTGTATATATATGCGGGCGTGCCTCAGGCTCTAAACGCAAAATACCAATTCTGAATCCACATCCCCCAAAGAGCAGAAGAAAAACTTTGTTCTTTATTGTTCTTGATCTTCTCTCATGGCTTTGGCTACAACTTTCCTTAGCCCTTTGGATTCTTCAGTTGCTGCTGTTAATCGCATCAATGAGGTAACAAACTTTCATTAATTGTTTCAAACACTTTTATAACATTGTTGTTTTCTAAGGCCTAAGCTGCTCTTCGAGAACTAATCTCACCGGCGCCCGGCGGCTCCATTCCGCCGCCGGTCAGAACTTTCGTGATGCCGGCTGGCTCTCAGTGAAAACACCAATACTCGTTGATGTTCTAGTTTACATTTCTCTCATTATTGTGTTTGATAGCAAAAATGTTTTCAAAACGCAGGAGAGTGGATTCAACAAGATAGCCAATTTGACGACAAAACGACAGATCAACGTGAAGGGTTTCAGAGTTAACTGCAGAGTTCAAACACAGCAGAAGCAGATTGAGGCCAAAACGGCGTCGTCCGCTGTGGATGGTGTTAAACAGGTTGCAACGAACGGGGCTCCCACCACCACCACTGGTTTGTGATGCGTTATTATTTTTTTGTGTGTATATATATTTTATGATTTCTGTTTTATATGTTAATATTTTTTGCAGAAAAAGAAGCTGATATAAACACCTTGTTAGTGCATTACACTAATGACTTTGATCCTTACAAAGCAACCTCAACGCCGATTTACCAAACTGCCACTTTCCATATGGTGAAAATTTAAATTTGATCCCTACAACATTCTGATCTCTTCAGTAATTCCTGAAATATTCTTCTCATATATGTATATTTTCATGCAGCCTTCTGCAAAACATGGTGGTACTTATGTGTATTCAAGAAGTGGAAATCCTACTCGACACACTCTGGAGGGGTATATACATATACATATATCCTTGTCTTGATTTTTGTCTATTTGTTTCTTTTTTATTCCATTTGTTCTCTCTTTTCCTTGGCTTCTAACTTTGAATCTTCAGGATGTTAGCAAAGGTTGAAAACGCTAAATATGGCTATTGCTTCACCAGTGGAATGTCTGCTTTGACTGCTATTTCTGAACTTGTGAAGCCTGGTATTGCATTTTCCCTCATCTCCTTACTTTGCTTAGCTTTTGAAAATGATCACAAGGACCGAGTCATACAGAGACTTAAAAGGTAGGGTGTTGGTTTTTCTTCGTTTACCGAGTCATGCGCATCTCAACCGTTAGATCGACTTTTAAACAGATTCGATGGTTGAGATGTGCAATGAAGGGCTAGAGAGAGAGGTAAATGGAGAGTAGCCAACCACAAAAAGGTGTAGGGGCCTTTTTGAAAATGAAGATAAATTATAAAAACCAACTTATAAATACATCAAACAAGTTAAAAGTAGGGATTTGGTTTTTTCCCCATTTACATCTACCAAGGCTCCATGATATTGCTTTGGTTTTTAAATTGTGAGGATTTAACATTTTACAAAATTATTTTCAAAATGTAAATTTATGAAAAATAATTAAAAAAAAATCTAGACCACTTGAACTTCGCTCGAATAGTTTAGATCTACAGAAAATTCATTAAAATATTAAATTCAGACCTTTTAAAATTCAGTTCAAGGAGTGAGATGTACAGTGAAGTAGTACAGGGACCTTATGGAAAATAAAGACAATGAGGACCACATTTGTTAATTTTCCCTTGATAATATACCATTATAAATAATATGGCTAATAAATGACACATTATAATTACAAAATCAAATCTCCCTAATTATAATTTCATTTACTCATAAAATAATTAAAAATGAAGGCGAAGAAGTTCTGGCTTTGGAGGATATCTATGGTGGTTCATATCAATTCCTGATGGAATATATTGCAAAGAAAGATGGAGTTGAAGTAAAGTAAGTATGATTTTGCGACTTTTCGACTCTTTCCTTTTTAAAATATTTTTTTGGCGACGATGAGGTTCTAATTAATTATTAATTAATGCGCAGCCGAGTGGATACCACTAATCTAGAGAAGGTGAAGAAGGAGCTTTCACGTGGCACTACTAGATTGGTGTGGATAGAGACTCCTAGCAATCCTCAGCTAAAAATAACTGATCTGCGAGTACGTTATTTATTTAATTTTGATTTTTTGGTTACAAGTGTTGTGTTTTTTATTGGGCCTATAAGTAAGAAGCAAGTCCCAATGTACCAGAAAAAGAAGCAAAGGCCCATGCATATATAATTCTCACTTCCCACTAAAATTAGATAACTAATTTATAAATATATAAAAAAAATAATTATTTATAAAAAAGATATATATTTTTTAAATACTCTATTTAATAGTAATTTATATTAGAACTATTAATTGAAAGAATTTTTTTTAATGTTTTAATATGTGCAATCAATAAATAAGATATACTAAGATTTTATATTCGTGGTCATATGATCAAATAATAAAAGCCAAAAAAGATCGAAGCCATATATTTTTTCGCTAAAATTTTGGAACAAGTTGGGAAGAATATTTAGTTCTTGCCTGGACCCAACTTCAAATAATTTTATTATTCTTTTTCTGTTGTTTATTAGCTCAATGTTAGAAAATATAATTTTATTAATTTTTCTTTTTCTTTTTATTTATGTGCAGAAAATATCGGAGCTGGCTCATGAATATGGGGCTATTGTATTTGTGGACAATAGTATTATGTCTCCTTTGAGTTCTAAGCCATTGGAACTTGGAGTTGGTAATAATAATATTAACATCTGATGAAGTATAATTATATTTAACAAGAATTACTAGGTAATTAAAGAATTTTCTATTAACTAATGGTTAATTATTATTTCCCCACCCCCCCCAGATCTTGTTATGCATTCGGGTACCAAAATTCTTTCTGGAAACAGCAATGTCACAGCCGGTGTTGTTCTAACGAATGATGACCAGTAAGTGAGCCATTTTTGTACTGCATTATTTTTATTTTTCATTTTCTGCATGTTTTATATACTTGCTTTTATTCAATTAATAATAATGTGGATTATGTATATGTTTCCCTAATTTCTTTGTTTTTTTGGGCCCTTTGATGACATATTGTGAAGGATTGCATCCCAGCTGAAGTTTTACAATAACGCAATGGGCTGTGCCTTAGCTCCATTTGACTCTTGGCTCGTTTTGGAAGGAATCAAAACAATGGCCCTCCGGGTTGAGAGGAAACAGGTAGCGAAAGAGACTTGACAATTACTGTTATGAATTAATGGTTTAATTTTTGTTTTTGTTCATGATCTCATTCATCCTAGTGTAATATTATATAGTCAACCACATATAAAAGCAGTCAGGGAAAATATAAAATATGAATAATTATTAATACCACAAACTCATCTAGGAGGCATTTCTTAACTCAATATTCATATTAATAGCTCAAGATTAGACAAAAATAAAATAATTCTAGGGATTTATCACTCATGTACACACTATTTTATTCAATCACTTCCTTGAGCTTGACGTGAGTCCTAATTCATGTTGGCTTATTTTATATATATATAAAATGAATTTTAAATAATGTCTTGATGAATAATTGTGCTTCTCAATATTGGATTAATTGTATCTCTACATGGAAGCTTCCATTTTAAAGTCTGAGAGCTAAAATATGTATATATATATATATATATATAACTGTTTGAGATTGTCAAATATATATATTTTACAGGATAATGCACAAACGGTAGCTGAGTACCTTGCCAAGCATCCACTAGTAACCAAGGTCAACTATCCTGGTCTTACTACTGATCCAGGACATGACCTACACTTCTCTCAGGTATGATTTAATTAATTAATTACTTGCAAAAAATTCAGTGTTAATTTTTATTGTAGATATGCATAAAATGATTCTATCTATTTATTGTTTTTTTTTTCCATAGTCAACTGGAGCAGGATCTGTGATTAGCTTTACAACAGGCTCAGCATCACTCTCACAGCATGTTGTTGAAAATTCTAAATACTTCAGCATGAGTTCTGGTTTTGGTAAGCAATTGATTTTGGGAACATACAAATTATTATCATATAAGTTAATTTAGTGATTTTATTTTTATTTTTCTAACCCTCTTGTGAATTTTATTCAGGGGGAGTAAGTTCTGCTATGTGCTTGCCCTGGTATACGTCCCATGCTAGCATTCCTCAAGCAGAGCGCGAATCCATGGGATTAACTGAAGATCTTGTGCGTATGTCTGTTGGAATCGAGAAAGTTGAAGATCTTATTGCTTGTCTTGATGAGGCATTCCAATCTCACCCTGCAAAGGTCTCATTTTGGTTTTGACTCAAGACCCTCATGATTTGCTACTTGTACTGCTTATCTCATATTTGCCTTGCTTTTGGCTATCAACACTTCAATAACTGAACGCTTTGGATTCGAATAAAGGCTTTATCAAAAGCAAAGGCATTTTTAATTATTATTGTTGTTATCTGGTGGTGTTGTGTCGTGTGTTTTTGCCTTACAACAGTAATCTTCTTGTTATGAGTTAAAAGTCACATAGTTCTAATCTCAGAAATAACCTTTTTACAGAATAAGATTGCTTATATTTGTCTCTCTATAAACTCTATTTTATTTAATAGAAGTCTTGTGCCATGATGTCAGTTATATAATGAGAAAGATGGGCTTTGTTTGTTATTGGGGTATGTATACCAAGTTCTTCGCTTAAATAGATTAGGCCGTTATTAAACCATATATAATAATGACAATAGAACTCCTTTTTATTTCTTTTATCTAACAAGTTACTCAAATCACAAATCGCTAAAAAGCATTTCCAAGAAACTAGTGACTATGGTCACTGAAGCAACAGGTATTTTTCAAAGGGACAAATAAGAGCAGTACCAAAAAAAAAAAAAAAGGCCCCAGAATTACTATATAAGACCGTAGGATCCTTCTATGAGGAAGGAAATGGAGAGGAATCTAAACAAGTCTGTAGTTAAAACCCACAAAACCCAAATCAGTACCCTATAAAGTTAAGAAGAAAAAACTTCCATCTTCAAAGCAATTACAGGGAGAGCTCCAATCAAAGCCACAACAGCTAATCGGAGGGAATGCTTATTAATTAATATATATAATTATATAACTTAAAAGATCACTAAAATAGATTTTATACCTTCTAACAATATATTTTTTTATGCACAGTTTGAATTTAAGATATATTTAAGAGATTTAATTATCTACTAGTTGTCTTAAACTTTGTTAGTCTAGAGTATTCATTGTCGAAAGTGGTGATTAATCTTTTTACATTATAGACTTCTTGAAAGAATGACCTTCTATATATATACTACTAAACATCGAATCCCTGACTAGATGAACTAGCCAAGTTTTGCTGGTTATTATCTTGATTTTTTTTTGTTACAAAATTTTTAGAAAGGGTTTAGGTTCATCCCTAATCCAAGGGCAAGGTGAAACCTCATTTCTTCCTAGGCGATACCAATGTCGAGCAGGGCGAGCCATCTATTATCCTCACACCTAAGAGTTAAGATGCCTCCCCAAACGTTACGACTGGAACTACAATAAAGTGGTACTCCCCAAGAACCGTCTATTATCTTGATTTACTGTGTCTTGAGTGGATGAACTTGGGTTAGGTTCACTCACGATCTAAGGGTAGGGCGAAGTTTCCTTTTCTCCTAGGCGATATCAATATCGGGCAGGGCGAGCCATCTATTACCCTCAGGCGTAAACTTAAGCACTTATGAGCTAGGATGCCTCCCCAAGCACTGCGACTGGAATCATAATAAAATAGTACTCCCTAATAATCGAATATGTTTCAAATAGTCATATGTCTCACCCTTTTACCAGTTGAACTTATGGACAATGGGTTGAGTGGATGAACTAGTAACGAATATGTTAGCCCATTACTTTTGGGTTATGGTATTGATAGCCCATCATTGACTTATATGATATACTTTTCATTCGTACCCTTTTTTTAAGCCACCTCATTTGGACCTTTTAGCCCTCATTATTTATTTTTGTTATAAAATTTTTAGAAGGGGGTTAGACTCACACACGATTCAAAGGTAAGGTGAGTCATCAATTACCCTCACTCCTAAGCGTCGCGATTAGAACCACAATAAAGTGATACTCCCTAGGGATTGAACACGTTTTAAATAGTCGCATGTCTCACCTCTTCGCCAATTTATCCCACGGACGATAGGTAGTTCATCATTGGTTTTTAATCGGTTGATCAGTTTTGTCTTTGATCTTTATTTAGTATAGCTTTGTGTCTCCTCTAGTCCAGATTAGGTACTAGTTCTTGATTGAACCAATGAGTTAGATCTCAGAACTCTTAGGGTACGTTTGTTACGCAGTATTAAAGATTTAGGACTGGCATAAAGACAGGGAATTGGCTAAATAAGTTGTTTGGTATGTAGCATTGAGAATGGGCTTGGGATTGGGTAATACCACATAGGTGGGATTGGGCAATCCCACCTCCCCCCATGGTATTATAATTTCAATCCTAGGATTGAAGTTTATTAAGATAAAAGTATCCCTGTAAATATAATTTTTATTCAAAGTTACCCTTGTCTTAGTTTGTTAATATAATCTTTTTATAATTTATGGCTAATTATAAAATAAATAAAATCATTTCCTTCAAATATTGCTTCATACCAAACATAATTTTAAAGGCTAATTCCCAGTCTTAATCCTAATCCCAATCCCAATCCATCAAAATCCAGTGTTGCATACCAAACGTGGCCTTAGGATCAAAGAGCACTTATAAATAGTCGACTAACAAAATGTTCATATCGATAATAGGACTTGAAGTTACTTTCTTATGAATTATGAGTAAGCTTCTTATTAATTACATCAATCTTTATTTGCCGTAAACCTACGTTTTGTCATAACAAAATCTTGATTTTCAAGCAAAAAAGGAAAAAGAAAAAGACACATAATAATATGGTAAAAAATCTATATCCTTAATACTCTTCAATCATCTGCATGGAATTACATATAAATATCTTAATTTTGTCTTTGATCAGATGGAGGCCAATTATAGTGCTTTGCAATAAACTCATACACAGATATTTTCACAAATGCTCTTGCTATACATTTGCAACATAAGGTTTATCAGTAGTATTGGTCTAAGTCAGAAAACTAACTTAAAATCTACACCAATCACTTTAATTTATAGATATCCTTAATGGTTATATAAAAACTAGACAAAACAAGGAACCCACTTTTCAATGTAAATTTTTCTTATTATTTTATATGCTTAATTGAGTTTCTTCTTTGGTATACTGGGATAATTTGTTGTATGTTATCTAGTTTCTATAATTACAATGCTTGCAGGGTGGGTTGCTTTTCGAACATATTTAAAAAAAAAAAAGGCAAACAAAATACTTACTATCATCTAGTAAGAGTAACTATATAAGGTTAAAATTTAACCAGAAGCTAGAAATATATTACAGTTTTTGTTTAAGAACTGTCAATTATGAGAAATAATAGACGAATCG
The DNA here is from genome assembly GCA_037074615.1 of Leucaena leucocephala. Classification (NCBI taxonomy): domain Eukaryota; kingdom Viridiplantae; phylum Streptophyta; class Magnoliopsida; order Fabales; family Fabaceae; genus Leucaena; species Leucaena leucocephala. The sequence continues at coordinate 14,156,312 of CM073537.1, forward strand.
CAACTAGTAAATATACACGATAACATACCACTTTATACTAACTATAAATATACATCCAAAAAATTATAGAAATTATAATTAATGATATTTTAAGTAGAGACAAGTTAAAAAATTGTAATTAATATCCCACTGAAGAATTTATAATGAAGATAATCTATTTCTTTTTAAAGATGCTTTATAAGAAGGATTAGAAGGAGTATGTATATATAGATATATATACATATAAAAGGGTATAATACACTTTTTTATTTGAAATTAATTATTTTTATTATAAGTCATAAAATGAGGTATTAATTATTTTTTCATATTAAATTTATTTAAAATTTAATGTAATTTTTTTATTATGACTCATCGGATGAATTTCATAATTTTAAATATAGGTAAATTTTTTTTTTATTTTTAAACAAAATTAATAGTTAATCACCTCTCCCTTATTCTAGTAAACAGGGCGCACTAATAACCATTGAAGTGAGTACTCTTATGTCTCACTGATGTTGAAGATTCCAATAGTTTTGTTCCATGTTGATTAATTTGAATTAAATATTAATTATAATAATGAGTTAAAGGTTATTTTTTTTCCTAAAAGTATTCTCAAAGGAACAATAGGCATCCAAAAATTTTGTTGGCTCAATGTTGTATGGAAAGTGTTAAAAACGATCAAGGTCGTTTGACCGTTAAATATGAGACTCTGATTATAGGAAAAATGATATTTAGAGACCCTATTAGAGTATTAATGACATATAAGGACCTCAAAATTTTGAAATTCTGAAACAGAACCATGCTTATTTTAGGATTAAAATTCTCTTGAGGTAATTTTTGTCAGCAGCATCTTAATTCCATATTTTCAATACGCGTTTTCTACATTTTCAATACTTAGCTTTTTAATTTTTTCGCTAATTATCTTAGATGCTTTTAGTACTAAAAACCTTATAATTAAAAATGTGAAGATGTGTACTGAAAATATAGAAGCTGAGTGCTAAAAAGAATTAACTCATAAATATTTTAGTTTCAAAAGAGGAAAATACTTTATTGTCGGAATTTCAAAATTTTAATTCTTGGAAAAAAAATTCAGCAATATGAAAAAATTCTCGGTTGAAATACAAATTTTCCTGAATTAATATTTTAGCACTCATAATACAAAACTTGAGTGCCAAAAAGATTAGCTTATTAACAAAATAATTTTGAATGAGTTTACCATATGAGTCGATCTCTTTCTTCGTGAGTTTAGTTTTTGAATAACCTTTCTCATAGTCATAGTAGAGAAAACTAAAATTAAATTATACTCTCTTCAATTTTTTTTATAAGATATAAATAAATGAATTATATGTATATTAAAACGTTAGTTAAAAATTATTAGAACAGAAGTAACAAATATATAAAAAATACATCTTATTTTTCAAAATACCTTTATTTATAGTGAGAGCGAGTGAGAGAGAATAATAAAGAAAAAGTTAATTAATACCGTAAAACTAACTAATAATTAATAAAAACAAAAAATAATACTAAAAATTAAATTTCATAGAAACCACTAGCGTCTCTTAAAAGTTAAAAAGCAGATCATCCTTAAGAAATTACTCTTATATCTAAGACAAGAGGGAGGCAGCAAATCTGTTAAAAGAAAAGATGCCCCCCACATACAGACAAGGCGTTAATATTTAATGGAATTAGGGTCCTTTGGGAAAACACCAGTAGAACATAAAGATAGCATTAATTAAATTATATATTGTCCTTTTGTACAGCACCAAGGCGAAAAGATAAAATGTTGGTAAAAAGAAAAAAAAGGAGGCGAAAAGATAATGCAGTAATGGCATGTTTGATTTGATTTCCAATTTTTAGATTTTTTTTTCTGAAAAAACAAAAAACAATTGTTTGAAAATATATTTTTGGTTACGGGTTTTGAAAAATTAAAAAGATTAAATGTTGTTATAGAGAACAAAAAAAAAACTATAACATCTTTTTAATATTTTGTAACCTTTTATTCTACAAAATTTTAGAGAATAGGCAAAGAAACATCATGTTTTCATTAAGGGAAATTATATTAATATAAAAGAAATATTGTTTCCACCTTTCATTTTATTACTTTATATATATTTTTCAAAATAATGATTCAAACATATTTTTTTTAAAAAATTATTTTTAGAACTTGTTCTAAAAATATAAAAATAGAGAATAGAATCAAACAACCCCGTTATTATCCTTTCAAAAAGCACAAAAACTTGATTTTGGTGCTGTGAATCTTCTAGAAAGTGACATTTGATGCGTGCCTTATCATTTTTTTTTCTTTTTTAAATGTTATTTACATGCTGTTATCGGGCAAAGAAAAAAAGAGAGGAAATGTTATGGCTCTCATTCTAAATCAAATTAGGACTTCATACCAATTCGGAGTTTTCTAGCTTGATCCTTAGATGATGGCCTTTGGATGCTTCAGTCGCTGTTAATCACCACACTAAGGTAACAATTATTATTGTTTCAACGCTTCCCCTGCTACAGAATTGTTTATACTTGATGGTTATTTTTGTTAATACTTGATGGTTCGAACTGTTAACTATACAAGCGTCATATAGCTTATGGCCTTTCGAAACAGTCAAATATAGTGTATCATATTTGACTGTTTCTATAACTAAATCGTCAACTATAGATATCTCTAGTTTGTTCTTTTGAGTTTATTTACTTGACCATTTAAAGCTAATAATCATTGACGGTTTAGTAAATAACCGCATAGAGCCCAAAAGAACATGTTAAAGGTATCTATAGTTGACGGTTTAATTATAGAAACAGTCAAACATGATACGCTATATATTCAGGCTATAAAATATAGGGAAAATGACACGCAGGTCCCATGGAAGCAATGGAATGATAAAAAAGTCCCAACAAATGCATAATAAATTTCAAATTCCATGGGACCTCATAAGATTTTTTTGCAATTGTTAAAAGACTTAAACTGCCATTGTGAAAAAAAAACACAGTGGAGAAGAAATGAGAGTTGGCGCGCTTTCTGCTGTGAAATAAACAAACAGTAGAGAAGACCATTACCACCCATACGATGGCTCCGACGGTGTGTTCGCAGCTGAGTTATCTCGTTATCGTGGTAGGACGTTGAGGCAGAATTGCTGTATATATCGTCTTTTCTGACTATGATATGAGAACGTGAAGTCTGTTGCTATCAAACCCAGCGAAGTGGTTAGGTCGTCTAGGGGTGTCCAACCTTGTCCCGTCCCGGGTGTCCCGACCCGGTCCCGGGGATTTCGGGACGGGTCCGTCCCGTCCCGAAATGGACCGGGACGGGTCCGTCCCGGGACGGGACAAGGTTGGTATTCGGGACGGGACGGGTTTCGGCCTGTCCCTCGGGAATCCCGTCCCGTCCCGATTTTTTTTTTTTAAAAAAATTTACATTATCCTATCTTTCCCACTCTTATATATATATTTTTATTCTTATACAGATATTTTTATATTGATATTTCTATTCTTTCTTACTATTACTTTTTTTCCCTTATATGGGTAAGTTATTATATTATATCAAGGAGAAATGTTGGTATTTAGAGTAAGTTGCTGGGGCATTTTATATGGAATAATTTATTGAGATGATTTTATTATAATATATTTTTTTTAAAAAAAAATTCGGGAATTCCCGTCCCGTCCCGAACCCGTCCCGGTCCCGTTGGGACCGGGACAAATTCGGGACGGGACGGGACACGGGACGGGGTTGTCCCGGTCCCGACCCGTCCCGTGAACACTCCTAAGGTCGTCATCGTTCTGCTACGTATGATAGTGTGTGGCTGAAGTGTGAGGTATAAAAGGTGACCCACGTAAATATGGAGAGTTTGTTTGGAGCATAAATTTTTTTATCATTTGAGCTATGGGTTAAATGAGTTTATTTTGGGTTTTAAATGTTATGTTCGATTTCGAGGAATTTGTAGTTGAATGTAGTAAGATAATATGAACAACAGAAATGTTCTTGTAAAGTGTGAATGACAGATGATGATCTGATATGGGGGCAAGAAGAGTTGTTGTTAATATAGGTGCTTCAGTTGTTATATTATATGTCTGGTGCATGTTATCATTACTGCAGTGAGGTATAGAAGGTGACCCATGTAAATATGGACATTGTGTTTGTAGGTTTTTTTATCATTTGAGTTGTGGGTTAAATAAGTTTATTTAGGGTTTTAAGAGTTATGTTTGGATTGCAGGAATTTATAGTGTGTTTAGTTGAGTGTGGTAAGAAAATATGAACTATACAAAGGTGCTTATCTGTGAATGGTTGACATGAGCTGATATACCAGACATGAAGAGTTGTTATTATAGTATGTCATAGTTGTTAATATAAGTGCTGAGTTGTTATATTCTATGTCTGGTGCAGGTTGTCATTATTGATGGCGAGTTCATCTGTAAAGTATATATTCTGTTATGTTCATATGGGAGGACAGTTTATAAATGATATAAAAAGTCATACATATGTTGGGGGTGCAGTAAGAACAATATCCATAAAGGAAGGCGTAACATATGATAAGTTCAAAATATTAGTAGCATCACTTGTTGGGAAAGGAGGTGATGAACTTTTGATAAAATTCACTGTCAGATTTGATAAACATACATTTATTGACATGTGTAATGATAAAGGAATTGAGCATTTGATAATGTTTAATGGAGAAAGTTGTCATGTGTACGTAGGAGAGAAAGCAGACAATGAGTGCACACAACTTCAGATGTATGATATAGTGGAGGGCCTATATGTGTAAGTTATATGGTGTGTTGATTTGAAAATATTGTGCGCTGCAAGTTGATATATAAGTTGTCATCTTAGTTCTAGGCAGTTGTCATTATTGACCCAATAAGTTATCGTTTCCTACAGGTTTGATGAATTGTTTGGAAGTGGGAATGTATGCTCTATGTCTCCAGCTGCATTGGGAAATTAGAATGAAGTGTTGCCATTAGTGTCTTGTGCTGACGAAATGATTCCAACAGCTATACCTGAAATGAATTGCACAAAGTGGAAGGATTTGATTGTTGGAGAAGGCCAAATATTTTCAAATGCGGGGGTTCTTCGAAAGAAGCTATACTAGTACAGCATTGCGCACAGGTTTTCGTACAAATTTATCAAGAACAATAAGCAAAAAATCATTGTCCAGTACAAGGTTAATGGATGCCCATGGTACATGGGTGCATATTGTATAGGTGAACGTCAAGATGTAAAAAATCATAGGTGCTGTTGTTGTTACCGCAGGCGCTGGGGTTGTTGTCAATTGTAGGTGCTGGGGTTGTTGGTTGGTGGTGCAGGGGTTGTTTATTGTTGGTGCTGGGGTTGTTAATTGTAGGTGCTGGGGTTGTTATTCATTCAATAGGGGGTTGTTAACTGTAAGTGATAGAGTTGTTATTTTTGCTTAGGTAGTTGTTATTTACAGTGGTGTAATTGTCGGGTTGTTAGTATTCCCCCATATGGGGTTGGCCCTGGTAAAGATGTTCTGCATGATAACATATGAAATACAACACTTGCAAGTTGAACATTATAACAATCCTTCCTGAACAGGTTAACATGTTCACATTAATTGAAACTGTTCAAGTACATGTATTGTTTACAAAGTTTACAATCACATATACACTTAATTAGTCACTACTTCCTCTACTGTCTGGAGTCCTTCCCTACTAGACTGGACAACACTCGTTCCCATTGGGAATTGTTAGGATGAGTCATCAGCCAACACAAACAATCAACCCTCAACTGGTGGAGGTCTTCATTGGAGTACTTTGGCATTGTGTAGCCTCCCTCGTCTACGGTGTTGCCATCCCAGGTCTTCAGCTATGACAAGACAATAATCCCGTATGAATACCTGCAAGTTGTCTAAGATCACAAATTGAGTAAGTCACAAGGAAAAGGAAAGCAAAAAATAAAGTACATGTGTTAGGATCCTGACGTGTCTGTTTGGAGGTACACTTTCGGCCAATTCACTTCAAACTGATCATCCTACCCAAAGACTTGTGGCTTCAATGTACGAAGTATTTTGAGGAAGCAACACTTCTGTAAAATACACAGACAAAAGAGAAATTAAATTCAAAAAATGACTGGTAATACGTAAGTGAGTATGAACCTGAAGATTAAGGGATACATACATAGGCATTCTCCATCAATTGCTTCTCCTTGAATATATGTTGGCTGCTGGTCCTCTTCTTCTTGCGCTTACCTTTTCTGTCGTCTTTAGATGCTTCTTCATGTTGCTGCCTTTATAAGCGCATATATGTTAGAGTATCAACCAACAAGTTAAGGGCATAGAATTGCATATTCTTGAAGTAAAAAATGTAACAGAACCAGTGGTCCATTACACAAGCAGGTACACAAATTAAGTCACAATCAGCAATATTGTAGCCAACATGTTGTGGCAATATTTCTAATTCATTGCCTTCAATTGACCACCGTAGGGGATTCACCAACATCTTCTGCATGAAATGGGCGGAAAAGACGTGTCTTCTAACTAAATGGGTTCTATCTTTCTCATCTTGGACCAATGTCTTGGCCACCATCATCATTACCTGCGAATACAAGCATCAAATCAGCAAACCACCATTAGAGGCCACAGCGATCACAATTGAAAAGGACAATTATCTCACAGTGGTGCTTATCCATGCTCTACTACGGAGGCAACATAGCTCATCACGAGTGACGTGAAACCCATTCATCTCTACAAAACACTCCAGCAATTGAAACTCAAATCAGGCAATCAGCTTTGACAGGGGAAATCAGATCTTCAACAAGAAACGACAATGAAATACTTACTCTTGCTCCTCGGAACCAGCACACTGACTTGTGCACATGTTGAACAATGCTTCCTTGTCAACTTTGTTCTTCCTCTTCTTGCCAACCCTCGCTTTCGTCTCCAGGAAGTAGGGAGACCTAACAGCTGGTTTCTTTTCCCTCTTGGATCTTCTTACATGTGTTTCCCCATCTACTTCATTGCTTTCCTTCTCTCCTTGGTATTGCCTTGTGGCTTCATCACCACCGTCCTCTTCACTACCATCACCACCCTCCTTTTCACCATCATCACCACCCTCCTCATCACGTTTATCTCCACCTCTGCCTTCACCATCATCACTACTTCCATTGACCTCCCTTCCACCGTGTCCACCTTCAGCTTCCCCTAAGAGGCTGTGTTGGAGAGCCAACAGCTCTTTCCCTACTATCGTCATGATTCTACTGTAAGTTGACTTGATTAGCTGAAAAAGGAAAACCACTTAGTGCATTACCTAAATTGTAATAAATCAACAAATAAAACCAATTACTGTCGTTCGTACCGGGTGCGTGAGATCAACGTCTGGATTAAATGTTAACTTTTTCGGTCGATCCTTGCTAGTGCTGCCATGCAGAACACCTTGCTTGCTTTCCTTCTCCAACTGTGTTCTTCCATGGACCTCCTTATCATTCTAATAAGGCATGGCATCCCCGACCTTAGAGGTAGGCCCAGCGGAAACATCTGCAGACAATAAATCTGCATTTGACACCATGCACAAGTTAATAACATGTTCCAGTACACAATAACAGTTAATTGTTACTACATAGACAAAAAATATTAACCCCAAACACGCTTACCATGAGGAAGTATAAGCAACCTCCTATGTTCTTCCTCCCACCGGCATCCCCTTTCCTCAACTCTTCCTGATATTCTTTAATAGAGTCTACCAATTTAGTAAGAACAAATGTGCACCAATCAAACTCAGTGTATGCATCCTTCGTCAACGTCATTACCTTCAGCACCTTGTCACTTACATATATACAAGAGTTAGGATCTAAGAGGATCCCTACACTGTACATCACAAACAGGAACTCCAAATCAGCATTCTCCTTGTCATCAACCAACCAGCCTGCTATTGTCGTATATGGGACCTTCCCATACACCATCTTCAGCTCCTTGAAGCTTTGCTTAACAGATGTCATTGGCATAATTGCTGACCCGTCAAGTGGCAATCCCATTATTTTATTCACAGCTGTTACATCAATTTCGTACGTCTTCCCTCTAATTGAAATTATTTTTGTCGGCGGGTCAAAAGCACGCATAAACACCCCACATAGATCCCGCTGAATGTGTGCGCAGCTTATGCGCACTAATTTATCAAATCCAATCACTCTCAGTCTCTCCATTGTTTTCTTCCTCCCCTTCAACACCTTGCACACTTCCATAAACTGTTTTGGTGCACATCTTGTATAGAAGGGCACGACATATTTCTTCCCTTTCGCTGGACCTCTCAATTCCTTTGCCCTGCTTTTGTATTCTAATCTCTCTTCCTCTTCCAATTTATTCCAACCTTCCCTGAATGATGCACCAGTGTCTTCTAGTGACATCTTCTTCCGCGGGTTGGCAATTTTTTGCTCTTCAACGAAGAGTGCATATCCAGAGAAATTGCAACCTCTTCGTCTAACTTCAGTTTTTCCAATATTCGACATCTTTTATCCTGCAATAACAACCACTTTCATCAATACAATAAATGATTAATCAATATTTTAATCCAAATAATCAGTACAGTAGTGTTGCAAATACAGAAGCATCACATCAAAATCAAATAAGCCATTTATCCTTATTACTACTGATGATGTTTTACAAGAATAAGTAAAATGACTTTATCAACAGATATTTGATTCTGACACTTAAACTCCTATATCAAACATATCTCTGCATATGACTCTTATCCTATGATGAGCCACCAATTGAACATCTACCTACTGCAACAACCCTTCTCTGACTTATTAATAAGGACTCAATAACTTAGCTTTTATATATTTCCTTCTATGTGCAGCGAGACTCAAAATAACGGGGAAAGGACCATGTCCAATGACTGCCAAACACATAGGTTACTGCTAAGACAATTACTTGCAGGTACCTTTAATACATTCCACCTCGCCTAAAATGACTCTTATATTAACTTTTACGCTCTTGCAATGAACTCCAGTAGCAAAGTAAAATATTGTACTTGGGAGGCCAATGCCTCCCTTCAGTATGTTATTCTTCCCACCTTCAATAAAGATAGTAGTAGCTTTTAAATCAAGAAAGACATTACCCGGAGTAGGGGCTTTCGTAGGAGGAGGATAACCGATGAGTACTAGAGGAGAAAATGCCTCACGACACATGGGTCGCAGCGACGATAATCACCACAGCGAAAGGACTACAGTTCTACCACAGCGACGATAACTGATGAGTACCACCGGCGAAAGGCAACGATGACTTCTACGATAAAGCAAGTACTAGCGGTGGTAGGGGCGGGTCGCAGCGAAGGACTACAGTGCAGAGACCACACACAGACGAGGAGAACTGGCGACACAGACCGAGTGGAGAAGACGAGCAAAGAATGAGCAAAGACGAGGCGCACCGACTGAGCGGAGACGAGGCGCAGTGACCAAGCGGAGAAGAGGAGTAGAGTGATGTTCAGACGGAGTTAGGGCATTCGTTTCTGATGGGTGATATGTATTCACAAAACTAAAAGGGTATTTAGGTCTTTTTACAATTGCAGAAAATTCCTATGAGGTCCCATGGGACTTGAAATTCATTATGGCATTTGGTGGGACTTTTTGGTCATTCAATTGCTTCCATGGGACCTAGATGTCATTTTCCCTAAAATATATGACACTCACATAGTTGACAATTCCAAACCGTCAAGTATTAGCAAAAATAAATGTCAAGTATCAACAATTATGTAGTAGTGAATTTTATGGACCTTATGTAAATTAATAGGCAAAAACATGCATTGTAACACTATGGACCCTTGTTTATAATATCTCAATTTTTATTCTTATATTTAAACATAATTAAGATGTTATTTATCAATAATAGAAGGTTTATAATAGATTAAACGTATTATTTAAAGTTTAGAAATATATGAAATTAAGAAAATAAGAGAAAATTAAATTATAAATTGTTGTGAATTTTCTATAAAGGGTTAAATAAATTATAGGGTTTATGGGTGAATAATTAATTAATAATAATCTTAAATGGTTGATGATATACATATATATGAAGATACAGGGAATATATCTATAATAATAATATATATATCTTTGGTTAAATATACATATAATAATATACATATTATACTATAATGATAATATAGTATAAATATATATAGGAAATATATACATATATCTATAAGGATAAATTAAATGATGTTTTATCCTTTAGGAATTATATATGGTGCCTTTAATTATGTTTGTTATTAAATTATCTTGTGTATTCATCTTTTAGGGTGCCATCTTAGGATAATTTTTGTAAAGAGAATTATCTTGTTGATTTATTATAATCCATTAGGATAATGGGATTTTTCAGATGAATGCATCAATTAGATTATCTTAAGATATCATTTCAAATTATAATATATGAAAAATAATAATATTAGATAAGATTGAATATATGAGAAAGATAATAATACTAAAAAATAATAAGACTAGATTAGGTAAGATTGGATATAGGAGCAAAATAATAATAATAATAATACTGAAAAATAATAAGATCAGACTAAACCTTACGAATTATATATAAGCACCCTAAGCCTAGTCCCCTACTTCCATTGCTATCTAGTTTATCTCTTCACTCCCGTTAGATCGTCATTGAGATTTTGGAGTAACTTTTGTTAAAACACTAAATTGTTTGTGATTGATGTTGTTGTACATGAGGTCACTAGACTCATGGCAATTATTCCATGCTTTGGCGAGATGTAACCATTTTTCACTCATTGTGTATACTAATATGATGTTTGTGAGTGATTTGATATATATAAATATACTAATGTTGATATGATTATATTGAAAAAATTTGATTGATGATTTTTATTGAAAATAATCTTGTAGGATTTAAAGTTTAACTTAAAAAGTTTGAATTGAGATTATAAACTTTGAAACTTGAATTGAGTTTGAATTCAGGTGATAGGCTTATGCTAAAACCTCAGAGAAGACCTTAGATGCTTGATTAAAATTATATCAATTGTATAGCCTCCTCCTTTGAATTTATATATAGAATAATTGTATATTGCCATAGTATATCTCATTCTGCATACATTGATATGATATAATACTTTATTTATATTTGATTATGGGAATGCGTCATAGGGATAGTATTTTAAATATCCATGATAGACTCTTCTAAGTTATTGATTATTTTTTCAATTTTATTACAATTGTATAGACTCTCACATTATTATTTTTTAAATATATATATTTTAATCTAATTTTTAATGTCATTAAGAATATTTCATAAAAGATTATATAATAACTGGTTTATTAATTAATATACATATTTATAGAAAAGTGTAATATTTATTTTATAAAATCAAATCTACTTTAATATTTATCTAGTTATAATATAAAATTATTAAAAGATTGCGCAATTTATATGTTCTAAATAATTTGACTCATCTTATTTTTTTCTATCATGATTGTTTGTCGATTAAGAAAAGTCATTTTATAACCATGGTAGGGTTTCTTTTAGATTTTAATAAAACTTTTTTTTTTAACATGGTTAACTCTTTTAAATTTAAGAAAATTCATTTATAATATGGTTATATTGTTATTGATTTATATTGTGCATAAAATGGATCCAAGTAATTAATACTATATATTTTAAGAGGATTTTATATTGTTTAAGAGTTAGTGTCATCATCATCAGCTAACTCTATGACTTGTTGGTCAGAACCCTTCATGAATAACCCTTTTTTAATGTCATCCTTTCAATAAAAGTACCATTATTATGAGCAAAAGAATATATAGCCAATTCCAAAAGACTAAGCTATTGAAAAAGAGAGTTCTTTGAATTTATAAACCACACTTCATTTGTGAGACTCTATTATTATGATGTTTTAGTTGTTAGTTAGTCTATGCATATAATGTCAACATTTCTCATGATTGTGTTTTAGAGCAAAGAAGTTGGAAATACGTGCGAAGGTGTGGGATTTTACAAGGTGGCCAATTTAAAGTCAAAACGACAGATCCATAATGCAAAGGGGTTGAGAGTAAATTGTATACTCCAAACGCAGAAGCTGAATGGGAATTACAACACGACTACTGGTTTGTGATGTGTTTCTTGTGTATATATTTACGATTTTTGTTTTATGTATTAATTATTTTAGCTTCTATTTGCAAAATAAGAAGGAAACCAGGCCAGTATGCCTACAATGTTAGTGTATTACCATAATAATTTTGATCCTTATAACGCAACCTCTACACCAATATACCAAACTGCTACTTTTAAAATAGTGAAAGCTTGATATGTACATTACGATCTCTTTAACAATATAATTTTGCGTTTAGAAACTCTAGTCCATGATATTCTTCTCAGGGGTTATTCATTTAATACCCTGAAATATTTTTCAAATATATTTAATATCTTAAAATATTTTGTAATTTATCTAATACTCTGAAGTATTTTTTTATATGTATCAAGTGCCTTAAAGTATTTTGTCATTTATCTAGCATCCTGAATTTTTTTTTAGATATATCTAACATACTAAAATATTTGTGGTACTATTTTAGGATATTGAGTGCTAAAAAATATTTTAGATTATTGGATACACCTTTCACTTAATAAACTTTTTAGAAGTTAACAAGAAGGTTAAAATTGCTCTTAATTAAAAATAATACTTTATGGAAAAACTTATTCTTGAAAAAATTAATATGTTAAGGGTAAAATTATACTAAAAATATTTAATATTGTTGGATGTACTTATCTAAAAAATTATTTTAGAGTGTTGAATTAACTACGATATATTTTGCTGCCGGAAGCACTAGAAATATACTTCATGGGTGTTGGATGAATCTTAACACTTATTCTCATATTTAAATTGTACTTTTCTTCTATATTTTTTCATGCAGCCTTCTTCAACGCATGTTGGTGAATATATGTATGCAAGAAGTGCAAATCCTACACGAGATACTTTGGAAAAGTATATGCCTAATTTGTTGTTATGATTTTGTCTATCTTTGTTTCTTCTATATTTCACCATTTTAAAAGTATATTACTTTTGGCATACTTTGAATCCTGAGGTTACTAGAGCAGATTGACAATGCAAAATATGCCTATTGCTTCAATAGTGGAATATCTGCTTATCTTAATCTGTTTTACTTTTGCTATTGATCAAAGCTGATGGATTGAGTCATACGAGTTAAAAGCATGGATTTGCCTTGTCTCTATTTTCCTCCACTATCTTTCCAATGCACACATCTCAATCATTCATCGATTTCTAAACGGTCCAGATTGAATACTTTATAAAATTATTATTAAAATGTAAATTTATGAAAAATAACTAAAAAAATTTTAAACAGCTTGTATTTGATATGAATATTTTAGAACTATATCTCCAAAAAAATAAGAAAAATATTTTTTAAAATATTAAATTTGGACCTTTCAAAATTCAATTCAAGAGTTGAGATGTGCAATGAAAAAATAGTTGAGATCGAGACAGATAAATGGAGAGAAGCTAATTTAATTCTTGACAGTAGAGGGACCTTATTAAAAATGATGGTAAGCTATAAGGACCCACTTATTAATTTTCCCTTTATAACACAACATTATAGTGGCTAATAAATAAACATGATAATTACAAAATAAAATCTCCCTAATTATGTGTAGTCAATGTTAATTAAATGTAATCAATCATGACAACAGTCAACCAACAAAAATTCTCATCATAACCAACTTTTGCACGTAGCTTTTTTCAGTCTCTGAAAAGTAAATTTTAAAGTAAATCTATTTACTTCAGATCTCATGTGCAACAGATAGTTAATTAAGTACATAAAATTTAAGTAAAAATAAAACAAATTTAATAAAATATGTACAATAGGGACTACTTGGGCATGTATCTTCCCATAATTTTCATTCGGAGACTATAAATTTGCTAAAATGATTGCTTTTTATTGTCATTTGCTTATATAGGGACAGTTTGATTTAGCTTTTCTCGAGAAATTCTTATAAAGAATAAGTGATTTAAAAGCTCTTATAGAGAAGAGTTTATAGAAAAAAAATGATTTTGAATAAAATGAATATTTGGATAGTTATTACTAGAATTACTTTTGTGATTGATAAATTACTAGAAAGGATATGAGGTGAAAAAATTAAAAAAAAAATCCTGCAACCGTACGCCTTCCCCCGACGACAGATCATCTTCTCTTCTTCACCGATAGTCGCACAGATCTAGGTTGTCGTTCACGCGACAGACCACCAGCCATGACGGCAAGCACATAAGAAGAAGATGTCAGCTGAAGTGGTGGGATCAAAAGTGGACCTATGTGACTCCCACAGCTTGGTATTCATCTGAGCCATGCAGGTTTGTCAAAATTAACATAATCTAATAATATTGAATATTTAAACTTAGCTATCATAATTTAATTAATCAATATAATTAATTACATACCGTCATCTCCTCAACCTCAGCTGATGAAGGAGTCTCGTCTTGAGGCATGTAGAGGTAAGACCACATCTCACCTATGTAGGCGTGACCCCCCGCTCCTATCAAAGCTTTTCCCCTGTAAATTAAATAGAAAAAGTAATTAGTTATAAATTATATACACAAAACAATATATAAATTATTTTAATGTACTTACTATTTCATGGTAGGTGACAACGAAGGTCCTGGACCCTGCCTATGCACTGTTTGCTGCCTAACGCTGCCAATATTTCTCTAGGACAGGGCCTAAAATAAAATATAATAATATTAATAAAAATTTAAAAATTTTATAATTAATACAATAATACTAATATCATATGTACCTAATGCTTAGGCGAGATCCTCAAGTAGATGTAGTGGGTTCAATTAGAGCTGGTAAAACGGGCTCAACCTGCGGGCTCAGCCCGTTTTACCTCAAAACGGGCCAGGGCAGCCCGCCCCCTTCTGGCTCGCCAGTGCTAGTGAGCTGGCCCATTTTTATTTTAAAATTATTAATATTATTATTTATTTTACTCAAATATTAATTTGAATACTTCTATTATCAAATACTAGTAAAGATGATTACTTATTTGTTGATGTGTGTTGACATATAATAATTGATTAATATTTTGTTAATGTTTATTTAGATTTATAGTTATAAAATTTGAGATTTTTTATAAAAAATATGAATTTTTAAGAGTATAATATTAACAATTTTTTTATTATGCTAATATAACATTACAAATTTTTTATTAGTATTTTAAAAGTATAAATTAATTTTTAAAAATATTAAAAAAAAAAGCGGCGAGCCGCGGGTTAGCCCATTTTTGGCGGGTCAGCCCTTCATTACCAGCTTTAGGTTCAATCTTGGTACGGGACTCCATCAGGTATATTTGCCAGAATCTCCTGCAAGGGCCTTGTCCTGTAACCGTTCTTCTCGTGCCACTTATTGTCCCTCTGATTCTTCCATATTGCCTTATCTTCTTGAAAGTATTCGCATTTAGCTCCTCTCCCACCATAAATTTACAGTGTAATTAAATAAATGACAAAAATTTTATATTCATTATATAGATTATATATAATCTATATATAGATTACATAGATTCAATATATAATATCTATATTAAATCTATCTAAAAATATATATTAATATAGGTTATATAGATTAATTAATTAATGAAATAATTAGCTATAGTTGGTAATTTGGGTTGGGCCCGCGGGCCTAACCCGCCAACCCGCCAAAAAATGGCGGGTTGGGTTGTAATATTTGCAACCCATTTTGGTGCGGGTCTTTTTGATCCGCACCCGCCAAGTCCGCACCCGTGGCTGGCTAACCCGCCGGGTTAGCGTGTTAGCCCATTTTTTTTGCTTTATTTTTCTATTATTTATATTGCACATTTGCACTTTACTAATTTGAGAGTCTTAGCCAAACAGGGGACATTACACTTAATTTATATTAACTTTATCTCATTGAGTCATTTCTTTATATATATTCATTTTATTTTATTATTATTTTATTTGTGATAGATTCATCTATAGATTGTGATAAAGTTGACTAAATAAATATTTTGACAACTTCAGACATGATTCAGAATCCAATTAATATTGACACATATGATTTTTTTTAAAAATAAAAATTGAAATATATATGTGAAAAAAAAACTGGCGGGTAGGCGGGCTAGCCCACCAACCCGCCATGGCGGGCACGGGTTGGTATAATACCAACCCGCCAAGAGTCCTGCCTCTAACCCAACCCGCGGCGGGCTAACCTGTATTCGGCGGGTTGGCCCGCTTTACCACCCCTATAATTAACTAATCATATAAATAATTAATTAATCTATATATTTAATTAATCAAATAATTAATTATTTTAAATAAAAAATATATCTTACCTTAATTATATCCTAGGCTGTATCCTTATCCCGTGCTTCGACTTTCTTCTAGTCCTTCGCGTGAATGGGTAGTAGGGTCCACTACTTACCAACTAGGCTCACGTACTTGCTGTATATCTTGCCCCTCCCCTAGTTGGTTGGCCCAAATCATTCAATAGCAGCACACATCTGTTGGTAATCATGGAGAGCTCTTTAACAGTGAACCTCATATTGGACATGTAGCCTTGGGAGTCTACAACATGTAATTTGAAAATTATTCACATATGAATTAAATATAAATAACTTTTTATATAAATAAAATATTTACCTTCGAACTCCACATCTAAGCCAGCCTGACGCCTTGGAGCATAAAGCAGCTTATTCTGGGCCCATTGATCCTCCTCCCCCTGCTGGCCTATTTATCATGATGAGGAGCTACATTTGCAATGAAGCCTAAATTCCCCTTCTTGCTGAGATCGTAGTCGTCGATGCTGATATCTGGCCTAGGACTAGTACTAATCGTAGAAGTATCGACCGTAGAAAAATGATCCTTTCTGGGTGTGTTAGGATCAATCGGCTCCTTCTCGGGTCGACAACTCATCTTGATGATATCAAACAACAATTGATATAAACAATATAAATAATATCAAATAATAATTTTAGAAATACAATAAATAAAATAATATAGAAAATAACTTCAAAAAAATTGAGTTAAATTTTTATTCTTACCTTGAAATGTAGAGTACTATGTAGATCTAGATCCGGATATGTTGTGTGCAGAGAATTTGACACAGCTTCGACCTCACAACTCATCAAAAGTGTGAAAATAGGGGCGGTACTATTTATATATAGGTTTGTATTTTCTAGGGATTTTTCCCAAAACCACTAGAAAATGCAACCCTGGGTGAACCTCCCATGCCACGTGTCTTGACCCCTCGTTAACCATGAACATTTCTAGTGGTTAAGGGGACAATCACTAGAAATGTCACAAGAAATTTCTAACGGTTGTCCCCTGAATCGCTAAAAATATCGATCACTGACCATGCTACATGTCAAAATGTCTAGAAATGTCTCATGCTAGAAATGTCCATGAATTTTCTAGCAGTTGACAGAACCGCTAGAAATTACATTGACCTTCTGCATTTTCTAACAGTGTTTTTAATAGTTGGTGCTGAGCGGCTAGAAATTTAGTCAAAGGGCTTAGAATTTCTAGTGGTTTGTCCTATAACTGCTACAAGTTTCGTGAGTTTTTAACGGTTCCCTAAACTACTAAAAACTAGCCGCTACTAAAACAACTTTTTTTTTCGCAGTGTTACTTGCTAATTAAAATTCAATATTAATTTTTGTTGTTATTCCTAAAATGATTTTATCCATTTGTTGGATTCTTATTTCTATAGGCAAGTGGGGCAGGATCTGTACTTAGCTTTAACACAACCTCAGCGGCAATCTCAGAGTACATTGCTGAAAATACCGAATACTCTAGTATGAATGTCAGTTTTGATAAGCATTTTTGGAAATATATATTATCAGATAAATTGTTATCATTAATATATATTTTCTTAC
The DNA here is from genome assembly GCA_037074615.1 of Leucaena leucocephala. Lineage (NCBI taxonomy): Eukaryota > Viridiplantae > Streptophyta > Magnoliopsida > Fabales > Fabaceae > Leucaena > Leucaena leucocephala. Next base: position 14,174,131 of record CM073537.1, read on the forward strand.
TTTGCAAGTTATCTTAGTTAACCAAAATGGTAAGGTGGTAGAGTGTGATAGATAATCTCATCATCAACAGCAAATTTAGCAGTTAGCTATGTTAGAATTCTGTATGTTTCCCTTCTAACCAAGCAATTTTTTTTAGTTGTTGGTCAGTAGTGGTTGGTCTAGTAGTATTTCTTTCTCTGAAGTTGTATTAACTAAAATACTCCACTCGATTCTTATTATTATAAGACCATATATTTGGATTAGCTTTTAAAAAAAAAAGTGATAAAAGTGATTTTACTAGAGAATAGATTTTGAGAAAGTAGAAAAAATTGGCTTTAGGAAAATCTATGGTTTTAGCCTTGAAACTATAGTTTTGGTATAGATAATTAATTATTACATTTTATAAGGTGTTTGGATGATTTTTCTCTAAACCATGGTTTTCTCGCCAAAATTATAGTTTTAAGAAGTATCCAAACACACTAAGTAACAACTTTGGTTAAGGTATTTGGTTTAAATTAGTTAATATTTTTAAATTTTCAAAATGACCTTCAAAGAAGTTAATTACTTGGAGGAGGTAGTTTAATTAGTTAGAAGATTGTATAGTTAGTTACAATATCAAAAGCAAGTATTTGAAGGGAATCAAATTAATGCTTTAGACAAGGGGTCTTAAAATTAGGATTAAAGGGAATAATAAATTGTTGGGAGAAAGACATATAAATACCACCAAAATATGGGAATTTCAAAATGATCCCCTGAAATGGCTTAATTCCTATAGGAAATATTCTAAAATTAATATTTTTTTTTTGTGGGTGAAATGATCACCTAATTGCTCTTAGTGAAATTAATTGAAATTGTTTTAGTTATTTTTATCACTTAATAAGTTAGAGTTATTACTTGTTAAGATGATGTTGTCATTAATATTCAGCAAAAAAATTCACTACAATTAGATTTCACTGTCTTAGTTGCGATTGATATCTAATAAGTTAAAGTTATTACTCATTAGTCTAATCTATGGTTATCATTACATTGTTTTTTAAATTAAAGGCATTTAGTTATTTTTGTAAAAAAGTTAATCCCAGAGCAATCCCTAGAGACTTAACAATATTATTTCAAAGTTCTAATTTGATTTGAGATTAACATATTTCAAGGATATTTTTCAGTCATTTTCTATTAAGAATAAACTTTTTGATAATTTGTTAGTAGTTGATAGACACATGTTGGAATTTGTGATTTTGTTTTTGTGCAAAATTCTAACCATTGTGAATTCTATTGATGTTTGTTAGGGAGTGTAAGTTCTACCATATGCTTACCCTGGTATACGTCCCATGCTAGCATATCTCAAGAAGAGCGTGATCCATAGTTTAATTGTAGATCTTGTGCGTATTTCTGTGGGCATTGAGAATGCGGATGATCTTATTAAGGATCTAGAAACAGCAATCTCAACTTACCCCACTAAGATGTCATTTTGGTATTGACTGATGAGGATGGTGATGATGATTTGGTTCTTGTACTATAAATATCATATTTGTTTGCATCTGGCTATCAACACTTACAATAATTAAGCGATTTCGAATAATGGTGGCTGGGCCTTTTAAAGCAAGGCATTTTTATTATGTGTTTGCATGTGTCTTTGCCTTCCTCTCTACCTTTTCACTTAATTTATTGCTTTTATTTTTATAATCATGTGCTTTTTTGAATTTATTGTTGGGATAATTATATAATATTACAATTTTAGGTAGGGTTAATATTCATTAAGTATCCTTAAATAATTTTTAGGTGCATCTAACATCCTCAAATATTATAGAGTGCAATTTTGCTCTTGATACCTTAAATATGGATCAATCTCGCCCCTAATTTAACACCCCACTGATGTCATTTTTGCAACCCACCGCCTCCTTGGTTGTCCTTTCTCTCTTTCATCCTCCTTCAACCAGTCAACTGTAGGCTAAATGGGCTGGGCTGAAAAAAATGTCAACCAAAGACCGCTATAGTGGATTGGTGGGCTAGCATCGAGTGATAAGCGGCTCAGTATCGCTTAAGCGAGATCTCGAGTTCAAGTCTTTGTGTATGTAGAAAATCCCCGTTAGGAGACTCATCCACCATAGCCAGGTGCGAGACGCAGGTCGGATCCGGATGTAGTCGGGTAAAACTCCAGTAAACTAAGTGGGCAAAAAAAAAAAAAATATGCCCTTGGAATAAAAGTCAACAACTCGAGCTCGCCACTTGAGGGAAAGTTGACGGGCTAAGCCTGCAAGCCTCTTATTGGTTCTAGAGACTATCCTCTCCTATTAGACTCGACCCTATTGGTAGGCATACATTATTTTAATTTTTTTTTCATAAAAACCAAGCGGTATCCCTTAACCAATAGTATAGAGACTAATTCTCATGAGGAATAGAGATTACCGAATTGAGTTTTGCCTCTTCCAATAATTCTTTTTTATGCACACGGTCTAATTCGAACTTAGGATATCATATTTAAAGGACTCAGCTATTTATTAGCTGTGCCAAGTATTGTTGGTTATTATCTTGATTTATTATGTGTTGTGCGGATGAACTAGTAACAAATATGCTAGCCCATTACTTTTGGGTTATGGTATTGCTAGCCCATTATTGACTTGTCTGGTATACTTTTCATCCGTGCCCTTTTTTTAAGGCCACCTCACTTGGACCTTTTAACCCATCCATCATTGGTTTTTAACCAGTTGGTCGGTTTTTTCTCAGTCTTCATTTAGTCCCGTTTTGTGTGTCTTCTGGACCGGACTAGGGACCAGTTCTTGATTGACCAATAGATCGGCCGGTTCGGCTTGATTTTCATAACCTTGCTTTTTAATGCACATGACTATGGATCTACATGGCACCAAGTAAACCCTCTCTTATCTGCCTTTTATGCATATTAATATTTGCTATAAAGAGCAATTATTTATTATTTCATGAAAAATCATATTAGTTTCTCCGATAATCTGCTTCTTATTGCTGTTGTTACCATGATAATAGAATGGAGAATATTTAGGTCAATTTACTTAGATAAATTACAATTAATTTTTCAATCAAATTGGGTTACAATTTTATTTATGATAAAATACAAGTGCTGAAATTTGATTGAAAAATTATTTGTAATTGGCATAAACAAATCAATATCCGCTACTAGAAAAACGGTCTTTTAGACCACCTCTTCTACACCGTACGTAGATGGAGTAAAAAATGTGACCGATAATATTTATGTAAATATAGACAACTATTTTACACCGAACATGCCTATGTTTGGTGTAAAAAGCACTTTCTACATTGACTTTCAAAGAACCCGATTTACCAAAGTAAGAAATAAATTAAAAATTAGTGAACAATTTGAATTTGAATTCTTTTTAACACCGGCATCCGGCTATATGTGAAACCGATGTAAATATCACCTTTTACATAGTGTCTTTACATGAACCAGTCTAGAACATTCTTGTTTCATTAGAACATTTCCCCTCCAGTCTTTTTGTCTTCCAACATATATATCTACTAAGTGATCAGTTTTTCTGTCTCTTAGAAATCTCAACGCATCATTTCACTCTGCCATTTCTTACTATAAATAATAACCGTTGTGTTTATCTCTACAAGCTAAAGTCTCAAATATCTCACTTCTCTTTCCTGGTTGCCCCATGGAGAAAAAATGGTAGCAATTGTACTCGAGCCTATCCTCCCATTAGCTCATACCTCCCCTGCCACCCTCTCCATCACTATCACCACCACCACTAATGCCTTACACTCCTACCATTGACCCAACCACTAATGACGATTTGCTGGAGGCCATTGTCTACCTCCAGGTTTCTGTCATTGAATTGGTGCAAGACCACATTGACATCGCTGATGATATGAACGATTTGAGATAGGCTTTCGGCCGTATATAGGCCAAGGTTGTCAAGACCATGAGGCATGTGGATAGGCTTCCTGGTTATGACGACTATAACCCTTCGCCACATGGCAGGAAACTGGCAAGTGTGACAACCTCTAACTCTGACGAGGAGGAAATTTAGTTTTTTTTTTTAAATTACTTTTTTAATTTTCTTGTTTAGGTTTAGGTTTATTTATGTTTTAGTTTTTTTAATCATATGTATTTTTGTGGCCTCTCGTCAGCCATATTAATATTTATAAAAAATATATTAAAATATAAATTATTACTTCCTCCAGCCCTTTTCATAAGCAACAACTATCTAAATCATGTAGATCAAAGTGTTGATTAAAATTAGTTAAATATAATAAATATGTCAGAAATATAATTTATTTTCTAAATATACTCTTATTTATGAAGATGCTAGGTGAGAGGAAGAATGAGTGGAAAAATGGACGAGAGAATGAGTGGGAGAAAGACATATAATTCATTAGAGTAAATATGGAAAAAGTGTATTAAATTTTTAGACAAACCCAAATTGTTGATTATATATAAGACTACCCCTATAAGAGAGAATGTTACTTATAAAAAGGATAGGAGGGAGTATTATTTTAGTTTTTTTTTAATTTCTTGATCTTAATTTAAATGCTATTAATCTGGCTATATAATACATATATGCTGGAAGGATAGCCATGTATCTCAAAAATTAGGATACATAATAATATGATCGGGTTAATATTATAAAAAAATAATATTAAGGGTAAAAGTAATATTGGTTGATTTTGTAACATCCTAAATCTTAAGTTCAGGATTTAAGTGAGTTAATAATAATAATAATAATTATTATATGAGTAGAAGAAATTAAATATATATAAATGATAAGGTTAGAAAGAGGAAATAAAATAGGAATGGGATCTTTAATTCTAATTTACTCTATGTGGGGCTGAGGTGTAATTTACTGCAAATACATTATTGGGAGAGAGAGAATAGAAAAAGTTCCGGCGTCTTCTTCCTCGCTCACACTCCGCCCTTGTTACTCTCTTAGGTAAGCTTATCAGATATTTTGGTAAGCCAAAATAACTTCTAATTATTATGCTTCTTTTACGAAAATTATTCTACTTATCTATATCTTTTTATTGGTGGTAGTTTTATGGACATTAGAAAAAAAATTTAGATCCAAGTTGAGAGTGAGTATTGAGTTTTAATAATAGAAGATTGTATGATTGTAAAACTAAATTAATAGTTAAATTTTATTATTTTAGTTTTGTCCATTGATTGACTTGAGAATTTAAAATTAATTTTATATTAAAACTACTTAGTATTTATGAGATTTCTAATTAAATAATTGATTTGGGTTTGTTAGAGGTATTATTGAATTTTTAATGATTTAGTTGTGATTATATTTTGTTTTGGAGAATTTTGAGGTTTAGGTTTGAATAAAGTTTGGGATTTTGATAATTTATAATAATGTGATGTTGGGAAATAGGTTTTAATGATTGATTTATATTACTATAAGTTGGAATTGATATTTAATTAATTTAGAGTATTGATTTGGGTTGTAATTAAAAAATAGATATTTTAGAGTTAGAATCATAGGGTGTAATTTGGGGGGTTTTGTTCAATTGATATTATTGGAGGACTATTGATGAATCTTTTGAGTTATTGGATATAGAATTTAGTATTAAATTGGTTCAATTGAAGTTATTGTAAATTTTAGGTTAATAATTTTGGAAATTTTATTAAAATGTACAATTGAGAGTGTATTAAGGATTCAATTAAGTGATTTAGGTGTTAGAAAAATAGAAAATGGTGTGGAAATAATTAATTATGAATTCTAGGAGGTTTGGGAATTTTTCTCAAAGGAAAGTATGGACTTTAACTATATATATTGATAAATAATCATTCAAATAATTATATATATTAACATGTTATATTATTATGTAGATTAATTATTAAACTATTAATTTGATATAGATATAATTTTATTGAGAAAACTTAATTGATGATTTTTATTGAAAATAATTTTATGGGACTTAAAGTTTAACTTGATAAGTTTGAATTGAGATTAGAAACTTATTATGTGGTGAGATTAGAATTTGAAGAAAGTTATTATCTTGAGAAAAACTCTATTATGATATTAATTGATGTTCTTGATTATCGAGCTATTGAGATTTTGATTAGTATGATTATCTTGAGAATTGTGTATATAGTGATTGGAGATTGGTGATAATGTAATTGTCTTTCTACCACGAGATATAGTCTCCATTGGAGCTCGATAGTTGGTTTTTGTGCCACTAATTTACCGAAGGACTTTCCCTCAACAGTTTATCGAAGGGCTGTAACACCCCCACCTGTTTAACGAAATAAATAAACCTATAGTCTGGTCTTATACTCTGTGAATTTTGGCCGATTCATAACATTTGACCGGTGAGTTTTTTGAGTGGCCAGTCATATAGTAGTTATCATTAGCCCATAGTTTCGATCGACATGTATAAGGCGGTTCAGTTAGTTTGATGTGAGGAATTAGGGTGATTTATCTATTTAATTATATTATGATGATGTGTTATTTTTTATCTATTGTACTTGTTAACTGTCCCACTTGACACCTCATGAGCACATATTAATATGTATGATGTAAAATATTATTAGTTACTGCGGTATTTGTCTCACCCTATGATTATTAATATTTTTAGGTGATAGTTCCCGTACGGATCCATAAGGGAAGGTGTCATAGGCTTAAGCTTGCTATAACTTCTGTACAATTTTTATTTTTTTTATGTGTTGAATTAATATATATAAATATATTGCCACATAGGACAATATTGCATACTCTGACTTGATTAGAGATCAGATTGTTTAGTTGACTTGTACTTTTGATGATTTGATTGATGATGTGTGTTGGTAGTAGGCCAATAGCCTTTAAGATTATGCATGTGACTTGATGATCCACTTTTTGAACTAATTGTTATATTAAGAGTATTATTCAGTATCTTGATTGTGAAATTTGGTTTATGTGATGATATTCCTGGGATCGAACCCCGGAGGCCTGTTTGAGATTATTGCGATATTATTGTGTTAATTAGGGGTATAAATTCTAATAACCATGTTAGCGAGATTGAATCATTTCTAATATGGTTTTACATGTGAAAACTTGATTGCATTCTAATGTCCATGTTGGACCGTTAAGCATTGGGTGATTCTTTTTCTAACATGAATTACTTATGTTGCTAAGTATGTTCTTGATTATTTATGATAGAGCTTTTAAAGTGTTTAGTTATTTCTTTTATATCATAATTGTTTGTTTGACAAGAAAGATTCTTTTATAACCATGGTGGCATTTTGATCATTTACCAAAGTTCTTTTTTACCCTAGCTAGTTTTGAAAATGTTAGTAAAATTCTTTTATACTAAATTAGCTTTTGGTTAACATTTTCCTTTTTCTACCATAATAGATGGTTAAGAATAATTTATGTAGTTAATTATTATATTAGAAGGAGATTTTTTACAAATTTGGAATAATTTGTATTTAATTAAATTTCTTACAAAAATTTGTAAGTGTTTACATTGATTGATACAGGAAATTCGGTTTGAAAAGTCTTTAATTTATAAACATAAAAAACACCGACCCTTAATTTTGTCTGGTGTAAACTTGTATATCTACTACGCTGATTTTTTAGGATATCCCGTGTAAACATTGTGCTCTAATTTATACTCATAATGTGTTTTTGTTGATAAATGATGAGTGAATTTTGTTGTTTTATATAGGGAGTGTGGGCTCTGTCATGTGCTTACCCTGGTATACATCCCATGCTAGCATACCTCAAGCTGAATGTGAATCAATAGGCTTTAACTGAAGATTTTGTGCGTATGTTTGTTGGCATTGAGCACGTTGATGATCTTGTTTAATTCTATGAAATAAATTCATCCAACACAAGTCAACAAATCAATCTCATAAAACTCAAATTGAAACATATATTAAACTATGAAAGTACTTCAACTACACAATCAAATTCAAATACATCACAATAGTTCAACTAAAGTAAAATCTAAACCCCAAGAAAATTTGTAAACTGAAAAACAAGAGAATATCAAAACACATATAACAAGGGTTCAAATACACAAATGGAACTAAAAAAACTCCCAAATGAAACCTTGAACTCAAACCATGCTTTCCTATCCTCAAGAGTGTGAACCCTATAGCCTCTCATGGAGTGAAGAACCACCATAGACAGCAGCACAGTTCGAACTTCCATGGAGAAGAAGGAGCTGGCCAGATGAATGGAGGAATGTGTGGAAGAAAATGGAAAGAGATGGATGGAAGTGAAGTAATGTGTCAAATGAGGCTAAGTTTTCGTGTTTTAGCAGCTGGAAAGTTGGGTTAGATGAGAAAAATGGGTTAAGGTTCGTATTTGGTTCAAATTGCTGTCAAAACGATGATGTGCAGAATTTCCATGTGCATCGCGGCGAACTGCACACTTCAGATCCAAAACGTTGCGTTTCACTAAGGTAACATTCTGAGATCTTGGGCCCTTCCTTGCTATTTCCTTTGATTCTTGGCTGAATTTTCTTTGGATACTAAACTGTTATTAACAAAATTTGATCAAATTTCTTTAAGTACGTGCCTATACTTAAAGCCAATTAAGCCAGCATCAAATCTATTCAAGAATCAATTATTGGGAGCAATCACAATAAATTGGACGAAAATGCCATTTTCAACACTAAATTCATGCAATCACTCCATGACACAAAGTAATCATAAAATATGCAATAAGGACCAAATAATAAGATAAAATGTCCCCAAAATAACATGGGAATACTATTGAACTAGACTGTGCGTATAGAATAAAATTTTGTTAGAAAAGGTAAAATTTATTTTGGCGATTTCTACACTTTAGAAGAATTAGTCTCTAAACTATTGGCCAGAGGATATCACATGGTTTCTACCAAAATAAAACATGGGAGTAATATATAAAAACGGGACTCATCATTGGGTTAATTATATAATCTTATAGCAATTTTCGGCACCCGCAGCAAAAATGTAAACTTTAAAACAATTAAAAATATCACCAAAAGTATTAGTGCACTTTGCTTAAACAGAATGATCTATAAATTAAACCGTTATTAAACAAAATATAATAATGACAAATGGAACTCCTTTTGTTAAAATTGAATACAATATCTATACATCAAACGCGATTAGTTTAGGATCTGTTTGTTCGCCCATAATGTGTTTTTTCTTTTTACATAATGACATGATTTTTATCCATATACACTACTAGAAAAAACACTTGTTACGACGCTATCTCACGGCAGTTAAAAGAAAAATAGCCGTAAAAAAAAGACGGTGATATATTCGTAAATAAATCATATTTTTAAAACTTTTTAACTGTGGTTTTATTTAAAACCCCCATTAAATTATCATTTTACGACGGTTCAACTAAAAATCGCTTTTAAAAATCAATTTTACTGCAATTTTAGTATAAAATGGCAGTGTAAAATTTTACGAAATTTTAAAATTCCTCGCTCTGAGTACAGTTTCAGTTTCACTTTTTCACAACTTTGTATGTTCTGTTACTCTGTCGAACGACGATAAACTTGCATGAACGTCATTTCCCTGTGTTTTCCTCCTATTTTTTGTGCCTATCTCCATCGATAAACTCATTCTCCTTCATCTTCATCGTCGTTCTACGTCGTCAGTGCCGTAAGTCACCATTTAATTTTGTTATTTGCTTATTTTTCTTACTGTTTCAGATGTTTATTGTTTATAAGCTGTAGTTCATCTTATGGGCTATCATCCTTGTATTGAAGACATGATCTTTGTAGTTTTGGTTTATTACATTGGTTTCAATTTGTTTGTGGTTTTGTGTTTCAAATTTTTTGAATCAATCAATTGTTATGTTGTTTAATTTGTTTGTTATAAACTATAATATATATTGTAGGCTATCTTACCTTACTAAAGATTTCATTTTTGTACTTTAGGTTTGTTAACTGGCTTATAAAAAATGTTGGTTCCTATTTATTTTCTATTTGATAGATTTGGTTACCATTTGAGATTGTTTACATTTAAAGGAATAATGGATCCTAATTGGATGAAAGCTAAGAGAACTACTAAGGAATATGAAGATGGGGTAGAAAGGTTTTTTGAATTTATTCAGAGGAATACTTTGAAGAAAAGGGATGGCTTGTTCTTATGTCCCTGTGTCAATTGTTTCAACTATAACATATTGTCTGTTCCTGATATAAGAGAGCATCTTATATGTGATGGGATAAATTTAAGATATACAATTTGGATTTGGCAAGATGTGATTGTGAGAACTCCTTTGAGTGAGGAAATTGTGAACGATAACTTTGGGGATATAATTTCGAACATGTTTCGTGATATTGGAGCCGAATCCTTTCCACAGTTCTATTCTATACGTGAAAGTTTTCTAAATGATAATGAGATGTCATTGTACTCGGGGAGTAAAGATGAGTACATAAAGTTAAAATTTGTGTTGCGATTGATGAATTTGAAATGGAGAAATGGTTAGACCGATTCTAGTTTGACGAACTTCCTCGAATTGTTGAGCGATGCCCTTCCTGTAAGCAATACACTACCATGATCAATGTACGAGGCAAAGAAAATATTGTGTCTGATGGGTTTGTCATATAAGAAGATACCTAACGATTGCATATTGTACATAAATGAGTATGAAGGACTGAATAAGTGCCTTAAATATGTCACTTCAAGATATAAAGTTAAGAAAGATAGTGATGATTGTGATGAGATTACCAAAGGCTCTCCTTCGAATATATTGTGGTATTTTCCAATAATACTACAGTTTAAGCATTTGTTTGCTAACGCCCTATATGCAAAGAAGTTGAGATGGCATTACGATGGGCAAATAAACGATGGACAATTTTGTCACTCAACTGATTCTCCTCAATAGAAAACAATAGATTAGAAATTTTCTCAATTTGGTTCTAAGCCCAGAAACCTTCAGCTTGGGCTATGTACGGATGTAATCAATCCGTATTGTAATCTCAATAGCACAAATAGTGCTTGGCCAGTTCTCCTTGTGATTTATAACTTGCCTCCCTCATTGTGCATGAAATGAAAGTACATTTGATGTCTTTGATGATCTCTGGGCCAAAATAGTTGGGAAACGATATAGATGTGGAATTGACACGTTTGATTGATGATTTGAAGAAACTGTGGGAGGAAGGTGTTGATGTCCTTAATGCATACAAACAAGAGACCTTTAAACTCTGAGCAACGATCTTTACCACGATAAATGACTTCCTAACGTATGAAAATTTGTCAAGCTATAATGTTAAGGGGCATAAAGCATGTCCCATATGTAAAGAAGACACTAACTACATGCAATTCAAGCATAGAAAGAAGACATACTACCTTTCCCATAGAAGATTTTTTAGTCGACACCACTCTTACTATAAGTTGAAGAAGCCATTTAATGGCTTACATGAAGGGAATATATGGAAAAAGAGATCAATCTTCTTTGATCTTCCACATAGGCAGAGTCTTAAAGTGAGACAAAGTCTAGTTGTCATGCATGTGAAGAAAAACATATGTGAGAGCATTGTTGGCACGCTCCTGCATATTAGTGGAAAGAGTAAGGATGGGGTCATGCAAGACGAGACTTAGCTGAAATAGGAATAAGAGCACTTCTACATCCATAACAAAAAGAGGGTAGTAAGAGAGTTTATTTGAACATAGCGGCACACAGATTATCCAAATATGAAAAAACAAGACTATGTGAGTGTTTTCATGGTATTAAGGTGCCACAAGGGTATTCATCGAATTTTAGAAAGTTTGTATCAATGCAAGATTGGAAGATAACGGGTATGAAGTCCTATGATTGCCATATGTTGATACAATAATTACTACCAGTGGCTATTCGAGACATTATGAAAGATGATGTGAGGAACACTATTACTAGACCTTGTATGTTCTTCAATGCTATTTACAATAAAGTGATTGATCCTGCTGAGTTGGATGAATTGGAGAACGAATGTTATGTTATTCTTTCCTAGTTAGAGATGCACTTCCCTCCAATATTTTTTGACATCATGGTCTATTGGATTGCTCGCCTGGTACGTGAGATTAGACTTTATGGCTTGTGTGTTTGAGGTGGATGTATCTGTTTAAGAGATACCTAAAAATCCTTAAAGGGTATTCTAAAAATCCTTATTGACTTGAGGCATCAAGTGTTGAGAGGTATATAGCTAAGGAGGCAATTGAGTTTTGTAACTCATATCTTGATGGGGTAAAGGAAGTTGTACTTCCTCAATCTCGGCATTACCAGGGGAAAAAACAGGGGAACTCGTGGTGCCAAAGTGAAGTGCATGTCTTGTGAATTGGTGATGCAAGCGCATATTTACATTTTGAATAATAAAGATGAAGTTCTGCTATACTTAGATGTTCACAAGAATATGCTCAGGAACATAACCCAAGAAAGAGGGATATGCAACTAGCTAATGAGCACAACATGTTTTTTGCAGAATGGTTCAAGCAAGAAGTGTTAAAGGATAACAACCTTATGAGATAATACAAATACTAGCTACCTTGTTTTGAGGTTACATGTTGGGAAGGATATGACATAAATGTCTACTCTTTTTATACAAAAGTCCAAAATGATAAAAGTACAATGCAAAACAGTGGGGTTATGGTTGTAGTTGAAGCAACACATTCTGCTAGTTCAAAAGATAAAAGGTAAACATTGGCGTTCATGCCATATTATGGAGTGATTAAAGAGATATGAGAGGTTAGTTATTCTAGGTTTAAAGTGCGAGTCTTTAAATGTAAGTAGGTTAATAGTAATGATGTATAAGTATATGAGAAATTTGGATTTGTTTCAGTCGATCTTTAGAGAGTTAGATACCTAGATGAGTCATTCATCTTAGCAAGTCAAGCAATTCAAGTGTTTTATGTCACTGATCCAGCAAATAAGAATCTTTCCATTGTGCTCCAAGGTAAAAGGCAAGCGATTGGTGACGACAGTGACTTAGGGTTCAACCTCAACGAAACCCCACATTTCACAACTACTCGACCTATAACAACAACAGAGTTTGATTTGGAAGATGATGAATATACTGTTAGGGATGATCATTGTGAAGAAATTTGGGTGGATACAAACTAGTAGGAAATTAGTTTATTTTGTTGTAATAAATGTCCCTTTAATTACCTAATTCATTGCATGATTAATATTTTTAGTTCTTATATATACTTATTATTTTGTAAACGTGATGAAGTGCATTTTCGATTAATATTGTTTCTTGGAATTATCTTTTAACTTGTTTAGGATTCATCTTCAATAATTTCCTTCTTGTATATATAATGTATAGATATATAGGTTCATTGAAAGTTTACTAATTTGGATGATTTTATGACCATTTGGATTTTAGGATTGCTGATTTCATACTTTGATGCATGTAATTAATTGGTCTGTCTTGATTATACTAAATGCAGAGAGTGGTATAAAATAATAAATAAAAGAAATGATTAAAAAAAAGCTTTCCATGACAGTTTTACAAAAACACTGCCGTGTAAAGCTTAAGAAATAAAAAAAAAAATTACTCTTAACGGCCGTAGGAAAATTATACATTAATAGCGGTTAATAATATAACAACCATTAGTGTATTACACTTTAATGGAAATTTTAATATTAAACTGCCGTTGTAAGTCTAACATTTGACAACAGTTTTAAAACTGCGGTCAAATGTTAGACTTATAATGGCGATAGAATTCACACCGCTCGTGAAATCGCTGTAAAATGTCACTTTTAACTGTCATTAAAAGCCTATTTTCTAATAGTGACATTGCCCATATTTGAATATCAAAAGTAATACTTCCATTATAGCATAATATCATATGTTTATAAGGCTACATTTAGCCATAAATCCACATAATTCATGTCTTTATATATAAAGGCATCAAAATATAAGCTTACAACTATGTCATACATCACATAGTAGTTTTTGTAAATTTTTAGATTTTGCCTGCAAAATATGTCTTCATAAAAATCATATATTCCAAAACATCATAAAGGAGCAATAATACCTTTATCTACTTGGCTACCTACTACTCTTCTCCTTCGAGGAATTTGCTCCTAGAAATTTGAGAACTTGGGCAGTGATATATATATTGGGGAAAATCTCTGTAGGACAAACCACTCAAACAATAAAGTATGCTAGATTGTAAAAACTTAGCCATGACTTTCACATACGAGTGCATATATTTAAGTAAGATTAATATTTATGGAAATGGCATACTTTCAAGTATAAAAACATACAAGTAACAATCAACATACTTGTCATAATGACAAGCCATATCACTATTTCAAACAAAATTTAAAGTTAGAAAGATAATGTACTACCTTGCATCTTTGACTCAAAACTATTGAAAATTTGCTTCTACAACCCTAAAATTAAAGACGTATCTCTAAAAAAACAATATAAATCTTAAATGATCAACCTTTGGCCCTACAACCCCATAAAAACCCCTTTCTTTGGTCTCTTTTAGGGTAAAGGTAATTTTCTCTTAAAGTTTGAATCCTGGTCGTAGTTCATTCATATTTCTAAGCTTTGTCTTTGTCTCTACATGTTCTTGAGACATACAAGTTTCAACCTTTTTTTAGCTTGAACACAAAGGAGTGTTAAAAACTTCAACTTGCAATTTTGTTCTCAAAATTCCTGCCTTTGCACATTGGGTCTCTTACCATGCCTTTTTTATTTCTTAGCAAAATCCTAACCTCTTGAAATCTCATTTTGAGGAAGTTTTAGTAGCATTTCCCTTTAGGAAAATGGCCTTTTTGAGACCTAAAAAACATCTCAAAACCAACTAAAATCACCAAGATTTGATTTAAGAGCCTTAACTTTGCTCCCAGCCTTTCTTTTTCTCTCAACATATTACTGCTTCCTCTTCAAATAGCCAGTAAGACATGATTCTTAACCTCAAATGGAGATGATAATGTGTACTATCTCAGGTTTTAGGCTAAGCTCAACAATAATCTTGAATTAAGTAGGCTACTAAGCCTTGCCTTATTGAGTGTGTGTTTGGATTGGACACAAAACTATAAATTTAGATAAAATAATCCAAACACCCCATATTTTCCACGATCAATTTTCACGAAAACCAATAAATTATCTAAACACTATTTTTTTTTCACAATCAATTTTTCACCAAAACCGATGAACTATCCAAACACTAATTTTTATTCATAATCTTTTTTTTTTTACCAAAACCATGGCTTTGGTATAAGTTAGGGGAACAACTTCTAACTGATGTGTTTAGATTAGCTTTCGGATAGATTTTTTAGGGAAGAATAGATTTTGTGAAAATTTTTCTTTTTATTAGTGTGTTTGGATTAGCTTTTGGAGAATAGATTTTACAAAAAAAATTGATTGTTAGAAGTAGTTCCCCTAGCTTTTCCAAAACCATGGTTTTGGGTAAAAATTAATTGTAAAAAAATTAGTGTTTGGATAGTTTATTGGTTATGGTAAAAAATTGATTGTGAGAAAAATTAGTGTTTGGATAGTTGATTGGTTTTCATGAAAAATTGATTGTGGAAAATGTGAGGTTTTTGGATTATTTGATCCAAAATCATGGTATTTGATTAAAAATAATTTTTTCACAAAAAATATATTCTACTCAAAATCTATGCTACCCATAATCTATTTTCCATAATATATTATACCCAAAATGTAGCCTATCTGAGACCAAATTGTAATGATTAAAAGGTAAGGGTATGTAAGTGTAAATGTCATGAAATTACATAATAATACCCGAAATTAAAAGGTGATTTAGAGAATATCTTAAGCTGAAAAGGGATTATAAATCTTTTTTATGACCCTCAAGAGATACTAAAGAGGATTATGTGAAAAAGTCATGTTGAGGTCAAAAGTGCAGTTTCTGAAAGTTCTAGATCTTTAGGTGCAATTTCTAAAAAATATAAAAAATTTAGGAAAAAATCTGAAAAATAGTAAAATTGTTCCTAAATGGTATTTAAGGCCTGTTTGAGGTATTAAAGTAGAAAATAGCTCTACAAAAATATTATAAATATTATTTGATCAAAAATTTAATTGCGCCTAAAAATTAATATAGTTCAGGCCGAGTAAGGCCCAATGATGGCATGCACTGGGAAGAAAGAGGAAGAGGAATTACCATAATTAAATTTTTTCCTCTCAAAACTTCTTAACATGTTAACTCCCTTCTACTTATTTTTTTGTGCAAACTCCTTTATCCTAACACACTAACAGCACTATTTGAAAATTGTTTTGTGTCTCAATTTGCATAACGTGTTAATGAGTTTAATATGTGGCAAGTAGCGCTGGTCAGTGGAGGCAGTTTATTTTCTGCATAAGGACAATTAATTCATCTTACAAAAAAAAAAACTTAACTCCAGAAAGTTCATAAGGACTTCATAGGAATTAAATCGATTATCATATTTTAGTTGAACTTAGATGTCTCTCTCTCTCTCTAAAATAATAATGTATTTATGTGACACAGTTATTTTTCTAGTTAAAAGAAAAATCTCACTAGTAGTTTTAAAATATTATATGAAACTTTTATAACCAAAAAATATGTATGAAAATTTTATGAATTATATTAAAAAAGAAACTTGTGATACACATGATATGTGAAAATAATGTATTCTAATATTTATTTAAAAAATATTATTAAAAAAAATAATAAGACAGTGAAGCTGGGAGTGGAATTAAAAATGATTGGATTTGAATAAGGAATAAAGGTAACACCAATATCCTCATGAGGTTGAGTGGATCATCAGTTGTTGATCTTTCAGCATCATGGGGCATATTTGGATATGCTTCATTCACTTCTTTTTCACATCATACATCATTTCAAATGAAAACTAAATTTTGTATACTCTTGGTGCAGAGGATAAGTATGATTATTTACATTATATTGAACTAGACATACTTATTTTATATATGTGTGTGGAAATGTATTACTAACTTTATTAGTGACTAATAATGACTAATAAGGTTTTGTCATTATTGATAATGAGATTCGAACCTTCCCCTTTACAAGAAATGTATGAGTTGTGTCCACACTAAGTCGGCCAAATTTTGTCTTTGATTTTAAATGTAATAATTAGTAAAAAGATTTATTTTAGTTCTAAATTCTATTTTAACCTCCTAAATCTATAATGTTTTTTGAATTTTTCTTATTGATTGCACCTAATAAGTGTATTTTTTATTAAGAGAGTAATATCCAATATAAATGATTAAAAGTAGTACTTTAAAAAAACTAACATCCGTTACTAAATTAATTTTTTTAATCTCTATAAATTAATTATCTAGTTTCTATATTTAAAATCGGAGGATTATCAATTTGAATGTAATTTACCAAATTGATTTGTAATTTCTTAAATATTCATGTTGGACAAGGTTTAAGGAAAGTTCAGAAAAATTGTTCTTGTTGCATGCGTTCTATCAAAACATGCCACATACTCCCTCTGTCTCTATTATTATTAGGAACTTCTCAGAAGGAATGAGTAGTCCTTATTACAAGCTACTAAGCGGGGGAATTAATTATATTTTTTGTGCATATTTAAAGTTTGATACAATTTTTTTTTCACTTGTCAATTTGTAATACATAATTTTAAATATAGATAAATTTATTTTTTTTCATTTTCAAATAAATTTAATAACTTAACCACCTATTTTTTAATTTTAATAAAGTCGTTAGATTTAGATATGCCTGGATATAAAGAATGATTGATGATGATATATATGATTTAAACTTATGATCATTGAATATAATTGTTTTCAAATTAAATATTCGGTTGAATTAATATATAAATCTGGTAATTCAATAAGTTTTATTTAAAAGCAAATAAAATAACTTGAAAAATGGTTAATAGAAAAAATAAAAGTCATCATTTTATGCGAATGAAGAAAGATTGTTTTATGCCCATCGTGATCTAGTCATCCTTAATTATCAATGGGCATGACATGACCCAAAAATATGTAACTTCATGTGAAACTTATATTTTGCTTTTTATATTTGTAATTTTTTTAATATTTCATATATATACTATCTCCATCCTAAAATGTAAGTCGGGTTTAAGTAACTCCACATATGAACCAAGTGAGTTAAATGTGAATAAAGTAAATGATTTTTGTCATAAAAATACATTATTTTATAATATTATCCTTAATAAATTTAAGATAATATTAATTATAATGGAGTACCCCTCTTAATTCTTGAGACGATATTTCCCAAATATCATATTTAATTCTACCAAAAGGGTAAATTGGGGAGAATATTAAATACTCTAAATACTCCTTCGTTCTCATTTACTTATCCTCATGAAAAGACACACGAACTAAGACAAAAAAAATGTAAAATCTATGTAGTGTCAAGTATGTGCTATGTGAGATTTTTTTTTTCCTTTTCATTCTCCCCCACCTAATGACACACTATTTTAAATATTAACTACCTTCATTTAATGCCTACAGCTAACATGGGTATTATTGAAACTATTTACTTGATCTTATTTATAAGGTAAAGAAAAATAATTTTTTTCATCCTAATTGTAAGACATATATCATCAAATTTTTCTTATTAGTTTCCCCATTTACCCTCTATTAAATGTTTGTATGTGTTATTAAATTAAAATAGGCATAAAGTATGTATATATACAGTAAAATTGAAAAATCATTAAAATTTTAAATAGAGTTCTCGAGTTTTAAGATTTTTAAAATTTCAATGAGACATATTAGAAATGACTTATAAATAATATCAGAAGAATATATACTAATTATGCCTTTAAATTTGGAATATAACATGTATCTAGGGAAAAAAAATGAAAATTCAAATTAGAAGTAGTAAATAGGGATGTATATATGAAATATGACTTTTATTTTAGAATAAGAGGGAAAAAAATTAGAAAAAAAAACTTATATTTTAAGTCAGATGGAATAATTTATAAAATATATGACATTAAATAAGAGGCTCATTTATTATTACAAAAAATTTGAGAAGACTTAATTAAACTTTATGGATATATAATAGAACAGTTCGATCCTATATGCATTATTGGTGGATCATTCAAACCAAACTCTTTAGTGCAAGTTTATATCAAATCACTATTAAGGAAAGAAAATGTCGGCTGAAGCACATTATTTTTTCACATGGAATATTCTCATTGCAATCAAATCAAAGTATTAGAAAACAAAATATAATTTCAATTCTGAAGACAAATATTTGATCCAAAATGAAAAAGAAAAAAACAAGTGGAGGACCACAAGGGCACAATGACTGGATCACCTCGGACTTGCAACAAAACAATGTTATTATCATCATGATTCATGAGATAAAATAAACACACCAATAATTCAAATAAATAAATTAAAAAATAGTCTGACCAATATGTCGATCACAATCTATTTCTTCTCTCTCAATCATTTTTTTTGTTTTTTTTATCACTACTACCAACCCCATTTGCACATTTTGCATAACGCAGTCTTCTTTTAAAATTTATTTTATTATTATCCTGCCATTATGGGGTAGGCTTATTTGCGTGTAACTTATGAGAAGCAAACTGTAATACTGAGATTATGACTGGAAATTTAAAAATTCACAACATCTTGGAAACAAACTAACATTTCTTAGGATCCTATTAATAGACATGATGCTATAATAATTTATAATATCCCCAAAAAGAAAGGTAAAAGGTAGAGAGGGAGATAAATATATGGGCAAATCACATCTCATAGTACTTTTAATTATTTAAAAGCCTAATAGCTTTTCTGCTCCTTTTTAATCAACAAAGGTCATTTGGTTAGTATAAATAAAAATAAGTTAGAACTCCACTTGGGTCCAGTGGAGGAGTCCACTTCTTTTTAGGTAATGTTTGGTAGGATTGAGTTATTTTTTAAATAAACGTCAAATATTTAGATATATTTATTTAACGGTGAACATAATAATCGTTAAATAAGTCCTTATTCAATCCTTGCATTAAAGTACTTGATATTTTTTTGTTTAATGGATATGTATGAAGCATCAAAATAAGCTTTGATTCTATAGTAGCGGAGAAGAGAATCTTATTGAAAGATGATTTTTAGGTTAAAAATTTGTTTGGTTTGAAGGGGGGGGGGAATCATGGATGTTTTTTCCTTTTTGCATTGGAAAATTGGTGTGAAATAATCAAGAAAAGAAGAAAGGGTCAAATTGGCTAAATTACATGAATGTCCATTATTAAAACACCTAAGTCAAGTCTTCAAATTTATGGGCATCATTTCATTATCAAATCTAAGGCTAATATTTTCAAGACAATTAACGTTTAAATATTTAAAAAATAATACTCATTTTTAAAAATTTTCAAGTTAGGAAACTTTAGATTAAGAATAGAGAATATATTCAAAATATATTTGTATAACTTATATGATAAAATTGGTAATATATCTTTTGTTCTTGATAGGAGCTAGGGAGCACATCCCCTTTATCAATTCTTTGGTGTGTGTGTGTGTATTATATTATATAGTAATATGTAACAAATATAACAAGATAAGAATTATTTCTCTGTCCTTTCTTGAAATTTCTTTCATACACACCAAATATGGCCTTAACTACGTACAAACAAGGGTAATATTAGGAATACAAAAAATCACATTGGGATATTATTAAACTTGACAATTAATACTTCCTCTATTTCTTACTATAAAAATTAATTGACTTTTTTTGTATAGATTAAAAAAATTAAATAAATTAATTAATTATGACTAAATTTAACCCCTTAAGATGAATTTATAGTATATAATTCTTAATCTACCTAAATTAGTCAATTGACGTTTATATTACCCCTCTAGTTTTAAATATAAGAGTTAGATAGAGAGTCTACTTTGATCCTAAATAATCCACTTTGTCTTCTAAAATTATAATTTCTCCAAAAGTAGCCTTATATGATTGTACATATTAAAGATTTTTTTATAAAAGGTAATTCAAATACACATGATTAAAGGGAGTGTTCTAGAGAAACTAACACACAAAGATTATAAATAACTAAGTTAACTAATTTTTTTAATCTATCTAAATTAGTTAAGTAAATCTTATATTAAGGACAGAAAGTAATAGTTATAATTAACTAATTTATTTAATTTTTTTAAGTAATAGTTATAATTAACTAATTTATTTAATTTTTTTAATATATCTAAAAAAGTCAACTAATTCTTAAATTAAGGAACATGATACTTTATTTAATCAGATAGTAAATAGTTGTATAAAAAATTAGTAAGACCACATTGTATTATAAATTATACTCGTCACTTTTTTCACTATGTGTAAACAATATTTATTATAAATTAAAATGCTAATTAGTGTATTGCTTCCGCGTTTTCTAAATCGTTGGATATTGTAATCAAATTGTGTAATATCTTCTAGATAGTGTGGTTTGTGTGATCCTACAAGTATGGGACTTCCTCACATGAGAAATCACTCAAATAATCCACAAATATGGGGCCTATTGACTTGACATATAACTATTATAAATAAAAAAATATTTTAAAAAATTAATATAATGTAATATAGCACAAAACTTAAGGCAGTGTATATCCGCAAAGGGTCTTGCCATTGAGAGCCTTCTTCATTAATTCTCCATTTACTCAAAATGATGTAGTTTTAGTTCTGAACATATATAAGTAACGAATCTTCATTAAGTAGGCTCAAATTTTTTAATATAAAACTATCAAAATCATGTTAAGAATTAAAATTATGTAGTTTTGATTACATGGATGGTCAATAGAGAGGCCACTCACCGGCGAATAACCATCAAATCCTCCTACTATTCATAAGCTATCTTGCAAAGAAATTATATATTAATTGATCATGCTTTATATTTTATATTAATAGTACAAACTGTTCTTGCCTTTCTTTTTTCTAAATTACAAAGGTATGTGCTAACTATCAGAGGTTATAAGCAGATAAAATCCGCGACTTCCAATTTATTGATGAGCTAATTCAATGTTGCTAGACTAAAAGGCTTTTGGCAAATAGTACAAACTATTCATATCACATTAAACTCAATCAATTTGCATATATATAAGCGTGTTCGATTCCTAGAAAGTACCACTTTGTTGTGATTTCAGTCACGGTACTTGGGGAGGCATCTTAGCTCCTGGGTGCCTAGGTTTACGCCTGAAGGTAATAAGCGGCTCGCCTGCCGACATTGATATGGCTTAAGAGGAAGGGAGATTTTACCCTGCCCTTGGATCGTGAATGAGTTTAACCCATTTCTAAAAATTCTTGTACCAAAAAAAAAAATTTGCATATATATAAATATATATAGACACACACACTTGTAACTATTTGATATTAATTAATCAAAATATAATGCAACACTCAATCCATTGATATAATTAATTAACACACTAATCCACAATATTCACAATTAATTATATTAAATTTGCAACAAAAACTTAATATGCTTCACTAAGTGAATTCTTGCATTTTTTTTAATTATAGCCACTTCTCCACATGATGGGAACCCAACAGAAGCACTTTTATTGACAATTGTACGCTAAGCCAATTAAGCACATCTTCTATTTTTGTCATCTTTTGTGGGTTTTTCAACACCGTTTGCTTCCACTTTCACATATTACTTTTATTATATTAATAATGATATAATAATATATTGATGTAAGTGCTATATATTGCCAAGTGACAAAATATTGAGGAAACTGTCAACAAGGCCAACATGGTGGATCCATTTGGAGGAGAAAAATGCTTGCATGTTGTATAAATGATAAGATTTTTGTAGTATTTTATATAGATGATCCAGAAACTAGGGTTTCTCTTTTATATAGATTATTAATAAAAGAGAACAAGTTTTGGAAGACAAAATAATAAAGAAAAGAGCATTCACTTGTTAATGCATGTCTTTTTACATCTTTGTAGTATTCTATATATAGATCACCTAGAGGCTAGGCTTTTTCCTTTTATAGATTAATATAAAAAAGAGAACAGGTTTTGGGGAACAATCTGGGGATTGTGATATGAATGCAATTTGTTTTTTTTTTTAAATAAAGCATTCACACTTGCTAATGCATATCTTTTTCTTTCCTTTTATTTTTTTTTTTAAATTTTTGGATAATATCAACTTGTTTGTCAAAAATCACTTTGAGTTCTAACTAACAATTTGAATCTATCTTGGCCGAACCATATAAGGATAAGCTCTCCCATTGTTAATTTCAGCAATTTTTTATATAAAAGACTTGAAGTTGAGACTGTTTAATGAAAATAAGTGCTAAACAACTTGAACCAACTATTGCTAATTTGATAATGCAGGTCTTTGTATTATTTGGAATTGAAGAAATATAGACAACCATTCCGACTTCTTAGGGTTGGCTGGCTTCAATTATTATGATAAGAAACGTTGAAAAGTTATCCTCTTAGACCTAAACGTAGATCTAATTAGAGTAAATTTTATTAAATATAATATCCTAATTTATTTTATCTCTTATATTTATATATTTTTAAACTAATTTATCAATTCATAAATTAATATATAATTTAATATTATATAAAGGTATTTTAAAAAAATTATATTACATTTTATTTTAATTAATTTAATTTTATTAACTCTCACAAATTAATTAAATAATTTTTATATTAAAAATCGAAAGAAGTATTGGGTTTTGACGGATTTAAATCTAGATAGATTACTGTGTATGTGTGTGTAAAACTCTCGTAAAGATACTTTTCTCCGTACATAATACTTAGTGCCTGTTTGTCACCTCGGTTTGAGAATCAATTATGGAGCAAAACCTCGGTTTGGAAAATTTTCACACAAACAGCAATTTTTGTTGAGAATTGATTTTGGACAAAACCTCGGTTTGAAACCTAGGTTTTGAATAAGCTACTGAAAATAGCTTTTTCTTTGAAACCTAGGTTTTGGATTATCCAATTACTATTATACCCTTACTTTTTTTACATCATCTCTCCTCTCTATTATCTCTCCTCTCTCTTCTCTCCTCCCTATTATCTCTTCTCTCTCTTCTCTTATCTCTCTTTTTCTCTCTCTCCTCTCCTCTCTTATCTCTCTTTTTCTCTCTCCTCTCTCCTCTCTACACTCTCTTCTCTCTCCTCTTTCTTCTCTATCATCTTTCATCTCTCTTACTTTTAATCATATCATACCCTTTTTAGTAATTTACCAATATAAAAAGTGATTCTACTACTAATCATCCAAACATCTTTATTCCCAAAATCTATTCTTCCCAAAATCTATTATAACTAAAATCTATTCTCCAAAATCTATTCTTCCCATAATCTATTATCCAAAAGCTAATCCAAACACACCCTTATATGCATTAGTCAATATAAGTATTGTGCATCGATTCTTTTTTAATCAGATGTAAGATCATAAGTATTTTTTTTATATATATACAAAAAATTAGGTGAGTTATTTAAGGTCATAAGTTAATTTATTAATATTTATAGGTTCACATAATTTTTAATTAGATTCTTTTATTTTTATTGGATCTTTAAAATTTCCTCAGTTATATATGCATTAGGCAATATGCTCATAATCTATTAATTAGAGTTGATGCATATGGTGATTAAGCCATATGTAAATTTTCACAAAATAAAACATAAAAAAAATTAAAATAAAATGATGGAACAAAATTTATTTATCATAAAAAAAAAAAAGAATTATTATGCTCATTACT
This sequence comes from Leucaena leucocephala, assembly GCA_037074615.1. Lineage (NCBI taxonomy): Eukaryota > Viridiplantae > Streptophyta > Magnoliopsida > Fabales > Fabaceae > Leucaena > Leucaena leucocephala. The sequence goes on from CM073537.1 coordinate 14,198,674, forward strand.
ATCTCCCTTCATCTATGTTGATTGGGATTTTATTTAAATACATGTGACAATATTAATTCAAGTGTATATTAAGCAAGAGTCAAGTCATTATTTACTAACGGGATTTCTCTTATAAATTATGAATATAGAGACAAATAATTTCAATAAAAAAAAACTATAAAGATCCAATAAAATGGGAGAAAATTACAAGATCTAGTTAAAAATTGGGTGAAATTATAGAGACTTGTATTTTAATTTTCTCATATCTTAATTAAGTGAAAAAAATGAGGAGCCATTTTTTATAAATTAAAAAGACAAATATTATTAAGAGTAAACGGACAGAAATGTAAATTAGAAAAGGAATCTAAAATAGTAGTATTAATAGAAACTACAATAAAAGCCTTCAGCATATTAAGAATATCTTACAGACCGTTCCTTTCTTGAGAGAGAGAGTCAAGTGATGAAAGAGCAATAAAGGGCTTTTTGATGCAGATAACATTGTTGAGCATGTTCGATTCTGACATCTGAAGCTCCAACGGAAAATCCAACTCAAACATCACTGCTATGAAATAAACTTTCTAAACTTTATTTTTAAATTAATTTTTGTGAAAATAGTATAAAAAAATAAGCGGTGATATTTTTATAAATAAGAGTAAAATATTTACACCTGATATACAGATAACCGGTATAAAAGAAATGAGCGGTGATATTTTTATAAATAAAGATAAAATATTTATACCTGATGTACACATGACCGATGTAAAAGAAATAAGTAATGATATTTTTATAAATAAGGGTAAAATATTTACACCTAATGTATATATCACCGGTGTAAAAAAAATAAGAGGTGATATTTTTGTAAATAATGATAAAATATTTACACCTGATGTATACATAACCGGTGTAAAAGAAATGAGCGGTATCATTTTTGTAAATAAGAAGACCTAGATATGCGATGACCCATACATGTGCTCTTCATTCTCTATTGTTGAAATCTGTTGTTCTCGCCTTTAAAGCTCACCAAAGAAGAAGACTCATATCTACGATAGTGAGTGCCTTTTTTTTGTTTCTTTCTTTCTGGATTTTGTTTAAATATATTTCTGTTCACTTTTGACTAGGCAAGTCAGAGGGATTGTGACGACGTTTCTATGATGTCTTCAATTAGGTGACGACATTTGTAGATTTTTGTTTCTGGGTATATATTTGGGTTTCTGTTTCATTCATTTCTAGGTTTTATTTAAATATATTTCTGTTTGCTTTTGAGCAGGTAACTCAAAGGAATTATGACGATGTTTTTGTGATGTCTTCAATTAGATGACGACGTTTATGGTTTTTTATTTTTGTATATATATCTAAGTTTTTGTTTCTTTTGTTTATGGGTTCTCTGACTTTTTCTTTCTTTCTCTTTTTTGTTCTCTGTTTGCGTTTTACAGGTACCTATTCTTCTTCATTATTCTCCTCCTCCTTCGAATTTGTGATGAAGAAGAAAATAATTTTGGTGCTTTAATGGGGAAACTGGTTTAGAAACTTCTCTAATTTAAACATAAAGTTTTTCGATTCTGAATTTTTTTTTATTTTTATATTACTTTTTAAACCGGTTGTATGGAATAACTGATTTAAAAAAGCTAATTTTTTACACCGGACGTATACAACCGGTGTAGAATATCAAACTTTTTACACTGGTTATTTTTACACCGGACCAAAGTCTAATATAAAAACATATTTTTAATCGGTTTAAAAAACTTATTTTCTAAGCGTGGATTATTTGAAAAGCCATGAATCGACGATATTTGAAGTAATGCAAAGTAATTAATTTCCTCTAAGAGAATATAACCATGATAATAAGAAGCCATATTCCTCACAATCATATTCCTTTCGCCACATCTGAAAAGAAAAGGCCAAGAAATAAAATTGACTAAACCAGCAATTTCTTTTACAATTGTTGCTTGCTAAAGCAAATCTTTGTAATTGAAGAAATGCTAGACAACCATGCCCATCAATTATTGTAATTTCTTTTTCAATTATTGTAATATGAAAAAAGTGAAACTTTCCTCACAATCATCATTCTTTTAGAAATCATGGGGATTCATCAAGTACTCATTTATGTATTTGATCATTTGATGTGATGCTGTATGCATGTATCATAATCTACCATAAACACAAGTAATGTGTGGTAATATTTGCATGGTTCATTTATTTTTGTTCAATAAATTTTGCAACAATTTGAGAATACATAGAGTCAATAACGTGGATAGTGACAAACATTAATATTTTTCTTTTGGTGGAATGGAGCAAATATTAATATTTTTAGTTTGGATTGAAAACAATGGTTTTAAATTAAGTCCCCAACTGAAAACTCTAGTTTTAATTTAGTGATGGCATAAAAAAAAGAAAGAAGTAGAATTAATATTTGAAGATTTGGAAATTAATGAAAGATTTGAAGAAAATTCAAGATTTGAAAAATGTTTTTGGTATATTTACTTTATTTCAATAATATTTTTAATAAATGCAATCTTTTTATATCTTTATAATATTCTAGAAAATTTGCATTTAATTCTAGGATTAACATGAAGATTCTATAAATAGGCATTTAACATATCTTACTTTTTTTTTATTTAGTGAAGAGTATTCCCTACTTTTCTAAAATTAGAGTATAATAAGTTTTTATCTTCCCCAGTAAATATAGTTTTTAAAATTTAAATTTATGTACGAAAGTGACATTACTTATCACTTCAACTAAGTTATATGTCTTACTTTATACATATCGAATTATCAATTGAATAAAATTGATATTAGGGTATTTTTCTCCTTTTCTTGAGTTTGTTATTTTTCCACTCTATTTGTTTGTTTCCCCTTCCTTTCTCTTCTTCCCTCCCCTCTTTTCTCTTCTCTCCCCTTCCCCTTCCCCTTCCCCTTCCCCTTCTACATTAGTCATTTTATATATATGAATTTTTTTTTTATGTTTGAAATTTTTTTTATGTTTGAATTTTTTTTTATGTTCCTTTTTATATGTTAATTTAATTATGTATGCTGTTGGAACTTAAATATACCCTAAATATAGAAACTAAATAACAAATATAATATTAAGAATATTAAGGAAATTGATGAAATAATTATTTAGAAAAAATATGTGTTAATTTTAAAAAAATAACCTTCTAATCATTTCATTAGAAACTGTAATATTGATAAAAATTCACTTTACGTATGCAATCAATTAATAGAGGATAGTTTTAAAAAATATTATAAATTTGTATGATAAAATTAATTAAAATCTTACACCTTCTTAACTTAGAATATAAAAAATTTCTAGTTTCTCTTAACAAGTATAATATTTTTATTTATTATTTTAACCAATAGTTTATTAATTATTAAATTTTTATATTTAAAATTAATATAAATCTCTTAACTAATTTTATATTTAACATAAAAATATATATACGCTCACACACACGTATGCACAAGCTTCATACGTGTATATCAAGATATTAACAATTAACATATCTTACATATCATATTAGACGGTGATTATTGGTTTCGTTACAACATGTGAGATCCACCGAACTACGGATTGATTCGCCGCGTCTATTCTCTCTTTCCCTTTCATCATGCACATTATAATATTCTCAAGCAAACTTTAGTTATTAAGATTAAACGAAGATACTAGTCAATATTTAATTAATTTAATTAAATTAAAAAAATTAATTAATATGATATAGTTTTTTTAAAATATCTTAATCATCTTTTTTTAATTCTCTCTTCCTCAATGATAAAAATAAAAAATAACTCTTATATTTAGGACTAATATTAATTTTTTAATTAAATTTTATATTAAAGAATAGAAGAATAATTCAGATGTTTGAAACCCCTCTCAAAGCACCCATAGAAAAGATAAACCTTAAAATAAATCAAATTATCCTCCTCCCGTCTTAAAATAATTGTCACTTTGGGTGTGTGTATACATATTAAGAAAGTTAATAAATAGCTTAAATTTTAACAAAAATATAAATGTTATATTAATAGAATACTATTCTCACTTACTCAAGGGTAAAATTGTAAAAAAATAATTAATGATTTGTTGAAAAGCCTAAAATAACAATTATTTTGAATGAAGGGAATAATTTAAAAGGAAAGGCTCCTAAAAAAGGGGAGTGGCTTCCCTCTGGTGCCCCTTGCGTCCGCTGCCCTCTTCTATCCAAAACTACACTGTTTTAGATGTAAAATGGTGGGTGTTGAACAATTTTTTTCTTTAAAAAAATAAAAATAACATATAATATGTTGAAATATTTTTTTCAATAGTAATCATTATTTAAAATAATTTTTCATCCACTCGACATCCTAAAATATTTTTTCAATAGCACTCAAAACCTATTATTTATCATCATAAAATATTTGTCCAGTAGCACATAATATTATAAATTATTTAAAAAAAAAAAAGTTAAGATGAAAGGGATTTGATATATACTTTAGATAATATAAAAAATTCAAACTTTGTAAATGAGAAAAACATATTAAAAGAACATCTTTGTATTTAGAAATAATTATATATTTAGATCCAATAATAATTAAAGTTAGATTACTTTTATTTCGAACCTTCTCATTTTTGACAAAAGTTATTTATTTTTAAACATTTCCTTTTGTTCCAGTCAATTTTAGAAAAATTAAATTCATTGTTGTTTAAGAAAGACAAATTATTTTTAAGATATATGGACCGTTTTAAATCAACTAAACAAGTAGCTTATGGGCCTGTTTGGATAGGATTTTAAAAAAGTATATATGAAAAAAAAGGGCTTATGAACAACTTATAGAAAAGGGTTTTTAGAGAAAAGTTTATGGAAAAAAGTGGTTTTGAATAAATAGGTGTTTGGATAGTTATTTTTAGAATGACTTTTTATGGTGGTAAATTACCAAAAAGGATATGATTTGATTTAAAGTAAGAGAGAGGAGAGAGGGTAGAGGATAGAGGAGAGAGGGTGTAAGAAAAAGTAGAGATAAAAGAAGAGAGAGGAGAGAGGAGAGGGGTAGGGATGAGAGAGGAGAGAGGGTGTAAGAAAAAGTAGGGGTAATATAGTAATTTGATAGTCCATAAGCTCTTTTACTGTTGAAAAAGCTATTTTAAATAGCTTATTCAAAACCATAGTTTTGCCTAAAAGCACTTATGGACAAATAAGCCTGTTTGTTTTGAAATTTTCCTAAACCAAGGTTTTGCCCAAAAGGGCTTCTAAAACCTTAGTTTGGAACCTTTCCAAACACACCCTATATTCAATATTAAGTATAATTTCCTCATTAATTGATGATTATTAAGGTTTTGAAAATAGACCAATTATCAAATTAGCCGAGAGAGTAGTTTAAATATTAATGATGCAATTGTAGTAGAATTGGGGTAAACATAATAATTATTAAAATAATATAATTTAATTAAAATATATAAAAATATTCATATATATATATAACTTTAAGAATAATAATATTTAAATATAAAGGTATTAGTCACAATAAATATAATATTTATATATAAACCAAATCACACATAATCCAAATCAATCAATTTGTCCAAAACTTTTGAGTGAATTGATTAAGATATTAGTTCATCAGTTTACTAATATGACTAGCTTAGTTTTAATACCATATGGGTTATGCACAAGCCTTAGGAATTCTTGCTTATACGAAACCAAAAATCACTATAAAGTCTCTAATCCTTATTAACTTCTTTTTTTTCTTAATTTTATGATGCAGATGTATTTCGACCTTTCTTAATTGTTCCTTAGATTGAAGCACATATTTATCGTGCTCCTTCTTTGATCATATTGGCGGAACTATTTTCTATTTTCCTTGTATGATTGTCTACTCTAGATCTTGTACATTACTTAAAATTTAATACATTAATTATAATGTTTATGACTTCTAAATAATAAATCTTGTTAAACCTTAGGAAAAAAAATATTTTTTGTTCTTATAGTTTTGAGACTGAGTTGTAATTTAATTTTAAAACTTTAACTCAATACAACTTAGTCCTTATAGTTTTGATTCAGTTATAACTCAATTTCTAAACTTTAACTCAATACAATTCAATCCCTATAGTTTAACTATTTAAAATATTAGTCTCTATATTTAAAAAAATAAAATCATATATTTGATGAAACTTATAGACGGAAGTTTTAAATGATTTAAAACTATAGAAACTAAATTATTGTAAGTTAAAGTTTAAAGACCGAGTTTCAACTAAATTAAAATTATAGATATTGAGTTGCATTAAGTTAAAGTTTAATGACTAAATTACAACCGAATCAAAAGTATAAAAACCAAAAGATCAATTTTCCCTAAACATTATTATATTATATATATAATACAAATATCTTATACTCCCTCTAGTCATTAATATAAAAGTTAGATAACTAATTTTTGAATATTAAAAAATTAGTTAAATTAGTTATTTGTAATAAATATATATTAGTTTTCTTCATATACCCTCTATACTCATGCATTCATATTACCCTTGAAAAAATCCCCTTTAATATTTGTAATCAATAGAGACCGAAGAAAAAATTATAAACTTAGAAAATAAAATGGATGAAATCTTATATTTATGATCAAATTCAACCCATAACTAGCTCTTATATTTGGGATAAAGATAATATTTGCCTATGAGAGAAATGGGTAGTTATTCACATTAGAACATTAATATTTTTTTAAGTAAACCTAGGGTATCCACTATAAAAAATAAGGACTAATCCCCTCACTAGATTTTCAATATAGCCTTTAATACTCGCCGTTAGAAAACGTCAATTTTATTAACTCGTACATATCAACTTTGTTTTCTATGGTCATGAAATAACATGGTTGTTTAGTAGCAATCAAGTGATATAAAGAATGTTACACTCTTGTACCTAAATCTAAAGACTCTAACCTTTTCATTCACATAATTTTATTTAGAGATGAATTAATATATAAATAATTGCCAAAGTCGTACACTCCTTGACTTGTCTCATTTTTCATTTTTTATGAATCCACCTAAACTTTTTTATACAAAAAAAATTACTCTTGATACTCAAGGCCTTTTATTGTAGACAATGGCTTCTCTTTAAGACAATTGATCCATATCAGATTCAATGTCCCACACCCATCGTCTGTGAGTTCAACTGACTAATAAGTAAAACATGCGACTATTTGGAGCGTATTCGATCCTTAGGGAGTACCACTTTGTTGTGGTTCCAGTCACGGCGCTTGGGGAGACATCCTAACTCTTAGGTGTCTAGGTTTATGCTTGAAGGTAGGGGTGTTCATGGGCAGGGCAATCCCCCTGCCCGGTGCCCTGCCCGAAAAAAGTATAGGCTGCATTTTGTAACCCGATGCCCAGCCCTGCCCGGTAAAAGCTCTAACCATTTTGGGCTGGGAATGGGCGGGCTGGGCGTACCCAAGTTGTGATGCCATGCTCATGTTGTGAAAAAAATCTGCAATTATAAACTTATAAAATAATATCATATTCATATGTCTTCAAGAGTTAAATAATATCTATAATCCATTAAAAATAAGATAACAAAAAGATAATAATTAAAGTCTTGAAATTCATTGCATATAAAAAAATATTGAAATCTAAGTAGTTTATAATTACAACTTTACATCAATTTTCCAAATGTTGACAATGATGAAGTATCTAAAAAAAAATAATTATAATTTATAATGTAATTATATTATGATTAGTAAAGTTAAAAAAATCAATATAGTTATAAATATTAAAAGATACAACTTATGTACTTAACTACTTATATTTCTAAAATGACCATTTAGTCACCAGTAACTATCATATTCTCCCTTTCAAGTGTAGCATCTAGGGAGGAAATAAAAAAATAAAAAAAAATAGGTGCTCATGGGCAGGACAGGGCAGGGCAACACCCCTGCCAGGTGCCCAGCCCGAAAAAAGCATGGGCTACATTTTACAGCCCGATGCCCAGCCCTGCCCTATATTTATCGGGCTGGGCAGGGCATTTTTTTTGTGGGCTCGGGTGGGCATACCGGGCCGCGGGCTTTATGAACACCCCTACTTGAAGGTAATTGACGGCTCGTCTTGTCCGACATTAGTATCACCTAAGAGGAAGAGAGACTTCGCCCTACCCTTAGATCGTAGGTGAGCCCAACCCTTTTTCAAAAATTCTTGTACCAAAAAAAGAGAAAGATTCAATGTCCCACACCCATCATCCGTGGGTTCAGCTAGCGAAAGGATAAGACATACTACCATTTGGAGCGTGTTCGATCCTTGGGAAGTATTACTTTATTGTGGTTCCATTCACAGCGCTTGAGGAAGCATCTTAGCTCATAGGTGCCTAGGTTTATGCCTGAGGATAATAGACGGCTCGCCCTACCCGACATTGGATCGTCTAGGAGGAAGGAAAATTTCTCTTTGCCTTTAGATCGTGGGTAAGCCTAACCCTTTTTCAAAAAATTTTGTACAAAAACAAAAGATTCAATGTCCCACCAATGATCTTCACGTACTTCACAATTCTCTTCAACCATATAGAGCCTCTTACACGGCAAAACACTTGCTTCCTCCTATAGTGTATGGGGACCAAAGACTATAATTTCAACCATAGTTTTCACACATAATTGTAGCCACATAATTGCTTTAGTTAATGGATACACACACATAGGGCCTATTTGGTATGCCCTCAAATCATGGTTTGAAAAGGGCTTATAGCCCAAACCTTGGTTTAAGAAAATTTTAAAACAAACAGCCATATTTGTCCATAAATGCTTTTGGACAAAACCATCGTTTAAAACCATGGTTTTGAATAAGCTATTGAAACTAGCTTTTGGAATAGTAAAAGAGCTTATGGATTATCTAATTAGTATCTTATACCCTCTCTCCTCTCTCCTACTTTTTCTTACACTCTCTTTCCTCTCTCCTACTTCTTCTTATACCCTCTCTCCTCTCTCCTATTTCTTCTTACGCTCTCTTTCCTCTCTCCTATTTTTTCTTACACCCTCTCTCATCTCTCCTACTTTTTTTTACACCCTCTCTCCTCTCTCTTCTCTTTTCTCTATCTCTCTCCTCTCTCTTACTTTTAATCAAATCATACCCTTTTTGGTAATTTACTAATATAAAAAATCATTCTAAAAATAACTATCCAAACACTTATTTATTCATAATCACTTTTTTCCATAAACTCTTCTCTAAAAGCCATTTTCCATAAGTTGTCTATAAGCCCTTTTTTAAAATCCTATCCAAACAGGCCCATAGCCTATAACTATGTTAGGGACCTTCAATTTTGTAACCCTAATAAATTAGGATCAAAGTTCAATTTCATTATAGAAGTTTTCGCATATGAGCTATAAATATCTGAAAATTTTATAAATCAATATCACCCTGACCGTTAAAAATATTAACTTTCAACGTTAACTTTTTAACAATTATAGCAACTTTGCTCCTTTTTTAATATTTTCAGAGCAATACTGATCTAATAAAACCTTCCAAATACCCACAATATCTATACAAAAACCTATTCATAATTCTTGATCAAATCACAAGACACTTCATAATTGAACTCCTTAAGGACATTTCAATAAGCATTTGCAACAAGAAAATGTAAATGATCTATAACTCTTTTACAGAGTTCATTTTTAATATTTTTTTTGCTGGAAAAGAACATAGTTGAGATCTATGGGTTTGCTTTATACAACCACGGACATACCATAATGTTTTAAATGTTTATCCATAACTTCAAGAAATATAGCATGTGATACTAGGATAGAACACATCAAACCCGGATTCAACTTGTTTTTCCAAGTTTCTATGATTAGAGTTAGCTGAGATCTCTATAAGTGTCAAAAGGAATAAACAACATTATTCTGACAACTAAAAACATCTTTATTAGTAGATATGCTAGGTAATAAATTGAGAGATAAGATTTAAGTTAAACCATAGATCCCAAAACAATATAGGAGCGGCTAGAGCACAAGATAGTAAGTACAAGTTATGATCACAATCCTCTAAAGAGGTATTCTAATGTCAATAACAAATCATTAAATATAAATGGAATACAGACTATCCAATGTAAACCTAATATGTTTACATAATAATTGTAAGTAGGCTTATATGTTATTTCCATCTAAAATATTGATCCTTATAATTTAATAAAAACCATCCATGGGACTAAAATCAAAATACGTACAAACTTGAGGGACAAAAAATTGTATGAACTCTTGTAAGTAAATTAATCATTTGATATTTTTGAAATATAATTAATTTATTATTTTAATAATGAATTCAAAGTAAAGTAATCCATAATCTGTAAATTAAACCATTTTCAACGGGGATGAAGATACAAGAAATCTAGGAGTTTAACCGTAGTTTACAAGAATATGAGTTCAAATGCTGATGATTGGTGGATAATATGCAAGTAACTTTATAAGCGCTCTTTGAGCCAAGACACGTCTTATACCTAATGAACACCTAACATCCAACTCACTCAAATTTTCAATTATTGAAAAGAACAAAAAGGAAGATACAAGAGATCTCACAAGGATGGTAGTCTGCTTCTGGATGAGATTGAGCCCAACCCTTCCATGTGTGTTGCTCTAATGGCTGGTCACTACTCATAATTTACTTACTATGTACGTGGGACGGTGCTCTGCACGTGCAGTTTCAGTGCACATGGGATCTAAATTGTGGGAAATGCTCTGCACTTGATTGCCACGTCTCGTTGAGAGAATTTCCACTATCAGCTGTTATAGTATTTGTCAACTCTCTATTGGCCCTACACAGGTTCAATTATTGGGAGTCAACAGAATAGTCAACTTTTTTCTGATTGTGTATTTGAAAATCATCGACATCTAGATTCATTTCTAGAGTTTGACTTACCACTGAGGACTATGTAATAATGGGGCAAACTGCTAAGTTAAACAAGATCTTAACAAAAGCAATATGGTTTTTGTATATAGTAGACCGATAACTACCAGAGTTGGTCGGTTGAGATGATAAGAGGAAAAGAACTAATGGATAGCATTCTTTCAGCATTTGTCAAATACCTGCATTTCAAAAAGTCTAATAATTGTTTAACTTTATAAGCTGAACAATTCAATATCAACATATATACTTGCCAACTTCTACACTTTTTAACTGTTAACAACATGAGAGAGTTGAGAAACACAGTGGAAAAGACTTCCATCACTTCTATGAGTATGGGAATCAATAATGGATCAGCTAATTCATCAATAGATTTTGACAATCTTTTATTTAATTCTAAATTTAAAAGTTTATAATTACATCTTTATTTTTTTACTTCAGATGTAGTTATACATTTAGTATTAAAATTATGTCAATATAAACATTCTAATTTTAGATTTATCATCAAAGTTTTTGCTAGTAACTCTTCTGATCCTTAATATAGGATCTAATTGAGGAGTTGATCTTAGTCCTAAATATAAGACATATTTCCTATATTTATCAACTTTTATACAAATTACCCCTACTGATACTCCCTCAATAATAATAAAGTAAAAGGTAGAGAGAGGGAGTTAAGGAAGATGATTAGCGTGTTTTAAAAAAAAAAACTATATTAGCTAATTTAACTAACTTATTTAATCTAATCAAATTAGTTAAATAGGTTCTATATTAAAGACCTTAGGAGTATTAAATTTGTCCGAATAACCAGCCATGTATCATATTGGTACTTTAAATCAATATTAAAAAAATATTGGACAGGCATGATCACGGTTCAATGGTGGGAGTGCAGTCAAACTGGTCATGAATAAATTATCATCTTTTCAATTGTATATGCTTAAAATAATCATCCATGACAGTAAAAATGATATTTAAACTCAGAAAAATAATATACATGCAGTAAAGAGGTCATATTTATCCATTCTATACTCCATAATGTTTATTCAAAATGTATACTTATTTTATAATTTATTTATAATTTTAGAATACACACACAGATACATATTTCTTATCTATTTGCTCATTATTCTTCATTTTCCAATACTTATTCGGTATAGATATGCATAAATCATAGTTTAGACCAGGTCGATCGGATTCTTGCTACTCAATTTTCCTATTGAAACTGAACTAGACAAGTACCTAATTCCCAATCCAACTGATTAAATCGACCAGTCTGACTCTTTGAACACTGCTTTAAACATACATCGTTCAAGTCAATTCAGGTTCATCCAAATCACTAAGTTGCATCACATGTGGTACAATTTATTTCAGTTCGTTTCTTTAGTTCCTTTTATAGTTTTATTCCTTTTTATGGACACAAATCATGTTGCGAGGAGCACACAGATTAGTCACATCAAAAAAATTTGACAACCAATAAATGTTTAACAACAAGAACTAAATTAATTTTTTCAAAAGAAACAAAGACCAAATTACAAAATTTTTCACCATCAATAGAATAACTTAACCTAGAAATATATTATCTTTATGCCTTCTGGTAGTAAAGTTAGAGCAGCTAGCCTTTATTATTTGAAAAGACTGACAATTCAGTAAGATCTACCCATGTGCAAATACATCCATAATTACGTTGAAAAAATATTGTGGTTAAAATGCTTTGAGGTCAAAATGGTCATAGGGGCATGCTTTAAGAAGTAAAAAGTCCTTTCATTTTTCCACCTATGCAGAAAAACAAAAGGGTAGGGAAGCTTTCTCATACATGTGGGGTAGGAAAAGCACTTCAAAGAGCCAGCCAAGGTAGAGTGGTTCACAGCCTTCTTGACCCAAATCAATCTATCCTGCCAAAAAGGAGACTGCAATGTGTTCTTGTTGCATGTTCTAGATTCCACATATTCCCCAAATTCTCCTCAATCAACATCACCTTTTATATTTTCTTAATAATATTCTTAAAAAAATATCTGGGTAAACAAATTTTGAATTTATCCTACAACCTTCCACCTCCTATTGCGATAAAGCTAATCCCTACCTTCATCATGGACCAATGGAGATCTCCCTCAATTGCATAGTGTGGAGATCCCTTTCAAGCTCATTGTTGTAGTATTCGTTGAGCTCTTTCCCTATAAAAGGGGAAGTTCACTCCACAACCATCAGTTGTGAGTTGAGGCCTAGACTAACAAGCTTCCTAGCTTTCAGTTTAAGCCGTTCAAGCTCTTTCCTTTGAGGGGAACTGAACCTCTGAAAATGGTTAGTAGTCTGTGATATGTCTCTTAATCAATGGCAATTGAAACTTGAAATATTATTCTTGTATTTCAAGTTTTTTTCCTCGTATTTCAGGATGGGAAGATGAGTTGGACAGTTTCTGATGCTGTGGACTACAAAGGTTTCCCAGCTGACAGAACCAAAACTGGTGGTTGGGTACCTGCTGCTCTTATTCTAGGTTTGTTTTCCCCCCTCATCCCATTGATGCAATATGAATGCCCATATTCCTCTCTCTCTCTCTCTCTTTCTCTCTCAACTGTGCAAGTTTCTCTTACACGACTTACAATGAAGCATCAAATTTTAAAAATAGATACGTGTCTACTATCATGTTATACATAAGAAGACATTTTAAAAGCACATAAGATACCGCATCTTGCTGTGTCACATTATCCATATAATCTAATGCTTGGTAATGCATCAAAACAGAGCTTTACTCAGAATATATGTACATCAGACTTGTACTGTGTACCCTAAGTTTCCCTCACAACTTAGAGCAAAAGAATGGTGCTAAGGAGGGTTGGCGTTTTCAATGAAGGGTAATATTGCAACAGATAGAATTTGGTGTGTTCAAAGCATCTAGCAAGGAGAATCAGGATCCAGATCCATATTTGGAGTTCTGTTTCTCCTCAACAGGAGTTTTTTTTATAATATTTAATTTGATTTTCATAGTTTTCATTTTTTTGGGTGGCAACTGACACAGAGGATGGAGCAGAACTCAGGGAAACGTCTCAACAAAAGAACAATAATACTACTAATGATAATTCTTATGTCACTATCTGTTTGGAATATACAGGGAAAGGGCGTAATATGATCTACGGAACCTTGTGATTGATTATGGAGATATTCCACATCTTCAATAGTTTGTTTTTATCTTTACTTTATCCCCCACTTTTCCTAAAGATTTAGCTTTGTTTTTTTGCATACATTTTCTCTTTTTGAATGCTCAGCTTCACTTTTGAATGACATTCTACCTCCGAACGTAAAATTATTCTCTTAGTAAAATAACACAATCACCCATCAACCTGCTTCTCTGTAATCCTTCTTCTGTTTTTAAATATTTTTAAATTTCTGCCAAGAAAACTGAGAATTATTTATCAAACGGGATAACAGCAAAGAGCCCAAAAATAAAAAAAAGCATTTCACATTTCTGCTATAGCCAAAAAGGACGTCCTTCTGTCAGCATGCATCAATAGACACATGGTGCAGGACCCACCACCTAAAGAGAGAGTGAGTTTATGACGCTCACATCCCTCAATCTGTCTCTCTCTAGCATGATGAAGCTCAGCTTTGCACGCTAAAAAGAGAGGATGAGTTTGCTACTTTAGCAAGAAATCAATCCGGCTTGAGAGCTCCTTTGCAAATGGAAGGTCGTATGCCCCACTAATTCCCAAAAAACAATAAAGCAAGAGATCAATCAATCCCATAACTCATTATCATCATTCATCACTAGGTCATAGATGTTTTGCTACGTCATGGACTAATCACCCAAAACAATAGGAATTTAAACATAGGCCAAGAATAATATTATTATAATTTCTAACAAAAAAAAAAGTTTAACAGCAATGAATTTAGAGAAGAAGCTAATTTCTACAATCTTACAGGGATTGAAATTGTTGAGAGGCTCTCCACCATGGGGATTGCAGTCAACCTGGTAACATACTTGATTGGGACCATGCATCTGCCAAGCTCTACCTCAGCCAATATCGTCACTGACTTTATGGGCACATCATTCCTTCTGTGCTTGCTTGGAGGCTTTCTAGCTGATTCCTTTCTTGGCAGATACAAGACCATCGCAATATTCTCCTCAATACAAACACTGGTTAGTCCTATTACAGCTATTCTTGGACCAGCAAGTTACATTCCTGATCAAATATCATCCTTATTCTGAACTATTCAGCATATAACACAGTTTTCAGCAAGTCCAAAGGATAGACTAACTAATATGCTGACAATTTAATTGTTATTATGCTAATATACTAAGACTTTTGATATACTGACAATTATTATTATTACTACTGCTTTTTATTCATAACATTATATTTGCTCATTAGAGCCCATCTATGAAACACTAATATTGAAGAAAATAATAATAATGATAATACACGTCTCAAACTCAATACAATATAATGGAGACGATTTTTTTATTTTGTGTTGCAGTTTTCATGTTATTACACGTTTGTATTTTTGTCAAAATTCATGCTTTGTATCTACTTTGTTTTGACTGTTAAAAGATTGAGGATTTCAGGGTACTGCCACTTTAGCAATCTCAACAAAACTACCACAACTAAGTCCACCAACTTGCACCACTTCCAGCAGTAACAATTGCAAGCCAGCTAATGGATTCCAAATGGGAATTTTATACATGGCCCTGTACCTTATTGCACTAGGGACAGGTGGCCTAAAGTCTAGTGTCTCAGGATTCGGAACTGATCAATTTGATGACAAAGATGAGAAGGAGAAATCTCAAATGGCCTATTTCTTTAACAGGTTCTTCTTGTTCATTAGTTTTGGGACTCTGATGGCTGTAACAGTACTCGTTTATATACAAGATGAAGTGGGTCGAAGTTGGGCATATGGAATTTGCTCTGTTTCTATGCTCATAGCCATTTTGGTATTCTTATACGGAACTAAAAGATACAGATACAAGAAAAGTATGGGAAGCCCCATAGTCCACATTTTCCAAGTCATTGTTGCTTCCATAAGGAAAAAGAAGATGGACCTCCCATACAACATTGGCTCTTTGTATGAGGACACTCCTGAGGCTTCAAGAATAGAGCACACTGATCAGTTCCGGTTAGTTTATCTCCCTCTTCCCTTTTGTGAGCCAATTCATATAACTGGAATTGAAGAAACTGTCATAATAAGTAATAACAGTTTCTTTCTTTTCTCTTTTTGTCAATTTAATTCAAAATAAATACGCATCCTCACACATAAATCCCCATGATCACTTGTTATTATAATCTCTAACACTTCTACCATTTGTAATAGTTTTCTGGAGAAAGCTGCCATTGTAGCAGAAGATGATTTTGAAAAGAATATGTATGGTTCTGCACCAAACCCGTGGAAATTATGCTCATTGACAAGGGTGGAAGAGGTGAAAATGATGGTGAGACTCCTACCAACTTGGGCCACAACCATCATATTCTGGACTACATATGCCCAAATGATCACCTTTTCAGTTGAACAAGCCTCCACCATGGAAAGGTCCATTGGAAAATTCCAGATTCCTGCAGGCTCTCTCACGGTCTTCTTTGTGGCTGCCATCCTAATCACTCTGGGTGGTTACGACCGACTCATCATGCCCCTTTGGAAAAAGTGGAAAGGCAAACCAGGTAAAAGACAAAGGATCCAATATTTAGTTACGTTTAAACATTACAGCCCCATAACTTGTTCAATACATAACAACTGCACCTTAAATATATTTAAAACAAGATTTCAAAGCTATACTGCAAAACTTAAAAAAGAAAAAAAGAATACGGAAACAGAGATAAGAATCAAACTATATAGTTAGCTAATAACACAAAGTGATGTCTATCTATGTGAAAGAGAAGGAAAATCAGCATGGTGCGCTCACTGCATACAATTTATATATGCAAGAGGTTAGCATCCATGAGCTTAGGTATACCGTTCAACTCTTAGCTATACCAATCATAAATTGACCAATTAAGCTACGAGTTCAAGTGTTCAACCATGTAAAAGATAACAAAATTGTAACCCTTGGAAACAAGAGAAATTGATATAGTTCCTCTTTTGAGTGTTACAGGATTCACCAACCTGCAAAGGATTGCAATTGGCCTTGTGCTTTCAACATTGGGAATGGCCGTTGCCGCATTGTGCGAGACAAAAAGATTAGCAGCGGCGAAAGGCGTCACCGACGACACAAAAACGCTGCCCATAACCGTTTTCCTTCTAATCCCACAATTCTTCCTAGTGGGTGCAGGAGAAGCCTTTATCTACACAGGCCAACTCGATTTCTTCATAACCCAATCCCCAAAAAGCATGAAAACCATGAGCACAGGCCTCTTCCTCACGACTCTGTCGCTAGGGTTCTTCGTCAGTAGCTTCCTGGTATCGGTCGTGAAGAAAGTGACCGGTACCAATGATGGACAAGGATGGCTCACCGACGACATCAACCGTGGAAGGCTTGATCTGTTCTACGCGCTGCTAACCATACTGAGTCTCATCAACCTTGTAGCATTTCTGGTGTGTGCGATTTGGTACAAGCCAAATAAGCCTAAATCTTCCGTGCAAATGGAGGCGATTGATCGTTCCAATGCAGAAGAGAAGTGCTGAAAGAAGAAGAAGAAGAATCGTTAGTAATGAATCGTCGCATTATTGTGTATACGTAGAGAGTAGGATGGTGGGGGTGATTTGGTGTTTTGGATTATATATACTTCGAGAGGTCGGAGATGTTTGTGATTTGAATCTGAACTAGTAACGTTCGGATTGGCCTCAATATGTAAACATAATAATCTTGTTTTTGTCAACGTGAATGTGATTGCGCTTGTAATCAAGTTGTGGGATCAAATTCAAAAGTTCAGGTTTTTCGCTTTGCTTAGTTTTTCGTAAAACATAATGAGCACATCACGAACTTCAACTTCTTCTTTTTTAATCCCTAAAAAAATTCTTTTTTATTTTTTTGTCTTAGTTCTTGGCATGGCCAGCCTGCCATGTGGCATTTTTGGGTCAGACATTTTTATTTAACGGTTAAAGTTAACCAATTGTTAGTGTTAGAGAAGAGTAACATTACTATAATTTATAAATTTTTAAGGCAACATTATTTTTTAAAAAAAATCCAAATATTCATATTTTATGAGTGAAAATTTTGAGGGTAAAATTGTGCACTTTAACCCTTTAAGTTTGGAGTCACTTTAACAAATGGATTCCATTTGGCATAGGATGGATTTTATATTCCACCCAACAAAAAACAAGCAAATATAAATTTAAAGGAAGATTCTCATAATATCAATCAAATAATCTTTTTAGCACATAAAATCATTACATTTGAAAGAATATATATATTATTCGAAAAGAAAAGAGTCCTAAAGATAATTCTTGTGTTATCTTTAATTTTGTTCTTATTTACTTTTATCGTGTCTTACAATTTTTTGTGTCGGGCTCGACTAATCCTTACATGATTGGAATAGGGATAAGTCGACTAAGTTTGAATCTCCTTGAACAGGCCCCGTAGAAATGTTTAACCAAATTTTTACAATCACAATAAAAAAAACAAATCTCAAAATTGTTTTCCTTAAGAACAATTTTATGTATTGAACAGTAATCAAATACAATTTTGAATACAAAAACATAACATAAAGTAGAAAGTACCGAAAATGTTGAATTTATCATTGTTCAACTTTACCCTTAGGACGTGAGTCTCCAAACATGCCACTTGAGTTTTTTTTTTTTAACTATAATTCACAAATTTGAATCAGGCATTTGTGAGCGACTATAATCTCTTCTCTTTTGTGACACACATTAACGCTACATTTGGTAAGAGAGAAAAATGGAGGAGAAAAGTGGGGGAGGAACAGGTTTCCCCCTGTTTGGATGGCTGGGGGAAAATGAGGGGGAGAGAAAGTTGGGGAGAAAATGGGGTGTGGGCCCCACCCCATTTTCCCCTCTAATTTTCTCTCCGAAGACGGAGAGATTTGTGAGAGAAAATGCATCTTCCATCTCTGCCCTCTGCCCTCGCGCGCGAAGTTCTCCCTCTTCTCTGTTGTGGATCTTTTGAGCGAAGCTTGGCCGTTCGATTTCAGCCACGCGAACCTCGTCTTCACTCCACCTCAGCTTCAACCCTTTGAATCAGCTGCGGGAACCTCGTCTCAGTCCGATTTTCATGGCCAGCCAGAACTCTCTAGTTCTGATTGGTGGATGTTTAATTTATAAACTAAAGGGTTCTCTTAAAACCTATGTTACGTGGGTCAAAGATAACTTGTGACAATTGATGTTGTATATGCACACTTCACGGTAGGACATAAACCTGTTTTATAAAGGGCTATGTGCACACTTCACTGTTAAAGATCGTTTGCTGGGAGTGGTAGTGCTTCTGTGTATTTGTTTGGTTGTTTGTATTCAGGGTGGTGTGGTGGGAAACAGAAGCACTAGCTGTTAGTGCGTTTATTTTGCATACATCAAGGGTTTGGTCTCTTTTTGTGGTAGAAGGAACCTCTTGAATCTTAATGGTTGCAACAATGTGTTTGTCAGAAGATCTGGCATAGACTAAAAGCAGTGTGCGGCAATCATTTATGTCTTAGACTTGTCTTTGCCCATAAACAACCCGAATTTGGAAGGACGTATATTAATTAGAAGTTATTTACGAGTTTTATATTGGAAAACCATATAAGAGGTAACTATATTTTCCCTCAACTTTTTAGTACCTATATTTTTTCTTTTAATAAAATTTTTAATTTTACTCTGTTAATACTATTAACTTCTGTACAGGGGTTAACGATGCTAATAGAATAAAGTTATATAGGTTAATTATGCTAACGAAGTAAAATTAAATCATTTAATTAAAGGAAAAAAATACACATGTATCAAATTAAAAATTTAGCTAAAATATAAATACTTCTAATATGGTTTTCCTTTTTATGTTCGTTTTCTCCTTCATTCTTGGTCTTCCAATTATGCAATAAATTTTTTTGCATGATTCCAACTCTGATCAACATGATATAGAAAAATCAGAGGAATCGATTAAATTAGTCATTAGTCACTGCCATCGAAGCTGTCACAGTGAATGAAGTATGATTTAGTCAAAATCTTATTCCATGCTAAAGTTTCCATATGGTACAGTATTTATCAATTTCATTTGTGTTTGACTTTGGAGCTCAAGAATTAATCTCTGTTTCCATATTTTCAAAGAAACTTGTACACTATACCATGTTGTAGAGACATGTTTTATTTTTGCTTGCTATAGCTTTTTACCATAGTTAACTTCATTGCAGATTTCATTACCAGATTTCTTTTTTCTGAACATGTCATGTGTGTATGCCAGGTCCTTTTCATCATGTTTCCACTAAATGTCATTGATATTTGCTATAGTGGGCCACATTTTTGTCGTGTTGCTGTCGTTTGCAACATTCATTCTAACACATATTAGCACATGATGCTAAAAACAGATTAATGGCCTTCTATTTTCAGCGATCGTGGAGACTATTAGCCGTCATTTTCATAATGTACTACGAGCCATTATTTCACTAGAGGCCGAGTTTCTTGTGCAATCTTCTGGATTATGGGTTCCTTCAGAAATTCACAACAATAACAGATTCTATCCATATTTTAATGTTAGAATATCAGATCATATGATAGTCGCCTAGTTTGCTTAATTATTCTACGTACTCATAACCAATTTCATATTGTAGGATTGCATTGGAACAGTAGATGGAACTTATGTTTAGGCAAAAGTGCCTAGAAATGAAGTTGCTCGATTTCAAGGACGAAAGGATTACCCTACCCAAAATATTTTTGCCGCGTGTTCTTTTGATATGAAGTTCACTCATGTCTTCGCTGGTTGGGAAGGAACTATGCCTCAAATTCAAGAATTTTAAAAAATGCAAGATAATTTTATAATTCCTCAAGTGTGTTTGCTGTTTAAATTTTAAACTTGATAACCTTATGATTGCTAATGTTGATCTGGGCCAGGGGATTGGAGCCTTCTGATTTAAACTAGATTAGAACATACATTTGGTTTGATTATCATGTTTTTTTGTTTCCCCCAGTAGAGGTTGCCCATGAATAATTTGTGTCATGGTGCTAAAACAAGATTGCTAATATGTGAATGTTAGAAAATAGAGTCCACGGATCAGTTAGTGGTACTCGCGCATAAGAATTTAGAAAAAAAATTATGAAAAAAAAAACTTTTTAGACAACTTTTAGAAAAAAAATTTTGGAAAAAAAATTATGAAAAAAAATGATTTTGAATAAATAAGTATTTAAATAGTTATTGTTAAAAGGACTTTTGTAATTGAAAAATTACTAGAAAGGGTATGACTTTATTAAAAGTAGGAGAGAAATGGTGAAAAGGAGAGAGGAGAGAAGAGAGAGAAGAGAGAGGAGAGTAGGTAAAAAAGAGAGAGGAGAGAGGAAAGATAGTATAAGAAAAATAAAGATAAATTAGTAATTAGATAGTTTATAAGCTCTTTTACTGTTCCAAAAACTAGTTTCAGTAGCTTATCTAAAACTTTAGTTTTAGCGTGTGCTTAGATGAAATTTTAAAAAAGGATTTATAGAAAAAAAGAGCTTTTGGATAGTTTATAGAAAAGGGCTTTTACATAAGAGTTTATGGGGAAAAAAGTAATTCTAAATAAATAAGTGTTTGGATAGTTATTTTTAAAATAACTTTTTATATTGGTAATTTATTAAAAAGGGTATGATTTGATTAAAAGTATGAGAGATGGTAGAGACAAGAGATGAGATATGAGAGAGGAGAGAGAGAGAAAAGAGGAGAGAGGGGAGAGAGGGTGGAGAAGAGAGATGAGAGAGTAGAGAGGAGAGAGGGGAGAGAAGATAGGGTATAAGAAAAAGTATGGGTAATATAGTAATTGGATAGTCCACAAGCTCTTTTACTGTTCCAAAAGCTAGTTTCAGTAGCTTATTCAAAACTAGCCCAAAAGTACTTATGGACAAATATGGCTGCTTGTTTTAAAATTTTTCTAAATCGAAGTTTGGGCCAGAAGCCCTTTTAAAACCTAGATTTGAGGGTTTTTCAAATAAGCTCTTAAACCATAGTTTGATTCAACAGCCCTTTTAGACAAATATTACTGTTTGTTTTAAAAAAATTTCAAACTAAAATTTGGGTTAAAGTCCTTCTAAAACTATAATCTTATGCCTTACCAAACAGGCACTTCATCATGTTGAGCATTTATTCAGGAAAATTTTATCTTGGAGATGCCCTCTCAAACCTGGTCTATTAACACCTTATAGAAGTGTTCGTTATTATTTAAAAAAATATTCGACAAGATCACCACAAAATGCAAAAGAAGTGTTCAATCATCGACATGCCTCATTGCGGAATATGATTGAAAGAACATTTGGTATTCTAAAGAAAAGATTTCCAATAATAGCTAGTGGAACTGAAGCGCATTATTCATTACATACCATGACAGATATTGTGATATATAGCTTGGCGCATATTGCACAATTTTTTGATGGGTGTAGATCCTGATGAGAACCTAATTGCTCAAGTGGATCGTGAATTGGCACTTCAGGACATTGATGGTACAAATGAGCATTCTTCACAAGATGAAGATTATAGACAAGGATCAATTTTAAGAGATAATATAGCAGCCCATGTGTGGCTCGACCATGTGCACACACATTGAATCTGATTTGATACATTTGATTCAGTTTTATATGAGATAATAAGTAGCACTCTAGAGAGTATGAGTAGTTTTCAGTAATTATTGTTGATATTTGCTGAAGTGTACCACATTTTCGTCCTCATTTTTGTGTTTATTTTTTTATATGGTTGTA
Source organism: Leucaena leucocephala (assembly GCA_037074615.1). Classification (NCBI taxonomy): domain Eukaryota; kingdom Viridiplantae; phylum Streptophyta; class Magnoliopsida; order Fabales; family Fabaceae; genus Leucaena; species Leucaena leucocephala. The sequence continues at coordinate 14,221,274 of CM073537.1, forward strand.
CTAGAGAGAGAGAGAGTAGTTTTATATGGTTGTACTAGAGAGAGAGTGTAGTTAAACACATATTAATTCTCTTATCTTGCAGAAAAAATCAAGTGCAAGAAAATTATGTCATCATAGAACCATGATGGCTGTCTTTTTTTTTTTTTTTTTAGAAAAAATAGAAATTTTCATTTGATAGTGTCAATTTCAATTTACGTATGACTTTTTATATAATTTTTTCTTATTTTAATAAAATTCTCATATAAATAATAATAATAATAATAATAATTATATTGTAGTTATAAATTGTAAATGAAATAAAAAGAGGTTGATCTATTTTTACATGAGTTTATTACCTTTTATAGATTATTTCAATATATTATTAAAACAGAGACTTGTTATTAATGAATAATTCTCAAGTTTTATTAAATTTAAATTTCACTTTTTAAAAAAAAAATTAAAATGAAGAGAGAAAGGTAATTAATTTTAAATAGTTGTTACAGATTTTGATATTTAATTTGATTTGTGTTAATTTTTATTTGAGTTTATTTTGTATTGCATTACTTAAAATTGGGTTAAAATTAAATAAGGGCATTATTGTCATTATAAATATAATGTATCTTCTCTTCTCTTCCCCTTCTTCCCTCTATCTACACACAAGGAGGATAACACTATCACTCCACTTTTCTCCCCCGTTCGTTTTCTCCTCCCCCTATTTTTGTCTCCTACCAAACATAGCCTAAGGGATACCTCGCTCTTAGAATACTCTCCAATGAATGTATACAAAGTTCTCCAAATTTGTTCAATCCGCAGGGAAAAAAGTATCTTCAAACAAGCAATAACAAAAATTTTGTTCAATAAATATTAAACTTATTTACTTTCAACATTTTAATATCATGCCATACAAAAATAAAATTAGTTTCCATTCTATTGAATCATTTCTTTTAAGTATTTAATTAATTAATAAGTAATACTCACTTTAATCCTATATATAAACAATAATTTATATTTGTCTAAAAAAATAATATATTTTTTAATATACTTTTTTTATATTTACCCTCACTTAATTACATGTTTCTCTTATATATATTTTTCACTTATTTCCTCCCATATTTTTCCTACTCATTCTCATAAGTAAAAATATATTTAAAAAACAAATTATTTTTTTGACATATTTATTATTTTAATTAATTTTAACTAACAGTGGTAGATTATAAAAGCAATTGAAGCAGTAGCTTTTCCCCGCTTTTAGTTATATTTAAAGAAAAAGCATTTCTCATAAGTCATAACCATTCCAGTTTGGCCCTAAATTAGGAACATTCGACGATAGAGGCAGTGCTCTACGCTTAGTACTAGGAATATGGATCAACCTATGAGTTGCGGGCCAACCTATCACACCTCATGAGTTAGAAGTGGGTGAGTTGTGCAGCCCGTCAAAAAATGAGTTGACTTTTTGTCAGCCCGAACTCACCCCTTTTGAGTGGCGAGCTAGCGCTTAAAATATTTAAAAAAAATAATATATAACTAAATACTACAATAATTTATCATAATCTAAATAAATGTTAATAACATAATATTAATCCATCACACAATTATTCAAGTGTCAATACATTAACAAATAGATCAACAGAGAGTGAGCAATAGCAATTTGTAGTGAGCAAAAGAAAAACAAATTGATCCACAGAGAGCAATCACAATGCACAACCTTCTTTGGCCACAACAAAATTTGATTAGCAAAAATAAAGAGCAATAACATCAAATTGAACAATGTATAGTGATATTATCAAAACAGAGAAAATCAAATCGGCCTTGCACATGGAGAATTGGAATTGATATTCCTACCGGCAAAAATACTTAAAGCAATGTGGGAATCGAACTAGAGAACCACTTTTATGTTTCACCAAAAAAAAATTAAGTTGTCTTTGAAATCTAACTTTCACTACGTCAATTTCAGTAGACAACGACAGGCGAAGGCAATGGGGACGACAGTAGAGGCAAGGGCAATGGGTGACGGCAACTGAGACAACTGGCATAAGAGGTAACTGAGGTTAGAGGTGGGAAAATAGCTGGCTCGCTCAAAACAAGCCAGCCCGCTTTTAGCCCGCCCCAAAACGGGCTAGCATTTTGCCGCCCATTTTATTTTTTAAAATTTTAATATTTTTAAAAAATTATTTTTAAACTTTTAAAATATTAATAAAAAATTTTTAATATTATATTAGCATAATAAAAAAATTATTCATATTATACTCTTAAAAATTCATATTTTTTATAAAAAATCTCAAATTTTATAACTATAAATCTAAATAAATATTAACAAAATATTAATCAATTATTATATATCAACAAATAAGTAATCATTTTTACTAGTAATTGATAATGAAAATATTTAAAGTAATATTTGAGTGAAATAAATAATATTATTAATAATTAAAAAAAAACGGGCTAGCGCGTTAGGACGGGGTGACATTTCTGGCCTGTTTTACCAGTTCTAGCTGAGGTGATGGTGAGAGGCCACTGGCACGAGAGACAGTTAAGGTAACTAGCATGAGAGGCAGGCGGGACAACTGCGCAAGGCAACTAGCACGAGAATGAGATGATGCTGATGCAACTAGGACTGGGGAGAAAAGTCGAGAACCAGAGTCCCAAACTACGGGGCGGTGACTGGAGTGAGTGGAGTGTGAGGTTATGAAAGGCTGAGATGAGGCACGAGTGCATGACCGCAGGGGGAGTTGTGAGCGATTGAGCGGTTGCGGCTAGGGTACTAAAGTCTAAAAATCCAGAGTGAAAAAGAGTGACGTGAAGAGTGCCAACTACCTTGCCCCTAATGCAATGAATAATAATATTTATTAATTATTAAAAAAATATTAACCCGTTTAAAATCGGGTTATCCTGCTTCTTATAACAGGTTGATACGAGATGGGCTATGCAACCTGTCACTAAATGAGCTGGTTTATAGCGAACCTGAGCCGCCCCATATTCTTGTAAAACGAGCTCTATCTACGCCTCTACGGCTCTCAAAGGGGCGTTTCGCCACTCGTAAAGAGGGGTTTCGGCTTCATCAACTCAATCAATCTCTACTTCAAATGAAATTTCTGCCATGACCCTCCAATGATCTTCACGCAAATAGCTCTCCAAATTTCTTTTCTCTCAGTTGGTTCTGGGGATGCATTGGAGCGAGACTGAGAATCACTCTAACTTAGTCTGAACCAGTTGTAGTAAGAATCACTTGCTAATGGTTTACAGCCATCTGGGTTAGTCTGAACCCGTTGTAGTAAGAATCACTTGCTAATGGTTTACAGCCATCTGGGTTTGAAAACCCTTAATGAAATAGCAGTACAACGATTATGTTTCTCTATAACATTCAAATCTTTCATCCATGAACTCCACCTGCTCGACCGAATTCCTCAGCCAACAGTTTCCTCGGTTAACCGTTCTATGGTGAAATGCTTGCACAAGAACCTTCCTTTTCAAGCTTTAGCCATATTAAGGAATCAATCTCATCTGGGTTTTGTTCAGAACATTGACGAAGTCACATTTGCTCTGTCTCTCAAGGCTTGTCATGGGGAATTCAAACTTGGTTCCCAAATCCATGGACTTGCCATATCTAGTGGGTTTGTTTCGTATCTCACAGTTTCAAATTCACTTATGAACTTGTACTGTAAGTCTGGATATTTTGGGATTGCTTTGCGGATTTTTGAGAATTTGAGCCATCCTGATATTGTCTCTTGGAACACTATTCTTTCAGGATTTGAGAAGAGTGACGATGCATTTAGTTTTGCTCGTACTATGAATTATAACGGGATTGTTTTTGACCCGGTAACATATACCACAGTTCTGTCCTATTGTATAGATGGTAATGAATTTTGGGCTGGATTGCAGTTGCATTCTCCTATACTAAAACATGGATTGCAGAGTGAGATATTTATAGGAAATGCGCTCATAACCTTGTACTCTAGGTGGGGGCGACTAGCTGAAGCAAGGAGGGTGTTTGATGAAATGCCTAAACGAGATTTGGTTTCGTGGAGTGCAATGGTTTCAGGATACGCTCAAGAGGGAGATAATAGGTTGGAAGCTGTTTCGATATTCATCAATATGATGAGAAAAGGTACGCTGCCTGACCATGTCTCGTTAACTGGTGCAATTTCAGCTTGTGGTCATGAAAGAAATTTAGAACTAGGGAGACAGGTTCATGGGTTGACCATAAAAATGAGATATGACAGACATCTTTCGATAGGTAATGTTTTGATTTCAACCTATTCGAAGTGTGAGGTTATTAGGGATGCAAAACTGGTCTTTCGGTTCATGGGTAGTCGAAATGTAGTCTCTTGGACTACCATCATATCAATAGATGAAGATGCAATTTCTCGCTTTAATGAGATGAGAATTGATAATGTGTATCCAAATGAAGTTACATTCATAGGATTAATCCATGCGATTACAACTCAGAATCTACGAAAAGAAGGTCTAATGGTTCATGGGTTATGTATAAAAGCCAACTTTTTATCTGAGTCAACCGTCTGCAATAACCTCATTACCATGTACGCCAAGTTTGAGTCCATTCAAAAGTCAGAGAAGATTTTTGAGGAGCTTAGAACCAGGGAAGTAATATCATGGAATGCTTTGATTTCTGGCTATGCTCAGAATGGCATGTTTAAAGAATCTTTTCTTACATTTTTGTCAGCATTGAAGGAGATAACACCCAACCAATACACTTTTGGTAGTGTCTTGAATGCAATTGGTGCTGCTGAAGATATATCCTTAAAACATGGGCAACGATGCCATTCCACCTTGATCAAACTTGGTTTAAGCACTGACCCAATTGTTTCAGGGGCTCTTCTTGACATGTATGCCAAGCGGGGAAGCATAATCGAGTCTCTAAGAGTTTTTGATGAGACCCCTAAAAGAACCCAGTTTGCTTGGACTGCAATAATATCTGCCTATTCTCGACACGGAGACTACGAGGCAGTGATGAGTTTGTTCAAGAGAATGGGAATGGAAAAAATCAATCCTGACTCTATCACTTTCCTTTCTGTCCTAACAGCATGTTGTAGAAATGGCATGGTTGATATTGGCCTAGAAGTCTTTGACTCTATGATCAAAGATCATCGCATTGAACCAAATCCTGAACACTATTCTGTAATGGTGGACATGCTGGGCCGTGCAGGGAAACTAAAGGAGGCAGAAGAGTTGATGAATCAGATTCCAGGAGGACCTGGATTGACTGTATTGCAAAGTTTGCTTGGATCTTGTAGGTTATATGGGAACATTGAGATAGCTGAAACGGTAGTCGATCGTTTGATAGAAATGGAGCCCACTTGTTCAGGTTCATATGTATTGATGTCAAACTTGTATGCTGAGAAAGGAAAGTGGAAGAAAGTGGCAGAAATGAGGAGAGAGATGAGAGAGAGGGGAGTGAGGAAGGAAATAGGGTTTAGTTGGGTAGATGTTGGTAAGCATAATATTGATTCCATGAATTTGTTTGGGTTCTCCTCTGGGGATAAGTCTCACCCTGAGTCTGAGGAGATTTGTAGGATGGCAGATTTTCTAGGATTAGAAATGAAATCTTGGGAACATGAAAGGAGAAAGAATAAAGAAGAGAAGTACCAGGATCATAACTAAGGTCATGTTTAGTACAATGTCTAGTAAAATGGGACTGGACACGAGGATGAGAATGAAAATGAGGAGCCAAAAATATGTTTGGTCTATTGATAGAGTATAATAACACTATAAGATTTATATAGCTGACTCCATGAAATAGGATAAAGTTTGTTGGTGGTGGTGGTGCATGAATGGAATGGGAATGGGAAGGAGGTAAAGTCCTACAAGTGCACGGGAATGAGGATTCCATATTCCAATGGTGGAAAGGAATCACATTTATTTTCAAATGGAAGCCCTCTTCATTGTGTAGGCTTGAGTCCCTAGAGACTCACACTTGAAGGATCCCCATTGTTTATCAGCAAAGCTCATTCACATTCTCCATTACAGAGGGAAGAGAAGCTCATCCTCATACATTGAAGACAATATGAAATTTGTCTTCAAGTGGATACTTTCTCACAATGAAGATGGTGACAAAGTATTGAAGTAGCTTGTTATGTTCTCTAAATTTGAAATGACATTTACGAAACAGAGCTGTTAACGTGAGACAGAAAACTTGAAGAAAACGCAGGTTTAAAGGAGTTGTACATTGCTTTGGGTTCGCATCATGTGAAAGTTCCATCAATCAATTTGTTGATAGAAAGAATGTTTGCATTCATGTATTTATGCTTTTAGGGGGAAAAATTACAAAAGAATGAATATTTTATAAAATTTACATTTTGTTTTTACACTCTTCTTTCTTCTTGAATCTTTGCAGTTAACAATGATAGAGGGATCCACTAAGACCTTAAGCCTCATAAACATGATGTTATATGTTAGTCCTTCCAAGCCCAACATCTGTATACAAATGGGTATTTAATAAATTGAAAGCTTTGACAAAATCAAATCAGGCTTATATTACCAACGGGGGTTGGTCCGAGTGGTAAGCGACTCGGTATCGCTTAAGCGAGATCTCGAGTTTGAGTCTTGGCGTACGCAGAAAATCCCTGTTGGGAGACTCATCCACTATAGCCAGGTGCGCGACTCGGGTCATATCCGGATGTAGTTGGGGCAAAGCTCCGGTAAACCGGGTAGGTAACAAAAAAAAAATCAGGCTTATATTACTTAATAACCATGTCTTCATCACAATCAGTGAGTTGCACCCAAGCGTTGCTTTACCAAATAATCATAACATTGCCTTCAAAAAAAAATATTTTAAATGAAAACCTCTAAATTAATATTTCCTAGTGTAGATATTGATGAAGGCCAACATATATGTTTCCCCAGTACAAGTAATCCAGTCAAAGCTTCTAAAGGAGCGTTCAGCACAACCCAAGCAGCCTATCATATTTTCATATAAACAGCTTCTCAATGGCATCCTGCATTCCCATCAAATACTCAGAATTTGCAGGTTTATATAAATTACAGAATGAGACAACAAACTATGAAGCTTCCAATAAAAACTGGTAATCATAAAGCCAAAGACATCATACCTTAAGTTGTTGTACTTGGGATTTTAGTTGACTTCCCTCCCTACTCAACACTGAACATGAAATCAATGGCCTGGTGACCCCGCATGCTCACCCAAGAGCTTGCTTTGATGGTACAAATACATAGGGCACATTCTGTGAATTACAATCAGAAAACTTGCATGTTCATACTCTGACAAATATACATACACGCAGAAGTAAAGGCCAAAAATAACAAGTTTCTAACACACATGTACAAAATCCTAGAAAATACTAAAATAAAAGCATCAGGAATGGCTAAGATACTAATAAAGCATTCTTCTATGTTGATAAACAGGCTTGACTTCAAGTTGAAGGTAACTATTTGTGCACTAAACTTATGAATACATTTTTCCGTAATTGCAATAAGATTGTTCCATAAACATTTTATATGTGGAGGAAATTTTTTAGAAGGCCCAATTATATGAGTTAAACAAAAATTCTACTTGTATTGTTTTATTGGGATAACATGATAGCAAAGAGCCGAAGATCTAATAACTACACCTAAGTTTTTTTCATTATCTTATGCCCATCCCACACAAGCTTACAAGTTGATAAATACAGCCTTGTTTATAACCAGAAAAATAGAAATTAGGATCCTGTATGAATTAAATATGGAAGAGTCAAACCCAGAAACATAGGGATACAAATTAGCCAATTCACACAGGTAATGTGCACAAAAAAATAGCCAACTATAGAAAACTAAACCAGGCAATGCAAAAACTCGTAGAAACAAATGACCTCATTATATCTCATGAAACATTACACAGGTAGCTATAAGATACAAATTAATAGCGTGCTATGAGGGGTTGCATAGTACCCCAGTAGCATAGTAACTTTCAAGTTGCACAACTATGGCATGCAAGCGCTATATGTAGGAGAGCAGTTTATGATGTGCAACAACCAAATATTAAAAAGCCCTGACTTTTAACAATCTTCCATTTTTCATTCATCTCTTCCTTTTTTATTTCTATTCTTTCTCATTCCTTTGCACATGAACTAGCCTTATCTGACTAGTGCTATTGTCCAGAGGTTAAGGGCAGTGGTAGACAGGTAACCAAAAGACCCTACTGCACTAAATATTCTAAATGCACATTGTCATGTTTTCAACTTGACATAATTATGACTCCGTGGAACACAGAACATGAGTAAAAGAGGCCAAAAATCCATTCCATGGAGGTTTAAGCTTCTTTCAGAACAACAAGAAGCAGAGGGCATTTAGGCTTCAATATTGCCAGGGGGACGTGGAAGTTTTTGGTTCATTTAGTTAGTTATTGTGTAGTCTTTTAACTTGTCATAAAAGTATATGATGATAATGTTATAAAATTTACTTTTACTGGTCATGGAGGTATATAAATAGTAACATACCTAATGTGAGAGACTTATGAATTGAGATATATCAAACATGTGCACATTTTTCTGATTCCTTCATTCTTCTATTTCTCTCTATGTTATTTCCTTTCTTCTTCTGTTTCTTCTTCTTCCTTTATTTTCCTTTTCAATTTTTGGATCATGATCGCATCAGTGGTATCAAAGCCAGCCTTCCTCGGACCTCCGACTGCAAGACGCTAGATGGTTATGACCCGACTTCAAGAAACTGCGAGGAAAATGGACGATTGGTTGCAGAGCGTCGAACAAAGGTTGTTGAAGGTAGATGATATGCAAGAAACCGTTCTAGGTTTCCAGGAAGAAATGCAAATGATGGGGCATTTGTTCCGATAAGAGTTGCAAACAATGGCATAGGAAATAAGTGACATTGTCCATGACGCTTTATTGCCACGGCAACCAGAGGGTAACGACAATTTTGATGACCGGCGAAGGACCCGTCTACCACGAATGGAATTCCTAAGATATGACAGTAAGAATATCCATTGATGGATATGAAGTGCGAGCATTATTTCCTAATTGAAAATATCCCAGAAGATGGGAAGGTGGATGCGGCAGCAGTAAACCTTGATAGGGATTCCTTTGACTGGCAGTTGGCTATTAAGCATCAATGGGGAGACTATCAACCCATATGGGAAGAGTAAACCGAGCTGCTAAGAAAACTTTTGGGCCACCGTACAAGAAGCCCATGACCAAGCTAACACACCTCCAGCAAATAGGATCATTGGCAGAGTTCAATGTTAGGCTTGATACAATCACAGTAAGGTTGGATCTCTCTGAGGCTTATTTGGTAGCTGCTTACGTAGGGGCGTTGAAGGATGAAATAGCGGACTTCGTGCAAATGTTTGACACTCAGACACTAGTGGAAGCTCGACAACTCGCCAGGATTTAGGAGATCGTCGTGAATCATTGTAGTAATAAGTCTACTAACAAAAGAACAGGGGGACAGGTGACGAGACTCTCAACGTCCACGACTCTGTTAACCCCTTACAAGAATGCTTTACTAAAGGGTGGGGCCCCCTTACGGACCAATGAGGGATAATTGGTAGTGAGAGACCTGGTTGCTGGCCCAAAGAACTACGCAAGATTTGTCCGCCCTATCAAGATGCTGACTGCCAAGGAGGAAGCAGAGCATTGCGCTAAAAATCTATGTTTTTATTATCATGAAAGATTTTCCCGTGATCACCATTGTCCAGAAAAATAGAGGATGCGTTACACTTCATTGCCCTTGAAGAAGATAGTAAGGTCCCTGCCTGTTCTGCCGTTTGTATGGAAGACGCTGATGACTTCGTTCCCCTACTTTCTTTACATGCCATTAACGGTCAAGAAACTACTGAGAGTATAAAAATTGCAGGGAGTATGGGCAAGAAGGGAATATATGTTTTAATTGATAACGAAAGTACCCATAACTTCCTTCACCTTAGTTGTAGGGAATTGGAAGACACGCAGCGAAAATTAACTTTAAAAAAATTTTCCATTCCCAGCCAGGATCTACCGAATATGTTTAAGTCAAGGAGAAAGAAGTATTACCTTCAGTATTCAAGCTTTGGTTGCGACCTCTGTATCCACTAGTCACGACTCTTCGCCTCTGGAACTTTCAGTCGCGACCTCCTCAGCTTCTAGTCACGACCTGTCGCCTCTGGAGTTTTCAGTCGCGACCTCCTCTGCTACTCGTCGTGACCTGTAGCCTCTACAGTTGTTAGTCGCGACTTTCTCTGCTTCTAGTCGCGACCTGTAGTCTCTTTTCGGATTTCTGACGTTCAGATGCCAATTTAGTCGTGACCTATGTGTCAACTGGTAGCGACCTCGTCGTACCTGGTGCTCTTTTCTCGTTCGCAAGAAGTCGACAACTCAGATCGGCTTCCTCTACCGGTATCCACCCGCATAGCGTTCCAACCACGAACGACGTGCTAGCGCCTCTTGTCCCTCTAAGGTTTTCTCAAGATTCTGTCCTCACAGTCTCTATTTCGGCAGTTTCTTATCTGCAAACCTTTTGCATTCTCCTTGCCCCTTTTTCTCACGTATGTGTTGTGTATGAAACCCTAGCTCCTAATGTCAAATATATAGGATGCTATCGGGTTTATAATTGGGCCGGGCTTCAGAATTAATCTCATATATTAATTCTGAAATTAATACAATATTATATATTGTATAATTTAATAAGAAACTAATTAAATAAATATAGTTTATATTAAATCCGTCCCACAGATTTAATTCACCTATTTATTTAATTTAAAATAAAGATAAGACGGAATTATATTTGATTTATTCTCATAAATCAAATTTGAGATATCTTATCAATTTGAATTTCAAATTCAAATAGATCATATCCATTTAAATTCAAATTCAAAAGTGATAGAGATTTAATTTATCCTTATAAATTAAATCTTGCAAATATCTCTTATATTATATATAATATATATATACTAATTTATATATATATAATATATATATCCACCCTAAATTATTCATTGAATCTAGACATCTCTTAGATTCAATAAATCTGGACATCACAGCTCGAGTTGAGCTATTTTGTGTGCGACCCTGTAGGCCCATATGAAGTTGGCAGTGGACCAGTTACTATACTAACCCACAAGTCGTAAGCGGCCTCTAGCAAGACATTACGACTACCCAAAACATATGAGGATCGATGAACGATGTTACATTTCATACAACCAAATCATGTCCCTTTTGTCACACGATATTTTGGTCATGAATGAGGCATGGAGAACGTCATCCTCCTATTCCTGATCGTTACTTTCTCAATCCCTGAGTAGTGTGACTATAGTAATGGAACTACCCTTCCATTTCAGTATGGCCATACATTGCTCAGACTCACTCATCGAGGGGCCTAGTAATATCTCTCTACGAATGTGAGGGACAAATTCTATCTTGACCATTCACATTCCTCCGCATGAAAAACCACTGAGCCCGAACATAGCCTTTATGATCACTCGGTTAAAAGTGATTTTTGACTAGGTTAAAGCTGAGCGTTTGTCATGTAGGAATCCATAATGATCTCAGGTGAAAGGGCATAGTGACATAGCTTGTATATGAGAGAAGCTTATGACTTAACCCATGCAGCTTTCTCATAGCAGGTCGGTCCAACACCCTGTACTCTTACATGTGCCTATGACTTTGATTTATATCTCTATATATCTTCAAAGTTATACTGGTCTTATTTCATCTCTGCTCCCGCATAGATGACCGACCATGGACATTTAAGATAAGATCATGAGTTATCCAATGATAGTCATCACAGTAAATATGCAAATAATGTGATAACATAATTAATAAATTCATAAAATAATAATGTTTATAAGACAATGATTGGCCCCTAGGGCATAATTTTCAACATTAGTTTGGTAAGGAAACTGGGGTGGGGAGGACAGGACGATGATATATCTTTTGTGCAAGTGGCTGGAGGGCGCAAGCTCAGGGTTCATGGAGTTTGGAGGTGGTTCAAGTTACGAATTCAAGGTATGGAATTTGAGGCGGCATTCAGAATCATTGATCTGCAACACCTACAAAGTAGTACTCGGATTAGAATGGTTGAGGTCTATTAAGAACACTTACTGGGAATATGATCATATGGCTATTTATTTCTAGTATAAGGGACGTTTATGTACACTGCAAGCGGTTGGGCCTAAGACCTTTGTTGTTATTCCCACAACCAAGTTGAATTCTCATGGCAATAATGATCATCATGTATTCCTAGTGTAGCTCCTAAGCCCTCAGGTAGAGAAAGTGGTTCAGTGACTTGCAATTCGGATCGAGACAGTGGCATATCTAGAAGTGGTATAGAAAATTTAGACTGAATTTGAATATATATTCAAGGAACCACAGAGCCTTCCACCCTTGAGACCTAGCCATAATCACCCTATTGTTCTCCAAGAGGGAACAAACCCAATTAATCTCAAGTCGTATCGCTACTCTACCATACAAAAAGACGTTATTGAACAGTAGATCATAGATCTTTTGCAAAATAGGGTCTTACAAGAGAGTTGTTAGCATTGTTCTGCCCTAATTATTTTATAAAGAAGGATGGGACTTAGAGAATGTACATTGATTACTAGGAGTTGAATAAGCACACAATAAAAAATCAGTACCCAATTCCATTAGTGAAGGACTTATTAGATGAATTACACTCGGCTAAGTGGTTTACTAAATTAGACTTGAGGGCTGGTTACCATCAGTTAAGAATAGTACCTGAAAATTGCCACAAGGCTGCGTTTAAGACTCATTCAGGCCATTATGAACAGTTGGTCATACCTTTAGGGTTGACTAATGCCCCCGCCATGTTTCAAGGAGCTATGAATGACATTTTCAAGCCCTACCTTCATAAATTTGTGTTAGTATTTTTTGATGATATTCTCATTTACAGTCCCTCAATGGTAGAACATACTTCCCATTTGGAAATAGTATTAAAATACTCCTCGTGACCATCAGTATTTTGTCAAGAAGAGTAAACATACCTTTGCTACTCAAAATGTGGAGTATTTAGGTCATACTATTACAGCAGGAAAGGTGTCAATAGACCCTAAAAAGATTCAAGCTGTAGTGGATTGGCTAGAGCCCAAGAATGTAAAGCAATTAAGGGGATTTCTCGGCCTAGCTGGTTATGACAGGAGGTTTATTAAGAGTTATGGGGAGTTGGCTCGTCCTTTGACTTTACTCACACGCAAGGATGCCTTCCAATGGTCAGAACAAGCTAGTATTTCTTTTCAAAAATTGAAGGACACCTTGGTTTCAACTCCTGTATTTGCTTTGCCTGTTTTTTCTAAGAAATTTATGGTGGAGACAGATGTATGTGGGGCAGGGGTAGGGGCTGTTCTTATGCAGGAAGGACAGCCAATTGCATTTTTTAGCAAGACATTGGCCTCTCAGCATGTTAAGCTTTCGATGTGTGAAAAAGGAGTTGCTGGATGTGGTCCTTGTAGTGGAGAATTGACACCTATACCTAGAGAGATCTTGCTTCAGCATCAGAACTTATCAGCAAAGTCTTAAATACTTGTTGGGACAGAAGCTTAAGACACCCTTTCAAATGTATTGGATAGCTAATGGGGTATGATTACAAGATCCAATACAAGAGCGGAACTGATAATTCTGTAGTAGATGCCCTTTCAAGGCTACACGGCTCTCAAATTCTGCGCATGACACTTGAAATTGCTTCTCCTGTGCTGCTGGAATTAATTAAAAGCTCCTGGGAAGCTGATTTGGTGGTGGAACATACTTCCCATTTGGAAATAGTATTAAAATACTCCTCGTGACCATCAGTATTTTGTCAAGAAGAGTAAACATACCTTTGCTACTCAAAATGTGGAGTATTTAGGTCATACTATTACAGCAGGAAAGGTGTCAATAGACCCTAAAAAGATTCAAGCTGTAGTGGATTGGCTAGAGCCCAAGAATGTAAAGCAATTAAGGGGATTTCTCGGCCTAGCTGGTTATGACAGGAGGTTTATTAAGAGTTATGGGGAGTTGGCTCGTCCTTTGACTTTACTCACACGCAAGGATGCCTTCCAATGGTCAGAACAAGCTAGTATTTCTTTTCAAAAATTGAAGGACACCTTGGTTTCAACTCCTGTATTTGCTTTGCCTGTTTTTTCTAAGAAATTTATGGTGGAGACAGATGTATGTGGGGCAGGGGTAGGGGCTGTTCTTATGCAGGAAGGACAGCCAATTGCATTTTTTAGCAAGACATTGGCCTCTCAGCATGTTAAGCTTTCGATGTGTGAAAAAGGAGTTGCTGGATGTGGTCCTTGTAGTGGAGAATTGACACCTATACCTAGAGAGATCTTGCTTCAGCATCAGAACTTATCAGCAAAGTCTTAAATACTTGTTGGGACAGAAGCTTAAGACACCCTTTCAAATGTATTGGATAGCTAATGGGGTATGATTACAAGATCCAATACAAGAGCGGAACTGATAATTCTGTAGTAGATGCCCTTTCAAGGCTACACGGCTCTCAAATTCTGCGCATGACACTTGAAATTGCTTCTCCTGTGCTGCTGGAATTAATTAAAAGCTCCTGGGAAGCTGATTTGGTGGTGGCAACCATCTTAACATATATTAAACAGCAAGATGATGGGTCCTTGGGGAGATTTTCCTGGGATGGATCTTTTTTACGTATAGATAGTAAGATTGTGGTGGGGGATGTTGCTGCTACTAGAAAGTAGATTCTTGAATGGCTCCATTCTAGAGCTCAAGGGGGTCATTCAGGAATTAGTGCAACATATCAAAAGGTTCGTGGCTTATTTTGGTGGAAGAATCTTCATAAGAAAGTAGAAGAGTATGTGAAAGGATGTGACACATGTGCTCGATGTAAATATGAAACTGTGGCTTCTCCAGGGTTGCTACAACCTCTTCCTATCCCAAGCAAGGTTTGGGAGAGTATATTCATGGATTTCATAGAGGGCCTCCCTAAATCTAATGGGAAGAAGGTCATTTGGGTCATAGTTGACTGTATGAGTAAGTATGCTCATTTTCTTCCTTTATCTCATCCATTTATAGCTTCCTCCCTTGCCTAGATTTTCCTTGATCAGGTTTACAAGCTTCATGGTGTGCCGTCAGAGATAATAATTAATAGGGATCCTATATTCATTCATCAACAATTTTTGGAAGGATTTTGTCAAGGTTTTGAAAATTGAACAGAAATTGTCTTCAGCATACCATCCTCAGAGTGATGGACAAACTGAAGTTTTGAATCATTGTTTGGAGTCATATTTCATATTTATGTGTTGGAAAAATCCTAAGGAGTGGAGCTATTGTGTGCCCTTGGCTGAATGGTGGTATAACACTACTTTTCATACTTCTAGTAAGGCAAGTCCATACGAATTGTTGTATGGCCAGAAACCTCCAGTTTACTCTCCTTATATTCCTAGATCAGCTATTATTGAGGTTGTAGATAGGAGTTTTGAAGCAAGAGAAAGGACATTAGCTGTCCTAAAACATCATTTATACAAATCTGTCAACACTATGAAGCAGAAGGCAGATGCTAAACGATTTGATCATGAGTTTCAAATAGGCCAGTGGGTTTTCCTTAGGCTACAACCTTACAGGCAGATTTCTGCAAAAAACAGGAGCACTAAAAAAATTAGCTTCCAGGTTCTATGGTCCATATAAAGTAATAGGAAGAGTATGACAGTGGCTTACATATTAGAATTGCCTCCCGAGTCCAGAATTCATCCTACATTTCATATATCTCTTATGAAACTTTGTCCAAATCCCATGGTTAAGCAAAAGCACCCTCCTATTGATTATCCTACTATTCCTCATTCTCAGTATCTTGAGAAGGTTTTGGCTACTAGAGTAGGAAGAAAAATGAAGTGCATCATTACTGAAGTTATGATACAGTGGAGGAGATATCCAGAGGAAAAAAACTTTTTAGGTTTTCCTTTAAACTTGCAACAACAGTTTCTTGAATTTCAAACGTCCAGCCCTTGAGGACAAAGGTTGTTTCAAGGGGGGTATTGTTATAAAATTTACTTTTACTAGTTACGGTTACTATGGTGGTAATCTTAGTTACTGTGTAAGTGAGGTATATAAATAGTAACATACTTGATATGTATGAATTGAGATATATCAAACACGGGCATATTTTTCTGATTCCTTTATTCTTCTATTTCTCTCTCTCCTTCCTTCTCCTCGATTTCTCTTTGTTATTTCCTTTCTTCTTCTGTTTTTTCTTCCTTTATTTCCCTTTTCAATTTTTGGATCAAGATCACATCAGATAATGGTGATGATACAAGACCAACAAGGATAATGAAGACTTAGACTACATCTATGTAGATGAATTGCATTTCAAGCAATCACAAGGGACAAATAACTTTAAAAGTTAAAGTTACCTTATCTTCAGCTAGCAGGGGAAGATGAAGAAGAATCTCAAGTGGCTCAGCATCTGCTGCCATGACTATAAACTCAGAAGTACCCCTGTTTAGGGACTTGGTTGCTGAAACCAACAAAACTTGTAAGGCCAAGACAAATACATACATGCATACACGTGTGTCATATATTAATATAAACATATAAAGAGAAAAATACAAAACATAATGTACTGAATAAATTAATATTACGAATCAAGCAAGCCAATAGTAATTGCTTCTAAAAAAATACTTAAAACAAAGTGCTGAAAAGTTGCCCAAAATGTTGAACACATTCAAGTAGAAGCAAAATAGAAACACGACACCAACTCCCCAAATGAATGAAAATTGAAGGGTTAACTTACTCGATGTTTTTTTGAGAGTATAGGCATATCCAATATCCCAAACTAATTTCAGATGAACAATTAATAACCTAAAATAATTAATTTTAGAGGTACAATTAACACCCTAAAATAATTAAATTATTACAATTTTACCCCTTTGCTAATAAAAATATAAACTTTTATTTTATAAATACTACACAAACTTTTTATTTTAACATATTAATATTCAAAAGGCCACATGTGTAATATTTTTTTAATAAATTATAATAAATAAATCATAAAATTTCTCAATCTTTACGTATGAATTCTATATAATGTCAATTTTAGGGTTTATTCAATACTTTTTTTAAACAATATGATATATGTGATATTTTAAATAATAATGTGTTAAAATAAAAAATTTATGTGATATGGATAGATATAAATTTATATTTTTATTAGTGAAAAGGTGGAATTGTATTAATTTAAATATTTTAAGGTGTTGGTCGTACCTCCAAAATTAGTTTGGAGTGATAATTGTACCTTTAAATATTTTAGGATGTTAATTATTTCTCTAAAATTAATTTGAGTACTGGATGCACTTTTACTTATTTTTTTTTTTAGTATGTTTTTCGAGTTGTCCAAAACGTTACCTCATATAGTTTTACATGGAATTGGATTTAAGTTTCACCGGATTGACTTTGCTAGCATGGTATTAAAATAGTTAAATAGGCTGACATGGATGATTGACTAGAAGCGAATGTATTTTATGAGTAAAAACTAACACCAAAGCTCAAAAAATATAAAGATCAATGTTTGATAAATTTAAATTACCTATCACACATTTAAATTACCTGTTTAAACTCACTATAAGTCTCTATATTTTTAATAAATTTTAATTTTAATCTTTATTTATAAATCATATTAATAGTTGACGTCAACCTATTTAACGGTATTAATTTGATATTAATGCCTCATTAATAAAGTTGTTATCATCATTAAACTCAATATCCAAGTATTTATGAAACTACGAGGATCAATGTTTGGGACAACATAAAATATATAAAAAACATATCATATGTTTTCTTCAAACTTGTATAATCTCATTCCCTGTTTGGCTATTGATTACAAAAGGAGAGCATTTCTTTTTCGTTGCACAATAATTTAATATTTATTATTTTCTTCAATTCTTAATATAAAATCTAATCTAATTTATACAAGGTAGTATTGCTATTACTACTACTCAACAGTAATTATAACTTCCCATTACATTTCAATCCAAGAACACATCAGCAATTTTTCTCTACAAAATCGTTTTTGTTTTCAATTTTCTTCATCCTTTTTCATAGTGTTAACAAATTGAAAGATTAATTGTTGGAACTCAGAGTACCATTTTATTATAATTTTCTATTTTATTATGATTTCACCTATCTTTTGAGTATTTAAGTTTAAATCTAAGAATAATAAATGACTCACCCTGTCCGACATTGATATCGCCTAAAAAGAAAAAATATTTCGCCCTACTTTTAGATCGTTAGTGAGCCTAATCCTTTTCTAAAAAATTTTATATAAAAAAAATTGAAAGATTAATTTGTATCAAAAAAAAAATAAAAAGATGAATTGAAAATGGGATCAATAATAGAATTGGAAAACATTAAGGAAAAAAGTACGTTTGTTTCGTTAGAAAAGTTTAATGGGATCTTAAAATAATTTATATTTAATGTATATATTTAATCGATATAATAAAATATTAAAACCCGATTCTTCTTCCTCTGCAACCTCGTCAACCACCTCTCTCTCACTTCATCCATTACACATCTAATCCATATAAAATCAAACATAGATTTGGCCAGAATATTAGCAAGAATGAATTTCATTGACTAACACATAATCCTGGATCAAGTTATAGTATTTAATTGAGGTATCATTCAAATATTTGAACGATACCTCAAAATAAAGCTTTGCCGTTCAACACACAAGATGACGAAATAATATTGCCACCAAATCAAACTCGGAGATTAGGGGATCAATTTGCTCATAGCATCATCAAAAGGAATAGTTGTAAACTACATTGCAAGTTTTATAAGATCTACAGCACACAAATAATAAAATTTTCAAAAAGCTTGTAGCAGAAAGTATACGATCAAGAGGCGTTCCAGGGGTAGTACCATAAGTTTCAACATAGATTCCAGATTCCCAAATATTTTCCCTACATAATTCAGTGAATTCTAAGCATCCCCGTCAACATGCAATCAGCAAAACAATAGAATCTCTAAATACAAAAACCTATCACTATTAATATTGGCCTAAACTACCAAACCAAGTGCATTCAGGAGCTATAAAACATCCTCCTTAACATGCAATCGGCACTACAATCTCTAAACACAAAACCTATCACCATTAATATTGGCCTAGATTAAGAAACCAAAATTAGGATATGAAACAGTGTTGCACAAGGACCCGTTTGTGAAAATAGCAGGAAATATGCAACAGAAATCAATTTACTACACTACATAAAGTTTACAACAATACAGCAGATGCAATCCCCAAACCACAGTCTACTGGTAGAATATGCAAATTCACCAAACCTTGCATAAGAAATCATATGGCATCCCTTGACTCGAGACTTATTTTCAACTGAATAATGTAAAACATGAGATAATTGAACTAATCCCTCCCCACATTTGTACCAAGATGTGCTTAACGAATTCATGCTGCTAGTACCAATAGTCACATTCAGCGATTTAATATAGAAAATTATCAAATTGCAGCACTAGAACCACCTGAAAAATCATACCATCACATCACCACACCAACTAGCAATTACTTATTTACTCTACTCATAAGGTAAGAACAATCAGGTCAACAGAGAGTTCACAGCGAAGCTGCCAAGGTAAAATCCTTAGGCAGAAGATTACCATAATCACGAACAACTCACATTAACCCAGTATAAATCACTTGACAAAAATATTACATCAATAGTCAATAGTACATAGGCAAGGTAACACATACTATTACTGGTATTGAATACTTTTAATAAGTGAAAGGAAGAACTATAGGAGATAATTGATAAAGTTCGAGTACTTGCAATCTATACCGTGACTTATTATGGACTGATTCACGGATATCAGACTGAAAACTTAATTGTATTCTCTATCCAATCATCACAAACGGTAAATTTATGTCTAAAATACTAGGAGATAAAAAACCTGAACCTTAATTCACTGGTTCAAACTTGCGAAGCATTCCGCAATGTGGCATTTCCCGGATGTATCCCCATTGGCGGCGACGCCACTCAAGCCGACAATTCTCTCTAAGAATATTGAGGTAATCACTCTCAACCCTATCTTCAAGTGTTGTTCGCTCATGGCTATTTGGAGGGTAGTCTTGATCAAATTTGGCCGACTTAACATAATAGTTGACACCCTTTGGTGTAGTAAACCGATGTTCATATGGATAATGTCGAGATAGTGAATAAATAGGATCTGAAGACGGCAAGAAGTTCAATAGCAGAATAAGCAGAACAGGAAGCAACTGAATTAAAGCGCGAATATTGAAGCCACTAGACCCATGTTCAGCCGCCGGCCTGGGACCCATCCCAGGTCCAAAACTAAATCCACCAAAAGATGTTGTAGGAGCCATTCCACCAAAGAAGAAATTCCTAAATATTTCCTCCGCATCAATATCAGCTTCATAATACCCATTATATGCCCGTGTTGCCGGCCTTGCAGCACGCCTTTCGTAAACAGATTCATCCTCTCCAACAAGATCATACTTCCTTCTACTCTCATCATTACTTAGACACTGGAAAGCTTTAGACACAGACTTAAACGCTTCCTCAGCTCCTGGAGCTTTGTTCTTATCAGGATGAACCTTCAAAGACAATTTTCTGTACGCTTTCCGCACATCCTCAACCGTACAACTCTTCTCTAATCCTAAAATCTGATAATAATTCTTCTTCCTCCTAATCTCTCTAACCATCGTAATTTGCTCCTCCGTATATGTAGCTGATGACGTAGAGGATGAAGATCCTGCTGTCGAAACCCTTTGCCGAAGAGAAGATTGATCAGAAGGCTTTGATGAAGACGTGATTGATGGACCATTGGCAGTCGCCGTCGGCGGTTGGTCACCTGTGTCTTTCTCTATCGACGCAAATAGATCGTCGACGGGCAAAGTCGGGTCTAGACGGCGAGCTTTGGTAACAAATTTCAAAGCGCGAGCCCGATCTCCGATCTGTAATGCCTCTTTCCCAATTTTCAAGCATTTTAACGCATCGTCCTTGTTGCTATCCATCTCAGATTATCAAACCCAACAGTTATTCCAACAGATCTTCAGAACCCTAGCGAAACCAAATGCAAAAAACATACAAAAAATGACGACTTCAGCAATTGGAATCAACAATTATGAAATTAGAAAAATAAAAAATCATAATCAAAGAGAAAATTGAAGAACCAATAAATTTAATTCATCATATCGACAACACAAAAGTAAAGGGGTTTGGAGAATTATCCTTACTGATGGACCTCGGAGACGAGCGTCAACGAGGGGTTTTCCCCCAAGGAAGAGAGTGATAAAAACTTCGCTCGATTAGGGTTTCATGCCCAGTGAGATTACCGATCGATCTCTCTTATGCAGGTTGAATTTGTTATGCCTTCTGAAGGAACAATTTTATTCCTATCGTCCTGCGAGATTGAAATGGCCCCTATTTTCGACATTTATTAACCGAGAAGAATGTTAAAAGCGTTATATATTATTAAAGGATTTTGTAAAGAGTTATATAACGCAAATATCCTATATTATTTTTCATATATATATTTATTTAATATCTTAATTTTATTTATAATTTATTTATAAATTTTTTAATTTAATATAATTTTTTAATTTAGTATAATTTTACATATAATTTTATTTTTTAAATATAAAAAAATATACTAAATTAAAAATATTATAGATAAAATTATATCAAATTAAAAAAATTATATATAAAATTATACCATTAATAAAATTAAGATATTAAACGTATATAAAAAATAAGATTAAAATATTAGATAGTATATAATTTATTTTTAAATATAATAAAAATTTATTTTATTATTATTTTACGTTTAGATATTGCATCAATTGTATGATTTTATCCCAAAAAATAATATTTTAAAAGTTAATTAATATTTCAATGTTTAATTTTTTGAAATTTGATAATTATGCTTATTTTTTAATTCTTAAAAAAGTTCAAACTAATTTTTGATAAAATATAAAATATTTAATATTAAAAAATATTTAAAATAACTTTAAAAATATGTAATAGATATTAGGGAGGTAGAATTTATTTGAACCAACTCAACAAGTTATTTCCATAATAGTAAAAGAAATGCATGGAGGTGAGGTCTACTTCTATGAGAAGTTAAAAGTTTTAGTGGAGAATGTAAAATTTAACTTTTCCTTCATATTTACTTTTGATTAAGTGACTCCTAAATTATAATTTATTTATAGAATGTATTTTTATATTTTTTTTAAAATCATTCTCATAAAATATAATTTAAAATTAAAGTAGATTTCATGTATTCAAAGAGAGTTTAAACAAATATTAATAAAATAAAAATTATAAGATATACAACTTTCTACCTTTCTATATTTGCATATTAATTTATTGATATTGATTATTTCTAATTAAATCCATTAGATTTACAAAATTCCTATCTTATATATATATGAGCTTGTAAGGGAGGGAATGACCTACTCTATGGAGCTTTGATCATCGCCACCTCTCTTAACCGCCTTTAAGTATTGATTTTTATACTACGAATGACTAACACAATTTTTTTTTCCCACTCAGTTTACCGGAACTTTATTCCAACTATATCCGGATTTGACCCGCGTCGTACACCTGGCTATAGTGGGTGAGTCTCCCAACGGAAGTTTTCTACATACACTAAGGCTTTAACTCAAGATTTTACTTAAGCGATACCAAGCCGCTTATCACTCGGACCAACCCCTGTTGGTAATTCATATTACTTTTCTTTTAAAAAAATAATAATTGTCCCCTAAAAGGTATTGGGCCAATAGTTGGGCCCAAAATATGAGCCCAGTGTAAAGATTGGGCTAGGTTGACCCGACGGATATCAAGCTGATTTGAGAAGAAGCCCCGCCTCCTCCCTTTCTCCGTCCCATTTCGGGTTTCCTCTTTTCTTCGCTTCTTCTGCGGGAACTTTTGCAGTTTGGCCTCCGTTCACTCTTCGTTTGTTTCTGACAAATTGACAATAGCTTGGAACTGTAGATAATAAGCCTCGCTCTCACCCTCTTATACAGTAGTAATCTCCTGCGCTCTTCGTTTCTCCGTTGAATCTTTGCCTCTCCACGTTTTTGCCGGTGGAGATGGAGGCT
Organism: Leucaena leucocephala; assembly: GCA_037074615.1. Lineage (NCBI taxonomy): Eukaryota > Viridiplantae > Streptophyta > Magnoliopsida > Fabales > Fabaceae > Leucaena > Leucaena leucocephala. The sequence continues at coordinate 14,244,287 of CM073537.1, forward strand.
CAGAGTCATTTTCAAGTAGACCTCGGTCACCTCATGGCCTTCAATCCTCACCATAGCTTCCCTTCTCAACCTTCTTCCAGGTTCTCTTATTTTGTAGTGCGGTTCTTGTTTTCATCCTTACTTGATCCGTGGAAGTCCTTTTGTTTTGGTCCTTTCTGTTAAGAATGGTTTGCATTTCTTTTTGTTTATATTTGTGTTTACTTATCGCATTTGTTGAATTTTATGTTTTTCAATGCACGCAGGGAGGAGCTGGTTAAGGAATGTCTGCAAAAGGGCACTGAGTTAGTTCAAGCTATTGCAGATAGTCTCTTCTATTTACCATCCTCTGAAGATGTAGATGGACCGCTTGTGAAGCTACCACCACCAGTGACAAGATTGCCCAGAGAAAAGCATGTAAGTTCTTTTACTTTGTAATTGGATAAGAAAAGGTCTTTTACTTAAGAATATAGCTTTCTGGAATCAGATATAAATCATTTATCCATTTGCCTTTCTAGCCCAAAGCTTAAGTTTGAATCCTTATCTATGAATTGCTAGTTTTCACCAAAAGGAAGGTTAACTTTTCCTAGCATGCAGAGTAGATGTATTTGCTGAAAGTCTGTTGAGAAATTTTATTGTCATTCTTTAGACAATTAATTTCTATGTACTGACTTCTTGACATTTACCAATGCTTTGTAGCAATGAGACTACCTTTTTTTATTAAAGTTGGTTCTATGAGTAATAGCGATGAACTATTTCCGGACAAGAAAAAACCAGATAATCTATTGTTTCCATCTTTGTTGTATTGAATTCATTTGGTTAGAAGTGTACTTCCAACTAAAAGGTGTGAAAATTGTCTTATTTCAAAGAAGTAATGAAAGGAGGTTCAGTTTCATGGAAAACGTTATTGTAATTTGTGACGAATTACCTCTGTATTGTTTATCTGTATAATAGGTTCCATTACTTTGGTTTTTCTTGTTTTGGTTTTGTAATCCTAGCAACAACATTATTTGCTCATGAAGTGTTATAATGCTTTCAGCTCCCAAGGCCAAAGCCTCCAACAAAATGGGAACAATTTGCCCAAAAGAAAGGTCAGTCATCCGGCATAAGCCTCAGATAAATTTCAAGATTATTCTGTGATAGAGCTTTAATTCATTGTTAAATTGAGCTTGTATGCTTTGATGTAGTCAAAGTGGGCAGTGTTGTTTCCTAATCTTAAGCAATAAACTCCGTTATGTTACTTCGCAGGCATAAAGAATCGTAAGAAAGACAAGATCGTATTTGATGAACAGTCTGAAACCTGGAAACGCAGATTTGGATATGATCGTGCACATGATGAAGAGGCTATACCTATTATTGAGGCAAAACCGAATGATGGTAATTATTTTTTTATTTACGCTGGAGCTGTCATGTAAATTTCTTTTACTGTATATTTACTTCATGGTCAAACACGAACGGACACCTCTTTCATTGTCACTGAAGGCACCAATCTATATGTGTCAGAATAATAGTTTTAATTTTAGGAAAGACATGGCAAACATGAGAAAGGCCGATTTGACACTCAAGAAAAGCTAATTTTAAGAAATTTGGAATTAGAGCACAAAAGATAAATTGGCAGATCAGAACCACTACTGGAACAATTGGAAAGACATTATGACGTGTTAAATTGTATATCATGGGATATTGTTGACTTCTTTCTGTGGTTTGAGCTTAGGTTTTTTTAATTTGGAATACATTAATACAATACTTAGTATTGATACTTTCGAAGTTATTTTTACTCCAATATAATAAACATGAAATGTTATTCAAACTAAGTCACTCTGAAAATTTCTTCTCATACTAACTTTTGTCAAACTATTTTTTTCTTTTATACCCAACCGAGACTTGCTTGATTGGTAGGATAGGCTGAGTATCCTAACTATTGATAGCTGATGAAATGGGATCGTTTAGGATGGTTTGAAACCCATTTTCCCCCATCCTACACCACAATTCAAAAACCCCTCAGAATCAGAGGGTTTTCTGAGGGGTTTGAGATGGATTGAATTCTTTTCTTTTTTTTTCTTTTTGAAAATCCTCAATATGCGCCTACTTGTTTTGGAAGAGTTAGCATCAGAAGGGTGGTATAGTGAATTTCTCTCCTCATCACACCATTAGTGACATTGTAATATCTAAATAGTGGGTAGTGCTGAACTATCATATTTTCCTTAATCTTTGTCTCAATGAAGTGAATTATCTCCCCCACCCCATTTGACCTCACTATGATAGACAAGCGCTCTTCAGTCTCATCAAACTCCCGATCTGGCCCAAACTAGTAAGTGGTGGATAACAGTGACAGTGTTGGATATATGTAATGCACTAGGTCCTAGCAGAGCCCTCCCCCCTCCCCCCTTTTGAAAGATTCTGATTTTACGTCAATTAAAGTAGATTAAAGAGTTAGGTATCAATTAGTTTTAACTATATCACATAAACTATGTTCATTTTAAGTGTCATAATCTTAATGATAGATCAGACTTGACTGCTGACCAGTTTATCAGTTTATTGGTCCGGCCAGCCAGTTGTCTTCCTAATTCCTATAACCCTTTTTAAGGGTGGTCTATCATACATTCTAGAGTATAAATCAAACTTGTTACTTGGTTTGATATTGGCAAGTTGATATATGTTTCCCAAATCATTAATGAACATAATTTAAATATCTTATTCAAGCTTTTTTTAGAACTTATAATGATAATTGATGCTCTACTAGTATCTTTCATGTGTTCAATTATACATGCTTGCTCATGTGTGCAGTTGCTGCTCATTTCTGTAGAGAAGTTATATTACTGGTTTATATTTGAACTTTTTGCAGATCCAGATGAAGATCCTTTTGCCAAAAGAAAAGAAAATAAGAAGAAAAGAATTGAAAAACAGGAAGGCAATAGGCTGAAGAACTTGAAACAAGCTGCCAAAGCTGGTGCTTTACCAAGGTTTTTCTCTAAAATTTCAAGTAGTTCTTGTGGTGTTATTAACACTGAAATTCTGGTTGGTACTCTTCATTAGGGGCAAAAACATGGTAATTGCATACAACTTCTATTTTATGCCTCATTGGCTACATTTTTTAAATGCATAACTTAGGTGGCATCACATATATAATTTGTGGACTTACCACATCTTTTGATTTCACTTTATCACTGTATTTTCTTTCCTCCCTGTATCCACTAGTATTTTCTTTTCTTTGCTATAATAAAGTTCATCTTGGGTATATAGTTTGCTGTAGTAAATTCAGGCTATTTTGCCAGCTAGTAACCTGATACTCTCAACTCTAAACTGATAATCTGACAGTTCTGCTTCTCAATATAATCTTTTTAATCCTAAATTGCCTTACCCTCGTCCATCTTTTGAGAAACTGAGTAACTTTTCTTTTTGCAGCCATATTCAATTGGCTGCTACAGCTTTGCCTATTACTGGAACTCAAGCAGCACCCAAGAAAGTCACCAAGGATGAACTCAGTAGTGTAGCTGGATTAGCAGCAACTGCGACGGCTAGTGGTGGGAAGTTTGACAAGAAGTTGCCAGGTGAAAAGACTGCACAACATAAGGGAAAATATCGGAAGGTTGTACTCTTATCCTCTCTTACAGTAACGAATTTGTCCGATGTGTGATAATATTTTTGTGCAGAAGCTTATGTATTTTACTGAAATAATCAATTACTATGCTTTGTTTTGTATTTGTCCAGTTCTTGCCAGTTGTGGAAGGATCAGGGGTTGGATCACGTGAGAAGGAGCAAACTGAGAAAATAATGAACAAGATTTTCTCCAAGAATTCCCATGAAATTCTCAATATTGACAAGGTATTACTCATTTAATAACCTTGTTTCCAGTTTTAAGTGAAATTTACTTGATTCTCTAAATCGTGCTATTTTGGAAACTAGGCTGTCAAGACATACAACGTGAAGAAAGAGAAAAAACAAAGGAGTGAGAAAGCGAAGGCCGGTTCGGCAACCAGAGGCAAATTGAAACCTCACAAGAAAATTCAGAAGTCGTCTTCTTCTAAAAAGGGGGGTTCCAAGAAAGGCAAGGCAAAATGAAATTAAATTTTGGTTTCGAAGTAAAAGGTTATATAGTAGTATCTGGCACTAGGTTTTGAAACTTTGCTTACTGCTTTGAAGTTTTGTGGGAAGAAGAATTCGTCTAATTAAACAATTTCTATTATTTGTTCTATCTATATATGTGTATCACTTATCTTCAAAGATCATCTGAAATACTCAACATGCATAGATAGTAGAGAAGCCATGGATTTATTGTATAGCTTGTTTCTACCCAGTCTTTATGAACTTGAGAATTGGCTGAATTAAATTTAGGGGAATTATTACAAGATATGAGGGAAGGGATTTAATCACCAAAAAAGTTCTAGGTTATTTGGATTAACTTTTAAAAATAGATTTTAGATAAAATAAATTTTGGAGGAAAGATTTTGAGTAAAATAAATTTTATGAAAAAAATTATTTTTGAGTAGAATAAATTATGCAAAAAAAAATGATTCTTAAAAGTTGTACCCCCTAATTTATACTAAAATTATAGTTTTGATAGAAAAATAGATTGTGGAATAAAGTTAGGGCCCGTTTGGTTCAACCTCATTGCACATATGCAATGGTAATCCTTATTGCATTACCATAGGTTGCCTGTTTGATTGGACTTAATGATGGTAATAGATATTACAATGGGAAAGAAGATTGTACATTTTTGGGGAATGCCGATTCATAGAGGATCCCCAATGAATACTCATTGCCCCTTTCAATTCTTTATAAAATTCCAATTTTAACCTTAATAACATAATGAGAAGACAAGATTTGCCCTCAAATTATTCCTCATAAAAAATTTTGTAATCAGATCATTATAATAAAAATTTTAGCAATCAAATCTTAAAAATCTTGCAATAAAATCTAAAAACAATTTGGTAGCATTCTTGAAATTTCGACCTGTTCTTTCTTCCCCAATCACCACCATCTTTAAACAAAACTGCCACCAAGGAGAAAACCATTAAAATCTGAATCTAATTTGAAAAATATGGGAAAGAGGAGAATGATAAATTATTTTTATTCATTAGTTTTTAGCTCTATCAATACTTTTGGAAATGAGATCAAAATCTATGTCAAAGAAACCAAGTTGTAATGTATGAAACACCAGAGGTTTTTTTTTTTATACAAGAGAGAGCTATAGCCCAAAAGCAAAATAAATTACACTAATGAAAAATTTAATCTTAAACAATCTAAATCCACTAAGTCCCTTAACTATGCCAAACACTTGCCATATAAGACAGATCTAGAAAGTTCTTCCTTTACAAGTGCATCCGTAACTTGGTTAGCTTCTCTCGATTTAAACTGTAGTTGTAATTCCCATTGTCTGCACATGAAATCCTCAATTTGCATAACTAACAAGCTTCCTCTTTGCCCTGTATTATTTTCCCCCAATATATTAATGAGATATTTTACATCTGATTCAAGTATAACCTTCTTATAGCCTTTATTCCATACACTTTGGATCCCCTTGAAAATAGCCCATTCCTCTGCATCAGCTACGCTACAATTTCCAATGAAAGGTGTAAACCCATATACCCACTTGTCGTGATGGTCTTTTAACACCTCACCACTTCCAGTTTTATTATTGGACACTGTCATAGCCCTATCTACATTAAGTTTTACCCACCCTGTGGGTGGTGGTTGCCAATTCTTATTCCCTGTAAAGGACAACTGGGGTAAATTATCATTATCATTCCCCTGCACATACTTTCTTTACACTTGTATGATAACCAGCTCTGGTTGTTCTGGTCTCCAAGTATTTGGGTTAAATACAATCATATTCCTCTATAGCCAGAGCTTCCAAATAGCTACTCCCAAATAAGGTTCCAATAGTCCCCCATATTGCCTAATTGTCTCTTTAAATTTAAAGCAAACCAATAAGTAATAGATGCAGCGAAAAAAAGCCGAACAATATTGTGGTGCTAATAACTTCAACCAAATGCAGTTTGCATATATACAATCTCTCAAGATATGTAAAGTATCCTCACTTGCCAAGTTATAGCTCAAGCAAACAGCAGAAGAATAAGATCACTTGCTTCTCCACACATTGGTAGCCTATTGTTGACCGCTATCCACATAAACACTCTAATTTTCTCTACACCTCGCCACTTCCAAATGGCTTTATATATTAAACTATGAGGAGTCTCCCTGCTTTTCTTTAATAGATAATAGGCACTCTTTAAAGTAAAAGCCCATTTGTATTTGTATTCCAATACATAAAATCTAGTCCAGCCTCAACCCTAGGCAGAAGCATCGCGATGAGCCTTTGAAAAACATTACTTGGAATAATGTCAGCTAATTTTGGGAAGTCCCATGATCTATCCACAACTCAGTCTGTTACTATGGTTCCTTCCTCCTCATTCATCAAGGGTCTCAAACAAACCTCTTTAATCCTCATATTAGGGAATAAGCAGTTTGACTCTTTCCCCATATGAAGTTTCTTTGCAGACGTTCTAGTTGTCGACATACAGACTCAAGAATCTTTGCCACTTGTATTGGATACAAAGGAATAGAACTCAAGATGGATTTAGCTAATGTAATTCTACATGTCGTGGGCAAACTTCTCTCCTTCCATACTACAAGCTTGGATTTGACTCTATCAATAATATATTAAAAAGTTTCTGTTTGTCTCCTCCTCCTAGAAATAAGAAACCCTATATATTTCCCTATTTCTGAAGACACACACATCCCACTAATACTTTTAATCTCCCTACAGGATTCCGGGTTTACCCTTAGAGAGAAGACAACTGATGATTTATTCCTGCTAATCCGAGCCCCAGATGCCATACATAACTTGTTCAAACATTCCATCATACAACTAGCTTGCTCTTTCGTTGCCTCACCAAAAAGAGGCAAATCATTGGCAAACATAAGATGAGAAACCACCGGACCATCTTTTGTTACCCTGATAGGTCTCAATAAACCATCATTCACCATATCACTAATAAAATGAGATAATTTGTCCATACACAGAACAAATAGAAGAGTTGATATTGGATATCCTTGTCTTAGTCCCTTCTTAGGCGTAAAATAGTCAGTCTTAGTACCATTTCATAACACATTATAAGTAACTGAAGTCACACAAGTCATTATCAATTATACAAAATCTGATTAAAAGCTAGCCTCAAGTAAGACTTGGTGAAGAAAATCCCACCGTATCCAATCATATGATTTCTCCAAATTAATCTTTAGAGCTATTCCCTAAACCTTTCATTCCTCTATATTTCTGCATCTAATGCATTATTTCCTGTCTAACAATTATATTGTCTTGAATATGTCTGCCTTGATAAAACTGACTTGGAAATGAGAGATGATCTTATCCATAACTCCCCTTAGTCGAACCGTGATTACTTTGGTTATGCACTTATAATGAATCGTACATAACGAGATAGGTCTAAAGTGATGAACAAGCTCAGGAGAGTCCTTCTTAGGAATCAAGGAGATAAGAGTCCTATTGGCCTATATTATATTCATTTTATTCTGAAAAACATCCTTAACAAAGGAACACAGAGTACCACCCACAACATTCCAGTTAGACTAATAAAAGATAGGACAAAAGCCATCAACCCTGTGAGCCTTATAAAGTCCCATGGAGAACATAGCATTTTTTTATTTCCTCCATATTGGGAACACTATGTAAATACGAAAGCAGAGAACTCTCCACCCTAGGAAATGAGTTTTTAGTGATCAGTGAATAAGAGACCTTCTCCTCATCAAACAAATTTTTGAAGTGATCCACAACAAAATTCTTTAATATTAAATCATCTTCCATCCATATCCCATTCTCATCTCTTAAAGTCAACACTCTATTTCTCCTTCATCTCAAATTTGTCTTCATATGATAATATCTAATATTCCTATCACCTTTTGTAACATTGGTAGTTCTAGCTTTCTGAAACCACTTAATTTCTTCTACTTTCAAAATTCCTTCCAATTCATCCTGTAGTTCCTTTTCAATAGTACACAAGAACATTGAATGTGGGTACGCAGGAGAATTTTGTATGCCACCTAATCTGGCCATTATTAATTTCTTCCTTTTCTCAATAAACTCAAATTTCTCTATTCCACACAAGAATGTCATATTGCAAATTTTGTAAAGACTGGTTCAGATTGTCTCCCATAACCCATTTATTTGTAAGAAAATATTTAAATTTGTCATGGGTTAACCACATTGCCTCAAAGCAAAATGGTTTAGCCTACCCTTTTACCCTATCAATCCCACTAAATTGCAAGGAAATAGGACTATCATCATAGATTGAGTTCAAGGAAGTACCTTAAGGTAATAATCTGGCAATTGAGATAGCATTTTAGAGTTTGCCAAAGATCTATCCAATCTCTCAAACAGCCTAGAAAATCCAGCAGACTTCGGCCCTCTCCAAGTGAATATGGGTTATTTGAATCCCATATCTATCAACCCACAAGCTGCAAGTGGCGCATTAAACCAATCAATTCTGTTGTAATTTGCAATTGCACCCCCACTTCTTTCTGAAGAGAACATAATGTCATTAAAATCACCCAACACTACGCATGACATTGAAATGGCAGATGAAAGCATAAGAATCTTTTCCCATAAAATCTTCTTGAAGCCTGAATGGGGAATTTCATATACAGTCGTGACCTTGAACTTGAGCTTCCCCAATAATAAGCATTCTATATGAAAGTATTGTCTATCCTCCTCAAGCAAATTCACTCTTATAAGATTATTATTCTATACTGCAACCATACCTCCTGATATTCCTTCGCTAGGAATGACCTTGAAAGAGTCATATCCCAACGTAAGAAAAGATTGAAAACGGCTTACTCTATCACACCTTGTCTCAACTAATATATAATTAATTTAGGCTTAGGACCATTGCAAACTACTTTTAAATTTATGAGGAGCCCTTTATTACAAGCCCCCTTGTATTCCAATACAGGATGTTATCCATAAATACAATAAATTCCTAGACCAAAGTCCCACTTAATGTTAAAATTCTCCTTTTAATAACCATAATTAACCACATTAAATCATCTTTACCAAAATTAGTTACAAACTAACCATAATATAAATAAATTTTATTAATCATTTGAAAGGTATCATGGCTATAGAGAAAACTTTACCTCTAAATAGTTAACCATGATAGAAAATGATAAAATCACCCCTCAAGCACTATCATAATTAAAAGAGTTTGACTTATTTTAAAAAGATTATCTATGATATAAATAAGTAAAACTTATATAAGGACACTATCATAGATATAAGAGTTTCACACAATATTTGCATATAAAACTATATTAGAAAGGATTCGACCCCACAATATGGTTATAAGGTTTAAGCCCCCAATTAACCCTACTATCAGAGTTATCCTTACAATCATCTCAAATGGGCCTCTGGGCATCAAACTTAGGAATAATATCACATAAGTCCGCTTCATAACTGAGATTCTGTATAATACCCATTCATAAATAAATTCTCATTCTCAATCTTACACATTCCGAAAATAGATCTACAATCAACAAATCACAAGCAACAGCTTAAGGCTTCAAGCCCACTATCAGCATGTATTCCCAGCATCAAATCTAAATAAAGTATCTCATTATATCAGAGTATGCAAAATAAGTTCTACTGTGGCAATATATAACAATTTCACAAATAAATCAAGAGGAGGAGGCTATACAATTGCTATAACACCAATCAAGCCTCCGAAGCCTTCCCTGATATCCTAGTACGGAACTATCACCTGAAAAATATTAATAACCATGGGGTGAGACAAACGTCTCAGTAATCAACAATCATACTCATCATGCATACTAACATGTACTCGTGAGGTGTCAAGTGGGATAATTAATAAAATACATGAGATAGAAAATAATATATTATCATAATATGATCAAATGGAAATACCACTACAGTTCCTCCTATCAAACCAACCAAACCACCTTATACCTGCCGACTGAACCCATGGACTAGTGATAACTACTATATGACTGGTCACTCAAAAAGCTAACTAGTATAGTGTTATGGTTCGGCCAAAATCCACAATGCACAAGACTGGACATTGAGTTTATTCCCCTTTGGTAAACTAATGGGGGTGTCGCAGCCCCTCGATAAACTGGTGGGACAAGTCCCTCGATAAACTGGTGGGACAAAAGTCAACCATCGAGCTCCAATTGAGACTATACCACTTTGTAGAAATACAACTTTATCATCACCAATCTCCAATGCATAATTTTCAAGATAATCATATTAAACAAAATATCAATAGCTCGATAATCAATAACATCAATAAATATCACAGTAGGATTTTTTTTTCAAGATAATAACTTTTTTCAAATTCCAATCTCAAGATATAACAAGTTTCTAATATCAATTCAAAGTTTTCAAGTTAAACTTTAAATCCCACAAGACCATTTTTAATAAAATCATCAATAAAGATTTCTCAATATAATCGTATAAATATCAATAGATTTATATATATCAAATCACTTACAAACATCATATTAGCACACACAATGAGTGAAAAGTGATTACCTTTCGTCAAAGCTAATAAAAATACCACAAATAAGGAGCCCCGTGTTTAGTTTACAATTCACTAGTCAATCTACATCATTTGTATAAATATGCATCAATAAATTATTAATTTGACACAACATATACTTTTAAATAAATATTTACTTTTCTCTTCTAACTTTATTTTATTTAGAAATTCTTAATTCAATGCCATAACTTAATTTCTCTATCTCAATCACAACTCTATTATTCAATAAATTGATAACATCAAAATTTTTATCAAATCATCATAAAATCTCCAAAATTTGCACACTTTAATCAAAAGAAAAATAACTACAATTCATCTATTTCTCAAATTATCATTCTAATGATAATCTTATATTGTCCCAACTCCTCAAATCATCTAAAAGCCCCAATTTCAAATTTTAAAGCCTCATTCAAAATCTTTAATATTCATATTTCATCATATATCTCACAATCAATCTATCAAATCATTAATATTAAATTGTTAAATAAATAACCAATTTAATTACATAGGATTAAAGTTCCCAATTTTTACCTCTAACTTTTAAATCTGACTTACAATATCAAAATCTTCATTTCTATATTAAATCCCATCATTCCTAAATTTTAATAACTCATTTGAATAATCAATTATCCCAAAATTATTCAATTTGATTAAAATCCCCAATTTCTCCAATTTACGATTCCAATAAAAATACTCATTTTTAATTTACAAGTTCTAGCCACAATCTAAACCGATTAAATATCAATTATACCTTCAATAAACATAACACAATCGTTAAACTCAAATTTAATCAATAAAATTATCATATTAAATTATCTCTACACTCTAACATTTAAACTCTAACTATAAATCTCTTAAATAATATAATAGGTAAATTCTAAACCGATTAAATACAAGTATTTACTTATCTCTACAATTCTATAGTTTTCATTTGTTAAAAATCTATACTTGTTCTAAACCTTAATTCTTAAATTTACCTTATTTTTAATAAAAATTATATTTATGAAGAGCTCTCTAAGTATAGAAAAATAATTAAAAAATAAATATGAAAGTAGAAATATTTTATGAGAATAAAATGAAGCTCAAATAGATTTGGAAAGGAAGGAAATGGAGTTGGAACGCCAATAGAAATGGCGAAGGAGAAGAAGAAGCCGTGGATTATTATAAAAAGATGTGGGCCCTTTTTTTATATTATATTATATATTTATTATTCTAGGCTTTTGTTTTGTTTTTCTTTTCTTTTGTTTTCATGTTATTTTATTAATTAATTTTTCCCTCTTCTTGAAGGTCGCGTTTGTTTTTTCTTCTTTCTTTTGTTGTTATTTTTTTAAACTTTAATTTTAAAACAATATTTTTTTATACTTTAAATAAACTCTCTTAACTTAAATAATTTAATAAAAAAATTTATCTATTATAAATTAATTTTTTATAATACTATTTAAATCTTAAAATAAAAATTACTATGTTACACTTGACACCCTACCTGGAACTGGGTCTTTAGCACCACCGTGTTATCACTACCTTCACCCTCAATACCATCGCTTATTATAGGGTCCATAGCAGCAGGCCCAATTCGCAGCTCTCCTGAAGGCCCATTATTCGGATCTCCTGGGTCAAATTCCTCTTTCTTCTTGGCCTTATTGAAACTGTAGTTCCTCAGATCCTGGGCCTTATCTTGGTCCATCATCTCCTCAGGTAGGTCCATCATCTCGTCAGCCCTAACATTAACATCCTTCACGCTAACCCTTCCATCCCCACCTTGAACCTTGTCCTGGACCATCAATTCCTTAGGCCCAATTTCATCCAATCCCATATCCGCTTCCCCACTCTCTCTTTCATCTCCACTACTGTCTCTCTCCTCATTAATTCCCTCCAATGTTAGCCTCGGTAAGACCCCACTACCCATCTCTCTCCTCATCATGTCCCGCGTCCTCTTCTCGCTTTTCAGTGACCCACTTTGTGCCTGCATATTCACTCCCACGTCTTTCCCCTTTGGTCCCTCTCTGTACCCATGTTATTTCCAAAGCTGCGGACATAACTCTGAACTCTCATTCTTCCTCCCTCCTACATCTCGACCTCTCCTGTCATTCCTTCTCATTAATGAATGCGCCGCACTGTCACTTCCAACCTCCCTTCGCTCATGTCACCAACTCAGCCGTCCCTCGTGTGCTTCGCCATGTTCGTCAGCATTCCAAACCTTGAACCTGTGTTTTCCGGTGGTCTCTGCTCGCCTCTGCTCTTCTTGATTTTTCGCTGCCGACGAGACTTCTGGACCACGTACCATTGTTCTTGTATATTCACAGAAACCCTATCGTTATTCACTTCATATTCCATATCATTCCTATATTCAGTAGCCTTCTCCTGTGGACCCTCTGTCACCTTCATCTTACTCGGGCACCCTTCAGATCTATGGCCATAAACTCCACAACGTGTATATAACATATGGAGCCCTTTATACTCCAGGTACTGGTCCTCACCATCTAATAAAAACTCAAATATAAGTTGTCTTCCTAAGTCCACCAATACACATATGCCTGCATAATATCCCTTTAATTGACATGAAGTATTCAACCTTGATGGTTTTACCAATCTTATTTCCAATCATTGTTAAAACTTTTTTGTCATAATATTCTAAAGAAACCTTATGCAATTTTATCCTAACAGTAACCATATCAATAGTAACTTTTTTAGGATTGAATCTATGTTTTCAAGGTACCAGGCAATAATCGTACAACATCCAAAGTCCCCGTATAAGAATATTGAAATAATCCTCTCTATTTGTTAACTTCACCTCGTAGAATCCATTATCAACATTTATGAGAGAAATCACGCCTCTCTTTGCCCATAATTCCTGCAACTTCGTATGCAAAGCTTTATAACTGACGTTCCTGTCAAGTAGCTTGACAATGAATGCCTTGCGCCATTCTCAATACAGCCGTTTTTTGAACCTCCCCAAAAAAGTAAATGTTGGAAAGTTTCGTACTGAGTCTTCCACTGTTCTAAAAAGTGGTTCCTCTCTCTCCTGCTCCGAACCATGTCCAGAGCCCTCAGACATCATATCATCTGAACCAGAGATATCTTCCTCTTCTGACTCACCATCGGTCTGATCACCATTTATGTCTACTCTTTTGAGTTTCTCATCAAAGGTTTGTCCAGAGCTACCTCCAGCACCTTTCCCAACAAGCTTAGCCAATGCCCAATCAAAATATTCTCCCCTCGACTCTTACTTTCATTCTTAATTTTCTTAGAGCTTCTCATTAGTTGATCAATTTCCCCATGAGAAGGAGGAACCAGTGTTTGAGCTTTCCCTGAGAGCACAATCGCCGTTGTCTAAACTGTCAACACCAGAGTCTGTTATTTCCACTAAATCTGGTTTTTTGAGTTTCTTCTCCAATACACCTTTCCACTCTAATAACCCAGAAATCCACTAGGCTCATGCATGCTTAGCGCTATTTAGGCACAAGGCAAAGTTGTCCAACGTTAATTTCCCATAGATTTCAATCAGCAAGATTATTAATCCAAATACAAAGACAAAAAGAGTTTTTTCTATTTTGACAAAACTAAATTCCTTCCATTCACGATGAAATAAAACTATACAAGAGATTACAAAGAAAAACCCAATCGAAGAAAAACTTATTTTAGAGTAATTTGTTGATTGCAACATTGGACTAACCTACAACTCTTACAGAGAAGCCTCTAACACAGAGCAATGTGCCGGAGACAACCAAGGCCAGTGGATAGAACTATTGGCGGCGACGATCTCTATCAGACGATTCCCAGCGAGGTCGTGCTACAACTATGGGATGAGATGGCTCTCAGTAATTTTTCTAAGGAGATTATATCAAGGGTAAAATAGACTTTTTGTTATATATTAATTTAAAATAATTATTAAAAAACAACCCATTGCCCCTTACTCAAAAAACAAGCCAAACACTAGCTATGTAATTAATATTGCATTCCATTAAAAAAAAAAAACAATATTGCATTCCCATTGCACTGCAATGCAATGAAGAGTGCAATAGGGTTAATGTTTAGATAGTTTATTAATTTTGATAAAAAATAAATTGTGAAAAATTTAAATTATTTATCTAAAACCGTCGTTTTATATTTAAAATTATAGTTTTAAAAGCTATCTAAATACACACCAACTAACATAAATTTATTATCAATTTTTGTACTAAAATTTATCATGTTTAACTCTTCAGTTCAGTTGTTATTAGAGATATTTAAATAATTAAGACTCTTGTTTGAGATCTCACAGCAATTCCCCTAATAACATTTTTTGCCGGTTGTTTCTTTTTTGTGTTAGCCTTGTTATAGGATTTAAACTACGTTGGGAGTCTTTTTGGGAACACCTAAGGTTTTGTTGTCCTCAAATGATTGTTAATTAGGGAGTTGGTAAGAATGAAAACTAAGGCTCAATGATTTGGATAAAAATTATAGGGAGATAATAAAATATTGTTGAACTAATTATTAATAAATATCTGTGCCTTTAAAGTTTTAATCTGATGTTTACTTCCTCTCTTTTTTTTTTTAATTAAAAGGCCAACTTCATTAAAATATAGAGAGAACAAGCATACATGAGGAAATCAAACACATCAACACACCCCTAAAACAACTAGGAAGTTGGGTAGCTACTTGCAACTACTAATACTTGGCTAGAAAATGGCCGCTGAATAGTAACAGACCAAAGCAAAGAATGGTTTCAGTTTTTGGTACGTTTCTAATTATATATTAATGATTTTAAGCAAGAGAGAAAAATAATAACAGATGATAAAAAAATTATTTTAAAAAAATTAACAATTATTTTTTATAAATAATTAATTTTATTATTTTTTTGCAAATAAGTTAACTATATTCAACATTTAAGATAGACATGCATTTAGAACAAAAAAAATATCAATTTAAAAAAACATAATACTACACTAGTCCTTAATATAAGATTTAGTTTATAGTACAATTTATACTATAAACTAAATCTTATATTAAGGACCAAAGGAGTAACAAATGATGAAAATTAATGTTTTAAGAAAATTAACGTATATTCTTTTCTAGATAACTAAATTGATTTTATTAATTTATACTTTACTTCCAACATTTAAGACAGATATGAAAGATTTAAAACATAACAAAAAATCAATTTATTTGGTTGGGACCTTTTTATTGATAAGTTGGTCACACGCATTTACCCCAGTAATTGGTTGACTCGTTATGAGCAATTCAACTTCGGGTGTATTTGGATTAGCTTTTGGAGAATAGATTTTGAGAAAAATAGATTCTGAAGAATAGATTTTAGAAAAAAAGTGATTTTAAAAATTGGAGATGTTTGGATGATTAGTAGTAGAATCACTTTTCTATTGACAATTTACCAAAATGGATATAAACAAATATAATAATTACATGAAGTATAAATTTATATTTTATTGATTAAAAAATAATACATATATATATCTTTAAGTAAAGTGTCTATTCACTATTTACTTTTTTATTATAAATTTATAATAAAAATTGATCCGATTTACTTAAATTTGTTTTCCCGCCATTAACCTGTTTACAGAGAAAAAAGAAAGAAGAGGAAAGCAGAAGCGCTGTGTGTGCAGGAGTGATGTGTGTGCGTTAAATGTCCCAAAAGTAATTTTTTCCCCACATGAGCGCTGCGTGTGTGTACAGGAGCGCTGTATGTGTACAGGAGCACGGTGTGTGTGTTAACCACACCCACCCATCAGATTTTGCAAAACCATAGTTTTGTCTTCCTCCAAAATCAATTTTGCAGTGAAAATAAATATTTTGCTTAAAAATGTTGAAACCATGATTTAGAGTGACAATTGATTCTAAAACCTACAATCCAAACATACACTTAGTTTGTACCATTTGCTCAATTCTAACCATAACGAACATACTTATATACAATCAAAGGAACCATCATATTATAACCTGCATACACACAATAAATTTTGACTATCTATATCAAATATGGACAGTCCAGATTTGGTAAGTTTTGAGTGCTCATCACTTTGATAAACCCTAAAAAAGAGATCTCGTTTGGAGAGGTAATGCCTATTTTTGTGATTTTTTCCCTTTCTCAACAAAAAAAATCCCTTATAATGTAAAGGTTTTTGGTTTTTAGAAGAAAAAAAAGCAAAACTTGTGGGCCAAGTGCTCTATGACGGGAAACATGACACATAAGTGCAGATATCGAGGCGCTGTGGTTTCATTGTCCTCTAGGGACTTTGTTGGTTGCCTGCCCAATAACCAAAAAAATGTGTCGATGAAACACTTCCTCTGGACTCTTCTGACTTTTCTTTTCTTTACATGCGCTGTCGAAATCGACTATTTTCCTTTCACGAATTAGTGTAAATAATAATAAATAAACTCATATTCTGTAAACATATTAATTCAATTTTTATTATTATCATAATAACTTTTTTAGTAAGTAATCTTATTAGTCTCTTATATACATTATCTAAACTCAACTGTACTTTAACTTTAGTAAAAGATCACTATTAAATCTACATAAATTTTTTTATAAAAAAAATATTTTTTCCTTTTTTCAAAAAATATATTTTAATAAAAAAATTTAGATGAGTTGAGTTCTAGAGATAATCAATATCAAGGTATACCTCTAAATTTAAAAAGATATTACAGACTATAGAGATACTTTTAGATTATTTGCCAACAAAATTTTTACATTAACAATAGAATTTAATTCACGGTAAGTTAACTATTTACTAATGGTACAAATTTATTCAAACAAATATTTGATATCCAATATGATTTAAATGATATTTAGCCCATGTAGGTGTGTAGCTCTTCATATATGATTTTTTAAGAAACTAAATAAATACGTTTTTTAAATATTTTAAATTACTAAGTTTAAAATCTTGACCTTTGTTCAACTAATTTAATTTGAAAGAATATGCATTATTCACAATTCAACAATATATTCATTTTATATTTTATATAGTTATTGATATTGATTTTAAAGTTTGTAATACCCCAAATTCCCTTTTCTCAAATTCTAAATGAAATTAAACTCATCTAGCACTATATCATATATTGGCGCATAAATTTAAATCAAAGAGTAAATTGATAATTATATATATATATATATGTATGTATGTATGTATTTCAAAATTGATAATTTAGTGGGACCAGAAAAGACATGAAAATCTCAAGAAAAGCAAAGATATGGAGAATCAATTTTATGTGGTTACAAAAAGACGAGCAAAAAAATTAGTGACCTTATTATTCTAAATTATTACCATTTATTAAATAAGTGGGAATTTTAATAGTCCTCCAATTCACAAGACAATTCTGGAGGGGTCTGATTTCTCTCCAATTATTTAAAACCGTAATTGTAACAAACAAAAAAAACCGTAAATATCAAAATTATCTCAAATTTGTGGTCTGAAACCAACTTGCCAATTGGTACATTCATGGGGAAAACGCAACTACAGCGAATTAAAACTAAAATTCCTTTATAAACCAGTCAAGGAGAATTGCAGGCAACATTATATATCTTTCCATTTGTTAGTATCATTAAGAAAATAATTGTATAAAAAATATGTTTTGAAAACTTTTTATGAGAATTTCTCTTCGTTCACGGAACTAGTTCTATAAAAGTAATGTCGTAAAATGTTAAACAAGAAAGATAAAAAAATAATAACAAAAATATAGTGAAAACTTTTATTGCTTATAAGAAAAATCAATAAAATTAATTGGCAAATAAAGTAAGTAAATACAAGAAGTGAAAAATATGATTTTAAAAACAAAAGATATTGTATAGTGATGTTATGCCTTGTTAAATCCTTCTCAGTTTGAACTTTGAGTTTCAAAAGAAATATTTGTGTTGAGAGAGGTAGAATAGTCATGAATCTTAAAACTAAATCAAACAGTTGCCCGATTACTTAGGAATATAATCTAAAAAAATGTAAATACCCATTGATAATATTAAAAAAAGAGTTAATATAATTTTTAATTTATTTATATGAATTTTAATTTTAATTTTTTAAATTTTAAATGATAAATTTTAGTATATTAAATAGTAAAATAATTTAAATTTTTATTAAATTATAAAAATTAATATTTTAAATAAAAAATTTTGAGGAATGAAAAATTAAAATGATGGTAAATTTGATCATCTTTATACTAACAAAAAATACTAATAAATATTATATAATTTAAAAAATAAAAATAAAATAATTATAAGATGTACACACACTTATTTCAATCTTGTCTTTTTAAATTCAAGTAGCAGAGAAAAAATAAACAGTTATATTTGTCTATAAATATTTTTAGACTAAACTATAATTTAAAACTATGGTTTTGAATAAACTACTGAAACTAGCTTTTGAAATAGTAAAAGAGCTTATAGACTATCTAATTACTATATTATCTATATTTTTTCTTATATTCTCTCTCCTCTCTTATCTCTCATTTATACCATTTCTCCTCTCTCTTCTTCCCCCTCTCTCCTCTCTCCTCTCTCATTTTTCGTCTTTTTTCTCTACCCTCTCTCTTCTCTCCTCTCTACCTTCTCCTATCTCTCTTCTCTTTTCTCTACTCTTTCTCATCTCTCATCTCTTATCTCTCATACTTTTAATCAAATTATACCCTTTTTAATAATTTACTAATATAAAAAATTATTTTAAAAATAATTATCCAAATACTTATTTTTTTAGAATTATTTTTTTATAAAATTTATTTTTTATAAGCGGTCCAAAAAATTTTTTTCCTCCAAACTTTTTTTTAAAATCTTATCGCGAAGATGAAGATAGTGAAATGCGTATAATCCTCTGATTCTGAGGCCCCAACGAGTAGGCCATTTCATGTCGTCGAACTTCTCAAAGCCATTCATAGGATTTCCCTCTCTGAATCTTCTCTCTTCCCACGACGACGACGACGACTACTCGCGCCTCAGCTTTCTCCGTAACCTAAGCCTTTGAATTTCAAGCCATTGATTCCATCTCTGCCTTTTACTCTGGAGGCAGAGATTCTCCAGAAACCGCCATTGAACTCATGGCAATCAATCAAATGCTTCTGTAAAAACATTCGTTTCTACGCTTGAAACCATCAAAGTTTCGATTTCGGTTGAAATCTAGCATAGCGTACGGTTCGATGGGTATAAGCATGCGGATGCTTGAAGGTGTCGTCGAATCTGGAAGTAAAGAGGTAGCAATATGTTCTTCTGGAATCAAGTTCGTACAGAATTCTCGAGAGAGTAATTCTCATTCTACTGGCTTATTCGCAAGCGTTGGTCAAGCTGGATTTGGATTTGGGATTTCACCAAAACCTCCTCCAACTGCTACTAGAGAGAGTCGAAAAACGTTTACGGTGGCGAATTCATCCATGAAATTCGTTTCAATGCCTGAAACGGGGTTTCGAACTGATTTGTTTCCACGATTATCGCTTAGAAGTGATTACGACGACGATGATGATTCCTTTGAAATTGAAGATGGTCTGATAGTGATGAAGAAGAAGACAACAAAGAGGAATGGTTTTAGGTTTAAGTTGAAGATTGGGAATCCTTCATTAAGGAGGTTGATCAGTGGGGCAATCGCCGGTGCAGTGTCACGAACTGCAGTAGCACCATTGGAGACGATAAGGACGCATTTGATGGTGGGACTCTCTGGAAATTCTGCTCTTGAGGTTTTCCGTTCTGTAGTGGACGCTGATGGATGGAAGGGCTTGTATAGGGGTAATTTCGTAAATGTCATCCGTGTGGCGCCAAGCAAGGGTATTGAGGTATGTGGCAGTCACCTGCGACTTTTCAATTTGACAAAAGTACCTTTTTAATCTTTCAACTAATTTCATTTTGATTCTTTAATTTTATCAACCAAGATCAGAGTTCATATTGTCTTAATTATAATTTGGTATGAGCCTACTTTTAATACCTACCATCCCAAGTGTTTGATTTGGTACAGTATGGTCCTAGTGGTTTATAAAAGGGTTCCATATTATCCTCGTTTTAATGTTGTAATTTTAGCGAAGAATTGATTTTAAGTTTTCCAAAATTTAGAATGTGCATATATTTATTCTATACTTTAGTACCTGCTTTGTGGCAGAAAGGATGAGTTGACTTGGAGTAATAGTTAGGGTGTGTTTGGATTAGTTTTTGGAGAATAGATTCTGGGAAGAATAGATTCTGGAGAATAGATTTTGGGAAGAATAAATTTTGGGAATAAAGATGTTTGGATGATTAGTAGTAGAATCACTTTTTATATTGGTAAATTACTAAAAAGGGTATGATATGATTAAAAGTAAGAGAGAAGAAAGATGATAGAGAAGAAAGAGGAGAGAGAAGAGAGTGTAGAGAGGAGAGAGGAGAGATAAGAGAGGAGAGAGGACAGAGAAAAAGAGAGATAAGAGAAGAGAGAGGAGAGATAATAGAGAAAAGAGAGGAGAGAGGAGAGAGGGTGTAAGAAAAAGTAAGGGTATAATAGTAATTGGATAATCCAAAACCTAGGTTTCAAAGAAAAAGCTATTTTCAGTAGCTTATTCAAAACCTAGGTTTCAAACCGAAGTTTTGTCCAAAATCAATTCTCAACAAAAATTGCTGTTTGTGTAAAAAAATTTCAAACCGCGGTTTTGGCCAGAATCAATTCTCCACCGCTGTTGCCAAACACGCACTTAATTGCGCTGCTTAAACTCTACTTTTTACTTCTACCATCGATTTATTAAAACTTGGAGTCGCATTATTCTCTAACCTAAATTGCTCCACAGTTCTACTGCAACTTATTAAACATTCGGTCTTATATGTCATCTAACAGAAGCCTTTCCGCACTGCAGCTATTTGTATATGATACAGTGAAGAGGCATTTGTCTCCTAAACCTGGTGAGAAGTCAAAACTTCCAATTCCAGCTCCATCAATTGCTGGTGCTCTTGCAGGAGTTAGCTCAACCCTATGTACATACCCTCTAGAGTTGCTCAAAACTCGTCTCACTGTTCAGGTAAATCACTCAACACTAACTTCCAGCCATATATATACCTATATCAAATACTTCCCATGTTCATGTTAATGACTATGCTTCCAAGCTTTATACTACTACCTTAATTGCAGAGAGGGGTGTACAAGAACTTTCTAGATGCATTCATGAGAATCGTTAAAGATGAAGGTCCAGCAGAACTGTACAGAGGCCTCACCCCAAGTATAATTGGAGTGATCCCTTTTGCTGCCACAAACTATCTTGCTTATGATACACTGCAAAAAGCATACAAGAAAGCTTTCAATAAGGAGGAAGTTGGAAATGTGATGACCCTTTTGATTGGATCAACTTCTAGTGCATTTTCAAGCACTGTGACATTCCCACTTGAGGTGGCTCGCAAGCATATGCAAGCTGGGGCTGTTAATGGAAGACACTATAGAAATATGCTCCATGCTCTTGTAAGTATACTTGAAAAGGAAGGCCCTGCAGGTCTTTACAGAGGATTAGGGCCAAGCTGGTTGAAACTGATTCCTGCTGCTGGTATTTCTTTCATGTGTTATGAAGCATGCAAGAAGATACTTATTGAGAAACAAGAAGAAAGCTGACAACTTCAGATTCCTCACTACCACACTACATGTTTGGAGAGTTCAAGGGGAAAACTGACTCCTCAGTTTGTAGAGCGTCATTCGTTTGTTTGCTCACACAAATAAACAAATCACATATTTGAGAGCTTTGAGGTTGAGTTTTCTTTCAGATTGTTATTCACTGTTCATCGCTGAGTTTTTTGCTTACTGAAATATTGTTCAAGATCTCTCTTAGTACAGGGGATAGAACTCTGGAAATCAAATCAGAACCTTCAAAGTTTTTTTATACATCAAGAAAGTTTGAACCCTTGACCTCTACCTACGCCCCGTATCCCACTCTTACCACCTAAACTAGGTACAAATGGCAAAGCCTTCACATTTATGCATTCATGTATTAGGACACTACAGCAACATCAATACCTTAATCTGTTTGAATCAGATTTGCTAAACATGCTGAGATGTGGCATTTGAAGTCAGAATAAACAATCTGAATTGAAGATCTAACAATGGAACAGTGAATAGACACTATAAAAATCAACATTGTAACACAAAGAAACTGAAGCAAGAATGAATACCTGTCGATCCATGATATAAGCATAACAAAAAAACCAACTAAAGTCATCTTATTTTTAGTTATTAGGTCAAGTGTCATTTATTTATCTTTTTGATGAATTTCTTTGGTTTCAAGTAAAGTGGGTACATTAATACTTGAGTAGAAAAAGAGATGAGAAGTAGTTATCAACCTTTTTATACTTCAAAATTACCATATATGTTAACCTTCATTTAATATTTCTTTCTAGTGATTGATTATATAATGATAAGAATGATAAAGTGGTAAACAATGCATTACCCTCTCTTCATGATAGTTTTCGTCTTATTTTTCTATTATAGTGTAAGCCTAAACAATGTTTCAAACATATTAGTCCAGCTGATTTTCTCCACATTCACATCAACCATAAATCTGCTTAAATAAAATAATGTATAACACAAGCTTCACGAGTTATGGACATTCTAAAATTACATCACATTAAGCATATGTTGCAAAATAAACAAAACTGAACTTCTTGTTTGTTGTTTTCATAGGCTCAATCTATATAGCATTCAAACCAGCAAATTTCATCCAGATCACAACAATTAACATGAATAAAAAACAATGAAAACCGGATAATAAAAGCAACCCATTTAACTCTGCTCTTCCTCTCCGATCTCTCTTTCCTCTGCATCAGCTGCCATTAACTCATCAAAGTTTGCTGTCTTTACCAGCAGTATTTCAATCTAAAGCAAAAGCAACCCATCATCAATCTACTATCAATCTTCAGTAAAACAGTAAAATGGCATTTCAGAATTACAACACTAAAAAAAATGAGTAGAAAATTCACACAGCAAAATGAGGAAGAAAATTCAATCCGCTGATTTTTAGCCCATAAGAGAACAAACTGGAAACAAATGCCCAATAAATATGTATGAAAGTGAAAATCGGAAACATGAGGATCCACTAAAACCATATCTCCATAGATAAATCCCTTGTCAAGCAATGACGGATTATTAACACATTTTCCATATACTTACCTTGGCTTTTTGGACAGGTCGTCCTCTTGAGTCATCCTTGATATCAACAGTGGAGGTCATGATCTCTGCACAAGTTGAACAACAGGTTTATATAAACAAAGGAATCATAACTTGTAGACACTTGAGGAATACAGGAGTGTCGTCGATTATCTTACTCTTCTCCACAGCTAGCCCATTATTTTTCAGAATTTCAGCAACAGTCACCACTGTAGCAATAGCTAATAGACAAGAAGAAAAAAGAAATTGTAAGGAGAAACTCATTCTTGTTAAACTAACCTGTTGTGGTAAAATCACAATAACAAATAAACAAAATAATCCTTTGAGAGTAAATAGCAGGATAATTACCAATGCAAGGCAAGTATTCCAAAAAGGAATTGCCAGAATAGAAAAAATTCGGTACCTAAGGTGATCTAATTAGTCCAATCTCAAAACAGACACTACAACATTGATTAAAAACACATTACACATCCCTTCACAAACGTTTTATAAGCAAAAATAGAATGATGTTGCTTTTACAACATTTAGTTAGAAACCTAGAATACTGAATTATACGTTCATCCATTATCAAGATATACAGCAATCAATCAATCATAAATACCCTGACAACCACCGAAAAATGGACAATGAATAACGTAGCTCCAGTATAATTTAGAGCGCCAAACTACATTGATCAGTCAAATTATTTATGTTGGTCTACAATGAAAAGATGAGAAAAAGCCATGAAGTCCTTTAGGGAAACTCACCCATTCCAAGGGCAGAAAGTTCCACTTCAATGTGCTGTTGAATGTATCTCTGCAGATAAGTGTAACAGAAGAAGTATAAACCCATTTTTTATCATGAAGTTGTGGTTCAGTATCCAGATCGAAGAAGGAAACAAAGAGTAAAGGGTGAAACCTTGGCAAGATTTACGTAGAAGAATAGAGGCTTCTTGGTATTAGACACTTGAATCCGATTCTTCTTCTGAAAGTCTCCACTCAAGGCCATGGAATTCACTCCCTCGGTAATTTCTTCCATTTGAGGCTACAATATTGGGGGGGAACGCTAACCCTGAAAACGTATATGGTGTCTCTTCCAAGCACGATCTTCTTCCTCAGTCTAATTGAGAAATACGTTCGAATATAGCAGCAGAGAGAAGAAAAATACTCACACAGAACGATCGAAGGCTATCTTATGGCTAGACGACGTTGACGATCGATCTGAGATTGGTATCGTGTTCTTGATTTTCTCTTTTAATTTTTTTAATGACATATTTTACCCAAACATCACTTTAGAATTTTAAAGTTAAAGTGTCACATCCATTTGCTCTGGTTTATCGGTATATTATCATCCTCAAATGCAGAGGATTGGGGATTCACGCGTTTAGATAAGTTTTTAAAAAAAATTATAAAAAAAAATTGAATTACTTTTGAATAAGCTCTCTTAAAACAGAGTTTATAAAAAAAAATAAATAAATAAATATATAAATTATTATTACTAAAAAAATTTATAATTAATAAATTATTATAAAAATATGAGATAAAAAAAATATCAAGAGATTTTACTATTCATAACATCTCTCATGCATAGCCTCTCCCAAAGAAAAAGAAGAAGATGTAAAGGAGAGATGTGATGGTGACGGCAACTGATGTCTGATTAGAAAGAAGAAGTAGACAGAGAGATGACAGACGTTAATAGAAGAAGGAAAAGAAGAAGATGTATCCAGCCACACGATGAGTGAAAAAAAAAAGATGACAGAGAGATTGGATTACCTTTAACGAACTACCGCGACTAAAACTGACCAAAAAAAGGGGCGGGTTAAGGTTGGGTAAAAGCCAACCTATTTTTTAGCGGGTTGCCTGGCCCGCCCAACTCGATCTGTTAACTTATTTTTTTAAAAAAAATTATTAATATTATTATTTATTTTATTCACATATTATTTTAAATATTTTTATTATTGAACACTAGTAAAAATAATTATTTTATTGAGATGTGTTGACATATTATAATTGTTTAATATTATATTAATATTTATTTAGATTTATAGCTATAAAATTTGAGATTTTTTATAAAAAATAGAAATTTTTAATAGTATAACATTATCAATTTTTTTATTATATTAATATAATATTAAAAAAAATTATTAGTATTTTAAAAATTTAAAAATAATTTTTTAAAAAGATTAAAAAAAAAGTAGCGAGCAAAAGGTTTGCAACTAGCGGGCTAACCTATTTTTCCAGCTCTACCAACAACGCTCCACTAGTGACAGCCCACTATCGACGGACAGATGAGGCTTCACTAGCGACAGTAAGCCATCGACCAGCAGGTGAAGGTGAAAAAAGGGGAGAGGGTAGATGATGTTAGAAAAAATAGGGTAAAATAATAATTAGGTAGTTCATAGGCTATTTTACTATTCTAAAAGTTATTCTCATAAGTTTATTCAAAACATAATTTTAAATCATAATTTTATATATAAGCTATTTTAGACAAATATAGTTATTTATTTAAAAAAAATTAAATTAAAATTTAAGTCATGAGCTCTTCTAAAACAAAGTTACACTCACTTGCACAACACTATTGGGTATTTCCAAAATTATATTCTTATCATTTCTTGGTACAGTGAATTCCTTAATTATATTCATGGCTTTAATGTATTTAATTGATCATTTAATTCAATTATATTAAATGTAGTGTTAAGTTGCATTATTGATGATTCTTCTTGGCATATTACATTTTGTATATTTTACATTAGTTAATTCTTTATAGTGTTTAAATGTTGTTGTTTTTAGCTAATTTGTTTTTATGTGAGTGGTAGAGGCTCACATCAGTTTAACCGTGGATGGTTCGTGTTTAAAATTTTTAATTTTCAATCTTTCAAAGAGAAATTTATCTGTTACAAAGTGTCGCTTATATATTTTAAATTATGTATCTATTAAAATAAAAAAATTTAAAGCATAAAAAAAATTAAAACGATTAATAAATACTAGAACCTTGATTGCTTCTAAATAGCATAATCATCTTGGCTCTAATTCATATATGATACTACACTTGTCAAATAGAATAAGGGTATGGTTGTTCATGAACATTTGGTATTTTCTTTTACTTCACACATAAAACTTCTTTGTATAACATGAATAAGTCTTTGGAGTTACCTTTTGTCTAATATCAATTTATGACTGCCATAGTACTATGTATTAACTTGCTTTCTTATTCTTAAGCTACATCGTGTTGGAGTCCCATTTAGTTATATGATTTTGAATTTATATATATAATAATTCCTCGATATCCACCGGGTGAAGGAGATTTGGCACAGAACAAATGACGTGGATTGAACTTTTCAAAAGCAAATGACATTGGCAATATCATCAAGTCATTTCCGACTCCCGCTACCAAGTCTAAATTTCCAACTCCCCCATGGCAATTCTAAGTATATAAAAGATAAGATCGACAATCAAAGTGATCATGAGAAATAGAGGAAAATAAACAATAAGACGATTGATACATAATTGATAAGAACAAACACTAAGACAAAGACAACCTAATAAAAAGTTAATATAAAAATGAAAGTGAGAAGATAGCGATGTAGTAACTCCTCCATCCGGGAGCGGATGCTCTAATTGACGATTTTCTCCTCATCTCTCAGGAGCATAATCTCAGTTCTTCAATCCATGATAGAGCATGTATATTCTCTTCTCTCTCTCTCTATGTGTCTCAGCTCAAGCCTTGCTTCTCTCTCTTCCTTTCTGTTTTTGTTTCTGATCTCTCAGCCGTGACACCTCCGTCGTCGACCGGCTCTCTTCATTCTCCTCCTACTCTTCTTCCCCGCCATTATCAACCCTGCCACTCCGCCTCCTGCTTCCTCACCTTCTCCACATTCTCCCTCTCCTTCTCCTTCTCCTTCTCCTTTCTCTAGACCTCACTCACTGCCATCATCACTATAACTCTCCATCTATCGCCACTTTGTTTCTGGTATGATAAACCTCTCCTAGATACCCTCCTCGTAAGAATCTCACAAGAACAATACACTAGAAGCCAAGAGAATCTCTGTTATTACTCTGTGAATAAATCCGTGTCCATTCCTTTGGGCCAACTAGCCAATTTATAATCATTTACAGAGCTTGTTTTTCGGTATGTTCTGAGCTAACGAAATGCCATAAAAA
This sequence comes from Leucaena leucocephala, assembly GCA_037074615.1. Taxonomy (NCBI): domain Eukaryota; kingdom Viridiplantae; phylum Streptophyta; class Magnoliopsida; order Fabales; family Fabaceae; genus Leucaena; species Leucaena leucocephala. The sequence continues at coordinate 14,272,049 of CM073537.1, forward strand.
TAGGAAACAGATTAGCGTGATCTCTACGTGCTTACGTGCTCTAAACGTGGGTATCCCACTTCTCCCTAAACTAAAGCATTACCACCGAAATTGAAATGAGCACCACTAATTAATTGAATAAACAGAAATTAAAAGATGAAAATGAAGATTCAGTTGTCCGGCACAGTGTGCTCCCTTGGTCGCTTTTGTCTCCTTGAATAAGTCTTAAGTGTTAGACCTCTATCAGTACCGCCCCCATGGAAAAAAGACTTGTCCTCAAGTCTAAAAGAGGGGAATTGGGCCGAGAGGAGCTCATAGTCTTCCCAGGAGGAATCTTCAACTGGATGTGACTCCCATTGGACTAACAATTCCAAACTGCCATCTGCCGACCATCAGTGGCGCAGGATGCGTTGTGGTGTTAGTAGCAGTTCGACATCAGGAGAGATGGGAAGTGGCGTGGGTTGGACTCCCAGTGGCTGCCCTAGTGCAGGCTTAAGTTGGGAAACGTGGAAGACTGGGTGAATCTTTGCCTCGGGAGGTAACTCGAGTTCGTAAGCAACCCGACCAATTTTTTTGACCACTCGATAAGGTCCAAAAAATCTGGGGGCGAGTTTTTCAAATTTTCTTTTGGCCAATGTCCTTTGGCGGTAGGGTTGAAGTCGGAGCCAGACTAAGTCTTGCGGCGAGAACTGGAGGTCCCTTCTTTTCTGGTCTGCTTGCAGCTTCATCCTGTTTTGGGCTTTCAATAAGTTTTGATGTAAGAGTTTGAGCATCCCATCGCGTAACTCTAGTTGTTCCTCCAGTGCAGCCACCATGGTTTCCCCCTTGACATAGGGGACTAGAGGAGGGGGGTCCCTACCATAAACTAATTTGAAGGGAGTAGTGTTTGCTGACACGTGAAAACTGGTGTTGAAAGAATATTCGGCCCAGCAAAGAAATCGACTCCACCATTTGGGTTGTTCATGGGTAAAACAGCGAAGATAAGTCTCTAGACAACGGTTGACCACTTCGGTTTGCCCATCTGTCTGTGGGTGATAGGCTGTACTCATTGTCAGGCGAGTCTGGCTTAATCGAAAGAGTTCCTGCCAAAATGCACTGAGAAAGAGTGAGTCTCGATCTGAAACTATAGAACGGGGTATGCCATGTAATCGAACCACCTCCTGACTGAAAAGTTCGGCTACTATCTTGGCCGAGTAGGGGTGGGATAAGGCCATCAAATGGCAATACTTGCTGAGGCGATCTACGACGACCAGGATGATATCAAAACCCCTTGATTTGGGTAAACCGGTGATGAAATCAAGTGATATGTCTTCCCATATTCTTTCAGGAATTGGCAGAGGTTGCAGGAGCCCTGCCGGTGCTAATGTTTGATATTTATTTTGTTGACACGTGTAGCATTGCTGAATGTATCTTTTGACATCATTTTTCATTCCACGCCAGTACAATTGCTCACTTAGGCGCTTCAGGGTCTTGAGGAAACCAGAATGTCCTCCTGTCGGTGTGGCGTGAGCTTCTTCCATGAATGTAGCCCGGAGTGCTGTATGGTTTGGAATGACCAAACGAGATTTGTAATACAATCTGTTCTGCACTAGGGTGAAGTGAGGGAATGTCTTAGGGTTCTGTCGTATCCCTTCAATGATGTTTCTGGTGTCAGCATCGTCTAGCAGGGCTTGGGGTAATAGTAGAAGTTCCTTAGCCATTGGAAAAACCAGATGGTAAAAATCGGCGTATTGGGGTCGGCGAGACAATGCGTCAGCTGCTGAGTTGGTGTTGCCCGATTTGTAGGAAATCGTGAAGTCAAAAGGGAGTAACTTGACTAGCAAACATTGCTGAGATGGAGTAAGGGTGTGCTGATTAAGCAAGAACTGCAGGCTATAATGATCTATCTGCACGATGAAATGATGTCCTAACAAGTAGTGGCGCCATTTTTGTAGCGCTAGGACTAGGGCAAGCAGTTCCCGCTCATAAACAGATTTGTACCGGTTGGATAGGGAGAAGCCCTTGCTAAAATAAGCTATTGGGTGCCCTTCTTGCATGAGGACAGCCCCTACACCCTCCATAGAAGCATCACACTCTACTGTGAATGGGATTTGAAAGTTGGGTAGATGCAGGACCGGTGTGGTGGTGAGGGCGATCTTCAGGTCGTCAAAAGCCTCTTGAGCTGTTGCGGTCCACACGAAAGCATTCTTTTTTGTTAAATCGGTCAATGGGCGAGCAATGATGCCATAGTCCTTCACAAACCTCCTGTAGTAACCTGTAAGACCTAGGAATCCTCTTAACTCCTTCACTGAGGCGGGTGTGGGCCAATGAGCGACATCGTGAATCTTCTCATGCATGACTTCCACCCCTTGAGCAGTCACAATGTGCCCCAAATAATTGATTCGTGTCTGGCCAAAATCGCATTTCTTGGCGTTGGCAAAAAACGAGTGCTGTTGCAAAAGCTGAAAAACAACTTGAAGGTGTTTGATATGTTGAGCGGCATCAGCACTATAGATTAAAATGTCATCAAAAAATACCAGCACAAATTTCCTTAAGTATGGGCGAAACAAGTCATTCATGGCTGATTGGAAGGTAGCTGGCGCGTTTGTGAGGCCAAAAGGCATTACTACAAATTCATAGTGTCCGGAATGAGTGCGAAAGGCTGTCTTGTGCACGTCCGAGGGAAAAACACGAATTTGGTGATAACCCGAACGCAAATCTAATTTGGAAAAATAAGCAGCCCCATGCAATTCATCTAGTAACTCATCGACATTAGGGATTGGAAACTTATCTGGAATTGTAATTTTGTTGAGACGACGATAGTCAATACACAGTCTCCAGGATCCATCTTTTTTGCTCACTAAAAGTACCGGGCTTGCAAAGGGGCTGGAACTAGGACGGATGAATCCACGTTCCAGTAATTCGGCAATCTGAGTTTCAATCTCATCCTTTTGGTAATGGGGGTATCGGTAAGGACGTAAGTTAGGAGGAATAGTGCCTGGCAACAAGGGAATGAAGTGGTATAGGCCACGGTGAGGTGGCAATGCGTGTGGTTCTGCGAAGATGCCCTGAAACTGCTGGTAAAGTGATTCTATACATACTGACAGGCTGGTCATCGGTAACATTTCTGTGTCACCTTGCATACTCAGTAGTTGAATAGGTGTACTAGCTTGTGGATTGATCCCCTGGATCTTGTACTTTTTCCCATTTAACCAGAAAATCATGAACATTTCGTTCCAGTTCGCTTGGATTGTATTCAAGGAAGCCAACCACTGAATGCCTAATACCAAGTCTGCGCTTTTCAAGGGAAAAGGGAAGAATTGTTGTTTGATCACTAAGTCGGCAATATGAACCTCGACCTTGTCACAGATTCGGTTGCATCTCACCATCCTGCCGTCCCCTATCTGGACACCAAAAACTGGGATGGCTTGCGACCCCAGGCAAAGTTTGTCCACCAGGGCTTCTGAGATAAAATTATGGGTGGAGCCGCTATCCACCAGAATAATCACCTGCTGGTCGAGAACCTTCCCTGCTAGCCGCATAGTTGACGCCGATGACCTACCCAGAATAGCGTTGAATGAAATTTCTGCAGTGTGCGCCTCCCTTTCCTCCTCCTCCATTTCCATTTCAGGAGTCACGGCGCTGTCATCGTCTCCTTCCAGTAATGATAGAGATGCAGTATTGCAGCGGTGGCCTGGGCGAAATGGAGCGCCGCATCTGAAGCAGAGGCCCTTGTCCTTTCTTTGCTGTCGAGTCGCTTCCCAACTGGGTCGTCCTACGAGGGCCGGTGACGGGGAGTAAGGATATGACGGGAGTGGGGCGGATGAGCCAGCGACTGTCGTTAGGCGGCCTTGTGGAGGAACTGGACCTGACTGCGCCTGGCTGGAGAGACGGGTTGGGCCTGTGAGGGGACCGGGTTTAGGTCCATGACCTGACCCGATTGTCTTCTCCAACTCTATGGCTAAACTGGACGCCCGATAAACTGTCCGTGGCTTATGCAACCGTACCTATGTCCGCAACTCTTCTCGCAGGCCGTTCAGGAATACTCCAAGGAGACAGTGGTCCGGCCAGTTCACCACCCGAGCCACTCGTCTTGCCCATTCTTGTCGGTAGTCTGCTACGCTTCCCGTCTGCTTAATAGCGCACAAATACTCATCGGGGTTCAGAAATTCTGGCGGACCGTAATGCTCGTTCAACGATCTGACGAGTTCCTCCCAGTACAGTAGAGTGCGCTCTGAGTTTATCCAGGAGAAAAGGTCGAGAGCATCCCCCTCCAAGTACATTGCGGCAATCTCGACTTTGTCATCTTCCGGTGTTTGGTAATACCGGAAGAACTTCTCAGCTTTCAATATCCATCCCCGCGGGTCTCCTCCGCTGAATTTGGGGAATTCCAGCTTTGCATAAGGTACTCGGTTCCTTTGGTGGGTCTCACCTTCATCCTCCGTCTCATCTCCCCAGTGTCTAACTTTCTTCTTCCCAGAGTAGCTTCTGGATTGTACCTCCAGGGATGCCACCTTGTTCCTGAGTTCCTCCAGCATATCCAGTTTCGCTGCAATGACCGCCAGTGGGTCTTCTCCAGGGCCATGGCTGCCTCTCTGGAAAGCATCGTTATCGGGATTGATAGCAGCAGAAGAGCGTGTTTCCACCATCCTAGCTCTGAGGCCAATTTGGTATGATAAACCTCTCCTAGATACCCTCCTCGTAAGAATCTCACAAGAACAATACACTAGAAGCCAAGAGAATCTCTGTTATTACTCTGTGAATAAATCCGTGTCCATTCCTTTGGGCCAACTAGCCAATTTATAATCATTTACAGAGCTTGTTTTTCGGTATGTTCTGAGCTAACGAAATGCCATAAAAATAGGAAACAGATTAGCGTGATCTCTACGTGCTTACGTGCTCTAAACGTGGGTATCCCACTTCTCCCTAAACTAAAGCATTACCACCGAAATTGAAATGAGCACCACTAATTAATTGAATAAACAGAAATTAAAAGATGAAAATGAAGATTCAGTTGTCCGGCACAGTGTGCTCCCTTGGTCGCTTTTGTCTCCTTGAATAAGTCTTAAGTGTTAGACCTCTATCAGTTTCTTTCTAGTTTTTTAATTCGTGGAAGTTGAAATCTTTTAGTTTGACCATGTGCCATTTTTTGGGTTCATTTCGTGCTCCAAATTGGATATCAATTTGTGTTTTTTGTTATCACTGCACTGCTCAAATTCAACAAAATCAGTGATTTTGCTAGTATGTCACTCTTCATTTTTGGAGTGGCTGTTACTGATTGTAATTCTTACGCCTTAAGATTATTTTTCAGTTCTATTGTTCAGTTACTGAGAAATGATAGAAAAAAGCAGTAATTTGTAAACGTATATGGGTGTCTCCTTTTGGCTTTATGAATTACTTTTTTTGGTTGGGAAAAGAGGATGAGGGTTGGTGGAGCAACCAGCAAATAGTATGATAATGTAGAATCAACGAATGAACTCTGCAACTATTGACAGCTTACATAAACATTCAGATAACTCTTTTCCTTCTTTCTCTTGAAAGGAAGCATGAATTTCATAATACTTGCTATATTGACCCTCGTGCTGAAAGTAGCATGGTAATTTCGACAGGTATGATTTTCTTTAGATGTGTTTCTGGTGAATTATTATGTTAAGCTCCCACCATCTATCCCCATGATCAGCCACTCTCTTTTTCAGGTAATCCTGACCTTTCTGGTTGTAGTATGGGGTCTTCACTTGGGTATTTTCCTCTTATTTAGGTATGTTAGACATGTTACTGTCGGCAGAAAAGTGAATGGTGTCATTATGTGGGATTGCAGCAGAGGTCCAAAGGTTGATTAATTTAATTACCATATGGTGGCTATTTTTGCTATTTGTCATTTGCAACAGTGGTCTTTTTGCTATTTGTGATTTGCATTCTGGATTGAAAGATTTCGTACTTTCTAATCATAGTTCTGGGCTTGTTATAAGATTCTACAATAATTGTTTTAAGAATTTATTAACATTCCTTTATTTGGGGCAATGAATGCTCTGTATTAGACACAAGCAAGCTACAATATGTCTATGAATGTATTTGAAGGGAACTTTTTGTTTTATCTACTCTGTTTCTTTGTAGATACAGGATAAAACAAAATTGGCACAAGCAACAAAGATAAAAAAACATTCGTGGATGTCACTTTTAGTCTGTAAGCTGCCACCAATTCAATTCTCCATTAAATTTGAAGAATATCCCATTCTCAGGATCAAAGTCAAATTACATTTTGAGTGAAAAAAGAATTTGGCAATGATCATGATAATACTAGAACTCCTTAGTTACTTTCTTCCCAAAAAAAAAAACTGTGCGTCCCATTTTCTTCTATGTGTTGTGCATAGAGTTTCAATTGAACAAAATACAATTTGCCAAGATATTGAGTAAAATATAATTTGCTGCATAAATCTTGTTGGATTGACTTTATCAATAAAAGAACTTGCTAGGAACTGATGTCATTGCAGGTAGTTGCTGCTTTGTTCTGCATGCTGAATAAACTTTGTTAAAGTAGTTATGGAAGATAGACCTTCCCCTGCTAAGAACTGATTGGACATTGTGGAAGCAGTTATGGAAGATAGACCTTGACCTGCTAGGAACTAATTAGACATTGTTGTAGCAGTTATGGAAGATGGACTTTTACGTAATAAGAAGAAAGAAGAAGAAAGAAGAGCAATGTAGATGTTAGTATAGGGTCATAAAGTTATAATGTAATATTTTTAATATACTAGTGTGTATTAAAGAGTGACATTTGTTTTTGGCACTTTGATATAAATACACATTGATTTAATAAAAGTGACATTTTTTCTTGTACTTGTGCACATTTTATCTCTATTTTTTTTACCTGATAACATAAATTTCTCTCCTTGTAATATCTCCAACGATGGTGTTACACAATCCAAAGGAGCCTGTAAATTAAAAAAAAAAAACAAATTATAAAGGATGGAACAAAACTGGCATACACACACTAACTTTCTCACCATCAACATATTAGTGAATGTCTTCACTTGAGGTAGTGCTTACAATACTGGAGGGGCAGAACATGAAATTAAAACATTTGATTCCTCACTTCTTGCATGAGGTAGGGATCTACTTACCTTTCCAAATCACTCTACACAACTCTTAAATATTTTATTTCTTTCAGTTCCTTCGCTCTTTTTAATTCCCTTGGGTTGTTTATTTTTTAGTTCTATCTTTTTTTTTCTTGATTGCCCCTTCTTTATTTCTTCTATCGTCTTGTTTGCTTTCATCGTCAGGATTCCTTAACCTTGAATGGAAGTTCCTTGCTTCTTTATGAAGTTCTATGATAGAGTTGTGAACAAAGGTAGAAGTCTTCGGACAACCAGACACTTCAGCTACTAGCTATATCTTTATATGACATAATTGTCTATATGTTCGTGTGCTTTGAAGTTTAGAATCCATTTGTATTTCATTTCCTTTAATATCATGTATCACACCATCTCTTACATATTTGGTCTATCTTTTCAAAATATATTTTTCTAGTAGTTTGTTTACCTCATTTAACTCATATATTTTCAAAGCATGACAGCATAATATCCCAATATATTCATAATATATTGATTCAAAATGACAGCGTTATTCCATTTTGCTCAATATGCCATGTGCATAATGCATGTTTCAATTTAAGAATAACTTCACATAGTGCTCTTGCTATTGCTTGATCTTGGTCAGTAAAAAATATTGCAGGTCTCTTTTGCTTGTTTGCTTTCAAAAAAGTTTCTAACAGCCACTTGAATGATGCTGTGGTTTCATCATATACCAAAGCTACAACCCAGAATTACAATTCTTTTGTAATGATTGAGTCCTAAAAATATAGCAAGAGGCCTATTATTACGATTTGTGCAGTATGTAGTGTCCAATGAAATTACATCTCCAAAATAAGTATAATCTACAAGCATACGAGCATAAGACTAAAAATTATTTATAATTTGATTCTCCGTATCAAGTTAGTATGAATGATAGAATGAAGGGTTCTCAGTAATATATTCTTCACCATAATTCAATAACAGTCCAACTTTCCCATCCTCCATACTTCTTCGTCTTTTAGCCTTTAAATAATTTTTCGTATCAACTCGAGTGAAATCAAGATTAGCTCGCCCACCTAATTTACTGATAACATCAAAAGTCACTTTTTGTTTAAGTCCGGCATCCCTAGCCAAATCAATCCCATCTGCTTGCGCATCACATATTTTCCTTTGAGACCTCGTCATCATATGCACTATTTCTTGAAGATGCAACGGGCTGTTATGCTTTTTTATGAAACTAGTGATCTTAAATTTACTTTTCACTAATTTAACTATCATTCCAGCTTCACAACCAATCCTGGTCTCAGGACGATAGTTGGTAGACGAATTATACCTTTTATTTAGTTTTCGTTTACCCTCTTTTAAACACATATACATGTATCCAATAATTGTCTATTTATCTTTCATACTCTTTGTCGACACATTTTACCTGGCACTAAAACCTACTCTACAAGCATATTCATTCCAAAACCTTTATACCTCCTTTAGATTATTAAATTCTTTTCCCAATCTAAGCACCCAATCAGCTTCCATAGATTGAAACCTGTGAAAAAAATTCATGCAACACATATAAAAATTACCTGTATGAAAATAAGAAATTATAGGTGGCAAAATTTAAACTGGAAAAAAACTGCATTTAAATGGAGAACTAAAAAAAAATAAACAAATACAAATTATACAAGAAATGAAACACAACATTGAGCTTACGCATTAAAAAAATCCATAATGTTAAAAGCAAATAAATAAAATAGTATACTATACTAGCAATAAAAATACAACATTTTCATTTTATATAATCAATTATCAGTGGATAAAGATGACAAATAAATCTTCTACAATGTTAAATAAGGGTAATATGATATCTTCAACTTCATTAAAAAAAACATATTTTAAACGGAGCGAAGTTAGCACTAAGGGTATGTTTGGCTCAACGGAGGGGAGGGATTTTAATAGAGGGAAAGGAAAGGAAAGGAAAGGAAGGAAAAAAGAGGGATTTTATTATTACCTTGTTTGGATTAACATTAAGGGAGAGGAGGGGAGGGATTTTCATATTACCTTATTTGTTTCAAGAAGAAAAGGGAGGGAAAATACTTTTATATAGACAAATTTACCTTATATTATTTTACATAATATTTTAATAAAATATAATATAAGAGTAATATTAGGATATTAAAAAAATTATGGGTATATGAATATTATATAATAATAATATCACACTTCCCCTCCAAATTCCCCCAATTTTGGAGGGGAAGTAAAGTTGGAGGGGGAGGGTCCCTCCCTCCCCCATCCCTCCCCCCAAATACCCCGTGCCAAACAAGCCCTAATAGTCATTATAATGGAGATTTTTGTGACATTGCCTCTTGGAATGAAGATTGAGATTTCTCTCCTCACAAATTTGAGTAGTGCAATGATAATAAAAGACACAAATAGATATTCGATCTCAAATTCTTCAAATTCTTTATATCCAGTACATCCAGTTTTCCTATGAACAATTATAACCTGTACTCGTTAAATATATCATTGCTTAACGTCCTTACTCCTCTCTATCTACTGACTAAATCTATAATCATATTCCTCTTATCTTATTTATAAGTTATTTCTAATATAATTTATATAAATAATTTTTTTTAAACTTTATTAACTGTGTTATAAAATTTAATAATATTCTAATTTTATCTCTATTTAATATATATTATATAAAATTAACATAAAAATAAATAAAAAATAAGATAGTATTTATATAAAAAATTTAATATAGGATGCAGAAGATAACACAAGAGGAAAGACTAGTAGCAGTAATTTGGATGCAAGAAGATGTTTGCCAATGGGTTCTTACTATTCTTGCGAATTACCTTGAACGGTGACGGAAAGCTCTTAGAAGGAACAGAACAGGCTGATAAGCTTTCAATGGAGGGGTGAGCAAAGGTGAGAGCTATTCTGTTTCAAAAATCTGGCTGTGGTCCAATAAGGGAAAATTCTCAAGTTCTTTAAAAAAGCTCAAAGAGAATGAGATTTATTAAAAGAGAATCTTAAAAATTGTAATTATTTAGAAAGAAAAGCACTAAAATATAAATTTGAAAAATACTAAATTGCCCCCACAACCGAATCCCGTACATATTCTAGGACCAAATCACTTCCATTAAACCCTTTTTTTCTCCATTAAACCCCTTGAATTATTACCTCGATCGAGAGCACAACCCACTCTATTTCAAAAGAGAGTGGCTTTTCTAAAGAAGCTAGCGAGTAACGATACTCAGAGAGACGGAGGAAAGGGTGAAATTAGGGAGGAAGAAGAACACGATAGCCTTAATGGGTTTGGATTGAATTTGACCTATAATACAAGGACGGAGGAAAACTCTAAAAAGAGAGGGGCCAATTTAGTATTTTTTTCAAATTTATATTTTGGTAGATAATTATTCTAAATAATCTTTAAGATCCTTTTAAATAAATATTATTCTTTCTAAGTCCTTTAATTTACTCTAATGTTTTCCCTTGAACTAATAATCTCAGACTTTACTTCCTCCAATGAAATATATCAAGCTTGTCTTGCTACGGCCAATGGCAAACGAGAGGCCTATTATCAGAATCTGCAAGCCCTCATTCATCTTCTCCCATTCCTCTTGGCTGTCATTTTATCAAATCATATGTTAGCTTGTCTTATAGTCAATCTTGTACTATTTCAAAAGAAAAAAAAATTCTGAACAAAAAATTAAAAAAATTCCATAAAGATAATATTCTAAACATGCAGATTCGAGTTTTAAAGTTTAATAATGTGGAGCGAAAAAATATTCTCAACTTTAACATTATGAAAAGGTACTTGATAAAGAAATTAAAATATTAAACCATTTAACATACATAAAAAAAACTCATGTAGGTTTAAATCCCTATTTATAATGTATATTTGACTATTGAAATGTAAATATCAACCCAATTAATTGATTGAACAGAAAACATAATTAAAGAATATAAAGATGTACTTATTCCTTCTAAATTATGAGTCAAATTAAAATTTTAGATAAAAGTATATCCAGCATCTCAAATTAATTTTAGAAGAATAATTAGCACCCTAAAATATTTAAAGGTACTGATTGCACTTTTAAATATTTAAAAGTACAATCAGTATTTTTAAATATTTTGGGTGCTAATTGCTCCTATAAAATTAGCTTAAGGTGCTAGATGTACTTTTACCTTTCAAATTTTGCTGATTATTACAAAATAATATCATCTGCTATTCCTTTAAAATAAATCAAATGTTACACCAAAATTCAACTTAAGGGCCCATATCTTTTTTTTTTTTCCTAGTTTAAGTTTTTATTAAAATACATATTCTAATGTTTTAAGTGGAAAAACTTTTAAAAGATAATACCCATAATTTAAAATTATAAAGACTAAAATAAAAATAAATTATAAAAACTAAATATTATATTAAACCTTCAATCAAATAATTTAACTTTGTTTAAGGAAGATCAGTCCCAAAAGCAATGTCAATACCTAAAGGAAAAGGGATGACGACAATAACGGGTGGTTTGGAATAATTTGTAGAGAATAAAGCATGAACCTTAGGTTACATATAGAATCGTGCAGTGTGTTTCTTCCTATCAAAAGCAGCATTTACTTGTGGCAGAAAGAATCACTAAAGAAAAGTACTCCACAGAAAATGGACAAAATGAACAGTGAAAATATTATAAAGTAAGTAAAGTAATGGGAAAAGAATTAGAAAATGGACACTCAAATTGATGTGAATTCGAACTAACTACCATATAATATTCCATTTGGATTCTTTAGAACGTTGTTTCCTCTTGTTCTCTTTCCACTTTATGAGCTTAAGTGGTCATTTTATGTGCTTTCCCTACTGGAATATGGTTCAACAGATCATATTCATCAAAATAGGTGCCTGATATGCTATAGTTTTGATTCTCATATTTCTTTCTAAAGATATGTAACTTCCTTTGTAAGGAATGGTAAAATGACTTTTATGCCCCAATTTTATTCGTTTTGAGTTTCAAGCACAATTATTCATCTTTAGATATGCAAATACACTTATGGATAGGGGTAAAAAAGGAATTCCCATAGAATGCATGGAACCCTAAAAAAACAGTAAATTAGTGAGGAATTTACTCGGTAAAAACACCATCAGGGACAAAATTTGTAAATAAAGTTTAAAAAGATTATTATGCTATAACCCTAAATCTTAAATCTAAAGCCTTAATATCTCGCCGATGCAAGTCTTAGCCAATGTTAATACCTTAATTCAGTATTCCATTGATCTGGTTTACAGAAAGCATACATCCTTTTCTCATAGCTTCACCGCCATCTTCTTCCTGATCTGAAATTTCCATAGTTAACATGCCTGAATTGTTAGGAGCAACTAAAGGAAAACCCTATACTTCGAATAGAGTTTGACGGCCGCTTTTGTAACTTTTGAACCTAAAATGGTATATATAGGATGAAGAGACCTAAAGTTTCCTTTTAGCATATGGGAGATCACGTGAGGTTTGTGATATGTGCGACTATGCACGTGTCTTATACATTTGGATTAAATGCAGTCAAAAGAGTATTAGATACAGTATAGTCTACATTTTTATACCAAGTCATATCAAATTTTACTATAAAATTTATGATGAGTGAAAACTTTTTTTTCATACTATACAAAATTTAAGTGAGTTTCGCACCGGTTTCCTATCCAAGCCAGGGCACAATCCCAGTGCTAAGAGAGCATTTACATGAACTTATTTTTTTTAATTTATTTAAAATGCATATAGCAATGTTTTATCATTTTCTGGTATGACATAACAAAAATAAAGGCATTATTTTGATATTTTAAAAAATAATTTATATATCCACATATTTATATGATTTATATTTTTTTATGAAGCCAATGCGCTATATTATAGGTGGATAATGCAAGAAAAATGTTATGATTTGAGATGTGTAACTAATTGGGTTATGTTTTATTCTCTTGTGACCATTTTTTTTTCAAAATTTGTTTATGATAATATATTATTTTGTAACATTGTTTTGTAGTTAAAAATTGATTTAATTTATATTGTTCAAGTTAAATTTAATTAAATTATTTAAATATTTTTATTTTTAGACAGTGTGATACAATTACTCAAGTCATAAAGAGCTATTCTTTCAGAGAATCTACCTGTTATATTACAAGAAAATAAAAACACAAATTGAACGCACAACCATTTTGGATTTCTTTTCTGTAATTTTTAGAACCTGTTTGCTTTTTTTTTTTTAATTTAACTTTAATTACGCTAAATATGAGGAAATTGACAAGAGATGAGGGGGGCGAAAACGCTATTGACAAGCTAAGATTAGTTTAATTGTAGTTCGCTTGTGATGGAATACGTGCATCCGTGCATTCATTTATAAGTTTCTTGAAATATCAAAAATATATTGATTCGTATGAAAATATTTTAAAGAATTATTTTGTAATTTTAATAAATAATAAACAATCTATTTTAAATGGTTATAAAGCTCAGAGCTATTGATATATTTTACTCCCTTTAATTTGAAAGAAGCAAAACAACCTCATCTAATTAAAAGAGTTAGCCCTTCACATGAGGAATCAAAATTCAAATCCCCGTTAAAAGATGTGCTCATATTTAGTACTTAACAATACTTTGACTATAATTACTTCAAATAGGATTATACCTATGCTTAAAAAAAAGGCAAAATACATAATAAAAATAACCTATTTATCAGGTATTGATACTTGATAATAAATATAACAATTAAAATATGAAATCCAAACCATTCTAACCAACATCGAATCTGTAGTTCTGTTATAGCTAAGTAACCATTTGGATCATCTATCTGGGAAGACATAAAAAAGAAAGAGTAAACAAAACCCACTTCATTCTATTTCTCTCTCAAAAATTCTCCTAGAACAAGAATCCAAATAGACAAAAGCATCTGAGTCAATTGGATTTCCATTTTCACCACCACTGTATGATATGATTTGAATGTATTACTAAACCCCTTTCATATCCCACAAAAGGGCCTATAACAGTCATATCCTGGTTCAAGAAAGCTAGAAAACAAAAGGAAAAACTTCACTATTACTGTATAAATATCATATACTGCTAAGTTCCTCCATATCAAAAGTGAGTCAGTTCAAGCTACCAATCTAGTCCCATCCAGTAGGAACAACAGATGCACGCCCGTTTGGCCCATCGGCTCTCCCGCTTCCATAATAAGCGTCAGCAGCATCGTTGTCATGGTAATTGCTGCTAGTAGGAGGAACTGTATTTGCTATATCATAAGAATCATTGTAAGAATTAGAGATATCAGAAGCTGTAGCTATAGTGCCACGGTTGTTCTCAGCAAAACCTGGATCCTCATAGTGGTTGTTATACCCTTCATATTGAGTCATGCTTCTAAAGTCATGGCCGCCATACTTGCCATTACCAGACCACGGCCCCCTTCTGCTGCCGCTGCTACGGAAGCCATATGAAGAACTCTCTGTTGCATATTGGGTGAGCCAAGAGGGAACCTTTTGGTTTGCTTCTTGCATGAGTTCAGCAAGGGACTTTGCAAGAGGGATGTTTTGATCACTAAAGAAAGCAGTGGCCAAACCAGACCTTCCGGCACGACCAGTTCTGCCAATTCTGTGAACATAGCCATCTATATCTTTTGGCAAGTCGAAATTGACAACATGAGCCACGTGCGGTATGTCTAAACCTCTTGAAGCAACATCAGTCGCGACCAAAATAGGAGTAGCACCACTTTTGAAATATCTCAAGGCTCTTTCCCTCTCCTTTATGTAAAAGAGTAAAAATTAGCGAAGATTTTATAAAATAGCATGTCAAATTATAGGTGAGTTTGAAAAAACACAATTTGGCAAATGCCAAATCGTAGTTTCAACATTTTGGTTTTGCCAGAAACGTTTTTCCAAACATGCAGTATATCAGTTTAATTTTATCAGAAACATCGACAAATTTCTCCATGACCTTGTAGTGCTGTACCAGAATGGCGTATCAAATACTGTTTTGGCAAGTGCACGGATCATTACAATAACATTTCTTCCTATAAGGAGAGGTAACTAACAACTTTAGAAGACAATTGATTATTTTTTACATGGCATCTAGATATTCAAGTGTGTTTCATGTCAAGGGTCTGATCACTACTCTTACCACTTAATTATAAACATAATTATAAAGAAATTAAAATGAAAAAAAAACAACTTTCTAAATATGTGAACCATTAGTTTAAATTATTAAAAAATATACAGCAGTTTCAACCAAGCAACTGAAGAACAGGATTGTAAAGTGAGAGAAGCCCATTTAAAACCTTTTCTTTACCAACAAGCCTATTTAGTACCAAAGAAACAAGCTAAAGAAATTTCAAAAAAACTAATTTCTTTACACCCAGCCCAAAAGACTGTAGCATCAATATAGATAACAAAACCATATTCTTAAGGCTAGAATACTCCTAAGCCCTCATCTGCTAATGTGGAAAACCCACTACAAAATTGATGAGTCAGCCCTAAACTTATCATATCTAATATATATATATATATATATATATATATATAGCCACATAACACTTTTGAGCAGAGGGATGAAGTGTAAGCCTTAATTTAATGCGTCTGTAGATCACAGACCAAAATCAAGGGTTCCGAATCATGATAAATTAAAAAGTAAAAAATATTTCAAATACTCTAAAACCAAAAGATGCTAACCATTTGAACTTTGTCCCCATGTATTGCAATAGCCGGAAAACCTTTTCTCGACAGCCAATTTTCCAAGGCATCTGCTCCTCTTTTAGTTTCAACAAATACTAGAGTCAAAGCTTGCTGCATTGCAGAAACCAATAGTAATTATTCAGTCTAAAAAAGTTCAATTCTCCAATATATATTAACAATAAATAGGTGTTGAATAAAATTGAAAGCAGTGGAGATGCAACAATGACAGAAGATTAAAGCATTCCTTGTCTAAAATATATTCAATCTCACCTTTCCATTGAGCCCATTTACCCTTTGAGAACGGAGAAGATCCACAAGATGGTTTCTTTTGTCCATATCCTGAACGAGTTCAACTTTTTGTACAATCAATTCAGTGCTAGAACCAACTCTTCCAATTGCTAAGAATATGTAGTTTGAAAGAAAATCCGCCGCAAGCTTCTGCAACACAAGAAAGCATTGAAAATATATCATTAATTAATCACAGGCTAGTCCTAGCCGCACAAATGATACCTATGATACACAAAACATAACACAAATCCTAGACTAAAGCCAATATTCTAATATTAAACAATATAATATCTTGGTTTTTGAGCGAGACCTCTTAGTTAACAATTTATCCAAGGACTTAGTTTTTAACAGAGTACAATATTCTAATATTATAAGACTTGTTGTTGTTGTTGTTGTAAACAATATAATATCTCATGAATCAGGAAAAATGTCACACGGGAAGATTGATTTCTACTTGAGGAATGAAAAGACAACACAAATATGAATCATATATGGTGGATTGAATTCACCTGTATATCATCTGGGAACGTAGCACTGAAGAGCATTGTCTGTCTAGCACCTGGTGGAGGCATATCCATTTGCTCAACAATCTTCCGAATTTGAGGCTCAAAGCCCATGTCCAACATGCGATCTGCCTCATCAAGCGCAAGGAATTTTATTCGTGCGAGCGAAACCCTACCTCTCTCAATTAAATCAACTAGGCGCCCAGGAGTTGCAACTAAGATGTCCACTCCTTTTTCTAAATTACGAAGCTGTGTCAAAGAAGTGGAAGTTATTGCCAAAGTAACAAAATTATGAAGAAAAGGACAATAAAACCAATAACAAATATGAAGAAAAGGACAACAGAACCAATTGGTACCAAGGCCAATTACATGTATGCAGGAACTTATAATAATATCATGGGAAAACGTTGAAGCGATAGTCAAATTTAAAAATGTAAATGACTTCCAACTAGACCTTCGAGATACTACAATGGAGGTGAAGAAGGAACCCTTATGCACAAAAAAAAAAAAAGACCAACAGAGTAATCACCAAAAAGCTTGAGGAATCTAAATGCAAACCTGCTGAAAAATCGGTGCCCCACCATAAGCAGCAACAATCTTCACTCCGGTCTGATAAGCGAACTTCGTAGCCTCATCATGAATCTACCAAAATATAATCAAATAGAAACCAGTGAACTTAGCCAAGTAGCTAAAGATTAACTACAAAATTGAAATGGAACTCGAACAGAATCAATATACCTGGCATGATAACTCCCTAGTTGGTGACATTATAAGCGCAGTGGGATACGCCGTCCAGCCCTCACGAGCCGTAGGCAAAAACCTAGAACGATCCTTCAAAACCCCAGATATAATGGGGAAACAGAACGCCGCCGTCTTCCCCGACCCAGTCTGAGCACAAGCCATCAAGTCGCGACCAGCAACGGCGATAGGAATCGCATGACGCTGAATCGGAGTGGGTTTAACGTACTTGCATCGCTTGATATTCTTGCTCAAACCCTCATTCAACTCTATTTCTGCGAAGGTATTGACCGGTGGATGTACGTCGGAACCACTGACCTCCACTGGAATATCTTCATATGCGTCAAAATTGATACCACCAGAGTCATCGGCATCTTCTTCGAAACTCTCCGTAGTCTCAAGCGCGCCAGGAATCCCAAAACCGTTTCGATTCGGGTAACGGTTCGGCTCATCAGTCTCATCCGGTTGATCAAACCTCCGGCCTCTACCACGACCACGACCACGACCACCGAAACGACCGTAACGCGCACCACCCGAAGCTTGTTGTCTGGAATTGTAAGAGTTGAAGGAAGCGAAACCAGACTGAGCTGACCCATTTGCAGACATGAATGAATTCACATTGTTGAAACCAGGCATGCCATTGTTCCTCCAACGAGAAACGTAGCTAGGCCGAGTCCGGCGAGCCCACTTCTGGGCCGATAAGTTACCACCATTAGACCATGCCATTATAACTGGTTCAGACTCAACTTCCAAAATCGTAATCAAAGAGAGTAAAACGTCTGAACCTTTGGCTTCCCTCAGAAGAAAACAAAGGGGAGAGAATCAGCCTAAAAACCAGCCCCTAAGAAACTTCCCAAGGAAGGATGTAGGAAATATGAAGACTACAGCCGAAAAGCGACGGTTTTTTTTTTTTTGTTATGATAAATTTGTTAAAAGGGTTGGGCTCCTTTCCTCTTAAGCAAGACAGGTGAGTTATCGACTCTTAAGAATAACATGTTAACATGAGTAGTAAGCGATTTAGTATTATTTAAAAGAGATCTCAAGTTTGAGCCTTGACGAATACAGAAAATTTTTATTGGGAGACTCACCCACCATAGCCAGGTGCGCGATGTGGGTCGGATCCGGATATAGTCGGGGCAAAACTCCAATGAACCGGGTGAGCAACAAAAAAAAAGTTAAGAATAAAATTCGCTTGTTAACTATTTAAAATATATTTAATTTTTAAATAATATTATTTTATTATAATTTTAATTATAATATTTAAAAAAATATTTTAACTTTTAAGTATTTAAATTTATACGGATAATAGATAGTTCATTCTACTTGATATTAGTATCGTTTAAAAGGAAAAGAGATTTCATATTATCTTTAAATTGTAAGTGAGCCTAACTTCTTTCTAAAAATTTTATAATTAAAAAAATTATTTTTAAGAGTAAATTTAAACATCCAAAAATAAAAATATTTTTGTAAATATTACTACTAAAATTATACTAAAATAATATTTTTTTAAAAAAATTAAACATATTCTAAAAGAAAAAAGACAGAAAAAATACCTTTTGAAATTCAAAAACATAAAAAAAAAATTTGAATTTTAAAAATAATAGATTGGGCAGGAGGCCTAATATATCATTTATAAATTCTTGTACAGAGACCAAATACTACTATAGGAGTTATAAATACTATTATGAGAGTTGCAAATACTATTGGCAGAGTTACAAATATTATTATAGAAGTTACAAATACCATTAATAAAATTATAAATACCATTATAAGAGTTGCAAATATTATTGATAGAGTTGTAAAAAGTGCAATTTTATCTTTTGCCTCAAATTTATAAAAGACTGTTTGCAATTATGCTAATAGTATTTGTAACTTTTATAATAATATTTATAACTCTGCACAGGAATTTATAAATGACAGATTGTGTCTCATACTCAATCTATTCTTTTTAAAATTGAGAGACCATTTTTATCTTTTTAAATTTTAAAATGCTCTTTTTTCCTATTATAAGATTGTGTCTCGGTTTAAGAAAATTTAAAAACAAATAGTCATTTTTGTCTAAAATTTTGGTTTTGACCAAACTATGGTTTCAGATAAACTGGTAAGAATAGCTTTTGAAACAATAAAAAGATTATAAACTATTCAATTACTATTTTACCCTTACTTTTTGTACATTATTTCTCCTTTCTCCTCTATCTTTTCTACTATCTCTCATTTTTTTTTTCTACCATCTTCCCTCTCTTCTCTATACCCTTTCTCTTCTCCACCCTCTCTCTTTCTTTTCTCTACCCTCTCTCCTCATTTTAATAAAATAATATATTTTTTAATAATTTACTAATATAAAAAATTATTTTAAAAATAATTATCTAAATACTTTTTTTTTTAAAAAAATTAAAATTTATTATTCCTAATCTATTATTCAAAAGGTAATCTAAACAGCCCTGAATAATCATGCGCCAACCGCATCGAAGCTTATAATATAAACACAATCTTATATATCAATGGAATCGGGGCAATAATACGGGTCGGGTTTAGAATGAGGCGCGTGGACATAGAATAAATAAACCTCAATGCACGATTTCCAAGAAGGAGGAGAAAAGATCTCCAAAACTACAGCGCGAATGTTGAATTGATGGACGAAAAGGCCCTTGGCAATTTGTCACAATGACAGTGATGATCTGTGTTATGAGTGGCGTATAGAGGAGGAAGAAGGCTGCATAGGTGGGCGAGTATCGAGATCGTAGGGAATCGAGGATGAAACGTCCATTCTGTGGTG
Organism: Leucaena leucocephala; assembly: GCA_037074615.1. Taxonomy (NCBI): domain Eukaryota; kingdom Viridiplantae; phylum Streptophyta; class Magnoliopsida; order Fabales; family Fabaceae; genus Leucaena; species Leucaena leucocephala. Next base: position 14,292,077 of record CM073537.1, read on the forward strand.
GGACCCACAGTGGTGACGTGTCTAAGTGAAATTGGTTGGAAGGTGGGGAACGAATTTCGAACGTGGGCATTATAAATTAAAACATATTTAATATTCTTTAAAATTATTAAAATACCTTATAAAAAAAATTAAAAAGATATTTTAGAATATGGTTTGAATATGAGAGGGAAGGAGAATGTATATATGAATTATAAATTAAAATAAATGCGTAAACATACGAATTCGCAAAGGACAAATCTAAATTCATTTAGACAGCGAACAATTTTTTGGCACATACAGATATAAATGTCACATTTGATATGCCGGACAATAGCTGTAAATTATTTTTTGGGTCAACAATTTTTGTTCAAATCTAAACTCTTTCAAATGGTGAATGATCTCTATTGAAGCATTTGAAGCTTTTTGACAAATAGGGGGCTGTTTGGATAGGATTTTAAAAAAGGGCTTATGAAAAAAAAGGGCTTATGGACAACTTATAGAAAATGACTTTTGGAGAAGAGTTTATGGAAAAAAAGTGGTTTTGAATAAATAGGTGTTTGGATAGTTATTTTTAGAATGACTTTTATGGTGGTAAATTACCAAAAAGGGTATGATTTGATTTAAAGTAAGAGAGAGGAGGGAGTTAGAGAAAAGAGAAGAGAGGGGAGAGAAGGAAGAGAGGAGAAAGGAGAGAGGGTGTAAGAAAAAGTAGGAGAGAGGAGAGAGGGTGTAAGAAAAAGTAGGAGAGAGGAGAGATAGTGTAAAAAAAAGTAGGGGTAAGATAGTAATTGGATAGTCCATAAGTGCTTTTACTGTTGAAAAAGCTATTTTAAATAGCTTATTCAAAACCATGATTTTAAACAATGGGTTTGTCCAAAAGCATTTATGGACAAATAAGCCTATTTATTTTGAAATTTTTCCAAACCGAGGTTTGGACCAAAAGTCCTTTTAAAACCGTGATTTGGGTGTTTTTCAAATACACCCAATATAGTATTTCAGTAGTTTTTACTGTATAAAGTATATTGATAAAAAAACTATTTAAATTTTTTTATTTTTATTATTTAATATAATAATAACAATTTTATAATATAATATTAAATTTTACCAATCAAAGTTTGGATATGACATGAGGAGGCAAACAAAGGTATGTGTGTAGTCTAATATAATAAATTAAAATTAAAATTTTTATTAAAATATATTTATATTTAGTATATAATAATATCTCGAATAAAATTATTAATAATATGACAAAATTCAGATATATTTATTAGATATATTTTTACAATAAAATCTGATATATATTATTTTTATTATCAGTGATAGTTTAACAGAATTTTAAATTCTTATCTATATGAATTTATACTATAAAAAAATCTATGGGCAGCATGATTGAAAAAAATAGTTTTGTCCTAATCTTGAAATGGTGCACACAGTTTAAAAGTTTTTTTAATTAAAGGAACAAGATAATAATAAGTTATGATTTTAAGTGAGATCGAGTCATGACTAATTATGATTTATGAATAAAAAATTTATATGTTACTAAGTCGCAAAATTATTGACAAGTGCAAACATTTTTTGGCTCATTAAATCATGTATAGAGGCAATTTCAGAAGTGAACAAAAGCCTTAAGTAGGAGAGGATGGTTTGAGGTAAAAAAAGAAACAAGAAGAAAGGAGGAAAAATAACATTTAGATCTTATATAAATAATTTAATTATAGATAAATTTAAAAAATAATATGGAACTGTTTGGATAAGAGTTTAGAAAATAATTTATAAAAAAAGAACTTATTAAATTTAACTCTCGGGTACTGTTTATTTAGTAAATTTTATATTGACAGTCCAACTTTAAAAATTCATAACTAATTCTAAAAAAATCGTATGAAGGTGCTTCAAATTTCTTCTTGAAGCTCTTTCATAGCTCTTAAAGGAAAAAATATAAATCTAGACATTTACCTTACCAATCAATACAGTTAAATCGTTACTTTTGACTGTTTATATGTTAAATTCTAGAAATTTCAGATTCTGTCTCTTAACTTTGAAAATTCATTTCTCTTGATATGCATATCCAAATGAGGCATGTTACCTATGTATTTAAAACTCTGGATGTGTACTAATTTTCTATAAATTTTGTGAATTAATTCCTTCATTTGTTAGGTTAAACTGAAGCCACAACAAAATTACTTCACGACCTATATTTTTACTATTTGACTTTCTTCATAAATCTCATAAATTATTCCAACATTTATAAATCATCAATTTGATTCCCCATACACTCATATACAACATGAAGTTATGCCATAATTATTTTATATATTTTTCTTTACATATAATATCATATTATATGATATGAACATAGTGGACAATTTATATAATATATACTAGAATAAATAATTGCCACTCTCTTTTTTCCTTTATTTAGCTCTCCTCAATGCATACTTTTTTTATCATGCTTTATCTAAAATGGTTGGTTGTGGGAAGGTGAGATTTTGGGGAATCTCAATAATAAATATTACCACTTAAATATATAAAATGGATATTAATACATGATATATAGTTTTATTAAATTTGTTTTAATTAGTAACATGCTATCATGCTATATGCTTTGTATAAAAATACATAGCCATAGAAACATGTTATTGATAACATATTCAACATCATTTAATATGTCACAACATCACTCAATCATCATATACACGTCAACACATAAGCATACTATATCAAGCATATAAAGAGGTAAGTCCACTACCTTAAAATTTTATCCTTTTCTCTTTACTCCATTTGGCTCCAATTAAACATTGGTTACTTACTCATCCTCTTTAACTTATTTTCTTTGACATATCATGGCCCTAAACACAATTAAATTATGTATACAACTCATTAGAGCAATTACATAAACATTGTACATTAAGTTTGTTAAAACCACTAACTTTTAACCTAATTTTTAGAGTTAATGGTTTAGCTTTGTAATTGTAGAGATATTATAAGATATTTAAATATCCTATAATTAATATATATGATAAGATATGACATTATTTGATTAATATTTATGATTCTCTATTGTGTATATATATCGTTTCTGAATATCAATAAAGTACAAGTATTATTCATCTGAAATAACATGGTATCAAAATAATGTTACAATCGGTGGCTCCCCTGAAACTTCGTCATCATCCGAGTAGTGCGTGATTCTCATTCGCAACTAGAGTTGGGAATACGGACTGACCCGCCAAAAATGGGTCAGCCTGCCCCCAGCCCGCCAGAAAGAGGGGCGGGCTGGCAAAACGCCAGCCCGAGCCTGCCGCCCCTTAGTGGCGGGCTGGCCCGCCTGCCCACCAATTTTTTTTTTAATTTTGAAAAAAATCTTTTTAACATTTTTAAAATACTAATAAAAAATTTCTAATGTTATAGTAGTATAATAAAAAAATTGCTCATGTTATACTCTTAAAAAATCCTAGTTTTTATAAAAAAAATATCCAATTTTATAACTATAAATCTAAATAAACATTAACATAATATTAATCAATTATAATATGTAAACATATATTAACAAATAAGTAATTATCTTTACTAGTATTTAATAATAGGAGTATTCAAAGTAATATTTGAGTAAAAATATAAAATAAATAATAATATTAAAAATTTAAAAAAAAAAGTGGGCTGGCGGGCTGAGGGGGGTGGGCTGGCATTTTGCCAGCCCATACCCGCCCCCCTTTAAGGTAAAACGGGCCTAACCCGCGGGTTGGACCCGTTTTACCAGCTCTATGCGCAACCACGAGTTTCTGACGTCAGTTTCATGCTTCGGCCTGTGGCAATGCGTGTAATGCCCTTCTTTGACCGCGTTAGTCTTCTCTGGCATCGACTCACTGAATCTAGCTTACTCCTAGCAGTTTTGCACTCTAATTCAACGTTTCCAGGTTAGGTCATCTCTGTTTTGTTCGATTTACGATCCCCTCTATCCCTGTGAAATAGCTTTTGTATCTTAGTTAATATTTTCTTGCTGATTAGTCCCTAGAGTGACTTTTAGTTGCTGTATTTATTTTGATCAAGTGTTTCTAATACCAATCGACTATCTATCATATCATGTAATATTTCGTGTAATGCCTTTATATTTAATATTTTTGGTGACAAAGCCTATAGTGTGCTATTGCTCTCTCTAATCAACGGACAGTTAGTTTACTCGTTTCAATTTCTATTTAGTAAGTGACGTGAGAGAATTGCTGTTATTATGAAACCATTATTAATCCCTTCTATTTTCTTGATCCATTTGGATCTTTGCAGGGAATGAAGAAACACAAATTCCTCAGGGAAGATATTCTTGCATATATGGCATCTAACAGGAAAGTCCAGAGACTGCTCAATGAATTCATGGATCTTTTATCTGAATACGAAATTACTGAAGTTAATCAAGACCAAAGAAATTCTGTGGTACCGAAGTTGTCATCTCAGGCAACAAACCAACTAGAATGTTGTTTGAAATCAACTGTTCAAATGGACAATAGACAACCAAAAGTAGATCGAAAGGATTCTGTTGTTGCAGCCATTGACCTCAATGAAAGTACGATGATTGATAAAGATCAACGAAATGCTGATCCATTGCCTGCTGATGAAATTTGTCCAGATTCCCCCATGACTGATCCAGTTATTAGACAGGATCAGCAAGCAAAATGATCAGATTCTTGACCTTGCATCCCAGTAATATCTGACATTAGAGGAGGATCGACAAGGGATATTGTGAATGTGTCATGGATGAATCATGGATGAATTCCAGATCCTATTAACGTGCAGCTTGCCTAATCCTATTACCGATATCGAAAATAGTCCAAACCCCATCGGTTCCATAATTCTCCGTCGCTCATCCGAAATCCCTCTTCCCAAAATTCTGACTGGGGAATTCCAGATCAAAGAGGTTCGATTTCGGAGGAGTAGGCCAAGTGAAAGGGGGAGGGTTCATGTGATACTGAATAATCCGGTGAAACCATGCGCAAGGCGATCGGCCAGATCCTGGCCACGGCAATCACAGGACGAATCGAAGACAGAAAAAACTAGTTCTTAATCAAGTGGAGAAATTTTGATTATGACTGGAATAACGTAATTCGCATTAGAAGTAAATCGGGGAGTGTAAGAAGTGAGAGAGAAGATTAAATTACTGTCACAAAGACAACTAGAATAGAGAGAGAACGAGAGAAAATGGAAGAGTTAATAGGAATAGGACTAAAGAGCAACTCTATCTTTTTATAATTAAAAAAATTAATCTTAACTCGTGTAAAATTTTACAATTGTTATGTCATTTTTTGAGAATTCGTTGCAATTGTAATTTTCTCATGGTTTGAAGCATGATAGAATTTCATCTTTCTTAATCAAGATTCATCTCAATATTTTTTTAAACCCAATAAATCTCAACATTTTTAGTTCATAGCACATTTGATACAAAGCAAAAAGAATAATTATTGTTTATTAATTTTTTTTTATGTTTTTTAGAGTTTACAAGTCATATTATTCACAAAATGTAATAATATTTTCTTATGTCATAAATGGAAAAAATAGTTAATTAATTCATATAAATTAAAAAATAAATTAGGTACGTTTAGTTATTTTAGCTTTTTGTTTTAAATATCTTCCATTTAAATCATTTACATTGGAACATTGTTAGATAATATACATTATATAAAAATTTAACTGGGTAATTTGAGAAAAAATAATCCTTTCGATCCTAAATATAAAAGCTAATAAAAAAATTATTTAAATTTTAAATATAAAATTTTAATATACTTTATCTCCTAAATTTATAATTTTTTTTAAAACTCTACCTATTAATTACACATATTACGAGAATTTTTTATCAAGAAAAACAACTTCCAATGTAAATTATTAAAAGAGGTATTTTATAAAAATTAACATAATTTTTACAAAATGCTAACTAATTTTTTTTTAATGTATACAAATTAATTATAGAACTCTTATATTTAGAATTAAATACAGTAATAAATATGAGACAAAAAAGATTAAGATCTTATATTTAATACTAAAATAAATTCCTAAGAAATATTAATTACTAATAATACATAACACATGAAAGCAAGGATCAAATAAAAGGATACAACCCCCATGCACCACCCAACTTGATTAAAATTAATCAATCCTCAATTTATCTCCAAGATATCAGTTGGCAGAAATTAAAATTATTACATCAGTTCCTTAGTTCTTTTGCTGCCAATGAGGTGAAGACATGTTGATATATTGACATCCAAAGTATTGTTGGATACATATGAAACACCATTTCGTGATCACTAGTCAGCCAGCAGCTTCAGCAAAAGTCCTCAAACAAGAAACTAAGCACATTATCATATGGACAACTTGATCGATTTGGAGCATCAGCCCATCATAAAGAACCAACCATGTCATGCAGCATTGAAAAACATGAGCGCCCGATTGGATTAGTTGTGAAATAGTGATTTTACGTTGTATGAGGAAATATGACAGAAGAGTTTTGTCCTCATAAAGTGGAAAAACACTTATTTTAAGTGCTCCCAAACAAGCACCCTTATAATGTTATTCAGGGGGATTGTGCTTCAGAGAGAAGCCGTTTCTCTTCCTCCTCAATCCTATCAAGCCATCTGAATCCAAGATCACATCCTGCTTTTGCTGCTATCTGGAATTTTTCTTTTGCCATCTCTACTGGATTCACTGCATCACTTTCTGCTGCACTCTTGTTTGCTCGTCTTGCAGCTGAAACTCTTTTCAGACTGAATTTAGTCAATGATTCTGGGACCTCGTGGCCTGAGGCACAATGCTTTTCTTCCATTAGGACGTGAATCATACCCTATAACAACAGCTTGCAAAAGCCAGAGGGCATACAAACAAGGAATAGCAGGCTTTGTTCACAGCCAACTTTGTAGCATCTCTTTTATTCTTTTGGGCAGGAAAATGTGGACATTTAAATAAATTTTAACTCTTTCATTGATCAAGGCAGTTTAGATATACTCCTTAGGTTCTTAATATAAGATCTAATTTGGGAGTTGATCTTAGTCTTAAATAGAGTTAAAGTGAAAATTTACCCTGAAAGTTTCTACTTAGAAGTGCTGAGTATGAAGAATTTTTTTTTTGAAGTAATGTTGCCCTAAAAGTTTTCAAATCTTAGCAATGCTGCCCTAACCGTTACCTAAAATTAAGTTTAATCGTTAGTTGAGCAATATACTGACGTGGTATCGATGTTGTCTTTTAATTTAGGTTAAGGTGCAAATTTGCCCTAGACTTAGGAGCGCTGGATATCCGGAATTTTTTTTTTTGTTCAATGTCACCTTGACAATTATCTAAGTTCAGTTTGATCGTTAGTTTGACTAAATATGCTAAGCTAGTCGTATACATATTCACTTCATTTTTTTCCCGTCATATTTATAAACAAGGAAAAAATTAAAAAAAATGCATCCCTCCAAACTCTGTTCTTATTAAAATATCACTCTCAGCAGATTATACTATGGTAACCTCTCAAAAAATAACATATGATACTCCCATATCTTATTTTCTTATACTTATATGTTAACAAATGTTCGTAATTATTTCAAAAATCGACACCGTCATTCAATCTTTTCAAGAATTCTCGTGAGTCCTATTGTATCTGTTATCTTTTATATTTTTTCTGCTCTACTTTATCTAAAAAAACAAAATGAAATAGTCTTCGAGAGTGATAATTTGTTAACAGTAGAGCTTGGAGGAATGCATTTGTACAATTTTTCCTTATTTATAAATTTGACTTCGAAAAAAATGAAATAGATAGCACGTGGACTAGTCGGCTCAGTATATTTAGTCAAACTAACAGTCAATGTAAACCTGGATAATAACCAGGCAATATTGAACCCAAAAAAAACTTGCGGTTACCCAGTACTTCTGAGTGAAAACTTTCGGGGCATATTTACACCTTAACCCAAAATAAATGATGTAGATGCCATGTGGCATGCCACGTCAGCATATTGATCAATTAACGGTCAAACTTTACTTTAGTTAATGGTCAAGGCGACATTGCTACGATTTTAAAACTTTCGGAGCAACATTGCTCCTGAAAAACTTCCAAATAACAGGACTCCTAAGTGAAAACTTCCAGGACAAATTTGCATATTAACCCTTAAATATAAGACATATTTCCTATTTTTATCAACTTTTTCCCAAATTAAGATTATTAATACTCCTTCGAAAATAATCTAGTAAGGGAGGGAGGGAGAGGGTTAAGAAAAATGATTAGGGTGTTTTAGACAAAACAGTCATATTAGACAAAACAGTCATAATAACTAACCTAACTAACTTCCTAAATCTAATCAAATTAGTTAAATAGGTCTTATATTAAGGACCGGAGGAATATTAAAAATAATTTTTTATCTAAAAAGACGAAATTTAAACCATCCAAATCAATTAAATGACAGGGATTTACTCAAAATAAGCCATTTTTCTAACCATTCCTAAAGAGCATCAGGACTCTGTTAGCTTTACTGCTAGTATAATATTCTTGCATCCCTTTCCTCCGTTTTTTTGGTTATATCAAGGTGGTTTCAACCTTTAACCTTTACCTACACCCTACCCCACCCTTACCACATGACCTGGCATTAGATGGCTTCACTTTCATCTATTTTAATTATTTGAAGTTACATTTCTCTTAAAGGTTTTTCAGGACCTATATCTAAACACTGAAGGTCAATTCATCTTCTATCATGACATGTTCTACCATAGATTTTTAATAAACCTGCCTTGCTTCAGTGAGAAGACTACTTCAAAAGGGAAATTCCATTCCTCATGCACCCCTGAACCTACCCACGCATCTGGAAAGATGCAGGACAGATTTTATGGTCTATTTAATCCTTAAAGTGTGTTTGTGTGGCCGGGGAAGGGATGGAAGAGGAAAAATTTCCCTCACATAGAAGTTCTAAAATTTAAGAAGAGTAAATGGCTGTAGAGATAGGGAATAACTGAATATGTCAAATGACTTCCAGTTTTGCGACATGTAATTTCCGAAAATAACTCTCAGGTCTCAGCCGTCTAAAAATGTTATATTGGAATTCAAACTTACAATTTCCCAATCTTCTCCCTCACCAACCATCCAAACAAAGAAATGTAGCTCCTCTAAATCCCAGATATACATCTTCAAAAATCAAAACTTCACAACATAGTCATAGACTACTTATAACCATGATCAAGAAAAAACATAAAGGGGGAGCCGGACGTCTAACCTTTAAGGAGAAGAGATCCATATGCTATAGCTGCACCAGCATGGCCCTAGATATAAAACGAAGATTAACATTTAAGAAACAGATGGTAAAATAGTTACAGTTTATAAAAATAACTTAAAAACAAATATAAAAAATAGTACATTAATAAACATGTCTATTTATAGCACGCTTTAGAATCAATTCTAGAAATGATGAATCATGACACTGACAATAATAGGATAAAACAAATCACAATAAATTAAAATATTGCAACTTGCACAAAAAATTGAATCACAACTGTAAAACAAGCCATGCCTTAACAGTGGAAAAATACAGCAGTTCACAAATGCAACACAAGGCTTGTTTTGTAGTTGTCATGACCTATTTTGCAGCTCATAAAATAGTAACTGCAAATATGCAGCATATAAAACAGGTAACAAATTGAACGGAGGGAGTGCAAATCACCTACCAGAACCAATTATCCAAGTATGGGGGGACTCAAGGCTTAATTGACTAGACATGAAAAGGACAATTGTCAATCAATATCAAGAGATTAAAGTAAAAAATGCATATGCATGTGTTTTCAAGGAAACTGTTTTTGTCTTTTATTATATCACCTAGTACCTTCTGTGATGCCCTATGGAAACACCATATTGCTGATGCAACATCTTTCTTGACACAATCACCTGTCAAATATACAGCTCCCAGAAGATAAAGAGCACCTGGATGCAACTAGAACACAGTAATCTCTAGTAAGGCTATGACAGACATCAGAAAATATTGACTCGTAGAAATCTTCCAAAGAATAATATACCTGGTCCACAGCTTTCTCCAAATAATCAAAAGCTTTCTGATCAGATTGGACATATTCATTCTGTTAAAAGAAGGAAAGAATTTACATATCAGTGTAACACACTGATGAATAAATTGAGGGATATTTTATCATGAAAGAAACGGCCCATTTGAAGCAATACTAACAAGAAGGGTCAAATAACCCTCGTGTTCTGTTATTCAGTTTAAAAAGATGGCGATGACCTTCACAGTGGTTATTTGGCTGTCTTTCTAGAACTAGAATATATATCTCCAGAAATAGGTCCTTATTAAAATCCCTAGTCTTAAGGCAACATCACAAGATTCTCCATGCTTCCTAAACATGAATTCATGTATAGTCACTTGGGAGAAAATAAAAATAAAAATTATGTGAAAATTAGGGGGAAATGTCATTTATCAGAGAAAAAGGGTTGGGGGGATGTTCAGCAGAAAAAAACCCAAATCTAGTAACTTCAAAGAACTATGAATGGAAACTCACAAAGGTGACTAGGCAAAATCAAGTAATAATTATAATTGCTGGTTTATCTAAGAGGCAAGTAATTCCCATGTGAGGAGAATGAATTGTACAAAGATCAATCTACAAATAGTAAAGGACAACCATTAAACCATTCAAGGACTTTACAGGGCTGGATGAATAATTGCTGTCAAAGAGTCACACTACGACACCTGTGGACCTACTTAACAGATTTCAGTTGGAACCATATAGAGTTGATCCTCACCTCAACTCTTAATCGACAACCCAACTCATACTGTGCATCTGGATCACCCATTTCTGCAGCTTCAACCAATAAAGCTGCTCCACTGTATAAATGAGAAGGCATAAACATTCATAAATATGCAGATACATCCATCAGGATCAGGAACGCAATTAAAAATACTATGCCTGTTGGGAGGGGAAAAGGGGGGAAAGACCAAGCTCGATAATTTAAAAGCCACTGCTGGATAGTCATACAATCCATATGGGCAAGAAATAAATAAGATAAACAAAGCACAGGACAGTAACACAATGAAATTACCATCGGATCCAACCAATGGTAGGGACTCAGTGTGAATATGTACAAAAGAGAAACCTGTCTTGTCTTCTTTTTGTTCATTATACCTTTATTTTAACGATAAATAAACATAAAATAACTTACCTCCAATATTTATCAAAATATTTTATAAGATTTTCTCTAGCAGACCATAAACTCAAGGTAATGTTTCTCATACATTAGATGTATGGCACACTATTTCAGTGTTTCCTTAAAAAGGATATATGGCTAGAGCAGTAAGAAACAAAATTGTACGACACAGAAGAAAGTGTCTTCTTACATAGCTTTATTTTGTCCTGGAACGTGGTATCTCAGATGCAATCTGGCCAGCCAATACCTTGCATGGGTATTGCCATTATCAGCTTCCAAAGCCAGCTCAAAATTCTCCTTGGCTGTCTAATATCAAACATAAAATAAGCAGAGATGAAACAAAAGTTTGTACAGGTTAGAAGACACGCATAATTTTCAGCCAATACAGGACAATGTAGCATGTCAATGACCTCCATTTTGTTACTACCTTTAACCGAAATAACGCAGGTAACTTATTGTGAAAAACATATAAGTTGATGTCAGTTAAAACTTCTTCACACATGGCAAGTTAGCAAGACTAAATATGCTTACATTAAATAACTGGTAACAAAATTGCAAGTTTGTTAGTCACTTCACGATAATTCTGATCAAACAATCGAGCAAAAACAAACAACAAATCACAAGAGCACAAGGACTTGGGACAAGTTTAAACAAATCCCATAAACTATTTTCCTTTTCCTACGTTAATTTACATAGGAGACAGAATTCCGCTAAAAACAATACTGGTTATTAAAGGATGAGGAAGCATACGATACCCTGAGAAGAGGGATGAGACGCCGATCATTAAGCTCACAATAATCGATCACTCTATCAACCTCCTTTAAAGCACTCCAGCCTTTAGCTACGAACTCCATAGCCTTCTTGTTTCTACTGTGCATTTCTCTCTGAAAACACCAACCCCACATGAGCAAGAAGATGAGACAAGACAATACGAGAGCAGAGTGGAGACAAAGGATGAACTTGCCTGCTGATTGAATTGAAAAACACCAAGAGCACTGGCGGGCTTCCTAGTGAGGCCGGCAAACAACGCCGTCTTCAGCATCTTCTCGCCGTGAAAATGGCGGGGAACCTCTTCCGGTGACGTTATACTTGCCGAGGAGGGTTCCTCTTTCTTCTTGTGCTTCTTTTCTAACTGAAAATCATGCGCTGAATTCGGGTTGGGATATCGATCTCGGATCTTCTAAACCCAGACTACTCAGTTTATGTGATGTGAATGTTTTTTTATTTTGCGTTAATACAATAATCTTTCAGTGCTTCAAATTTATATAAATTTTAGTTTTGATATATTAAATTTTAGATCATAAATTTTTAGTATGCTCATAAAAAATATTTTTTAAAAAATAAAAATAAAAAATATTAAATTTAGACTGTCTAGATTAATTTCTCTAAACTAAAATTTTACCCAAAATTAATTCTCAAACCACACACCCAATTCAAATGAGACCCAATTTCAACCCCTTGGTTTGGGTTTCTCATATCTTGGTTTCTTTTAGTCTTCTCTTTCTTGTAGTAAGTAGAAACTAACAAAATTTAATAAATTAATTAATATTTCTACTTAAATATTACTCTTAAAATTTTTAATATAGGATCTATTTAACGAATTTAATTATATTAAGAAATTTAGTTAAATTAGTTAATATGATATATTTTTTTAAAATATCATAATTATCTTATTTAACTTTCTTCCTCCCTCTCTTATTTAATTATTGTTGAGAGAGTATCAATATGATAATTTAAAAAAATTAATAAATATATAATATAAATATTATATTTAGAATTAAAATTAATCCTCTAATTATAACCTATATTAAAAATCGAAAGAATAATATTTTTAATATTAATAAATAAATAAAAATTTTAATTCTAATTCAACTTAGGTCGACCTTTTCCAGCACTATTGAGCTAGAAAGCAGCTTTTATACCAAGTTGGTATAGAGCATGAGAGAAAAAAGAAAGAAATTGATTACTTATTCAATAACTCATATAGGTGTACATTTGAGTTTTTATAACCCTTTGTCCGTCCCATATTCTGTTTACTCCCTAACTAAACTAGTCACGGGTGGTTCCTATAACAACCCTAACGATTGCCATGTTTCAGTTGTTTGAATTAGGGGTATGTATAAGCAAGACTGAGCAGGGTAGCCCCCTGTCCAATGCCCTACCTAAAAAAAATATAGGCTGTATTTTGTAACTCGATGTCCGGCCCTACCCGATAAAAGTCCTAATTATTTTGGGCTAGACATAGGTAGGCTAGGCATACCTAAATTTTGATACCATGCTCATGTTGTAAAAAAAATTGTAATTATGAACTTCTAAAATAATACAATGTTCATATCTTCAAAACTTAAATAATATCTATAATTCACTAAGAATAAAGTAATAAAAAATAATAATTAAAGTTTTGAAATTCATTGTATATAAAAAAAAAACCTTGAAGTCTAAGTAATTTGTAATTGCAACTTTGCATCAATCTCTCCAATGTTGACAAAGATTAAGCATCTGAAAAAAATAAAATAAATAATTATAATTTGTAATATAATCATATGATGATTAGCAAAGTTAAAAAAAAGAAGAAAAAAGAAAAAATTAATATAGCTATAAATATTAAAATATACAACTTACCTATTCATATTTCTAAAATGACCCTCTAGTCACCAATAGCTATCATGTTCTCCCTTCTAAATATAGCATATAGGAAAAAAAGTAAAAAATAAATAAAAGAATGGTTACTCATGGGCAGGGCAGCCCCCTGCCTAGTGCCCAACGTAAAAAAAATATGGGCTATATTTTATAACCCGATGCCCAGTCTTACCCTATATTTATTAGGCTGAGTAGGGCTATTTTATTACGGACTCGGGTAGACATACCGGGCCGCGGGTTTTATCCACACCCCTAGTTTGAATTCATTCATTCAAACAACTTGTCTTGATTCTTTACTGATACCATATTTGCATTGCATGCATAAAAATGATGAAGTCATTCGTTTTATTATTAACCATTTAGCCAAATATCTAAGCTTGATATATTTTACCCCTTGTTAACCCCTTTTCTGTTTACTTTCTTGTTGAAACCCGAAATCATACAAAGAAAATAAATAATGTTCCCAGGATATTTTAAAGGTCATGAGCACTTATTCTGTGCAGAAGGATGATGCGTGCAATGCTTTGTTAGGGTCATGTGAAGGTATGCATTTGAATTGAGAGTGTATAGTTAAAAAGGAAAAAAATATAAAAACTAAAAATAATTAAAGAAAATGAATAAAAAGAAAAAGTTGATAGAGAGAGAAAGAGAAGAAACGGTGAAACATGCTCGAAATACTCATCTTGTTCACTTGTTTCCCCTCATCTTTTTATCCTTCCTTTTCTTACATTAGCCTCGTTACAACTTACAACTCAAGTAAAAGTCCTTTTAAACACTTGAGAATTGAGAGACATACACCTGTCCTTTGTGAGAGATTGTTTATTGTGATTCATTCTGGTCAATTGAATTTGCCATAAAACTTGTATTCTTGACATTGGTGAAGTCGTCTTGGATTGTTGAAGTTTTCAAAAGTTGTGGTTATCTACACTCTCTTTTAAGGTTCCACACTTTCATGCTTCTCATTTTGATTTTATCACTTTGTCCAGCCTTTTATCATTTGACAATCTCTTTTATTTCATTTCCTATGTTTAAGATTTTTTTAAATTAAAATAAGTTTTGTTAAGGGGAATGAAATATTTAGGTTTTAAAAAATATATACGGAAAAAGTAGTATTTCAGTTATAACATTTAATATTATTGGGACCATAAGAGCATTAAGATTTATTTATTTTTTGTTTTAATTTAATATTATTTAAATTGCTTATGGAACTCCTTATCATGATGGTTGCTTATGCCTACATTTGGCATACTAAACCCTTCGTATTCTTCTATTTTCTTAAATATGAGTTTGTGCATCATGGTTTAGTAGTAATTGGTTGTTTAGTTGTATAATGATAATTTAACTTTATGAATTATGTTATCTTGTAAACTTCTCCTTTCTTTTAATAATATTATAAGAAACGCACAAGCAAGTAATTTAGATTGATTGATTAAGAATAAAAAGTAATCATTTTCCTTCTCTTTCTCTCAATGGTACTAGAAAAGTCAAAGTCAAAGTCTTGGCATGCGACCTCAGTGAAGCAAAGCCTAATGATCCTTTTAATGTGGGATCTAGAAAATAAGTTTTTGCAGGGAGTGGCAATTTTTTGAATAAATAGCCGTAGATGGTAGACCTATAAATAAATTGAACTCAAACTCATAAAGCCTCAGCCTCACCCTCACCCACGATGTCGCCACCATTGAAGATGAATCGATGCCTCGCTATCATTACTACAACAACCCACGTTGATGCACGTATCTCTTATCTGAGGGCAAAATGATCCTTCACAAGACTTCTATGGCTGTTGTTAGAGGTGTAGATGGATCGCAACCAATAATTAAAATTACAGCATCGTCTCCACTTCCAACGAGTAAAATTAGTAAAACGGGTTAAGCCCGCCACCTTTTTAAAAAAAATATGTTTTGGAAAAATGTGCAGAGGACGATGGAAGGTGTTATCTATGACATAAGAAGGGGGAAGCGGCATTTACAGAGATCAGAACCACCGACAATGCTCGCAGGTTCTTGCTACATTAAAGCGCTCAAAGCCACTTCCTTTGGTAACATTGAAGAATAAACACCAAAAAGGGATCTTTCTGAACACAGAAGGAGCAACAAAACATCGACATTGAAGAATGATAACGACGACGACGACCACCACCACCAAAGACAAACACTATTCGCCAGCTCGTTGTTTTGTTTCTCAACAGTTTGATTTTGAATGAAATAGAAAAGAAGAGAAGTAGAAGAAAACAAAAAGAACATGCAAATCCAGAAATGAGATCCCAACAAAACCTATCGTAAATGAGCCGATCACTCCAGATGTTCAGCTCTTAAATCAACACCTGGCCATTAATTATCTCCGAGAAACTAAGGGAAAAATATATTTTGTTAAAATTTGCACTAACCTATGGAACTCCCAAAGATTACTGCTAGAGTTCTGAGCAATGTGACGTCTCAGAAAACCCAGAGCTAAAGAAAGCAAATTTTGCAAGAGAGATCCTACAGGTGAGGCGAGGCGACTGGGGCAAGACGCAGAGTCACAGACGATGCGATTGGGGCGAGAGCAGACGGGGCGCGAGCAGACGAGGCGCGAGCAGAGTGTGACATGAAAGGAGGGGCAAGGGCGAGGGCATAGTGAGACAATGAAGAGAGAGTGTTTTAATTAATTTTTTTTTTAAATAAAGGTCGCAGAAAAATGGGCTAACTCGCTTCATCTGGCAGGCTGTAGGGGCAGGCTGCACAAACCCACCGGTATAAAATATTGAGTACATTTTATTTTTTTATTTTTTTAATTTTTTCATCCGGTATCCTAACCAACCTCTTAAAGAATTACAAATCAGAAAATATTGAGTACATTTTATTAGTTCTAGAGTAAAATCACACAACACATCAGATAATGCTAGTACTACCTATCGTCTGTAAATTTAATTGAATAATAGGTAAACCATACGATTATTTAGAGTGTGTTTAAACTATGAGGAATACTATTTTATTGTAGTTCCAATTGCGACGCTTGGCGAAGTATTTTAGCTCCTGGGTGCCTAAATTTATGCCTAAGGGTAATAGACGACTCGCCCTGCCCGACATTGATATCACGTAAGAGAAAGAAAATTTTTGTCATATCTTTAAATCGTGGGTGAACTCAACCTTTTTAAAAAAAATTATATAAAAAAAATAATGCTAGTAGTAGATAGAAAACTCAGGAATGTAGAAACCCAAAGCAACGGGTATTAAAATGGTCATTCTCTTCGTCTTCTATAGCCCTCTTTATATAGAATTTTAAAAAAAAATTTATAAAAAAAAAGGTCTATGGACAGTTTATAGAAAAAAAATTTTAAAAAAAAGTTTATTAAAAAAAAGTGATTTTGAATAAATAAGTATTTGAGTAGTTATTTTTAGAATGACTTTTTATATTGTTAAATTATCAAAAAGGGTATGATTTGATTAAAAGTAAGAGAGAGGAAAAAGGTAGAGAAAAGAGAAGAGAGAGGAGAGAGGGTGTAAGAAAAAGTAGGAGAGAGGAGAGAGGATGTAAGAAAAAGTAGGGGTAAGATAATAATTGGATAGTTATAAGGTCTTTTACTGTTTAAAAAGTTAGTTTTAATAACTTATTCAAAATCATAGTTTTACCAAAAAGTACTTATGGACAAATATAACTGTTTGTTTTAAAATTTTCTTAAACTAAGATTTAGGCTAAAAGTCTTTTTAAAATTATGGTTTGGCACCTTACCAAATAGGCCCTGTATCATGTGCTCAGAACAACGTGCTTTGAAATTTGAAAATCGAAATACAACCGAAAGCTTTTAATAATAAATTCAATAGGAAGAGTTTCCATCAACTTATCTTTTTTGTTAAAAGTTAAAAAATTAAACGCAGCGGATAATTTTTTTCACAATAAACACAAAGAAGAATTTTTTTTTATAAAAAGACAATTCAATTAAGTAAAACAGAAGGTTATAGCTATAAAGTACTCGTAGTTAATATGAGTTATAAGTAAAAAATTAATTAGGGTTAATCCGAATGGTAAGCGGCTCAGTATTGTTTAAACGACGTTTTAAATTTGAGCTTTGACGTATGTAAAAAATTCCTGTTAGGAGACTCACCCACTATAGCCAGGTGCGTGATACGAGTCGGATCCGGATATAGTCAGGGCAAAACTCCGATAAATAAGGTGGACAACAAAAAATAAAATTATAAGTAAAAAGTATGTAAAGAACAGGAATCTAAACTAAGGAGTAAACTATCAGATAAAGTATGAGCAATGAAAAATATTAAATTTAAATTAGAATTTGAATTTTTTTCATCAATTAATATTAAAAATATTAAAATTTAAGTAGAATTGTTAATTAATTTATTAAATGTGTTAGGGTGTATTTAGATTAATGTTTAGAAAATAGTTTCGAAAGAAAAATGATAAAAATAATTTTAGAAGATAGTAATTTCTAAAAAAGCAAAAAATCTGGACTTATAAAAAATTATAGTTTCAATATTGAGGTACTTTTTTAAAAAAAATCAACTATTTAACATCTTTTTTAAAATAATAGTTTTAAAGGCCAAAAATACTTTTTCATATATAACCAAACACATTGGTAGTTACTATAAAGCCCGAAAAACTCGGGAAATGGGAAATCCAAATCAGCGGAGCTGAAATTGGTATTCCCGCCACTCCTCTCCGTCTATGTATAGCTGCAAATTATGCATGCGACCTGATGCAATGGGTATTGAAATTTGAAAATCGAAATGAGAAGGAAATTTTTTAATAATAAATGCAAAGAAATCAGAATTTGAATAAACTCTTTTTTTTTTTTTGTTAGGAAATGACTAGAAAAATATTTTACAAAATTAAGAGAGTAAAATAAATTTTATGTTAAATTAATAAATGGATGACGTTATTGGGCTTGGTTGAATCATGAGATTGAAATAGTCTTATAAGCAATGGATGACCATTTCACTATTGTTGGTATATCATACAAGGAGTTTGAATTTTTTTTTGTTTTCTTAAAATATTTTACACCATCTTTTGTTGCTTAAAAGCTCTTATTCGTATGATGAAAATGAAAGAAGTGATAATTCATGGCTTTGTATCGGGAAAGAAGTGATAATTCATGGCTATTAATTAAAGTAATAGTAAATTGAAAAAAAAAAGAAAAGAAAATTGGGGATAAATCCCTATTTAAAAAATTAATTGAAGAATGAGACTTAAAATAGGTAAAGCATGAAGTTTTTTAGGGTAAATAAGTAACCACATAAAATGACAACTTTATCATCCTGTCTCTACATTTCTCTGTTATGGGACGGAGTAATGACCCAAGTCCCACATTGGGTAGCTTAGGCTGCTCGTTAGGGTATATAAGTGGTGTGGTTCTTCCCCCTTACGAGGCGCCTTTTGAGGGTGGGTTCCCCACTCCGCTTTGTATCATAACAGATGGTATCAGAGCTGGCACCGGCCTCTGCCCGGGTGGCTCATTTGGCTCGTCCTAGCGGCGATTTCTGCCCGGCATGGACGCCGGCTCTTCCGGGGAGGGCCACTGTTATGGGACGGAGTAATGACCCAAGTCCCACATCGGGTAGCGGTGTGGTTCTTCCCCCTTACGAGGCGCCTTTTGAGGGTGGGTTCCCCACCCCGCTTTGTATCATAACAGATTCTCTCTCTGATTCATAGCCTCCATCTCCCTCTCTTTTGACGACGGCAAGCTATAGTGATGACAAAGGACGGCAGCGAAGAGAGAAGAAATAGGGGTGAAAGACAATTATAGTGTTGAATAAGGATTAAAAAAAAGAAAAGAAACAAATCACCTATTTACTAGATCAAATCAAGAAGCATGATAAACCTAAATTTGTCAAAGAGAGGATAGATGATGAGTCAACTGATCGACAATCTTACATCTCTCTTCATTCTGATTCACAGTGACAGCGACGGCAAAGGATGGCCAAGTCGTCGACTTCCACCATTACCCATCACTGGCCACAGCTTGTCGTGCAAATAACTTGGCTATGCTCATCAATCCTTCGAGCTTCGTCGATCATCCTCCTTCAGCCACAGCTCGTGCGTACTTTTTCTGACAATGATTGCCTATTCCGACTTAGCATTTTTTATATTTGGCCTAGATTAGATTAATCGCATCCTTCTTAAATGATGACTGATTTTTGTTTCTTATTTCTTGTCAATAGAGTTTGAAAGATGAAGGAGATGTCACCGGAAAAGATCTGGAGTTCGCCATTGCTGCTGTCAATGGAGTTTGCTGTTGTCCCTAGTGTAAGGAGATAGATATACGACCAGGAAGCGCAAAGTTGTTATTTTATGTGGTTACTTATTTACCCTAAAGGATCTCATGCTTCATTTTTTAGGTCTCATTCTCCAATTAATTTCTCAAATATGGATTTATAACCAATTTTCTCAAAGAAGAATCTATAACAATTTCACCAGTGAATTTCTGAGTTTTTTTATAAAATGACAAAATGCATTAAAATAAAGGAGTTTTATAGAGAGCCAAAGCAATAAGAGAAAACAACATTAGCAAATGTACGCAGGAAAGAAACATGATTAACAACAGAAAACCTTTTAATGAGAGATAAAATCTCCTGTTAAATGACGGAAGAAATGGTTCCTGTAAGAGAGTTATGACTCAGACAAGCTGTGTCAACAGGGGAGATTCTGAGAGTCCTTGAAGTGAAGAAGGTTCTAGTTGGAAGCCAGATCTATGAATCTAGAAAAGAGAAGCCGTAAACACGAAGATAGTAAAGGAAGGCCACCAGCTAATCTCTTAAGCCAAGAATATGCTGAAATATATGCAAAGGAAAGGGATTCCCTCTCGCACACTGACACACACATATTATTCTATAAAAAATATATTCCTTTAGTGATTAACGTACTATGTCACTGTATCGTTAATTTTAGGTTTAAAAATTTTAGTTTGAAAGGTTAGATATATTTTTTATATTTATCAATTTTTTTAAATTATTTCTATTAATTAATACTCCATCAATAATAATTAAATATGATAGAGAGAAAGAGAATTGAGGAAGATAATTATAATATTTTAAAAAAAATATATCTTATTAAATATTTTTTTTAATTTAATTAAATTAGTTAAATAAATTTTATATTAGGGATTGGAGGAGTACAATATTTTACAAATTATAAAAATCGATTGTTTTTTGTAGAATCCAGACAGTATCCTCCAATAGATATAGTTGAAGTGGGTTTTATATTTTTTAACAAAATCTTTTTTATATACACGGCATAATTTGAATTTATGATATTATATTTAAAGGACTCAATTATCTATAAAAGTATTTGGTGTTTATGAAAGGTGGACTTGGTAGGCAATAAACCACAAAATAGTACTACATTGGATTCCATTCCATGATGAGAACAAGTAAACTTATGGCCCGTTTGGCTCACATAAATAGTTGGAACGGAAAAGAAGAATGGAAAAAAGGGGAATTGAATGAAAAAATTATGGACCGAGTGGACGTTTGGTTGGCACTGGAAAAGAAAATAGTTTAATAGAAAATTTTATGTTTGGTTGGTTAAAAGTTATAGAAAATTAGGTAGGAAAATATGCAAATGACCTTATTACATTTAATAAGTATGTATTAATAAATTCATATTCTAATATAAAAATCAAAATATTTAAAAATTAATTACTCATATATTAATGCATAAGATAGAAAAATTATAATTTAAATTATAAATATTCAATATAAATATAAAAATTATTATAAATATTAAATGATTAATAATAATTACATTAATTATTTTACAAACTACACTTTAATGATTATTTTTGGTCATACCTCTTCGAAACACTGACACTTTGAAATCGCCTCTGATATACCCTGACTTTCAAATATTTTTTTTTTATCTTTAAATTATGTAATATATTTGGAAATAAGAATGCATAAGGTCATTTAGCAAATTAAAGTAAGTTATAAGCTTATTAAAGAATTATTTGATAAATCTCTATTTGATAATGAATAACAGAGAGTTAAAGGCTTTTCAATCTAACAATATTTTGGTATTTTGATGATGCATTCATAGCTCATATATAATCTTCTTAATTTTGAATGCTCTTCTATTTATATATAAAGTTTTACAGCTAAACATAATCTCTTTCTCCGTTGAGCTTTTCTTTTTCAGTTGAGAATATGACTGTTGAAACTACTATTGAAACTTCTAATACAAAGTGCCTTTTTTACCTTTGAGAGTTCGTGGGCTTTAATATTTATCTAATCTGTAATCTCATTCTAATCATACCTTTAGATACCTTAAATGAAGTTTGACACAAGAGAAGTTCTAGTAATAATCGTTCAACACTTGACTTTCTTCCATAGTCTGATTATTTTTGAGTT
Organism: Leucaena leucocephala; assembly: GCA_037074615.1. NCBI lineage: Eukaryota > Viridiplantae > Streptophyta > Magnoliopsida > Fabales > Fabaceae > Leucaena > Leucaena leucocephala. Next base: position 14,314,178 of record CM073537.1, read on the forward strand.
CAAGAACAATGATCATCTTTCAATTATCATAACCTCCTCTATTTAATTCCAAACATAGAAAATGACCTATCCCCAAAAAAGTCTATGTGTCTACTTTCTAATTAATTAAGTTTGACTTCAAAATTCATTATAGACATAAATATATGGTCAATTTATTGAGTAGAGGTAATGGTCAAAGTGTTAATCATATGTTCCATATTGTGAATAACATATATCTCTCATATGAGACTCTTTAGTGATAAAATTGATGTCATTAAAATGCATTTACAGTCTAGTTTCATATGAATCAAGTTTCACGTCAATCGAATAAATATATCTTGAAATATGGTTAAAATACTTAACCTATATCAACGCATAGTAGAATAGAGTAATAAAAAATAAAGAGATTAATCTATTAATTAATCGATTAATTGATCAATAAATCAACCCAAATATGTGTGTTTTGTTGAATTAATCGATTAATGATTAATCTCTTTATTTTTCACTACTCTGTTCTGTTATGAATCGACATAGGTTAAGTATTTCTACCATATCTCAAGATTTACTTATTCAATTATGAAACTAGATTCAGAATACGATTCAATAATACCAATTTTATCATCAAAGAGTCTCATATGAGGGATATATGTTATTCACAATATGAAACATAGGATTAACACTTTGGCTATGATATCTACTAACTAAATTGATCATATCTTTTTGTCTACCATAAATTTTGGAGTCAAACTTAGTTCATTGGAAAGTAGACATAGAGAGCTTTCTGGAAATAGGTCATTTACTATATTTAAAGTTAAATAGATGAGGTTATGATAATTAAAACATGATTAATTGATTAATATATATTAATTGATTAACCAAGTAATTAATATAATTGATTTTAACTTACAAAAAATAGTTCTAAATACGTTAATTAAATAGTCAATCGATTAATATATATTAATTGATTAACTAATAGATTAATAGATTTAGCTTTTAAATTCAAGAAAATAACGACTTTACATTAATCGAATGATCAATTGATTAAAAGAGATATAAGGAAGATGGAAAAAGCGAAAACAAGAATGTGAGTTTCCACCAAGAGTCTTATCGTGCAAAATCAAAGACAAATAATATATATATGCAAAGTCACGAACCCATCTCTTAGCATAAACTTCGTCAATAGATTTTGTATCTAACACACTCCACGAACTTCAAACAGAGCACAAGCTTACTCTACTTTGACCTCAAAACTCTAACCGCTCTTGTATTTTATATAATCAGAGGGTAAATTTATATTTAATACTTTGACGCTATAAAAAAGATAGGATCCCTCAAAATAGGGGATCATATTTTCTCACCTTTCAAGGAAAATTATTGGAGGCAAAAAAATTAATTCTTAAAAAATAGTTGAACCAACGTTTGTCACTAGAGAAAAAATTAAAATTTTCTTCTCTCCTCAGATTTTCAGCAAAAATCAAACAGGTCCCCTTAGCATTAGTTAGTTACGAGCCATCTGCCATTTTTGTTATTGATGACTTGTTCCTCGATTCCTCCTTAATGCCGTTTTTTAAAATACTCGTGAAATACAACTTTTCAATATTTTATTTAGGAAGTTTTGTCAAGTTTCAAAGAAAGTTAATACATTTATGACCTTTTAGACATCGTATTGTTTTTTAAACTAAATCAAAGTAAATCGCCTTTTTAAAAAAGTTTTGATACTTTTAAAAATACTTAAAGCACAAATTAGTCATTAAATCAGTAAGGATACAAAGGTTATTGGTAAAATTGTGGTTAAATTGAAATAAACCCAATTATAATTTAATTAAGATTTAAATACATAAAATCTTTTTAAACTTTAAGTACCTCCGTAATATTTAAAAATTTAAATTAATAATTATAATATTTTATATTTTAATTATCATGTTCTTGTCATTAAATTAACAATTTTTACCCTATCATAATTTTTATATTTTTTATTATATATAGAATCTTTTAAAAAATAACATTAAACAATTTACATACAATTTCAAATAGTTTATATTATTTTATTTAAATAATACATGATCAAATAAATATTTTAAATATTTTTTAACTATTTATATTTTTAAATATTTATTTTAAGTATTTAAAAAATATTTTAAATTACATGTCAATTGTTATTTAAATATTTTATATTTTATAAGTATTTTATTTTAAATATTTAAAATAACTTAAAATTATATATCTAAGTGTTAAATTTTATTTTTTAAATGATATGATATATAATAAAAATTATGACATGGTAAAAACGGTTAACTTTAACGATAAGGATTTGATAATAAAAAAATGAAATATTATGATCCTTAATTTAAATTTTTAAATATTAATAAAGTTATATATAACTGACTCAAAAATATTAATTATTTTATATATTTTAGTCTTCAACAAAATAGTAGTTGCTATGGATATCTATTTTTTGTTTATTAGCTTTTTTAACCTAAAATAATATCATTTCAATTTTTAAGTTCAACCAGAAAAAAAATAAAATAAAATCCAACCCAATAAATCTATTTAAAATTCATGATCAGATTAATCCGAAAACTACTTCCGTTGGCTATGTTTTTTTTTTCTTACAAATTTTTTTTGAAAAGAATTAAACTCACCTACGATTAAGGGTAAGATGAAACCCTCAGATATAAATCTAGATATCTAAAAGTTAAGATATATTGTTAAGTGTCGCGACTAGAACCATAATAAAATAATATTTTTTAGAAATTAAATACGTTATAAATAATCATATCTCTTCGTCAATTAAATCTACAGGATTATGTCTTAAATTTAATACTTTTGATCGCTATTGACATTTTCCATGTTCAATTGCTTCACAGACAAGTAAAACCGTTGTGGCCCAGTTCTTTTCAGTTTTCAAAATTCAACACCGTTGGCGAAGAAGAAAGTCTAAATCTAATTTATATGATGTTATTTTAATAAATTAATTAATATAAGATATTTTTATAATAATTATTTTTTTATTTAATTATTATTATAAGAGTATTAATAGATATAATTTAAAAAATAATAAATATAAAAAATAAATATTATATTTAAAATTAAAATTAATTTTTTAATTAAGACTTATATTAAAAATAAAAAAAAATAATAAATAAATTGAAAAAAAAAGTTTTATAAATTATGTGAAGGTATATTTAAAGAACAAAAAATCAGAACCACGTGGGGTTAAAAATATTTTATTTGCTAATTTTAAAAGAGGAGGGACCGGTGAAGAGGGGAACCCAGAAAAATAGTGTGAAGGATCTGTTTCTCTCCAAGCTTTGTGTTTGAACTTGAATTCCATTTTCGTATTTCCCTTTCCTGCGAAATCCTTTCTCTTCTTCTTCTTGGACTTCTTGCTGGTTCGTACTGAGAATCGCATGGGTGCCGCCAATACCTGGGACGCCATGGATCTTGCAGATCAAGCTCGCCAAGACCATGGCTCTCAGATTCTCTCCTCCTCTCTCTCGATTGATCCGTCCCCCAATCCTGATGAAATGAATCCTCGCATCATGTTCGTACTCACCACTCTAATCCTTTCTCTTTTTGAGCGTCCGCATCTCTTTTGCGTCCTAGTATTTTGGATTTTGGATTTCTTTCTTTTCTTTTTCTTTTTCCTTTCTATTTAAGTTGATTCTTGCGTCTGGTTGCCGTGAAAATATGATAATTGGATGTGATTTTTGTCGTTTCCCTCCGTTGTTTTCTATCAGAAGAAATCTTCTATGTAACTTAATATGTTTGCGCTTTCATTTGAAGTGGAAATCAATTCCGGGTTGCTATCTTCTCGCGGTCCCGCCAATTATATTCAGACGCTATCTTTTCGTCTTTCTAATAATAGTTACCTTTTGTTGTTATTTTACAGTAGGCTGTGCAAGGATATGTTCAAGAAATGGTCAAATTTGGATGATTCTCGCTTTGTTATTGAGACAGTTTCTGGAGGCATCACAAATATGTGTGAGTTATTTCCTTATTGTTACCTGGAATAGTGATTGTTGTTGGAAATTAAAGTTTGATTTTGCTTAAGTTATTTTATTTGTTTTCTTTAAGTTGAGGATTTTTTTTTATTTCTTTATCGGATGAAGTTTATTTGCTTGTAAGATTAGCTTCATTGTTTTATTTTGACTAGAATAAGATTGTTTTATTTTGACTAGAATAAGTTTAGTTAAGGTGATGTTTTTCTTAAATATAATTAACAATAAGTTACTTCTATTGTGTTGCCACTCAAAAAAATAAGTTCAGAAGAAAATTAAATCTTCAATTTCTATTGAGTATTATTATCATCAGAAATAGAGTTACGAAATTACATCATATCCATGCTTACTTTTTCTCCCTTGTTTTATGCATTATGGCCTAACTGATAGTTTATCTATAATTCTCAGTACTCAAGGTTTCGGTGAAGGAAGAAAATGGTAATAACGTCTCCATAACCATCAGATTGTATGGACCATATACCGAGTATATCATCAACCGTGAACGGGAATTGCAGGTTAGACTGTCCACCATCTGATAATGTTAAATTGTGGTTAATCTTGTATTGGAATCAAGTCGGTGATTTGACTCTTTTGTCATTCCTGTGAATCTTGCGCTGGAACTAAGAACTATTGGACTCACAGAATAGCTTAAACTGTAGATATGCTCATGGCATGATTCTGATTGTGATATTCTGTGTCTTTTTCTGTTCATTGAATCCTTTTCTACTAATTGAAGTTAAATCGTTTGACCATTGTGTATTGCATTAGATTTTTTTTTAAAAAAAATTGTTATATGCTACTATGAACTTCAATTATGATAAACAGACTTCTGCAGAGTTAGTTCGGTGAATTCCTTGTATTCTTTTATTTTGGTTGGCTTTTATATGAAGGGAATAAGAATATAGTATTGAAATACCTGAATATGAGTTCCTATAGTTTTCTACCATATTTAAGTTGTTTTCAGTTCCTGAGAATCATAATTTCAATGTCTTGTAACATGTGATATCCAATCATACCACTCTTTTCTCGTCCTGTTTTAGCATTAAAAATGCAACAGTTAGAATCAGGACGTCTACAAACAACTGAACAAGTTTTTTTTTTTTTTAATTTTTCATTTACATGATCCTCTTCTGCAATGGATTAATGGGACTGATGATCCATGTTAGAAAATAGAACTTGGTTCATTTGCATAGAAATGCCCAAAAATCTTTTGCTTTCCTGCATATGTACTCCACTATTTTTCCTTGCATGGCCTACCTTGTAATGGTTAGCTAAATTTTATTTTTAGGCCACCAAATACATCTCAGCTGCAGGATTTGGCGCTAAATGGCTTGGAACTTTCAGAAATGGCATGGTGCAATCTTTCATCAATGCACGTACTCTATCTCCATCAGGTACATATTTAAAAAATTGCTTTGAAGGCGTTCATGATTCTTTATAATTTTTTGACTGAAACTTAGCATCTGTAAATTGTTATTCTCTCCACAAATCGTGTATATTTGAATTAGATGTGGGCTTCTGCATTGCATGGAGTTTGGAAAATGCATTATTTATGGCTTATGAACAGTACAACTTCTTATAGATTATATACATTGTGCTGTAGCAGATATTGGAATTACTTTTCTGACTGAAAGGTATCATCTATGGAAAGACTTCTTACTGGATAACCTTGAATTTACAGCTGATTTGATAGTAGATTTACTGGATTATCGTATATTTGCCAATAAATGAAGACTTTGAATTGATTGAGCTTTGGACTTACCTTTTAATTGACTTTAATTTTTTACCTCTCCCTCCACAGCTTTTAGTTATTTTTAATTTTTGTGATATGCTAATTTAGTGAATTTGGAATGTGAGCTTCGAATATAAATATTGCTCACTTGATTAAGTCTATGTACTTTCTAACTCTACCTGATCGGCTACAACATGTTTAACATCATTTATGCATTATTTCAATGGCAGACATGAGGGAGCCAAAGCTGGTTGCTAAAATTGCAAAACAAGTGAAAAGATTTCATCAGTTGGAAGTTCCAGGTTCTAAGGAACCTCAGTTATGGAATGATATCTTCAAGTTCTATAAGCAAGGTCCTTTATTCTTCATTGTGATGTAATCAATGATTGGCTTTGTATTCTTTTTAGTCCTTACTCATGAGTCACATCTGTTTGAAGTGAATTTCATTAGCATGGATTTCTTCTTCTTCTTTTGAATGGGAGAGGTTGATCATACAGGCAGAAATCTAAAACTGAATCGTGAACAGCATTTGCCAACAAATTGGCACATCTATTTGCTTCTCTGAAAGCGTACTGGAGTATCACTTCATCATCCAATACAATAATCTCTTTTACTCCTCCACATGATAGACGAGTTATTCCTTCTAATAATAATTGGGATTTTCTCCTCAGCACACCTTAATTTTCTGTCAGCTTCCTCCTGGCTTCTCTCTTCATCATACTTGCAGGCTGCAGGTCACATCTTCCTTCTCCTTTGCCAAATCCGACAGCTCAATTTCCCCCATGTCTTAAGCATACTGGTCTTACTTCCATTATTCTCCCCTGTATCTGGTGGTCTGCTATTGTTTGATGTAATGGTCTGCTCCATAATCTTTGATTGAGGCCTACTTTCTGAACCCTTGCCCATGGCTCCCCTTGCATTTCCTGATGATGTACACTTCTGTTCTTTTCCTTAACAGCCTCTTTGCCCATTTTGAGTGGGTCTTTCCTCATGATTGAACGATTACAATTCTACTTTTTTTTCTTCTGCACTGGAGGCAATATTTGGGGCCTGCTATTGTGGCATTTTTCTTTGATTTTGGCCAATATGTCAGGAAACCCTTCAACTTTGTCCTGCCCATATTGGACTTTCTGATATAAATAGTTTTTAATATTGATTGAGTTTATTAGGATCTACCTTTTGTATTCCATTAGTGGCATTGGCTAAATGCAAAAATGATGTATTTCGCAATGCAAACAGCCTAAGAGTAGAGGTTCTTATGGATTTTGTCTCTTGCATGCATGTGTGCGCCCTTTTTTTTTGGCCAAAATATGTGCACATATATGTAATATATATTTTATTAAGCAAAAGGTCCTTATTTCTCACATACTTTCTTCTATTGCCAGTTTTGAAAGAACTCCTTCAATTTTTAAAGTCTGACATCACTAAAAATGAATTTTAGAGATACAGTAACTACATGCCACTCTCGCCAAGGGATAGTGAGCTAGATATGCTTTAAAATTTGACATTTCAAGTATTTGAGTTGCTGCTTTTTCCCCCCCTATCTTTTTACAGCATCTACTCTTGAATTTGATGATGCTGAGAAGCAGAAGACTTATAAGACAATTTCGTTCCAGGAAATCCACAATGCAATTTTGGAACTCCAGGTACTTGTATTTTCCATACATTTCCTGAATGGGCAATGCTTGCTTAATCACTGGATTTGACAGACTTTAGTATTCTTATTGTATGGTAGTAAACATTATACTTTCAGTACCTCTAGGTTTGCACTGTCTCCAGATAATGGTAGTTTGTGCAGGGACTTGCCATATATTGAAATGTCCAATTTGAAATAGGAGGTTTTTCTTTTTTGGTGGGAGGTGGGAGAGTATTGCTTTTGGGTTTCTCGCATCATACTTTTCCATCCTCTTCTTTTTGTCGTGAATGAATGATACTGTGAAATCCTTGGCTGAACCATTTTAGTTAACGAAGAATTTGATAACTATCTTCTCTTTACTGAAATATGTTTCTTGATATTGCATCAGGAGTTGACAGATCGGCTGACTTCTCCTGTGGTTTTTTCTCACAATGACTTGCTCTCTGGAAATATAATGATAAATGAAGAGGAAGGTATTAACAAAACTTGATGACAAGCATATTCAATAGTCCACTCTGATTGTTTCAGTAAAAGTATGTTTCTGATAGGATCTTTAGTAGTTAGTATGCTCATACTTTAGGGAGCTTCTGATTAGTAATTAATTTTACAATCTTGCATATTTTGAGTGCTCTGCTCTTACTCTGTCCCTTAGAACTTAGAAGTGCATCTTCTCTATGAACCATGTGAGTTAAGATTATATAAATTCCCCTTTATCAGACCAAGTTTCTTCCTTCATCTTCTCTCTCTTTTTTGCTCATCAACATTTGTGCCTTTTCAATAAAAGTCTTGAGCAAACCTGAACTTATTACTGCTGACTGAGGGACTAGATTCAAATGCAATAATTCATGTCGGCATGCCAAAATTTAATTAGTTTTTTCAACTGTAATTCAGTGGCTGCTAAATGGTTTCTGTATGAAATATTTCACTGTAAGGATGACGGGATTGGTACAGGGATCATGCAATGGAACTTATTGCGTGTGCTTGATACAGGAAACAAATTCTCTGAACCATTTATCTCCATTTATAGAAAAGTACTAAGAACAAAGGAGACTGGCATGCCTCTGATGTTCACATCTGGCATATGAAGTCCAACATTCACACATGAAGCGAGAATGCTGAACTGACCTACGTATTCATTTATTATTATGCATTTTTCTCTTTCGAATTTCATTGAGTTGGCATTCTTTCAAATTTCCAGATAAACTTTACATCATCGATTATGAGTATGCATCATACAACTTTAGAGGCTTTGACATGGGGAACCATTTTGCGGAGTACGCGGGCTATGATTGTGACTACAACTTGTATGTCTTTGTATCCTATTCTCATTCTGTTTGTTTCTTGATGTTTAATCAGTTTTCTAATTGGTTGTTGACCATTTTATTTATGCAGATACCCAAATAAGGATGAACAATATCATTTTTTCAGGCATTACTTGCAACCTGACAGATCATACGAGGTTAATTTTTAGTAATTTTATTTGTAGTTTTCAGATTGTTAATGATCTATAATGAGATGCTCAGTCTATTAAACAAGCTCATGTTCATCACATCCACAATCATATCCTGTTAGTAAGTGCATATAAATTTGGGCCGATCTTGCTCAGGATAGCTGTATAATGCACTCACATGTCTAACTAATCCCTTTAAGTGCTTGTTTGGGAGCACTGAAAGTAAGTGCTTTTACTCTTACGGGACAAAACTCTTCTCCTATATTAATGCAACATCATTTGTCCATAGCTAATCCTACCTGGCACTAAGGCATTGAACATTGAAACTGATACTCAAACCTTATCAATCTAACTAATTTGCCTTTTATGTTAGTGACTACATGTTACACCAACATCTATTCTGAGAGTACTCAATGTAATCATTCCCTATTTTGATCACTTTTTGGCCTTTGAGCACCAAATTAGGTTGTTTTGGGGGCGTGGATCTTGGAGTGCTGTCTGACGTTGATGGTTTTCCATGACTTATTTATATCACGACTCTCATTAAGATGTGGACTTGATTTAACATTAGCCCAGGCATTTTTGTTATTAATTAATAATTTATTTTATGACATAGGTAACTGAGGAAGATCTCTATGGTCTCTATGTTGAAGCGAACACATATTCATTGGTTTCTCACGTTTTCTGGGCTTTGTGGGGGGTGATTCAGGTATAATTTTTCTTCCTTTCTTGCTTGTTCTACATTGCAAAATCATTCATAATCCATGACACTAATTTATTTTTCTCATTCTAAACAGGCGAGGATGTCTCTGATTGATTTCGATTATCTTAGTTATTTTTTCCTGCGCTACAATGAGTATAAGAAACAGAAGGAAAAGTATTTCTCCCTGGCTGAATCCTATCTCTCAAGAGGCAAGGGTACGTAGATTGTTGTAATCACATGTAGGGTTTTCTTTGTCTAGTTTGTAGCGTGAGGTCCCTGATTCATATAGTTAGATATTTGTGTAGAATATCTTTTGTAGCTGCTGCTTATGGGAAATAAAAACAAATTTTAGGCAAATATTAGACCTTTAGGGCCATTTGTGTTTGTGCCCTTCTGCTGTAATCTTGACACAAGGGTGATTTTATGAATGTTCCGGATCATTTGGTTTAATCAGAGAGAGAAGATGAAATAGAAAATATTCTCTCAAGTACTAAATGGAGTTAATTATGAGGTTTATTTTCGTACTAAATATATTTTATTAGTCCTAATTGATTGTATGTATTAAAGGTCTTTTTATTAAAGACTAGCTTGAATATAAATAATTAAAGAGTGTTTTAAAAAAATCAACATATAGTTTTACAAATAAATAAGTAAATTAATTTTTGTAATGTCTGTAAATTAGTTATTTTATGGATGAAAAATGAAACACACGTCCTTAAATAAAATAAAAGAAATATTAATAGAAGGGTAAAGTGATAATAACATCATATTACATATTATGCATTTTTTATGTATTGAAAATCAAATTTATTTTTATCAATACAACAAAGTAAAAGGTAGAGGGACCTTAGCCATGAAATTGAAACTGAACTCGCTTCAACCTGAAGACAAAAATTGGGGTCATTTAAGCTATTGGCTACTTGACATAAAAGTTCCAAAATACTGACCTACCTAATGTAGTTTTTTCAAAGAAAATTTTTAAAAAATAGCAAAAAAAAATTAAAATATAAGGTGAAAATAATAATTCACGCAGTCTAAAAAGTTAGTTAAAATTAATAAATATAAAAAAATATAATTTATTTTTTTAAAATATTTTTATTTATGGAAAAGATAAGTGGGAAAAGATAGGATAGAATGAGTAGAAAAAAGATACAAGAAACAGCATTAATTAGGTGTAAAATTAAAAAAAAAAATTATAAGACAAACCTAAATTTTATTTTATAAAAAAAACCACACTTCTTAATTTCTTTACCTTATATTTTATACCAGAGGAGTATTATTTTAAAAAAAAAATTGTCTCTAATTTTCTTCCATTTCAAACCCTGGATATAGAAATTATTTTACTGGATTGATTCATTTTTAATCTAGTCGACTGATATTAAATTTTGTAGGGGGTATTCAGAATTAAAAAAAAAATCTATTATTACTCTAAGCCAAACAAATAAGCAATTTTTCTTAAATTTTAAAATTTTAATTCAGTCAATATTTAATAGATTAAATGGCATTTTTACTCTAAAGTATCATGTCAGGAGCTATCGTCTTAGAAGTTTTATGGTCAATATTACCCCGAAAGTCTTATTTCAAAGTAATGTTGCCCTAATTTAACTCCTCCAAACAGTCTAACGGTTGACCTAATTATGCTGACATGGTGAGGCCACATAGGATATTTTTTGCCACGTCATTCTTGCATGATTAAAATATATATATCTCAAAAACCCTTTGCGCTATACTCTTGAAGAGAAATCCTTAGAAAATAATTTTTTAATTCTAAAATTTAAAAAGAGTATCATAATATATAAAAGAATAAATTAGTCACAAATTTTAATATAGAATTTTAATATTTGAGGAAAAAGCCGAAATATTTTTTGAAAGTGTTTTAAGAAAAAGATAAAATTAGGTCAATTACTACTCGTGTAATAAAATTAATAATTTTTGTAATAATTTTGATCATCTTATTAAAAATATTTACTACTCTCTTTAACAATCTAGTTATAAATAAATACTTGAGTCAATTACTATTCATATAATGTGATTGATAATTTTTTGTAATGATTTTGACCACCTTAATTAAGACATTTACTAATCTCTTTTTATAAATTAGTTAGAAGTAAATATTTGAGTCAATTACTATTCGTATAATGTAATTGATAATTTTTATAATAATTTTAACCATCTTAATAAATATATTTACTACTATTTTTAACAACTTAATTATAAATAATTATTTAAAATCTTTAAAAATACTTTTTTAATTCTAAAATTTTAAAAAAATATTTTAATATATAAAAAGATAAATTGATAATAAGTACCAATTTAAGATTTTAAAAATTAAGAAAAAAATAAAATTATTTTTAAAAGTATTTTAAGAAATAAATATTTATAATTAAGTTGTTAAAAATAATAATAAATATATTTAATAAAGTGATTAAAATTATTAATTCGAATAGTGCAGTTGGGTCTTCCACTTCACTGTGTTTGCGCCTCTTCTTACTTCACAAACAAAAAGTTTCTCCCACCATCAAAGCATCCATTGAAGAGAACAACAACAACTACCAGCCATTATACTTTGCCATCGTGATGACTTTCTTGGTGATAGATTTTCACTTTCAGTTTGGATGAAGCTGTAAATCTTTAGTATTGTTATGATGTCAGTGAAGCTTGGGTATATTGAGTTGGGGTTAGGCTTTGATTCTCTGATCTGAAACACAAATTTAAGATTTTGCTATGGCGGAGTGCAAGTGACGGCGTTGGCTAGGGAGGAAGAAGATGAGACACAATTTCGTTTTCAAATTTTTTCCAACTTGTAAATCTGACTTGAAAAAAGTGACGTGGATGCTATATAGCTTGCCACATCAGCATAATAAGGTCAACCGTTAGTTGACCGTTTGGATGAGTTAAATTGGGCCAACATTCCATTCTAAAAAATCTTCCATGGAAGCATAGCCTATCGTGACATATTTTCATGACAAAAATACTACTTAACTCTTATTTAACACTTTAGAACTGTATTATACGATTGAGAAAAGTTGAGGAAAAGCTTACATATTTCAAAAGAGTGAAAGACAACAAAAGGTGAGTTTCATGATTTCATCTATGTAAAATGAAAGTGGATATATTAAGTTTAATTAGGGGGTTTACACATGATATTATGACCAGTGTATTTATTTTAACTTCAATAAATAAAATTAAGTATAAATTTCATAGTTATCAAAATTTGCAATTAAAATTTAGGTATATTATTTTTAACATTAAGTGGGTGGCATGTCATTAAAAACTTTAAATGATAAGCGAATATCATAAATTTATTATTTATTATACTAAAATTTGTCATTAATATATTTTTCAGTCATTAAATTTTAAGATAATTAATTTTTTTTTTAAGATCTTATAGTCATTCTCTCGTATTAAATTTTCAAATAAATAATACACATCATACTTTAATAAAACAAACCTAATGACAATTATATAATAAACAAATGCAACCACAACATTTCAATTCTCTCATACATTTTTTTCTCTTTTCTTTTTCTCTGAAGTATAGTAACTCCGCTAATATTTTATAGTCAATATTAAGTCTAAATAAAGAATATTATTGTGTTAAACTTTCAACAACCAACATAAAACTCTATTGAATCTTTATAAAACCAACCATATCTATTTAATAATATTTCTCCAATTTTTAATATAAAAAATAGTTAATTTTTTTAGATATATTAAAAAACTAAATAAATTAATTAATTATAACTAATATAAATACTAGTTGACTAATTTAGATAAATTAAAAAATATATAATATAAATTTATCTTGAGGGACTTGATTTAGTCATAATTAACTAATTTATTTAGTTTTTTTAATCATCTCAAAAAAATTAACTAATTCTTATATTAAAGAAGAATCCCATACTTTCTTTTCATACAACCTTCTGCACAAAAAAACTAAAAAAAAAATCTTCAAAAGAAAATTTAAGAACAAAAACCACACACCATATAGTTATCCTACCAATGAGTTCAACTTTTGATATAATATAACTCTGCTCAAACATCATCATATTTTCATACCAGAAACAATCTATATACAAAGATTAAAACTTTTCAAATGATCTGTAAACATCATGGGTTACACCTTACCAATCAATAGTTTCTTCCTCAAGCAATAGTACCCACAAAGCTCATAAACATTCACAACTGCGCACAACTATATAGGCATTTTGAATATGAGTTCTCAAACAAAACACAAAAAGAAGCCAGCCACATGAATAGTTGTGCACACTTGAAAATGTAAAAGTTGGGTGAGTGTTGATCTTCTCTACTTACTCACATCACTTGGAAATGGCCAACTTAATTCTCAACATGTAAATGTAATAACTACCTATCAATATCTGTAGCACTGTAATTAACAAGACAAATTTGAATCCTCTGAAGCACTTTATACGATGTAGTAGAGAAAGGTGGAAAGAAAGTAGTGGGTTTCGCTTCTGTGAGCCCGTGCACGCAGAGGTGGGACCCACTATTCTCTTCTAATCTCTAGCGAAGTACTTCAAATTACCAAGACAAATGATCTATTTGAGTAGATCCTCTCCAGTGACACTAGAGATGAAAGTGAAGCAGGAAAAAGGGGTAGGAACAGGACCCACCAATCAGCCGGTCTCAGTCTTATCTTTATTTCTCCCTTCACTTTTCCTCCTCCTAAATCACTGGAAGAGATTTGAGTCTCGTAATCTATGTATCACCTCTCACGAAGAACATGATCCCTACGGTGTGCTGCAAGTCATAGTTGACGTTCGATGCCGATTCCTGGGCACTATACAAACCCTAAGCTTGAAGAACCTGACAGTGCACTATGTGACTTTTGAGTCGGTTTCGGCCAGCAAGACTTGACAAGAGATTCGTTACAAAAGACTTAAACTGTCCCTTTCCAGCAATAGTTTCCCACAAGTGCTCAGCTGACGATCCTCTCAAATCTTCAAATTTGGAAACATCAATCAGAGAAATGCTCATATTATTCCTGATGATGCAAAGCTTGCTGTTGAGGGGAACAAGGGCGGCTGCCTCCATAGCCCGTGAGCTCCCCAAATGCGTTTTACTGTCAATATGCTTGCTCCAAGAATCAGACACCTCATCATAAATCTTAAGTTTGCAGCCATCCTTGCAGTCTAAAGCATAGAGCTGTCCATTAAGGGCAGTACTTGGGTTCCTCCAGCCAGTGACCATTCCGTCAAAAACAGGGCACCAGCTATCAGTCTCTGGCTGGTAGACCTCACTCATGACCTGCCGATGAGAGCCAAATCCCTTCAGGTACCACTTCCCCTCATAGACAACTCCTATGAAAGGCACCATCGCGGTGCTCATATCTGAGATAAAAGACCACCGATTCTTGCTGGGGTCATAAACTTCAGCTGACCGCAATGACCGGTTCACTCCCTCATTCTCCCCACCAGCAACATACAAACAATTATTTATAACACATGAGCCAAAAAAGTGTCGCCTACGAAGCATATCTGGAGCACGGTGCCATTTATTAGTCCTAGCACTATAAAAGATGACACGTCTCATGGATCCCTTTTGTGGATCCTTGCCACCAAACAAGTATAAGTTACAGCCACTGAGAACAGCACAACCAAAATCAAGAGCTTCAGAATACTCCTTGGGAATGGGAGGCAGGGGTTGCCATAATTGGTACACAGGATCAAAAGCATGCCATGAGATTTTCCCATTTCGATCTCTCTTAATGACATATATCCATTCTTCTGCAATTCTAAGACTCTTTCTGAGTGAGTAAAAGAAGTTACCAGCCAAGAGACGATACCATCTACGGCAGACTAGTCGGAGTTTGCGGTGCTCCACCCTTGGAACCCGAATTAGGCAAGCAATGGCAAGATCATCAGGGAGTCCAGGAAGTAGAGGGGATTGATTACGGCTTCTGTCACCACGTGATGCCTTGCTTCTAGTTGGGTGAATGGACGGTTTAATGTCAGGCTGAAGACAGAGCTTTGTTCCAGGGACATACCTCCTTGCTCCAGCAACAGTTTTTAAGCCCGTATCTACCCTGCATAAACATGCTGTTGTATCAACCTGCACAATCAAATGTGAAAGAAATTTCTTTTAGCTACTTTCTCAATGGAAAAATCAAATCAACTTAAACATCTTGCTTTCTAATGGAATATATGAAATCAACATGAGATATCATCTGCATCTCAGCATCAAATACAAAGAATTCTGAGATGCAGTAGTTAGAGCACTTTATATACTTATAACTGGATGATCTATAGGCGGAAGCAATATCAGAGATTAAGAAAAATATATACACATTTACTCATATCTGAAATCAGCTAGATGAAAATTACGAGGAAATTTGACCAACATAAATTAGTTACAATCAGGAATTTGATGTTCTTATGTAATGGTACCTGCATCAATCACATGTAAACAGAATACGGTCACAGTATACAAAGATCTAAAGCCTAAAATTGGCTGAACCATGTTAGTAGGTAAATCTATTTTAATCCCAATAATTGAGGATGCAACAATAATCATTTAACCCTGAGATGGCACTTGGCATGTGACTATCATAAATTTTCAAGAACTAGGAAACCTCTTCGTAACAAGCTTGAGACCAATAAAATATTTGAAGGCAACATATACAAGGTAACAGAAGAAAGTTCAATTAATAACGGCGAAGTCAAGGATCTTCAAGCATTGATCCCAGAAGTTTTCATCTCATGCCCACAATCCCTTTTATAAAGAACTTTGAAATCAATAAATTAGGGCAAAATTCCAACCATAATAATCACAGAGCATCAAGAGGGACAGACTCAACCAGACTTGAAATCCCATCAGCTCCAAAGAAACGACAGTTAAAAGGCATCAGAAGCACAAAACTGAGTACTAACACCTCAACCAAAGAAGGAATTGGATATACATACGAAAGAGAAACTTTAAGAAGAGCGATTAAGCAAATTACCAAAGGAGGTTGAATAACTCTGTCCATCTTCTGCGTCCCAATGCTTCCCAGACGAAGGTATTAAAGTATCACTTCCAAAATCAAGTAATATGCCTCCCAAACACCATGCTCAACACGAATTTCCACAGAACCCAGTTCCGGACATAACCGAACTTTCTTAGCTCACTTTTATAACAATTTTTTTTAAAAAAATGTTGAAATTTCAAAAGGGCAAATTCGAATTATGTCCCAGAAACAAGATTTCCCGATCTCTTCAAATGTGTCGCAGGACGAGATAACCTCACAAGGAGCTGCGTCAAAAGGGCTTCAAGCCCCACACAGCGCAACCCAATTCCAAAAAGCAAAATTTCCCACAGAGAAATCTCAAAAACCAGTGGCCATGAAGGAGAAATTGAAGACCCAGAAACCTAAACCAAAGAAAGACATGTCGAAAACGAAGAAGAAGCACAGAAAGACGTAAAGGGAAGAAGGAAGAAGACCCCATATGTGAGAGACCATTAAAACTTGAAGTGGAGTTTCGGGCCCATGAGCCAACGGCACAACCTACCAAGCACAAGAGCGTGTTGAAAGAAGAGAGTGAGAAACAGAGAGGGAAAAAAAAAAAAGCAAAGAAAGAAACCTAAACCATTAAAGGAGGAGAGAAGGAAATGAGAATGATGACCCCTTGGTGGTTGCTGATTGGAATAAAGAACATTTCACAAATGGGGTTGGAAGATATGCTCTTGTTTGTAATTTTCACTCAACGAGAAGACCTCCAAACCAAAAACTCTAATGTAAGCTTCATTTCTTAACTTCGTCCATGGATCGCTTCTTTCTTCTATCAATGTCAAATATAACATTTATTGCATATGCACTGTTTGAAATTAAATGGTTCAATTTTGTTTTTTAAAAAAAAGTTTGGTATGATATTAAGTTTTAAATTTTCTCCGTGATATTTCAGAATTTTTTCTATTTATAATATTTTATAGAGCTTAAATGATAAAAAGATAAATATAACTTTTAGGAATTTTTAAGTTATTTTTCAGATAATTATCTTATCTTTAATATTTTTAAGTAAGGTTTGAATATTAATAAATTTAACTAAGGCTGATTCTTATCATTCATTTACAAAGTTTGAACCTCAAACTATTAAATAAGTTAGGTCGACGTTAAAGGAAAATGTTGTTAAAAGAGAATAGAGAAATATTAAAATTTAGTATTAAATAATATTTTAAATAAAATTATTTTTAATAAAAACATACAAGTGTCTACAAAAAGAGAAGGGGGAGTGGAGTTAATTACTTCAATTTAAAAAGATGAAAAAAGTGAGAATATAAAATTTTATGACAAATAAAATTAAAAAAAAAAGATAAAAAAATTAAAACTTTTAAGAGAAAATTCCAAAAAACACCTATTTTAATATTAAAGATATTTTAAAGTAATTGTCATCTCTGTAGATATGCTTAAGTGTCATCTTTTTCAATGAATTATATCAATTTAGAAAACAAATATAAATGCTTTCCATGAAATTTGATATTTTGTTATCTAAAAATGTGTATTTATTTTCTTAAATATAATTTGTTTATTCTTCAAATAATCTAAACAATTAAAATTTGTTTGAATGCCTCATTTGCCTAAGCCAATTTTTTGGAACGCTATAATTATTTTCTTTCATTTGAAAATTATAACACTACAAAAATATATTTCAATTTTATAAAAATATATATTGAAATTGAAAATTGCAAAATCAATTAGAATTGCCTTTTATATGAAAGTGCGTTACATCTATTTTGATTTGACTTCCACTCTCTTTCGGTTTTTATTTCCTTTTCTCGAGACTCAATATCAACCTTTAAAAGGGATTTATTTGTCTCCCAATATGATCGATTCCATAACCAAACTTTTTTATTTTTCAATCATTATTCTATTTTTTTAAAATTATTTCATCTTTTACATAGCAACCCTTCATTCCACTTCTATTTATTCTTTAAAAAATTATATTTAATAAGAGTGTTAAGTGATGGTTAGAAAATATGAATGAATGGAACTATAAGTAATTATCATATCTTGAATTTGCTAAAAACAAAATCATTAAAAAGGAATGACAAGAGTGCTATAAATATTATATAAATTATTTAACTTTAATTTTGTATAAATTAATTTTTGATAATTTTTCTTGCCATCTCTTTTTCATTCTTATTATTAAAATATTATAGTATATTATCAGAAATAAGCCTGCTCTCTTTTTCCAAATTCTTTTACTGTACATTTTTCATATAAAATTAGGGGAGACACCTTGTCACTTGGCTATGTATACTCTAATTGATATGTTTATATATAAATAAAATTACTTATCATTAGGACCACTTGTTTCCAATAGTATTGATTCATAGGTACAAATTTGATTTTTATTTTATGGAATTCATTGCCAATTGTCATTTTGTCAAAACAAGTGTTGAAAGTGCAAGTAGCAGAGTACACAAGCACAATGATAAATTATCATTTGTTATTGTATCATTTTTCAAACAAACACAAATCACCTTTGAATATTATGATATACTTTGTTGAATAATTAATTTATAGAGATTAAAAAATTAATTAATTATAATAAATATGTGTTAATTTTTTTAAAATATTAATATTATATTTAATTATTTGTATTGAAAATTATTCTTTGGATAAAAACCCTTGTTTAATTTATCCAATTAATAGAGATAATTTAAAAAAATATTTATAAATTTAGGAGATAAAATATATTAGAGTTTTATATTTAATAATAAATTAAATATCTCAATTAATTTTTATATTTAATACTAGAAAAAATATAATATTATATCCTCTATATAATACTTTTTCTTATGAGTGGAATCAATGCTTACCCAACGTAAGAGTTTGATAATAATGGTGCCAAGCTACACGTGTTAAAAAATTTTGTTATTAATTACTAAATTAATTAATATTCAAATCTAATTATGGTGCTCCAATTATTAATTTAACACTTTATTGAAATGTATTGGATTATTTATTTGAATAAATCATGATAGTTAAAATATTCAATTTATGTATTTTGAAAAAGACCTGGTTCACCTTATGAGTGGAATCAATGCTTATCCAACGTAAGAGTTTGAGAATAATGATGCCAAGCTACACGTGTTAGAAAATTTTATTAATTACTAAATTAATTAATATTCAAATGTAATTATGGTGCTCCAATTATTAATTTAACACTTTATTGAAATGTATTGGATTATTTATTTGAATAAATCATGATAGTTAAAATATTCAATTTATGTATTTTGAAAAAGACCTGGTTCACATCACAAATCAATAAGGTGATCAGTGAGCCTATTTAAATTGACCATAAGTATTCTTATAGTCTATTACTTTTTTTGGTGTTCTTTAACCATTTTGTCCAAATCCCTTATCATTCTTAAGTATATATTTTTTATGAAATAATCTTGAGCATATTGATCTATGCTTTTAGGTATGCTTTTGTGCCTTTGTTGTGATTTTAATTTATCCTTCCAAAACTTATTACTTGTTTAACTTAAATACAGTTGGTTTCAAATACTCCATCAAGTTCTTAATATATAAGTTAGATAATCAATTTATAAAAATTAAAAAAAATTAATTAAGTCAATAAAAATACGTGTTATTTTTTTGAATTACCCTCTTTAAATTATTTGTATTAAAATTTTCATTGGATAAAAAAATTTTAATATACACAATCAATAAGAATAATTTAAAAATTATAAAAGTAAAAGATAAATTAAATTAAAGTATTATATTTAAGATATAAATAAATTCTCTAACTAATTTATACGTTTAAAATTGAACAAAGTAGTAGGGATAACAATGGCAAATAGTGTTGTTGGTCTATATGGTGAAGGTACATTTCATTATAATTATCATGAGCTGCGTTTTTTGAAAATAAGCTACATTCACATTTGACTTATTTTATTGTGGTCAACATATATTTATAGGTCCAACATCTACACCACATGGAGCAATATTGTCTTTTAAATCAATTAATTATTTGGGTCACCTTGTACTTTACAAACTCTAAAACAATAAATTGCTGAGAATTCATAAATATTCCTATTTATTATATATATATATATTAATACAATTGTTAGTATTGTTGATAAATGATAACTATACTACTAATTACCAAGCAGTAAATAGTGAAGTTTTTTTACAAATATGCATGGGTCTAAATAAAAAGGGTTTGACTTCTTAAGTGTAAGATTTTAAATTTGAGTTCGTATGAATACAAAAAATATTTTTGGGAGTGCTACCCCAATTGGTCATGACAATGTTTAAATTTTACTCAGTCATATAGCCATGTTAAAAAAAAATAGTGAGGTTTTAAATTTTTTTATCTATATATCTATGATTGGTGTTGATGATTCTTCTCAAATAAGTTTAATTAAAGACCTGAAAAAGTGTATTTTTGAATTTAACAAATTTAGCAAGCAAGCCAAGTAGCTAGTTTTTGTAATGACCTTGTTTCTTAATCTTCTTTATTACTTATTGTATATATGGGAATAAAATTAGTAGTCACTTTTCACTTGTATAATAATACTCCTCTAATCTTTAATACAAAAACTAGTTAACTTTTTTGAATATATTAAGGAAGTCAAATAAATCAGTTAATTATAATTAATATAAGAGCTAGTTGATTAATCTAACTTGATTAAGGAATATATAATATAATTTTTTTTGTTAAAATATGAATTCATATTAAGGGTTTAAATTTATTCATAATTAACTGATTTATTTGAGTTTATTAATCTTCTAAAAACGTCAATTTAAACTTATATTAAGGATTAGAGGGAATATTAATATCACTCAAGATTTTTTTAGAAGCCATAGAAAGCCAATTTATTTGACTCAACTTATTATAAATAGCAATTGTATTTCGCTTCGAGATAATTAATTATATTTACATAATTTTTTCTATAATTGATGTTTTCCCTAGTTATAAATATAAGAATTAAATCTATTTTGTCTCATAATTTATAATTTTTGTCTTAATTATCTCTATTTAATACAAATGGTAAAAGGGTTATCTTAAAAAAATTAACATATATTTTTTATAAATAATTAATTTAATAATTTTTTTAATATTTATAAATTAATTATATAACTCTTATTTTAAAAAAAAATCCGTACCATGTCATTTCCTCTTCCATATATTAAAGAAAAAATTGATCTTTCACCGTCTGAATTTATATTAGATTTTAGATTTATTTTTTAATTTTAAAATGTATATTTTGATCAATCCTTTAATCTTGATACTGCTAGTTTCAAGTGATTATTTTATATAACAATCATGATTATTTTAAAAATTAAATTTAATATGTCAGTATTTAAAAATATTTTCTCAACATTTAAAATTTTAATATTATTAATAGAATTAGGGTTAGAAAACTTAAAAGAGATTTATAAAATTAATGCATGAAAATAAAATTTTGTCTAAAGTTAAAGGGTACAAATGTACTTTTGCCCATATATTAATAATAAGGTCCATGCAATATCCATGAATAATATTTTATTATTGTTTATAGACTTTTAGAAATCTATGTTTTTCCACATTAATGGGGATTTTCACTTTTTTTTAATAATTCTGTAGTGTGCCATGCTAGTTAGGAATCTGGCCTATGCGCTTTCCAGCTACATCACCATTAAGCTGACAAAACTACCTTTTTCTTTCAGAAAGAATATTACATATCCTGAATATTATTTTATTTACATACTTTTCAATCAAAATAATAAAAACAGTTCGAAATGACAATAGAAAATAAAATTTTAATTTTAAAAAATACCTAGATGATTTTTTTTAATTTATTTAATTTAAGCTATTTTTTATTAATTAGTTTATAAATAATATGATATTTATCTATGATATTAAAATCAAACCCGAGTCGTTGGTAAGATCAATAAATCGATAAACATATTCTCTAACTAATTAGGTCAAGAGTTTTAGTTTAATCAGCTGAGTTAAATTTTATATTTTTTTTTATTTATCTTATTGAGTCTAACATGACATTATTCTGAATTAAAAAATAGCAATCAATCATATTGAAATTTTGATAACTTTATTTTATTAGATTATATGTTATTTATATATAAATATCCTATTTATTTATAAATTAATATCTATTTTAATTAAATATACTTTTTCTTAAGGTTATATATGATTTTTTGTATATTTTAATTAAATTATATTATTTTAATAATGATTATGTTAATTAGATTTAATGTTAAACTATTGGTCATTAAAGCACTGCTTTCCACTTATCGGTCTGATTTTCAATAGGTTGATGATGTCTTAAAGTATTTAATAATTTTTCACGCTCTAATTAAATTAATAATCGTTATTTTCAATTACATGACGTAGTGGACCCACTCCATTATCTTCATGCAAAAAAGTTTGAGACAGATCGGCTGCATATACTTTTATAAACAGCTAAATAAATTAGAGGAGAATATATCAATATTTTATTAAAAAATATACTCACTTTTATGGTTTGATCGTTAAAAAGAGTGAAGTCGATGGATTCTTCGCAGAATCACAGTTCTTGGCCTAGATTTCTAAAGATGAGAATTAAGATAATGACACATGTGGTCCTTATAAATTTAATTTGACAAAAATATACTCTTAAACCTTTAACTTCATATACAATTTTATTTTGACAATGAGAGTAACACATATAATAAAAAATAGGCGTATATTTTATAAGGACGTAAATTCGATTCCTATTACTGTTATGAAGGCTCATTTAGTAGGCGATGTTATAAGTCTTTTGTAAGCACTCTCTGAACCCTGAATTGTACCCTGACCTTAGTAGAAGACCGGTGTCGAACTCACCAAAAATTTTTTGTACAAAAAATATCATTTCGATTTCTTAATTTTTATAAGATGTCTTCTTAATCCTCTAATCTCAACGTTATTAATAAAATATGCTAACATTAAAAGCTTAAATATTAATAAAATATTCTCAAATACTTATATATTAAATTTAATTTTTAAAAATAATAATCAAATCCAAATAATTTAATTTAAATACAAAATGGTAATTTATTTTATAATATACAAATATTTAAAAAAATAGTCATATTTTAAATAATATATAAAATACGTGTTAATTTCAAGTATTTAATTTTTTGAATTGTTTGATTTTTTTATAAGTTATACTTTCATGTGTACGAATATTTAATTTATCTTTTTATTTTTAACTCTAATTAATTATGTATTTCTCTTATTTTTTTAATCAAGATCACTAAATATAATTAAATTTAAAAAAGTAGTATGAATTTAAGAGTAAATTAAAATGATTTTATAAATTAAAAACATAAAAATAATAAATTTAATAAATAAACACGTAAGTTTAATTAAATTTGTTATTAACTCAAATTTAAAAAATGAATTCACATAATTTTATATGTTAAAAATATAAAAATAATAAAATCGGGAGTTAAATTCAAATTGCAAGTTCCACGAAAATGAATAAAATCATGTAAAAGAATTAATTAAAATATTAATTATCTTACGAATCAAATGTCAACAAATCCTCGTCAAGATGCCATAAATTTATAGACTTGACCGTTTAGAGAGGACGTGGATTATATTAGGGGTGTTCATAAAGTCCGCGGCCCGGTATGTTCACCCGAGCCCGCGAAAAAATAGCCCTGCCCAGCCCGATAAATATAGGGCAGGGCTGGGCATCGGGCTGCAAAATACAGCCTATATTTTTTTCGGGCTGGGCACCGGGCGGGGGGTTGCCCTGCCCTGCCCATGATCACCCCTTTTTTTTATTTTTTTTTATTTTCTCCGTAGATGCTACACTTAGAAGGGAGAATATGATAGTTACTAGTGACTAAAGGGTCATTTTAGAAATATAAGTAGTTAAGTACGTAAGTTACATCTTTTAATATTTATAACTATATTAATTTTTTTAACTTTATTAATCATAATATGATTACATTACAAATTATAATTATTTATTTTACTTTTTTAGATACTCCATCCTTGTCAACATTTGGGAAATTGATGTAAAGTTGTAATTATAAACTACTTAGACTTCAAGATTTTTTTATAGGCAATGAATTTTAAGACTTTAATTATTATCTTTTTGTTACCTTATTTTTAGTGGATTATAGATATTATTTAACTCTTGAAGATATATGAATATGATATTATTGTAGAAGTTTATAATTGCAGATTTTTTCCACAACATGAGCATGACATCACAATTTGGGCATGCCCAGCCCACCCACGCCCAGCCCGCCCATGCCCAGTGTTAGAAGGTTGAATTAGTTTGATGGTTAGTGTTAATTACTAATATCTAGATGACCCTAAAACTCTATATAAAGGGCTCTAGTGTATAGGTTTGTGTGTGAGATTGTGTAATCCTCACCATAATGAGGGAGAGGGTAACTTGGGTCTCTCCCCAAAGTCCCCAAATGGGATTAGTTCATCTCCCTCAAGTGAGGGTAGATTAGAGTGTAAACCCAAATGGGTTATCATGATTGTATGAGCATGTAGCTCATGAATAATACATATGATTCTTTATCTATCTTCTCATTATTTCTCTCCAATAAAGTTTACATGGTATCAAAGCAGGTTACATTATGGACTTATTGTGTGTAATTATTGGTTCTCCACCATAGCCCAAGAAGTCCAGTCTTGAAGAATCTTTGTTGGCATCTGCTGCTTCTTCCTCAACTACAGGCTTCTCATCAGCCAAATTCTTATCAGTTTCAGTCCCCACTTCCTCAGTCACCTGGGCAAATACTCTCCGGGGTCGTCCATCTTCACCCACTTCTCCATTGCTGAAGCCACTTCGGCGACCACCACGATAAGGACTGCGACGTCCACGCCTTTCTGCAGCCTTGCCAGTATCCCAGTAAAGTCATCAAGAAGGATTCCGCCAAGAAGACGGCGAAGAAGTCTCGGGTTAAGGCCTTCGTCAAGCTTGTGAACTCCGGCAACCAGCGCAGTTCTTGATCTTTTCTTGGATTTCTTTTCACTTGCACTTCTTCTTTTCAAATCACTGCGTTTTACCGTCTTAGAATTTACGCTTTCTTGGGATTTCACATTCCAATATAACATATCTGGATCTTCCGCTTCGATCACCGTCACCTCTAAAATTTGGTCATCGCAAGTTTCTGCTTCATCTGAGCAAATGGTCTGAAACTTCCTTTATCTCGAGATTTTAAGACCTCTCTTCCGGAAAGCTACTAGGATTCATGCACACGTCCATATATTCCTCATTCCTGGTACCAAGAACTTGTTCATCGGGGTTCTCCCTCTGAAATAAACAAATTTCCTCAGGTTTTATCCTAAATGGGTTGTTGTCAGGAACCTTTAACGGAGTTTCATCAGGAATATTTTCCTTTTCTACATTTCCCCAATGAAGTTTGCTTCGAACAGGTTTGCTTCATGAAGTTTTTGACTTCACACCAAAGAGAAGAAATCTTGTTGACAATGAAATCGGATGTCTGTTGGTGAAAAGAGAATGTTTAAGTCTCCGAATTCAGTCCTGAACAAGGCAAGAACCCAACTACTTAACAAGCAGTGGTTACAATCTGAGGGCAAGAACTT
The DNA here is from genome assembly GCA_037074615.1 of Leucaena leucocephala. Taxonomy (NCBI): domain Eukaryota; kingdom Viridiplantae; phylum Streptophyta; class Magnoliopsida; order Fabales; family Fabaceae; genus Leucaena; species Leucaena leucocephala. The sequence goes on from CM073537.1 coordinate 14,340,229, forward strand.
TGGTCACTACGCAGTCAATGCGTTGGAAGAGGAGGCGTGAGCTTTTGACTGGAACGTCAATAATTTACTGGGATCAGATCAGATTGATGACATTACATTGAGAAACAAATGAGGCTCAAGCTGGAGGGCCACAGGCAGCTGCACGATATGTTGCTGTGCAGTCTCAGAAATTTGTGATAAAAAAAAAAGCATTGGCAAGGGTGGAAAAGGGATAAATACAATAAGGCAGGAGACTAATGCATATGTCAAGATTGTCGATCCATTTCCAGGTGCCAAGGATCGAGTTATAATAATTTACTCCTATATTAAGGAGAAGGAAGACATTGAGGTTGATGATGAATTCAGCAACAGGGTGCCCTTATGTGCCATCCAAAGTTATTGGGTTTGCAATTTCTGCTAATTGATGGTTTCCAGGGAACAGCCAGCCATTGTTGTTGGGTGGTTTTGCAATTTCTGCTACCCTTTTTTCATGCGAGCTGGCAGAAGGTCAATAATGCTGTACACTGTGCCGATTATGATAGTGTGTTTGGTGGTACTGGTGGTACGTGAGTACATGTCCATGATGATTGGAAATATGAAGAAGAGAGACCACTTTGATGAAGAAGCACTTTCAAGATTCTAAGAGAAGAAATTAGTCTGCACAAAATATTTGTTGAGGATAGAAAGTTTTTGAAGAAATTTTCATATTGTATTTTGTAAAATGATATTGGTTTAATTCACCTTACTTCCTTGTATGTTGTGTTGTCAAGTTGAACACCTAGAGTTAAGGGGTGTCAACTTGAGCGGGGGTGTTAGAAGGTTGAATTAGTTTGATGGTTAGTGTTAATCACTAATATCTAGATGACCCTAAAACTCTATATAAAGGGCTCTAGTGTATAGGTTTGTGTGTGAGATTGTGTAATCCTCATCATAATGAGGGAGAGGGTAACTTGGGTCTCTCCCCAAAGTCCCCAAATGGGATTAGTTCATCTCCCTCAAGTGAGGGTAGATTAGAGTGTAAACCCAAGTGGGTTACCATGATTGTATGAGCATGTAGCTCATGAATAATACATATGATTCTTCATCTATCTTCTCATTATTTCTCTCCAATAAAGTTTACACCCAGCCCAAAATGGTTAGAACTTTTACCGGGTAGGGCCGGGCATCGGGCTGCAAAATGCAGCTCATGCTTTTTCTGGGCAGGGCACCGGGCAGGGGGGTCGCCCTGCCCAGCCCTGCCCATCAACACCCCTAGATTATATGGACATACTTGAACACCTTGCCGTTTCTTCTTGACTTTAATTACCACATCTCCTATTTATTATCTGTAAGTTTAACAGACAAAAAAATATATATAATTATTTAAAATATATTTAATTTTTAGAGAGTATTATTTTATTGTGGTTATAATCTCGATATTTAGGGAGACATCCTAACTCCTGGGTGCTTAAGTTTATACCTGACAATAATCGACGGCTCGCCTTACTTGACATTAGTATCGTCTAAGAAGAAAGAAGATTTCGCTCTGCCCTTAGATTATAGGTAAGCCTAACCCCTTTTTAAAAATTTTATACCAAAAAAAAAAATACCACATCTCATCAAATTATTAAATCATTAGCTTGTTCTTAATTAATTTGAATTAAAATAATCATCAGTTTTTTTAACGAACTATGATAAAACAAATTATACTCTTGTTCAGAGCCCACTTGAAATAATATTATAGTATTTAAAAATAGATGGATTGTTAATATTAAGTTAAATTACATAAAACTCCCACAAACAATCATAGATAAACAACTCCTTAATCTTTAAAATTTAAAAACAAATTCACCTAAATTTTCAACCCTATATCATTTAATAACAATCAATTATATACCTCTTAAATTATTTTTTTATTTGTGTATATATCCCTCTTAAATTTTAAGTTACATGTATATAAACCTTCTCAACTTTAAGATGTATATAAATAAATAATGGACGAAACTACTAATATGGCAATTATTGCATAAATATAAAAATTTATAGAGATTTATTGTAAAATTTCAAAGTTCAAAAAGTATATATATACAAAATATAAAATTTTGGTGAGTTATGTACTATTTTGCCTTAATATTAGTATATAAAATAACAAATTGGTGTGTATCTTAATATAAAATTGATAAATTTATATTTTTATATATTTATTCATATTATTTTAGTAAATATTTATTATTATTTTATTTTTTAATTATATTATTTGTGTATTATTTAGATTAATATACTTTATATTAAATTAGTATTTAATAGGAGTAAAATTATTATATTTTTATTATTTTTTTAAAATAATTATTTTTAAAATAAAAATATTATATTATTATAATTTGTATATGAGGAGAAATCGAAATTTATAAATAAAAATAAATAATTATAAATTTAAAAATTGTACTGAAAAGACTCATGGGTCAAATCCTAGATTTTGCCCCTTAGGTTATTTAATTCCTTCAGCATATAAAGGTGCAGGCAGAACGCAAAAGGGTGGCGGTAGCGAGCTTTGGGCGTGATCACGAAAGCCATTCCTTCCACAGCCACAATCCACCCACACACATCTGCACTCCATCCACACCCCACCATCGCCATTCAACCTTCCTCCATCCATTTCCATCATCTTCCATCTCCACCACCGTCCACTCACCGTATCCAAGCACCGCAATAGAGCCCCGTGCCGTGAAGAAACCTTTCTCGGATGCCAACCCTTTTTGCCGTCACCATCATCATCCAAGCCTGCCGTCACCTTCCACGCTCCATTCACGTCAGACCCTCCTCTTTGCCGCCATTATCACCGCTCCATACCCAACCTCATAACTAGCGACGGCTCAGAAGCATAACCAGAGCAGCAGAGCACAGGGCGATGCGGCGAGAGAGCAGAACCAAACGAGCAGAGGGACGACGAGAAGCACGGCCCAGCACAGCTCCAACAACGATGCACCGTGAACACGAGACAGAGCAGAGTGAGCAAACAGTGACGGTGCAATGAAAGCTTGAAGGTGGCATCGTTTTCCATGGCAGTCAGCGGCTAATGCATCCTAATCTTCTTATTCAATAATAAAAGTACGAGCTTTAGATCTTAAAAAGAGTTTAAGTTATTTTAATTTTTATCTATTAATTATGTTATGATTCTTATATCTTAGAATAATTTTATACTTATTAGGAGGTTATTTAATAATTTATTTATATTTATAGAGGATTGTAGTAACTAGATTACTGTTTAGTATTAGATATTGAGCTTATCATAATTTAATTTCATTACTCTATTTTGGGTCAAGACTTTGTATTGAGATTTTAGAGAATATTTAATAATTTTTTAAGGTGGCTTGAATTATTAGACCATTATATCTCTTGCTAGCTTTAATCCTATTTTTATGAATTATTGAGTTATAATTGAGTATTAGTTTTTAATATATTTAGTCATATTTTACTATTCTGGTAACAATTAGTAGATTGTGACTTTAAAAAATATTTGGTGGGAATTCAAGATGACTCGGTTGTTAGATTAAAAGTTTAATTATAATTTTTGATTCATTATTTATAACTCATGTATCTGTTAAAAGATTACCTGCACTATTAATTGGAGGGTTGCCTTTCTCATCCTTTTTCTATTCACTATCCATTTTATCAAAAATACCAAAAATAAGTCTTATATATGCTTATTTTAATTCATTGCAATTTTAGTAATAAATCCAATCAAACCCTATTTTTTAGTTTAGGTTGCATTTTATTTAATTACTTTAAAAATTTAATTTTAATTTATTTTTGGCTTCTAAAAAAAAACGACCCGAAGTTATATTATACGTAATTTTTAGTTTAATTTTTAAAATAACCCCAAAATAACATCGAAAATTAAAGTTGTTTCAAGTATATAAATTTATAATAAATTGAATTATTTATATTGATGGACTATTTTTTTTATATTGTATTAAATTCACATGGACCCACCTATTTACTTAAAATATAGGTACTTCAAATCCAATCTCTAATATTGGGATTTCTAACATACATGGCCTTTAGACACAACCATTTTGTCCATTTCATGTATACTTACTTACTGAGTGGGGTAAGAACATGGTAGAATAATTAATTATTCAAACCATAATCATGTAAATAAAAATTTTGAAAATAATGATTAATAAATATTAAATTTATTTTTAAATTTTATGGTATTTTTTTTTTCAATTTCATTTTTTAAAGTACAGTAATAATTCCTTGGAATAATGACAAGTATGCTCTTCTTAAATTTGATAATAAATTAATTTAAAAACTGATTTCAATTTCAAATTTCTTAACATAATTTTTGTAATATTCAGATCTTTTTTTCCAAATTAAGGCCGCACCCTAAGTAAAGTCATGTGCATCATCAAAACCCTAGCGGGCTTTTTGCTTAAAATCAAATAAAGTAAACGAAAAATGATTGTATAAAAAAGATTTATATCAACTTTACTCTTAAAAGTTAAAATCTTATGATACCCATTTAGTTAAAAATAGACCTAAATTGATCCGACTTAATATTTTTAACTCCTTTATCTATATACCATAATCAATAATCCTAATCAGTAATCTTATTTTTATCTTTAAAAGATATTGAGTCCCATGATAGTAGTTAATTTGAAATCTCATTAACTGATTCTATGATATTTTAAAATTTTAACTATAATGATGATCAATAATAAAGATAAATCACTTAAATCTTTGAAAGAGTCTGAGTCTATTAATTAATAATCATATTAATTAATTTAATAATATTTTAAATTTTTATCCATAATAATAATAATAATAATAAATAATCAATTATAACATATTTTCTTACTTCCCATGCAACACATGGGAGAAATCTCTAATTCTTATAAAACATAGTAATGAAAAAATATTACTCTATTATATATATATATATGTTTTTTTTCGTGAATGAAAAATAAGATTTTTTTTAATATAGTACCCAAATTAAATGGTCCCGTGGCTGTGGTTGTGGCTGTGATCAACTTTATTTTTAAAATTTTATAATACCTAATTTAATTAAAAATGAGTTTACATTGATCAGACTTAATACTTTCAATTTATTTATCTATAAATTATAATCAATAATTTGAATAAGTAGTCTCACTTTGATTTTTAAAAGATTTTGACTTCTATAATAATAATTAATTAGTAATCTCATTAAGCAATTATATAATATTTTAAATTTTTAACTATAATAATTTATAATAATAAATAATTGATCGGTAATAATTTCTAACTATATTGACTGAAATGAATAATTATAAGGCAAATTTGAGACACACTTATTATATTCATAGAGTGATAGAACTTACAACCTCGTACTCAAAAAATATTTAAGAAAAAAATTTGGCGTAATTAAGCCAAATAAAGCATTTTAAATATTTTTATGGAACATCATGCAAATTTTTTATTTAAAAATATATTTTATTTTATTTGTTCTTGTCGAATGCCTTGCTCCCTCTCATGGTTGAAAACAAAAAAAACTTGCTCTCTTGGACAGTGTTTTTTATTTTTATTTTATTTTGGTCTTGGAATTAAGTGTATGCAAATAATTACATGAACTACCAATCAATTGAGAGAATGATGATTGAGGTCACTTTTCTTTTTTTCTTTTTTTAAAAAATAAATGACTCATGCATTGCATAAAGTCTCTACAATGATACTGTTTATAACTTATAAATAATAATACATTTTTTAATAAATTTTATATGTATATTGATAATTGTTTGATATTAATGATTGGGTAAGATTTTTTTTTTTTTCATTATGTGAAAGTTGAGAAACGAGTTATATATTGCCTACAACTTTTAAATAACGTTTTGTTTTAAATTTTATATTTATAATCTTAAATACATATATGAAAAATCTAAAAATTAAGTCATAGCTTTCAAGGTTTTCAGATATTGGACACGAAAAACAGAAATTAAATAAAAAAGAAAATTTCAAAAAAAAAAAAAAAAACAAAGAACCCAACAAGATGCTGCTTTTTTCTTTTTTACTTCATCTTTGACCTTTGTTTGTGTTGATTTCTTATACTTATTTTATTATGTATAAACATATCCTTTATCTATGTTCTTCCAAATATTTATTTATACATTCTTTTCAAATAATGCCTTTTTAATTTAATTTAGTGGTAATTTGCCTCTTAAAAGTGCTTGTTGACCAACCTTATCACCATTCATGCTTCCTTTTTCTTTGGTTTGATCATTACTTTTCTTTAATTCCTTGAACTTATTTCTTTATATTTGCACATATTTTTCATTTAGGTTATCCCAAGTCCTAACTTTTGATCTATAAATTTTTTTCCAAAAAATATTTTAATTTAGTTGTAATTTGTCTCTCAAAAGTTCTAGATTTACAACCCCACTAAGATGCCAATATGTATACTTTCACCAACATTAAAATATATTAATTTAATTATAATCAATCTAACTATTAAAATATGAATTAGTAGCTTCATTGATTTAATAGCGATTCAGATCTTAATTTCTTTAACATTGATATTTTTTCTGTTTTAAAAAAATGACTTACTAAAGATAACATTAATATTGCCCTTGATAAACATCCATTAATTTTCTTTCTTCTTCTTTTTTTCTTTTATTTCTTTCAATTTTTCTTAGAAGAAAGATGTGGTTGGATTTGAAAGTGTTTCTCAACTTAGGGGACAAGAGGCATACATATCAAAGGCTTTTATTTTCCGGTGGGCCTCATATTCTCTTTTCTTTTTCTCTATTTTTTTTATAAAGTATATGTATAATTTTATTAAAGACAATCTCATTTAAAATATTATTATATCATAACTTTATATTTGGATGGAAAGAAAATTAGATAAGAAATAATACTGTGAGAGAAAATTTCAAAAAATAGTATTACCTCTAGTATTTTATATAAGATTTATTTAACTAATTTAAATAAATTAAAAAATTAGTTAAATTATTTATTTGTTATGATTATGTGTTAATTCTTTTAAAATGTCTTATTTAATTATGTATATTTAAATTATTTTTAATAAAAATTTCTTTAATATGTGTGCATCGACACTTTCTCCTAGACCTAATTCTGTTGGGTGTTTTTTCTCTCATTTTCATTGCAGTCAAACAAGTAAAAGCACATATACTTGATAGTCAAGCCATTTGCTCGAGTACTTATTTATTACTAAGATTTTCCTTTTTAAAATCCCAGCAATTTTTCCAACAGAATTGTTCAATTAAGATGAAATTATTGGTTCAGACATAATATTTTTTTTATTAAATCACATTTAGTTCTGTAATAGTATTTCAAGTAGGGGATAGGGAAACTTAGTTACTTGGCATCCTAATTATTTCCTTTGTTTGTAAGCAGTTTTTTCTCAAACTTGTTTCCACGTGGCATTGATTGGAATCACAATAAGAACCAATTTCTGTGTTCATAGGAGGATGACCACAAATGAGGGAAGGATTTTCTCCTTGAAAGTGAGTGAGCTGACATGTAAGAACATAAAAAATAGACCAATATTTAAATTCCAACAAATTAATTTCGAATTCTATATTGGAATTCTGAGATATAATGAAAATAAAAATTAGATCATCCTGTTCAATACTATCCCAAAAGAACAAAAAAAAAAAAAACTGCTGAGTTAACAAGTGGTACATTTTAATTTACCCAAAAACCAAAATCCAATAGGCTGAATAACGGATTAAACCAAAATGAAGATAAAATCTGAATCATAAATCTAAACCAAATGTGATTGAATTGTCATTTCTTATTGGTCTAATCTCCCTTAGTTGAATGATAGGTCTAATTTTGATAACATGGGTTTACCACCAACCAACTAGTTCAACTAGCATCTGTGAGTTCAACTAGCGAAGAGGTAAGACATACGACTATTTAGAATGTATTCGATTCCTGAGGAGTACTATTTTATTGTAGTTCCAGTTACAGCGCTTAGAGAGACATCATAGCTCATGTGTGCTTAGATTTACGCCTAAAGATAATTGACAGCTCGCCCTGCCCGACATTAGTATAGTCTAAGAAGAAGGGAGATTTCGCCCTGCCTTTGGATCGTAAGTGAGCCCAACCTTTTTCTAAAATTTTTTATATATATAAAAAAAACTAGCAGGAGTTATACCAACTTAATCAAAGATCTTGTTGATAAATCATCCAATTAAGGTGAGGTAGGTTAGGATACCGAATGCTCAACGCAAAAAATGACATTGGTTTTCAAACCGCAAATTGACATTGGTTTTCAAAGCAATTCTGGCTAGTGAGCAAGATGGAAACAATGGAAGGCTCCAATAGCTCAACATTTTTTAAATCAACATTCAACATATTGAGGTCCTGTCCTTTTAAAAGACGCAGTGTTGAAAACAAAACAAAATGAGTATTATCAGCAAAATGACCAGCAAAACAAATAATGCAAAAGGTGCTATAGGGTCATCAACATCATAATTATATATCTCAAACTACAGTAATGTGATTGCAACATGAAACAAGAAGCAGCCTCATTTCATTAAATGAGGTTGGCTATATAGATCACATATCACCATTACCATTACACTCTATTCACAACCAGCTCTTCATAGATATCATTAACCAATTGATCATGAATACATCAGGATTTGGGGATTTTAAGTGATCATAAAATCAGAATACATCAGAATATAGTCAAAGAAAGAACTTCACTCTACATCACCATGGGTAGCACAATCAACGATGTGGGTTAGAACTTAGTAACTTTTCATGCAAATCAGTACTATTCCTCACTTGAATCGTATGCTGCTTAATCAGTTCGGAGCTCATCATATTGAGGCCGGAACTTCCCAAATATGAGGTAAGGGGTTATTACCATGCAAGCCATGAATAGTGTGAACTGCAGAACATAAAACTCAGAAAGTTTTAACCCAACATTACCATTAGGCAGCGAAGAAAACCAAGTAGGAGATAAAAGTAAAACACACACAAAAAAAGTAATATGAGTCTGTTTATAAATATAAATACCAGAAGGGGAAGTGTCAGGAAACTCCATATTGGCCACAATGCAAAGGTGAATCTGTAAGGAGGAAGAAGAATAAAGTGTCAGCAAAATGGAGTTGTGCTTAGACATACCATACATTGAAAATGAAAAAGAGGAGATTACAGTTTCTTACAAGGAAAAAGAGATCAGTCCAAATGCAGTAACGAATGGTAAAGCAGTGATGCTCGTAACTTCCCATTTTTTTAGTCCCCATTTTTCATCAAATCTCTTAACACTCCATGCCAAGATGCTTGTATATATGAAAACCAGTGCATTTAGACCAATACCTATCATTCCCAGATGCAAAGGCAGTCTGCAATAAAATTCAGGAGATTATGAACACTGACAATGATGAAGTAACTCAAGAATTAAAACCAGGCAGGATCATCTTCAACTAGAACAATAGCAAATGCCCTTGCTGTTTCAAATTTAGAGGTCCTGAAAAAGGTATAATCATATGACAACTATAATCATCTTATGAATAGTCAAACACGGGTTGTTTACTATAGCCAGAGAGAGATTGATCGAGTCAAAATTCATTTACAGAGCATAAAATTTTTCTGCCCAACTAAAACAAGTAGGTATATTTTAAAAATAATTTCATTTGTGTTATTTGTTAGTACAGTTTTCCATAGTCAACAGAGTTTGGTTTCTGACATGAAATCTGCCTTCCAATGACTTCTTGATTCTCCAATTTGTGGGAAGCACATGTAAGTCATAATCTTTTCCATAGTCAACAAAGTTTGGTTTCTGACATGAAATCTGCCTTCCAAAGACTTCTTGATTCTCCAATTTGTGGGAAGCACATGTAAGTCATAATCTTAGTCAATGAGACAAGGCAAAAGGGCCATGATAAAATCAGAACCCAGAACATGCTGTAGATATAATGGGATTCCCAGCTAAATCTGATTAACCCAACAACTAATAGGTACATTCAATATAAGACATTGTTACAAAAAAATAAAGATTTAAATAAATCAGTAACAGATAAAATAATTGAGACACCTACTTCTAAAGTTTTCTCAAGTAATTGCCACACAGATCTCATCCCCCAAACCTACTTCTTTCAACAGGATAAAAGGTTAAACCTATAGCACCATCTAGTTAAGGAACCTACAAACCACACATTCATAACTAACCACATAGAACTTCAATCCAATTAATGTTACTGAAATTGTACATGAAAGCATGCTTGAAAATAGCAACATGGTGACCTAGATCCCTGCCCATTATGTTCATATTCTGCAAAGTGGTGAATAATACCATTATTATCAAGAACTTCAACAGCTAATGAACACTTCTGGAGCTGCAAGTCTTTATTAGACTCTATAGAATCCAAGCCCATTAAGTTCACATTTTCAACATCTCTTTCGGCAATTTTACTGGTAACACGGTAACACTTAACCTTGACCTTCAAACTATCACTGAGACTGATGCAGTATGCACAAAAGAGAGAAAGAGAATGATTAAATGGGTTATTCTTTCTGTTACTTTTCTAACTACTACTTATTTCTGTTACTAACCCAATGCAACGTATCAGAGACCATCTTTTGTAAAACAATAGTGCAGAAGTTGTTTTCTATAAATAATAAATATTCAATAACAAAACCAAAATAGTAACAAGATGACTTTTCAACTCATTTTACTCAATTGATGGATGTTTACAATTCAAACCATTATGCATGGTAGCAACCCGGAGGTTCCCAGATTTACTTTGATAGGCCAAACAAAAGTTGCCATAAGACTAAAAATAAGAGAAAAATATGATGCAAAAGAAAGAATCTGTTCAGACTAAATGAACAAGCAGTTAACAAAAATCCAAATATTGGAGAAATGAAAAGCTAAGAAAATCGGTTACCTTCTGATTCGTTCGTCATGAAACAAGAGATATATCAAATTGGAATCGCTATCGCCGAAGTATACGATTAAAGCCGAGGAAGCAATCCAAAGAAAATTTTCCAGAATCTCGATCCACGTTCTTCTTTCTTCTTCAAAACTTGCAGGCGAAAAAGGACGAAGCCTCGAGCATGCATCGTCTTCAAGGTCATCGCCACTAATCGCATACCCCTGGCTGTGCCTCTGTCTCATAAACCCTCCTCCCCCAACCGGTGTTCCTCCAGACATTGTAAAACAAAACCACGATCACACAATGAACATGCAGTACAAGAAGAATCACCAAAACCTAACAATACTTTCACAGAATGAACTTGAATTCCTCCACAAAAGAAGAAGTGATTTGTGCTTCCTAATTTCACCCTACGAGCTAATCCCAACTAAATTCTCCTCAATGAGATTCATAATCTGCATATCAGCTAAAATTTAAATGCACATCCATTGTAGATTGAGTTCACCGATGAACACACGAATTCGCAACTAGAACAAGCGAAGACCCACTTCGAGAAAATTGCAAGAAAAAACCCATTTTGAGCTTCCGGAAGCTGGATACCCAGAAACTTAAGCATAAGAAGAATCTCTCATTTGAGTTTGTAGTGGATAGCAACCCAGAAATGTCCTTTGGTTTCCAGGATTCAATTAAATCAACGAAACCCGGTGGCTTGGTGTGCATGCAAATGATATGATTCCAGAAAGCGTAGAAAGATGACAAGGTATCGGATTTGCGGTACTCTTCTAGATAACAACAACACAGCCAAAATTTTCAATGGCGAGTCAGAAGATTGAAGAGTGAAGATTCGTTTCGTGTGCGTCCTTCGAAATGTAGGTGGATTCCGAAGCTTCGAACCTTACTTAAATTCAATTCGGCTACATTTTTGTTTTTTGTTTTTTTAAATTACATAAATAGTTCTCTTCAAATTAGAGTATTGTTCATAAAAAATATGGGAAAACCATGTATCTACGTTTTATCAATTTTTTAATTTAGTATCTTTATATTTTTTTAATTAAATTATTTAATTTTATTTTATTAATATAATTAACCTATATAATTTTATTCTATCAGTATTATTAGTTTCAATGAATTAATTATATTAACAGACTAAAATTAAAAATTTAATTAAAAAAATACATAAATACTAAACTAAAAATTTTAAAAAAATATAGATACTTTTAATATGGTTTTCCTAAAAGGTTTAGATATAATTATTTACTTTTCCCTCAGCACCCTAAAATGTAAGAGTTTATATAATTAATTTATACATATTTAAAATATTAGTTAAATTTATTATTTATAAAAATATGTGATGATTTACTAAAGTACTACTTCTAATAATTTATATGATATGTTGCTCTTTGATGAAAAATATATTTAATATATATAATTAATAGAAATAATTTAAAAAAATTATAAATTTAAGAATATATAGGTTGGTAGCGAAAGAAGAAGGAAAATTTGAAAAGCAATTTTGAATTGGAATAAAGAACATTTGAAAATTGAAAAAACAGATTTATTAAAAAAATGAGTTAGAGGTTATAGTATTGTTGGCATTTTCAAAAAAGAACAATGCTTTGGGAAGAGCAAAATACTTACTTTTGGCAATTGACTTAATGTAAAGCTAAACTTTCTCCAAAGCAAAATGAATCGTTGGTTAGTTAGTACAGACGGACAGGACATATGAACCTTTTATTTTCCAAAGCAAAATGAATTGTGGGTTTAGCTTTTTGCATGTTGAATAATCAAAGAGTTTGTTGGATAAGCAAATGAACTTTTTATTTTTCAAGTTTTTTCTTTTTTTTTTTAATGTAAGTTTTTCAAGTTTTGTCTAATATAATGTTTTGTTAGACAAATTTGAAAGAATAAAAATGGGACCAGAGAAATTGAAGAGAAGAGAAAAGTGGTCTTTTTTTTTTATGTTTAGATGAATATAAAAAAGCATAGAAGAAGGAAAAGTAATTAATTTCACTATATTATAATAACAATAATAATCATATAAAAAATATATGATTCTATGTTTCTTGTTTTTTTTATCCCTTTTGGAGTAATTTTGGAAAGCATATTATACTATTTACTAAATTTTATTATCAGGTATTTAATTTTGGTATTTGTAACTACTCCTTTAAGTATAGGTGTTTTTTTTAAGAATTAAACTCGATACCTAAAGGATTTAGCGAGATATTATTATCTCTTAAAAAAATAACTTATGAAAAGAATTTGTTTCTTTTTTAAAAAAAGGAATATGTGGGTAGCATATTTTTAGTTATAGAAAAAATAACAGGAAAGGCTCTGAAAAATAATAAATGACAAAGTATGACAGTTATTAATAATAGATCAATAATTATTAATTATATATTAATCATTACCAACACAATCAACACAATGTCCTACTTTAGTATTTATTATTTTTTTTTGTCATTTTCTCTTGCTTTTATTGCTCTTCCATTTTTTCTTTTCTTTTACTATTTAAACAAAAAAAATAACTTTGTCTATATTTTATAGTCAGTCTCAAGCCTAAATAATAAATAATAGTTGTGTTATACTCTCGACAACTAACATCACTTTACCTATTGAATCTCTTGTGAAAATAATTTTTTGTTTTCTAAAAATGCCCCAATTGAATAGACCCACAAGTAAACTTTATGGCAAGCAAAAATGAATAATATTGTTGGTGGTGGAGGATGGGGGTGTGGAGATAGCCAGCTTTTTTGTTGGATAAGCATATGACCTAAAAGGGAAAACAGAGAAGCATTTTTGATGGATAACACTGAACATTTCTTGTGGGGCTCTCAACTGCTTCATCCAAAATTCCAGCTCATACCATTTTATATTGCATTTTCTTTGAATCAACTAGATAGCAAGTGCTGGTAAACCAAAAATAGATATCAAATTTCCATATACAAGTTTTTGTGGCTAAGTGACACTTAAGGATACACACAAACATTTTGTTTGCTCACTCTACTTTTTAAAAAGAGATATCAAAACTTGTGCATGTAACATGTAGAGTTTTAGAATAAAAGAGGCGTGATGCCACATAAAAACGTGATTCAGGGACCTTTCTCATTTTTTTTTGCCCACCCGGTTCACCGGAGCTTTGCCCCGACTATATCCGAATTCGACCCGCGTCGCGCACCTGGCTATGGTGGGTGAGTCTCCCAACGGAGATTTTCTGCGTACGCCAAGGCTCGAACTCGAGACCTCGCTTAAGCGATACCAAACCGCTTACCACTCGGACCAACCCCCGTTGGTGGGACCTTTCTCATTTATAAATGGGTCTGAAGATGCACATGGAGGCATCAAGTAGGCCTGGTATTAATTCTTCTGAGAAAATCATCATATCAAAATAAGTTCCATCTACGAGTAAAGTTTAGTATTACTGGTAGATAGTTAGATCTTTTAAACATGATGTCTTATGTTTAAATTATATCATAAGTATAGAAAAAAAATTAATTGGGTAAGATAAAATCTACTTCGATAATCTTTACGTCTCGATAAGAATATCTTTAAGCTATCAGTTAAGGAATACCGACTAATCTCTAAACCTAAATTCCATTTGGCTTAATTGAATTATTGAGTTAGAACATAAAAGACAACTTAATATGATTTTTAAATGTTTATTTATCAAAATTACAACTCCACAAAACATGAAGAACCAACCACATACTTTACGATTCGCCACTTGGGAATAATACATGTTATTACAAATTTTAAATCATATATTGATTGATTGATTCAATAATATTAATGGACTATTGATTTTATATTTTAGGATATATTGTACAAAACTTAATTAAATATAATTTTTTTGATATGGTTATCTTTTTGCTAAGAATAGTCATCCTCATATTAATATGAGGTAATCATATTTGAGGTACTGTCAAATATTAAATATAAATTTTTTTTAGTACAAAATTTAAACCTTAATTTACTACGTTGTGATATGAGATATTAGCTATTTTTCCTAGACCCAACTCTCTTGGGTTTTGATATGGTTATCTAATTGAGTTAAATATGAGTATTATCAGACTCAATTGATAATAAATTTTTTAAAGATAATTTTTTATATTCACAAAAATTTAAACTCCAACCTCGTTGCTAAGTGGCCAAAACTCTTAAGAGCAATCCTTGCTGATAAGCTCACTTAAATTTGAATCAATATAAAAATAATTTCTCTAATTCCTAGAATTTTAAATTTATAAAAATAATTCCTTTTATGTTGATTAGTCAAGTATTTCTTACAACAACAACAACAACAACAAAGCCTTTTCCCATTAAATGGGGTCGGCTACATGGATCATACGACGCCATTGTGCTCTGTCAAAAACTAAATCCTTGGATAGGTTATTAACCAGGAGATCCCGCTCAATGACCTCGTTGAGCGTTTTCTTTGGCCTTCCTCTACTCCTTTTAACCGGACTCCAAACCGTTTGATCCACCCTCCTCACCGGCGCATCCCTTGGCCTTCTTTGTACGTGTCCAAACCACTTAAGACGGTTCTTCACTATTTTCTCCTCAATAGGTGCCACTCCAACTCTTCCCCGTATTTGTTCATTGCGAATCTTATCTTTTCTTGTATGCCCACACATCCATCTCAACATCCTCATTTCGGCTACCCCAATTTTATTCTCTTGTTGTCCTTTTAAAGCCCAACATTCACTTCCATAAAGCATTGCTGGTCTTATAGCAGTACGATAAAACTTTCCTTTTACTTTATCTGGCACTTTCCGATCACATATAACCCCAGTAGCCTTTCTCCATTTAAACCACCCAGCCTGGATTCTATGATTAACATCCTCCAAAATTTCACCATCTTTCTGTATAATTGATCCCAAATATTTGAACTTATCTATTTGTGGAATAACTTGATCTCCTAATCTGACCTCCAAGTTACTTCTAACTTGCCTCTTAGAAAAATTACAATGCATGTATTCAGTCTTACTTCTACTCAGACGAAAACCCTTCGACTCTAAAGTACTTCTCCATAACTCAAGTTTAAAATTAATTTCTTCTCTTGACTCCGCCATAAGAATTATATCGTCCGCAAAAAGCATGCACTTAGGGATTTCATCTTGAATATGTTTAGTTAGAACATCTACTACCAGATTAAATAAATAAGGACTCAATGATGATCCCTGATGTAGGCCAATCTTTATGGGAAAATCCTTTGTTTCGCCCCCAGACGTTCTTACAGTAGTAGTTACCCATTCATACATATCTTTTATTGCTTTGATATATGCCATGCGCACACCTTTCTTTTCTAAAGCTTTCCAAAGCACCTCCCTTGGCACTCGATCATACGCTTTTTCTAAGTCAATGAAGACCAAATGCAAATCTCTTCTTTTGGTCCGGTACCTTTTCATTAACACCCTTAATAAATAAATCTCCTCCATTGTAGACCTACCTGGCATGAAACCACACTGATTCTTCGTAATATCAGTCTCTAATCTCAACCTGTGTTCAATTACCTTTTCCCATAACTTCATAGTGTGACTCATAAGCTTTATCCCTCTATAATTTGCACAATTTTGAATATCTCCTTTATTTTTATAAATAGGAACTAAAGTACTTTTCCTCCAATCATCGGGCATTTTCTTAGAACTTAAGATCACATTAAATAGTTTAGCAAGCCACACCACTCCCGTTTCGCCTAAACACTTCCAAACTTCAATAGAAATACTGTCAGGTCCAACCACTTTACTATTTTCCATTTTCTTAAGCGCCTCTTTAACCTCGCCAACACGGATCCTACGGTAAAATGCCAAATTTGGTTCAACTTTTCGTGATAAATCTCCTATCTCATAACTCGATCCTCCTCCCTCGTTATTAAACAATTTGTAAAAATAGGTCTCCCACCGTTCTTTAATATCACCATCTGCAACCAAGACCTTGCCTTCTTCATCCTTAATACATCGTACTTGATCCAAATCCCTAGATTTCCTTTCCCTGTCTCTTGCAATCTTATAAATCTTTCGTTCTCCCGACTTTGTCCCTAACTCCTTATAAAATTTCTCAAAAGCTTTAGAACTAGCTGCACTCACCGCCTTCTTCGTTTCCTTCTTAGCTAAACGATATTTTCCCCAATTTTCAGTATTATCACATAAGTGTATAGCCTTGAAACAATCTCTCTTGTTCTTAACTTTCTCTTGCACGTCCTCGTTCCACCACCAAGTCTCCTTATCTCGTCGACCAAAACCTTTAGATTCTCCCAAAATTACTTTAGCAACTGTTTGGACTTTTTCAGCCATTTCCTTCCACATGATATTAGCATTTTCCTGCACCTCCCAAACCCCTTCATTTAACATAATTCTTTTAAAAGTTTTCCTCTTCTCTCCCTTTAACTGCCACCACTTGACTCTTGTGTTTAAAACATGTTGGCGCTTTTCCTTACTGCACTTAATATGCACGTCAAGGGCCATTAACCTGTGCTGGATTGTCACTCCGTCCCCTGGAATCACTTTACAATTTGTACAAAGTCTTCTGTCATGACTCCTTACCAAAAAGAAATCAATCTGTGACCTGTGAACCCCACTCTTGTAAGTGATCAAGTGCTCCTCCCGCTTTTTAAAGCATGTGTTGACAATCTTAAAATTGTAGGCTAAGGAAAACTCTAGTCAAGTATTTCTTAAATGGAATAAAATAATTTCACTTAATATTTTTATTACATTCAATTAATGAAATAATGGAAAAATTAATATTAAAAGGATCATTGGCATATATTTAAAAATGTAGAGGTATTCATTGTTTATTTATTCACACATTACCTAAATGTTACACACGATTAATTGATGTTTGATAAAACATGATAACATCAATATCAATAAACTTTACTATTTGATGTCATATATTGTTTCAGGAAACGGAATTCAATATTTTTATTAAACACTAATAATTTAATCCTTCCGTCTTAGTACAAACGTGAGAGAATTTTCAACTCAGCCATTCGTGCCAATAGCACTTGATATTTGTTCATGTCAATTGATCATTAATTTTCTTTTTTAATTTTATTAATGTTAAAGTAATAAGTAACGGCCACTAGAATAATTTGAATATTTACGTTCATTAAATAAAATTTGTACAGTATTGCATCCGTATATAATATAAAACTATATGCAAACCCATTTAGTTTGCTTTTCTTGAAATAACTTTTTTTTCACATCTTTATTTCGTACAGCACAAAATTAATTAAAATAAATCATTATAAACTTAAATTATAAAAAACACATAACATGACACAAGGAAAATAATAGAAGAATAGGGGGCTTCCTACAGGATTTTAGATCTATAGGAATCATAATAATAAGGCTTTCACAATTATAATAGTTATAGTTATAATTATCGATTATTCTACATTGATAACGCAATAAATAAACAAGTAGTAATTGAACAAAATCTAAGGAAAAAAATTAAATAAAACAAACCAGAAATGTAAAACTCAGGACAGAAGAGGATCCTTGTCTGAATAGCTTACTTGATGCCTTCTACCTTTCTTGCAATAAAAAGGGCCGATCCACCTTCAGTTTATTAGGCGCAGACCTGTATATGTGTTAGGCTAAATTAGAAATACTCAAAACAGTTAAGTTATCAGTGTAAATATTCTAAAATATACAAACTGATTGGAGGGAACAGCTATACCACCTCCCCACAGCACATATACATACGCATATGAGACTAGTAGGGGTTCACTGGTTAGTTTTCTTCTCTTGCTCTTAGTTCTTCATCACTCTAAAGAAATAAATATTCTCTCTTTTCTTCTCTAGCGTGCATCTCCCATGAACTAGAGAGTTGTGTCCAATAATAGGTCGACATGTGGGTACCTAAAGCAAGTGGAAGACGTATGCTCAAATTTCTACGTTGATATATATCAGAGCCAAGCTCTTATTTTCGTGATTATTTCTGCTACATGAATCTGTCTCTGTTAGTTTTTTCACCATCAGTTCATATTATTCTCGACCTCTGTCATATTTTCTCTATCATTTATGAAAGTTCTCTATTTATAGCTCATATTACTGATATATGTTGTTTAAAGCTTTAACTAGAACTTTGAAAACAAAAAAAAAAAGAGATAAGAGAACACAGTGAGTGAAAAATGAACCGAACGTCAAAACACATTTTTTTTGTCTCTAAAAACCTCCAAATTAGACTTTGAAAATAGTCCCATTATGTAGAGCTTGCGAAAACGATAAAAAATGACTCCAAGAACATCGAAAACAGATGTTGGACGATGAAGAAACAGAGAAAAAAAATTTCGGGTCCATCGGAGGGAACTGGGTCGGCCAAACTTGGCTGCAAGTTGAACACAACCCAAAATGGTATTGTTTCAACCCCAACATACAAAAAAAAAAATTTGAGGCAGAGCAGCCACGTGGCAACTCTATAGTGGCATGTAGACACCACACGCCTAATTAAGAGTAGGCCTCGCCTTATTATTTTTATTTTTTTCTAGATTTAATCTTCTAGGGGGCATGATGAAGCGTGAGACCACCATTTGAAGTACAATTTGTTTTTAAAAATACCTAAATTCGATATCTTTGTTATGGTATAATTTTAAAAAACCATTTAAATATGCTTGTATGCTTCCAGTGTATTTTCTAGCATTTTTTATGGTTAAAAAAATTCTAGAATTGGATTAGTCATTTATATCATTTAATCTATAGGTGAAAATATCTTTATCTAGTACTAAAAATCTGTGATATTGTTTGTTCGATGACATCTCATACCTGGATAATAAGTTGCCAGTGTATGAACCTCAAAGTAAGGATGAAGATACGAAACTTCTTGAAGAAGAGGATCAACACAATAACCTTATAGCAGGTCAAGACGTTAATAAACTTGAGGAGAACATTCAGGAAGACCCTGAGGGGGAACCTCAAGAGGATCTAAAAGCAGACCTCAATGAATTTCCTGAAGAAAACCTGGAGGAGTTGATGAAAAAACTACCATATAAGGAACCTCAAGTATTATGTAATGATTCTAGACTGAGGTCAGGAACTTTATTCCCCATCGAACCTTTTTTTGAGAAATCTTTCCTGATTTCTTCAGATTCACACTCCATATCGATGCCTACTATTCTCAATGAATCTCAAGTTAAGGAAGGAGAAAAAGTAAACTAACCATGTACCCCTACTTTGATTATGAGTATAACTGAAAAAGATACAACCAAACTAACAAATATAAAAGGTATTAATAGAGTGCTCGCCAAATATATTTAGTCTATGACAAATAAGCAAAATATTGAGTTCTACATAAAAGTCATAAAAGAATACATAAGAACAACCAATGTTAAAAACAAACCCAAAAGCAGACCCATAAGGAAGGCTTATTGGATTAAGATACCCAAGAAAAACATGTTTTAACATTCGGTTCAGTTTTTCACTCACTGTTTTCTCTTATCTCTTTTCTTTTGTTTTCAAAGTTCTAGTTAAAGCTTTAAACAACATATACCAGTAATATGAGCCATAAACAGAGAACTTTCATAAACAAAAGGGAAAATATGACAAAGGCCGAGAACTAAAGGTGGAAAAACTAATAGAAGCATATTCATGCAGCGGAAATAATCACAAAAATAAGAGCATGACTCTGATACCAATGTAGAAATTATGAGCAGACCTGTCGTCGTCCCCTTGTTTCAGGTACCCACACATCAAACCGGCACCGTTATCGGACACGAGTCTTTGGTTCACGGTAGATGCACACCGAAAAAGAAAAGAGAGAATCTGTTTTTCTTTAGTTATGAAGAACCAAAAGCTAGAGAACAAAACTGACCAATAAACCCCCTACTAGTCTCGCATGTATATGTATATGTGTTGAGAGGAGTGGGTGGTTCTCCCATAACCGTTCCCTCCAATTAGTTTGAATATTTTAGGATATTCGTACTGACAACCTAACTCTTTTGGGTATTTTCACTTCAACTTCACATATATGGGACTGAGCCTAATACACTAAGGGTGAACCGGCTTATTTTGTGACAAACGGAAAAAAATAAGTACGTAACTCCGGTCAAAAGGAGTATCAACGAAATTATTATAAAAAGATATTTCTGAATAGAAGGTGAAGCACTAGTGTTTAAAATTACCCTTTGGATCTACATGTACGACCAAACATAGTGTTTCACCCTGCTCCAGCTCAAAAGACAAGCATAAAGAGTCCCGATTCGCTTTTATTCCTACCGTCAGAGCTTCCTGATAGGGCTAGTTAATAATCTGGCTAGCAACCTGTATGTTTAAAATTACTATAAGTTGAATGCAACATGACATGCGGGAGAATTACGAATGCAATCCCCACTTTCTAAATTGAAAAATCATAGCATTAACCACACGAACGGCAAATTATTGACATATAACTGCTGCAAAATTATCACAGGAAGATCAGCTAAGTTGCAGTCATATTTGTTCATTGAATGAATTTCCTCATACTTTGCCTTGAACAAGCCTACTACTTTAGGAGCGCCTTCTCCTTCCACGTCAATGCAATCATCATTTACCACCACCTTAGTCCAAAAATGAGACTTAACGGCTTTTTTCTCGAATGAAATATTGGACGTTTTTGTTTGGCTACCCATGCGGTCATGCGGAGAATAGATTGAGGTACCTTCATTGAAAGTGTCCAGGATGATGTCCGAGAATGCCACGTGGGATCTGTAATCAGTTGGAGATATGGGACCCTGCAAACCTGCAGATTTAAAGGGTGTATTCCTTTTTATTTAAAAAAGAAAAGAAAAACTAGTTTACAGAAAGCACAAGTCAAAGTTAAACAAGCAATACCACATTTTCGAGCTCAGCAAGGACTTGACTTGAAAAAATCCTATGAGACAAAGACAGAGAAAAATGACCAAGAAGACCTGATCCATCTTTTGCTGGCACTCCAGAAACTCGCGTACCAGAAGAAATTTGTTTTCCGATACCTCTTCCAAATGTATGTTTATGGAAGATCTGTTGAAGATAAATTTCATAGCTCAAAGAATTAGGAAACTGCCATTTTTTCTTCTTATAAATGCTATGTTGGGCATCTTGCAACTTCACCCCATCCAATGTGTCTGAAGGTAAAATAGCATTTCCTACATTATCCGGGATTGTAGCTTCAACTTTATGATCATCTTGACCAGAGGGCACTAGGGATAAGAACACAAAGGTTCCTTGACCTAAGCTCAACTGTAAACAATTTTCACGTATGCCAGTCACACTGACTCAAGTTGATGAGTTAAATGCTTCCCGATTCACCAGATCAAACTCCAGAAGTACTGAAGCAATGAGCCAGCATACCAGCGTCCAAAGTATGGTGGGAAAACACACACAGCAAAGCAACAATTACAACAATAAGTTATTTAAATAATAATACAAGGATATATCATGCCTGCTCATTAAAAATTGCTAAATATACTTCACGGAGTAGTAAGTTTGACTTCTTTACACACTCTTCATCACTTAAAGACTCTTCGCCACTTTCTCCCAGGTTAGATTTATTTACACTAGATTTTCTCAGGATATCGTCTAATTGCGCACCAAGTAAACCAAATTGCAGAGAGTGGCATGAATTTGGGGATACATTAATTGCAAGCATGCCAACCGCATCATGGTCAACACGAACAGTGGACAGAGCAGATGACCAACTCATAGCTTCTGGGTCATATGGGCTGTCAAAGAGATCAAAGGTGAAACCTTCATTTCCTGGAGCCATCAATGCCAGGCGCTGCCGTTTAACTTTTCAAGTTTAAACTTATTATCTGTGTCAACTTGGATTGACGGTTCTAATTTTAATTTTTATCCAACGATTTAATCTTCCAAACAAGGATCTAAGATTATTTTATTTTCTTGTAAAAAAAATATTATTTTATTTTATTGCTTTTAAAATAAAACCAACCAAATAAATTTTTTTTCCTTACTAAAAAAAATTTAACCCTAGGAAAGCAACCCACGCACCCATCGCAAACGTAGCACTACTCCATTTTTGCTACTTTGCAGTACATAACCCACGACTTCCTCCCTCCATTAATTTGCTCTCTGCATTGCAGAGACTGTATAGTGATGCTAAAAAATTTTAGACAATACAAAGAATATACAATAAAATAAAATAATATTATTTTTTTATAAAAATATTATTTAAAAATGCATTTATTGATTGATGTCATTTTAAAATTTAAAGGTATAAATCTACCACACTAAAAAATTTGATATATTTTTCATTAATTTAATAAATAAATAATCTCATTAAATTTAGAACAGCTTGTTCCTGGTATTGCAGTGAAATATTAGAAATTTAACAAATTGGTAGACCAAATATTATTTTAACAAAATTTACATTAAATAGAGATATTTTAGTCCAAAATATTTAATTTAACTGTTAATTAAGAAATGGGAATAGTCTTAATAAAATAGAAGACAATTAGTGTATTACAACAATGAGTAGTTTCATAAATTTAATATTAATAAAATAATCTTGTGCTAAGATTGAAAAAAATGTTAAATTTTGGGCAGTAAATTTGGTAAATGATGAAAAATGCTCATTTTCCCGCCTCAAATTTCATGATCAATGGAAGATGACACTGCGGAATTTGGATACAGGCAGAGAGGGCTTCATTCTTTCATCATCAACATCGACGATCTCAGTTTACAGCTTTGATCACAATTGCTCTATTCGCTCACTCTCAGCTTCAGCGTTTTCTGCTCTGTGAGAACCCTCCAAATGATTAAGGTTAGCAATTTACATGGATTTTTCAAAATCACACACAAGTAGAAACCACAATCCAAAATCAAAACCTTCCATCAATTTCTTCCCCATAATCTCTGCCACATTCATTTGTGAATTTTTCCTTTTTTAAATTTTTTTTTGGTTAACCCCCCGGTTAGGTTAAAATTTTTTGGTTGTACGTTGTAACTCCCATATGTAATGGGCCCCTTCGCTTGGGTTATTCCTTTTTTCTTCTCGAGATCTGTGTCTGTCTTGGATGATCCTCGATGTAGAGAGATCATCGTAACCGTAGAAGATGAAGATTTAGTAACTCTTTGACCGGAAGGATTGTAAAAATTTCCTTCGTTTTGTGCATATTTTAAGCTTCTGATGATGTTGCAATACCCTTCACCAACCTCTCGATGCTCTCAATTATTAATTTCTTTTGGTCGATGCGTTCATCATTTCTTAGATGGAGTATGCTTGAATGGTTTAGGCAACTTAACTAGGTGGGTGCTATGTCTGAGTCTTACGGAGCTTGAAGAATTGTACTGCATATGAATTAAGCAGTGAGAATTGTTATGACTTTTCATTCTATATGTAAAAATTATGTTTGCATACACATACATAATTGCAACTTGTGAAGAAGAAAAAGTTACAGTAACAATATGGTGTGGCGAATGTGGGAATCACTCATTTTTTTGAGGTATCTGACACCCTTTAAATTCGTTTGTCTCTGACAAATAGTTATTTTTCCTTTCATTTTCTTTATTTTTTCTCTCTCTAGAGGGATAGTTAATTAAAATAAAAATGATTCAAAAAGTTGTAAGTCACACAGCTGGTTTGAAATGTTATCCTCATCCTGTTTATTATAATTATAGTAGCTTAGCTGTATTGTACACACTCATTCATTTAATTGACAACAATAGGTGAAGCTACCACAACCATGAGGATAATAAGGAAAAGCCAAAAAGTCTATGCTTTTTGTCATCCCACAAAGTGCCAAAAATAGTGACCACAAAACCAAAATGTCTGTCTATACTTGCTCTTAGTTCCTGATGACAAGCTCATTAATGGTGATCATCATCGTTGTCATCAGTTTAACCCAAAACCATTAGAGAGAGCAGTGTCCAAAAAAACTTGTTTTAGCTCTGCTTGATTAAACAAAAGGAAATTTGAACATGTAGCAAAGAGCCGGATAGTGACATTTTTATTAGGGTGCCCATCAAAATAGGCGGTGGCGAAGGTAGGGGTCCCCGTATGCTGGCTGTCTAGAAGCAGTTTATGTGGAGACAAATACGCCCCAGAGGGCCAATGATTAGTCCCACACCACAGTGCCTATTTTATGAGCTTTGAACTTTGAATCAAAATTAACAGAGAAATTCTTAGTTAAGCATTAACCCATCTGTAAGTAAGCTGAGATGACTAATAATAGACCAGTAATCAAGATAATTCTCATTAAAAAGTTTGCTTTACATTATTACATGTTCATTACTGAAGAGCCCACTTGAGAATGATATGTATAAATATATGGGTGAAATCTACACTAGCGTTTGTTATATTATTTTCATCACAATCACAGGCAGCAGCAACACATGGGTTTGCCTTTATGAATATGTCACCTTCTTGCTAATAAACATTATTCTAATGGGGTCTTACCTGTGCTCGTGATTCCCAACACTTCCCTTTTCAATGCATTTATATATACTTCTGTGTTCGTTGGCTCTTATTGGCTCTATTGTTACTCACTTCATATTCAGACCTTGAGTGGGAGAGAGAGAGACTCTGTCAGAAATGGCTAACCAGCAGAAGAGAGGGTTCTTGTACATTTACAAAGGCGGGAAAGGGAATCCAAGGAAGAATAATGAGCTTGATCATCAGCCTTCTGCAGTAATAGAGGTGGGGAAGAAATCCAATTCATTCAGTTGGTTAACTAGGATACCAAAAGCTCGAAGCTCGAACGTCGGCATCAATGGTGGCCATAGAGGATTAGTGGCAGCAGCAGCAGGAAGTGGATTTGTTAAGGCAAGAAAATCAACTTCTTGCTTAGAGGTAGGATCAGGAGGAGGATATGAGGAGGGAAGAAAGTCAGTATCTGCAGAATCAGAATCAGGAGGAGGAGTAATAGTTGAGGGAAGAAAGTCAGTATCTCACATTGAAACAAATCTGTCAGCTGTAGGAGGGATAGTTGAGGGGAGAAAGTCAGTGTCCCAAATTGATACACTGTCTTCTGTGACTGCATATCTTCAGGTGAAGGTTTTAGTCACTGACATGCCAAGCTTCATGCAAGTGCAAGCCTTCCGTTGTGCTAGGAGAACATATGATAGCTTGGAGAAGTTTAGCTCCAAACACATAGCACATAACATAAAGAAGGTATGCTTCATATTCACCTACCTCTCTCCATTTGAAACAGTAAAAGTCTCAGTTTCTTGGTAATCAAGTGATGGAAAGATTAATTATTTTTTATATCAACATCAACAACAAGCTTCATCCCACTAGTTAGGGTCAGCTACATGTATCGCATGACACTATTATGCTCTATCAATCACCAAATTTTTAGATAATTATTAATCAAGAGGTCTCACTCAACAACTTTATTGAATGTTCCCTTCAATATTCCTTTACCTCTTTTTTGAGTACTTCATATTACTTGATTTACCTATTTTAACTGTACGATAAAATTTCTCTTTTACCTTATTAGGTACTATTGATCACAAATAATCCTTGTAATTATCTTGTATATCATGCATATAAAAAACTAGTAGGCCAAATTGTTCATAAGTAAATATAATAAATATGTCTCCATCTTTTATTAGAGTGACCTACTTACTAGCATAATTACACAATTTGATATGGGCATAGTTATGCAAGGTATAAATTGAGCCTGTCTGCAAATTTTTTTCTAGTTAGTTATGCATGTTCATATAGTCTGTATATCATCCTTGCATAACAGATTGTGGTGCAAAAGCCAGAATACTAATACAATTATTTACTTATTGTTTCTTTTTGGAATTTTGTTTCTTGGATGATTGATTATTGTTCATTGAACCCCACAGAAGAATCGAACGAACAACTAGACCAGTCATGAATGGGCATTTTTTCCTCTCTCTCTCTTCTTTTATTGTTTATTGGTCAGAATCATTCGAAATGGTCCAATGGCTCACTGATCTATGTCAACCCCCTAGACCAGATCTCTCAATCCTGGCCGTCCATTTCCTCAACCCAATTCAGTTGAGACTGTCCATTGTCAAAATCAAATCATTAATTAGATTCCCCATCTTACCAAATGTTAAAATAGCATTAAACTCCTCAAGGCCCTAATGTTATTGCTAATTATATGCAATTAGATAAAGAAGCATAATCTGTCCCCTAGACTAATCCTATACATTTTTTTAACTCTCACCCCATGTGCACAACAGAAACATGATTTGTTTAATTTGTATATATTTATTTCTGGTCAGCAAGATTTGTAAAATGTAGTTACTTTTTTTTTTTATTGATTTGATAAATTATAGTATGTAGCATGTATTAAATAATATAAAGTTCATGTGCAGGAGTTTGACAAAGCGTATGGTCCTGTCTGGCATTGTATTGTGGGCTCAAGTTTTGGCTCTTTCGTGACGCATTCAACTGGGTGTTTCCTTTATTTTTCAATGGAAAAATTGCATATTTTACTGTTCAAGACCAAAGTTAAGAAAGCTTCAGTTTGAATAAATATATATAATCTTATACCTGATATTCAACCCGTATATAGACTTTTGATTCTGGAAAAAAAGTCTCTGTTTTTAGATATCTGTACATGAAAAAATTCGTACAATGTAATGAAACTTGTTTTATATATGAATATATGCTTTATTTTCTTTTCTTGGGTTTTTCATTTTTTTTTCTTTATCATTCAATTGAAGTTCCGGGTTCGAATCAGCCTCCCTGCAAAGTAGGGGTAAGGCTGCCTAGGTTTATTCCCTTCCCCAGCACCCCCACCAAGTGGGGACTCGAACTGGGTTGACCCTTTGTTATCATTCAATTGAAGTTCTGGTTCTGGAACCATTTAAGCTCATTAGTTTATGCTTTGTTATTGCTATGTGATAGTGATACATCTTAGGAAAGTGACCACTTTAAGATTTAAAAATGTTTAGTGAGATTCTCAAATAAATAGAATATGAGCTCTAATTAAAGATTAACCTAAAGCAGTTTCATAGTTTAGAGTATTACTTTTTTGCATGGATATATTAATTTGCTAAATCTCAATGTTGTAAGATTCCATAATCACCAGACGCAGTATTTGTCTCTTGGAACCCTCCTCCCTAAACAAGCCTGCAGGTTGATCAGCAAAAAAGGCATATTGCGTGCTGGATTGGACAGAGATTGAATCAGATTCTTTGTAAGTCCCATTAATAATTACATATTTCGATTTTTTTAGTGTCATAATTTTATTTGCTCAGTTCTACATATTAGTATTGGAATTTTTCATTTTCTTGCGCGGTGGAACTGGAAAGCCTCTATCCATCTCATAAAGGAGAGGAAAGCCTCTTCCCTAATTTGAGGTAATCTTGATTCTCTCGGTTATATTTTTTTTTTTTGGAAAACCCTGCTGCAGGTTCCTATACTTGTCACTTAATTTTTAATTCGGTACATGTGTTAATTTTTTCTTTATTAATTTTTTTAATTTTGTTCTATTAGCATTGTTAACATATGTAATTTTGCTCTGTCAGTAATTGTATAGAAGTTAATTGTGCTGACACAATAAAATTAAAAAAATTAATAAGAAAAAAACAACATAGATACCAAATTAAAAATTAGGTGAAAGTATAGATATTTTTAAAATAGTTTTTCTTTTTTTTTTATTTAAAGGGGTGAGATTGAATCCACGACCTTTCCCTCATGAATCAGCTTTCATGTTATTAAGCCATAAGATCATTGGAGCTAGGTCATTTTTTATACAATGGAAAGGTTTTTAACTGCAAAGATTAAGGTCATTTTTGTCTTTGACATTATGGTTTTAAAGGGACAGGGCATTATATATTTGTCTTTGTTATTTTCATGGAATCCTCCTTCCCACACGTTTGATGGAAATGACTAAGTTGGATTTTCTTTCTCATTTTTTTTTCTTCATTAAAGCTCACCAAATACAAAATTGAAACAAAACAATATAAAAATGATAATCACTAAGTAACCTGCACATATATTCCCTAACTCAAACAAAAAATAGAAACGGAACATACAAGACATGTGTATAGAAGTTTCTGGAAAATGGCATTTTATTTCATGGACGTTTCTCAAACCTTTATTATTATATATAGGCCGGCAGCTTAATAATCAATGTCATTTTTTAGAATTCAACATTTTCGTTAACTGAGGGATTAAACTTAAATACCAAACTTGGTTAGGATATTGACAAATAAATGCCTTTGATGAACTCAAAAAGTCTTTTATGAATTTATTAATTTTTTTATCCTTTTTAGTTTTGATTAATATCAGTTTTTAAAAGTCTCATTGGCCTCTAATTAGTCCAAATTGAGATTAAAGTTCTCTCTTAATAACAATTATTTTTTTTAGAACAAGCGAGCCTTGGCTGTTTTTTTTTTTTGGGTGTTAACAATGGCTTAAAATCATAACCTCTTTGTCTGTGTTTCATAATAAGCTTTCTTCAATATAATCAAAAAAATCTTTGATATGTATATGTAGACATTTGTGAGAGAAGAAAGGAACAAAGTCCCCTGAAATTAAGAGATTTTCATTAAAAAGTATAATTAATTAATTATCTTACATAAACTAAATATCATGCTCCAATGTTTTTTTCCTTCTCTGAAATTATAATAATGGAACCATCTACAATCAAAAGCGATAAAGCTTAATTAACATTCTAATATAAAAAAGGGAAATTGAACTAACAAAAGCTAGATGATCAACACGGAATATGTTATAGCCAAATACGTGTATATAGTGCTTGTTTGGATTGGAGATAAACTTAAATTTTAAAAAGATTTTTAACCTAAATTTTAATTTGAGAAGATTTTAAAACAAACAGTTATATTTATCTAAAAGGACTTTTGGACTAAACTATATTTTAAAATTATAGTTTTGGATAAGCTATTGAGAATATCTTTTAGAACAGTAAAAAAACTTATGGATTACTTAACTATTATTTTACCCCTATTTTTTTTTTATATACTCTCTCTTCTCTTCTCCCTCTTCTCTCTCTCTTCTTCTCTCAGCTTCTGCTCCACCTCCATCCTTCTCTTCTCTTCTGCGAAGACGCCGCCAACGCCGACGACAGAGGAAGACGGAAGCTGTGCTCTCTTTCTTTCTCTTTCCTTTTCCCCCCACTGTGTGACTGTGTTTTCTTCCACTCTTCGAAGCACGCGTACCTAGAGCCCAGAGAGGGATGGTGATAGTGGCTATGGACTTTGTGATAGTCGACATGCTTGATTCTCTGCGTTATGCTTGTGTGGGGCAAATGCAACTCGAAATTCTATGACCCAGATATTTTGGAGGTTTTAATTTATTAATCCCAGTAGTGTTTGAATTTTATATTGGAGCCCCTATGAAGCAAACAAGTTGTTTTGGTTTATTGTCTGTGTCAGGGTAATAATAATTCATGGGTTGGTGAAATTCGAAGGTAGCAAAGTTTGCCTTTTACCTATTTGTAAAAATAATAAGTTATTTTATTTATTTATTTATTTATTTTTTATTATATACCTTTTAATAATTTATCAATTATGAAAATCTTTGTCGTAATAACTATCTAAACACTCATTTATTCAGAACCATTTTTTTTCATACCCTTTTCTCTAGAAGTCATTTCCCAAAAACTATCCAAAAACCTTTTTTTTCTATAATCTATGTGTGTGTTTGGATAAAATTTTAAAAAAGGACTTTTAGAGAAGAGTTTATGGAAAAAAAATAGTTCTGAATAAATAAGTGTTTGGATAGTTATTTTTAGAATGACTTTTTATATTGATAAATTACTAAAAATTGTATGGTTTGATTAAAAGTATGGGAGAGAAAATAGAGTAAAAAAAAGAGAAGAGAGAGGAGAGAAGAGAAAATAAGAGAGAGAGGAGAGAATGTGGAGAAGAGATATAAGAGAGGAGAGAGATGAGAGATGAGAGAGGGTATAAGAAAAAATAGGGCTAATATAGTAATTGGATAGTCCATAAGCTCTTTTACTGTTCTAAAAGCTAGTTTCAGTAGTTTATTCAAAACCATAGTTTAGCCTAAAAATACTTATAGATAAACATGACTGTTTGTTTTAAAATTTTCTCAAACTAAAATTTTGCCTAAAATAGCTTATAAAACTATAGTTTCAGGAAACCAAATAAGGCCATATTTTCTAAAAATTAACCATGCCATAATATTTGTATATTACAATCACCTACGTTTCTTGGACTTTGAAGTGGTGCGATGGTCGGTACCTGCTTGCTTGCCGAAGAAGCCGCAAAGTCCACAGGTAGGCACTTTAGGAGACGGTGGATCCTTTGGAGGAAGGGATACGTTGATGGCCCGGTATGGCCGTGCTCCGGCGGAGCGGCTGCGATAGAGCTGTGATGGAGGGGGATCATCAGGAGGTTGTTTTTGGTTATAAGTGTTCGTTTGGTAATTAAGGTCTTGGAAGGCAGAAAGGAACTTGTCTTTCCAAACTAAGCCTGAAGAGCCTTGTCTTCTGAAAGATGTCACAGACCTTTGAAGTTCTGCCATATACGCTTCCCCCCCTTTCTCTCTCTCAGTCTCCCTCTCACTCCCTCTCTCTCCCTCTCACTCCCTCCCTCTCTCTCACGCTCTCTCTCCCCCTCTCACTCCCTCCATCCCTCGCGCACCCCCCCCTCTCCCAGGGGCCGGTGATGTATACGTAAAACTTGAAAGGAACTTTGAAACCAAGATCGCTATATGATAATATGAGAGAGAAAGTGACAGATTGTATAAAATACAAAATTTGAAAATTGCCACTGAAGGACTAAAGATGGGAATTAATGACACTCAGAGTCCTCCTGTGTAGAAAATTAATGGGACCTTGGTCCTTAGCTGTTCAAAAAATTATTTTGTGTACCAAACGAAATTGTCAATGACTAAAATAGGTTCTAGAATTTTTTTTTTTGAGATTTACAGCACTATAGTAATTCCATTGATAATATGTTTTTTTTGTAATGATATAGGAAAGTTGGTTTGCAGATAACTTACAGCTCATCTTTTATTATTTACAACTAATTTTATAAAATTTACAATTTAATTTCATATTATAAATCTAAATTAGATTTAGATAGTTTACAATTTATTTACTTTTTTCAATTTACAACTGAATTATTCAATATCTATAGCTAATCCTATGAATTTTACATCTTCAATGTGTAACATCAATATTTGAAAATGGGCTTTGTAAGGGATTTTTTTTTTTGTTACAAGAATATTTGGAAGGGGCCTGGGCTCACCACGATCTAAGATTAGGGCGAAATCTCCTTTCATACTTGGCGATACCAATGTTGGATAGGGCGAGTCGTCAATTACTCTCAGGCATAAACTTAGGCACCTAGGAGTTAGGATGTCTCCCTAAGCCCTGTGATTGGAACCACAATAAAGTGGTACTCCCCAGGGATCGAATACGTTCCAAATGGTCGCATGTCTTACCAAACACTCCAAATTTTTATTTTTGCTTGAAGGATCTTTGATGGTAAAGAATGAACTTGTATCTCACAGGGACATAAATTCGATTCTCTCTGTTGTTGTGCGGGCTCCTTTGGTTGGCGATCCCTTGTAAATGCTTTCTGAGCCCTATAGCCGTGTCTTGACCTTGTTAGGGGATTAGTGCCGAACCTACCTAAATTTTTTTTATATGAAAATAAATTAAAAGAGACCAGGGTCTTTGGATATGTTTTAATTTTATGGTCCTTGAGTGTCATCATTCTTCCTAAATAATACTCTCTCAAGTCATAAATGTAAGGGTTAGATAAAAAATCTACTTTGATCATAAATATAAGACCCTAATATATTTTGTCTCCCAAAATTATAATATTTTTTTAAAGTATCCTTATATAATTACACATATTAAAGGTAGTCCAAATATACATAATTAAATGAGATATTTTAGAAAAATCAATAAAATTATTACAGATAACTAATCTAATTAATTTTTAATCTATCTAAAATAGTTAAATAGATCTTATATTAAGGACTGGAGGTAGTATGTTGTAATCATAAATATTTAGTTAAAAATTTTAAAAATTATAAAAGAGGAAAATATTTTTTTAATAGTTTTTATAGACTAGCTTAGTGCTTATTTTTAGAAAAAGAAAATCTTTAAATTACATATTATAATCTCATGTTTGGAATGTAAATATCTACGGTTTTGATGATTTCAAAAATTTGAAGTTTTTGATTTAACAGAAAATAGATATTTTTTCAAGTGTCGAAGATGTATCTATAAGTGAAGTGTGAAATTTAAGTGTTACTTTAATCTTTAATTAGGTCTTTTACTTATAATGGTAGCATAGGGAGTAACTCCCCCTTTTCAAATGGTTTTCTTGGTAAAACTTATTTCAAAACTAAAATGATTTGAGAAAATGATATTTCATGATAACTTCACACATGAAAACCTAGGTAACTATATTTTCTTTCAATTAAATCAGTATATTATCCTTATTTTTCTTTTTATTAAATTATTTAATTTTATTCTGGGACCTATAAGATGATTTTCTCATATTTTTAACAAATTTACACAAAATCAATGCTATTAGTTAATGGCTCTAAATCATTTTAATTTCTCAAAATATACCCTTCATAAATATAGTTAATTCTGTTATTGAGAAATGAATCAAATTAATGGGAGTGAAGTAAATTTATTTTAAATATTTTCATTGACATTTTTGAGATAAATGCCTTATAAATTGAAACTAAAAATATGTCTTACAATAGTAAACGGAGCAAGTAATATGTTATCGTTACTCAATAATAACTCTCTTTTTTCTATTCTATAAAAGAAATTTTTTATCCGTCAAATTATTTTTATTCTATTCTATTTTTTTTTCATTTTATTTCATGCAGTGAACGGATTAATTAAATTTTTTTGTCGTGTTTAGATCTAACTTGAGAGTTGCGCCTTGCGACTATAAATGGATCAATGTTACATTCAATTGAATTAAGAATTTTTAAAAAATAATAATCACTTGTTATAATAAAAATTTTAAGGTATAGTTATCAGAATTTGTTAAGGTATAAAACATAATAACAGAAATATAACAAGGAATAAATTTAAAACAAAAAAACAAATTTTAAACTATAAGGATGATTAAAAGTCAAATAACATTATGGAAATTAAAAATGTAATTTTCTCTATGATTTCTTTTCTTTATATTCATTTTCATAGAATTAAAAAAATTATAAAATTTATCATTTAAATCTGGTGATCCTTTATTGACATCTTAAGGGAAAATTGAAGCAAATACCTTTTAACAAAAAGGTAGCATACAATATGAAAATTTCTTAACTTAATAATAAAATTTTGAATTCAAAAAGATAAGACTATATATATATATATATATATTTAATTAGGTGATTAATTGATGTTCCCAAGCTTTTAGTTATTTAAGAATGTGGTCTATAAGAATTTCAAATCTCTTGAAAAAATTTATAGTCAACTGGGTGTGTTTGGATTAGCTTTTGGAGAATAGATTCTAGACAGAATAGATTCTGGAGAATAGATTTTGAAAGAATAAATTTTGGGAAAAAAGTGATTTTAAAAATTGGAGATGTTTGGATGATTAGTAGCAGAATTGATTTTCTATTGACAATTTACTAAAAAGGACATAAACAAAATTGATAATTACATAAAGTATATATTTTTATTTTATTGATTAAAATATAACACTTACAACCCATTTGCGTTTGAGTATAATAAAAATTAACCCTATTTACTTTATTTTTAATTTTTTCTTGGTATTGAAATAATACTTTCTAATTTAGAATTTATTTAATTTATATTGTCATATAAATAGAGCTTAATTATTTAAATTTTTAGATAATATTAACAATTGGTGATTAATAACACACACTATTATTTTTTAAATACTAACAATTAATTTTTTTTATTATTTATAATTTATAAGAATAATTTAAAAATTGATATAAAAAGAAAAGAGACTCTGTGACTGTGTGTGTTGCGCAGAGAAAAAAGAAAAGAGGAAAGAAAGCAGTGGAGCAGGCACGTGGGTGTGTGTTATTTTCCAACAGTAACTTTTACCCAAACCTAACAAAAAAGTAGTAGTCATGTGGATTCTCACAAACCATGGTTTTGTGAGACAAAACCATGGTTTTAAAAAAAAATCAATTATACTCCAAAAATAAGTGTTTGGCTAAAAAATACTAAAACCATAGTTTTGTAGTAGAATTAATTCTTAAACATAGAGTCCAAACACACACTAAAAAGAGGGGGAGGGAAAAGGAACAAAAATTGAAAAGAGCTGATACCTAGGCCTTGGCCCACACCTTCTTTCTTGCCTTGGTGAAACAATAGTACTCCTGTTGCCTTTAACGTAAGAAATAGTTAGAGTTGATTTTATATTTATCATTTTTTTAAATTAATTTATATAATTTTTAAATTGATATATTCCTATGATCCTTAATATATTATATATTTAATTAATTTAATTATATTAAAGAAGTTATTTAAATTAATTAATTATATTCTTTAACTCACTCCCCCTCCTGATTATTGTTAAAGGAGTATTAATATAAATAATTAAAAAAAACTGATAAATATAAAAAATATATTTTATATTTATGACTAAGATCAACTCTCCAATTAAATCTTGTATTAATAACTGAAGGAGTATAATCTAATTTTACATGATTATTTAAGTATTTTAAAAATATCAAGTCATATTTATTATTATTAAATAATTTATTTAATTTTTTTAAATTCGTTAAATTAGTTAAATAATTTTTATATTAAAGGTAACAGAAATATCTTATAGTTATTTGATCTTACATACAAAAAAAAAGAAAGATAACTGGATCCTAAAAGGCTCACATGATCCGGGCATACCTCAAAATTTAGAATGTTTACAAAATTACTTATAGATTATCGACTAATAAAATTTTCACATCGACGGTAGGATTTAAACTCTTGATTATGTGCAAATTTCTTACCAACTAATCCATCTTTTGTTTGGACAACGCTTAATTGTGAAGATCAGAATACCAAATAGTCATATTAAAAAAGGGAAAAATAAGAGTGGGTGGGGTTGGGGGAACAATAACAGAGCCAAGTAAACACTAGTTGCACTCAGGTAAAGAACTACAGTACAAAAGCATCAATCAAGAAGCGAATTTATAAGCAGATCCTGTACAAGAAATACAAAGAAGCCTAATTTAACAAAAAACACCATGTCAATCAGTTACCCAAATCTAAATCTTGGTTTTGAAATTCTCAGTCCAATTTAAATATTCAATTCAACTAGGTTAACAAAAAATGAGCCAAGCACCAGTCAACTCAACCATGAACCCTACACTATCTCCCTTCCACTCCCTCCATTCCTTAAAAAGCAACTTCTGCTGAAATATTAGTCTCTAAAAAATCATTAATCATAATCTCAGTAAGCATTTGTTTTAGGGATTGCCACCATCTCATTCACAATCCAACCTCTTCTTGTCCTTGAGGATTTCACTTAGAGGTTTGGGGTCCTGGATGTCAGCTGAAGTACTATTGAAATGCCCTCTTTCTGCAGCCGACACCTTCTCTTCTTTGATTTCTGCTAGAGTCTTAGGCCCGTGAAATGCGGCGTCAGTAGACACCGGAGCATATCTCCTTCGCTTTGAAAATGGTTTCCTGAATATTTTAGGTGGAAAAAACTGCTGTTTACCCCGGTTTTCTCTATAATGCTGCAGCTTCCTTGGTGAATGTTGCATAGGGTGCCTAAAAAACCTGTGACTATTAGAAATTGAACGAGTTTCAAACTCTCCATTTGAGTCTAAAGTGTTGAATCCCACCTCAGCCGTCAACCTTCTACTAAGCTGCGGATCAAAACCATGTCTTCGAAACCTTTCTCGGTTCTGAATCACCAGACAAGATGATTCACGTCTTCTTAAAAAGCCTGTAACCAGTCGATCATTAAATTCCCTTCGTCTCCTCAGATGGTCTCGTAGATCTAAGTTCCTGCCACAAACAGTCATTTCAGGTGGCATCCGAATCATCTTCTTGGACAATATAGAGTCTATGATTCTCTCTCTGGAAAAAGCAGGAACTCTTCTGTCATTAGCAAGAATATGATCACCATCCATAAATCTGTAACCATCATACATCTCTTCATACAAAATGTCAGCTTCAGGGCATTCAGGATCATACTCAACGGTGTCTTTAAATTCATACTGCAAGTACTGCCCATTCAATTCCCTGTGTTCCCTATCAACTGGTAAATATTCAGAATTATCCTCATAGGCCCGGGCCTCCATTTCATCATCAACAAGAACATCAAATCCAGGGGACGATTCCAATCGTTCCTCAGGTTCCATGTGATTATGCACTTGCTCGCCTGTTCTACGATCAGTGGATATATGGGAAATGCTATGAACAAAGTCCTTTTCTGGATATACATAGTCACGCCAAATTACCGGGGCTTCTTTATATTCATAAGCAGATACGTCTGGCAAAGTATTTTGCGGTTTAACATTTTTTAGTACTGATTGCTGAGGATCCTCAATACGGTCAAATTTACAATTATGCAGAGCCTTTAGGGCAATTTCATTTGGATCAGGATATGTCTCAGTTGTAATTGCTACACTTGCTTTATTTCCGGGTGATGTTTTATTTTCTGGGGGCAGGGCATCATTGCTTCCAGAGTCATTCTTCCCAGGCTTACCAGGAAAAGAGCTAAAATCAGGCCCATGCAAAAATGAGCATCTCTCGCCTTTATTGCAAAATCCATTGAAGTAAAAGTAACAGGGAACTGTCTTGTTTGCACGTAAAGAAGATTGTGTAGGCTCAGATGGCACTCCAGTATGTCCTTCCAATGGCTATAAAATTTATAAGAGTAAATTGTTAACACATTATTATCAGTTGAGAAAAATGGAATCAATGGGATTTTTTTTTTTGGAAAAGGGCTAGACTGTAAGTATTTTTATAGTATATCAAGTATGCAAAGAATTGAATGTTTTTCCAGGCATAAACTTGACAATTTTAATCCTCAAATGAGTCAAATCTATCTAGCCAATTTATAGTATATCCTTCATTATGTCGCTATTTTCTTCTGTTCTTTCCATGTGATGCACAAACAAGTTTTAATTGTGTTTAATCTTTCTTAACTATGCGCGCCATGGTCAACCTTTCTTTCCTTCTAAGTTAACTCAAAGAAACAGATGGAAATTCTGTTACAGACATGCTTAAGAAAGTATACAAAAAATGATTATGGTAATTTGTTTTTTGACCACACAGGCAAATATCATCAACGTAACATAACAATAACACAAAATGACCCCATGACTCATAGGTCTAAACTTCAAAAAAGAATTGCTTCCTTTTTTTCCTTTGGAAATAAAGAACTTGTTAACAAGGAAATTGTCACCACAACTCAGTAGAAATTTTAGCTGAGCTAACAGTAACTAAACAAATCATAACCTAAAAAGGCAGTAACAACTAAATAATAAGTATTTTTCTGCCAGCAATAATGTGTGCATAATTGTATGCATAAAATACACCCCTGAATCTTTATAACATAAAATTTTACATGGCAGCCACAATATTTTGAGCTGGAAAAGGTAATTTCATCCATTTTGTTACATTATTATATTTCAAGATGTTTACCATTTTCTAGCAAAACTAATTAAGTGAATTCATAGAAAATCACCTCAACCTTGCAAAGGCTACATGATCCAAACAGTAGATTGCAAAATTAGCTCAAGATATGCAATCATGCATAGGTAACAGAGTTAGATACAAGCAAACGCATTTACAATAAAGGATGCAAAACATGTCAGATAATGAAATAACAGCTAGATATAAACTCACAGGATGTCTAAAAGCACATGTTGGATTAAGGCACTTCCCAGATATCCAGTACCAGCAATCTCTTGGGTTTAGCCTTGCAATTTCATTATGCCGATACTCACAATCAGCCCCCTGAAAAAAATAAAAGTGTTATTTGGAGTCGGGACACCACAATCCGCTAAAACGCGGAAAAAAAGTCACCAAATAAATACTCATTAAACAGCTTTTCCGTACTCAATTCTGAAATAAAACCCTAGAAAGTGATTCACTAAATAAAACCACAAAAATGAACAGCAGAGAGAAGAAGAAGAAGAAGAAAGAAAGCCGCATAAAAATCCTGAACACCAAGCATTATTTTAGTTTAGAACAATAACACGATAATTCGATCAGAATAATGGGGCCAAAAAAATGCAATGTGAGAACGAACAAAAGCAAC
This sequence comes from Leucaena leucocephala, assembly GCA_037074615.1. NCBI lineage: Eukaryota > Viridiplantae > Streptophyta > Magnoliopsida > Fabales > Fabaceae > Leucaena > Leucaena leucocephala. The sequence continues at coordinate 14,379,188 of CM073537.1, forward strand.
CAAAGATCCATGAACCGGCACGTAAGAAGCATCCAGAATTGGCAACACGAGCACCATTGCAGAACCGCACAACCAAATGTAGATTAACGCATAATTATTAAAAGAAAAAGAAAATAAATAAAATACAGAAATGAGCAAAAAAGAACGAGAATAAGAAGAGCATCGGAGCATTCACAGCGACGTACCTTTTTGCAAGTGAGAGGTGAAGCCAAGAAATAGACGCAATCGGTGTTTTGCTTAAGCAAATCCTCGTCCATCTTCAGAAAGAGAAAGAGAAAGAGAAACCCTCCCAGAGTAATTTGCCAGAAGAAGAGATCACGAATAGTCCATCAATGTTCGAATTTTACTCTACATGGTTGAGAGATCGTCACGGAGAGGGAGAGATGAAGAGAGGCGTTTTAGGTAGCCTGGGTTTTGTCGTTTCACCTTTTTTGTTTGTTTGAAGTTGATGGAATTTTAGTTGGGCTCATAGATTTTTTGGCCCAAGAAGGGATAGGAGGTATTAGGCTGAGGGGCCTGATTGGGCCCATATCCATGATAGACTAGAGCTTTGTTTTTGGGGCCTAGATACAGCGGAGATCACATAATGAAGGAAAGCTTTTAATTACCTATCGTTCGTGGGTTCAGCTGGCGAAAGGGTGAGACATGCGATCATTTAGAGCGTGTTTGATCCTTGGAGAGTACCACTTTATTGTGGTTTCAGTCGCAACACTTGGGGAGGCATCTTAGCTCCTAGGTGCCTAGGTTTACGCCTGAGGGAAATAGACGGCTCACCCTGCCCGACATTGGTATTGCTTAGGAGGAAGGAAGACTTCGCCTTACTCTTGGATCGTGGATAAGTCTAACCCCTTTTCAAAAATTTTTGTAACAAAAAAAAAAGAGGAAAGCTTTCAATTGTACCAGCAGAAAAAGGGGGAAAATTCTTAAAAAAAAATTATTGCCTGAGGTACATAAAATTTACTCAAGGACTAGCAAGTGCAATTCAATTTCGGTAGATATAACTAATCTTTAGCTATATACAACATATCTTTAACTATCTACAAATATCTTCTATTTTGCCTCTAATATAGTAGTGTAACTTATTTTCAATTGATATAACTATTTTTTAGCCATATGGATCATATCTTTAGCTACGTGCGAAAGAGTTGGACTCACTAAAGATGAATTACATTTATTCAAGAATTCTATTTTTTTTAAAAAAAAAATCAGACATTGTTGAGCAATGAAAATTTTAGTGGGGATATTTTTCCTATAATTTTCTCCACAAAGAAAAAGGCTTTCTAGATCAGTTGAATAATTTTGCCATAAGATTAATAATATGTGTGTGTATTATATATAGTGGATTAAAAGATAAGTTTATAAGAATATAGTAATAAGTGATATAAAATAACACAATTTTCCATAGAAGATAAATTGTCTCTCATCTATTTGAAATTTTAAACTAAAATCATAATGATGTATACTTTCTTTATTTCACACGTTATATATATATGTTCATCATTATTTAATTGAACTATACTTTTAGCTATAATTTTCTTTCTAAATCACAGCTATAACTTTAGTTTCCTCTTTGAAATCTGCAAAGCATTCATCTCCATTGAAGATTCAATATATATATAATTATATAGAAAGAAGTTTAATTGATGCAGAAAACAACCAAAGAATCAATATATAACACCAATAAATAATAAATTATGAAACTACTCTCTAGGCAATTGAAAGCGACATAACGGGCATGTATGGCATATATTTTAGCCACGTTACAATGCAATTATTATGAAAGTTATGGTCACAAGGCAATGCTAAGACAACATTGTCATCATCAAAGTTTTCTAAACAAATGCTACATTCGCTTGCCTTTGCCTCATCACTAGACATTTTTAGCTTTTTGAGTGATGCTATAGCCTCTTCTGTTGCTAGAAAAGTAAACACGTGTTGCAGGGATTGCTCTACGGCTTAATATATCTCTGTTGACTCATCATCATCGTCATCATCTGACATATATTGATGGTCTCCATGTAGAAAGGTATTTTGACGACGACGAAGAAAATATCGTGCAAGGACTGCTCTATGTTATGATAGGTTTCATCCCTAGTAGCTGTCATATATACACCATCTCCATATGGAGGGATAGTTTGAAGATGAATACAGAAAGGTACTGAGCCATGATCAAAAGTATTGACACGAAGAAATAAAATTAGAGGTATGCAGCGATGATGATTAAGGGTTGATGGAGGCATGGAGGTACGTAGGATTATTTCTTGGTATAAAGACCTGATTTCGAATGTTAAATATGACTCGAAACCATCTTCGGGAACATAGTTGGCTATATTTGTACGAAGAAATCTTGGAGCATCTCGAATGAATTCTTCACAGGGCATAGTGAATGATGGAAATCTTTCAAAAGATGTCATTCGACTGAATCCTGTATCCGGGGAAAAACCAGTTTGGATGAGGGTAAAGTGGGTCTCAAAGGTATCTTCCATCAAGTCCTCAGAAATTGGAACGTAAAAGGATATCATGACTTATTCTCAACTTTGTGCTTTGTTTGTAAGGGAAATATTATTTCCCCTGAAAACGAAAAAAAGAGATGAATTTATAAGATTGAATAATAGAGAAATAATAAATAAATAATTAGATAAATTAAAGAATAGAAATATGTAATAATTTACATTTTTATGAAAATATTTATCTCAGATGATAAGATACTTTGGTATGGTGGAAGGCATCAAACCTGATCAAGATATCCTTTGCAGGTAGTAACTTCCTATAGTACTTTCATCCATAAAACACAACCAAGAAATAATTGCATATACCAATCTTTCTTCTGGTGATTAGATCAATCTTAAAAATTGATTTCTTAATACCAACTTTAATACGAGATACATAATTTTCAATAATAAGTTCAATTAGAAGAAGATCAGATAACATACTTAAATGGCAAGAAGAAGAATAGACAAAGTGATGACTTCTCTAGCTACAAGGGTTGTATCTTACATACGGAAAGATTAATGTTTCATAACATGACGATTAAGGTTTAAAATATAATTATCTCCAATTAAAAAAAATGCATTAGCAATAAAAAAGGACGACCTCTAAATTATAGAATCTTCAATATTAATTAAAGCAATCTGGTATCTCTAAAAAGGATAAGTTTTGAATTATTTCTCTTTTCAAAACTTAAATCTTATCCAAATTTAAAATAATATTGATTTTTATTATTTTAAAAAATATATTATATATAATAATATCTTAAGTTAAAATTTAAGATTGTTTATTTGAATTTATAATTTATCTATGTATGATAAATCCAACATTTAACTTTCTGGATCCCCACACAGATTTTATTTTAACAGATAAAAAGTAAATAATTATCATTTATATTCATTTTTTATATATAAAAGTGTCAATACTATATCAGTTTGTATAGCATATTAGATTATATATTATTGTTTGAATTTCTTGAAATTAAATTTTAAGTTATATTCGAACCAAGATTTTTTCTCCGTTCGGTCTATGTTTTTGTTAAAAGAAACACAAGTTATAACGTTAACTAAAGATTTCTCCTGTGTTATATGAGAAATAGAAAAAAATAGGTTATAATTGAAAGAATATCACCTTAATTATACTCTGACTAATTAAAATACAACAACTCATCTCATTTAAATTCTATTTGACACCTCCTACTTTTTGGAAAGTGGAAAAAATCCCTAACAATTAAAATAATAATATAGATAAATTATTGATAATAAATGACAATAAATGGTGCCTTTTGATTGATTAGAATAAATATGAAATGGTACTCTAAGTATGTAGGTATTTCTCATATCCCTAAACAATACATAGTGACATGAAAAATACTCATACTTTAACAATGTCAAATCATCTGAATTTTACCAATCAAAATATACTAAGTATTTATTTAAAATAATTTATATTTTATTTTAAATTTAAGAAAAAATGAACCTCTTAAGTTCAATTGAGTATTTTTTTAAATTAAAATATTAATTTTTCTTAAAAATAAATAAAATAGTTAATTTTTTAAAATAAGTCATTAGCTAAGTTAATAGAACAAAGTTTCAATAATTTAACACTCCCGAAGTATAAGTATTTCTCTTGTGACATATGATCTTTTTTTTTTTAAAAAAAAAAGATAAATCTCAATCAAATTCAAATTTAAGGTTTTTAAATTTTAAGTTACATAATGTATACCACCAAATGCTTGGATCCACTTAATCATTCTATTTTAACCAGTAATCTCATAGTCTTATGTTTAAACACTAAGTATTCATTGGACCCTTTTGAAGCATAAAGGGCAGAGGAGTTTTACCTCCACTAAGAAATGTCATCAACCCGGCCAAAAATAACATATAAATGAAATGACAAAGTCACAGGGTATAAAAAGTAGTAGATAAAGAAGGCAAAACAAATCAAAACAGAAAATGACATGAGATAGTAGGACATGAGATAATATTTAATATATAAGATCTAAACTGTAGATATTAAGGACATGAGATCGTATTATCGAGCTTCGCTTTACATGATCTTATAAGAGAGAAAATACTGAAAAAGAGTAGAATCCACTTGTTGGGCTAACAAGGGTTAAGGCAAATACAAACATTATGAGTGTCAATAGCACATATTCCAGTTGCCACCAAACCAAATTTGGGTTTAGGGAACTTCTTTTTGCAGAAATCATCGCATATCTTCTCATCACAATTTGGCATTTTCTCCGTGGTTATACAAAATCTTCCATATTCTCCCGTCACTCTCTTATTACTAGCTGCATCCACAAATATTTTAAATGATTAAAACAATCAGAACGCTGGAAGCATTTATTTGAAAGGAATTAAAAAAAAAATCAAATCCTCAAGTTCTTAATTTGAGATGAGTACATACCTGAAAAGATGAGAACAAGTGCTAGAATAGTAGCCAATATATTGATACGGATCTCCATGTTTTTGAGTTCTTGATGATGGATTTCTTCACCTTTTCAATTGCAAACAATAAGTTTTGTTATCGTTAGACTTTTATTTATAGGCTTAGAATCATTAAATACTAATTTATAGAGATGAATGTATCCATGAAATTAAAGTTCAATGTATCTACACTATATTAATAACATACATTTTTAAGAATCAAAGCGTCATTGATGTATTTGATATATTTGACTATTCTTGCATTGAGTAACTCACTAACTTTGGATTCATAAATTGAAGAAAAAATTAATTATTACACAGCAGATATTAAGGTCGTTGAATTCCAAACGTCCGGAGGTAATTATGGACATTTACAAAATATAATATTTCATCCTACCCTAAATGTAGGAGTTGCATAAGTAATTTGAAGAGATTAAAAAAGTTAGTGAAATTTATTATATATAAAGAAACATGTATCAGTTTTTCTAAGGGCTGTTCAGTATGATGGATTAGAAAGGGAGGACAAATATTTTTAAGCTGATTTTAAAAAAAAAATTAAAGAAGTGGGGTTATAATTTTTTAACAAAGAGAAGATGTCAAATAAAAGGGCAACAAAAATCATTAAAAACTTTTAACCTCACTATTTAATTTTTTTTTAAAAAAATCAACTCAGGAAAAATCTCCTCCTCTTTTCTCCAAATCCCTCGTACCAAACAATCCCTAAAACATCTATCTTAATCATTTGCACTAGAAATTACTACTTTGATAGAAAATTTCATTAATATGTGTAAGTAATTAGGAGAGTTTAGGAAAAAAATTATAAACTTAGAAGATAAAATAGATTGAAGTCTTGTATTTAATATCAAATAAGTCTGTCTACTAGCACTTTCATTTAGGATAGGAGGGAAAATACACATCCTTATATGTTCATAAATAAATAACATGTCTCATTAAAAACTTAATACAAAAACCCATCTGGACATTGAAATCTAGACATTGAAACCTATATAATAAAGTTATTAATACTAAATTTTTTTGAGTGCATGTTAATACTAAAGTTTAGTATAAGAAATTAACACTTTTATAATAGGAAATTAACAATTATGAAATTTACTAGTCATTTGCATAAAAAAGAGGAAATTTGTTCTTTTTAGTCAATAATTTCATTAACAATTGTCCTATAAAGTTGACAACAATAGCATTTATATTATAAAACTAGCAATAAGATTAGGAGGAGAAAAAAGATAGAGACAAGAAAATGAGAGAAGTATATATTATATTCTTTCTCCTTAACCTTACAACACAAATGATATGCCCTATTTATAGGAATAGAAGTTGGAGATGAAGAGTCTAGTAATTAATGGAGGAATAATGAAGAGTCTAGTAATTAATGGAGGAATAATGAAGAGTCTAGTAATTAATGGAAGAATAATGACCTAGGGAATTTGAAGAGGAAGAGGGAGATGGAGATAGATATCTATATTCTAATATTCATAACACTCCCCCTTAGATATCCATTCTTTAATAATATGCCTTATTAAAAAACTTTAACTAGGAAAAACTCTATGGGATAAAAACCTAGTAAAAGAAAAAGAGTACACAATTAATTGATACACTTACAGAGCTGCCTCATTAAAAATCTTGTTAGGAAAACCCATTGGGACAAAACCTCAGACAAGGGAAAAAGAGTACAGCGTGTATCAACTCCCCCTTTTTGCAACATCAATTGATATCTCTGAATCTGCGAAGTTCGATGTTATGTACGAGCTTCTCAAATATTGTTGTTGGAAGTGACTTGGTGAACAAATCTGCTAGATTTTCTTTAAACCGGATTTGCTGGATATTAATCTTACCATTCTTTTGAAGATCATGAGTGAAAAAGAATTTTGGAGAAATATATTTTGTCTTGTCTCCTTTGATATATCCTTCTTTTAGTTGGGTAATACATGCAGTATTATCTTCATATAGAACTGTTGGGATGATTTTACTATATGACAATCCACAAGTAGTACGTATATGATGTATTATCAATCTTAACCATACACATTCTCGACTTGCTTCATGTATCGCTATTATTTCTGCATGATTAGATGATGTGACTGATATGGTTTGTTTCATTGATCGTCATGAAATAGCTGTACCAATACATGTGAACAAATAGTCTGTTTGTGATCTACCAACATGTGGATCAGACTGAAATGTAGCATCAGCATATCCGACAAAGTCAGTCTTGTGTTCATTCGAATAAAGTAATCCCATATCTATAGTACCGTTCAAGTAACGAAGAATGTACTTAACCCCATTCCAATGTCTTCGTGTTGGTGAAGAACTATATCTTGCTAGTAAGTTAACAACAAATGATATATCTGGTCGTGTGTGACTTGCAAGATACATAAACGTACCAATTGCACTAAGATAAGGCACTTCTGGGCCAAGTAGTTCTTCATCACTTTCTTGAGGTCTAAAGGGATCTTTATCTTTCTCCAGAGATCTTACAATCATCGGAGTGCATAATGGATGTGATTTATCCATATAAAAATATTTTAAGACTTTTCTCGTGTAAGTTTCTTGACACACGAAGATCCCATTTTTCAGATGTTCAATTTGTAGTCCAAGGCAAAATTTTATTCTTCCCAGGTCCTTCATTTCAAACTCTTTCTTTAAGCAATTCACCGCTTTGAAAATCTCTTTAGGAGTTCCAATGATATTTATGTCATCGACATAAATAGCGATTATAGCAAATTTATTTCCAGATCTTTTTATAAAAATGCATGGACATATCTGATCATTCTTATATCCTTCTTTCAATAGATATTCACTAAGTCGATTATACCACATGCGCCCTGATTGCTTCAATCCATATAAAGACTTATTTAACTTAATTGAGTATCGTTCTCGAGAACTTGAATTATATATTTTTGGTAACTCAAATCCATCAGGGAGACTCATATAAATGTCATTGTCAAGTGATCCATACAAATAGGCTGTAACAAATCCATTAGACGCAAATCAAGGCCTTCTTTTACTGCCAGACTAATTAGATATCGAAAAATAGTTGCATCCACCACTGGTGAGTATGTTTCTATAAAATCAATACCAGGTCTTTGTGTAAATCCTTGAGCAAAAAGTCGTGCTTTATATCTTACTACTTCACCATTTTCATTTCGTTTTCTCACAAAAACCCATTTATATCCAACTGGTTTTACATCTTCAGGTGTAAGAACCACAGGGCCAAAAACTTTTTGTTTTTCTAATGATTTTATTTCAGCCTCAATTGCATCTTTCTATTTTGACCAATCATCTCTTTGTTTGCATTCGCTAATAGATCTTGGTTCATGATCCTCATCATCATTTATTACATCAAGCGCTACATTATATGCAAAAATATCGTCAACGTTGACTTTATCTCGATCCCATCTTATTCTATTGACAACATAATTTATTGAGATCTCATTATTTTCACATATTTCAGGTACCTAAATGTCTCTTGAAATTGAGATATTAGTGTTGTCAAAGGACTCTTCTGGAGTCACTAAATTTTAAATATCCTCGACCTGGCCATCTATATTTATAACTCCTTTTCTTTTTCGTGGATTTTTATCTTTGGAACCGATGGGCCTGCCGTGCTTCAAGCGTGGTTTTGATCCATTTGCATCAGTAGATTGTTCAATAGGGACATCAATTCTGATAGGAGCATTCACAGCTGGAACATGTGACTTGGTCACTTTTTTGGGGTCAGTGAATGCGTCTGGCAATTGATTGGCTAAACTCTGTAAACGAATTATCTTTTAAACTTCTAGCTCACATTGTTTTGTACGAGGATCAAGATGAGACAATGATAATTCATTCCAACTAACTTTATTTTTCAGCTGTTTATTTTCTGCCCCTAATGTTGAAAAATTTGATTTGTCAAAATGACAATCAGCAAATCGAGCCGTAAATAAATCTCCTGTTGTAAGCTCTAAATATTTTATTATAGAAAGAGATTCATATTCAACATATATTCACATCCTTCTTTGAGGACCAATTTTAGTGCATTGTGGTGGAGCAATCGGAACATATACCGCACATCCAAAAGTCCTTAGATGGGAAATATTTGGTTCTTGACCCAAAACCATTTGTAAAGGAGAGACCTTAAGATAACTAGTTGGCCTGATACAAATTAATATCGCTGCATGTAAAATTGCATGTCCCCAAGTAGATATTGGGAGATTTGATTTCATAAGCAATGGTCTTGCAATTAACTGCAAACGTTTAATTAATGATTCTGCAATACCATTTTGTGTATGAACATGTGCTACGGAATGTTCAACATCGATTCCCAAAGACATACAATACTCATTGAAAGCTTGTGAAGTAAATTCACCGGCATTATTTAGACGTATTTTCTTAATGGGATAATCTGGAAAATATGCTCTCAATCTAATTAGTTGAGCAAGTAATCTCGCAAACGCCAGGTTACGAGAAGATCATAAGCAAACATGTGACCTTCTTGTTGATGCATCAATTAGAACCATAAAATATCTAAATGGTCCACATGATGGGTGAATCGGCCCACAAATATCTCCCTGTATACGTTCTAGAAAAGTGAGAGACTCACTTTCTATTTTCATCGATGATAGTCTAATAATTAGTTTCCCTTCAGAACATGTAGCACATGAGAAAATATGGGATTGTGGAATTGATTCTCTTCTCAACGAATGTCCACATGAATTCTCAATTATTTTTCGCATCATTATTGTCCCAGGATGGCCTAACCGGTCATGCCAAATATTAAATTTATTCTCACTTGCAAACTTCTGGTTTGCAATAGCATGCGTTTCAATTGTACTAATAAATATGTAGTACATTTTAGAGGAAAGAGAAAGAAATTTTTTCAGTGTGCATTTTTTACTAGAAATCATATCTGTGATAACAAGATATTCCTAGTTTTCTCTATTTGTTATTTCAATATGGTATCCATTTCTGCGGATATCCTTAAAACTCAACAAATTCCTGTTAGATTTGGAGGAATAAAATGCACTATCAATATATAATTGTGTTCCTCCAGGTAACAATATATTAGCTCTTCCAAACCCCTCAATCATCTTTATACTTTCAGATATGGTCTGGACATTGGCTTCTCTAATTACCAAAGATAAAAAATATTTTGTATTTCTAAATATTGTACGAGTTGTTGCACTATCAACGAGACACAAATCTTCATTATTAATGTCAATGAGTGTCATTCTTCATTAACAGGAACATAGCAAAAGAAACACAAAAGAATTAATGAAAATAAATACTCATAATTTTATTTATTGAGAGAAATAATTTCATTATAGTAAAAAGAAAACACACATAATCATAAAAAATACATAATCATAAAAGTTTAGTTTGTTTTTTGGACACTCCCATCACCAATTAGGTGATCAATTCTTCCGTTAGGATCGGCAAAGAAATTAGCAACATCTAAATGAGTAATATCCATATTGCCATATTCAGAATCGCTTTCTTCCCTAGCAAAATTTGTTTTTATCTTTGGCTCTTTGCCTTTATTTTTATTTTTCCTTTTGAGCGATTCTTGGTATAATTCAACCAAATGTCTTGGTGTACGACAAGTACGAGCCCAATGACCTTTTCCACCACAACGACGACATAAATTTTCAAATAATTATCATTCCCACTAGTTTTCTTTTTGTGGTTATCATCATTATTTGCCCACCTCGAGTAGGAACCACGACCACGTTGACCACAACCTCGTATATAACCACGGCCTCCACGTCCACGTCCACGGGATGATTCATTTGTTACTACATTCACTTCTGGGAATGCAGTAGAGCCAGTTGGACCGGATTCATGATTCCTCATTAAAAACTCATTATTTTGTTCAGCCACCAAAAGGCAAGAAATCAGTTCAGAATACTTTTTGAAGCCTTTTTCACGATATTGTTGATGTAATAGCACATTGGATGTATGAAATATGGAGAATGTTCTTTCTAACATGTTATCATCAGTAATTTTCTCTCCATATAGTTTCAGTTAAGAACTAATTCTAAATAGTGCAAAATTATATTCACTGATTGATTTAAAATCTTGCAAACGTAAATGCATCCAGTCATAACAAGCTTTTGGAAGAATCACAGTTTTCTGGTGGTCATAACTTTCTTTTATGTTGTTCCAAAGAACAAGTGGGTCCTTGACAGTTAAATACTCAGTTTTTAGTCCTTCATCTAGGTGGTGGTGGAGAAAGATCATGGCTTTTGCTTTGTCTTTGTTAGATTCTTGATTGCCATCCTTGATAGTGTCTCCTAAACCCATAGCATCTAGATGAATTTTTTATCTAGTATCCAGGATAGATAATTCTTTCCAGTAATGTCAAGAGCCACAAACTCAAGTTTTGTAAGATTCGACATGATGATACTATCATAAAATATAACAAAGTTAAATGGAGATTTAGATTAAGAAGGTTGAGTAATTAGAAAATAATCAAACATGAAACTATAATTTAACATGAAAGTAATACAGAAACTCACCTTCCAATGATAGATTTTACAATAATATCAGTTGGCTAGAGCAGTCGTGCTGATAATGTATTATAAAACCAGTAATAAGATTAGAAGGAGAGAAAAGATAGAGACAAGAAAATGAGAGAAGTATATATTATATTCTTTCTCCTTAACCTTACAACACAAATGACATGCCCTATTTATAGGCATAGAAGTTGAAGATGAAGAGTCTAGTAATTAATGGGGAATAACGAAGAGTCTAGTAATTAATGGAGGAATAATGAAGAGTCTAGTAATTAATTGAGGAATAATGACCTAGGGAATTTAAAGAGGAAGAGGGAGATGGAGATAGACATCTATATTCTAATATTTATAACAATTTAAAATTAATATCTTCATATGAAATTTACTAATTATTTGCATAAGAAAAAGAGGTAACTCTTTTTTGCCAGTAATTTAATTGAAAATTGTTTAAAAAGAATAAACCCTAAACCCTAAACAACTTTAAAATAGAAAATTAACAACTAATCATATGAAATTTAGTCATTTAATTTTCATAAGAAAAAGATTGAGGAAACTTATTCTTCTGTCAATTAACTTTATTGAAAACTGTTTTATTAGAATTAAATTTTTTAACATATATAGGAAATTAACAACTAATCAAATTTAAATTAAACAAGGAGATGGTTTTTGGTCAATAACTCCATTGACAACTGTCCAATTAGAATTAAAAACTTTAGCATGGTAAATTAACAACTAATATTCAAAACCAATTGCTCAGAAAATTATTACGAAATTTTAAGAAAGAGATTTAATCTCTAAAAAGGTCTTAAAAATATAAAATTGTTATCAATTCATACATAGTAACTTATCATTGTTAATATTAAAACTTTTAAATAATTAAATTTATTATTTAGAATCTTGTAATAATAATTCTCCGTAGTTGTTTACTAAAAAGTTTGGAGAAGTTCTTTATATATAAAATGTTGCATCACGTACCTCGTAGGAATTCAAATTGTCATATTTTGATTAAAAAAAAGTTGATTTTTTTCGGATGAATAATGATCCAACTATGATTAAAATGTTGAGATTTAATATTATCACTTGTTTGTGACCAATACATATGAGTCATGAACGAATGATAATATTATCGAATCTAATAAGAAAATATATATACTTAGTTAAAAAAAAAATTGAAGGAACGTAAAGGGCTATCATCTAAGATGTATTTAAACGCAATGTAAATGACAAAGTCACAAAGGGGGACACAAATTGTATATCATTTATTACATTTTTTGGGGCCAGATATTACTGTTTCTCATTAAACCCCAGTATCTCACTTTCATTTTGTGTGTGTGTGTGTGTGTATGATTATTATTCCACTTGTGTAGCTAACAAGGATGTTTGCAGATACAATCCTTTAGAAGAAGACCACACTCTCCCTTTGCTTCCTTTCCGAACTGTTTTTTTGTAGAAATAATCGCATTTCTTGTCTTCATATTCTGGCCTATAGTAAGGCTTCTCACACATTTTACCTGCTTCTCCCATTACTTCCTTACTACCTGCACCATCAACAAATATTTTACTATCTCTGGTCATAAATAAATATATATATATATATAGAGAGAGAGTAGTGAGCTCTTAAATATAAGATTTCAGTCTATTTTATCTCTCAAATTTATAATTTTTTCTTACTTGTTATAAAATATCAAAATGACATTAAATAAAATACTTCTCTAGTCCTTATATGATTTAATTGAGGAGTTGATATTGGTCTTAAATATAAGACATATTTTTTATATTTATTAATTTTTTTAAATTACCTCTATTAATACCCTTCAACAATAATAAAATAAGAGAGATGAGTGAGAGAGTTAAGAAAAATTATTATATGTTTTAAAAAAATACACACCTCATACCAGAGGAGTAAAAGATTACAAATTACAAGTTACGCAATGGTAAATGTAATTAATAGGACAAATACATCCTCGAGTAATTGTAACTTTGATTGCATGTTGTAAGGGTTTTCAGCAAGAGATAGTTACAAATTACAATGCATAAAAAGGATATTTAAGGGAAAACAATATATATATATTTGTTACCCATAATTAACTCAATTAATTTTCTGTAAATTAGTGATTAAGCTTTTTTCATAGACTGCAAGGAGTACTTAATTTGTTAGTTTGAAGCATTTAATTATTTGAACAAGAAATTAAAGCCCATCCCTTTATTGCAGCCCACGGGTTGATATTACAAGTATGTCCCTCTAATTCAAAAAAATTAAAAAAAAAAAGAAAAAAGAACCCTCTAGTTCTTTGTGCACTTTCCTGATATGAGAAGGAGAAGAAGTGCTAGAATAATAGCAGAGATCCTCTTTATGTTTTTAAATTCTTGATCTTCACTTCGGATTTTCGTTGTAAGTAGTGTATCACAAGGTTGTGTTTTAATTATGTATAAGGCTGTGTGTTATATAGAGCTTTATTTATAGGATTCCAAACATTAAATGCTAATTTAAGAAGTTCAATGTATCTACACACACACACACACACACACTATATTTTGAGATACATATTCTTCATAATTAAAGCATTATTGGGTATATTTGAGTGTTCTGCACTTGGCAACTTAGATTCATGAATGGAAGGGGAAAATAAATAGCCAATATTTTTCTATATATGCATTAATTAGGTTGATCATGAATATACCATAATTAGAACCTTTGAGTTCCAAGTGTCCGAAGGTAATGGAAATTTATAAAATATAATATGCTATAGTATATGTTTAATTATTCAAATTTGTATCAAATTTTATTTTAATTTATTAAATTTAAAAAGTGCATGTTTAGTTCTTTAAACTTAATAACATTAATCTTATTAGCAGAAAATATTAATTCAGAAAATTTTAATTCTTTAACACAAACATACTCTGTTGGTAAACATAAATTAATGACAAATTTATACTTTAGCCAATATAATAATATATAAGTTTAAATGAAGTTAGTAAACATACTCTGTTAGGTTGATCCTTTATGTAAGTGCATTTTGTTAAATGGAATTAGATGTATTAAGTTTAAAAGACAACAAATATATTTGTTTAAAATTAAAAAATTAAAATAAATTTTAATATAAATATAAAAGACTAAATGTATACTTTAACTAATATAATAATATATACACCACTCCTATTTATATATTCATAACTAAATAGTAATTCTGATTCTAACTATAAAAGTTAGTAAATAAATTTATTTTTATTATATATATAAAACTTGAATTTACCTTATTTTTTAAATTTATTTTTATTATATATATAAAACTTAAAAGTTAGTAAATAAATTTATTTTTATTATATAATAATATATAAGTTTAAATGAAGTTAGTAAACATACTCTGTTAGGGTGATCCTTTATGTAAGTGCATTTTGTTAAATGGAATTAGATGTATTAAGTTTAAAAGACAACAAATATATTTGTTTAACATTAAAAAATTAAAATAAATTTTAATATAAATATAAAAGACTAAATGTATACTTTAGCTAATATAATAATATATACACCACTCCTATTTATATATTCATAACTAAATAGTGATTCTGATTCTAACTATAAAAGTTAGTAAATAAATTTATTTTTATTATATATATAAAACTTGAATTCACCTTATTTTTTAAATTTATACTTCTTTTGTTTTTAAATTTTTACTATTAATTATATATATTAAGATAGTTTCTCATGAATAGAGTAATTTATAAGGTAAATGATTAAAAGAGGTGTTTAAAAAACTAATACACATTTTATTATAAATAAATAAATAATTAATTTTTTTAACCTCTACAATATTATATTATAAATAATTAATTTTATTAATTTTTTAAATATTTATAAATTAATTATTTAACTTCTGTATTGATGACATTGACAAGTAATATATTATATTTTTACCTTAATCGTTTGTTCAGCCTCATAAATACGCTAGGGTGGCCAAGCCCAAGATTGCAGCCTTGTTTTTAAAAAACATATAAAAAGCATTGCTATTGTTACTAAAATAGAATTTCGCTTATTTCATGCTTCAAAATTTGATAGTTACTAATATAACTGGAATAATGAGGTGGAAATTGAGAAAGTATTAATTCGATCGTTTTTATGTTAACCGTTAAATAGTTTTAAATAAGTTTTGATGAGCAATTGCAAAACCATCAAATCCCATGTTAACTATTTTTTATTTTAAAAATAATTCTTTTTTCTCTTTCTCTTTTTACACTTTCCAGCCCACCAAATATATCAGTAAATACTAACTTGAAACCTTCAAGAGGTACATAAAAAAAAATATCAGAAGTCCAGAAATAATTAATAGTAAAAAAAAAAAAAAGACTCAAACTATATCAATCATTAAAAAAGCGACGCAAAAAAAAAAAAAAAACTAAAAGATGTATTTCATTTTTTGGGGCCAGATATATAATTACTTCCTTTTCTTACATGGAATCACAGTTTCTCACTTTCATATTTTGCGTGGCTAACAAGTACATTGAAAGCAAGTACAATCCTTAGGATTAGGACTACCACTAGGACAAATGCCCTTTGTTTCCTGTCCTGGGAACTTGTTCTTGCAGAACTCATCGCATTTACTATCTTCACAATCTGGCATATAGTTATGCGTCTACCCCAAACTCCCTTTTTGTCCCATCACTTCCTTACTACCTGCATACACCAATATTTTAGAAAAAAATCATTATCTATGAAGTATCAAAGTAAGAATAAAATCGTTAAAATTTTTTATAATAATAATAAGTAAACAATATATAATAACAAATTCAGATATAAAAAATAATAATAGATTTATGATAACTTACTTTTAAAACTTTTTTTCTCATTTTGTTTTATACACATATGTGATTTTATAATTTTATTTAAAATATTGTCATGTATCTATCTCAATAGGGATTCGACCCTTGATAAACTAGATTATGATAAACTAATCATTTTTATTAAACTCAACCTTAGCTAGTACTTCTAAAACTTTTTAATTATTACATTTCTCTCTTATGATCTTATAATAAGTTTTTAAACTTAAAAGAACTTGAAGCATTTATTTGAGCAAGAAATTAAAGCAACCCCACTAGTTCTTTGTGCACATACCTGATATGAGAATAAGGAGAAGTATTGTACCCAAAAAAAAAAGGAGAAGTAGAGCAAGAATAATAGCAAATATATGGATCCTCTTCACGTCTTTGAATTCTTGCTGATTGCTTCACTACTTCTGAAATTTGCGCCAAGGTCGTGTTATATATATGTGTGTGTATAAATGTATATTGCTTAATTTGTGTTAGACATTTATTTATATAGCCAATCATTAAATACTAATTTAAGAAGTTCAATGTATCTATATTATATTTTATGATATATACATTGTTTAGAATTAAAGAATTCTTTATGTACTTGATATATTTGACTATTCTGTATTTAGTAATTTAGACTCATGAATTGAAGGGAAAAATAAATAGTAAAACGTTTCAATACATACGAATTAGGTTGATTATGAATACCATAATTAGAATCCTTGAGTTTCCTATCAGGTGTAGCTAATGGAAATTTATAAAAAATCATACTTACAAAATAAGATTGGAGAACTTGATGAAATGGATATAAGAAATTTGATATACGTTTTCTCTATTTATAAAATATAATAATATTTACACCACTCTTGCCCTGCTTAGATAGTTTTTACCTTAATTGTTATCTATAATTTTACAAATTTGTGATCCTTCAGTGTCAATGTTTTCCTTTTGTTTTGGTGGTCTTTAACTTTGTACTTATCATTCTTCCTCAAAAAATTTTAGAACAAGAATAATCTGTCTTTTGGTCTGAAACTAATAATTCTTCAGCCTCATAAGAGGTAGATAAGCATTAATTTGATAGTTTTTGTGCTAACCGTTAAATAGTTTTTTTTTTTAATAACTACGATTAATCACAAAATCTTCAAACTATGTTGAATATTTTTATTTTAAAAATTAATTTGTATGAATTTGATGGTTTTTTCTTTAATCGTCATATTTATGGAATAAAACATTTGACAATTTTGTTAGGAAACTGTTCCATATATTAAACTATTGGGAAAACCATTCTAAATAAATATATATAATTTCCCTTAATTTTTAATTTACTAACTATATCTATTTTTTTAACCTTAATTATTATCCTTTAATTTTACTTTCTATTTTTTTTATTTAGTCAAGGGTATCCTTACATTTAGAGATTTTTAAATGTAAAGGGTTCATACCTCTTTTAATAAATGCGCTTCTCGAGATTTAAAATTGTGTTATCATCTTTATGAATATAAAACTGCTTACCATCTCAACTAATAGTTTGATGATCTAATTTTACTCTATAACACTGTTTACCTCTGTAATTTTATTTTGTTAGTATTATTAACCTTTATATAAAAGTTAATTGTATTCATATAGCAAAATTAAAAAATTTAATAAGTAACTCTAAAATGGGTTTTTCGTAAACTATTTGACAGTTAGTACTATAGTAGTGAAATAAGTTGAATTTTAAACCCTTTCCAAATCCCTCGTCTTTCATTTTTGTTTTCAAAACCTCTCTTTTCTTGCTCAAACGTCACTCCCATAAACGCCATTCACTTTTATTTCCAGCTCTCCACTTTAATTTTCACACCATCTTTCTCCATTTTGAGTTATCGTCGTCTCCATTAATTGTGGGTCTTGCAGAGTTCGTGCTTTCCATTTCAATTTCGCTGAGTTCATTGTGGGTTCTCGTTGTTGGTTGAACCCATGTCTTTCTTTGAAAACAATGTTGTAGTTGTAGGTGATGGGATATAGAATAGTGAATAATTAGGATTTTAGATGTTCAGTATTATTATGGAATATTTAGTTTTAATTTTGATTGATTGCCATCTTTTATTATTTACATTTCTTTTTAAGTTTTTATAATGTTTTGTCATTAATTTATATTTACTATAATTACATTCTAGAATATTCTGTCATTTAATTTCTAATATTAAGTTAAGGCTTGTAAATAGCATATCAACTCATTTGCTTAGTACGCATTTGAGTTCTCTACCCTCCCAAAAATTTGTCTAGTTTCCCCCTCTTTTCTTGATGTCCTCCCTCCTCAAATTTCTCTCTCTCCTCTCTCTCTCTTCTCTCTATATTTCCCTCTTCCCCTTTCTCGTACTTGCATTAGTAGTGTAGGAAATTGGTATTAGAATTAGTAATGTTTTAAATAGTGTAAATGTTACTGTAAGGTGCTTTTACTGTGTACGCGTGTAAGCATTATAAATAGGGGTATTATACGCTTGTAAATGTGGTGTGTGTGTAAAAACATATTGTTCATTTTTCAATAAAAAAAGAGTTCTTTCCAAGCGGTGCGTTTTGGTGTGGAACGTCTGGCAGGGTCTCAACATGGTACCAGAGCGGGTTCGTTCCATCTTCAATCAAGAAAGGCCCAAGATCCAGCCCCATCCACTTTGAACACCGCCAAAACCTAAGTGAAGAAGCCCTCGACATCGTAGTCCCATGGCGAACCCCAAGCAAGAGGAAGAGATTCTATCCTTCAATCACCCCCTCTTTCTTCATCCATCGGACACACAGGGACAATCGATCATTCTGCACGTTCTTATCGGCGTCGAGAACTACACAGTTTGGAGTAGAGCAATGAAGATTGCCTTGATGGGAAAGAACAAAATTGGATTCATCGATGGAAGCTGTAAATGCGAGTCACAAGAATCACCTCTCCGAGAGCAATGGGAGAGATGTAATGCGGTGGTGCTGTCATGGATCCTAAACTCCGTGTCAAAGGAACTCGCGAGTGGGATCATCTTCTTCCACAGTGCCTACCGTGCGTGGGTCGATTTGAGGGAGAGATTTGACAAAAAGACAGGTTCAAGAATCTTCTCCCTCCATAGAGAAATCAACCAACTTAAGCAAGGTAATTCATCTGTTACGGCCTATTTCTCAAGACTTAGAGAACTTTGGGAGGAACAGTCAGCGCTGGTTCCGATTCCTTCATGTTCTTGTGAGACGTCGAAGACATACAGCGAGGCGATCCAGCAGCAGAAACTGTTACAATTTCTGTTGGGCCTCAACGAAGGGTATAATCAGGCCAGAAGCCACATCCTGTTGATGACCCCCTTTTCAAGCGTGAATGATGCTTACGGAATGGTAATCGAAGATGAGGCGCAAAAACTGATTATGGACAGTGAAAGGAATCTCCCTACTGAGGGAGTTGCTATGACAGTAAGAGGGAGAGGCCGCGGCAGAGGAAGAGGACGCGGAGAGAACACAGCAGAATGCACTCATTGCCACAAGAAAGGGCATGTGCGTGAAAACTGCTTTCAGATAGTTGGATATCCACCCAACTTCAAGAAAAGACAACCAAGAGAAGCCAATGAAACTTCAAATGATCCAGAGGTTAACAGTAATGCTACAGGCACTGTTGCTCCCACATTCACCCAAGAGCAGTATGAGCAGATTTTAGAACTACTGAGGAAAGATGTGAAGCCCACAGTGCACGCATTAACTGGTACAGGTTTGACTAACTCCATGACACATTCATTATCACATGTTAATTGGATATTAGATTCAGGTGCCACAGTTCACATGGTAGGAAATTTGGACATGTTGAACTGTTACAGGGAATATAGTGGGCCAATTAGATCTATAAAAATACCAAATGGAAGTCAGATTAATGTCACACATGTAGGCAGTGTTAAGATCACAGATGACATTAGGTTAGACAATGTTTTATATGCGCCACAATTGAAATTTAACTTGATATCAATCCCAAAACTGACTAAGGATCATAAGTGCATGGCATCCTTTTTTCCTGACCTTTGGATGTTGCAGGACCTTCAGGATGGGAAGGTGAAGCTGACTGGTAAAACATTTGCAGGGTTATATGTTCTTAAAATCCCTGAACATTTATCCCTTGTAAACTTTTCTTCTGTAAACACAAATGAGAATGATTGTGGTAAAAGAAAAATGCCTGATATATGTTTGTGGCACAAAAGATTAGGACACGCCCCAATTTCTACCATGAGACACTTGAATCTTGTAACTGACAAGAGTAATGATGATAATAAATATGATATTTGTGTTCAATCTAAGCAAACAAAGTTTCCTTTTACATCTAGCTGTATTAAATCCAAGAACTGTTTTGAATTATTACATATTGATGTATGGGGTCCTTATCGGACACCTACACATCAAGGACATAAGAATTTCTTAACAATAGTTGATGATTACTCTAGAGGAACATGGGTGTTTTTGATGAATAGAAAATCTGAAACTATGATGCATATAAAACACTTTGTTGCATACGTGTTGACACAATTTTCGATTAGAGTCAAAAGGGTTAGGAGCGATAATGGTACTGAATTTACAAATTCTAATTTGCAATCCTTTTTTCATGAAAATGGGATTATACATGAAACCACTTGCCCATATACCCCAGAACAGAATGGAGTGGTTGAAAGGAAGCACAGAACAATAATGCAGGTAACAAGGAGTTTAATCCTGCAATATGGTGTGCCAAACATTTATTGGGGTGAATGTGTACTCATGGCAACATATTTGATCAATAGAATACCATCTAGAATAATAGGATATAAAACACCCTATGAAATTGTTTATGGGCACACAGCAAATCTGGATAACCTCAGAACATTTGGTTCATTAGCATATGCCACTGATCTAAGGGTGAGTGATAAGCTAGAAAGAAGAGCGATTGCTTCTGTTTTCTTAGGTTACCCAAAGCATAAAAAAGGATTTTTACTTCTTGATCTGCAGAATAAAACTACATTTGTGAGTAGACATGTAAGTTTTATAGAGGATAAATTTCCTTTTAAAGATGATCCACCTAGTGACCAAAAGGAAGTGGGTAGAGACTTAAGAGAGATGTTCTGGTTTGAGCCAACAAATTACAGCAGAATTAGACATAACTCAAATGAGCAGAGTGCTCAAACTGACCCTGTTACTCAAACAAATGATCCTATTCCCTTGGATTCAAATCTGACCAGAATTGCTAGGGTGCGTCGACCCCCAATATGGTCAAATGACTATGTGTGTTCTGTTTTACGTCCTGATATGCATTGCAAAGAAAATAATAAATGTAAGTACCCTATTGCTGATTATATTTCATATAAGAATGTATCTGATGATTTTTTATGCTTTCTGTGCTCAATTGATTCTATATCAGAACCAACTAGTTATAAAGAAGCAAAGAAAAGTCCTGAATGGGTAAAGGCCATGAAAGTTGAAATGAAAGCCCTTGAGGACAACAACACCTGGGATGCAGTGCCGCTGCCCAAGGATAAGAAAACCATAGGTTGTAAATGGATTTTTCGAGTCAAATATAAGTCGGATGGAAGTATTGACAAGTATAAAGCTAGGCTTGTAGCTAAAGGGTATAATCAAGTAGAAGGAGTGGATTATTATGAAACTTTTTCTCCTGTTGTAAAAATGTTTACTGTGCCTACTGTGTTAAAACTTGCTGCTGTTGGTAAGTGGAATATCTATCAAATGGATGTGCATAATGCCTTCTTGCAGGGGGACTTGAAAGAGGAAGTATATATGGATATGCCTGAAGGGTTTGAAAGCAAGGGGGAGTATCTGGTTTGTAGGTTAAAAAAATCCCTCTATGGTTTAAAACAGGCATCTAGACAGTGGAACAAAAAACTGTTAAGAGCTCTAATAGAGGGAGGTTTTAACCAAAGCAAACAAGATTACTCTCTCTTTTCCAGGAAATGCAGTGATGGTATAGTCCTGATTTTGGTTTATGTAGATAACCTTTTAATAAGTGGTAGTTCAGAATCAGGTATCACAGAAGCAAAACAACTTTTAGGTAACAATTTTAAAATGAAAGATCTTGGTGTAATTAGGTATTTTCTTGGAATAGAAGTCTCAAGGTCAGAAAAAGGCATTATACTGTCACAAAGAAAATATATACTTGATCTTTTGGCAGATACAGGAATGAGTGGATGCAAGCCCCTGGGAGTCCCTATGCCACAGAATCTAAAACTCATGTTGTATGACAAACAAAGGGACAAAGAAGATGCACTGTTGAAGAATCCAGATAAATATCGAAGGCTCATAGGTAAGCTAATTTATTTGACAATGACACGCCCTGACATAAGTTTCTCTGTGCAGAATTTGAGCCAATTCATGCAAGCACCTACCAAGACTCATATGGCAGCAGCTATGGGAGTTGTAAGATACTTGAAAGGAAGTCCAGGACTTGGGATTCTGATGAGCTCAGAAGGAGATACTTCATTGGAATGTTTCTTTGACTCGGACTGGGCATCTTGTGGTATCTCACGACGTTCTGTTACTGGATACCTGTTGAAACTTGGTGGATCCTTGGTAATGTGGAAAACTAAGAAGCAGAGTACTGTGTCAAAATCTTCAGCTGAAGCAGAATATAGGGCGCTTAGTATGGCTGTCTCTGAAATAGTTTGGGGACTTGGACTGTTGAGGGATCTGGGCATATCACATGAGAAACCAGTAAAGGTTTTCTGTGACAGCCAGGCAGCGATCCACATAGCAGCCAACCCAGTGTTCCATGAAAGGACAAAACACATTGAGGTGGATTGTCATTTTGTGAGAGAGAAGTGGGAGAAGAAAGAAGTGGATTTACAGCATGTGAGATCAAAAAATCAGGAAGCGGATCTTCTTACAAAAGCAGTGGGAAAGGATATTCAAGCAAATCTCTTACGCAAGTTAGGGACTGTCAATATTTTTTCAACCCAAACTTGAGGGGGAGTGTAGGAAATTGGTATTAGAATTAGTAATGTTGTTTTAAATAGTGTAAATGTTACTGTAAGGTGCTTTTATTGTGTACGCGTGTAAGCATTATAAATAGGGGTATTATACGCTTGTAAATGTGGTGTGTGTGTAAAAACATATTGTTCATTTTTCAATAAAAAAAGAGTTCTTTCCAAGCGGTGCGTTTTGGTGTGGAACGTCTGGCAGGGTCTCAACAAGTAGGATGTTACAGACTTTATTTGTTTCCCTTTGTATCTTTTAAGTTTGTGCTAGGTTGTAGTTGAATGGGATTTGGACTTAGCAAATGGTGTCTCATAGTAGCATGGCAAGAATGTAACATCTCATCTAATATTCGCAGTACTTAGCTCATTCACATACTTCATATACACATAATCATCATGGTAATTAAGGAATTAAGGTAAAAAAAAAATTATTCATGAGACATTGTAACGTGTTTGCTATTATTACCGGGCTAACCATGGTAAAAAAAAAACTCAACTAAATAATCAATATACTATCATGGTTATAAAAACAAACATACTTACACCACATTGTCTATAATAGAAAAGAATGAAACCAATCACAGACGCTATCACAAATAAAAATAATTTAATTAGATAATTCACACACAGAATAATGATTTATACAAAACACACCCATGATCAACGGAATCAAACATCTCAGTAATTGGAGCTTTAGTAGATAAATGTAGCAAATGTAAATAGTTTGCAAATTAAACGCAGATGCACCTTAAATGTGGCAATACATAAATTTAACATAATTTAAATGATAGAGTTGCTACAAGTCACCACTGTAGCTTTTACTCCTTTTTAGCCTTCCTTGATGTCCCTCCTAATCTAGAGCTCTCATCTAGAAAAATGATAGAGTAACAGAGTGAGACAAGCATTTCAGTAACTAACTGTCTTACCTACCACATACATTAGCTCATGCTTGTAAGGTATAAGGTAAGACAGTAAAAACGTCATTTATTTATATAAAACTAATATATATACACTTTGTAGCATAGTTAGTTGTAAAATGCGTAGCAATTAGAATCATAGTACACAGTTAATCAGATATATGGTACTCAATTTAATATAATCATGGAACTCATAAAATCATGATACTCAACAAAATCATGATATTCATAACTCCTATTATAATCCCCTTGTATCCTTCTTATTTCTGCGGATTGAACCTACGAATTAAGTCTCTACCCATATAACTGGTTACTCTAACAAGCTTACAAATCATGTAAATTGATTAGCCAAAACCACCTATCACATGATTTGATCATGGGTTCCCCTTCATGGTACTAATTGGGTGCTGCAGCTCTTTATAAAACAAATGGAGCATAGCCCCTCAAAGAACTTGTGAGGCGCCGTGTCACTCATAGAACAAGTGGGCAAGATTGGGCAACCAAGAAGCTCTCTGAATGGTGGCCTCATCATGCGGTAAAGTAACGCACCTCAACCATCCATATCCCAACATCTCTAGAAAACCATACCATAGAACACAGATTTTACCACATAACAATTCGGGATATAATTCATAACAACCTCAGAGAGCATATTCTTAAAGCCAAATCATAATATCCTGCCAAATCACAACATTCAAACATGCTTCCTTTTATAAGTAGTGTCCAACAAGACGATTTTTAACAAAGCAATCCATAATATAGCATATAATATAAATCAACGACAGATCCATATGAAAATACAACTCACAAATACTTACAAATACATACCAGTATGTATAATAAGTAGAAAGCCAATTGCCTATCACTGGAAGTTATCAAACCAAGTCACCCATTGCTATTCTGCGCTCAAACCTCAGTTTTATAGCCAATCTATATCATAATAAAACTCTATATTAATAAATCTGTACTCCTAGGGTAAAATTTGAGATAATTTGAGTTTCCTTCTACCTTTTGAGTTCCCACATTTTATGTCAAACTACTTCTAAGGGGTTGTTTGGTATGAATGATTTGGAGGGGAGGAGAAGAGAGAAATTTTTTTTCTGAGTTGGATTTAAAAAGATTATAGAAGCGGGGTAAAAAGTTTTTAATTAATTTTTCTTAATATTTTATTTTACATCTTCTAATTAAGATTTCATAGCCTCACTTTTTTATATATGACTTAATTATATATAGAATTAATCTTGGTTCTAAATATAAGATATATTTTCTATATTTATTAATTTTTATAGAATTATCCCTATTGATACTCCCTTAACAATAATCATATAAAAGAGGAAGGGAGAGAGTTAAGGTAGATGATTTTGATGTTCTAAACAAAATGCATATTAATTAATTTAACTAACTTCATTAATCTAATTAAATAAATTAAATATGTTATAAGGAGAGAGGAGTATAACACAATTCTCAATGCAGATTAATATATGAGCCTTTTGATGTGTGTGTGTAGGAAGGGATGTATAAAGAGGGTTAAGATACCAAGTCACAAAGGGGACACAAATTTTATGCATCATTTATTACATTTTCTTAATCCCCAGATACATATTAATTTCTTACATGGAATCATAGTTTCTCGCTTTCATTTTTTGTAAATATGATCTTGTAGCTAACAAGGGTAGGAGCAAACACAATCCTTAGGACTACCAGTTGGACACTCGCCACTTGATCCTGAGATCTGCTGTTTGCAGAAAGCGTCGCATTTTGTATCTTCACAATCTGGCATAAAGTTATCCTTCTTACATATTTTCTCGTTTTGTCCCATTACTTCTTCAATACTACCTGCATGCATGCAAAGATACTATCAAAAAACAAATATTTTATTTATTATTTTGTTTAAATTTAATAAAGAGCTTCAAGCATTTATATATTTCAACCAGAAAATTAAAACAACCCCTCTTGTTCTTTAGTGCACATAAATACCTGATATGAGAAGAAGAAGAACAAGTGGGAGAACAATAGCAAGTATATTGATCCTCTTCATGTTTTTGAATTCTTGATTGATTTCTTCACTTCTGATTTTGTGCTGTAAGTTTATAACGATGTTGTGTTATTAATTGAAAGTGAAAATAGAAAAAATAAATTAAATATTTAGACATCTCCAAAATGTATATTGTAAAAAGAAACATGCATATTCAAGAAATTATATCTTATACAAATGAACGGAGGGAGTAACGTGCTGAAAATTAGATCAGTTGTTGAACCGGTCAAAACAGTTATTTGATTCAAACAGTGATTGAACCGGGGCAAACCTAATAGTTATTGAAATAATATAATATAATTAAAATATAAAATAATTCATATAGAACACTAGAAAGAGTAATGTTAATATATAACTTACTAAAAATAATCGGAGAAAATCTAATAGTTATTGAAATAATATAATTTAATTAGAACGTACAAAAAAATTATATAGAACACTAGCAAGCGTAATATTTAAATAAAAATATATTAATTTATAAGTATAACATTCATGTATAAATCATACATAATTTAACAAAGCGAAATTGCTATAACATAAATA
This sequence comes from Leucaena leucocephala, assembly GCA_037074615.1. NCBI lineage: Eukaryota > Viridiplantae > Streptophyta > Magnoliopsida > Fabales > Fabaceae > Leucaena > Leucaena leucocephala. The sequence continues at coordinate 14,405,870 of CM073537.1, forward strand.
TAATGGATTACTATTTTTTTAACTTAAAATAATATTATTTCAGGCCTAACAATTAGAAGAGGAGAAAAATATAAAATTTAACTCAACCAACCCGTCTGAAATTTTTCTTTTGGTTTTGTTATAAAACTATAGTATCAAATAAGGAACCATCAATATATAATTGTTAGGATTTTGCTATAGGTGTAACACGAAATTAAATAAAAATAAATAAATAAGAGCCATAACTTCTCAAAACCCAAATAAAGCCTAAAAAATATAAAATAAAACTAATGGAATATAATCAACTTCACAATAGAATAGAGAGAAAATTTAGAGATGATATGAGAAATGAGGGAGATTACATTTTATTAACTTTGAATTGGATACTTGTGTATAATGCTTTGTGTTAGACTTTTATTTATAGGCTTTCAACCATTAAATACTAATTTAAAAAGTGCAATGTATCTATATTATTCATGTATTTGATATATTTGAATATTCTGCGCTTAGAAATTTTATTCATGAATGGAAAGGGAAAATAAATAGCCAAGATTTTTTTTTAATAATATACATATTTGGTTTATTTATGAATACCATAATTAGAATCTTTAGAGTTCCAGGTGTCTGGAAGTAATGGAAATTTATAAAATATAATAATATTTACAAATTTTACAGTAATTTTTTTTTTTACCTTAATCGTTCTCAATCATCTTACCAATTTGTGACCCTTCAGGGTCAATTTTTTCTGTTATGTTATGGTGGTCTTTGAACATTATTCTCCCTACAAAAACCTTAGGATAAGACTCATCTGTCTTTTTATTTTTTGGTCTAAAACATATAATTCTTTAGGCTTATGGCCAAGCCCTTTCCGAAAACATACAAAAAGCGTTGCTACAATCACTGCTTTATATTACTTAACATTAGAGCTAATTCATTTCATTAAATAGATTAAAGAAACTAAATAAATTAATTAATGATGAATAAATCTAACCTATCAAAATAAATTCATATTATATACTGTTTAATTTATCCAAATTAATTAAGTGACTTTTATATTAGTTATAATTTATTAATTTGTTTGACTTTTTTAATATATTCAGAAAGTCAACTAACTTTTATATAAAGAGACAGAGAGACTAATTATGATTTGATGCTTCCAAGTTTGACAATGAGTAACACAATTGTGGAATAATAACCAACAATAAACATTAGTTCTTGTTAAATGAGCTTTAGTCTTTTAAGTATTTTGTTTTGATAGTTCATGTAAATATAGAAAATATCCTTAAAAAAACTATCTCAAATTAGATCTAATAATATTTAAATTTAATCGAGTCAAATACTTATACAAAAATACGTAATTGTGGAATAAGGCAAGGTGAAGGTTGAAAAGGCATTAATTTAACCGTTGTATTAACTGTTAAATAGTTGTTAATATGTATATCACTAAAGTGGATTTTGTAACTCTCACTAGTCTTTTCTATACATACGTTCTAGTTTCAACCCAATCTCACATGTTTTTGTTAATTGGCAGTTAAATGCCATTTAGCAATGTTTTTTAATAAAAAAAGTTTATATGAGCTGAGTGTTACTAGGGACAGAACCTTCATTCTCAAGCTTTGTGATCCCTCAGCCCATTTTGAAATTTGAAATAAATAACCCAGGAAAATAATTAATCAAATTAATTGGATTGGATCGGATCATTGCGCTCATGTTTATCCAATCCATTCAAGGGTGGACTTTTTTTTTAATAAAAACACTAACAAAAAAAAATCTGAAAATGACGGAGGAAAAAAACCGTTAACCGGGAATTGAATCTTAAAATATTCTCCTTCTTTTTTTGTGTGACATTATTCTAACATTTGAATAGATGTTGACTTGTTCCTTTTCACAATTACTGTTTAAGTGTAACATCCAATAAAAAAGTTCACTTATATAAAATCTTAATATACTGTTTGTTAATTGCATATATTAAAATTTTTTTTACTAAGAATAATTTTCAATACAAATAATTAAAAAAATATTTTTGTTAAAAAAATTAATAATTTTTTTTATAAATAACTGTATTAACATTTTTAATTTTTACAAATTAAGACCGAAGACAATATTAACTAAAACAAAATTCATTTTTCTATCTCTCAATTTATACTTTATTGCCAACCAAATATAAGGCTTTGGTTGGCAATATTTTTTTATAAATAACTGTAGTAACTTTTTTTAGTATAAAAATTTTTAGAAAGGGATTGAATTCACCTACTATCCAAAGGCAGAGTGAAATTTCCCTTCCTCCTAAACGATACCAATGTCGAGCAGAAATTAGAATCACAATGAAGTGATACTTCTCAGAGATCAAATAAATTTCAAATAGTCATATATCTCATCTTTTCGTCAACTGAACTCAAGGACGATTAGAGCTGGTAAAACGGGCCCAGCCCGTAGGCTGGGCCCGTTTTATCTTAAGGGGGGGCGGGCTCGGGCTCGGGCTGGCGTTTTTGGGCGGGCTGCACAGCCCGCCCCCCTCAGCCCGCCAGCCCGCCACTTTTTTTTTTAATATTATTATTTAACATTTATTTTACTTAAATGTTATTTTGAATACTCCTATTATCGAATATTAGTAAAAATAATTACTTATTTGTTACTATATGTTTACATATTATAATTGATTAATATTATGTTAATATTTATTTAGATTTATAATTATAAAATTTGAGATTTTTTTATAAAAAATAGAAATTTTTAAGAGTATAACATGAGTAATTTTTTTATTATATTAATATAACATTAGAAATTTTTTATTAGTATTTTAAAAATGTTAAAAATATTTTTTTTTTAAAATTAAAAAACAAAAAAAGTGGCCGGCTGGCGGGCCAGCCCGCCACTAAAGGGGGGCGGGCTCGGGCTGACATTTTACCAGCCCATTTTGGGGCGGGTTTTTTGGCGGGTTGGGAGCGGGCTGGCCCGTTTTTGGCGGGCCAGCCCGCATTCCCAGCTCTAGACGATAGCTAATACTTTTGTAACTTGAAACCTTCTAGGTACATCAAAATTACCATAAGTCCAGAAACAAACGGGCCAGCCCGCATTCCCAGCTCTAGACGATAGCTAATACTTTTGTAACTTGAAACCTTCTAGGTACATCAAAATTACCATAAGTCCAGAAACAAGGAATAGTAAAAGAAAAAGGAAAAAAGAAAACAAGAATCACGTACCTTTGCCAAAGAACTTATCTTTTTTGTCTGTCTACTTAAAAAGACAAAAATATCCTTTATTCTCTAAAGTCAGAAATTATATTTCGATGCTAGAATCTGGAACCCTCCTAAAAGCTAAAATCCCATTTGAAGGAAGAAAACTAAGATCCTTTCTCTACATTCATGCATGCACAAAAAGATATATATGTTTAATATTCATATTCTATTTCAATATGCTACCGTCATCCTGGTTCTCTCATGCAGCCTCCGGGAAGAAGAAACTTTAACTTATGTGCATTCTCTATCAAATAGGCAGGAAGATGAACTGCCGAAGCCGATCGCGGGATCGATCCCATCTTTCTAATCAACTCCTGGAAGGAGTATTCTTCAGGGAGCATATCATAAAGATCATCCCCCTTACATATAAGCTCCTGAATTCTCTTGTGACTAAGAAAATCTCTCTGTTTCACACGGTCCGCGTGGCTATAAGCTGTCATTTTGAACACAAACTCAGAAATATACCGAAAGCAGAAGCTGCAATGCCATCCTGCATCTGAGAAGATCACATCGGTTCTTCGGGAGTGTCTGTAACGAGTCAGGGGACCGTACACATTTGCTGTGGCCCGCCAGCTGCTGTAGTCCACAGGGAATTCGAACGAGTACATGTAGTGCTTCAATTCAAGATGCATAACAGGAGGAATTTCATCACACCATTGAAGCAGTTTCAGTGTGTGAGGGCTAGGAATCTCATCTGTATCTGCCATAAGAAGAATGTCACCATTCATAATCCCTGCATGGAGTAACAACGTATTCATAGCTCCACGTTGCTCTGACTCGAGCACAAAAGGGTCCCGATGTGATCCAGGGGTTGCAACTCGTCCAGGGAACATGCCATCAACAACCTTGTCTGCAGCAAAGGCAAATCTGGCCCGGTTTGAAGTGAAGAATAGAGGTTTTGGAATGCCTGTGAATGTAGTATTGGACTCAAGGATCACAAATTTTGAAATGTAAGGATAAAGTTCCCTCAATCTAATCTCTAGTATGTCTAACTCATTGCTAAAGATCATTGCATCAAAAATGCGACGCGGTTCAGAGCGGAGTGACCAGTCATGAAGGCGGCAGAGATGGTCCATGGAGACATTTTCTGCATAATAGTGAGGTATACAAGTGAAGGGGGCCGGGGGTTTGTCCCAAACAGGTCGGAAGAAGTAAGAAATCTTCTGGCCATGGATGAATAATTCAATTGCAAAAACTATCGCCAATAAAATAAGAAAGACACAGCGCAACTTGGGAGATTTCTGTCTAGGGGTAAGGCGAGTTCGGTAAGCCATGCCTTGAAGAGAAAATGTCTGTAAATGGAAGAGATTAACATGTTTCCCCCAATTCAATGAATTGGATATATCATGTTCACCTGCAAGCTGCATAGGTTTCATCAAAAAATGGATTAGAATCTAGAAACTTCAATACAAAGTGAACACATTTATGCCATTCAATGTGAATCTTCAAAACCAAGCAGTCAATTACACTTCGAAGCTGTTAACTAATACCGCCAAAGATGTTCCTCAACAAAGTGAGAAAACATGATTTATGGATTATCAACATATTTAGCAACTAGACATTGCAATGATGTCTAGGATTTATATTAAATTACCTATAACTAATGCTCACACCCATAAATATGAATTAGCCATTGAGATTTAGGTTTCAAAGATTTAAGTAAAATTATAGTGACTGTGCAAGCCACTAAAAACCATAATGCTCCTTTAGTCCTTAAGGCCTAATTGGAGAATTGATCTTAAACCTATTTGCTATATTCATCATTCTTTTCCTAAATCGCCTCTATCGATACTCCCTCAATAATCAAGAGAGGAATGGAGAGAATTAATGAAGATGATTATAATATTTTAGAGAAAATATATTAACTAATTTAACTAGCTTCTTTAATTTAATCAAATTAGTTAAATAGTTCTTATATTAAGGACCAAAGGAGTAACATTTTTCTTCATAGTGACAAAAATCTGAATTTAATCTCTTCTCTTGAGCAACTGAGCAATTTCCCAATCCCAGGAAAACAGTATTCATCAACAAGAAATTTGCCATACAATAAACAGATTTATCTCAAATGAAACTCATCCACTTAATACTTTCAAATCATCCAACTAAATTTTTTATCATTGTGATAAAAAATAACATGAATAGGATCAGCATCCCATTTCCATAAAACAGATGTCTAAAGCTTTGGATGATAGGAACATCTTAAAAATCTGGGAACTTATAGGAACTAAAAGAGGAGAGTCCCTCTAACTATTAGGAACAGAGCTGCGAGCTAAACAAGAAAACAAAGATAAATCCCATCCCCTTCTTCAATGTACAACACATAGATCTCTATTCAACTGAAAGAAACTGTTTCAACACAGAACACACACAAACAAAATGCCGACAGAATCATATCTCAATCAAGAACTCAATCATTTGAATTGAATGATACCTCTTGGTTTTTTTCTCAGAATAAAACCCCAAAAGTCATTCTTCCACAACAAGCCTCAAGGTTCAGAAATTTCCGAGGAGAGAAACCTTCCATAAATAAACCGCAACAGGGACACAATGAAACAAACAAGTGAGCGAGAGGAAAGTACCAAGAAAACAAAGAAACGGAAAAGCAATTACAACATGCATACCTGAACATTAATGAAGAATAAGAAGAACGGCGAAAGCTAATAGGGTTTGATTGTGACATCGAGAAGGTGGGAAGAGAGAGAGAAACTAGAGAGCGAAAGGGGCATTTTTTCTGGGATAAAGGAGAGTGATGGTGCTCTCAATGTGTGAGATTGACTTGACGCCATTACGGCATTACCAGCTGAAGCATGTGGCGTTTCGCAAATCTCGATAAGGAAGAGATGGATTTGGACAATTTATTGTGTGATGAACAATGGATAATCCACACACAATAATTCACTATAAATAGGTTAATCAATAAATACTTATTCTTGCTTATTTCTATTTTTATTATCCCATTTGATTGATATTTGGCATTAGGCGGTGGGTTGGCGGTAAAAGCAACGTTATTTTAGGTCAAAATAAACAATTTTAAAAAAAAAAAATTAAACTCACTCACAATTTAAAAATAAAACAAAATTTTTATTTTTTTTAAATGATATTAATATTAGATAATACGAATTATCTATTGTCTTGAGTTATAAACTTATACACTAAAAAATTAGAATATTTTTTCAAACGGTACGACGAAAAATTTAACGGGTTGGACTGTCCCTCAAATTTGCTAACGTATTGGTTTGAATCATGGTTTTATGATTGAACTGGGTTAAGCTAGGGCAATTAAGCCAGAACTTAGAATTAGACTGAGATTATGAACGTTTTTTTTTATAAAAATCGTATATTTGTTTTTTGGCTTGGCACAAAAGATACAGGAAAAATTTTAAAAAATATATATAAAAATACAAAAATGACCCTCTCTAAAAGTATAATATATTTTCAGGCCATCATTAGTTTTATTAAGTATTATAATATCTAATTCAATTAAAATAATATACTTTTATTATTTATATCGTATCTTATACCCGTATCATACACGTAATATCTCTCTTTAGATATAAATCGAATTATTTTAATCAATCCAATTATTTTACACTTTATAATGCAAAACTCCTAATATATTTACCTCGTATAGCTAATTTTTTTAAAATAAACTAATTCAAATATCTACTTAAACTAGAATCACTTATGTTCAACTTGCCGCACATAACTGAAATTGCGATTGATCGAGTTTCAGGAAAATTACTCAAACGGTGTAAAATAGGCTTCATAATCATTTTTTTGAGCTCAATCATGATTATATAGACTTCCACCACCAAACCAAACATGCACTTAAACTAGAAAATTTCATCCCTCGTGCAGACAAAATTGTGTTTTCTCCCTGGCTCGGTCTATTGGAAAAAACAATTTCACCTAGCTCCCAGATAACATCAGTCAAGGAAATCAGCCATCAAGCACATATGAAAGGAATCATTAACAAATGCATTAAAAATATGCCAAGATCATCTCCACTACAGAATCAATAATTGCACATAGAAGCAAATATATTGATTGATGTATCCCTGAAATAATTCTGTATAAAGTGATTTACTTACGAAACTTCATCATCTTGCTGAGAGTAAAACAAACCATCATCAAGTGGCAGTGAGGGAGGGGTTCCAGGCGGTATACAAGCCATGCCATTCTCGCCGGCACATATGCAGAGAGCCTCGGCATCTCTGAGAGTTGCCTCGAGGTCAATTTGACCACTTAGCTCATTTATGAACTTCAAGAGTGTGTCAAAGTCCATCTCCTCTCCTATTATTTTATTACGGTAACGTTTCAAGATTGCTACACATACATACAGATGTAGATGCTCTGACAGATAATGTGTCCACAACACTTCCCATAATCGCATTGTCTTTCCATACTCAAACTCCCTGTAATGTGAAAACAAAACCAAAATTCATTAATTTTATTATTGTTTTATAAGAAATCAATATTGCAAATATATATATTTGCCCTGTGTTTCACTGAATCGTTTTGCTAAATTTGGTCCCTCTTTCTAGTCAACATGCCTGATTCCCTCAATGTTCACAACCCCAAAAACATTGACACTGTAGAGGAGCAGAGAGGAGACTAACTCAACTGAGAAAATTAAACACAGTGACCAAACTGATAAACGATGTAACCTTCCGATAGGTAAAATGTCTACAAGACAGCACTTCAGGGGTCAAATAATGAAAGAATCAGGGGGAAAATACGTTGAGGTCCCAAGCAAGGGATTAATTATCTAAAAGTTCCAATAACAACTAAGGAGCTAACAATGACAAGTTCTAATGTAGGAATTGACAAGTTTATATTACTTGGAATCTCAGTAATTCCCCCAAGAATCAACCCCCGCACAAAAATAAAATAAAATAATAATAATTTGTCTATGGTTGATGTGTGTATGTGTAGGAAATTTCCCATGTAGCATAGGATCTTCTAGAATCCTTTGAATCTTAGTTTGGTGAGGGAGAGTGATACAAAGAGCGGAAGTGTATATAAGACCCACTTCCTCGTTTTTTTTTTATTCCTATTCCATATTTTCTCTCTTCTCTCAGAGCTTCACAAAAACTTTATCATTAGGAGGAAAAAAAAAGCTCTTGAGGATCTGCGCTGCATAATAGGACATTCTTCCAGGGAAGGAAGATTATTCTCCAAAAACATGCAATTCTTCTGGCATCATCTAGGAATGATATTTAAAGCATAATCATCTTTTAAAAAATTAGCATGCCAGATAACATGGACCACGATCTACTACTCACAATTCCCATATTGACTCTTCCGCAATTAATTTAAGCTGAACCATCAAGCAAGAAATAGAAGAGACAGTCATCACGAAGAAATAATATTTCAGGAAGGAGCTCCCAAAGGAAGCACCCACGAAAACAGAAGATTTATAAAAGAAACAAGCTGAGCAGGATTAATATAACCTGACCTTTTAAATTGAATCAAAACCCAGCGGAAACAAAAGAAGTAATTCAAACAGTCGTGCTGCTTGAAATAGTTATGCAATGAACCATCTAGCAACTCCACCAACTGCAATATAGAAATATAATATTTATAAGGCATGATGATTATATTTAAAAGACGATTTCTTCTTAAACAACTTAGGAAGCTTGTTAAACTAGCTGAACAGCCAGGAGCACAACCTATTAATAAAAATGTTAGTGGTAAGATGATATGATCAGTAACTCTTGAGTATGACCACTGAAAGCAAGCACAGTTTAAAACTAAGCAACAGAAAGAAAATGGATCAACTACTTCTGTCAATAAAAATTTTAAAAAAGGTGTGTTGTGCTTTTGCGCGTGCGCCTGCACTGGCGCCGGTGTGTGCGTGTGCGTGTGCGTGTGAGAGAGAGAGAGAGAGAGACCTTAGATAATGCAAAAAGTTGAGAATGCATGCCATTTTGGTCACGATTAAAATTGGGTCCAAGACGTTCCATTAAAGCAACAAAACACCAAAATGCCTCTGATTCATCGTCCATCACATATAATATAGGGGACAGAAGATCACTCATACCCTGTAAAACATCGTATAAATTGAGGCTGTCTCATGTTGAATCAGAGGAAAGAAACCGAAGAATAGGAAGAATGCTTTTGTATATTTCTGGCATGTATTATACAGAAGAATATCAATACATATATATTCAAGATTAGGGCTAATAAATGTGATTAAGCATTTAATCCCTATAATTCAGCCCCTATATTCTGCATACCATCAGAAAATATTGCCCTTAAAGATGTCCTCTAATAATATCTTTGTCAATTTATGATAGAGGCATTATTATTATTTCTACACGTGTGTTACTGTTAGAATATAAGAATTTTTTTTTTTTGGTGCAGCAGCGGAGCTGGAAGAGGAGTACAGCATTAAAACAAGGAGGGGCCTCATCTATTGATTTCAGGTAGCAGAATTTCCTTTGATTTGGAAATATTATACATACACGATATTTCTACCATGGCTTCAATTAATGTACTATAATAAGCTTTGTTTTAATCAGGCAAACATATCCAGTAAGACCAAACACACATATCAGAAGTCATCATTTCACAGATTCTGAAAAACATTTTGGAACATATCAAACAGGATGTGTTTTTAAATTATTTAAATTATTAAGTAATTAAATTGTTTTTCCTATCTGATGAGCACTAAAAATTATTAAGAGAAAAATAGGGCTTAAAAAAACTAAAAAGAAGCATGTCCATGCCCCAGAGTCCAGTATCAACAATTACCTGACAATAACCAAGATCGAAGTTGTAGAATGAATATGTCAATAGTGTGTCTCGTAGAACAGTCACATTTGGATTATCATCCCCATCATAGAAACCAAGTGATCTGTCCGTCCTTACCTTGATAATAAGGATGGGGAAAATATGGTTACACAATATAACAACAAAAAGCATCCCTCAGCCTTTCTTTCTTAGAAATTCCAATAATTCAGAAATATTTGCACTAGTTTCCAGCTTACCACATCTTTCTCAATAAGACCCTTCCTTTCCCTGAATTTTGTGAATCTTTTAGCTTGTGCTGACGAGATGCTCTACAGAGAGAATTACATAAAGAAGTTAAATTTTATGTAAAAATTTAGTTGAGGAAAACTGAATTACAAGACTTTTTTAAATCCAAATGCATATAATGTACACTGATGAAAATTGCTAGAAAGAAAAGACAGCAAACATCAAAAGGAGTAGTGATATCTGAAAGACTAGGTATCAAAGATGTTGTACACCAGCTCATCAAATCGAGATAACATGTTATAACAGACAGGAGAAAAAGAACACTAGACTGACCTCCATTCCATCAACAGAACTTCCGTTTTTTAATATTTAGAAAGATGTACTTAACTGAATAGTAAGAATGCAGAAAAGGAAGTGAATGAACAAAAAAGCAAACTAGGATCAATGGAAAACCTTCCACTGCTTTTTGACTGTCTCGTACTCTAACTTCTTGACAGACTTCAAATATTCCCTCTCAGCATATGTTGAATCATGTGAATGGTATCCTAACAGCAAACCCCAAACCTGTTTATAGAAAGAGAGGACACCATATTAAAATTGGAAACAAAATTCTTTGCCAGGAACTGTTGTTAGGATCGCATAACTATTTGTAATAATTTTCTATAGTATATATCCGTTTTTTAGGAACAGAATCAGGTAGTATCTTTAGGATTAATTAATTGTATTCTTCCCTGATTTCACTACTGTAATCTGGCCAGGTTTGATGCTTGGCCTCTTGTATATATCTCCTTTACACCATAATGAAATATACATGATTTAGAGTGCTCAAAGTCACAGGAACTCATTACAGAAAAATAATAAACAAACCTCCTTTCGTAAGTTGTGATCAAGTCCACCATAAAATACCCTCTTCCTTAAAGCCTTCAAATCTGTAACTCGTCCTTCAGAATCCAAAAAAGTAATCCACTGCAAAAGTATGATCTATAAGCATTAAGGCAAATGATATTTGCAAACTTTCAGGATAACAATTGCAGCATTTCATTAATCATAATCAGACAAAAGAGCTGTAGCTTTATCTTTGGCTTGTAATGAGATACAGCAATGAGTCAGCAGTCAGTTTCAAGGCGCCATGGCAGCAACTGGCATATAGTAGCTTGAAATAAATTTGTCCAGAGTTGCACCATCAGCAACAACCCTTTCCATAAGTTTCATACTATGCTTGAATTTCTAATTTAAGGCTTAGTAAGTTTTCATTTAGGGGGAAAACCACCATACTGTCATATATTACTGTTACTTAACGCCTTCACATTTTTAAAATGATCGAAACAGAAGATAAAGAAGATCAATATTTAGAATACGCTGGGGAATCGTATATTGATTGAAATTTCATGCAGAACGTATTTTGATGGTATGTTATGTCAAGACAAAGAACAAATATGCACAATTCCTGATGGAATAATTAGTTGGCCAGGTTAAGGAGAGTATAAACAATTGGTGGGCTGAGACCATATTAGCTGCAATAACTTTAACCAAATTTTATGACTATAAATAGACATACATGGAGCCTAGCAATGTTCAGTTGGTGAAGACGAAAATAGTCCTATCTTTTTTTTCAAAGGGTAGTTTACACTTGTTTAAGGGTGAGTATAAACAACTAGGCCGAGTCCATATTAGTTGTCCATCCTTTAACCAAATTATGACTATAAGTAGACATACAGGGAACCTGACAGTGTTCAGTTGGTGAACCCAACAATATTCCTATCTATTTATTGTCCACTAGCTAATTTACACACATACCATCAAATGTACATACAATAAATATCTCAGCCACTTACTGTAATGCTACGTTTTCAAGTTCAGATTAAAATAAGGGAGGTCCACAGATTACTTAGAAATGACTAAGGATAATGAAAAATTCACTTGCTTTTATTTCCTTCATATACCTCATAAGAATATAGGGGGGAGTACTTTTTTCAAAGGTTAGTTTATACCTGGATAAATCATTTGAACATTAAATAAACATAAGATGATTAAAAGAACATCTTTAATATAAACCATGTCAACAAAGAAAACACAATTAGGCTTCTGGTGAACTAGGCATAAAAATTGAGACTTTGATACAGTACATCCACCATTTGATCCCCCACTTGTTGGAACAGTTGCATATAGCCAATTGCACGCCAATCATCATTATAAGATGTATAAGCATTTCCAAGAAGAAGAAAAAAACAGCTGAAAGAGTCGTACGATTGAACAGAATCTTACAGTAAAACTGCTCATACCTCTTCATAGCCTAGAGGGGGTTGGCGTGGTTTTCCCCAAATAAGTGATAATTCGTCAAACTGCCAGAAGAGAAACAAAATAGAACATCATTGGCATCATGTACTTTAAAAGTGAAAGAAAGAAGTTATCAAACTATTCTGGAAAGAATAAACTGATAAGCATATAATAGCATACATGGGATGTACACAACTATTATTAAAAAAACAATGTCCTGACCAAGTAATTCAATTACCACTACTTCTGACCCTTTGTGACAGCTCTACATAAATACCTAATGGCCAATACATTTGTTACTATAAGGGAATGCAATTCACATATAATTAATCAAACATTTGGGTAAGTTTATGCTAGGGGCATTGAGTAATAGGAACTACTTTTTTCTGTTAGAGTAAGTTATTAAAAGAAGGGAGCTAGTTAGTAAGAGAAAGAGTCCTACCTAACGCATTAATTAGCAATGTGACCAGAGGAGCTACTTTTGACAGTTAATGGAATTCTGAGTCTCTTGTTTATCAATTCTTCTACTCTACATTGTGTCCATTCCATCAATCAGTTTAACTAACCAATCTTCTTGTGGACATAACTCTTCATGAAGCTTCATGCAATAGGGATATAGATCAGACAAATGATTGTGCTAAAACATAAACCACATCATATGTCATAGAAGCACTAAATCTTAATAGAGCGAGTCTGTATGACTATAAAATTACCCAAATACCCATTCCATCAATTATATTAGGAGAATACTTTGCCTTGAGTGATTTGACAATGAGTAGATTTTTCATTTAAAATCCCATCCTCGATTCCAAAATCCCACAGGTTGTTCCAGGCACAACATGGATCATCTTAAGCCCTATCATACACTCGAGCACTAAATAATTTAAATTAAGCCTAAGCTGTCTGTATGGAATATAACTTTCTCAACAATGCCAAAAGCATTGCCCCACTCTTAGTAAATAGGATACCAAACTAACTACTTTTATACACTCAACAGAGTAAGAGATCCCAACATAAACATTCATAGGAAAAATAACGAGTGGGCACAATAACAACACTATTTTCTAAAACAAGAGATACTGTTAGCAAAGAAATAAATATCAGACAGTAGTGACATAAACGTATCATGCTAAAGTACAATAAATAAAGTATATAAAATATAACATCATTCTATCAAAATCTAGTCCTACTTCAGTTCAGTGAAGATATATAACAATATTATCTGAAACTAAACACAATTTGGGAAAGGGAGCCACAAAGATACGCATTGACTTTACCACAGCACTCTATTCATCACGATAAACTATTTATTTGATATTGAGGGTTGAAGGTGCCAACATAATAAGCAATAGAAGGCTAATTAGAAAAATTCAAACTAAGTTCACAATAAATATTTACCTCTGAATTCAAGGAAGCTGGACTTTCCTGATGAACTTTTCCTGCAACACCGAAAGATTTCTCAGGATGACCAGGGAGTGCAGGAGTATGGATATTGGTTCTTCTGTAATTGGGACCATATCCATTACTGTGATGTTCACTGAATAATTGAGATGTCGTTTCACGGGCAAATTTGGTCACATGGGAAAACTTCTCCAAAACTTGAATAGAAAGATCCCGAGCAGGATCATGAACTTTATTTCTTGGTCTCCCATGATAATGGAAAGCACTAGCACTTCCATCATTGAAAATACTCCCTTGGTTCTCACCTAAAGTGGACTCATCAACTGATATGTTCGAAGGACCACATGCAAGAGGAATGGCTCTGGGCAGCTCCAAAGAAGATAAAGTTTTCTAAAATTTAATCCAAACACGAGAATCATAGTGAGCAAAATAATAGGAAACAATTCAATTACATAAATGAAGTGAGACTTCATAAGCCTAAGGGGAAATTTCAAATTTAAGCATTTAAAGATTTATCCTTCATGCTCCCAAAGGGGAAGTTGACCATATATTTCTCTGAAGTCTGAATCATCATTAAATTCTTTGATTACTGGGACTAGTAAGATGGATATGTTACACATAATATGTATCTTTAGTTATGTATATTTTCTTTTATTTATGCTATTGATACTACAGCAGAGGATTGGGCATTAATGATCCAGTTGCTAAAACTAATCAAATAACTTCACTTGAATATCACATACCTGCAGAGGATCTTGGAAATCATTGACAAGGAATAAATTTACATCATCTGCAGATCTGGAAAAATCCCGCATAAAAGAAGGAAAAAAATTAAAAATTTCCGCATTTAGAACTCGAGAGGGATCAAAACAGAAAGATTTTGGAACAAACTCATCATACTATATTTTTCTGACAATACAATGATGGAAATGAATTTGAAACTGAAAGCATATAAAATGAATTAGCAATACATAGAGTGATTTAGTGCATATGAAAGAGAATAAGGCTAGCAGGTATACTAAAACTACAGTACATAAATTACTATGATATTCCAAACTTATCTTTAACAGCAACAGAAAGAGGAAAATACTGTAAAATGAATAAACTAGTAGGAAGAAGCTCACCAACTTAAATAAGGTAAAGTGTATATATAAATTAAAAAAAAAAAGTGCACTAAGTCATACGCTTGACAGGCTTCAATAATCAAATCAATCTTGGAGATAACTAAGTGTTATATTTTTTTTATTTTTTCTAAAGGGAAAAAACAATTCAAAACTTTTAAGGTAATTTTTATGTCTCACGAATATACTGGCAGTAAACGAATAATCAATACACAAAGCAAATGGGTAAGAATCAGAAACTAACCTCATAAGAACAACATGTTGCTTAATTGTAGCAAGAAACTCTTTAACTCCTCCACTATAGAAATACAGAGGAGGATATGCAAGTCCTGCAAAAAGTTTTCATTTGTTCAATGTTCAAATTTATAAGACTTAAGACACGGTATTGGCTGAGTGGGCAAAATAAAGTTGCAACATATTACTTATGAAATCAAAATAGGCCAATATCTTCAAAACACTACAATTACGGTGTTTATGTGTGGGTAAGCAAATGTATAAAAATGATAAATGAGTAAAAACAGAATTCAGTATCATGTGATTGAGTGCACTACTAGCTATGTCCGAAAGCCCAATGGAGATACATGTTACATTCGCATACACTTATGAAATCAAATCAAAGGCTTTCAGCTCACCAAGGAAAATAAAAAAAATAATAAAATGCTTTCAGTCATTATAACTGAATCCTACAAATTCAGGAAAGAAACCATTTCTTGGTTTGGCTTACCAATTAATGTCAAAACAGTATTTGGTTGAAGATATCAGCAGAAACATATATTTCTTAATATAAAATATAATTCCTATTTAGAGAGCATGGATGCAGATTTTTCCCACTGTACCCTGTGTCAAAAATACATAGGATATACTTTTTCATCTCATGCACAAACCCTGTATCTTTTTTTGTTTCGAAAAAAGTGGCCAGCACATTTTGGCTAGTGTATTAGCATGCGTTCAAACTTGTTTTTCACTGAAAGCGTGATGAATACATCAGAAAATCATTGCAATAATCTATGCACTCTGTTAAAACCCTGCAATCCATCTTTGCATTGGATGAAAATGCTGTAATGCAGCTTTAAAATGCACCAAAACTCAGCAAGAGAACACACATATGTCAACATGGTTCTAAAACATGTGAAAATGGTCCTTTTAATGGTAAACTGATTGTCTCACCAAAACCTGTATCATATACAAACTCTTTTTTTGGAAAAAAAAAAAAGGTATCCTGTGACCATGAATAGTTACAACAACAACAAGCCTTATCCCATTAAATGGGGTCGGCTACATGGATCATACGACGCCATTGTGCTCTATCAAAAACTAAATCCTTGGTTAAGTTATTGACCAGGAGATCCCGCTCAATGACCTCGTTGAGCGTTCTCTTTGGCCTTCCTCTATTCCTTTTAACCGGGCTCCATACGATTTGATCCACCCTTCTCACTGGCGCATCCCTTGGCCTTCTTTGTACGTGTCCAAACCACCTAAGACGGTTCTCTACCATTTTCTCCTCAATAGATGCCACTTCAACTCTTCCCCGTATTTGTTCTTTACGAATCTTATCTTTTCTTGTATGCCCACACATCCATTTCAACATCCTCATCTCAGCTATCTTTTCTTGTATGACCATGAATAGTTATCGATGCAAAAAGTTTAGTATAATGCAAAAGAAGAAGAAGAAGAAGCCAAATTAGTATATATCCTACTTCAACAATCTTTTTGGGATATGTAATTTTTTTTCCTGTGCTACGTACAGATAAAAGAAGCAAAATTTTCTCGCCATTCTGTCCAGAAACAGGAAAATATAACTATTCTCATAGAATAAGTTATACCCCTTGCCATAGTTTGCACAGGAAATTTAAGGTAATGTTTGTGCCAACTTGAACATAGATGCATGGGAATTTCATACTGCCACATCAGTTATTTTTATGAAGTTCCTAACAGGAGAAAGAATTTAATCCCCTGCTGTAATAAAAATCAGTTGATCCATCCATAATAGTGTTCCCAACACAAGTCAAACCCAAATAAGAACAATAATAATAACACCCTTTATCTATGATAAATCCTCTCAAACTACATGCCTAGAAAGTCCAAGGAGAATGGATAACAAACCAACACCTTCAATGAATTTTATTTTATACAAATAACGGGTTCTATATGATTGATGAGACTTTAACAAGGAAAGATATCTCTTACAAGGAAGAAATATAAATAATTAAAAAAGAAAGAAAGAAGATAAAATTAAAAAAGAAAGAAAGAAACTAACCACATCAAAATCTGTTAAGATTAAACTGGTGAGCCTAACCTGATGACAGAACAATAATGATATATTTCCACCCAAGTGCTGGAGCATGCCTCCGGATGGACCTTATGTCAGAAACTGGCACCGCCCTTATGGTGTAAAGATTTTTGTCTACACAAGAAAAGGAACAAACTTCAACGTGCGTGTCTACTTGACAAACTATATAAGCCACTAAAACTATAATATAAATGTCAGCCTACCTTTCTCTGACAGTTTTGCAGTTGAGCTATGACCTTTATATGGTATCCACGTCTATAATAAAATGAATCAATAATTACACGGAAATGGCCACAGAAACACCAACGGTAGCCTCTAAAACAAGTATATACGAAATAAATTAATTAATTATTACCATAAACAAAGAAGAGTTTTGCTTGATCAACTTCAGTCTTCCGCTTATCCTTTCGGACGCAAAATTAGACGGATGAATTGCGACGTTGTCCCTCGAATAGACTATCTCAGAACCTTCCGGCTCCCTAGACGAGCTCGATTTAGCACTGTCGCTTCTTAACATCATGCTTGCTGACCCCTAATTCAAAATTAAAACCCCAAAACCTCAAGACTCAGTTAAATTCACAATCATACGACAACAAATAGAAATATGTTTAGTATAATTGAATCACCCAGCTCTTTCACAGAATGGAATTCGAGCAAAGAAACCAATAATAAGCAAGAAAAAGGAATACGGTCGAAATTTGGCACAGAAGTTGAAAAAAGACAACAATCTTACTTGTTGAAGTGACGCGGCGTAGTCCGCGTCGTCGGACAAATCGTGTAGCTCGGGTTCTTGCATGGAGAATTCGCCGATATCAGAAGACTAAGAAATCAGAGTTCTCCTCGCGCCGAAGGAATATCCTGTTGCATGAGAGAGGAACGCGTTTATATGTGTAAGCTGCATGTAATTTTGACCGTTGGATTTCAAATTGCTGAAAATAAGAACGGTCAAGATTGTGTTAATACCCAAAACTGTCGTCTATTCACGCAGTAACTTCTACGCAATGCGCTGATATAGCGACGTACAGGCGTCAGACCGTCAGTGTCACACGGACGAGGAATTTTCAATGTTGACATTTTGTCAACTCAAATATATTACAGATTTTTTTTTTTTGCTCCAATATGTTACAGAATTTAACTTGTTATTAGATCCCTCTGAGTCACCCTTTTAATTCTTACAAAATATACTTATATTAAAAAAAAAGACAATCATGCTAAAATTAAATATATAATAATATAATTTAATAAATAATATAAAAAAATTGATTAAGTTATTAAATTAGTACTGGTCATGTTCTTAATATTTAAATTATAAATTAGATTTTATATTAAACGCATAGATTATTATATTAAACCAATCTAACGACCGGGAGTAAATATGTAATGCATATTTCATTCTAGTTCCACACTTCCATCAAATTACAAGATTAGAAGATAAATGATGGGGCGGATGGCAGCAATAAATGAAAATCTAACCATTTGATTTATATAGATGCAACTAATAAATATATACATATATATATATATATAATATTCCAGTTAAACCAACCTACAATATTAAACCAAAGACACTTTATATCTAACACTTATCAGATGATTAGCGTCATGCCATTTTTTTTATTAAAAAGCTTCTGTTTTTTTAGTTCCACCTTTTATTTCAAATTTCAGAAAAGCTCTAATTCATTTCAATGTCCTCTTTTTTTTTATTTCAAAGTTTAAGATGCAAAATGAATTAATTTTGTTCTTTTTTCCCTTTCTAGCAAGAAGACCTTCTTTTCTTATTACATTCAAATAATGCTGTCTTAATAATAGGGTTGAGAGTGCAAATTTATCCTAAATTTTTTTTTCAGGAGTAATATTATCTTAGAAATTCTTTTAAATTCAATATTATTATAAAAATTTTAAAATATATCAATATTCTCTAATCTATTAAAAAATTAATATTGATGGAATTTATTTTACCCACAAGAGGGGATAACTCCCAATTCCCATTCACCAACAAAGAACAAACATTATCTTCAGTAACATTGTGAGAATGGGTATGTTGATTTAATATGTTTGCCTTTAAGAGAAGCAATCCATGGATTCTTCCAAATCTTCACATCATTACCAATGCCATTAGGGGAGACTCGTGCATGGCTCGGGGAGACATTCTAGTTAATATATAAAATTTGTACGAAGCTAACAATATTTATAATTTATGAATATATCTTAAAATTTATGCAACTAGCTAGCAAGATTCTCTTGTATTTAATACATAAATAATTTCAACTTCTATAAGAATAAAGGGAAAATATTAAAAGACAATGCTATATATGTTTTAGAATTTTGACCTAAACGTGAAATTGAATAATATTATTACCCCAAGAATGTTAAATAATTTTGGTTTATTCATAAGGAGAAAAATATCAGTATCCGTTTCAAAACAATTTAATTGTCATTTAAAATTATACAGATAAATTATACACAATGAAATTTTTTTAATAGCTTAGTCCAAATTGAATTTGAGAGTTGCATGACTTCTAAATTATATATTTTTTAAAAAATGTGACATAAATTGTTAACACTTGAAATTTGCTGTTAAATTTGGGAGAGGTACTTCTATTTTTTTTTAAATTTAAAATATAAAAAATTGCTAGTGATGGCACCACCACTGTCGCTTGCGACAGAACAATGGAGACAAGAAGGGGAAATTTCTGTCTTTTTGAAGTTGCT
Organism: Leucaena leucocephala; assembly: GCA_037074615.1. NCBI lineage: Eukaryota > Viridiplantae > Streptophyta > Magnoliopsida > Fabales > Fabaceae > Leucaena > Leucaena leucocephala. The sequence continues at coordinate 14,425,870 of CM073537.1, forward strand.
TCTGGGAATTTTGGTTATGACACTTTTTTATTTTAATTTTAATAAAGAACCTTGATCCTACAAAATGATTTCAAAAATTTAACGTGTGTATTGATAATTCTCTAACTGAAGTTCTCCCTTTTTTCACTCCCTATAATGTACCAAATAACCAGTATATCATATGAGAAAAACACAAAAATGCCTTCTAAATTTTTAAATTTCAATTCAAGACCCAAAAATACCTAATCATTGTGAAATTGTAGGGACTAGTGAAAAATTAAATTGTGTAGCAAATTACCTAAATACCCCAAGTTGTCCCTCCACTGTTTTAATTGTTGTTGTTATTTAATAAGTTAAATTTGTTAAAATATTATTATCATTTTTTTCGTTTTTAAGATTTTAAATTAAGGAAATTTAAGTAATTTTACAACAAAATTTAATTTACATATTTGGCAATATTTATGTGTCTTTCTCACTTATATCTTTGCATATGTATATCATCATATTAATAAATTCCAATATAGGTATGTACATAATTAGCCCTTTTATGAATCATGATAATTTGACTCAACTAAAACTTTGAGTAATGCACCAAGTCACATATACTTAGGAAATTAATGATTTATTTCCTATTTTTCACTATTTATATATAGAATAAATTTGAATTGAATGGTAAATTATAATCCAAAATTTATTCATATTATAAATTTGAAAGAATAAAGATGAGGATCCAGAATTTAGGGGAATGAATGAATATCTGAAATGGGATCGTGCAAGTAATGCCCCTTCCTTTTACATGGTTTGACACGTGTCTCCTAAAGGCTGTTCCACTCAGAAACATTCCCCTTCCTTCCCTCTCTCTCCGTCTCTCTCTTCTCTGTCTTCTCACTCAACTGCTATATAAAATAGTGCCCTTCTCTTCTTCTCTGATCAATTCCTCTCTTGCTCATCACAACAGCACAGAGTTGCTTCTTCTTCTTGTCAATAATGGAGTCGCTCAAGAATCAGATGCTTCCTCTCAGCCACAACCCCTCTCGTATGACCACCAGAGGACTTTACGCTGCTCTCTCTTACATGGCCTCTGCCGGTTTGTTCATCTTCTCTTCTTCTTCTTATTCCTCTTCTTCCTCCGGCACCACCATCGCCTTTTTCTCCTTCGTTTGCTGTCGTTGTTTTGCTCTTTTTCTTTGATTTTTCTTTTGTTTCTAGTTATCTCTTGTCATTTTCTTATCATTTACGTTGTGAGAACTTGAGCTTGTGCCGTTTGTTGGATTTTTAATTGTGTGCTTGGTTTAATACTCCTTTCTGCTTTTTCCTTCTTGAAATTGGTTTGGATAAAATAAGAATAAACTTTATCACGTCCAACCATATCTACCGTCCGGTGCCTCACTCGGTCTAGACCCGTGCATCACTTGGGAGAAACGATTCTTGTTATTTTAGTTACGTGTGTGATTTGTTCTTGTCCAAAGAAACTAAGGCAGAGAATTGATAACACATTAATGTTGATTGTGATTGGCTTACTTGATACTCCTTTGATACTATATATAAAATAGCGAGAAGATATTTTTTTATTTCTATTCATAAGTCTCACCATTAAATTTTTTGCATTAATCTATAATTTTACCCCTAATTTATTATAAATTACGCAGATTATTATTTTCTTGAAAAATATATATTAAATATAAGTAAAATTAAAAAATTATTAGATTTTAAGGTAAAATTAATGAAGTTTAAGTTTTCTCTTAATTTCAGTGAAATATGTTGTAAGTGTCTTATAAATAAGATGAATATATTCAATATTCCTTCTGGTCCTTATTATAAGGCATCAACTAAAAGGTATTTTTAATCCTTCTTATTAATCCCCATTTTATCTTTATTATTAATTGATGTTTAATTATTTTATGAATGAGACTTGTAGAATTTCCTCTCTTAAAAGAGGGGTAAAGTTAAAAAAATTTATCAATTCAGAGTAAATTTAATAATTCAACTTCGATTAAGAATTTTTTAGTATATGAAAAGTAGTTAAAAATATCTTGTAATAAAGATTAAGTAGAGTATTATTTTAATACATGAGTTTGCACATAGTAGTATGAATTTTGAAGTTACTCTAATGATAAGCTCAAAATATAATGTGAAAACATTGAGAATTTCAATAAACGCGTAGCTTTTAAGGAGACAACTTTTGCCACTTATGATTACAATAAACAGTATACAGTTTGTTTGCTTTAATGGCGTGAGTGCAGTCAGCATCACACAGGTATAGTTATAGGTGGTCCACTAACTAAAAGAGTCTTACTTCACGATATTCCAAAACATAGGCACCAACTTTACTAAAAAGTGGTTCAATTGCAGAGTTCTCAATCAGAACCTCCTTCTTTGATTATGATTTTAAAGGTTGTCTTCTTGAGGTTATCCGTTTGCTATTCCTACCATTCTTATTAAATCATATACTCTTTTTCTATTTTTATTTATAGGATAAAAAGATAATGAATTGGTTTAATTCTATTTATAAATTATATCATTAAATTTTTTATATAAATATATAATTTTATCTTTTATTTATTATTATGTCAATTTTATTTTCATGTTGTATAGTGTATATTTTGCCTCTGGGTTGAATCTTGACCGTTTAGAATTTTATATCACATTCTCTGATGTACATAACTTGGGGCAACTAAAGGTGGTTCCCATTAGGTAATAAAGTTGTGGAAATATTCTAATATTTGAATTATTAATGTTAGGATATTATAGTTAGAGATATTATTGTTATTAATTAGAAACAAATCAGATTTGATTTAGAATTAGTTATTAGAGATCAGATTTGATCTAGGAGTAGTTATTGGAGATTTGATTTTATCTTAGTGTATCTCATCGGATCCCCAAGAATTGTGTATATATTTGATGCATATGCCAAAAGAATGATTCATTGGACTATTTCAAATCATATAATTCAGCATGGTATCAGAGCCAGGTTGCCTAGTGGCAGTCCTCTGTTAGTCCGATCTATATCCAGCCAGCGCCATCGCTTGCTGTGTTCAACAGTACCGAGTCGCTACAGTACTCCGAGTCGCTACAGTACCAGGTCGCTACAGTACCGCCTCACTACAACTAAATTGCTGCTACGGACCGTAAAGTCTCTACCCCAGCCATGTCATCTACAGATTCTGACCAGAGGAAGAAGTTTGGCAGTCACCACGGATTGAGTGCAGGCTTCGATGGGGCGTCTAGTGTTCCTGTTTCCATTGTATCCGATAAGCTCACCTTGACAAATTATCAAGACTGGGCTCAAGCAATAAAACACGCAGTCGGTGGGCGCGGAAAACTTGCTTATTTGACCGGTGATGCAAAAAAACCAGCGAATGAAGCTTCTCCTGAGATGCAACAATGGACAATCGATAACCATTTGGTCTCTTCCTGGCTTATCAACTCCATGTCTCCAAATGTCAAAAGAAGCTTCATGTATCTACCCACAGCACGAGATATTTGGGTAGCTGTTCGTGACTCATATTCAGTCACCAAAGACCATTCACGTCTATTCAATCTGCAACGTAGTACATGGCGTTGCATTCAGGGGACTCGTGGGGTGCATGAATACTGGCTTGATCTGGTTGCATTCTGGCAAGAGTTGGATCTTCTTGACGATGATGAGTGGGATACTCCTGTAGATGTCGTCCGCAATCAGAAAAGGATTGAAAAGGGAAGGATACTTCTTTTTCTTGCAGGTCTCAATGCTGAATTTGATGCTGTAAGGGCCAGAATTCTCAGCAATACCACACTACCATCACTTCTGGAGACTTATGCAGAGGTACGTAGGGAAGAATCCAGGAGGGAAACTATGCCTGTTGAATCTAAACAACCACTTCCTGAGTCTCCTGCCTTTGTTAGCAAGCATGACAACCCCGATACCCCTAGTAAGACTCGACCCACCTGTGAACACTGCAAGAAGGTGGGACATACTCGTGAAAAATGCTGGGATATCTATGCCAAGCCAGTTGATTGGAAGCCTCGTAAAAATAAGCCACGAGCTCACCAGGCCTCAAATGAATCGACGTGTGCACCGTCCCCATCTGAGCCATCCACATCTTTCAATCAAGAGCAACTCAATCAGATTGTACGTATGTTCAGAACTCTTCAAACTGAACAAAACCCCCACGGTTCTACATCTATGGCCAATAAAGGTACAATTCCCATTGCTTTACAAACATCTCTCATTCCATCAAAGTGGATTGTGGATACAGGGGCCTCTGATCATATGACCTCAAATGCAAAGATGTTTGTCCGCTACCATCCCTTAGCAGGAAATAAGAAAATTACTACTGCTACAGACATTCCTTCACCCATAGCAGGCATTGGTTCTGTAACTATCTCAGACTCTTTGCATCTTGAATCAGTACTTCATGTTCCTCATTTAGCCTGTAACCTACTGTCTATTAGTAAATTGACTAAACAAGCCAACTGTTCGGCTCATTTCTACTCTACCTATTGTGTTTTTCAGGATCTCACATCAGGGAAGATGATTGGTTCTGCTAAGGAGTATGATGGCATTTACTGTCTCAACACATCTACCGTGAGTGCATTATGGTCTAAGATCACCACCTCTACGCCCCACCCTACCTCTGATGAGGAGTCTTTTCTTTTATGGCACAAAAGACTAGGTCATCCTAGTGTTACCTAAAAGGTACTCCTGGCCGTGGTCTATTCTTCAAAAAGAGCAACACTAGATCAGTAGAAATCTACACAGATGCTGATTGGGCAGGATCACAAGAAGATAGTCGATCTACTTCAGGCTATTGCACATTTGTATGGGGAAATCTTGTCACTTGGCAGAGTCAGAAACAGAAAGTAGTGGCTAAAAGTAGTGCAGAATCAGAATTGCGAGCTCTTGCTCAAGGAATCATGGAGGGTTTGTGGTTAACAAGAGTTGTAAAAGAAGTTCATTTGAAGATAGATGCTCCATTGAAGTTATTTTGTGACAACAAGGCCGCCATAAATATGGCCTTAAATCCTATCCAACATAGTAGAACAAAACATGTGGAAATAGACAGACACTTCATTCGTGAGAAAGTAGAAGATGGGATTATGTGTCTCACCTACATACCCACAAGGCTACAAACTGCAGATATCCTTACCAAGGGACTATCAGAAGAAATATTTGAGCGACTTGTAGGCAAGTTGGATATGATCAATATCTATGATTCAACTTAAGGGGGAGTGTGAAAATATTCTAATATTTGAATTATTAATGTTAGGATATTATAGTTAGAGATATTATTGTTATTAATTAGAAACAAATCAGATTTGATTTAGAATTAGTTATTAGAGATCAGATTTGATCTAGGAGTAGTTATTGGAGATTTGATTTTATCTTAGTGTATCTCATCGGATCCCCAAGAATTGTGTATATATTTGATGCATATGCCAAAAGAATGATTCATTGGACTATTTCAAATCATATAATTCAGCAAAAGTCAATAAAGAAATGAAGAAGGAAGTGTTTGTGATTCTCTTTTAAAATCATGCAAATAAACATGTAAAGAACATGGGGTGAATCAAATTATATGAAAGCTGAGATTCTTAGAAATCATCGTTCTAATTTTCATTTGCTAAAATTGATTGATTGAAACATAAATAGTATAAACGTGTTTGTGTTTCCTGTTTTATATTCCATATATTCAATTTCCATTCACCATGGTCAGGATATATCCTGAGATGTACACTACAAGTAACTCTAATAAGTTTATTTTCCATGTTAAGACTATAAGATCTTAAATTATTGGATTAAATGCCAGGGTCTAATGAGGAAAAGTTACTTGCCTTTTCCGGTCACTTACTTCCATTAACCTTTGTTCTGATGGTCTTCCCTCTACAGTCCAGTATCTTTCTTTCTGTTCATTGGCTACTTTAAATGTTGCAATACTAGAAAATTACTTCCCCCGATCTTTAATATAAGAGTTAGTTGACTAATTTAGATAGATTAAGGAAGCCAAGTGAATTAGTTAATTATAAATAATATAAAAGCTAGTTGACTAATATAGATAGATTAAGGAATATATAATATGAATTCATATTGAGGGGTTAGATTTGGTTATAATTAACTGATTTATTTGGCTTAATTAATCTATCCAAATTAGTCAACTAGCTCTTATATTAAGAACCGGATGAGTATTTTTTTTTTAATTTTTCTCTATGTGTTTATTTTTTGTATATGGTTTAAAAAAATTTAATGGATGAGCCAACATGGTAGAGACACGCTCATTACCTCTATTCTCATGAAATCTGTTGATTATGCAGTTCTGTTGGTCATGTTCAACAAAGCAGCACTCTCTTCTTATAGTTTTCCAAGTGCCAATGTCATCACATTTTTGCAGGTACATCATGATTTAAATGGAAAGAAACTTAAATGATTAAAACTTATAGTTTGGAACTTGAGGGACCAAAATAAAAATGAAGACAAACTTGATGACCAAATATTGTATTAACCCCTTTTTTTAATTCTTTATTGTCAATGATTCATTTTTCTCTCATCGACACTGAATTAATTATGTCTTGTGTTTTGCTTCAGTTGGTTTGTTCATGTTTGATTCTCTATGTGATGAGATACTGGAAGTTAATTTCTTTCACAGAGAGTGAACTGCATAGCAGTTCTAATAATAACAACTCAGCAACTATTATGTCCTTTAAGACATTAGTTCAAACACTTCCTCTTGGGTTGACATATTTGCTATACATGGTTAGCATTTATAAACATTTTCAGACGTTTTTGGATTAAGGAAATAATTAAAAAAGCCAAGTTTCTCTAACCTTATTACTTCTTTTCATTGTGAAAGATAGTGACCATGGAATCTGTTCGTGGCATAAATGTTCCCATGTACACCACGCTCAGGCGAACGACTGTGGCCTTTACAATGATCGTGGAGTATTTTCTTACGGGGCAAACACATTCACGTTTCGTTATTTGCAGGTATAGCCACCCACATACTGTCGCATTTAATAGTTTTAGTGGTGAAAATAAGTTAGACCAAACTAGGTATTGACTAAATAGGCTTGAACATGTAATATGAGGCTAAAGCCTAAGTCTAGGCCGAACCCTGTATGCATGCAAGCTATCTTTTAGGCTTAGACTTGAGCCTGTATAGCCACCCACATACTGTTGCATTTAATAGTTGTACGTGAATCAATGATGATAAGTAAAGAAGGAGAAGATTGTAATTTACATGTTCTTTATTTATGTTTCCATTTGTGAAGTTTGAGTTTCTCTTGATGAACATGCTATATTTAGTACAGGATCACATTGCAAATACACAGAACCAACCAATGAATATATAATTTCATAGCTAGAACTTGTTATAAGGAGATGTATATGGCCATAACTTGTACTTATCATGGAACGAAATCAATTACAAGTTGTAGTTTTCCAGTTTTCCTAAATCTTTTTTTTTCCCTGTGAGTAACTTGGAAGATGTGGATTTTAAGTTGTGAATGTAAATGGGTTATATGTCTTATAGAATTGCTTGCTATAGATCACTTACTGGTTTTTGAACTTAAAGGCTATAATCATTGGAGACATGAAGTTTTATGGTGCCAAAATATGAGTCTACTTGAACTTTAGTTAGACATCTTGCCATGGACTTGCTGCTATCTAGCTTTTATAGATAATAGAATAATTGGAAGTAACACAAATTCCTCTTTATTTCACTGAAATTGGGTACTTTGGTTCTATTATATACATGTTAATATGCTTTGGGATCAATATAATTTCAAAAGTCACAAGAGGTGCATTTATAAAAGGGATTTTCCATATTAAGTGTAAATAACTTTCAGTGAGGTTTTGATATGACTTGTCTTTTTCCAAGATGAATGTGGAGTTCACAAGGGCTGTGATGCCATGCCAACAAGAAGGGCATACTAGATGTATGTTTTTTCTCTTATATGGCTATTTAACCAAGTCAAATTAGAGTATTGTCAAGGCTCAATTGGGGTAACTCTCTCAAAGTTATTTTCTGTATTCACATAAATTTAAACTTAAGATCCTATGCTTAAGTGGTTAAACTCTTTTTTAATAGGATTAGTTGCTTGATATACTTTTACTTGTTATGGTGCGAAAATTTGTTGAGGGTACTTTTTGATGGAGCAGAGTCTTGTCAATGTAGGTTGGAGTTATGGCTATATTATCTTCAGAAACTTTTTATGTTTGTTTTTTTAAATTATTATGCATGAGAGAAAACCCTAATATCATCACCTACTCATCTTTATATCTTCATGGATTTTTTCGTATTATGCCTCAATATGTGGTCTCTGATGATCTGTCAAATTTTAATAATATAAATATGCAAATGCACCGCTTGACAAATCCAAAGAATTTTATCAGTGTAGCGATAATTATAGCTGGTGCATTCGTTGCTGGAGCTAGGGACTTGGCATTTGATGCCTATTCCTATTCAATTGTTTTCCTTGCAAACATCTGTACAGCAGTATACCTTTCTTCTATTTCTCGTATTGGTAAGAGGTTCAAATTTTTCTTCTTTTTTTTATGGCTCATTAATTAATTGGTTGAATGTAATTACTAAACTACTACGTATTAACCACTTTTATAGGTAAATCCAGTGGCCTTAATACCTTTGGTCTTATGTGGTGTAATGGTAAGATTATGTGTCTTTAGTGTTGTTTAAACTTGGGAAAATTACACTTGAGTCTTAAGGAAGACAAATTATAACTATTAAGTTTCATGAAATTAACAAATTAATATGAAGTTTCAAAAGACTCATGGAAAATTTATTAGAATTGTGAAAAGATGAGTTTATCCTGACATATCATTAGTAGTACATTAACTTGTCAATTGACAATTGAGATAAACTTATCTTTTCAGTATTCTATTAAATTACTCATAGATCCTTTAAAACTTTATATTAATTTGATAATTTCACAGGACTTAATAGTGATAATTTGTCCTCCTTAGGACCTCAATGTAATTTCCCTTTAAACTTTGATTTCATCTATCCTGAAATTGGGCTTAAGTGGCTATTTTATTTTTAGGCATAATTTGTGGACCAATCTTATTGATCTGGTCATCAATCAGAGGAGATATAACAACAACATTGAACTTCCCTTATTTGTATGACCATGGATTTCAGGTACTTGTATCTTTCGCCTAGATGTTATGGCTAGTTAGCAGTGTTCATTAATTACATGTTTGAAACTGTCTTATGATGAGCATTTACTAACAATATTGATAGGTTTTTAGGTAATCATACAAATTTGGAAAACTGCGGCGTATCCTTCTACGTAATTTTCCGCTAATAACACTATTAATCAGTTGACTTGTTACCATTGCCAATGTTCTTGTTGGTGGAACTGGTATAGAAAGAACCGGGATAAAGAGTTTTACACCAATTATTATTATTTTTCATTAGTGCAAAAAATGTCTTTTTAAATCGATTAAAAAAGCCCTTTAACACGGCTTCTTCAAGAAAGAGGTGATGTAGAAAGTTTTCTAGTTACTTAAGCAATTGGTGTAGAAAATTAACAGTATTGCTACTTATTTTTGAGATTGATACCGGTCACTCTTTCTATATTGCCTCTACGGTAGCCGATGTAAAAAGGCCACAGTACAAAAACAGTTTTTTCCACTAGTGCTTATCTACTGTTAAATATATCAATATAAGAACTTTATTTGTAGATAGCGCTTTCTTTAAGTTTTCATGATCATTCCATCTAAAACCACTCTAACATTCCTCATAAAACAATCTTGTTGATGCTCCAAAATGACACAAGTAAAGAGATATTTAACTAATTTAATTAGGTTAAAGAATTTAGTTAAATTAATTAATATGATATATTTTTTTAAAACACCCTAATAATCTTCCTTAACACCCTCTCCCTCCCTCTCTTACTTGATTATTGTTAAAGGAGTATCAATAAAGGTAATTTGAGAAAAAAATTGATAAATATGTATTATATTTAAGACTAAGATCAACTCTCCAATTAAGTCATATATTAAGGATAGGAGGAATTTTTTAATTAAACTGCATGAAGGCACTGTGATGTCTAGTTGATTGCATCTCATGAGATTGAGGGGAAAAAAACTCTTTGCTTATATGATATTCAGAAGCTTATCATAAACCATAATGTATTTTCTGAATATTTAGTTTTTACATGTTGAGATCAGCAAGTATATATGTGTCTATGCAGGCACTTCATGTTATTCATGTATCCTCTAACTGATAGTTAAGAGGAAGAGTTTAATTTAATTTGTTGCTTTATTTGGACTTTTTTTCCTCTTCTTTTGCAGGTTGTGATGCTTCTTTCTTGTTTATTGGCTTTCTTAATAAACTACTTTGTATTTTTAAATACAACTCTCAATTCAGCACTTACTCAGACAATTTGTGGCAATTTGAAGGTCAGTAATGCCTTTCCCTATTTTATCCAGCAAGCTTATAATATATATATATATATATATATATATATATATATATATATATATATATAACGAGCTACATTCTTTTTAAGTATAACTCATTTACAAACTCTATACTATATATACACTTGACCCTCACTAGTTTCTTTTAAATATTTAGTTGTGATTATTCATTTTACATGGTTGTTTACCTATTTACCCAACTCCGTCTATGCATGTAGCCGGTCCCAAGCCCGGGTAAAGGAGGAGGGTTGTGTTATGCCCCGACAGCCAACGTGAAAATTTGTCGAATCTTGTGAACATTGACATACGAAGATATTGCGCTAATACTAGGTCGTTGCCCTTAAGTAACGCGCTGTATTGCTCGAGTACAGTGAGAAGTGAGCAAGGGCCGCTGCATCGTCGCCCGGATGTAGTGTTAAATGAGCAAGGGCTACCGCTCTCTTACGGACGGAGGCTGCTAAAGAAACTAGTTCAGGAGAGAAAGATTAGATTTGGCACTTGGAATATTGGGAATTTGGCACTTGGAATATTGGGACTATGACTGGAAAAGCGTGGGAGGTGGTGGGCCAAATGGTAAAGCGAAAGATTAACATCTTGTGCCTTCAGGAAACTAAATGGGTTGGAGAAAAATCTTGAAAAATCAATGAGTTCAAATTTTGGTACACAGGTAAAACAGGTACGAGAAATGGTGTTGGTATCATTGTGGATAAAGAGTGGAAGACGAATGTGGTGGATGTGAGAAGGATTGATGACAGAATTATATCTTTAAGAATAATTATTGGAAGGGATACAATCAACGTTATTAGTGCTTATGCACCTCAAGTGGGAACAGAAGCACACCTTAAGGAAAAGTTTTGGGAAGATTTGGAGGGGTTGATTCAGAGCATACCACTTACTGAGAAGATTTTTATTGGTGGAGACCTTAATGGTCATGTTGGTAAGGAGGCAGGGCAATATGCAGGGACTCATGGTGATTTTGGTTTTGGAGAGATTAATAATGAAGAACAATCTATTCTTGAGTTTTCCTTAGCTTACAATCTTAAGATTGTCAACACGTGCTTTAAGAAGAGGGAGAAGCACTTGGTCACATACAAGAGTGGGGTCCACAGGTCACAGTTTGATTTCTTTTTGGTAAGGAGTCATGATAGAAGACTTTGTACAAATTGTAAAGTGATTCCAGGGGACGGGGTGACAACCCAGCATAGGTTAATGGTCCTTGACGTGCGTATTAAGTGTAGGAAGGAAAAACGCCAACATGTTTTAAACACAAGAGTCAAGTGGTGGCAGTTAAAGGGGGAGAAGAGGGAAACTTTTAAAAGAACTATGTTAAATGAAAGGGTTTGGGAGGCGCAGGAAAATGCTAATATCATATGGAAGGAAATGGCTGAGAGGGTCCAAATGGTTGCTAAAGTAATTTTGGGAGAATCTAAAGGTTTTGGTCGACGAGATAAGGAGACTTGGTGGTGGAATGAGGACGTACAAGAGAAAGTTAAGAATAAGAGAGATTGTTTCAAAGCTATACACTTATATAATAATATTGAAAATTAGGAAAAGTATCGTTTAGCTAAGAAGGAAACTAAGAAGGCGGTGGGTGCAGCTCGTTTTAAAGCTTTTGAGGAATTTTATACGGAGCTAGGGACAAAGTCGGGAGAACGAAAGATTTATAAGATTGCAAGAGATAGGGAAAGAAAATCGAGGGATTTGGATCAAGTACGATGTATTAAGGATGAAGAGGGTAAGGTTTTAGTTACAGATGGTGATATTAAAGAACGATGGGAGACCTATTTTTATAAATTGTTTAATGACGAGGGAGAAGGGTCGAGTTATGAGCTCGGGGATTTAACACGAGAAGTTGAATCAAATTTAGCATTTTACCGTAGGATCCGTGTTGACGAGGTTAAAGAGGCGCTTAAGAAAATGGAAAATAGTAAAGCTGTTGGACCTGACGGTATTCCTATTGAAGTTTGGAAGTGTTTAGGCGAAGTGGGGGTGGTGTGGCTTGCTAAACTATTTAATGTGATTTTAAATTCTAAGAAAATGCCTGATGACTGGAGGAAGAGTACTTTAATTCCTATTTACAAAAATAAAGGGGATATTCAAAATTGTGTAAATTACAGAGGGATAAAGCTTATGAGTCACACTATGAAGTTGTGGGAAAAGGTAATTGAACACAGGTTGAGATTAGAGACTGATATTTCTGAGAATCAGTGTGGTTTTATGCCGGGTAGGTCTACAATAGAGGCGATTTATTTATTAAGGGGGTTAATGGAAAGGTACCGGACCAAAAGAAGAGACTTGCATATGGTCTTTATTGACTTAGAAAAAGCGTATGATCGAGTACCAAGGGAGGTGCTTTGGAAAGCTTTGGAAAAGAAAGGTGTGCGCATGGCATATATCAAGGCAATAAAAGATATGTACGAGGGGGTAACAACTACTGTAAGAAAGTCTGGGGGCGAAACAAAGGATTTTCCCATAAGGATTGGTCTTCATCAGGGATCATCCTTGAGTCCTTATTTATTTAATCTAGTAGTAGATATTCCAACCAAACCTATTCAAAAAGAAATCCCTAAGTGCATGCTTTTTGCAGACGATATAGTTCTTGTGTCAGAGTCAAGAGAAGAGATTAATTTTAAACTTGAGTTATGGAGAAGTACTTTAGAGTCGAAGGGTTTTCGTCTGAGTAGAAGTAAGACTGAATATATGCATTGTAATTTTGATAAGAGGCAAGTTAGAAATAACTTGGAGGTCAAATTGGGAGATCAAGTTATTCCACAAATAGATAAGTTCAAATATTTGGGATCAATTATAGAGAAGGATGGTGAAATTTTGGAGGATATTAATCATAGAATTCAAGCTGGGTGGTTTAAATAGAGAAAGGCTACTGGGGTTATATGTGATCGTAAAGTACCAGATAAATTAAAAGGAAAGTTTTATCGCACTGCTATAAGACCAGCAATGCTTTATGGAAGTGAATGTTGGGCTTTAAAATGACAGCAAGAGCATAAAGTTGGGGTAGCTGAAATGAGGATGTTGAGATGGATGTGTGGACATACAAGAAAAGATAAGATTCGTAATGAACAAATTCGGGGAAGAGTTAGAGTGGCATCTATTGAGGAGAAAATGGTAGAGAACCGTCTTAGGTGGTTTGGACACGTACAAAGAAGGCCAAGGGATGCGCCAGTGAGGAGGGTGGATCAAATCGTATGGAGCCCGGTTAAAAGGAATAGAGGAAGGCCAAAGAAAACGCTCAACGAGGTCATTGAGCGGGATCTCCTGGTCAATAACTTAACCAAGGATTCAGTTTTTGATAGAGCACAATGGCGTCGTATGATCCATGTAGCCAACCCCATTTAATGGGATAAGGCTTTATTGTTGTTGTTGTTGTTGTTGTTTACCTATTTACCCGCTGTTGGTTTTGTTAAGTAATTCTAATCTTATATTGGAGCGAAATTACTAGCCTTTAATTTGAAATCTAAATTCTCTAAATGCATAAAAGTGAATACATATAACATAGCAGTATCACAAATAAGGAATTTAATCACTAATTTTTTTTTTAAATTATCAATATAACATGACTTATTGTCATCTTCTATATTGAATCTTATCATTGTCATGCTGTTAATTTGTTGGACCTTTTAGTAATTAAATTACTTATATTGGACTATACATGAAGTCTCCATTTTTTCTTTCTTGTTAGTCATAGATTCTTTGATTAAACTTTTAATTCCCTCGCTATAATTTTAGGATCTTTTTACAATTGGGTTTGGCTGGCTCATATTTGGAGGACTTCCATTTGATTTGGTAAACATGAATTTCATTCAAGTATTCATTTATTTATTTGATTGATATTGCTCCTTTTTAATTGTTACTATTGTTCATTTATTATTTATTGCATCATTATTGTTTAATATTTTATTAAACCTTTTTTTATGTTTTGCAGTTAAATGTTGTTGGCCAATCTCTTGGTTTCCTTGGGTCCATTTTGTACGCCTATTGTAAACTCAAAGGAATATGAAGACGAACTTCCACGCAGCCTCTGTTACTCACACTACTATAAAATAAATTTTTTAAAGCCCCATTATTAAATTGGTTCCTGCGGAGAAAATTGTGTGCAAAAGAGAACATTAAAACAATTAAGAAGAAAATTGTTCATTGGGTTGATAAAATAAAAAAGGCAGTTAATTTAATTGTGTACAAAAGTTATTTTGCGTGTGGAATATTTAAAGTTTATTTATTTTATATATTTAAAATTTATTAAAAAATTATATTCATTTCCTTGCACAATCTCGTAATCTTGGGTTTGTTTTGAACCAAAATTATATGTAATTAATGATGATGTTGCAATTGGTAAGGGATTCAAAATTTAAATGCTTATAATAATAGATAAATAGGTCATTATTTCAAGAGCATTCTTTATTAATTTACTTTAATTTATTAATTATTAACTTAATCAATATTTGATTATTTTCTTATTTAATTTGCATTAATGATGATGGTATGAAATATATTGGCTTCGTTTGCAAGAAACATCATGTGGGTAGTGAATTAAGTCAATACATTATTTAATGCATGATTTAATGTTTCATTAAATAATATCCCAACCAAAATATTTGTAGGTAATACGGGGGCCAAATATCTTATTTGGAATGATAAAAAAATGTAATTGCGAGCTTGAGGGGAAATGTGATGGTTTATATCACATTGGGCTCATTATAAAATAACCCTAATTTACCTTTTAATTTAGCAGTATGTTTATTTTTACATTTATTTATATGGTCATATTAGTATTTTGGAGATTTTAGGGTTAATATGTTTTGTATTTTTTTCCCTTTCTAGAGAGATTGTACTTTTTTTTTGTACAAAAATATTTTAAAAGGGGTTGGGTTCACCCACGAGTAGGGTGAAATCTCCCTTCCTCCTAGGCGATACCAGTGTCGGGCAGAGCGAGCCGTCTATTATCCTCAGGCATAAATCTAGGCACCTAAGAGTTAGGATGTCTCTCCAAGCGTCGCAACTAGAATCACAATAAAGTGGTACTCCCCAGGGTTCGAACACACTCTAAATAGTTGCATGTCTCACCCCTTCACTAGTTGAACTCACGGACGATGTCCCCACTCTCTCTATTCACCTATATGTACTGTTGAATGAGAATAAGAAAATTAGACAATTAGTTTACTACATCCGGAATTTGCACCAAAAATACATTCAACTAAACACACATATAAAGCTGAGACCCATTATTTATAACTAAGCAATGTACTTAAAGAAAACCTAAAATCAATAAACCAAAATTAATACTAAGAAGATAGAGATACAGCTCCATAATTAGGCTTGAAAATCACCCTTAAACCACTAAAATTAGAGAGTTATCGTATTTATTTGTATTATATCTTTTCTTAATAAAAAAAAATAGTCTAGATCAAATTTAAATGATAAAAAAATGCATTCTGAGTATAAACGTTACATCTTCCAATCTTAAATATATGAGTTATATAATTAATTTACAGATATTTAAAAAATTAATTAAGTTAGTTATTTGTAGAAAGTTAAAGTATACGTTTGATCTTTTATATTTACATCAAGTTTTATTTTAGCATCTTAAATTTAAAAACTATATTTTTAATCCTTTTAATTTAACACTGTTAACTTCATTTAACAAAAAATGACGACTCATCAAATTTAAATGATAATTGTGAATTAAATACTAATAGAAAATATTTACATTTTATTCTTTTTAAATCGTGTTATATTCTATATTAAATAATTAAAATTTAGACATAAAGAGTCATCATTTTCTGTTAATTAGATTAATAGTGTTAAGTTTAAATGACTAAAAAATACACTTTTAAAACTTAAGGGACTAAATTAAAACTTGATGCAAACATAAAGGAACAAATCCTTTGTAAACAAAAATATGTGTTAGTTTTCCTAAAGTACCCAATTTAATTATATAATTATAAATTACTCATTTAATTTAAATCTCCTTAATATGCGTTATTAATAGGTAGATTTTAGAAAAGAATTATAAATTTATAAAATAAAATAGATTGAGATATTATATTTATGATTAAAATATATATTTTTATTAACTCTTATATTTATCATCGGAAAAAAAAAAGTGGTTGAGTAAGTAGAGTTCGTGTGGGAAGATAGCAATGTCCTTATTGTCTCGCTAGAAACAACCGACCTTGACCTTGTTGCCATGCATTCCTCAAACATTCTAAAAGTTCACAACATTTTCTTCTTCCTCTTCATTATTATTCATGTCCCAACATGGTGCCCCTTAATTCTATTAATTAAGTCACTGGCACTATCAACCAATGATTAAAGAACTAGACCAGATGGTCCCACTAGTCAGACCATCAACTAGACTCCCTAACAACTCGGTTTGGTGGCCTGGTTTTGCCATCAGTTCGACCATGCACCAATGTAACTTGGTTGAACTATGAAAACCGAGAGCCACTGAT
Organism: Leucaena leucocephala; assembly: GCA_037074615.1. Classification (NCBI taxonomy): domain Eukaryota; kingdom Viridiplantae; phylum Streptophyta; class Magnoliopsida; order Fabales; family Fabaceae; genus Leucaena; species Leucaena leucocephala. The sequence continues at coordinate 14,442,733 of CM073537.1, forward strand.
TTTTTTTTTGTTAAATGTCTGACCAGCTTTTAAAATATTGCCATCAACTCAGAAAAAAAAGTTGGGAAAATTATAGAGAAAGAAGTTTCAGGGAGCAACATTATTATGACCAAAAAGTAACATGCAGGGAAATGCTATAAAGTCATTAATAAAATTTCTCTTTAAGGGAGGGACATGAATACTTAAGAAGGCATGTTAGGTTTATTTGTTTATTAGAAGAGTGCCAACATGCCTCCTCTATAAGCTTTTAGATATCTTACTCATACGTAGAAAATAGAGTTCTTTGTCCATTCTTTTACCTTTAGGTTTATAATTAATGTAGCAACATCTGAAAACGCTATCATAAATAAGGATGTTTTAACCCCCAACATTAATAAAGATTGTTTTTAAACTATAATAATGATTTCCATCTATGTGGGGTTAATGTCTGGTTTAAGAAATGAATCATGGTTAAATCAAATGAAGAGATTCATTAGTGCTATTTAAGGTAGAAAAATCAAATCTTTGGATGGGAAAAATGATATATAAAAAAACTACTATTTATGCCTAACATTAATGCTTGAATATGGAGGGTAAAAAAAAAAAAAAGGAAAGTGGGTGAAAAGTCTCTATTTAAAAATTTTATTAATTAGAATGAGCTGATATGTTTTCATATACAGAAAGTACTAGTACTATAAAAAATTTATATATAGAAAATATTAGTACTCAAATTTAGGTCATTATAATTAATAAAATTTATAAACAGAGATTTTTTATTAATTTTTTTAAAAATAAATGCTCGAATAAGGACTAGCGAGTAGTACTTATAAAAATTTAAAAAAGAATAGAAATAGAAATAATTCCTCCAGTTATTATTATAAGTTGCTTTTAACTTATTCACCAAAATTAAGATAGTTTAATTAAAATAATAAAGTTGTCTTAAATTTGCATCATTTTCCATTTTTATCCTTGTCAAACATGATATTTAAATATTTTTATATTGCATTGAAATGTGATTAGTAGGATATTTACAGAATTACACGTTAAATGTTGCATAAAAAAAATGAGAAGCGACTTATATTAAGGACCATTCTTTTTAGAAGGTGCTAATATATATTATTTTAGTCTTATTTATAAATTATTTTCAATATGTTTCACTGAAATTAAAAAAAATAAATCTTATTAATTTTACTTTAAAATTTAATAAATTTTTAATTTTATCACATGAGAACAAAATTTATATAGTAATAAATAAAGGATAAAATTGTACATACATAAAAAAATTACCGATGCAACTTATTTATTGGACAAAAAAACTTTTTTTTTATATTTTATAAATAGTACTAGAAGAATATATGGTTTAAGAAAGTAAAAAAGAATATAGGGGAGAATAGAAAGTCGTCCTAGGATGCGGGAAGGGATTTAATAAAAGGAGATCAAATTTCATACAGTGGCACGCGAAGTTATGATCCCAAATCATGATATTTTAAAAAGGGACTTTTGCAAAATTTTTAGGGGAAGACGCAGAATAATGGATAGAAGAAAAAAAGTTATGTGAAACAAAACCCTAGAAGATTGTTTCCATTCATTATCGATGTTGTCCCCACATTTGGCTGGTGCACACTTTGTTTGTACCTTCTCAAACTTCTCTCTCCACAGAGATACTTTGACCACACGAACACATTTACCAGTCCAATGTTTTACATTCATAAAACTCTCTGGGTACAATTTTTTTTTGTAAAGGGAATGTGCTCATTTATAATCTAAAGGACAGGACGAAGTCTTCCTTCCTCCTATGCGATATCAATGTTGAATAAGACGAGCCGTCTATTATCCTCAGGTGTAAACCTAGGCACTTATGAGCTATGATATATCTCCAATCGCTGTAACTGGAACTATAATAAAGTAGTACTCCCTAAGAATCAAACAAGTTCTAAATAATCGTATGTCTCACCCTTTCACCAGTTAAACCTACAGACGATAGGTTCCACAAAGTCCTCTATTAAAATTTAACTTAGGTCATCCGAACAAATGGCTAATGAAATTTATTTTTTTTAATTAGTCAATCTAACTAAATTGAATTTTACATTCTTTTTTTTCTTTTTTATTGAATTTGAAATGATATCTTTTTAAGTTAAAAAGATAATGGCAATCCGTTATATTTATGCTTTAGCATGATTCGAGAAAATATTATACAAATAACAAATGAATCTGATTTAGTCATTTTCCCTGATTTAGAAACAAAGCCACGTTGATTTTTGCTTTTGGAATAAAAAGCCGTGCAAAAATAGACAAAAATTAACAAGCTAAAGGAATTAGGATTGAAATCTTCTAAGACAATGACTTTGTACTCTGTAGGAGAAATATTCGTTATGATAGTTTTAATTTTTATTTGGTGACTTTGATGAGCAAGTGAATCAGCACAATTATTAACTTTTCTTGACATGAAGTTAAATGTAACAGTCTTAGGAGATTGTAAATGTGTTTAATTCAAATGTGGAGAGGATAATCCTAAGTTATATTGTAATTGATGAATTGCAATATTTCTGTAGAGTAGCTAAAAACAATTATTTTGCGATAACCATAATTCCATTTTAGACAAAGTCCTTCCATGAATTCCCATATAATTTAGTTCAAATAATTAAAGTTAGTGGATTGGACTGCCCGAGTATAAAGCTATTCTAAAAACTATTTTCTTCATACATAAAATTTGAACTTGAGACCTTCCTTATGGCATTGTTTGGTTGGGGGGTTTTAGAGGGGAAGGGAGGGTAGGGTAGGGGAGATATAAGTGTGTTTGGTTAGGAAAAATGGAAGAAGGGGGGGAAATATTTTTGTCTTTTTCTACTCTCCTACCCCTGTCTCTCACCCCTCCAAATTTGGGGTTTTTGGGAGGGGTGAGAAATATTATGTGTTATCCTGACTAAATTACGCCTGCCAATTTTTTGATTTTCCAGGATTGCCCTCAGGTGTAAAAACCCTTTTTCCCTTCTCATTTCCGCCATTCCCATCTTCCGTGTGTGTGCTCTGGCTCCTCCGTCGGCGCGCGCCTGCAACAACTGCTGCCAGTCGCTCGATGTACTCCGACAACCACCACCGTTGGCGCTTGCGATGCCTGAAGCCTGAAGAGGAATTGAGAGTCCGCCATGGAGAGTCCGCCTGAAGAGGAATTCCTCTTATCACAAACTATATTTTTTAATTATCTTGCAGAGATACATAGGGTGACCATTGTGGATACTCAAGGTTGGGCTCACACCTTAAATCGTTATTATGCAATGTGGAATAAACCTAGGCCAGAGTCTTCAATAAACGTATGTGCCATGTGTTACTTTATTTTGAACTGGCTTATCAATTAAATGGAATTGGTTCTGTAACTGTTGAGAATTTCTTGGTGCAGGACAAGGCAATTGCTTCCAAGCTTTTGAATGTTTCAGAAAAACAGCACTTTTACCGCCAAGTGGCTTCAGCTGCTGATTCAGGATGGGATTTTAGTACAAGATGGACGAGGTAACTTGTTTGTCTGACGTCGACCATTGCTGTTTGGGAAACAAACATATTTACTTTGTACAATGCAAAATCACTTAAAGTAAGTTAATGCATACGAAAACTCAGCCTGATGTGTGCCTAGATTCTTGAGATGTAGTGATGGCAACTCACAGTGCTAGTTGCAACATGTTACCTTCTTCAACTAGTTGGCACTGGTAATAAACGATACAAACAGTTATGTGACCATGATGCTGTTTTGGTGCAGAGATCAGTCAGATTTTACCACATTGGCTACAACAGCAGTAATACCTGTTGATCTAAATGCTTATATACTTGGGGTGTGTTTTAGACCAATGACTAAGTTAAACGAAAACCTTGGTCTTGGACCTGATTGTGCTGTGACACATATTTGTTCAGATGGAACTTAATATTGCATTTTTCGCTGAAGTTACTGGAGATAATAGTACGGCTCAGTGCTTCCTACAACTAGCTAATAATAGAAAGAAGGCATTCAACTCAATTTTTTGGAATAAAAACATGAATCAATGGCTTGATTTCTGGCTCACAAATAGGACATGTCAGGTATGTTTTATCTACTGCTGCATATACTTGTTCGTCATTATGGGATTTGTCTACCTTACTCAAACTCTGTTGACTCATCCTTTGTTATCCTTGCAGGAAGCTCAAGTCTGGGATGCTCACCAGCAGAATCAAAATGTATTTGCTTCCAATTTTGTTCCTCCGTGGATGGAACCATTTTACTCAGGTAAATTTGATTCCTCGACACGGGATGTTTAGACCATTGTTATCAGTTTAATAGTATGAACTCTTACACTGAAGTTGAAGATAGTTTCAACATTTCTTTTGTTTGAATTAAATTGAGATGTTGGAAATAAATTTAAGAACATGCAAAGGGTTGGGATAATAAAATGTGCATTGGTTAAGCACGTACTGCTTAGCTATATAACTACAAGACACTGCTCAAGTTGCTGCTTACGATTTTTCATATTTCTGAAGACTCTTCGGTTGTGGGTGGCGTTGTTGAAAGCCTCAAAACTAGTGGGCTACTTCATGCTGCTGGAATTGCAACCTCTTTGACGAATTCTGGACAACAGTGGTAAGTTAGAACTTAGGACAGCATTGGAGATTTAAGGTTCATGACTGCATTTTAATGTTATGACTCCTTGGACTTTGTTTTGTTTGCAGGGACTTCCCAAATGGCTGGGCCCCACTTCAACATATGATAGTAGAAGGTCTGGTGAAATCTGGGTTAAAAGAAGCAGCTTCATTAGCGGAAGAAATTGCAAGGAGATGGATCACAGCCAACTATGCCGCCTATAAGAAATCGGGGGTGATGCATGAAAAATATGATGTGGAGCATTGTGGAGAGTTTTGGTTTTGATTGGGATTTATTGCAATGCAGATTGGTTTTGGGTGGTCGAACGGAGTGGTGCTTGCTCTCTTGGAGGAGTTTGGATGGCCTCAGCACCTCAATATTGACTGTTCATAGATTTCCTCAGAGATTAATAGCATTGGCAATGGCAATTGATTGTTAATTTTCAAGAACTCACACTTGTTTCTTTCCCACCCTTTGGAGACAGGTGATTACAATAACATAAGTTATATTAATAATTATTTTAATTTTAAATAAAAAATGAAGGCAATAAGAATTTTTAAATAATTTCGCCCTCCTCACTTGTCAATTATTATTCTATTTATAAGTTGTACAAGGTTTCTACAACGAAGAGATTGTTGAATAAACAAATTGTAATCAGACTAAGATAAAAATCTTTCAGTTTCAAAATAATTGTTACCTTCGCTTTATTAATGCAATATCAATTATTTTTATACCACCATTAGTAAATGAAAATAAGAGTAGGTGAAGTTTAGGTAATTATGTGTATCAGAAAATAAGAGTTGTGTATCAGAAAGCTTATGTAACTATGTAATTACTTTTAGCCTATGTAATTATGTAATGATATATAATTTTGTTTTGTGATTGTGTATCAGAAGGCTTAAGTTTGGATATAGAATTCTCATACAATTATTTTAGTTTTATATTTAATAAAAATAATCATATAATTATATATATAAATGAGTAAAAAAATTAAATATATAAATAAAGAAATAACAATTCTGATATAAATATTATAAATAAAAAATAAAAAATAAAAAAATAAAGGCCTGAGGGTATATTTGTCAATTTTTTATTACCTACCCTCCCCTCCCTTCCTGAACCAAACAAGAAATATCATCTCTCCTCCCCTATCTTCATATTTATAACCTCCCATACCCTTACCTACCCTTCCTTAAATTAACCTAACCTACCCTCCCTTTTATTGAACCAAACATAGCCTAAAAGAAACAAGTATCAAGCCATTTAACCTAGCTACCATATATTATGATTAATTAATTAAAGAAGAAAGAAAGAAATGCCATATCGATTTTGTACCGGAGAAATCCCAAAAAATACCTTTTCAATTCTAAAATTTTAAGAAAAGTATCCTAATATGAAAAATAACATATTGGTAACAAGTACTAATATGAGATTTCAAAATTTGGGGGGAAATAAAATTATCCCTTAAAGTGTTTTAAAAAGTAAATACTGGCAACTAAGTGAGAGTACTAAATATTTTAACTAAGGTGGTCAAAATTATTATAAAAGTTGTCAATCACATTATACGAATACTAATTGATTCAAGTACTTATTTGCAATTAATTGTTAAAGAGAATAATAAATATCTTTACTAAGATAGTCAAAATCATTATAAAAGTTATAAATCCTATTACATAAATAGTAATTGACCTAAGTACTTACTTCCAACTAAGTTGTTAAAGAGAGTAGTAAATATCTTTACTAAGGTGGTTAAAATTATTACAAAAATTGTCAATCCTATTACACGAGTAGTAATAGACCAAATTTTGTCTTTTTCTTAAAACACTTTTAGGGGCAATTTCATCTTTTCTTAAAATACTTTCAGGGGCAATTTTATTTTTGCTCCCAAATTTTGAAATTTCATATTGATATTTGTCACCAATATATCTTTTTATATATTATGATACTCTTTTTTGAATTTTAAAATTGAAAAGTTGTGTTATGGGGATTTCCCTTTTTATATATATTATATATATGTAACCAGTATAAAGTTATTTAATTAAATTTCAGTAAGAAATTAAACCATTATTTGTTGATGCGGTGCGCATATATAAAAGCCAGCTATATTATTGTCTTGTCTTAATTGCTAAAAGTATAAGTAATGAAATGTAAGCGTGATCCAAAAAGGGTCCTGGCTTTAAAATGATGATTGTGTTAGGAAGAAAGGGTGCAATTAAAAGATGTTGTGTTGGGACATGTTTCAATATTATTTTATTTTATTTTATTTTTCAGGTGCATGCGCAAAAGGAGAGATAATTAATTAATATTATTTTTTGTTGTTTTCCTTTTGGAGAAAATTACGTTTAGAAACTGAAACGTTAAATTAATTAATTTCGTAGAACCCCATAAAAAAATTCCCACAAGGAACTAAATACTTAAATATTTTTACTACTCTTTCATTAGTCGCAATTTAATATTTTAATTAATTATTACCAGGTATCTAATACTATTGAACAATGCATATTTAAAACTTTATGGAGCTTAAATAAAAGTAACTCTACTTTCATTATGATTTAACATTTTTAACATTACAGTGTAAGTATTGGGGAAAAACAATAGGACTTGAGTATTATTTAGTTATAAATAATAGTGCTAAAAAAGTCAACCATCACCCAAAGTTGCATTATTCGAATTGTTACTTTATACCTAATATGAACAAAACACATTGCGAGCATTAATGTTAGGCACAAATAGTAGTTTTTTATACATACCACTTAAATTTTGATATGATTTGTTCTCCAATTTCCACTTCAAATCATTTTTTATAACTTCTCTTTATTAAACTTACAATGTATATATTATGTCTTACTCTTACTCTCACTCAAGTAGTAAAAATTTTTCAATTTCAAAGCCATTCTTACCTCAAGTTTAAAATTAATTAATTTTTTCTCTCGATTCTACGACAAATACTATAACATCTGCAAAATGTATACTCTTAAAGATTTTCTTTTGAATTTATTCTCGATTAAAATGTCTAAAATCATATCAAATAAATAAATGCTCAACGATGATAATTAATGTAGACCAACCCTTATAGGAAAGACTTTAATATATGCAATATGAACCACTTTCTTCTCCAACGTTTCCAAAGCAATTCTCTTAGTACACCAACTTAAGAATTTTCTAAATCAATAAAAATCTTTAAGTCTTTCTTCATGCGAAAAGTGCCCTGGCGTGGCAGTGGCACAAACATCTACCCTGAATGGTTGTAGGTTCAGTCATCTACGTGAGAGTATTTAACATAAAACCGATTAATCTAAATTTGAGTATTACCAAGTCTCAAGTATGGGTCAAACACACAAGGTTTGAATCTAATCAACTTATTTAGAAGGGTATTGAATCTCTTTCACTCGTACTGTCTGAATTCATTTAAATATTATGTATGTATAATATGAGAATTACAATTCCTAATATGTGAAATTTGGATCCTATGGAGTTTTTAAAGAAAAAGAGGAAGAAGAAGAAGTGGGCTCCATCATCTTAACTCTTTGGAAACTCTGAGAATTTTATGGTGTCCCAAATGTCTAAGTGCTACTGAGAAGACACATATCCCACACCCTATAGTAGACAAGTAAAGTGGAGTTGCATCATTAAAATCTTAAGAAGAGAGTCTTTACACAAAACTTGTGTTGTTCCCTCTTGACATCAATAATTACATTCGCTTTCTTCTTCTTCTCCTACCATAACCTAAAAACCCTATAAATATAATCACAATATTTTCTAAATCCATCAGTATCCTCTCATCTTCTTCTTCTTCTGATCTTTCTCCTTTCGTTCCTCGATCTACAAAATGCTCATTCATTTTCCATTCTATGATATATGTTGTTGTTGTGTTTGATAAATTTGTGGTTGCAGAAACAATTCGGTATTTGATCATCGACGAGATGAAACCAACAGGTTTTTGTCAAAGATCGATAAAACAAAAGCCAAATATATTATTGATATTTTCTTTCTTTCTTTCTTTTGTCCATTTCTTTCCCCCTTTGCTTCAAATATAAAGCTAGATTTTTTATGGGTTTTGTGCTTTATTTCCCACCTTATATTGTGTGTGCGCGCGCGTTGTTTGTTATTGTTGTTGCATTTAAAAGTGACTCAGTTGTTTTTCTTAATTTGAATTAATTAAATAAATTTTCCTCGAACATTATCAAACCCACCGCCGTCCTCCTTCTCCCTAACTCCACTACTATATATCCATACATTTTATATTCACATTCATGCTTTTTACCTAAAAATAGACACCCGAAAATTAGAAATTTATCGTTAGGTGCAAAATTGGTCCATATTATTTATGAAATTTTCAATTCTCTCAAACTTCAGAAAACAAATTGTATCTGTTTTGAACGAATTTTTAATTACCGTCCAATCAATTGATATTTTAAAATAATGTAGATTTTAATGACTAGATTTTATTATCATTTTCTCTCAAAAAATTGAGTTAGAATTAATATTTAAATCATGTATTCTTTTTCTTTTCAGAGAGTATTGTTATTGGGAACACCTTTTCTTACTTTGTTTTATTAGTACTCACTATTTTAGATATGAGCTTTGTGAGTAAGTAGTAGTATCAAGAAAACCCTAATCAATAACATTGAAGATGATGGAAGTAGTAGTCTTATGATATGATGATGGTGGTGGGGGAATATATATAATACTAAGTGTGCATGCTTGCCTGGGGGCTAACTAGTTTTTGCTTTTTGGTGTTATAGAAGAGAGGGAAGAAGTAATGATGATGTTTGTGAATCAATGGGAAAGCGATATTGGTGCGGTTCAATCCGAAGACGAATTTTATAATTATTCAGTAACATTCGATCTCAGATTGAGCCGCGCCAATATCACTTTGCAACCTATCTTTCACTCTTCAACAGATTCATTCTCTTCTTCATCACTCAATTATAATCTTCATATATATATATATAATATTCATATTCAGACTTTCTTTCTAATATCACGCAGCGGTGTGCTTGTTTGCAGACGTCATCTTCTTTTATCTCCTGGTATTTGCCAGAGATAATGCATGTGGTTTTCTTGGACTGAGCTACACAAAGGTATGGAACTAATATATATTTGGTGTTTGTGAATCTAGAAAATCTCTCTCTCTCTCTCTCTCTATGTGACCAGAAAAAATCTACAAAATTTAGATGCATGATTATCCATTTCTTATCTGTTTTCTTTAAGATATTGGCTGTAAGTATAAGTCCAAATGCACAAGTCTCTCTCTCTCTCTCTCTCTATATATATATATATATATATATATTAGATTTTTAAAGCTATTATTTACTGATCCGCAGAAATTTCTATATATAGCATATTTTAATTGAGAGATCAATAATGAAGCTCTTTGAGATATGAATCTATGTGATTCAAAAGGAAAAGAACTTGCAGTACGTATATAGTATCTTAATTTCAGTTCAAACTCGTGAAGAAGTACGCTGAATTCCATCTTATTTTCAAATTAATTCTTTCTCATGCGATTATATATAGTTGGCAAAATTACAATAATCGCTTTTTCATGGCAGATGATGCAGAACAATTAATCCAAGGAGGAGGAAGGAAACAAAGATGGAATTTTTGGGTTCTGAGATCTTTATTCTCATCACAAAAAGTACGCTTCTTAGTTAGTTATGCTTTAAATAAATGGCATGCAGCTCAACATTATTTTCCTAAGTGCGTAATAAAAATGCGGAACCAACTCACACAGAGTTGATCTAGTGATATAAGATCCCGCTAAATCTCTCTAGGTAGTTCAAGTCCTAGCGAAGACACCTTTACTAATAGAAGCAACCACAAACCCCGAAATTGGATTAATCAGTTACTCAGATATCTGATAATAAGATCAGAAAAATGCCATATACCGGCTGATAGTATCAAAAAAGTTTGGAAAATAAATGCTGTGTTCATGTACTTCTTTATTCAATATGTCTTGAATAAAATTATCTCCTGATATATTAGAATATATTTCATGCATTTGCACGATACCAAGCTACCATCCATGATTTATTTTTAATAAATATATATATTGAATATTAATATTAATATTAATATATATATCCCATTTGTAGGATTTCATCTCTTTGAAAATTTGTTGTATGCTTAGCTTTATTTGTTTTGGAGGGGGGAGGGGCGTGGGGGAAGACTTTTCAGACCTAAAAATTAGTAATTTACTATGACATTCTAAATAAGGTACTTAATCACTAAAAAGTCCCAATGTCAAATGAGTAACAAAAATTTATTGTCATTTCTTTCACTAGAATTTGTCATTAATTACATGCTCATAAGTTGTTATTGAATTTTTTAATAATTAAATCTCCTACTTGAGACTTTATAGTAATTTCTATTTTTTGTCAGAGATATTAATGCTTAATACTAATATAAATCATTAATATTAATATAAATATTAATGATTGATAGAACTTTAATTTCCCCTTGCATTCAATCTGGTGATTGATGCGTTCCAATATATTTATGGTCCATTTAGGGGAAAAGTTAAAGTGACATTAGAATACTTTGTAATTACCTTTAATTATATTTGAACAGTGTGAATTCTAGAAATTTTGAAAAAGGACAAAATTCTTCTGTAGGAAATATTTTTTTTGAGCGACCGAAAAATACCCCTCCTCAATGTCTAAGATAAGCCACATAAAAATGAATTTTTTTTTCTAAGTTTTGAAATATTTTTAACCAGGCTTCTATGAAGAAATTTTATCAGGAAGATAGTTAGAAGATATGTTAGAAATGTTTCATTACAACCTACTATTTGTGATACAGGAATGAACGTTTTTGAAATATTTTCAACATAGCTTTCAGTTTTCAACAGTAAAGAAATAAGAATAGAACAATTAATAGTTTTTGAAACTGGCATATTTAATTTATTTGAGGCTATAGCGGCAGTCGTTGGCATTATAATAAATAATATCTTCAAACAAGAGTGAGTGAGTTATTAATTAGCCCAAGGTGTTATGGTTTGAACAAGAAATTTTAATTAGGTCATATGGTTTGAACAAAAAAAAAACGTTGGCTATTGATAATTAATTAATCAAGGAATATTTAATGCTTAAATAAATTAGGTCATGGTTGGAACAAAGAAATAAATAAATTAGGTCATGGGATTAAATAATCAGATAGACTTGGCTATTGATAAAACCATTTGAAAAGATAATACAACTTGTAAACCATTAATTTATTTGGAGCGTATTCGATCCTTAGGGAGTACTATTTTATTGTAGTTCTAGTCAGAATACTTAGGGATACATCTTAGCTCCTGGGTGTCTAGGTTTACGTCTGAAAATAATCGACGGCTCGTCCTACCTGATATTGGTATTATCTAGGAGAAAGGGAGACTTCACCCTACCCTTAGATCATGAGTGAGCTTAACCCCTTTCTAAAAAAAATTTCTATCAAAAAACAAATTTAAAAGTTAGTGATCAAATTTCTTTTATTGATGATTATGTATGTGTGTATATGTGTGTGTGTGTGTGTGTGTTATATTGGCGCTTTGATAAATAAGGAGATTATAATCTCTTCTTTTCCACTTCCTCCTCCTTAACCTATATAACATATAAGAAACTCATCAACTAACTGCATCCTTTTTTAGGCTAATAGCGTTGCAATATGGTATATTTAGTTTACAATATTATCACTAATTAAAAAAACTTCTCATTGTTTATACATATAACTAAGGGCCGTTTGGATTAACTTTTGAGAATAGATTCTGGGAAGAATAGATTTTGGGGAGAATAGATTTTGGGAAAATAAGTATTTGGATAGTTATTTTCAAAATGACTTCTTGGGAAATTAAATTACTAAAAAGGGTATGATTTTATTAAAAGGAGAAGAGAGGAGAGAGGGTGAGGAATAGAGAAGAGATGAGAGTGGGTGGAGAAGAGAGAGGAGAGAGGGTAGAGAAGAAAGAGGAGAGGGGGTATAAAGAAGAGAGGAGAGAGGAGAGAGGGTAAAAAGAAAAGATGAGAGATAGTGGAAAAGATAGAAAAGAGATGAGAGATAGTGTAAGAAAAAGTAAGGGTAAAATAGTAATTGGATAGTCCATAAGTTGTTTTACTGTTCCAAAATATATTCTAACCAGCTTTTCTGAAACCATGGTTTGGCCCAAACCGAGGTTTTGAACAAAATTGATTGTTTGTGTAAAAAAATTTCAAACCGAGATTTTGTCCAAAATCAATTCTAAAACCTAACATCCAAACACACACTAACTGTGTGTGTGTGAGAGAGAGAGAGAGTGTGCTTATTGCTTAGTGTTCCTGAAATTATATTTACCATTTTTCTTTATATTTGCCACCACATAGATATGTTATAAATTTATAATCCATAACTTAATAATTTCTATGTGTCCATTACATTATTGATTCATTTAAAACAAAAAAAAAACATTTTGAAATATTTCCCTGGTGATGAAGTTTGATTTATAAACTTCACTAGAAAACAAATTGTTTTATAAACCACATATTGTACTACTCCTTTCCATATGAACATACACATGTCAAAAATCACTTCAATTTATGATTATGTATCAATTAATTAAGCATTAATTAAATTAATAAAAATTATGAAAATGAGGAAAATATGCAACATTTTTTTTTTTGATACAATGAAAATATGCAACATGATCGTATAGTGGGCTTGGATATTGAAGAGCCTATTAAGAATATGCTGGGCTTATAAATCCTTCTCTGAATCTTTCGGGCTTTCAATTGATTCTCCTACTAACTTAATCAATTAATATCAATCACTAACGGGGATTAGTCCGAGTAGTAAACGGCTCGATATCGCTTAAGCGAAGTCTCGAATTTGAGCCTTGGCGTACACAAAAAATCCCCGTTGGGAGACTCACCCACCATAGCCAGGTGCGCGACGCGGGTCGGATCTGGATGTAATCGGGGCAAAGCTCTGGTGAATCGGGTGGACAAAAAAAAATTGATATCAATCAATAATCAATTTTTTTGTATCCATCAATTTGAGAATTCTTTTAATAGATGATCTTATAAATTTTTTATAAATATTCTCTAAATTTTAGGACTATACCCTAACTTTGGTGAGAAACCAGTGCCAAACCCAACTAAACTTTTTTGTAACAAAAAAAATTTAGTAATCAAATATTATACAAGTGAAATTCATTTCAGTCCCAAGAAAATAAGAAATTCATTTTCTTATTTATATATTATGTAAATATTGCATTTTGTTATTTTTCTCAACAATTTTCCTGACCTCTGTATATTTTCAATTTTTTTTTAAAAAAGGCTTATAAACCCTCTGCTTCCATGGGGATTGTTCTAGTTTGTTTTCTCTCTCTCTCTCTCTATATATATATATATTAAATGTAAAATATGGGTTTCTAATAAATGTTAATCTAGAAAATAGAAGATATGATTCATGCCTCATTAAAGAACATGTATACAAATTTTGAGTCATAATAAGGTCTATCTTAATTTTTGAGAATTTTGAAATTCATCTATCTCATGTTTTCCCCAATAAACAAAAAGTGAAATAGGACATTAAAAGTGAGTTTTCATTTATGGACTATGATGGAGACAAAAGATGCGTGTGTATGCGTCTTTGTCAAAAGGACATTATAATTAAAAAGCAATGTCAATATCGATGTATGAGTGAGTGTGAGCGTATCGACTCCATCTTCTCCCAAAGTTTATATTATACTTATTATCTTTAATATAAAATATATTTAATTAGATTTTAAAAAATTAATTAAATTAATATATCATAATTTTTTAAAATATTTTAATCATCTTCCTTAATTCCTTTACTTCTTCTTTTATTTAATTATTATTGACAGAATATTTTTATGAATAATTTTAAAAAAAATATAAATATATATAAAAAATATTATATTTAGAATTAAAATTAACTCTCAAATTAAATTATATATTAAGAATAGAAAAAATATAAAATATACCTAACAATCTAGTCATTCCACTGAAGTTAAATAGATGTGGACTGATATTTTAAAAAAATTATCTATATTTAAAGCCATTGACTTTACCTTTTGAGTATGGTTGATTGACTTTACCTTTTGTGTATGGTTGATTGACTTGTCAAGTAGAGCTTCCTTCAAACCAATGTCATTCAATTTAAAGAGGGGATAGAGAGCTGGTTGTATAGGGATCAAATGCGCATCTCTTGCCCAAGAAGTATAATGAGTTAGTTAGTTTCTCCATAAAATATTATGTTAAGGCTCGTATTTAATATTATCATTTATTAAGAAAAGAGATTTTATTATGTCCTTAAATTGTGAGTAAGTTTAATCATTTTTTAAAAATTTTATAACAAAAAAAATATCCTAAAATATATTTTTAAATTCATTCAATACCCTGAGGTATTTTTCTAGGCGTGTCTAGCATCATAAAATATTTTGTGATTTATCCAGCATTCTAAAGTAACTTTTTATGTAAACCTAACACCTTAAAGTTGCTACTAAAAATACTTTTAGGTATTAGATGCATCATCACTTAAAGGATTTTTTGGGAATTACTGTCAAGATTAAAATTGCTTCTAAAAAAATGTTTACATGAAAAAAGTTTCTCTTAAAAATTAATAATTTAAGGACAAAATTACACTACAATACTTTAAGGTGCTAAATGCACCTAGAAAAATATTTCAGGGTGTTGAATGAATCATAAAATACTTTACAATACTAAACATATATTTAAGAAAATATTTTAGGGTACTAGACATAATTTAACCCTAAATTATTTCAGTTTATCAAGGTTTTGGATATACCTATCCAAATACCTTCTCCTAACTTATGGCCCATTTATATTAGCTTTTGGAGAAGAGTTTATAGAGAAAAAATGATTTAAAAGTGATTTTGGATAAACTTTTCTGGAAAAGAGTTTAAGGAAAAAAGTGATTATGAATAAATAAGTGTTTGGATAGTTATTACTACAATGACTTTTGTGATTGGTAAATTATCATAAAGGGTATGAGATAAAAAAATAAAGAACCTTCATCGAGAACCTCCATCACTTCTAATGTTCATCATCTTCTTCCACGGAGACACACAGCAACGGAGACACCAAAATCAACGAGAACCAGAAACAACGTCTATCCTCATTTGTCTTCCTCCTCTCATTCTTACTCTTTGTCCCCTCTTCTCCTTCTTCCTCTTCCACCATCGTCGACGTCTCCTTACTCCTTATCTGGACAACGTCGATAGAGGCGACACGGAGAAGAAGCATCAAAGAGAGAAGGCGTAGAGAGAGAAGAGGAGATAGAGTATGCCAAAAAAATAGGGTCAAAATAATAATCGGACAACCTATAAGCTCTTTTTCCTACTTAGAAACTATTTTTATGAACTTATCTAAAACCACGGTTCATATTTTAACCCATAAACATTTATGGACAGTTAGGGCAATTTGTTTAAAAATTTTCTAAAACTATAATTTGAGTTAAAAATCTTTTTAAACTTACAGTTTTACCTACATCCAAAAACCACTTAATAAAATTGATTATTGGGTCAAAACCATGATTTTGACAGAAGATATTCCTTTCATTTTTTTTAATATATTGTACTCCAAATGTATTTTCCCCAAAATATATTATTCTAGGAGTATTTTTTTAAAAGAAGCTATTCACAAAACACCATTAAAATTTATAGGGAAAACTAATACCCTAGCCCTTATAGGTTGATCTAATTTTGAATTAGATCTTTATAGTTTTTTTTTTCTTTTAATTGGGTCCTTATACTATCTTCTGTTATAGTGTTTCATACCTACCGTCAAAGTCCGTTAATTTCCGAGTTAACAGTGTTACTAAATGCTGAAGTTAAAAAAAAGAAAATCAATTAGAAGCTTTTAAAGTCACCAAAGGAGGCGAAGAGCCACATCGTTGCGAAGAAGTTCTCAGCTTGAGAACAAGTTGGTACACAGCATATGCAGATCTGGAGTTGAGCAAGATTGAAAGCATATTGAGAGGAACAAGCATCTCAAGGACAGAGAAGTGGGTATTCACTTTGCTTTTAGCATAAGAGGCGACTGCAGATTTCATATATTTGACACCCATCCTTAATGCTAAGAAACCTTGGAGGATAAATTAAGGATATGTACATTACTTTAGGTTTATGCATGCTTCTTCGATTCAAGTGTTTTAGGAAGTTTGCTTCCTTCGCTCCATTCAAACCAATCTCCTCCTTTAATGGCGCCTGCAACTCCTTCAGTCTTCGATCTACCATTAACGACGACGGAACCTCTATCTTCCACGACGCCTTCGAAAATTTCTGCACCCATCCGATCGAAAGATATATAAATACTAAGAGATTGATACACGAAGCAGATATATTGACCTGTTCGAAGGCAATTTTAGTACGCAAATTGCACAGTCAGTCTAGCAACATTCCCATATCTCATTTAGTGCCTATTTAGAAAGGCATAAAACTATGTTTTGAAGATCACTCTTGGCCCAAATTTTAGTTTATAAAAATTTTAAAATAAATAGTAATATTTGTCCAAAAGAGCTTTTGGACCACACCATAGTTTAAAATTGAAGTTTTAGATAAGCTACTAAGACTAATTTCTAGAACAGTAAAAGAGCTTATGAACTATCTGATTACTATTTTACATTTACTTTTTCTACACCATCTCTCATCTTTCATCTCTCTTTCTTTTCTACATACTCTCCTCTCTCCTCTCTCTTTTCTACTCTCTCTCTTCTCTCATCTCTCATATTTTTAATAAAATCATACCCTTTCTGATAATTTTTTAATTACAAGAGTCTTTTTAACAATAACTATCTAAACACTCATTTATTTAAAACTAATTTTTTTCTATAACTCTTCTCCAAAAACTATTTTCTAAAAACTGTTTAAAAACTCTCTTTTTTTTTTCTAAACCCTTCTCCAAATTCTTATCCAAACATACCTTTAGTGACCCTGCAAACTCTGAAATTAACGGACTTTAACGGCAGGGATTGAAGGAGATAACAGAATATAGTATTAGGACCCAGCAAAAAAACTATAAGAACATAATTTAAATTGGGTGTCAAACTATAAGGATTCGGGGATTAATTTTTCCAAATTTATAAATGACTTTGACATACGGATACTGAATCATCATATGTAAACAGTAAAGTGATTGTGGCATTCTTGGAGAGACGATCATATCCCAAGTAGGCTTAAAGCATATTTAATTTGAATCAGGAAAACCAACAAAAGAAGACCTCTAAGAGGCAGCTTCTTTGAAGTATAATTATTGTAGTGAGCTATTAATAATCTAAGTAAGATTTAGACAGTTTAGATTTTAATTTTTCAAATAAATTTATAAGTAATGCCTTTACATTATTATATTCATCTAAAAAGTGATAACAGAAAATTACTATTATATGTCACAATTTAGAAAGTTTACATATCCTAAATTCCCAATTCAAAATGTTTGTTTAATTTGAAAAAAAAAAACAAAATGTTTATGATATTAAACTTTTTGCCCCAAATAAATGCCCTGTATTGGGAGGGATTTTATGGATTTTCTCTCTTAAAAAAGGTGTTATGATTTAATGAATTTAATTCAGAATAATCTTAAAAGGTAATGGTAATTTTTAAATAATTTGAAACAGGAACTATTACTAAATATTTTTAAATATATGTGTAAAATAGTCAAAATTATCTTAGAGTTTTGGTCAAAAAAATTATCTTAGAGTCATAATTATACAAGGTAATAAAAGGATGGAAGAAATATTAGAAATAATAAGATTATAAATAATACACTAAATACCAATACATCCATATGAAAATGGTGAATTCATTTGAAATATAAATAGTTTTTCTATTATTTAATAACAAAAACTAAATTTAGACTCCATATAATGCATGAAACTAAAAGAATATATCATTTTTTTTATAATTTATAAACATTAAATTTTATATTTTATATTAAACCAAATTGCGGATCATATTTTGTATAAAATGTGAGGCAAATCATATTGTTTATAATTTATAAATAGTATAAAATTTTTAAATTTTATATTAAAATATTAATACCAGGAGATTTTATAAATTATAATTTATAATATATAATGGAGAAAATATGAAATAAGCCATTTTATTTATACTTACTTTAAAATTAATAAATTGATAATGGAGATAAATATTGATACTCCCTCATATACTTATTCTCACGTACTTTCTAAAACGAATATATTACTTTTATTATAAATTACTAAATGGGGATTTATGATATTTTATAATTATTCCTACTTTAAATTTTATTAATTGCAACTTCTATGAATACTTGGATGTAATTCATAGTATTCAATATGGATAAACTTTAAATTTTAATTATTTTCAATCCAAATAATGATTTAATTACTTTTCTTTGATTTTGATAAGGTAATTAAAAATATTTTATAGTACCAACGAGATTAAGTTTAACGGAAGAAGTAAATCATTTATACTATAAAAAAAAATTATATAGCACATAATATATTAATTTTATTTTTTATATGTATCAAGTATCTTAATCTTATAAGTAAAATTATCCTAAATTAAAAAGATTATAGGTAAAATTATATCATAAATAAGATTAAGATATTTAACGTATATGAAAAATAAGATCAGAATATTATATACTATATAATCCTATAAAAAAAATCAAAGTTTGAATCTCTTTTAAGAGAGTTTCTCCCATTTAATACCTGAAACTAGCTAAAACAATATTACCTTCAGCAAAAATATAGATACGTGCGGTGCCTATAAAAAAAATAAAAGAAATGTCTTAAAACATTCAAAGACCTAAGTCATACGAACCACATGATGAAGTTAGGCGGCACGTGTACCTTTAGCGGACTTTTCGTACCTTCTAATGAATACTAATTAAAATATCCGTCTCTTTAGGGACAGTTTGTTTTTTATTTGTGGGGTCTTCTTCAATTTTTATTTTTTTAAATACTTCAGTTTTGTTGGGTCATTTACTATGGCTCACATTTTTCTATTTATTAATTATTTAGTTAATTTAGGATTTTTATATAATTATTTTATTTTTCATAAAATTTGATCTTCATATAAAAAATAAATAATAGAATAATTAGATATCTTCAGGATACAGTAAAGTGGTTCTTGCATTCTTGGTGAGACCATCATATCCCAAGTTGGCTTAAAGCTTATTTTCATCAGAAAAAGCAAAAGAGGTCCTCCAAGAGGCAGCTTCTTTAGAGTATCATACCATCATTGCTGTAGTGAGAAATGAATAATCTAAGTAAGATTTAGATTAGTTTAGATTTAAAATCTTAATTTGTAACTTTAAAATAAATTTATTTTCCATTTAGTAAGATTTAAGTTCTAAATTCTAAGAGATCAAATGTAACGGACTATACTTATATCAAATTATTTATATTTATTTTGTCAAATTGTCCAATCACACATGATATATACATTATATTTTTATATGGGTTCAAATTAAAAAAGATATTTTAAAAAATAGAATACATGACAAAATAAAATTAGAGAATTTGATAAAATAGATACAATGAACTTGATATAAATTTTCTTTGAGATTAACTTAACAACAATTGGGTTTTCAATGTATTTTAAAAAAACAAAAATAGAATCCCAGTTACAAATTCTTAATTTTCTAAATCCATATCTGTATCTCATTTTATTTAAAAAATATTATCAAAAATTTAATTGTCATTAACTCCCTCTTTTAGGACCTAAATGACATCTTCCCTATTAACAATCAATCAACATTAATATAAAATTAATATAGTCAATCAAAATGTAAAATTAAATAAGTTCATGTATATTAAAAGATGAGTTGTATTATTCATAATTTATAAATAATATATTTTTTTTATAATTTTTTGATATATTTGATGTAAAATAGTTTATTTTCTCAATTTTTAAAAGAGAAAAGGGATGAAAAAGAGAGTATTATTTTTTTGTTAGGCTTCTTTCCATTTAGTACATGGGAGAGCTTTAGCTGAAGCTTATTAAGATGATGCATTAGTATTAATATAAAATACTCTACTCTATACAAAGCTGTATTGTTAATATAATGAATAAATTATTAGTTTATTTTCCCAATTTCGTGGAGAATAAAAATAGGGGAAAAGTTGAATTTTTTTTATTGGACCTCTTTGTTTTTTTCCACCCATTTTTTATTATAATTCGAAGAGCTTAGCTGGAGCTTAATTAATGGTGGGGATTTAAATTTAAACGACACTCAAATAATTATATAAATATACATGTGATTACCCTTTTTATTTTCAAATTGTTTGATAGAGAAAATTTATGTTGAAACTAATTTAATTTAGATGAATAATTTTAAGTTCATTTAGGGTCTGAAAGTAATCTCTTGAAAGAGAAATATTTTAAACTATTAATTAATTTAATAAAGAAAACGCGTAACGTACAGATAGAGTTCAGTTGAACCTTTCAATTCATAAAAACCTAAACAAAATTCTTGACAGTTAATTCGTTAGGTAAAACGTTGGCCCACCCAACAACAAGAAATTATTATGCAAAATACTAAAATAAAATCATTTCTGTTGGCCGTTGGGTTGAGTAAATAAAGAGTATAACTATTAGAACTAAGAAGCAAAATATCACATTAAATTAAATTATCAATTAAAAATCTTTAAACAAAACTGAGCAACTTCACCTTTAAACAAACATGTAGTACATCTCAGTTGAACTTGTAATCATTACAACAACAACACCACTACCAAATTTATAAAATATTTAATAATTTTAATAAGTTCTTCCTCATTCTCTTCCTTAAACACTTGCCCTTTTTTAACATTTATCCTCGAAGTGTGAGAATTGGAAAAAACAATTCCAACAATTTTGTCTATTATTAATTGGTTAAAGCAGTGATTTAATGGTGAGTGCTCCAACTATGGTTGATGAGAGTCAATATAATCACGATTATAATAATATAATTTAAAATTAATATACAAAAATATTTATATATAACTTTAAAATAATTTAAATAAAATAATATTAATTTATAAATAAATAAAATATCTTGATAAAAAAAAGATAAATAAAATATTTATGTATAAACTATATATAATATAATAAAATAGAGTTATTAAAATATAAATAAAATAGAATGCTATTTTTAACTCATAACAACAGAGATTGATTTTCCTAGTTCACTATTCTAGCCAATTGACTCAAATTAAATTTTTTTATATGACTATCTAATTGAGTCTAATATAAATAACGTCAAGCTCAATTAAAAATAATTTTTTAAAAAATATTTTTTATATTCATACAAACTTAAATCCAGATCTCTTGTAGAAATAGCTAAAATCCTTCTACTTGGAGTAATGCCCATTGGTTCGTATTGTGTTTTAATATCATACATTTTTATTGTTTATCCAACCCAGCCCAAAAAAAAATAAAATAAAAATAAAAAAGAAACATAAGAACAACAAAGCAGAGAATTAAGAGGTGAATTGAAGGAAGACAACTAATCTGAAGTTAGCAATTCAAACATATGTACTACACAACATCATATATATACATACATATATATGATATGATTATGAATTATGAAATTTACACACAATTTCAGTGGTGACGATCATGGATGCCAGATCTCATCTGCAGAAGAAGAAGAACTAATTAAGAAGCTAAGACAAGCTTTCGTGATTTCATCATTGACTTGAACTCTTGAAAATCTACCATACCATCTCCATCCACATCCACCTTCCTAATCATCTCTTTGCAATCTTCCATCTTCTTCCCTTCTTTTAACCCTAAAGATGTCAGAACCAGAGCCAGTTCTTCCACTGATATCAGCCCATCTTTATCTCCGTCAAAAACCCCAAACGCCTCCTTCAGATTCTCCTCCTCTTCTTCTCCATCTCCATCTCCATCTCCATCTCCATCTTCTCTTCCTTTATTCTGATCATCGGCTTCATCACCACCCATACACTCACCGGTCAGCAAACAGAACTCGTCGAAATCAATCAAGCCATCTCCATTAGAATCAAACTTCACCAGAATTTCATTTATCTCTTTGTCTGACATCGCCATCCTCATGTTCCTCAGTGATTCTCTCAGCTCTTGCCTCGTTATGAACCCGTCTCCGTTCTTGTCGAACGTCGCGAACACCCTTCGAAGCTCCTCCGCCTTGTTCGACGACCACGACCCTTGTTCATCAATACTGGTCTTCTTCTTCTTTGGAGTTTCCAGCGAAGAAGAAGAAGTTGGACTGGCCTTAATGGGTTTTTTGGGGAAGAAATATTGAACAAGAGATGCTTGAAACAGCGTAGCGACGAGGCTGGCGACGAACAAGAGTGCTAGGAAGAGTATGGCGAGCAGCATATTTAGGGTAAGGTCAAAGGGATCGGATACAGACAAGAAGAAGAAGAAGACGAAGAAGATAGAGTTAGGAGTGAAGGAGATTTAATGGAAGTTAAGGCAATAATAAATGGGGAAAAAACTGAAAAAAAGTACTTTTATAAAATAAGAAACGCGGAGTTTGGTGGAGAAGCTCTTTATGATCCCACAATACCGCGTGAAGCTTTGCTTTATCTTTCAATATATTGAAGCTGACGACATCAATTAATAAAGGCCTTTATAATACATCAATAACAAATAAAATTTAAAAGTCTGAGTAAGCGTTTAACTTAAGTTATCACTAAATACCGTAATATTAAAACTCAACTCAGGAGGACCAATCGGACCAATGATTCTATGAGAACCTATCCCATGACCGGTCCGATAAAAAGTTTTAAATAGGTTGATTAGTTTTAATCAGTTTTAATTTTATATTAGTCTAAAATAATATCGTTTGAGTTAAAAAAATATAGTAATTAAATTATGTTTGTGTTTTAGTAATTCTATTTTGTTAGATTATGTATAGTTTATACATTAATATCCTATTTACTTATAGATTAATATCTTTTTAATTTAATTATTATTTTTAGGGTTATAACTTATATATAAATATTTTAGTATATTCTAATTAAATTATATTTTTTTATTATAATTGGTTTGATATTAGTTCAACCATGGTTCAACCACTAACTTTTAAATTACTTCTTAAATCATTTCAATAATTAGTTTATTTTCAGTACCTTTTGAAATTTTTTTAAATTAGTATTAGATCTCCTCAAAATTATAGCTTGGCGTTTTTGTGACTAAATGTAATTTTCTTGAATATATTACCGTTTGGTTTGTGATTTTAATTCGCTTTGGATTCTGTTAGAAAATATTGGAATTTTATAAACACTATACTAAAATTTTGAAATCTAAATGCTTATTATTTAGAAAAAGTAAAGTTGAGATTTGAGAACATGTGGGTGGAATTATTATTTATCCATATCTAAATGCTTTATGATTTCTATAAATCATATGCCTATATGATGATGCCAGCGGCAAGTCTGTTTTTTGTTGTTGTAAGAATTATTATATTATTATTTTATAAATACTACAGAAATATTCTCTTCAATAAAAAAATATACAAATTCTTCAATAAATTTGTTGACATTATCTAGATCTTTTTCTCTATTTTCAACGTATACAAAAATTTTCCTTTGAAAATAAAGATACCTACTTTTTAAGAAATTCATGGAAGACTAATGTAATTTTTTATTTGATTAGGATAATTTTTTAATGTTTTGGAGATATAATGAAAATTATTACTCATCTAATTCTAATTATAAAATATATTTTATAGTACAAATTATACTGTAAAATATTTTTTATATTGAGGACCGGAAGAATATTTATAACTAATAAAGAAAATTTCTTATATTATTTATAATATATGTGACTTAACTCAAAAATATTTTTAGAGATCAAAATCTAAATATGTTTGTGAATAAAAATTAAATATTTTATTGTGTTAAATAATTAATAATACATAATATAGTGCATTTTTATATTGAATCTAAAAATGAGTTATATGTTTTTGATACTATTAAACTAGAATCTGGTCCTTTTTTTTTTATCCCAACACATGTGTCATTTTTAGAATTCGAACTCAAGATTAAAAATGAACTAGCTGGATCTTGAACTACTAAATCAACTCAATGTCAGTAAAAATGAGTTATATGTTCATCACATATAAATAATGCCACTTATTATATATATATATTAGTATTAATCATACTAATATTGGTTAAAAAATCAAAGAACTTTTTTAAAAACTTTTTAAAAGTAAATCGTACTAAAAGACAAAATGGAGCACATAAGTAATAGCTTAATCCATAAGCCTTACTCATATGGACTAAAAACTGAAAGGAATTTCTGTTACTTGCGTTGCTTTGCAATGAAATGTTCTTTGAATTGTTCTGTGTGGAAAATTCTTGCAACATTAAACAAGGAATAATGTTTTTTTTTTAAATAAACGTAACTTTACGTTTTAAAATAAATGTCCATTATTCAAAGGTAGATATGTTTTTTTTTTTTAAAATAAACATGCAATAAAGTCCATTCAATGGAAGATTATATAGATGTTTATTCATACCAAAAGTTATCATTAATGCTTGAAATATTCCAAATGTGCCATAAATCAGTTAAAAGTTAAATCAGCCCTTATATACATTCCATTCTGAAATTGTAATTTCTTTGAAATATAATTCCCTTGTTGTACCTTTTTATATACTTTGTCCTATATATATGGAACCAATTTAATAATTTATTTTAATTCTAAATATAAGATAAAATATTTATTAGGAGGTGTTTAGAAAAACCAACTCACATTATATATATATAACTTAAATAATTTTTTAATGTGAATGAGTTATCTAGCTCTTTTATTACTTAATGGATTAATAATTGTAATGTATATTACAATACATATTATATTTTTGGATAATTTGTAATTTCTATGTGATATTTCAACCTCTTGGAAGTTAAATAGTTGTATATATTAAAATTTAAATAGACATTTTGTGATTGATATAAATGGATATCTCCATTGGCTTATAATAAATTAGAAAATGCATGTCTATTATTTTGAAAATAAAAAACTGTTAAAAACGAAGTAAAATTATATGATTAATCTCTTCTCTCATATCAGAAGTGCGAAAAGAACTTGTGAGTGTTTTAAAAGTCTTTAAAAGAACTTATAATAAAAGTCTTTGATATGTCTTAACATTTTAATGTTAATACCAATTTTTTTTAAAAGAAATATGAAATCTTAGTTTGGTTTTATCTCTGAACTAAAATAATTTTCACAAAAATATGAAAAAATAGTCAAAAAGTCGATAATTGAGAGTATTATAGTACAATATCTAAAATAATTTTTTTAATAAAATTTATATGTTTGAAATATTAATAAAAAATTATATAGCGTTTCTTTTACACTGAAATGACTAGAGGAATTGATTCCCCGCATGCCTCACTCAAAGGTGGAGACTTGGAATAAAGACAGTGAAGTTCAAAAAACAAGTGAGACTTGAATAGCAAGTTATTAGACTTTTGAAATTAATAGTTTCTTTAGTACATAAAATAAAATATGCACTTATTTTTAATTAGATTAAAAATTAATTAATATGACATATTTTTTTTTAAAATACTTTAATAAAATATTTATGATCTACTTTTTTTTGGTACAAAAAATTTTAAAAAGGGTTAGGCTCACTCACGATCCAAGGGTAGGGTGAAATCTCCTTTTCTCCTAGGCGATACCAATGTCAAGCAGGACGAGTCATCTATTACCCTCAAGCGTAAACTTAGGTACCCAAGACCTAAGACGCCTCCCTAAACTTCGCGACTAGAATCACAATAAAGTAGTACTCCTCAGGGATCGGATACGCTCTTAATCATATATCTTATTATTTTATCAGTTGAACCCACGGATGATAGATCATTTATGGACTATCTAAATCATCGTACCCCTACAAAATAAGAAGACATCTGTTTTGTGTTTGGTCTCTGGGCTCTAGTTTGGGTTGGTTCTTTGGGTTAACTTGTTTCTAGGCGTTATGTTTTAGTTGGATTAGAGGGCTTGTACTGTTCTTTTTACACGGGGCTCTTGTGCTTTGTACAAACTAAATAATATTGTAGCCTGTATTGTAAAATATTGTAAAATCCCAATATTTTTTATGTATAATTTTATTTATGTTTGAATAAAAATAATCCTTTTTATAAAAAGAATGAAAAGTAAACTTTGCAACAAATTTTTAATAGACAAATTTGCCCATAGTTAGGTTTTGATATTGACAAGTTTGCCCCAGTTATGTTTAAATAGAATTATTGACCTAGTATGACTTATCATAATTATACGTGGATAGTTGTATATAAATATTGAAAGAGAAATAACATAAATACAATCTTTCATAACTTGATGAATCAATATTTAAATCTTTATTAAAAGAGATATTTATATTTAGTGCTTGATAATATTTTAAACATGATTATTTTTAATAGAAGGATATATGTGCCTGACAAAAAAAAGAAAAGATGTAAGCATATAGAGACAAAAAAATATATTATTTATGGGCGATCATGACTAAGCCCAGCCCAAATAGTAATAAACTTGTTATAATTAATGCCATCCACTACCAGCTTATCCAAAGGCACCTATCATCTATAAGTTCAATTGGTAAAAAGATGAGACATGCGACTACTTATTATAATATCATTCATTATATGTAGGACTTGTGTGTATACTGGATTGAGTTTTGATGAGTACCAAAATTTGGACCATATCAATATTAGATTTGGATGATAAAAATTTACTTTTATTTTTTTTAAAAAAATATTTTAATACGTACAGAATCTAGTAAATCTCACCGCAGCAATGAGATCATGCTTATCATTGCGATGAACACCAAAATTAGTTTTGTACGTTACCTAGATGGAATAGGCCATGTTGGATCACTTGTGGTGAGTCGAAGTTAATGCCCTGAATTGAAGGATACTTGGAGATGATCATTTTGAGGCTTTGGCAAATGCCACCAGCCACATCAACTAGTGTTGATATTCCCTCAAATCCTTTATATATTTCAAGTACCTCATTCATCTGGATAATTGACGGATAAGCCATTGCCTTATGCAAAATAGTTTTGAATGTTGGATCTATTTCCATATATTCAAACAGAGACATCCCATGAACTTTCTTGAAAAGGTCCTCTTCCTCGTCAAGAATCACTAGCTTCAAGTTTTGCCTAGCATCATATATACCAAAAGAATATGTCACACTACTGCAAAGAAAAGCTTGTCACATAGGTGAGGGAGGGATTTTAACATGGGTTTTAAGAAGGACGTGTAAAATAAGGCCTATTTAATTAATTTAATTATATTAAGGAAGTAGTTAAATTAGTTAATATGATACGTTTTTTAAAAAATACTCTAATTATTTTTTTAACTTCCTCCTTATTTCTCTTACTTGATTATTGTTAACAGAGTATCAATATGAACAATTTGAAAAAATGATAATATAAAAAATATAACTCTTATATTTAGAATTAATATAAACTTCTTAATTAGAGAGGAGGAGTAATTTTGTTTACGTCAGTTAAAAAATGATGTGGAAAGTGACTGTTTACATGGTTTTATGCTTTACATGTAACAGACGTAAGAAAGTAACGTGGTAACTAATGTCATGCCTTATATATATTCTAATTACTCTCTGTTGACTTGTTCTTCTTCCAACAAAATTGATCAACATGATAGGATTGAGAGGCTTTATGCTCTATCATCTAAATACTTGATCAACATGCTCTAACGCAGGAGGCTCCATCCTTATCGGAGATAAAGCATAAAGCCTCTCAATCCTATCATGTTGATCAATTTTGTTGGAAGAAGAACAAGTCAACAGAGAGTAATTAGAAAGCAAAAATAACATTATCGGTCGAGTCGATGAGCCATGCCAGCGTTTGAATTTGGGAGTTTTGAAGCGATTTCAGAGGAGGACATGCCTTTAGAGCTTCCCTTATCAATGATCTCAAACAAGTTCAGTTCAATAGCAGCATTTAACACAGCATGGTAAAAGTGATCAGTTACCACACTTATCATAGGATTCAAAGAGGAAATAGAATCATATTCATGATTCTCAATGGTGGCACTCATACTTGCTATTAGCTTCTTTGTTGTTGACTCTCTATATAGTAACTATGAAGGATGATATGTAGAGCAAACTTTTAATCTAAAAGTTCTCACTACTTGATTTTCTAGGTCTAATTATGGCGTATTTATAGTGTAATTAAACGGTGGGACCCTGCATTGTTGCATAGAGTCCTAATATAGAGAGTTACACCATTCATATGTTATATATATGTATGTATATATACTAACATCACAACTTTTTTTCATAAACTTATTAAAAATATTGTATAAATTTGACCGTTGACAATTGAAATCTTTCGAGAGGTTAAATGGAAGGAAGCAAGCAAGGCAATTATTGGTGAAATTTATTATAAGAAATATTTAATTAATTTTATTAGATTAAAGAGTTCGTTAACATGATGTAGTTTTTTTAAAATATCTTAGTAATCATTTTTAATTTCTTCTCTCGTTCTCTTATTTGATTATTGTTCAAGGAAAATCTATAAGAATAATTTGAGAAAAATTAATAAACATGAGAAATAAATTTTATATTTAAGACTAATATCAATTTTTTAATTAGATATTATATTAAGAATTGGAGAAGTATTATTCTTTTCTACGCAAATTCATGAGTTTAATAAAATTGCATAATTTATAATTCTTTCCTAGGGCATGAAGAAAATGGTTGCCCGTTGGTAGAAGTATCAATATATTTTATATGTAATATAAAATTTATAAAAAGTCACACTTGATCATTTATTAATAGTAACGTGCAACTTCAAATTTTATGAAAAAAAATCCTATCCACATTTAATTATTTTTTTGGATTTAAATTTCATATTTAAATCTCAATCATTGAAAGTCAATATCAGAGAGGGGTAATTTGAAAATGTATTGCAAAATTAAATAATGCATCTAACTCAACCTCTTTCTTTAGTATATATAAATTAGATGTTGGCAGAAAAAAATTACGAATTAGATAACAATTAATCTTTTGTAATTAAAATCAGATGTAGTATTTAAGACCTACATAACACATAAAATTTAAATATATTATATTTCACAACCACATTTACAAATCACTTAGGATTTGTTTGATACCACGGAGATGAAGGGAGGAGAGAAGATGAGAAAAACTTTTAATGAAGTCGATTTTAAAAAACTTAGAAAAGTGGGGTTAAATTTTTTTAAATAATTCTTTTATATTATATCTCCTCATAAAAAATATATATTTAACTAAATTAATTTAATTAAAAAAATTAGTTAATATGATATATTTTTTCTAAAATACTCTAATTATTTTTTTTAATTTTAACCCTCCCTCTCTTATTTGATTGTTGTTGAGGGGTATATCAATAGAGATAATTTAAAAAAATTGATAAATATAAGAAGTATATCTAACATTTAGGACTAATATTAACTTTTCAATTAAATTTTATATTAAAAATCAAATAAGTATAATTGTATTTATCTATTTCTTTTAAAATTAAACTTATTAAAATTTCCCCTCCATTTCCTTCGTAACAAACCCACGTCTAAATAAGAAGTTTGGTATCACTCGGTTACAAGGTCCCGAGTCCCCACTATAACATGAAACGTAAAATTTGCAACTTGATCGGTCTTGGAATTCGAGAGGGAATTGCTAGATTTATTCTTGGGTTTCATGGTATATGCGGAATTACATGATTTACAACAACTAAAAATTTGTTCGGGCATGGATACATTTTAATTTTGTAAAACACATATAATTCGGGAAAAGATATACAAAATTTATGAATCTGAAAATTCAATTAATTATCAATAAATAATAAGAAATAATGTATATGATACGATGTCACATCATAGATAACAAATGAATGGTAATGGATTATTTTAATTTTAAAACATACATTATTGTATTTATTATATATTTAATAAATATTGTGTCATTAGCAGGCTTTATTCTCGTGTTCTGTATTTTATTTTTTGGACCTCAATGGCATTCTCGTGTTCATAGTTAGCATCATTAGTATTTTTTTACTAAATATTCAAACAGAAATAAAATAGAATGACGTGAAAGAAAACTTAAATTAAAAATAATTTAAAACTCTCTCTAAAATGAACATTTGTCATAATCAAGCATGAAATTAGTGTATGAAGTTCAATATTCCATAAAGAATAATTAAAATATTTTTTTGATACAAATTTTTAATATTTATACTTTTTTTTAAAAATAAATAAATTCAAATTAGTTTAAATTTTTTTAATAAATACATAAATAAATGTGGGATAAAATATATAAAAGTTGACATATGCCTCGTGGAGTTTAATGAATATGAGCTTTGGGTCATGGATATCCGATATTGAACACCAATCAATTATCTAGTGGGCTAAAAAAATGCTCTTCATATGTCATATCTGAAAGTAAAAAATTCAAGATAAAAATATAAGGGAGAATTACTGTAGCATTTTAAGAGAGACAAATAATTAACATAAAATCCTGGAGATTGTTCAAATAAATAACAAGTCCAAGGCACCTAATGGTAATTATTTAAAATTGTAAAATTACCTACTTGTGATTTAAAAAAAAATTATCCAATAAAACAAATTATAGAGTCCATGCTATCTTGAACCTCTGAGGTGCTCACTACTGCAAAATGTAGTTTGAATAGCATATGTCTTGTAGCATTTCTTTAAGCAAA
The DNA here is from genome assembly GCA_037074615.1 of Leucaena leucocephala. Taxonomy (NCBI): domain Eukaryota; kingdom Viridiplantae; phylum Streptophyta; class Magnoliopsida; order Fabales; family Fabaceae; genus Leucaena; species Leucaena leucocephala. Next base: position 14,474,000 of record CM073537.1, read on the forward strand.
CGCTACGGTTGCTATACTTTCTTGCATTTCTTTTTAGAAAAATGTTAAAGGTATTGTAATGCTTGCCTAACGAAGCGCTAGAACCCCCTTCTATTTATTTATTATTTTTTTAAAAGAACTTGTTTGAAGTTGTAGCGCTTTCTCAACAAAGGACTACATACAGTATTTAAATTTCTTATTAAATTCTAGATGTGTTATAGCATTTGGTTGACCTAGCACTACAACTCTCTTATTTTATTTTTTTATCAAAATTAATTCTTTAATTAATTTTTATATTAAAGACTAAAAGGATATTATATTTAATATATTACATAACTTTTTATTTGATCTACCCTTCATATATATCACACATGTATTTTATTCCTGGGTCATAAAGCTACACCACACACTCAAATTAAAATACAAAGCAGTTTATTTATAAAACTCAATGACTCCCAAAGCAGCGGAGGGAACACGAGCTGCAATTCGGTAGCTAGAAAAGCCACTTGCTTTGCAAAGAGCTTCAAATTCTTTCCCAGTTCTTTCCTTCCCACCAGCTAGAATAAACATGGTGTTGTCAGCAACTGAAGCATTCTTATGCTCGTCGCTTCCATTGGGTATTTCTGGCATTATTATGTCAATAATAATAAGCTTTCCTTCATTATTCAGAGATCTATGGCAGTTTTTCAAAAGTTGTATGCACTTTTCATCTCCCCAGTTATGAGTTATAAGCTGCAAGAAATTATATGTAGCTTATGATTATCACCAACAAACCCTAGCAAAAATTAATTACTATGTGAAATTAATTAATTATAGTGTTAAATTAAGCTGACCTTCATCATTATAGCATCTCCTCGGGGAACGCTTTTGAACATATCTCCTCCAACATGCTTCATTCCTTTAATTATTCAAAGATCTTATGACAAGCTCAGAGAAAAATGTCGCATGAGTTTTGAAAATTATGTAATTCAATTGATTAACTAGTAGCATTTTTCAAATAGTGGTTTTGTACTGAAATCTGGACCATATCACTATTAGATTTGGAAGATAAAGATTTACTTTTATTCTTTTTAAAAAACATTTTAATAAGTATAGAATATAACAAATCTCACCGCGGCAATAAGATCATGTTCATCAACACCAAAATTAGTTTCGTACATTACCTAGATGGGATAGGCCATGTTGTATCACTTGTGGCAAGTCGAAGTTAATGCCCTGAATTGAAGGATACTTGGAGATGATCATTTTGAGGCTTTGGCCAATGCCACCAGCCACATCAACAAGGGTCGATATTCCCTCAAATCCTTTATATATTTCAAGTACATCATTCATCTGGATGACTGACGAATCAGCCATTACCTTATGGAAAATAGTTTTGAATGTTGGATCTATTTCAATATATTCAAACAGAGACATCCCATGAACTTTCTTGAAAAGGTCCTCTTCCTCATCAAGAATCGCTAGCTTCAAGTTTTGCCTAGCATCATATATACCAAAAGAATATGTCACACTACTGCAAACAAAAGCTTGTCGCATAGGTGAGGGGGGATTTTAACATGGGTTTTAAGAAGGACATGTAAAGTAATGAAGTACTCCTCCATTATTAATATAAGGCATATTTAACTAATTTGATTATATTAAGAAAGTCAGTTAAATTTATTAATATGACATGTTTTTCTTAAAACACCATAATAATTTTCTTTAACTCTCTTATTTTCCCTCTTACTTGATTATTGTTGATAGAGTATTAATATAGGCAATTTGAAAAAAATGATAAATATAAAAGATATAACTCTTATATTTAAGACTAATATAAACTCCTCAATTAGATATTATATTAATGACATGAGGAGTAATTTTATCCATAGACAAATAGTGAGTTAAAAAAAGATGTGAAAAGTGACTTTCTATACTGTTTTACGTTTTACATGTAATTGATTAAAGAAAGCAACATGGTAACTAATGTCATGCCTTATTTTTAAGTATATATATATTTATATATATAAAGTGGTGATTATGAATCAAAGCATGGAATACTTACCAAAGTTTTTTGTACGCGGGATGATTACATAATTTGAAGAAGCTAACGCAAGAGGCTCCATCCTTATCAGGGATTAAGTATTTACCAGTAGGAGATAGAGCATAAAGCCTCTCAATCCTACCATGTTGATCAATTTTGTTGGAAGAAGAACAAGTCAACAGAGAGTAATTAGAAAGCAAAAACAACATTCGGTCGAGTCGATGAGCCATGCCAGCATGTGGATTTGGGAGCTTTGAAGCGATTTCAGAGGAGGACATGCCTTTAGAGCTTCCCTTATCAATGATCTCAAACAAGTTCATCTCAATAGCAGCATTTAACACAGCATGGTAAAAGTGATCAGTTACCACACTTATCATAGGATTCAAAGAGGAAATAGAATCATATTCATGATTCTCAATGGTGGCACTCATACTTGCTATTAGCTTCTTTGTTGTTGACTCTCTTTATAGTAACTATGAAGGATGATATGTAGAGCAAACTTTTAATCCAAAAGTTCTCACTACCTGATTTTCTAGGTCTAATTGTGGTGGTATTTATAGTGCAATTAAATGGCGAGACCCTGCATTATTGCATATAGTCCTAATATAGAGAGTTACACCATTCATATGTTATATATATATATCAACATCACAACTTTTTTAAAAAAACTTATTAAAATATTGTATTAATTTGAGCGTTGACAATTGAAAAAATTGATTATTTAGGAGTCCTTATAAAGGTAATTTAAAAAAAATTAATAAACATGAAAAATAAATTTTATATTTAGTATAAATATCAACTCCCTAATTAAATATTATATTAAAGATTGGAGGAGTATTATTCTTTTATACGCAAAATCATGAGTTTAATAAAATTACATAATTTATAATTCTTCCATAGGGCATGAAGAAAATGGTTGCCCGTTGGTAGAAGTATCAATATATTTTATTTGTAATATAAAATTTGTGAAAAGTCACACTTGATCTTTTATTAATAATACGTGCAACTTCAACTTTTATAAAAAATCCTATCCACATTTAATTATTTTTTTAAATTTCATATTTAAATCTCAATCACTGAAAGTCAATATATCATATAGGGGAAATTTTGAAAATGTATTGCCCCTAGTTAGGTTTTGATACTGACAAGTTTGCCCTAGTTATGTTTAAATAGGATTGTTGACCGCTAGTATGATTTATCATAATTATACGTGGATCATTGTATGTGAATATTGAAAGAGAAATGACATCAATACCAGTGTCTCATAACTTGATGGATCAAGATTTAAATCTTTATTAAAAGAAATACTTATATTTAGTATTTGATAATATTTTAAAAATAATTATATTTAATAGGATGATATTGTGCGTGACAAAAAAGAGAGATAAGCATATAGAGGCAAATAAATATATTATTTATGGGCCATCATGACTAAGCCCAGCCCAAATAGTAACAATACCTCAAATAAGGTTATCTCAATTAGGAATATACCTAAATTTAGTAAAACAAAAAGGGGCTAGTTCCTATCTCTTATATGTTTTCTTACTTATGATTTCGGAAAGAGTAGTTAAAAGAAAATTAAGAGCATGTTAAGTTTGTAATCAATTTAGAAGTAGCTACTTTTACGGATAGTTTTACATGGAAAAATTTATCTAATCTATTCTAGTTATTGAATATGAATTCTTTTTAAATTGTAAGCTACTCTTCCAGTCTCAAATATAAGACATAATTTATAGTATAAATTATATTATAAACTATGTCTTATATTTATGACTAGAGAATTATATGCAAACATCACATATGTGTATATAAGATTTAAGAAAAAAATTATCCAATAAAAGAGTCCCTGCATTATTGCATAGAGTCCTAATATAGCAAGTTACACCATTCCACTACTTGAAAAAAATAATTTCATAGCGCTATTTCATGGCGTTTATAAGCAAAACTGTAGTGAAAAAAAGGCGGTAATATTTTTGTAAATAAATTCCAATTTAAAGCACATTTCATGACGGTTTTTATAAAAATCATGGTGAAAGATACTTTTAACGGTTATGAGGAAAACCGCCGTTAAAAGTATTTCAACGAGTTTAAAAAACTCTGGGGAGTAAAAAGTTATCACGACGTTTTGAAAAAACACCGTGATAACTAGTTTTTACGGCAATTTTTAGCAAAATCGTCATAAAAAGTCTCCAAAAATTTTAAAAACCCTAGACCCAATTTCAGTTTCAGTTTTACTTTTCACATCTACTTGTAGTCCTGTTTCTATAACCCACCACCATAGACTTGGATGAAGGTAATTTTTTGGCATTTTTTCTATTTTTAGGGCCATCTCCGTCGCTAACGTCATTCTCAATCGTTATCCATCATCTCCTTCATCTCTATCATCGTTCCCCGTCGTGAAAGCCGTAAGTCACCATTTAAATTCTTCATTTGCTTATTTTTCTTAGTTTTTCAGTTGTTTGTTGTTTTTAAATTGTAATACATCATATGAGCTATTATCCTTGTATTAAAAACTTGAGTTTAATAGTGTTGGTTTGTTACATTAGTTTCTATTTGTTTGTGGGAGCGGTTTTACGTATTTTTTGAATTTGTGGGTGTTTTTTTGCTAATTGTTCGGTTGTTTGTATTTTATAAAATCATATGGGCTATCTTCTTTATTAAAGACTTGATTTTTGTAGTGTTTGGACTATTACATTGATTCCTATTTACTTTGATTAGTTTAAATAATAGGTTTACCCTACTTGGCTACTAAGCGTATATACTGGCCAAGTATATATGTATTATTTTTTCATATGCCATAAATAAGAAATAGAGAAATTCACCTATGTTTTCTCAATTTGTTTGGTGAATTATAACTTTTTGCCACAGTTGGAGTATAGAAAAGGTTTTGATAGAAGCATTAAAATTGAAGTTTTATGGTAGTTTGATAAGCATGTTAATTGTAGTAGAATACAATTATTTATAATGTTAATTGGAATTGGAGCATAGAGAAAGTTATTGGACTGCTTTATTGTTAATAGGCTTATTCAATACATTAGTACTATTTTTTCAATACATTACCAATTTTGTCTAGTGATGATTGATTCATTAAGTCCTATTTGTTTAGTCAATACCTTTTGTTGTTAATAAATTAAGTTATTTGGTTAACAAAAAACTTGATTAGTAAGTTTGATAGATTTGGTTATCATTTGTGATTGTTTATTGTATGTAATAAATGTTTATTTGATTACTAAATTGATTGTATGATTACTATTTCTGATTCTTACCTTTGTTTATTATTTTTTGAATAGAGCATTGACAGTTCAGGTTAGGATAGTTTTAGTCAGCAAGGTTTAGGTCAGCAAGGAAAGAAAAGAGGAAGGGGCCTGACTCGTATAAAACGGGTGGTTAAGACATATGAGGGGACACATCCCACAAATTTCCCGTGGAGTTTGATTATGACATGAAGGCAACTGGTCAAAATAGGGCATTGCTTAACATTTATGTCGACCATATAGTATACGCTAAGATTACTATCACATACGCCAATTGGAGGGTGGTAGACTCGAAAAACAAGTATATGATTTGGAAGGACATGTCAGTACATTTTGAATTCTATGTTTGACCTATCTACTTTAGTTATTAATGATTTTGTCCCTTATTGGAGCTTCATTTTATTTGTTTCTTGTACTTCAATGCAGCAACATTTTAATATTCTCGCTACAGCAAGCATGGGGCATCACATCTTAAAGAAATGCGATAAATGGTGGAGAGACTTTAAGTTTAACCTTGAAAATAACTACCTCTGAGGAAGTAAGATGGGAAAGCATCTAAAGGACACATACCCCCATTTTAGTAATGAAGCGTGGACACTGTTTCGTCAATAGTGTGAAGAGACTACTTATAAGGTTTTATATGTGTAAACTTACATTTTAATTAACTTAGTTACTAATGAATGTACATTTTAATTAACTAATCTAACTTGGTTTCATTTTCATAGGCTATGAGTAAGAGGAATCAGAAAATAGAAAAGAAGAATATGTACCAACATTACATGTCTCGGGCGGTACAGTGTTATAGAGAGCAAAATGATTAAAGATCAGTTGTAGGATGCGTAGCAAGCTGTTATATCAGACCTTACTGCATCCATCCAACGTCCATCTCGTCAACAAAAATGGAAGGCGGCGAGGGTTAAGAAGGGATAGTACATCACTCTAGAGGTTGCTGTTGTTGATGAGAGGATTGTAAGTAATTAATTTAAATAACAAGAATTTATATATTATTATGTGCTCTTCAGTTATTTTAAGTTGATAACTTGTATGTTATACGATGCACTGTAAGAACAAGTAACTTAAGGGTCTTTCGTTCCTGAAAAAGGAATAGATATCTTGGAGACAATTATTGGGAGGCCTGACCATCCATGTGAAGTAAGAAGGGCCCCTAAAAAAGTTATCTGAAAAGAATTTTTTGCCTCAGCATCACAAAGAAGTGCAGCCTTCATAGACATGTTGTCCAAAGAGGAGCTTCAAAAGGTTAGAGATGAACTTACTGCATAGTATCAAGCGGAGTTGTAAAGGATGAGTGAGGATACGGATGTCAGACTTCATCAAGCTATCAATGCCAGACTCAATAAGGCTGGGATGCCATACTCCACTAAGCCATGATGATTATAAGCTTCCCACTACCGGCCAATGTTCAGAAGTAAAAAATATTTACTTCTTTTCAAGGGACATTTAACATGTATTTTGTCCGTAGTAATTTCTTTCATATGTTTAGGGTTTTCCTGCGATGACAAGTGGGAAGGATAGGACAATAAAAAAGAGAAGTTTGTCTCCCAACCATCTGATCCTGGCCTTAACCCTAAGCAGACCAAAGACAATGGGGCAGAGGGCGGTCTCCATATTATGACACACAAAGGGACTATAACCCTTGTTGCTCATGCTATCATGAACCAGACTGCCATAACAATTCACCATAGGAGAATTCCACATGGCAGAGTCAAGGTGACGGTACATGGTATCAGAAAAAGTTTTGGTACTACACCGATTCTCTGCCCTACTAACAAGGTCCACATATTGACGATGCTCCAGGGAATTTATTTTGTGGCCAACACATTTAATCAAATTAAGGAAGGGGGTCACACTGAAGCTAGGGCCAAAGAAGCAAACATTAAAGAAGCTAGAATCGAAGAAGGCGCCATAAAAGCCGAAGCTAAAGGGCAAAAATAGACAAGCTCAAACCTCTTCATCAGAACATATCCTTGAGATATGAGAATATGACAACTCTTCATACTCTGGTATATTATATGGAGGAAATACTTACTTTCATAATTTTACTAGGATTTTGAGTATAGAGGATCCTTATAAATTCACCATGGATAGGAATGATATAATGCAATGCCTAAATTTCTATATGCTGGATTCAACTGTCATCTAGTTAGCCATATTGTAAGTTGTAAATTTATTTTAATACTTTATGTTTTATCATTCGCGCACTGACTCCTTTATCTTTTGAACAAAAATTACTTTTATCGCAAATGATTGGACGAAGAAAAATGAGACATATATGGCTTTATGTGTCCACAAAAGGTCAAAGAGATAGGCATCGATAGGAGCTCGAGGATGATGTACATGGTCGATGTCATGACCCGAATTAAGAAGAGGATATATTCTATACCTTACTTTCACTTCTAGAAAAAAGGCATACAACGGAGGTTAAAAGTGACATTCCATAGTGGTTTTTTGATTGGCGTGAATTTTACTACTGTTATAGATCTATTTTTTAATGGCGATGGAAAAATTGCTGTTAAATATTTAGAATGTTACGTCAGTTTCCACTAAAACTGCCATTACAGTTTAATCATATAACGGCGGTTTTGAAGTTAACCGTCGTTACATTCTATACTTGTAACGACGATTTTCAGAAAATCGCCGTTAAATGCTTAATTTTTTTTTACACTTTTTTTTTTCAATTTTCCAATCCATATTGCCCTGTATTTGCCATAATGAAGACAGACTATAGGTAGCAAAGTATGAAGTAAGCAATGCAAAAATCTAAATTAAAAGTTAATATATAGTAATAAAGTAATTCGAATTCTTATTAATGCATGCAATGAACTAAAATATAATACAATCATATATATACGGATATTGTACAATCATATATACAAGGAAATGAATGATTGATTAAGGCAAGTTTTCCATGATAGTTTTTGCAAAAGCATATATCATTGAGGGGATTTGCTCATCTTCAAAGCTCATGTTGTTCTGCTCGAACAGCTGCAAGTTAGAAGTAATAGGTAAATATTCAAGATGTAATAAAGTAAAAAGTCTAAATATTGATCACTTCATACCTCATGTAAGCTATCCATGATCACTATCTCAATGATCTCATTCATATATCGAATTATATAATATTCTCACTTAACACTGCTAAGTTGACGATGGTACTAGAAAAATGAATAAACATAGAACACATTAGTGATTAACTTTTGCCCTAATAAATTTATGAAAACTAAAACTTAATTATTTGAAAAGTACTTATTTGAGGATAAATCCATAAAGGATTAGTATTAACTAGATGGCCTTTGAACAAGTTGAAGTCTTGTACAATCCTATCTCCAATTAAAAAAAAGATATCATATAACTTACTAAATTTTTATATTAATAAATCTATGAAGAAAAACTCACGTATTGAAGATGGAAACAATCCCGATATCTGGTCGTCCAAATAATAAATCGAACTAGTACACCACATTATCTTCAGGGGCTATAACAAGCAGAGTCCAATATGTACTACAAAATATGAATAACGTTATATATGAATATAGACTAAGAGTATATGAGTGTGCCAAGTATAAGAGTATACTTACCCTTTAAAGTAAGGTGCAAAATATATCTTCCTCTTGATGCGGGTCATAATGTCGACCATGTACATAATCCTCGAGCTTCTATCGGTGCCTATCTCTTGGGCACATTGAGGACACATGAAGCCATATGTGTCTCCTTTTGCTTCTTCCAGGCATCTTCGATAGAATTAGTTATTATTAATAGAGAAAATAGTCAGTACTGCGTGAATGGTTAAACATAAAGTATTAAAATAAATTTATAGCCTACAATATGACATACTGGATGACAGTTGAATCAAACTCCTCAAAATTCAGGAATTACACTATGTCATTCCTGTCTAGGGTGATTTTGTAAAGCTCCTGTATTATCAAAACCCTGGACAGAATTGTGAAACTAAGTGCTTCCTCCAATCCTACTGCTATAGAGTGAAGAGTTGCTATACCAAAATATCTCAAGGATATGTTCTCATGAAGAGATTTGAGCTTGTCTACTTTTACCCTCTGAACCTTGGGCCTATGTGGTACCTTTTCTAGTTCTGGGCCCTTTGGGGTTTGCTTTTAAGGCACCTTCTCTGGCACCGGCTCCAGTGTGACCCACTTTCTTAATTTGATCAGATTTGTTGGCCATATAATAAACTTTCCTAGAGCTTTGTCCAATATGCAGACCTCGTCATTGAGGTAGGGAACCAGTGCAGTGCCTGATCGCTTCTTTATGTGTTGTACCTTGACCTAGGCTTTGCTGTTAGGAATTGTTTTTTGGTGAATTATTGTAACATTCGGGTACATGGTACCATGAGCGACGAAGGCTGTATTCCCTTGGTTTGTCATAATGTAGAGAGCACACTTTTTCGCATTAATCTCAGTATGCTTAGGGGTAGGGTTGGATCAAATGGTTGGGAGACAAACTTCTTATTGGCGCTGCCCTTCCCACTAGTCACCATAGGAGAAACCTAAAAATGTAAACAAAATTAGTCAAGACAAAATACATATTAAAGTTCCCTTAAAATGAAGTAAATGAATATGTTTTTACCTCTAAACATTGGCCAGGTGTGGGAAGCCCATCATCATCATGGCCTGCTGGAGCTTGGCATCCATCTCGTAGCACATCCTTTCCATCTCCGCTTGATATTATGTAAGAAGTTCATCTCGAACCCTTTTCAACTCATCTTGGGCACCATGTCTGCGGAGGGTGCAATTCTTCTTAGAGAGGCAGAGCTAAAAAAGTCTTTATGTATCACTCCTTTGGGCCCTCTCACTCGATCTGGGTGGTCAGTGGTCCCAAAGTGGTCTCCAAGATGTCCATTCCTTTTTTAGGAACAAATCACCCTAGGATGCCTGTTGCTCCAATGCATCTTACAACAATTTAAAATAACTGAAGAGCAAGTGATAACGTATAAATTCTTAATATTTGAATTAATTATTTACAATCCTCTTAATAATTATAGCAACCTCTGGAGTGATGTATTGTCCCTTCTTCACCCTCGTAGTCTTCAATTTTTGTTGGAGAGATAGATGTTGGATGCTGATAGATGAAGAAGGGTCTGAGGCACTAGAGTCTGATACAGTTACTTGTTGCGCAGCCTGCAACAGCTCTTGCATCATTTTCCTCTTAAGAACACTATACCTCCTCGAGACATATACTGGTTATACACATTCTTCTTGTCCATTTCTTGATTCCTCTTACAAATAACCTATGAAATGAAATAAATTTAGATTAGTTAATTAAAACGTACATTCAGTACTAACTACGTTAATTAAAAATATAAGTTTATAGCACACATCAAACCTTATAAGTAGTCGGTCCAAGCTTCGTCACTAACAATGGGGTATGTGTCCTTTGAATGCTCCCCTATCTTACTTCCTTAGAGGTAGTCCTTCACAATGTTCGACTTAAAGTCCCTCCATCGTTCATTGCATTGCTTTAAGATGCGATGCTTCATGCTTGAAGTGACAAAAATATCAAAATTTTGCTGCGTGAAAGTATAAAAAATAAATAAGATAAAGCTACAATAAGGGACAAAAATCATGAATAACTAAAGTAGATAGGTGGAACATAAAATTAGAAATGTACCAAAATGTCCTCCCAAATCATATCCTTATCTTTAAGTTTGACTGCCTTCTAGTTTGGATACGCGATACTAATCTTAACACGTACTATATGGATAACATAACTATTAGATGTTGGCATATTTTGACCAATTGCCTTCATGTCAGCATCAAACTCAACCAGTAACTTTGTGGGATATGACCCCTCATCTGTCTTAGAGACTTATTTCATACAGATCGGGCCTCTTCCTCTTTTCTTCCCTTGCTAACTTGAACCTGTTGAACTTAAACCATCCATGCTATAGTAAAAAACAATAAATAAAGTTAAGAATATGATACAATTAACCATCCAAAATAGTGAACTAATCTCCCAAATTATAACTTCCAAGAGTAACATTTCAACTTTAAAAACAATATTCATTGAGCCACTTGTTTAGAAATTAAGAATCTCAAAACAACACACTATATTTTACTCTTTAAACCTCAATGCCCCAATAACATACACAAACATATATTCATCTTGGTTATATCCATAAATCAACTATCAAACCATCATTTTAACTATCAATTATGTTATAATCACCAAATCATCCAACTCCTCTTATGTCCCACAATCTTGAGTTCTAAAGATCACATTTAAGATTAATCAAGATTTAGTTTTCCCATGGCTCAGCCTACTATCTAAATAAAGGAAGAGATCAAATTCATACCTTGAGCTCTACTATCCTAAAGCCTTATTTTGAAGTTTTAAAACACAATCCAAATCAATCATCAATCATTCTAGAAACCTTAGGAACACTTATTACAACAGTTCAAATATTTAGGAATATAAAAGAATAAAACTCAATTTGGTTTTTTAACAACCAAAATCTCAAAACTCCATAACCTACTTTAGTGAATCACTTGCCTATATACTCAAAGTGTAACATTTACATATTTTATTAACTCATTTAGTCTCTTTTAGCTTTAATCCCAATAAAGAACCAGACCACAAAATAATGAAGAAGTTAAACGGTGACTTACAACTTTGAAGACAAGAACTACGACGGAAGGGTTTAACGACAATGGAGATAATGAAAGACGATGAGAACGACGATGGATTCACCAAAAATAGGTGA